>CM024569.1:42879776-44210609 GCA_014182515.1 Eucalyptus microcorys | reverse complement strand
TGCCTCTATGGGCAGAGGTTCTCAAATCCTGGTTTTGTTAGTTGACCATAAGTCGACAGTCCTAGTCTTTTAGGTGTTGCGAGTTGGTGTTAGGTATTCTATTGAGAGTACTGTTTCATGCTGAATGAGTCAGGCTCACTTTACGTGGACATAAAGCAATATTAGGGATACAAAGTATTTACTATAATATTCATTTAGTAAATGATTTACTGGCACATATGACACGCTTTAATTATGAATTCCCAAATGTTCAAAGAGTAGGGTCCGGTGAACTTATTTCATCCAACAATAATCAATTATCATATCAATTAGTAACCAAATTTCAGCACACTTTCTTAGTACATGTCTCGCATTTCTCATGAGCATATGTTCTCAGATGAGAACTTCCCTATGCCACCATTATGTATGTCCATCTGGCTTTTAACTATGGTAAAAGTCGCTCGATGGTAATTGCTTATGTAGTCATATCCTTAAATATTAAACTTCCTCACTGCTAATGTCATGAAACATCAAGTCAATTTTACTGAGCAACATATTACCACGAGAATTAGAAGGCCCTCGATACATATATATGTACAAGTTTCACAAAGTACTGCAATAAAACATTGAAAATAAAACAAGAGTCTAGAACATTGAAAATAAAACATCATCAGGTCTCTGTAGAGACGGAGGAAGTTGAATCATGGGTATTCGGATTCGAAATGCTGAGGCGTTCGAATTGCGGAGGCGTACTCGGTGCCGTGGCAGCCGACGTCGGCGGGTATGCCGAGGTGAGCATTTGAAATAACGAGACATACATTGGCGGTGCCGAGGCGAGAAGTTTCGGTCTCCAGGTGGACATACGCCCGGTCCGAGGCTTCTTGAGATCAAAGAGCATCCCAGATTGTCGAGCTATGTAAAAGCTTCCTTGTCGTGCTGGCACCAGATCGAAGGACTGAAGGTAAGAATCAGAGCCAGCCAGAGCGTTAGACAAGAAGCTTGAGATGTACTCTCGGTATTTATGCGCGATGCGATGATTAATGGATTGATCGATGGAGAAATTGCAAAGCGTTGACAAGAAATAATAACTTAAAGAGAGACCTGGTTTATAATGGCGGCGTCCGCCTCCTCCTTCTTGCCGCCTACCCACGTCCCGCCGCGGACCCCGACGAACACGGCGACCGATGCGGGTGCCAAGCGATAGGTCACGCACTTGAACTCGGCGATTTCGTGGTGGCACTGCTGCGGAAGGGAGGTGAGTTTGGCGAGGATAGCCTCCTTGCCCTGGATCTTCCAGCCGTCGAAAATCAGCACCGATCGTTGCCGGTACAGGTTCACCAAGCCCTCCCGGTTCGCGTCGAACGTCCTGTAGTAGTTCTCCACGAACCGCTTGGCCTCCGCTATCATCGGATCCATGTCTTCTTCCGGACCCATCATCGACGTCTCTCCTCCTCCTCCTTCCGCTTCTGTCACGTCTTCTGGACCCATCGTCGACATCTCTCCTCCTCCTTCTGGATCTGTGTGAGCTGGAGACAATTTCTCTAGGGCTTCCAGGGTTTTCTTTTTTATTTTGGAATCATCGGGTCCGGATCCACCGACCGACCCGAAACCGGTTATGTCGGCTGAAAAGACTAGAAAGCCCCCCTTGTTGGAAAAACGGCAATTGCATGTGATTAGGAGAGGGGAGGGGCGTGTCAAGGAGGTGGAGGTGGCGATGAAGGCGGTGAAATTGGAAAAAACGGCAATTGCAGGAGGAGACAATGCAGGCGGGGTACGTACGAGGAGGTGAGGGAATTGAAGAGAGAGAAAGAGGGTTTCGTTAGGAGGTCAGAGGAGATTGTTGATGAGGCGATGAGAGTGAAGTGGGAGAATGAGAAGATGGCTGCAAAAGCGGGTGAATTTGAGGAGACCTTGAGCAAATTGGAGGACGAGTGTGATATGATTTGGGAGAGAGTTGGGGATGTTGAGGATAGTAGAACGAGGAGGGAGGTTGTCGCAATGAGTATTGGAGTGAGGGGTTTGTTTCATAAGAGAGAATGTGAAGCTCTGGTGGAGCGGTCAAGAGGGAAATTTGGCGAAAGAGTACCCCGAATAGGTAAAATTTCTACGGCCCCTCATTTGTTATGAGTCTCGATACTGCAGATACAGTTGAATTGGCGCTAAGTAATTATTTTACCGGAAATTGTTGGATTGACATGCTGATACCACAATTGTCTACTGTTCCATCCAGTGAGTGCTAGGACATATTTGAGGGTTGAGAAGGTACAGAGTTGTCGCCCAGCCTTGCAACAAGGTGGTTGCCTGAAAGTCAATCTTGTCGTCCTCGTGTTACAGAGGTTGTCAAGCCACTCTACCCTCTCATAATTCGTGTCAAGGTGGTTGTATAGAAGGATGGGCTATATGGCCTTCATGGATCCTTCAGATGCATTATCTGTCAGCCAGCCAGCTTGACAGGCAAGGATTATTTGATTTGGTTTTTGTTTAATACTTTAGGCACCTGAACTGCAAGTGAGTCATCTTCTCCAGTCAGCAAGTGGCATGCGCATCGACAAAATCAAAAGAATGCACGGAAACCTCTGGGCCCAATCTTTCTGGTTCCATGTGTTTTAAGTTATCAACAGGTACCGGCAGACATGAAAGAAGGGAGGGGGTGAGAGATTCTCGGCAAAGGTGAAGCAGAATCGTTCTATGGGCAGAGGTTCTCAAATCCTGGTTTTGTCAGTTGACTATAAGTCGACAGTCCTAGTCTTTTAGGTGTCGCGAGTTCGTGTTAGGTATTCTATTGAGAGTACTATTTTCTGCTGAATGAGTTAGGCTCACTTTATATGGACATAAAGCAATATTAGGGATACAAAGTATTGACTATAATATTCTTTTAGTAAATGATTTACTGGCACATATGACACGCTTTAATTATGAATTGCCAAATGTTTAAAGAGTAGGGTTCAGTGAACTTATTTCATCCAACAATAATCAGTTATCATATCATTTAGTAACAAAATTTCAGCGCACTTTCTTAGTGACATTTCTCATGAGCATATGCTCTCAGATTAGGACTTCCCTGCGCCACCATTATGTATGTCCATCTGGCTTTTAACTATGGTGGAAGTCGCGTGATGGTAATTGCTTATGTAGTCATATTCTTAATTATTAAACTTCCTCACTCCCAATGTCATGAAACATCAAGTCAATTTTACTGAGCAACATGTTACCACGAGAATTAGAAGGCCCTGCCACTGAGTTCATAACTGCAATGACATATGCTGAACTTGGATTCGAACATGAATCCAATACATATATATGTATGTACAAGTTTCACAAAGTACTGCAATAAAACATTGAAAATAAAACAAGAATCCTTCTCTCCCAGATACCAATGAGAATCTGAGCAAGTTGAATAGACAGTTGAAATTGCGATTACATTCTGATAGATTGAGACCATGTGATTATTGAGATAATGAAAAAGAAAAGTAACCTTTATTTGTGATGCTACTTTCTTTTCAGAAAGAGAAAAATGTCATTGATTGCTCATAAAAGTAAAAACAAGATGCGGTAACTGAATATCTTGTCTAAGAAAAGAAACAAAAGAGTTTCCATGTGTATGTCCCTCTATACTATTTGTCGATTAATCAGTTCTGGGTTTTGTCATTCTTATATTACAGGGCGTTCTTATTGTGGGTGAGAGGGGAACTGGAAAGACATCTCGAGCATTGGCTATAGCAGCCGAAGCTAGGGTGCCCGTTGTTAAAGTCGAAGCCCAGCTGTTGGAGGCTGGACTATGGGTTGGACAAAGTGCATCGAACGTTAGGGAGTTATTTCAGGCAGCGAGGGATTTGGTTGGCCTTTCTAACCCTTCATTTTTTTTTGTTGCTGGTACATGTTGATTTACTTTCATTTCATTTTAAACTGATCTGTATCCGTACATGTTAGGCCTTGCATTGTTGGTTGGGCTTCTACACATTTCAAATATTTTGTCGAATACTTCGTCATTGCCTGGTTTGGTAGTTGTGAAAAGGATGTCTCTGCACAAATGCATTTTCCTCCCAACTCCCAGTCTAAAAAGTTCTGAATTTTTTTTTTTCTTTTGAATAATCTGGCCTCCTATGAAGTCGGACGTTCTGTCTTTTTACTATTAGCCTAAATTGATCATGGTCACATTACACATTTCTCCCTCTGATTCAGAATACATATGTTTTCAAACGCTCTCTTTATAGCGAGGCATATTTTTCATTAATGACTGACCAAAGGTTTCGTGTTAGAAATCTGATGCTGGGTATTCCCTCTTTCTTGCCTGTTCCCTTTTGCAAAACATTCTCTTTCGCAGTTGAACACAATTTCTATGTTCTTTGATGTAGGCACCTGAAATCATATTTGTCAAGGATTTTGACCTTTTTGCTGGTGTCCGCGGCAAGTTCATTCACACTAAAAAGCAAGACCACGAGGCTTTCATCAATCAACTTCTTGTTGAACTTGATGGGTAGCATCAACCATACTGTTTGCAAAATTTTGTCTGTCCTTTTTTCCTGTTTCCTTTTACCAACTCTACATTTGCCACTAACCTCTCAACAGGTCTTTTTTCAAGATATTCTGCTCCTATTTTGCATTCTTGGTGTTGGCTTCCACTCAGTCTTTGTGCCTGTTAAAATATTTTGTATCATCTCCTCTGCATTGCAACTTGATCGCGACAATTTATTTCCAAGACCAAGTATTACTGAGATAGTATTATAGGCAAATCGGATATGAAGATGTGCATATATGAGCTTTTTGGGCTTTCTTCCTGCCGCCCTATCTAAATGTCATTTTATTGTATGGTTAACTTTCAGGAAAAAAGGTTATTTCTTTGATTTCCTTGTTGTCTGGTCGAAGCTTCTGCATTTCTTCCATCCTAATCAGTGTAATTATTTATGCAGATATGAGAAACAAGACGGTGTTGTCTTGATGGCCACAACTCGAAGCCTCAAACAAATTGATGAGGCATTGTAGGGACCTGGTCGGATGGATAGAGTCTTCAATCTGCATAGGCCATGTTGGAAATGGTGATCCATTTTCTGGAATTTCCTAGAGTTGCTAAACTACAATATAGAATTCCCTAGATGAAGTTTCCGGAAGAAAGAAGAAAAGTCCAGCATCCATGTTGAAGAATTTTCTAGAATTGTTGAGAATGGAGGTTGCTAGTTGAATCTAGAAGATTCACATGGGAATGCAAGCAAGCAAAAGCCAAGCATCAAAAAGAAATTCTAGAACAAGCTAGAGAAGCCTAAGTGGACAACATTCCACATAAATCTAGAATGTTGTATTTAGTCCCTATAAATAGGAAAGAGGGGGGAGTGTAGCAAACCAACAAATGTAAGAGAGTGAGAGGAGCATGAGAATATACTCCATATCATGAAGCTCTTCCACCAACACTTCCTTCAACTATTGTAAAATTATTTTATCCAACTAATGAAATTATTTCCCATATTTCCGATATCCCATATTCTTTGTCCTTCAATTATCCTAATTTATTCAATTATCCTAATTTATCGCTTGTCCATCCACTACAAACTATATCATACATTTGCACATAACATCACTAATCAAAAATATCATTCATATCTAAAACCATGCTTCCGCAGTCCACACATCCAAAAATTTTTAATAGACCAACTCAAGCAAAAAGAGAGGAGATGCTATGAATTGCTGCTAAAGAAAAATGGATGATGAGCTCATTGATTTTGTCGACTGGAGAAATTTGATTCGCCATCAAATAAACGTGCACTATATTTTCCTTTTCAGTAACAGATGTACCTTCAGTTGTTGACAAAAACTGCTCATTTCCAGCAAAAATAAGCAGGTGTAGGACCTTCCGATGGTGAGGTTTCATGGCATTTGACAATTGATGATACTTTGAATGTCCTCAGCTTTGGGATAGTTTGTAGATGGGATATACAAGTGCTACCCTTACTACCAATTGCTTGACCTCTTGTTTGTTGGTGGATTGGCTCGTTAAGCCTGAAACCAATAAATTAAAAGACACTCTGAGATGTGATGAAACTTAGCACCTCTTTTTTTCCCCTTTCTTTAGTGACCTTAATGAGCAATTTATTTACCTTCATAGGTGGCTGAGAAGATTGCGCTTTTTACAACCTATAGTACTGAAACTTGTTCCTGTGGCATTGGAAGGAAGTGCATTTCCGAGCAAATTTGTTGATGCAGATGAACTTATGACCTACTGCAGTTGGTTTGCGGTAAGGTTATGATTAAAACTGTGGTCGGCTTTGGGGTTAGTACATCACTTGGCAGTGTTCTTGCCGGTGCTTTCCTGCTTGATATTCTCAACATATCAATTTTGTTGAAATTACAGTAACCATCCTCAATCACATTGCTAGTTTATCATTGTAAGTAATTTTTCTTGTGAAATCCAGATTTGGTGAATTGGAGGGATTGTCCTGAATTAGAATCCATTGGGATGATTCATTGCCATGGGGTCTAGTTACTCCAGTATGCAATTTTGTATGATATTGGATTCCTTGAAATAATGCACAATGGGCAAAAAGTGTTTATTCAAATGAGAGAGAAGATTGAGTGGCGGTAAGTATTAATTCAATGGAAAGAGCTGGCTGATGAAGGACGCAGTAGCCCATAAGCTCATGTGCCAGCTGGTTTACACATGTTGGGATAATTCATGAAAAATAACCAGTTTTAATGAAGTGATTGGACTCTTAATTAGTTGTTTCGCAATTCAACGGGGGTACAACAATTGTGGGATATGACATCATTTGGTGTCAGGTGCCTGATCATCTATTATGTTAGAAATTATGGGATCTTTTCACACTAAAATTTATACTCCTTGTTGTCTAGGATTGATTTTTTAATGTCTCCGATAGCATGGCTCTCGACTTCTCTGTTCTTGAGTCATGCTGCCACTTATTCTCCTCTTAGAAGTTTCCATTCGCATGACTTCACTGACTATAATCGGAATTCTCCCATGTATTTTTTTTTTATGTGATATATTTTATACCATGTGCATATTATTCACTCATTATTTTGCATAGACCTTGAGCCATATGGTTCTAAATGGATTCGGCAAACAAAAGTTGTGAGGCAGATTAGCCGAATGCTGGTGAATCATCTGGGGCTGACATTGACTGAGGAGGACATACAGAATGTTGTTGATCTAATTGAACCATACGGTCAAATAAACAATGGAGTTATGCTCAATTAATTCTCCTTGATGCTTACTATTAGTTTGTTGGACTATCCCGGGCTATTGTCTTCCGAACAATTTTAAAATTGACAAAATTCTAATCTATAAATTTCTGTTGTTTTATTTTTTGCGCACTCTAAAGAATCGGGAGTACAACAAATTCAGTGGTTAAAAATAGTAGGTGGTAGGGTTATCAGATACGAATCATTGTTCTTAAAATTTAGCTAACTTGATATACCCAGACCAGCGAACAAACGATTATATCATTATGTGTACAAGTTTCGTTGGTTTCTTTGAGGTGACTTACATAATATGGATGATTTGAAAGTGGACAGAGGAAACCAAGTTTCCTCATGCTGTTTGGGCAGCTGGTCATGGCCTTATAGCTCTTTGACTATCAAACTTTGATGTAGTCGACAATTTGTGGCTTGAACCATCTTCGTGGCAGGTTATTGTCCTCTTTTTCTTTCTTGTAATGAAATAGCATGCACCTTATTAAGCTTATGAGCAAGTACCTGCAAGAGCCTTATTCCTATTTTAGGGGTCCTGTTCTACTGCTGAACAGGGAATGTCATCCTTCATGGATGTCAGCTCGCCATTTCAATCTTTTTTGTGTTTTTTCCTTCTGGCACTTTTCAAGCTATGTGCATTGGCATGTTGTTCGTTATCGAACTTTTCATTCAGTGGTACTGTCATCCATTCATGCTATTGACATGATAAATTACCTTCTTTATCTGGGCACTCGTGAATTAGTCCCATGCTTTTGTTGACCATGATCCTTGCTGTCGTATCTAAGGATCAGGAGTTTAATATGAAACGGGATATCAAAACAGTCGAACACAATGACGTGAGATGTCTATTTATGGCTTTATCTGTCATTGGAGCATTTTGGCAGATTTAATTTAATCATTGTGCTACATTGAGTGTATCCACATGTGTCCTGGGTTGTTCTTGTTCTCCTCTTCGCAGGAGAAGTTATTTGCTGATGCATGCCTTATGGGATTTTAGAGCCCTTAGTCTTATAAAGACGTTCACTTTGTTGACGCCTAAAAGTTTCATTTTAATTAATTAGGTTTTATTTTTGTTTTTATTTTATTCGGATGATAAATAAATGCAATCTTAAAAAAAACGAATGAAAAACTAAAAATTTCATTTTAATTAAAAAAAAAAAATGAAAAAACGAAAAAAAAAACAAGAAAAGCGAGAAGCCCTCGCATGGGCCCTAAAGGCCCATCTCTGCCTCAGCCCGGCCCCCGCGAGACCTTCTTCTTCCTCGCGCCTCTGCAGCACGCGCAGGGGGGCGCGACGCCGAAGCGGAGGGGAGGAGCAGTGACGACGCACGTGGAGTGGCTGGCACCGGACGGCGATGGGACGTGGAGCGGGGGGGTGGCGTTGGATAGGACGCCGGTTTGGCCGGCGAAGGCCGTGGCGATCGACGGTCGAACTCCGTCGACCGGCCACCCCTCGGCCTATAAATAGGCCGTCGATCCCAGCAGCAAGGGAGGGACAGAGGAGAAGGAGACAGAGGAGAAGGAGAGAGAGAGAGGGAGCCAGATCGAGTCGCAGCCCTTGGACACCCCACTGAGAGACTTCAGGGGGGCCGAGGGCTCGCGGCCTCAGATCTGAGCCTCGCCGAAGGGGAGAGTAGAGAGAGAGACGCAGGAGGGGAAAGGATTCGCGTGGGTCTCGCGGTCGCCGTCTTCGCCCTCGTCACGCCGAGCAGGTATCGCGCTCGCCGTCGCTATCTTCCTCTCCATAGTCCAGTCGTCGCCGCCGCCGTCGCGCCGTCTTCGCCGTCGTCGTCATTGTAGCTCAGCTCGGCGCGCGATTCGGAAACCTTAGGGTTCCCGATTTTCCGGGTCGCGCGATCCGGGTATCCGGGTCGAACCCGGATCGGGAACCGGGTAGGGATTCCGTAAATCCCTGGGGGGCTGCGAGTCGGGTCGGGGTTCGGGTCGGATCCGGGTAGGGTTTCGCGGGGAATCCGGGTCGATGAGTCGGGTAGGGTTTCGCCGAACCGGGTCATCGGGTCGGCCCGGTTCTTTTCGAAAACGGGCTCTTGGGCCACGACGCCGTTTCAAATAAAAAAAAAAGAAAGGAAAAAATCTGAGTCGGGCCCGCGTTGCGGGCCCGTCCGTGTTTTGGGTCGTCGACCCGGGTCGGACCCAACCCGTGGATCCGACCCGGGTCAGTTTTTATATTATTTTAATATAAAATAATATTTTAAATAAATAAATAAAAATAAATATTTTATTTAAAAAAATCAAAAAAATAAAAAATGTTTTATTTTCAAAAAGTAATTAAAAAATGTTGAAAAATGTTTTATTTTCTAAAAAATCAAGAAAAATCAAAAATAATTTATTTTCTAAAAAACATTAAAAATATTTAAAAATATTTTATTTTCTGAAAAATAAAAAAAAATCAAAAATATTTCATATTTTCCAAAAAATGCCAAAAATCCAAAAAAAAGGCAAAAAAATTCAGAAAAAGCCAAAAAACTTGTATTTTCCAAAAATACCAAAAAAGGCCAAAAACTCCCTTTTATTTTCCAAAAAATAAAAAAGGTCTTAAAAATGTTTTTTTTCCAAAAATGCATGGAAAACCCTTCAAAGCATCCAAAAAAAAAAAAATCTCAAGGTTTAAACAAGATTAGGTACCGAAAGGGCATTAGTGATTAACTAGTGTAATCAAGTCCCCGATCCTAATTTCTCTGGTTGCGCAGAGTGAGTATTTCTCCCGATACTTCACTTGGGTTTCTAATCAACCCACCCCAAACCGATTAGTGGCGACTCCGTTTTAAAATTAATTTGCAGGTTAAAAACTTGAACCATTAAGTCGTGAATTGGTGGACTTGGGAGAGTCCGGGCTTAATTAATTTCAGCCGAGCCATTAGCCTCCTTAGGCGCCCGTACCCGATTGCGGGCGCCGAAAAAAAGAGGTCGCGAGCTTGCTTGGCGACTCCGCCTGGGGACATTTGAGGACTTAGGCCATTTTTTTTGTTTAAGCACTTTACTAACTTGTTTTTTTTTTATGCAGGTCAATAGCCTAAATGTTTATTTTAATTTTGGTTAAAATAGACTGATTATAAACTATTGTGCATGATTTACTGTTTTAGCACTACACATGGCACACACAACCCGGCCGCCATTGGACCCGGGCCGCCATAGGATTTCTAGGATGGTGTTAAGAAAGATACGACCTCGAACGCGAGACTGCGATGTAGAGGTTGCCTTTCTTTTCCCGAATTTCTTAGCCGAGGTTAGGAGGGTATGCTGCTAACGCGAGACTGCGACGGGCGGATATCCTTTTAATCTCACCAATCCTTCTCAGTTAGAAATCGAGCCGCACGTCCCATGCGCATGTCTTTGTGCTTGCCATTTTTCTTTAAAAGCAAAGTGATTTCTTTACTGTTACTCAGTCTTTTTATTTGGCCCATGGCAATTTAGGATAAGTTTTTCAAGTCCCAGTTTATATGCGATGGGGAAAGACGATATCCAGTTCATTCCTACTCCCAAGGCGGAGCTCTTCAGATGGTGGGGTCAATTAGATCAGTTTGCCCAAGAGCGTGTGAAGGCCAAAGTCGGTCATCTCCTATCGTTGATCCGAATCACTGTTCGCCCGAAATCATACAAGCCATGGCACATTTCTAGTGCCCAAAGACGACTACTTTCATATTTGGTAGATTTGAGCTAACCCCAACTCTGGAAGAATACAGTATCATCACTGGAATGCCTCTCGAGAATAAGCTTGTCAGACCATCAACAAGCATCATCCCGTTGCGTGGATTAGCGCGACTTTTAAGAACTGAAGTTCATGTTATGAGGCAAATTCTTGAAAACAACCATAATACCTGTCCACTAGAATTTATGAATGCTTGTTTTCAAAATCAGCCTATGACCCAAAAAAAGTGAAATTTTCCTCCCGGCCTTTTTCGGATTCATCATTTTCCCCATCAAAGAAATGTCATAAGTCCTAAGATGGCATGGATAGTTGATCGGGTCTTGAGGGGGCAAAATTACGTCAACATGATTTTAACTTAAACATTCCTATCCTTTAATCGTTTTAAAGATAACACGGAGAAAATCATGCGGGTCTCTCCTGAAATTTTACAAGTTTGGTTCTTTTCCCACCTAAGTGAATTTCGAGACTTCATGCGATCGTCTCGAAACAAATACTTTCGAGAATCCATTACAAAAATTTATGGTTTTAGGACCATACATTCCCAATCAAAGCTGTTTAAATTGGATAAACTTCCTAAGAGACCCAGCTCCGAGGCATTCCAATGGTGTGCTGGTTGGTTCCATGAAAAGAGAGCTCGCTTCGCTTACAAACGTTGCCGCCCAATCCCGTTGCTTGGCCTCACTGGCGCCATTCCCTACTACCCATATCGGGTGGCACGACAATATGGAGCCCTTCAGGAGATCCCACCGCCTTTCAAGAGGATGATCCCTCCAGTTCTTTTCAACACAAACCGTGACTACGCATTTGAAATTTCTATCGCTGAGGAAACCCGGGACAAGTGCCATCGCAAAAGGATCGTGGTACCGAAGGGCTTGAGGGAGAAGAAAGAGCCCACCACGCCCCGTGGACTACATCCACAATCATCACATCCCGACAAGGTGGAAGCCATCGGTCCCTCGCTCAATCGAGAAAGCAGCCCGCACGAGCAAGCGAGCTTACGCAAAGGGATTTGGGAATAGATCGAATACATATCTCGGAGCACCCAAGAAAGCAAGCAACCTTTGCAGGAACAAGGCTCCCTGTCGCATATAAGCTAGCAGTCGTTGTCTTCCTTAGTGTTTATTTTGTGAAAGCTTTGTCCCCTTGTTTAGGGACTTTTCTTTAATATCTAGTACTTTATTATGTCATTTCAAGTTCTAGATGCTAGAAGTCTGTAAAATCCTCTTTCGATAAATAAAAATAGATAGATCGTTGCCATGGGTCAATCTTTTTATTCGCGCTCTGCGCTCATTCATTGTTTTCGCAAAAACAAGTAATCATGAATCGCCAACTATCAGCCACTCGCGAATGGCCTCATGTGATAGGGGCCGATCGAATGATGTACAAAATCGCCTCGCCAACATTGAAGATGGCGTAGGACGGATGTCCATTGTCCTTCGACAACTCTCGAGGCAAATGGAATCCACTCAAACCGAGCCCAACTCCATAGTTGCTTTAAGCATTGTCGTTATGACACTTGCGAATTTGCCAGAAATAGCCGTATCATGGACAGCTTGAAAAGATCATGAAAAAGTTAAACCGGCTGGGGCGAGAATCCCATGGACTTGTCCAATTATGCCGGCATTGAAATCCCCGAAGAGCTCAAAGCACCCGAATGCGAAAGGTATGCGATACCTCTCGCCCGAGACCTACTTGCAGCCTACCTGGCCCGAAGGATGATTCAATCATACCAATCAATCTTGACTGGTCCCGCCTTGCGATGGTACATTGTCAGGAAGATTAGTCCCCTTAAAACCTTGAGGGAATTAATCCATGCTTTCCACTAGGAATATAATATTGACATCAGCCCTAACATCGCATTGCCCTATGAAGAACCGATGATCACAGAGCGCAAGGAGCCGTTAGTCGCTGAGATAGGAGAAGAAGATGTCAATGAAGCCTTGCATGATAAATGGGCGGCGAGCAACATCAAATTACTGAAAAGTTTCCAACTAGGAAAGGCAAGGAACTTGTGTACGAGATCAAAGACACGGAGCTGTTCAAGACCAGGGCATGACAAGACAGCTCCCAAGCTTACTCCAAGAGCTAGGGTCCAAAGAATACCAACCCCTATCAACCCGGAAAGTGAATCGACGGTGAGGCTCTAATGTCTCTCACTTCCCTTGACAAAACCGAGCTGGCAAAACGAAGAGCCTTACTCAAAAGGTCTAGACCGGAAGCCAAGAGAAGAAAGCCTAAGCAAATCAATTTAGCATCCGCCGACGAGCCACCGCACCAAAGCTCCGAGCATTCCCAAGAATACAGCTTTGAAGGCTACCATCCCCTAGAGTACAACCCTGAAGACTTCCCATCTTTAGAATACAGCCCCAAGGATTTCCAACGTTACTTCGACAATGGCGACGATTCATCGTATAACTATTTCCTACTCTCACCCGGGGATGAAGGCCCGCCGAAGAGGAAACATACGTCTTTATCCGCTACGATCCTAATGAAGTACTAAGCTCGTCCTCTAACCGAGAGGATAGCTTCAATACTTCATCCTCATTCGGAAATTTTGACCCAGAGGAAAGCAATGGGGTAATCTCGGTAGAGTCCAACTTCCCTGAAACAGGAAAATTCACCACTACGATGAATATACAGTGGGAAAACCAGTGGCTTAACCAAGACATATCAAGCTCGTCTTGCCCCCATAGGATCATGACCCCCATAGAAATGTGGATACCCAATTTCCGCAAGTACAACGGCACGACTTGCCCCGTGGCTCACTTGCGGTATCTCCATGCTGAAATGAGTCAAGTATTATGGCCGATGTTATTTACAACTCGGGCGTTCCAAGAAACTCTTACGGGATCTCGCACTACAATGGTTACGCACAGCAAATATTCACCTCATAAAGGATTGGAGCAAGCTGACTTCCACATTCTTGCATCATTACCAAAACCAGATTGGAATTGAAGCGCCTTGCGAGAGTTTGGCTTACTTGAAGAAGACCAATGGAGGATATCCGAGCATACGCAGGAGGTGGAGGGCTTTCATGATGCAAACCCACCCTCAAGCTGGCCGAGGAGGAGTTAATGAAACAATTCATAGAAGCTTTGTCCTGCAAGCATCGCTGTTGGCTGCATGGGTTACACTTCCGTAGCTTCAACGAGGTAGTCATCGCAGGTGAATACTTCGAGTCTACTGAAGGCGAGGAATTCAAAGACGCTTAGCTTCAAGACCAGCACTATCAAAGCGCTCCTTTACATAGGAGTTTTCATGAGTTTTACTTGTAATTTCATGTTTCTTATCTTGTTTAATGTGCTACTTGTTGTACTTTCCATTCCAAGTACTCTAATGTACAGTTCTAATATTCTGTTTTGAAAGCATGAGACGGTACTCCAAAACCTGCCCAAAGTGATGTTATCCAACCATGAAAAGAAAATATCATCCAAGGAGAATACCGAGGGCTGGGCTTCCTCATGCTTTTTCTCCCCCAAAGACCTATTTTGAAAATAAAAAATATTTCATCACCCAAAAGCTTTTGTCAAAACAAGATGATAAATTTAAGCACGTTTGTCTTTCTAACCCTCCCACTTTATGTTTCAGAACATCATCCCCTTTGATTTAGTGTGACTAGCACATCATGTGAACAGACCAAACTCGAGAAAGCGGGGACAAACAAAAAAGATCATCCCACTTCAAAGAAGGTAAGCTTTATTTTCTGAATATAATTTTGGAAATGATGTCTCTCTCTTCTATTTACAGGAAACAAAAGATAGGACGTAATAGGTACAGGCATACGGTTGAAATCAAGCCGTCTCCGGGAGCTCGTACACTCCACCTTGCTCTTGCCCAACTCCTTCTCAAGTCGTAGCAACATCTTTTCCCCACAACATGCTCGAGCAACTAGATGCCGCGGTTTCATCAATGGGACTTCCAGCTTCAACAAGCCGGAAGCACAAGGAAGGGATCTCTTCTCTTTCTTTGAATTGGCTACCGTCAACGGGGAGGAAATCTAGACGGTTGAGAGTGATCTCTAGCCCCCTTATTTCAAATGATGACTAAGGGCTTAGAAACCTCACTTCGTGCTTCCGACGCATGCTCTCCCAAAAAGTAATTGCCATAAGAGAATTGGGAGTTTTGATTGTCCATCTTAGTTTCCGTAGAAGCTTGAAGTACATGACTTTGCTCAATGCTGCTATAGTCAAAGATAGAAGAAAAAATTCCACGAAGGAAGGCGTTGAAGATGAATCAATGACCAGCAATCATGCATGCATGGTCACAAATGAGGAAGGCCAATTGAAGGAAATGTCAAACTATGCCAAGATAAAGAGGCCATCATCGACATTCAAATATCTTTAGGAGCTAGCACATACAAGCTTTGGAGAAGAGTAATTTGGTATCGTTTCCAATACTCCCCACTCTTTGAATTCGCTTTTGACGTATTTTCCCTATTGACAGAAACATTGGGAAATCAAAAACCAAACTTGATGGTCAATATTGGCCAAGTGAGGTCCATGAGAATGACCCGTATCGAATTCACCTGACTTCGTGTAAAGAAGGACGTGTCATCCAGGAGCCAATTAAGAGAATAATTTACTTAACAAAGCAAGGGACATAGGACTTCGTGTCCCCATCTCACTTCAGGTTCACCCAATCATTTGCAGACCAGTGAAGGGTAAAGTTGTATCGCTTCCAGCTAATTCGACTCTTAAAAGAGTTCATGACTAACACATTCTCTCTTGTTTGTTGCGGGATCACCCTTTGTCAAAAGCAAAAATAAACAAATCAATGAGAGGCAT
Organism: Eucalyptus microcorys; assembly: GCA_014182515.1. NCBI lineage: Eukaryota > Viridiplantae > Streptophyta > Magnoliopsida > Myrtales > Myrtaceae > Eucalyptus > Eucalyptus microcorys. The sequence continues at coordinate 44,194,979 of CM024569.1, read as the reverse complement.
GACAAACTCCCCCAAGCAAAATGACGTCTCAAGTATTGCCAAAACAAATGACAGAGATCCTTCAGCCCCGTTGATTGATCCATTTTCAGCTTCTCCTCTCGCAAAAGGCAAGAGTAGAAATTCCCGATCGATTCCCAATCCCCGGCTGATCATTCATATGTCATGTCCCTAACCAATAGGAGCAATCCATCGACACTCATTTGTGAATAACCCTTTGTAAATAACTCTTTTGATATCCAAAATTTAACATATTTGAAAACACCATTTTGCTAATCCTTAAAGCTGCCAACAAGGCCTTTTTGAGCAAAAACCATTTTGAGAGTACAAACTCTCTCATGTTTAAAATGCTGCATGCCTTTTCCAAATGGATTTTTGCATGATGATTTTGTCTGTCTAGATCATTGATTCCGCTGAGAATTATTAGAATAGACAGCTAAATGAAGAATACAAGATTAATTAAGCATGCTGGATGAGGCACGTCGAATGATGATGAAGGCAAGCCATATCATACACACAATTCCCCCCGTCTATACACTTGTGAGATGAGTGCAGAAGATTCCATGGCTGCAGGGTAAAGAGTTCTCTCGCGAGTGGTACGATAACCAAAATAGTGAGAGGCATTCCATCGCTCACCCCATTGAGCCCCATACACTGACAAATTTATGCTATGCTCCCATCAAACAACCACCCCACACTGGAGCAAGTCGAAAGCAAATCAGCATCACAAGGTGAGAAAGGGGATAGAAATTTTCTTGCTTGCACTTGTATCAATCTTGAGTGTCTTTATTGCATATGAACACTCGCGTTAATTTAAGTGCCCTAGAGTCATGAAGAGCAATTCTTTCTTTACGCACTTGTATTCATTGTACAACCCAAGTGAGTCTATAGTTTTACCCTCACATCGAGACAAAGCAAAAGTTATTGTCATAGCAACATAAGCACCGGTTGAAGATGAAGACTCAAGAGTCTAATAAACGGTGCTTCGATTAAACTTGTCAAGATCAGCTCTCAAGCAACAAGAATAAAAAACATTGGCATAAAAAGCAGTGTACCTAGTAAAAGCAAGGTCAATGCCCATAAATGAAGAACTGGAATAAAAATAGGGGCATGAAAAAGCAAAGTGTGCCGGTAAAAGCAAGGCCAATGCCCCCGAGTCAAAAATGCAGCCAAGAAAATGTTTGTTGTGATCCATAGAACCTCCATTTGACGGTGAGAAGAAAGAGGCGGTGACAAATGCCAAGGCAATCACCAGCTCTCACCCTTTTACACATGAATCAAGCCTACATTACATCCCATTGTAAAAGTCTCTTCGGACTAGGGGCACTTCAATTAACGTAGGATTTCATATGTCTATAAGTATCGCTCGAAGAAGTACGAGCAAGACTATTCTATCTCTTTTCGCAGGACTCTTGACTTGCAAACCTGGAGATGATCGTGTGGCACTTCGTTCATGAGCCTTGACCTCGACGGTCCCATTTGATGAGCTATTGACCAAGTCTTCATCACAATTTCAACAAAGACCTCTCACATTGGTAAAGTCGTACCACTTGCGAGAATACTCAGACCCCTGCTGACATGATGACGGTGAGAAGTGTGGTCCTTATAAATCCTGCATCAAATGGTCGGGATAGCCTTTTCCATGAGAGAGAGTGGAAAGTCCTTTCGGACTGAAAGTCCCTCATCGGCATGCTCAAGACATCTACATTTGGAATGAAGGTTGTCTTTCAAATTTTCCCAGTGGAATTCGGATGATGCCAAAACCGACAAAATTGTCATGCATGAATCACATTTAAACTCATGAATTTACTGCATATACAATCATGTATGCATATTGTGCAAATAGCAAACATACTCTCAGAGATCAGAGATATTGCCAGGTAAGCATATCCCTGTCCCCATTTGTCTTAAAGTACCTATCACCTTTGTCCGGTACTCTCTTCTTGACACTCGACCTATTCGAGTCGTCCCTTGAGTTTGGGTGCTTGCAATTGTCTCAAGTATCCCATTGTCTTTGAGTACCCACCACTTGCCGGGTACTCCCTCTTAACGACACTCGACCTGTCCGAGTTGTCCTCAGAGTATTGATACTTGCGACTGTCCAGGTATCCCTTTATTTTTAGGTACCTCTCACTGTCCAGGTACTCTCTTCTTGACACTCGACCTATTCGAGTCGTCCCTTGAGTTTGGGTGCTTGCAATTGTCTCAGTATCCCATTGTCTTTGAGTACCCACCACTTGCCGGGTACTCCCTCTTAACGACACTCGACCTGTCCGAGTTGTCCTCAGAGTATTGATACTTGTGAATGTCCAGGTATCCCTTTATTTTTAGGTACCTCCCACTGTCTAGGTACTCTCTTCTTGACACTCGACCTATTCGAGTTGTCCCTTGAGTTTCGATGCTTACTGCTGTCTTAGCATCCCATTGTCTTTGAGTACCGGCCACCGTCCGGATACTCCTTTTTCCTGACACTCGACCTATTCGAGTTGTCCCCAGAGTATTGATACTTGTGACTGACCAAGTATCTCTTGGAATACCTATTGCTGTCTAGGTATCCCCATATCGTCAAGTACCCACCGTTGTCCAGGTACTTCCTTTTCATGACACTCAACTTGCCCAAGTTGTCCCCAAATAATAGCAGATGTTCAAGCATTCCACTGCTTTGTGTGCCTGCGCCTACCCAGGTATGCTTTCTTACACTTGGACCAACCGAGTGGTCTCGGGTTGTATCATTAAATACTTGTGTTCATCCAAGTATTCCAAGATTTTTGTACACTGTGGCTATCCAGGTGTTCCACCCTTTTAAATGCCTGCGGCCATCCGGGTAAGCCTCGTGCTACATTCAAGTTTATGTTATCAGGAGGTGAGAAACCTTCATGAATATCTCAAGTACGTCCTCGATATTCTCATTACCAGAAGGTGGGAGACCTTCACGAATATGCGAGGTACGTCCTCGATATTCCCCAATCACCAGGAGGTGGGAGACCTTCACAAATATGCGAGGCACGCCCTCGATATTCCCAATTACCAGAAGGTGGGAGACCTTCACGAATATGCGAGGCACGTCCTCAATATTCCCTTTTACCAGGAGGTGAGAGACCTTCACGAATATCTCGATAGTCTCATTGCGGAAGGAGGAGCTTCGAGGTGAGAGATCAAATATCTAAGGTACGCCCTCGATATTCTCATTGCCGAAGGTGGGAGGTCTTCGTACGCCCTCGATATTCTCAATTACCAGGAGGTGAGAGACCTTCACGAATATCCCAGGTATGTCCTCGATATTCTCATTACTAGAAGGTGGGAGACCTTTACGAATATGCGAGGTACGTCCTTGATATTCCAATTACCAGGAGGTGAGAGACCTTCATGAATATGCAAGGCACGTCCTCGATATTCCCACATACGGGAGGTGGGAGACCTTCATGAATATCTAAGGTACGTCCTCGATATTCCCAACTACCGAGGTGAGAGACCTTCACGAGAGGTGAGAGACCTTCACGAATATCCAAGGTATGTTCTCAATATTTCCAATTATCAGAGTACCCCTTCGATACTGTGATTTGTGTGAACGTCCAAGTATCCTCCAAGAGATTGAACTTGTAATCATCCAAGTACCCATTTTCGACGCCCGCAAAGGCCCAAATATCCTTCAAGTTAGTACTTGTGAATATCCGGTACTCTTTGATATGCCCGTGAATGTCAGGTATCCTCCACAAAAGTCGATGCCCCGAGAAAGGTCGGCGCATCCTCCGAGAAAGGTCGGGTTCCAACCGGTGTCTTCGATAAAGGTCGGACACCCCACAAATCGATGCCCCGAGAAAGGTCGGCGCATCTCTCGAGAAAGGTCGGGTACCAATTGGTGTCCTTGATACAGGTCGGGCACCCCACAAATCGATGCCCCGAGAAAGGTCGGTGCATCTCCCGTCAAGGCGACCAAAGAAAAAGGTCGGGTCCTAGACAAATCATTGATTGTTTCGACCGAAGAATGGTTCGGGTCTGGAGAAGCAAGTTGATGCCGACCGAAGAATGGTTCGGGCATCCCCGAGACAAACAAATCACGGTGTTTTTGACGAAGAATGGTTCGGGGTCCCGGAGGAGCAATTTCCTCAAGGCGAGGCCCCGAAGAAAGGTTCGGGTCCTAGACAAATCATTAATTGTTTTAACGGCGACCGAAGAATGGTTCGGGTCCGAGACAAACCACTAATTGCTCCAACGGGCGACCGAAGAATGGTTCGGGTCCTGGAGGAGCAATCTCCGTCAAGGCGACCGAAGAAAGGTTCGGGTCCTAGACAAATCATTGATTGTTTTAACAGCGACCGAAGAATGGTTCGGGTCCTGGAGAAGCAATTTCCCGTCACGGCGACCGAAGAATGGTTCGGGTCCGAGACAAACCACTAATTGCTCCAACAAGCGACCGAAGAATGGTTCGGGTCCCTGGAGGAGCAATTTCCCGTCAAGGCGACCGAAGAAAGGTTCGGGTCCTAGACAAATCATTAATTGTTTTAACAGGCGACCGAAGAATGGTTCGGGTCCCTGGAGAAGCAATTCCCCGTCACGGCGACCGAAGAATGGTTCGGGTCCGAGACAAATCACTGATTGCTCCAACAGGCGACCGAAGAGTGGTTTGGGTCCTGGAGGAGCAATTTCCCGTCAAGGCGACCGAAGAAAGGTTCGGGTCCTAGACAAATCATTAATTGTTTTAACAGGCGACCGAAGAATGGTTCGGGTCCTGGAGGAGCAATTTCCGTCAAGGCGACCGAAGAAAGGTTCGGGTCCTAGACAAATCATTGATTGTTTTAACAGGCGACCGAAGAATGGTTCGGGTCCCTGGAGAAGCAATTTCCCGTCACGGCGACCGAAGAATGGTTCGGGTTCGAGACAAACCACTAATTGCTCCAACGGGCGACCGAAGAATGGTTCGGGTCTGGAGGAGCAATTTCCCGTCAAGGCGACCGAAGAAAGGTTCGGGTCCTAGACAAATCATTGATTGTTTTAACAGGCGACCGAAGAATGGTTCGGGTCCCTGGAGAAGCAATTTCCCGTCACGGCGACCGAAAATGGTTCGGGTCCGAGACAAACCACTAATTGCTCCAACGGGCAACCGAAGAATGGTTCGGGTCCTAGAGAAGCAATTTCCCGTCAGGCGACCGAAGAATGGTTCGGGTCCTAGACAAATCATTGATTGTTTTAACGGGCGACCGAAGAATGGTTCGGGTCCTGGAGAAGCAATTTCCCGTCAAGGCGACCGAAGAAAGGTTCGGGTCCTAGACAAATCATTGATTGTTTTAACGGGCGACCGAAGAATGGTTCGGGTCCTGGAGAAGCAATTTCCCGTCACGGCGTCGAAGAATGGTTCGGGGTCGAGACAAACCACTAATTGCTCCAACAGGCGACCGAAGAATGGTTCGGGTCCTAGAGAAGCAATTTCCCGTCACGGCGACGAAGAATGGTTCGGGTTCGAGACAAACCACTAATTGCTCCAAAGCGACCGAAGAATGGTTCGGGTCCTGGAGGAGCAATTTCCCGTCAAGGCGACCAAAGAAAGGTTCGGGTCCTAGACAAGTCATTGATTGTTTTAACAGGCAACCGAAGAATGGTTCGAGCCCTGGAAAAACAATCTCTTCATATCACCAGGTAAGATGATGCATTGATACTTGCCAAACTCGGGGTTCACACCCTATCTCACTCACTCCCGGTAAGTAACTACAGGTATCTTCTTATTTGTCTTAATATATGTAATGTTATATTGCTCTTTTTTACATAGGATAATAACTCCCAAATAAAATATAATCTGCTATGCATATATGGACAAAATTTAGGCATCAGTTTGTCTTTGAATGCAACCTCTGCGAGCTCACCTTCAAAGAGGGGCAGCTGTTGACGCCTAAAAGTTTCATTTTAATTAATTAGGTTTTATTTTTGTTTTTATTTTATTCGGATGATAAATAAATGAAAAAACGAAAAAACGGAAAAAACGAAAAAAAACAAGAAAAGCAAAGCGGCCCTCGCATGGGCCCTAAAGGCCCATCTCGCCTCAGCCCGGCCCCCGCGAGACCTTCTTCTTCCTCGCGCGCCGCAGCACGCGCAGGGGGCGCGACGCCGAAGCGGAGGGGAGGAGCGTGACGACGCACGTGGAGTGGCCGGCACCGGACGGCGATGGGACGTGGAGCGGGGGCGGTGGCGTTGGATAGGACGCCGGTTTGGCCGGCGAAGGCCGTGGCGATCGACGGTCGAACTCCGTCGACCGGCCACCCCTCGGCCTATAAATAGGCCGTCGATCCCAACAACGAGGAGGAGACAGAGGAGAAGAGAGAGAGAGAGGGAGCCGGATCGAGTCGCAGCCCTTGGACACCCCACCGAGAGACTTCGGGGGCCGAGGGCTCGCGGCCTCGATCCGAGCCTCGCCGAAGGGGAGAGTAGAGAGAGAGACGGGAGGGGAAAGGATTCGCGTGGGTCTCGCGGTCGCCGTCTTCGCCCCTCACGTCACGCCGAGCGGTATCGCGCTCGCCGTCGCTATCTTCCTCTCCATAGTCCAATCGTCGCTGCTGTCGCTGCCATCTTCGCCGTCGTCGTCATTGTAGCTCAGCTCGGCGCCGCGATTCGGAAACCTTAGGGTTCCCGATTTTCGGGTCGCGATCCGGGTATCCGGGTCGAACCCGGATCGGGAACCGGGTAGGGATTCCGTAAATCCCGGGGGGGCGGCTGCGAGTCGGGTCGGGGTTCGGGTCGGATCCGGGTAGGGTTTCGGCGGGAATCCGGGTCGATGAGTCGGGTAGGGTTTCGCCAAACCGGGTCATCGGGTCGGGTGGTTCCCGAAAACGGGCTCTTGGGCCACGACGCCGTTTCAAATAAAAAAAAAAAAAAAAGAAAGAAAAATGAGTCGGGCCCGCGTTGCGGGCCCGTCCGTGTTTTGGGTCGTCGACCGGGTCGGACCCAACCCGTGGATCCGACCCGGGTCAGTTTTTATATTATTTTAATATAAAATAATATTTTAAATAAATAAATAAAAATAAATATTTTATTTTTAAAAAAAATCAAAAAAATAAAAAATGTTTTATTTTCAAAAAGTAATTAAAAAATGTTGAAAAATGTTTTATTTTCTAAAAAAATCAAGAAAAATCAAAAATAATTTATTTTCTAAAAAACATTAAAAATATTTAAAAATATTTTATTTTCTGAAAAATCAAAAAAATCAAAAATATTTCATATTTTCCAAAAAATGCCAAAAATCCAAAAAAAGGCAAAAAAAAAAAATTCATTAAAAGCCAAAAAAAACTTGTATTTTCCAAAAATACCAAAAAGGCCAAAAACTCCCTTTTATTTTCCAAAAAAATAGAAAAAGGTTAAAAATGTTTTTCTTTCCAAAAAATGCATGGAAAAACCCTCAAGCATCCAAAAAAATCTCAAGGTTTAAACAAGATTAGGTACCGAAAGGGCATTAGTGATTAACTAGTGTAATCAAGTCCCCGATCCTAATTTCTCGGGTTGCGCAGAGTGAGTATTTCTCCCGATACTTCACTTGGGTTTCTAATCAACCCACCCCAAACCGATTAGTGGCGACTCCATTTTAAAATTAATTTGCAGGTTAAAAACTTGAACCATTAAGTCGTGAATTGGTGGACTTGGGAGAGTCCGGGCTTAATTAATTTTAGCCGAGCCATTAGCCTCCTTAGGCGCCCGTACCCGATTGCGGGCGCCGAAAAAAAAAGAGGTCGCGACAACATACCTTGAAAAGTAGCTTGTATTTTGCTTTGGTTTGGATGTTGCTTCACAGCTTCTACTTCCTCCTGGGGAAGAATTTTCTCTCTTCTTAATGAATTGAAGCAAACTTAAGAGGTTGGTCCTGTAACATTATGCTTTGAGAAGTTTGTCGATGTTCTCTACCTTAGATTACCTTTCATGAGAAAACTCTCACAGCGAAAGGTGAATACATGGAGACATATATATTAAGATACATAACCTGTGACAGATGGCGACAAGAATGGTCATTCAGTACGGTTGGGGGCTTGATGAGTAGCAAATGGTGTCCCCCCTTCTTGCACGATTGAATCCACAGGTACCAGCGGAGACAGTCCTGCAATTTACTATCAGTAATGCAGTACTTCTCTGGTCCATTTTGCATGCACTTTATGATTGTAAAATGAACAAATGCGGATCAATCTCAACACTGTTATATATTGAAGCTTCATGTTCCAGCTGGGAATCTTTGATGCGCTTTACCTTAATTCTGTTTGTATGTTTCTATTTCTCTAGGTTACAGCTTTGAGCATGGGGAACAACCATGCTAAAGTCGAAAAGGCATTTGTCTGTTGCTATGAGGCTTTGTCTGGCTTACTATTATTCAATAGTCCAAATTGAAAAAGCCGCAAATCTCTGGTTGAGTGCAAGATTCTATGATGGATCCTTGTTTCGCAGATGTACTATTTGGCTTGTCACAAAGCAAAGGAAATGTTACAGAAAAATCATCGAGTTCTAGAAAACATTGTCGAGGAGTTGCTTGAGTTTGAAATCTTTACAGGTAGATCTGGAGCTGTCTAGCTTACTTTTGTAGCTTTGTTTTGTTCTATGTCATCATACAGTTAAATCCTCCTCTGTTAACAGCAGGTGGTTTGAATGATAGAATGTCACTTGTAAAGTTAAGAGTCTATTCTCAGGTGCCATTGTATATTATTTAGCTTCTTCCGTATGATACTTAAGGAGAAGTCTATGTCCTCTCTTATCATCATGAGACCTTTCCTAGCCAATTATTCTCTTAATTTTTTAGTACCCTTTTTCCATTTGTCCTTGGAGTCTCTTGCTTCTTGCAAGCCCTTACCACAGATGGTTGCTCATCTCCTTCATCTCTTGCCTATCATCTTCAGTCATGTAAACGTCAACCTGTTGAGCTTAAGTTCTATCCTGGCTGAAATGGTACCTCCAATGGGGATTAGACTCTGTTCTTTCACATATGAGCTAATGTCCTCAAGCTCTATCTGGTTTTCTTTCTGTCTTGAGATGGTTTCTACTTACGTGGTGATCATGTAATTCCATACACCTTCAAATGCTGCCTTGCCTCACTCTATCAACATGATCCTATTTTTAGTCAACCTTTTTTTTAGTGAATCCTCTGAAAATAGAGATGACGTATTCATTGATCGGCAGGACTTGGAAAGGACGCTCGAAGAAAATGGTGGAATGCGGGAGAAAGAGCCATTTTCCCTTCTTCAACTTTTTGATGGACCGTTAAATCCGAGTTTTTAATTTTGCTTGTCTGGTAATAGAAGTTGATCGGAGTTTCTCACTTGCGGCCCTCGTTTGGTTCTATGCAAGGGCGTGACAGCCTCACCTATGGCCGACAAGGATGTGGAGGCTCTCACTTGTGGCCGGTGAGGATACGAAGGACTCGCCCATGGCCAGCAAGGGTCGCCGGCCTAGGGTTAGGAGTAAAAAGAAAAGAAAAAAGAAAAGAAAAATATTGAAAAAATATTAAAATATTATTGAAATTATCCATGATAGTGCTGGCCAAGTTAAGTAGGACAAGTGGTGAACACATCTACATTTTCTGTTAAAATTAGTTGGATGGAGTTAATTGGCAAAACACGAAGACTTTTGGGATCCAATTGCAAAATTGAAAGTTTAGGACTAAAATAATTGTCCCTAAGTGATGCATATAGAGTACAATAATCGATCATAACACACACGACTTTTCCATTAAATAATGTATTTATTAAGAAGTCCGGGGAACGAATGAGCTTTCCACGAAAGAAGAAAAATTTTAAAGTGTTTGGCGTAAAAAGGAAATTTTAAAGTCGAGAGTCCTAATCTTTTAGGTGTCGCGAGTTGGTGTTAGGTATTCTATTGAGAGTACTGTTTCATGCTGAATGAGTCGGGTTCACTTTATATGGATATAAAGCAATATTAGGGATACAAAGTATTTACTATAATATTCTTTTAGTAAATGATTTACTATCTTTAATTATGAATTGCCAAATGTTTAAAGAGTAGGGTCCGGTGAACTTATTTCATCCAACAATAATTAGTTGTCATATGATTTAGTAACCAAATTTCAGCACACTTTCTTAGTATATGTCTTGCGTTCCTCATGAGCATATGCTCTCAGATGAGACTTCCCTGCGCCACCATTATGTATGTCCATTGGGCTTTTAATTGTGGTAAAAGTCGCCCGATGGTAATTGCTTATGTAGTCATATCCTTAAATATTAAACTTCCTCACTGCTAATGTCATGAAACGTCAAGTCAACGATACTGAGCAACATATTACCACGAGAATTAGAAGGCCCTACCACTGAGTTCATAACTGCAATCTGACTCTGACATATGCTGAACTTGGATTCGAACATGAATCCAATACATATTCACAAAAGTACTGCAACAAAACATTGAAAATAAAACAAGAGTCTAGAACATTGAAAATAAAACAGTTTTATCATCAGGTCTCTGTAGAGACGGAGGAAGTTTCATCATGGGTATTCGGATTCGGAATGCTGAGGCGTTCGAATTGCGGAGGCGTACTCGGTGGCGTGGCAGCCGACGTCGGCGGGTATGCCGAGGATAGGATTTGAAATAACGAGACACAAATGGGCGATGCCGAGGGGGAAAGTTTCGGTACCCAGTTGGACAGACCCCCGGTCCGAGGCTTCTTGAGATCAAAGAGCATCCCAGATTGTCGAGCTATGTAAAAGCTTCCTCGTCGAGCTGGCACCAGATTGAAGCTCTGAAGGTTAAGAATCAGAGCCAGCCAGAGCGTTAGACAAGGAGCTTGAGATGTACTCTCGGTATTTATGCGCGATGCGATTGATTAATGGATTGATCGATAGAGAAATTGCAAAGCGTTGACAAGAAATAATAACTTAGAGAGAACGAGAGATAACTGCTGTACAAGGGCGGCGTCCGCCTCCTCCTTCTTGCCGCCTAACCACGTCCCGCCGCGGACCACGACGGACACGGCGACCGATGCCGATGCGGGTGCCAAGCGATAGGTGTTGCAACTGAACTTGGCGAATTCGTGGTGGCACTGCTGCGGAAGGGAGGTGAGTTTGGCGAGGATAGCCTCCTTGCCCTGGATCTTCCGGCCGTCGATTTTCAGCACCGATCGTTACCGGTACAGGTTCACCAAGCCCTCCCTGTTCGCGTCGAACGTGCTGTAGTAGTTCTCCACGAACCGCTTGGCCTCCGCTATCATCGGATCCCTGTCTTCTTCCGGACCCCTCATCGACATCTCTCCTCCTCCTCCTTCCGCTTCTGTCACGTCTTCTGGACCCATCGTCGACATCTCTCCTCCTCCTCCTGGATCTGTGTGAACTGGAGACAATTTCTCTAGGGCTTCTAGGGTTTTCTTTTTTATTTTGGAATCATCGGGTCCGGATCCACCGACCGACCCGAAACCGGATCCGTCTTCGGAAAGGAGGAAACTAAAGGAGGAATTGGGGAATCCGATCTTTAGGTCATAAAGATCGATCGAAACTCCAATTATATGCACGACTCCAGAAAGGAAATTGCCTAATCCGTAAACGCCTAGAATTCACACCAAATCAAGATTAAAATCTTAATGATCCAAGTTAGGCAATTAAATATTTAAATTGGGTATGGATCAAGAAGTTACCTAATTTGGTATACAGATATGACCGGGGCTAATGTTTCCGGTTCCATGTGTGTTTAATTTGTCATCAAGCGGTGGCTGATCCTTTGGAATTAACTCATTTTAATATGGCCATAGTCATTATCTTGCTTTATCTAGGTTAAAACATCCTTTGGAGTTAACTCATTTTAATATTTGGGGTCCCTCTCCTATTATTTGATTCAACACAATAAATACTATATTTTTTTCGTTGATAATTTCTCTCTTTTTACTTGGTTCTATTCATTCTCATCTCACAGTCAATTTTGTTCCATTTTTAAAGTCTTTCACAAACTTGTTGAAAATCAACTTAATTGCATAATTAAATCTATATAGTGCGACGGAGCACCTGAATTTGTCACATCCACCAAATTTGTCCAATACATTAGAGACCATGACAATCACCAACAGGTTTCTTGTCCTTACGCACCCTATCAAAATGAGACTGTAGAATGAAAACATCGACATATAGTTAACACTTTTCTTCATCAAGGTTCCGGTCCACCAGTGTTTTCGGAGTTTGCTTTTGAAATTGTGGTTTACTTGATTAATCGCATGCCAACACTAGTCATTGATAATATTTCACCTTGGGAGGCTTTATTTCACACTAAACCCAATATTACGCATTTACATGTTTTTGGTTGTGCAGTATATCCATTTCTTCGCCCTTACTTGCCCCATAAGCTTGCACCAAGATCCAAGGCTTGCATCTTTATGGGCTATCCTTCGGGATATAAAGGATATCGCTGCTATTGCCCTAAAGATAATCATTTTTATGTTGTTGCAGATGTCACTTTTGATGAGGCCACCTATCCTCTTGCTGCCTTGCCAAACTCCTCTCAAAATGCCTCAACACCAACACATGTGGAATTATTTTTGCCTGCTGATTTGTCTCTATCATCCTTGACACCTACTGGACCACCTGAGTTTCCATAGGTTTCTCCACCAAATCCGGATATTCCACTTGCTGACATCATTCAAACTACAATTGAACCTGTAGGGGTACCACAAGAAACTTCTACCATGGTACCATCATCATCTTCACATCCTATGATGACTCGTCTTTGGATGGGACCATAGCTCGTCAAACTTTAAAAAAAAAATCACACCTCGACTTTTGTGGTTTAGTCTAGTATTACTGAAGAACTCACTTGTTTTTCCAAGGCAGCAAAGGATGAAAAATGGCAGCTTGCAATATAGTTTGAATACAAAGCACTAATGGAGAATTGCACATGGGATCTTGTTCCGCTTCCTGCTCATGCTTGACCCATCGGATGCAAATGAGTGTATAAGATTAAACTCCACTCCGACGGAACTATTAAACAATATAAAGCAAGATTGATCACCAAGGGTTTTCATCAACAAGGGTATTGATTACATTCACAGTCTTGTCTTTGGCATATTCCCGACATTGGTCCATTTGACAATTGGATGTCTCTAATGCGTTCCTACACAGATTATTTGAGGAGGAAGTTTATATGACTCAATCGCAGGATTTTGTTGATGCAAGTAAGCTCGACTACGTTTGTCGCCTTCGATAGTTGTTATATGGTCTTAAACAAGCGCCTCGCGCTTGGTACACCCACTTGAGTTCCTACTTGTGCGACTTGGGATTTGTCATATCCAAGGCCGACACCACCTTGTTTGTCAAACACACGGTTGATTTCACCATTTTCTTATTGTTTCACGTTGACGACATTATTTTAACCGGTTCCTCGAATGCTCCATTACACAATCTCAGGCAATCCCTTCAGTCGGAATTTGCTATCAAGGATTTAGGGGACATTCATTATTTTTTGGGGAATTGAAGTGCTTCATACCAAACGATGGATTACATCTTCACCAAAGTCAATTTGTGAGGAAAATACCAAAAAATGCTAATATGCAATCTGCCAAACCCACTACTACTCCTGCAAATTCCGTGGAATCGGACATGATTGCTTCTTATGAGCCACTTATAGACCCATTTCAATTTCGAAGCATTGTGGGAGCACTTCAATATCTCACTCTCACGCAGCCCGATATTGCATATGCGGTGAATTCGATTTGTCAACATCTTCACACCCCTACTATGGCCAATTGGCAAGCAGTGAAACGCCTTCTGCATTGCTTAGCCGATATGATCTCGCATGGTCATCTTTTTTACTCGAGCAGCAACCACTCGGCTCCATGCATTTTCTGATGCCAGTTTAGTGGGCGATAGGATAGACCGTCACTCCGTTGGTGGGTTTTGTGTCTATCACGGACCAAACCTCATCTCTTGGTCATCTTGCAAGCAACGAACCATGGCTCGTCGTAGCACTGAAGCAGAATACATATGTCTTGCAGATACAACGGTAGAGTTAATGTGGCTTGAATATCTCCTTCAGGACTTCATGTGCAACCACCCAAGCCACCCATTCTTTGGTGCAATAACTTATCTGCCATCTACTTATCCACAAATCTTGTGCTTCATGCTCAAACCAAACATGTGGAAATTGATTACCATTTCATTCAGGAATGCATTACTTGGAAACAATTTGTAGTCCGTTACATTTCTACCGAAGAACAAACTGCAGATATCTTCACTAAAGGCTTGCCTTCCTGCTGGTTCCTTCAATTTCGATCCAAGTTAATGTTGCAGCCTCACCATTAGCTTGCTGGGGGATGTTAAGGGAAGAAAATATTTAGCAAACATTTAAAAAATATTTGTTATTATGTTATCTTATTTAGCAAACATTTAAAAAAATATGTTATTATGTTATCTTTTATATCTTATCTCTTAGAGTTAGCATATGTTTAGGGAATATTTGTTATTCTTTTGCCTTTTGTATCGTATCTCTTAGAGTTCTTAATATACATTGTATTTGCAATACAATTATGTACGGAAAAAAAGGAATAATTTTTTTTAATTCACTCAAATGATCGTTTTTTTTTCTGATTTGACATTGAATTATTCGACAAAAAATTTTAATATATAAAAGTTATGACACTTTTAATGTCATTTTTTCTCCAACATTCAAACTACACCCAATTGCCATGAACTTTTACGAGCACCTTTGCTTTAATTGATTCCTAGTCCTTAGTTTTTCCTTTTGTCTCATCAATTCAAAAGAAGTCTCTCTCCGTTCCTTTTCATCAAATTTGTCACCGTGTCTCAATTTCTTCATTTTCTTCATCTGTCCAGAGATCATGAAGATGTACTCCCCAAGATTTCTGCTGATATGGAGACAAAGATAGGACCATATGTGGGGAAGAAAGGGGCAGCTCCTTGCAAGAACGAATATACCATGTAGCACCAGCTCACAATCTTAACACGTGGTTTCCTTCAAAACCTCAAGAAAGGAAAAGATAGATGAAGTTATGATACGACAAGAACTTGAGGGTGTGTGTGTTGCAGGCAGAGTCTGGAGGCTGGATACTTCTGAAATTTCATAATTTCCTTTCTTTTTTTAGATACATGATGCCATTTATATTTCACAAGATGATGGCGCGTGTTGCCAAGTTCTTGTAACTAAAGAACAACTAAATTTGGTAAAAACATAACTAATATTTTCACATCTCTCTCCAACCTTGCAGACCGCACTGCTGACATTTCCCATTTCCAAAGATTACACCTTTATCCACATCAACCGCTTGTGCCCAAAAACTTTGGTTGATTTTGAGACACATCATCACCCTTTTCTCTCTCTCTCAAAATTCAGCAGATATTATGCACAACCCAATGACAACAAAAAAGGAAAACACATTAATCCTCGACACAAAATAAATGGCCGCCTCCTTTCCCATCCCAAGTCCTTTTCGCACAACCGCGTGGGGAACATGTGCTAACTTCACCTTGTGGTCACACAAGGCTGCCTCCACACATGTAAGTCATTGTGGTGATGGAGGTGATGGTGGTGGTGGTGGTGGGAGTGGTGGGGGTGGTCGTCGCGGTGGTTCACCAATTCGTGGCATCTCCCAAACCCTTCATTGCTCACTTCTTGATGATGATGATGATGATGGTGAAACCTCCACTCGCCCATCCTTTCCTCTTCTTCAAACTCAAATGTCTCCCCGTCGTGATAACCGTCCTCCTCTTCGCTTATCCAGCACTCCGTTGAATCACCGGGATCCTGCACCTCGTGGTGGTTGCCGTCGTCGTCATCCTCCTCCTCCTCCTCCTCCTCTTCTTCTATTATTTGCTCGTCCTCATCTTCTGCTTCTTCTAGTTCTTGTTCTTCTTCCTCATCCTCCTCGTCTACAATGAACTCCAACCGCAGCCGCCCATCCTGCCGTGAGGAACGGAGGATCTCGGGCCGATCGATCCTCACCTCGGTCAGCTCCAACCTCCCATCCCTCCTCACAGACCTGAGGAAGAAGCTAGGTTGGCCCTTGTGGTTCAAGGAGGACAATGGAGGTGGGAACTTCTTCTCTCTCCTCCTCTCGCTCTCTTCCCTCCACCTTGTCCTCCCCACGTGATGCCACTCATCGTCGCCGTTCTTGTTGCTCATGCTCCCTATGTCCTCCATCATCATGTGGTCGTCGACCCTCCGCTCATCGGAGCTCTCGAACCCTAGGCTCTCGGTGCACGACATCAACCCGTCGACCACCTCCCCTACGTCATCCAAGAACATTCCCACGTTACTATTCCCATCCGGGTCCTTCTTTGCCGACGCAGCCGGCAGTGATTTGATGGCGGAAGATTCCAACACGTTCGGCTGGCGGCACATTTCCCCCGTGGCCGTCATGAGACCCACTCCTCTAGCCAAGTTGGCTTCGGCGGCAGCAGGAGGCGACGTTTTAGTGGCGGGGCAGGCGACCGCGATGGCGGCGGTATTGCTATCAATGAAGTATGTGAGGCCCAGAAAAGAGTGGAGACCCTTTTTGCAAAAGCTCATGATCATAATTTGGAGAAAGGCGGGGACAAAAAGGGAGCGAGCATCAACACACTTTTTTTCCTGGACTGGAAGATTTGAGGGAGGAAATGGCTTATATAGGGGGGAGAAAAAGAGGGCGAAGACTAAAATTTAAAGACGATAATCAAACAGATAAAATGAAATATCCAATAATACACGAAAAAAATTCAAGAAAAAGAGGGATGGGGGCGTTAATAATATCCGCATGCCAAAGATAGGGGAAGAGAGAGAGAGAGAGAGTGCTGGTGTGGAATGGTTAGGAGAGCGCCAACGAGACGAAAGGTGTTAAAAAGGATTAGCTGTACCGATAGAGCAAAACGGTGCCCGGGTCCCACGTCAGATGTGCCTTGGCCCTCGCTAGATCCGCCCTCGCCTTCCACTCCTTTTCTTCCTTCTTTTTATAGTTTCCTTTCATTTTCCCATGAAAAGTACTCTTTTCTGTGAGGGTGATCGGTTCTCCGGCGGCTCGATTCCCGTCTATGAATCGAGAATCGTACCCGTGGGATCGATTTCCAGTTCTGTGGAATCGGATCATATGGTCTTGGGATCAGTTTCCAAGTGGTGGTTCTGGTCGAAGTTACTAGTAATTCCCGGTTCTGCTGATACAAAGATCTCCACCCGACAGGAAGCACTTCCTAATTTACAAAGGCCTGTCTACAGATTCAGCAACGGAAGATACTTGGCATTAGAAAGGCAACATGATCTATCCCCTCACAAGGACATTCACAGAAAATTTCTCGATTCTTAAGATAAGGCTATCGGGTCGAGCGAGAGAGTCTAGCGATTAAGGCTTGAGTCGAGCAAAATCAAGAGCGAGCAATTGAGGGTTCGAATAATAATCATTCTATTCTCTGAAAAATTTGTGACCATAGATAGATATTTCTATTTCTATTCTTTAAATAAGTTTCGAAGAAAAGATACACGTTTGATAATGACACAAAAATTCTATTCATAAAACAGAAATTTCATTTGATAGGCTTTCTTAAATATCTCCCTCCTAGGGTAAGCGGAAAGAGTGAGCGATGAAAATAATTTTTATTTCTGTTTTTGTTCCGGAATTAGAAAAATAGAAAGTTATAACTTCTTAGTTTTGTTCTAAACCTATTTTCAAGCTAAAACTTTATCTTAAAAATAGAAAAATGAAATTACATTACTAAATGGATTTCTACTTTAAACTTGTTCCCGAAAACAGAAAATTAGAAAAATAGAGAAATATAATGGTTATCATTTGTGTTTGGAGTGACTGAAATTTTCATGTACAATAAAAATATTTTTTGCCAATTCATTTTTGTAGATGATATAAGCAATTACTTTTAAGAAAACAATTTCCAAATCACCCATTTGCCATGAAAGAAATGCATCCTAAGCATGATTTTGTGGGTATTCCCAAAACATATCCATCGAATTTGCAACAAAGAATTTGATAATTTTCAAACTTTTAGGTAGTTTGCTTGCTAGTGTCCAGTCTTAAAAGTCGAAGACAACATGAAGCTGAGTTATTTTTTGTGTAGGTGATTTGTCATTTCTTCCTCTTTCTTTATACTATTTTAAAGTCATCTTCATTGGGATTGACAATTGGTGTTATTTCGTGTTAATCATATCGTGTAGAGACAGAAGTATAATAAGAATTTTGTTGACTTGAAGATGACAAAACTGCTTCAACACACCTAATAAAGCAGTTCACACAACACGATATGTTAACTTGCTTACAAATTAATTTTAACATGTAATTGTATACACGATTAAAAAAAAAACACATTAATACATAATAACTTCTGTAATGAGTTTCGACATATTTCAAAATATATGAATAATTTTGCTTCATATAAAATCTAAAATATGAGCCTTTTCTTTTGACATTCTATGACTTCTGAATCCCTATTACTGTTTTTGTTTGACCTTTCACTCATTTTAACATGGGTTTATTTGTATAAACTATTTAGGATTAGAAAAAAAAAAAAAAAACTCTTTAGATGCGAATATTAAATGTGTTAAAACCTGTTTAATCATGTCATGCTAAACATATGACACGTTCATACATTAACTTAAACGTGCCCATTCGTGTCTAATTTGGTTAAGCATAATAACTCATGTAACATACAATTTTTGCTGTGTCATAACTAGGTCAACTCACTTATGACACATGAACTCATACATGCTAAATACAGACCTATTTAGTCAGGTCGTGTCGGATCGTGCAAATGGGCTGTGTCAAAAAATTGTTGGCACTAAGTGTTGGATCATGCAAATGGACTGGGTCAGGTATGTATCGCTAAAATTGTATTGTATATAAATAGCTCAAAACGAGTTAAATTAGTCAATATAAGTGGAATCATTTTCAATCCAACCCGATCCAATTCCATCCATTTGAGAGGTCTACTAACAACCCAACCTCATCCCATCCACGGCCAATGACTGTTGGGCCAAATTAATGCTCTAAAATGCTGTGAACTTGGATCGTCATATCTATTTAGCATGTTCGTGATAGATATCACATTGCTATCGAAATGCGATGGTTTTTGTGAAGAAAAGGAGATATCGAGTCGTCTTCGTCGGAGGAATTAAGCGACAAAGGCGGCCGATTGTCATGTATTGCAAGTTGCGAAAAAAGGCAAGAGTTTCAGTTGAAGACCCATACAGTACGCACTATAGTCGGCCAATCCACGGAGGGAGTGGAGCCTTTTTGACTTTTCTTCATGCATCATTGAAGCACAAGAGAATTTGACATTGACAAGACAAAGAATCAACTAGTATTTAGTAGAAATCTCGATGGATACACAATGTGTTGTTCTATTTTTTTCAAATTTTATTGGAATGGTTTTATGAAATGGCATTCAAGAATGAAAATTTTGGCTTTTCGAATTTAAATTGATGGTAATTAATGGAATGGTTACGTGCCTAGATGGGCAAAGACCTTGGCATATTCCCTCACGGGGAACAAAAATGTGGAGTGTGTTTTGTCTTAGTCCATTGGGATTCGAGATAAATTTCAAGCATCGACAACTTTTTGCAGATAGCGACCCTAAGTTGGGGCAATTATTGCAATTCCATACTATACTCCAAATTGACCATAGTCTTTTAGGATCGGTCCAAAAGAGCTAAAAGCACACCACATCTACCTTATCATTCGCTTCCATTACTTGAAAAGGCCACGTGCAATAGCGTGGGTGGAGCCACATGGCTAAAGGAAAGACGATTGATTCCTGAGGTTTCTCCTTCTCTTGGTCCTCACATGTCATATGGATCGATCATGTCCGTTTATGTAAACATGGGAATTGATCAGATTTAGACATTTGAGACAATTAAGAAAGTATTTGGCTGAAAGTTGAAAATGAAATTGAAAATATTTTCCATAGAAAAATTGATTTGATTCTACCTAACAAAATAAATGCTGAAATTCAATAATGAGAAAAGCCCCAAACCTATGCTCAACTTAAGACCCTTCTATTCTTTCTTTAGAGATAATCTTCTATTCTTTCTTTAGGAATAATTTGCCTGAATCTGATCCAAAACGGATGTTCGACTTGCAACAGGTAGCAAAAGAAGATGATGAAAATGAGGCACTGCAAAAAAAAGACGATGAAAATGAGGCACAAGTTCGAGAAAGAGTCTTTGAAGTGAAGGGTCTCTAATTTCCCGAAGCTCTGGGGCAGGAGTGATAGTGGAGGAGGAGGAAGAGAAAGAATTGTTTATTGAAGCTCGATAAATTAGGCCTAGCTGAAGAGGTCCTAAAAGTGGGAACAAGGTCGATGGACCCCAGGAACCTTGAGAATTTGAAACAGGAATGGCGTTTTTTTTTTTTATTGAAGCAGCTGGACTCGCAGTAGATGAAGGCAAACTTAATCGTGGAGTCTTATGGACGGACCGTGTCAGCAAAATAGAAATAGGCATGTTCGAGTTTTTGATTTGATCAGAGTGGTTTGAGTAATTTAAATGATTTTTCTGCTGGTATTATCAATTGTTTTCTTCTTGAGGCTTTGCGACCGTATGAAATTTGGGGTGAACTTTCATGCAGATTCGTCAGAATGTAAAGTATCTACTTTGTCTTAGGATTGCTGCTTTTAATCTTGTTTTGCATATGCTTTGTTGTCTTCTCGTTATTTGGTACGTTACATTATCGGTGTATCTGGTGTTGCCTAATTTGAGAGTGTTTGATAGTGTGATCGAACCGTTGTGAATTTGCCATGCATCTGCCCAATAATTTAAGGATTTACTGCCCATTCATGTGATGTGGTCTGCTAATTGATTTAGCATGCATGATTCCAGCGAATTCCGGTTGAGCTGCATCTACTTTGCACCGGGGCATCGGGCTCGGCCTTAATGGACCCAAGTGTGGGCATCAGCATTGGGGGCCTAAGCACGGGCAACAAGATCGTGGGCTCTACCTTGATGGACTTGACTGAGGGCACAAGGGATTTGGACGTGAGCATCGGAGATTTGGTCCTAGACGCTAAGGACCTTGGAAATAGTGTTAGGGTTTATATGCCCAAGCGTAGAGTTTTAGGCCAAATGTTAATATCTAGTCATATTTTAGAGAATGATTTCAGATTTTTAAAGAGAAAATTATTTTCCTAAATATAAGCATAGATTTTCCATTAACTCATTTTCCTGAATAAATCAAATACCAAAAAATAAGAAAATTATTTTTCACATAATAAATGGAATAATAAATGGAACGTAAATCTCATAAGTAAAGAGATTCCTATTAAACATCATTATTGTTTTTGGAGTGGAGAGGTCCTGCTGTGTTGTAGACCAGCCTCCTCCTGCCCAATCGAGACTCGTTTTACAAAAAAACCAAATATCTCCCTTCTGCTTTGGCTGGATTCTAGTTTGTATTAATGTGACTTGGTCTGGCTTCTTATTGACCCATCAAAAGAAATGTATTAAAAGACTCGAACTTGTGACATCTACTATGATGTATCTCTGTATATAATAAAACAAACTCAAATGCACTAATAACTTCAAAATTTTGCCCCTATGAAAAATATGCATATGTCTCTATGTCATAAGAAGACTAGATCGAATAGCTTTCTCTGATTGTATCAAATGTGAAAATCTTGTCATTCTCAACTTTTACCATAAATGGACATCATTGATCGATGCGACATGTGAGGGCCATGGTAAAGGAGCAAATTTTTGGCGTATAAGTCAACAACTTGTTGGTCTTGAGACATTTTACAAGGAATGGAGCAAACTTCCGTTTTCAAGTGTCTTCCTTTCAGCCATGTGGCTCCCCTTGTACTATTAGATGTGCCCTTTTCAAGTTATGGAAGGAAATTATAAGATAGATGTGTGTGTTTGGAACTCTTTTGGACATGTTCTAGAGAAGGAATATTGTCCAAAAAAGTTCTAAATCTATTTTTGTCAATTCAATTCCCTTATAATGCCTCTCTTATGCTTTACTTAATTGAATATTAAATATTTTCACATTTTGTCAATTTATTCCATCCTACCAATTTTAACCAAAAATTGCTAACGTGAATCCGACCGTCTTACGTGACATAAATAGCTAAACAAATTTTATAATTTTTTTAAAATTGAATTTTCAATTTTTTTTATTTCTTTCTTTTCATTTTTAATCTTTCAAGCCTAGCAAGAGTGGCTGGCTGGCCGACCCTCATTCAACTCTAATAATTGCAGCTTTCGCGTTTTGTGCATACAAAATGGTAGAAGAATAAAATTGCAATTTTTTTGATAATTTTGGCGAAATAATTTTAAAATATGTTGTTTGTGTCATGTATACATATTCAAGTTTGGTTCAGATTTAAATGATTTATAAGTCTTTCTTTCCTTTCATTTTTTTGGGTCTCTGGAATGAGTCAAGCCGCACTTCTTTTTAATCTGTTGGCCCAACCTCATCCCATCTACTACGGGCGATCACCGCGCTAATCGTTTTTTTTTTTTTTCTTTTTTTCTTTTTGGGTTCATCATCGTTATTTAACATGATACGTATCACCTTAACGTCAAAATGTGATGATTTTTTTTTTAAGAAAAGAAAATACTGTGTCGTATTCATCTGTGAAATTGAGCGAAAAAGCGGTCAATTCTTTCGCTCAATTCTCATGTATTGCATGTTGCGAAAAAAGGCAACTTTCAGTTGAAGACCCATCCGCATGTATTGGCATTCGGCCAATGCATAGAGGGAGTGTTGACATTTTGACTTTTCTTCATGCATCATTAGAGCACAAGATAATTTGACGTAGACAAGAAAAACAACTAATTAGTGTTCAGTAGATATTTCAATGGATGTACGACAAGTTGTTATGTTATGTCGAAATGCTATTATAAATTGTATCAAGAATAAAAACTTGAATTTTTTGAATTTAAAAATGTAATCAATGGAATAACACGTGCCTGGATGGGCAAAGACTATTGGGATTATTCCTAATGGGGATTAAATATGTGAAGCGTGTCTTTTCTTCTTCTGTTATAATTCAAGATGAACTTCGAGCGTCAATAACTTTTTGCGGATTGTGACCCTTAGCTTGTAACAATTATTGCAATTGCTTGAAACTAAATTTCAAATTGTCTGGTCTTTAGCATAGGTACAAAAGAGTCGAAAAGACACATGATTTGTCTTGTCATTCCCTTCCATAACACGGGAAGAGCCACGTGGTTAGAAGGGAAGATGCTCGGAATAGGAGCAATCGTCTCACATATCATATGAATCCGTGATGTCCGTTTATGTAAATTTGGGAATTGATAAGATTTTGACATATGAAACAATCGAAGAAAGCTCATATTCAGTCTTTTTTTATTATATATAGATATATGGAGCACTCTCTAGACCATGGGCTTAATTTGCTCGAACTTATTTTTGTGTGGAGGGTACTCTAGATGTGATTACAGTTAATGGATTGCGATAGCTTCTTCATATATCATCTAATGGCGATAATTTAATTAGGTATGATCAAACAGTGGTCTCAACATTTGAGAAAATGTAAAAAGAATTGATTATAAAATGGTGTAGCTAACATATCTATGACTTGAGAAAAAATTTCTCGAGCTGTAGACGTGTTAGTTGCATCGTTCAATGAGCCAACATTTTCTTGAGCTGTGGACATGTTAGTTGCACCATTTTATGAGACAATTCTTGTTAATATGATTTGTTTCAAAGGGATTTCTTTTTTCTCATTTTATCATATAAATAGATGTTTGAAATGATATGAATTTTCACTAATTTTCATCATAGGAACTTAAGTTTGAATGTGTTAACAGGATCAATATCGTTGCAGATTAACAATCACTATGATTTCTTTGCGCAGACAATCACTTGAGATTCCTTGCCCCTTCTCTCGATCTGAGTGTTACTCCCAAGTCGACACCACCTTGATCTCCTAGTTTGCTACCAGCATTGGGATTGCTCAACCTCTTTTCTTTTTTTCCATCATGGTCGATCACTTGAATTTCATTGCGCTAGACTTTCGCGACAATGGCCATGCAAAAATTATCTATGCGAAACACTGGATAAATGTGGATATGTCCAAATTTACAATTTGAAAATTTTTTCCCCACTTTATCCTGTCTTACTCCAATCCTCCATTATCACTATTGTTCAAATTCTTTGCCTGTATAGAGTAGCGTACTCTGTTGAATAATCTGCATTTTAACAGCTCACTAGTATCTGATATGGACCGTCGAAAGTCCTTCCCATTCCCATCAATGGCGCCACCGCTCCCACCACAATGCCTCAGCATCTTCCCGTCACCTCTGTATCGCTCCCATCGAACACTTGACTCACGGACGAGACCTCCTTCAAGACAAAACAGTACGCACTCACGAAGTCGGTATTAAACCAATTTTAGGAAAATGTTTTCATATTTCTCATCTGTTTAGACGCTAGGAAAATGAATCGGTCGGCAAAAAATGTTTTCTATTGATCAAAATCGGCATTATAGAACTTTGCAAAATGAATTTCTATCCCAAGAAAGGAGCAATATTTTTTTTCCCAAAGAGACACCATCATGGTGCTGCCAATGCCACACGGTGGGCACCAAACACGCCCTAGATTCTCAGGACAAGGTGAGTCAACAAACGATGAAGTAGACATTCAAATTGAAGTATCCGAATTTCCTTTTAAGAAACTGGAGAATTTTCAACTTGAAGATGTGTTTTCACTTAAGGATTTCGTTCTTTTTTCCACCTAAAATAGAAATGCTTTTCGAAAATCATTCATATCAAATTGAACTAGATTTCATACCCATCATAGAGAATGTTGTTGAAGTTGAGTAGCAACTTAAATATTGAGAGATTTAAAGAGAACAGAACGCGTTTTGATATTAAATGTCGGGAGAGACTGAGAGCTACGCAAATCATGTTGCCAGAAGCCCATTTTGTCATCCCACTGAGTTTTGAAGAAGCATTGAAGATGTTTGATCTGGATTGGTTCACTGAAGAAAATGGTAAATCGTCATGAAGGGTTGTTCGAAAGATCAATTGCAGCAATGACAGTTGGATTTATAAACCAAATTTTTAGAAATTAGAGGTTAAACTTTTACCAGATAGAGATTGTACAGCTCCTCTGAGGGGAGTTTTTTCCTAGTGGAGGAGAATGACAAGGAGCCAAATAATTCCAAAATTTTGGAATAAAACTAGTCACTGTTCATAGATGAGCTATTCAAGTACAAAGTGAGCCACTTCAAATAAGTTGATTACTCTTTTGACAAAAACAAAAAAAAAAAATAGGTTGATTACTTTGGCAAGAAGTACAATTAATCTATATGGTCTACTTGGGCCCCCAATAGTTACTTGATAAATTGATAAGTGATGCATTCCCAACCCCCAAGCGAAACTAATGATTTTAATAATCACAACTAGCTGAAGTTAAAGTTCCATTACAAACCGCTATCCACTAGATAGAACCATCTCAAGGAATATAAGATTTTCATGAGACCCATCTTGAGCCGCCAAATTGCCTGAGGCCTATGCTTTTTTGAAGTTAATTATAGATTTTATGACAGTGATATATCTTCTCTTTTTTCTCTTAGCCGTTGTTTTCCATAAGATCTTTGATACCATCCTAGACATGATATCTTTGATAAAAGAAGTTCTCATAATGTTGACACAAAATATAACGTTGGAAGAAATGCCTTATAAAATCATCTCAATGGTGAAGTAGTCAGCTACACAATCGTCTGAGTGCTGAGAATATGAAGTCCAGACAGATTTATGTTGCTACATATATATGAGGATGTTGGGTAAGTAATTAATCTCTTAGATCTCCATTTGATGCTTTTCTCTCGTGAAATCATTTCCATTGATTGGAAGTGCTGCTTATCCTGTTTTGTACATTTTCTTGATGTGCCACGCCTATAATTAAACGCGATGGTACTTCCACAGTAACTTTTATTAGGCATGTGCAATGGAGGTGGACTGCTAACCGAAATGTGGGGCACAAATTTTTTCTGGACATAAATTCACCCTGACCGAGATACTCGGAAGTAGCATGTACTGTCATGCACTGTGCCTCTGATCAATCATTAAAAGGTATGGTACCACTTGTGCGTCGGCTTCCAGGAGGTCAACGTTTTTGCAGGTTCCGAGGACTGCATGAACCTTCTTTTCTCCTTGGTTAGGGAACTTTCCCTTTCAAGTACTAGGCAAATTTGGTTATACATCGTTGAAACTCTTCTTGGACCTACCGGCCTTCCCAATCTCTTTCCGTTCATCCCGTGATGAAGGCAACATTCGCAAAATGTCCATATATTTCCTTAATAAAGGAAAAATGGTTATTATCTTGCATCATGTCCTTTTTTTCGATAGTCTACTCTCGTCTATCCTCAACCAATTATTATGTGAGCGCGACATGGAGAACTATGGGAAAAGAATAAAACGAGTATGGCTCTAACTTTTAAAGCAGATAATGCATATTTCATGTTTATGTTTCTCATTCAATAAGGCAATTTAAGAATGATATTTATGAGGATGCTCTTCTACAGTTCCTCCAATTATGAGATTCATCTCCCGTGAAGTGACCCAATGTAATTAGAGAAATTTGCATGAATAAACAACTTCTTGTGATTAAGGCTAGACCCGAAAAACTAGCCAAGAATCGATTTTAATATGGGACATACACATGCACTATTGGATTCAATTTTATCCAAGTCATATTGCCTTTGAATGCATATAATTTTTTATAGATAATTCAAGGGCACAAGCATAAAGACCTGGGTCCCTAAAGGCCCATAAACATCTTGTAAGTCTCATGCAAGTAATCTTGACTTAAAGCAATTTACACATAGATGGTAAATTTGAACTGATGAACTCGTTTGTGAGCTGGAAACCCCCAAAGCCACAATCAATTGTTTCAATCCCGGGAGTTAATTTTCTTTAATTGCGAGAGGCCTTTGAAAAGGAAGAGATTGAAAGATATGTTGAGATTGAGGGGAAGGGTGTGAAGGATATGCTTTGGTACAAGTTGCTGAGTTATATTTTTATGAGAAGAAAAAAATGGATATAGTTTTGCATTTTAGCTGTGCAATGTTATTATGTCTTATCTAAGAAGTTGTTGACAACATGTACTCAGACTGTGTAAATTATACTTTTTTTTTTTTCCTCAATGAATGTGTTAGCAATTAATGGTAATTAAAAAAATTGTATTTGAAAAAAGATTACATTAGAATGTAGGTTCAAGGAATGCGTAAAATTGACCAATTCATGTAGGATAGGTTGCAAGAGCCTATGGACCAGGAGTAGGTTTTAGGTTAAAGTAAGAACGGGTGCCCTTTTAGGAACTTATATATCTTTGGTCCAAGATGAGTTGACTTTGAAAAATAAAATTTCCACAATAAATTTGAATCATTATATTAATAGTCTCTACTTTTTGGAGCATATTAATTAGAGGAAATTCGATTTATCTCTACCATTTGTGCATGAGCAGTTTCCTTTAACTTCTTCGCAATGTTGGAACTTGTATACCTTAGGAGGAAGATGAGTTGACTTTGAAAAATGAAATTTTTACAATAAATGCGGATCATTATATTAATTGTCTCTACTTTTGGGAGTATATTAATTAGCGGAAAACTGATTTTTTTACCAGACCAAACCAGAATAAAAAAAAAGCCTTGTTCGAAACACAATTTATTAGCAGTGAGAAAAAGAAGAATAATAGCACTATGTGAGGATTCAGCACTTGCGAACACAACCAGAAAATTCGCGAAATAGGACAATGTCACTTCTTACTCTAGTTGCTCTCTTCATTTGCTTTCCCATCACCACCAAGTCTTTTGAAATCCATGGTTTTAGTATTAAACTTATCCCTATAGACCGATTTGACACGACGCTCTATCCTAGAAATCTCACCCTAGAAGAAAGATATCAAAAAATCTTTAAGATATCTAAAGCTCATGTGCGCCAACTCAAATCCATGGTTTCGTCAAGTTTAATGTTCCGGAAGGAGTCAATAAATAGAGCCCCAGTGCATTACAACCTCCGGTTGTTAGGGGATAATCTCAATTATTATAAAACCACCCTGTCAGTTGGCACTAGTCAATATGCAAATTTGGTGGTGGATACAAGTAGTGTGGATATATGGATGCAATGTAAAGGCTGTAGCCATTGCTTCTTCATAAGGCAAGGTAACTTCAATAAAAGCCAATCATCATCATATCGACCTTTGCCTTGTGATCTTCCCGTATGTGTTCCCCGTCTATGTAAAAACGACATTTATATGTACGACCAGGTCTACCTTAGATATGGAAGTGGTGAGAACTATAGCAAAGGTCAGCTTGGATCTGACATCTTCACCTTTCATAACAAGGGATATTCCAAAAGATTTCCTAATACCGTGTTTGGTTGTGGCCTAAATAATTACAACATGACCCGAGATGAGAATGGACAAAATAACATCATAGCAAGGATATTTGGCTTGAGATTGGAAAATCGATCTATTTTTATGTAATATTTCAATTAAACTAAAAAATTTAGGACTAAATTGGTATCAATACAAAAAGTTTAGGATTTTTTTTATACTTTTCGCCAAATCATTGACCGCAGATACTAGCAGCATCTCACATTGACAACTATAACTCATATGGTATCTATTGGTGCTAGTAAAGACATTTTTGAATAGTCATACTTGAGAAACTCTTATGTTTTTTCTTCCTTGAAAGAAGCTTTTAGTCCTAATATTTGTACTTCAGTAAAATAGAAAAGTAAAGGCTGTTGGGATATTAAAAACGGAAGTATATAGAGTTCGCGCTTTTTCAACCGATAAAATTATTTTTAAATTCATAAAAGCCCGACTCTACATGAATCTTTATGGGTATACACCATACCCATATATATCATGTGACCGTAAACCTATAGGACTCGCATGCGGACAATGACTCTTTTTCTGCCATTACGTTGTGGAAAACAAATAACCAATCTATTAAGTAAATACAACGAGGAAATGAATCGAACGCTAGATTTCCATAGTTCAAGTGGCAAGACATACTCCATGGGGAAACTAGCATAGGATTTTAGTATTGAATAAGCGATATGATGGAAAATATAACCACACTTGAATTATTCAAACACTTTTGGTGTTTACTGGCTTTCAATAATACCCAGTAATCTCATACACTCATCCATTATTTAGCCCTCGCAATATCTCTTCCAATATTTCTACCTGAACATATGAATGACAAGCTTCCCATATTAGCTGCTTTCTATCTTCTTTGCAGGCCATCTCAAATTCAAACAGTTCAAAGACTTGGCATCAGCTCGCGTTCAATTCGTACACCAGAGTTAAGCATTTTACGCTACTCGATCCACACTCGGCTCAGCATAAGAGCAAGCTAACGCCATTTTTGCGATCATAGAGATCCAGTAGACAAAATATGCCTCGTTGAGGACCTTGTTTCCAGGGTGACCTATGAGGTCATCGATGCCTCTATTTCCTCGAGTGTGCGCCCCTTGGTTTCCGGCACCATCTTCGCTATGAAGAGTACTGCAGAACAGCAGATGCCCGAGAACGCAAAAAACACGCCTGGCACATTCGGCAGACTGATGAATATATTAATTTGTACCTGAATTTGGCACTAGAAAAAGCAGCGAGGATGAGAAGTGAAGAAGCGTCACCTGCTGAGCTCCATTCAAAGAAATAGTTGAATGTGTAGGCCACAAGCCAGGAACCGAACCAGCTGACCAAATTCACGAGGCTCCCTGCCGGTCCCTTCACGTTCATTGGGAAAATCTGGCACAGCAGAAACCGTCATAATAAGATGTGACATCAAGACGATTAGCGATCACATCAAGCCCTGTGAACTCAATGAGCATACAGGGCTCGAGAAAAGTAGTAAGAGCACCAGATTTCTCACTGACTTCAGCCATTATGATCCACGGTATCCCTCCTAAGCCCATCGCAAAAAACCCGCTAAAAACCTGAAGTGGTATAGTGCGCACCTCATTAATCCATCTAAGAGGAGCAAAGTTCATAACGATGCTGCTGCTGCATTTTCTTTGCATTTTGAAGCAACAAATAGAGCATTTAACATGTCAAGGGGAAAAAAATCACCACAATCCCCACGAAAGTCAAGGTGGATACAACATCGGTTGATTGATGATAGTCCTGCACGTTGAATCTTAGACAGTTTTCCATCAAGAGCACACCGTACTAAATTCATATGAGGATAAACAGGAAGCATGTGTAGAAAGGAACCTGTAGGAGAAATGATAATCCAATAAGGAAGCCAGCCAAGCAAGCTCCGCATGCCGAAACCTGCATATTAGCTAGTTGGTTTGAGGAACAGTAAAGTTTCGACTACATTCAGAAGCATTTTATCTATCAGCCATTTTGAAGCAATATTTGTGTTGGGTGAATATGATGAGCACAAGAATGATCCGCAGTGCTTCGGCTCAGTTACTACCAGCAGTAACGGTCGTCTTCCAAATTTATCCATCAAGAACACGGCTACAATATTTGCTGCCAACTGCGTGTCATGGATACGAAAGAATTATTCATAGGCTAAGGGAGGAGAGGAGAAAAAAGGCTCACTATTTACACAGGAATACAAACCTTGACAATGGCCGTGGTGATGGACCCGGCAGTACTTGAAGCACCTGTCTCAGAAGCCAATTGTTGTCAATGTATTATTCATCTTGAGATGGAAAGTTTTCATTGAATGATGATTCAGCGTAGATGAAGTTACCGGCTTTTTCAAGAATTGAACTCATATAAAATCCATATGCATTTAATCCTCCCAACTGTTGAAAAACCATTAGGCCAAGTCCAACCTAGATCCAAGTCACGTGTTTGATTTCATCGATAACATGATATTGGTAAAGATCGAGAAAAATAGTAAGAATTCAGCTACGGGGCTTACAGTTAGTGCTTGTGCGTATTTTCGCTGAAATATGTGGAATATCCCATGTTCTGATACTTGTTGAAGAGTTTCAATGTAACCCTGCAGTAAACGAAGCGCTACCTCATGCTAAACCACGCTACCTTTCTCGAAAGTAAAGCCATTTGGACATAATTAAGCCATGAGTTTAAAATGAAAACATTCTGCTGCAGTGAGATTTTATACTTCGATTTCAGATGTTTCTTTGGAGATATCTGCATCCTTTCCCCTGAGACGCTGCAACGCAGCTTTCATGTCTTTTTCTCGACCAACCTTGGCCTGTGCACGGCAATCATCATTGTCTATATCAGTCCCGACTGATGCTTCTGCCAGTCTTACTCATGCAAGCATTAAGGCGGGGGAAAAAATTGCATGAAAGGTTCTAGATTCTATTTAACATGTCATCTACTTTCCAGCAGCAGTATCTTGAATTTCCCTTCAAGAAACTCACCAGCCATCTAGGAGATTCTGGAATAAGGAAAAGACCCACCAGCTGCAATAGACATGGAATAATTCCTGAAATCCATTACATGAGAAAGTGTAAGAATCATATTCAAAGCATATGAACAGATAATTACTTATAGTCTAATGTGGAGTACCTAAACAAGCCAAGAGACGCCAATTTACCAGCGAACCAATGACGTACGTCATTGACATGCCACCAGCTATCACCAACTGTATATCACCCACCAGGTTAAAAAAGGGAAGTTATTTTCGATATACAAAGGATGGCCACAAGATCCTCCAGTGAGATAATGTGATTTGTATGATGCAAGAACGAGTCAGGGAAGATATGTGGAATGCCTAAAATGACATCGATAAAAGCTGTAAAGAAGTGGCCTGAGCTTGTGGATCATACAGAGGATCAATGTAATTTGACTTCAGGTAGAGACTGAAGCCAAAGCAACAATTTATGAGGCTTCTAATTACCATACAGAGCGAAACAAATCCTCCCCTTAAATTCTTCGGTGTTACCTCTGCAACATACACTGGTACCTGCACGATTATATGCATAATCAATCAACATTGAATCGTTGGACTTACAATGCTATATGATCTGAAGAAACTGCATTTGTTACCACGTATGAGGCAAGACCAACTCCAAATCCCAGTAATAATCTTCCAAGGTCAAGAGACCAAGCACTCTTCAAGAAGTTAAAGTTCGTTAGTATTATGAAGAGTGGATAGTAAACTATTCCCACAAAAGAACCAGGTTCTCCATTCAACATTAATGTCTATTTGCTCGGTAAAACTTGAGGCTAGACATCAACTTTTGAAGAACTTTGCCAGCGGAGCAAGTAAGCTAGCCGAGGGATAAGTAAAATGGTTAATGAAAACTAATAATGGACCAATTGGCACATAAACATGGTACCTCTGAAAGAAATATTGCACACCATCCGATGATGCTGGATACATCAGTAACCCACATAGCCTGTGCAACATTATCAGCAGAAGTTGAATTATAAGTTTCAAACAATTTGTGACGCTCAAATTTTAGATAATGCAGTGGTAAAACAACAGTTAAAAGATATTGGCCAGAACACTTACCCCTCTCCGACCGATTAGGTCAGCTACTTTACCACTGCACAGGGCACCTAGAAGTCCTCCAACCGTCAATAGTGAACCGAAAACCGAATACTGCATCTCACCAGCACTTCAGTTCAGTCGACCAAAGAAAATTTTGGTGTACAGAACAATAGGTGCAAAAATATACACCCAGTTGGGTAAAATTTTCCCGTGTCTTTTAGATTTCAGTCACAGGAAATTGTCAGAATATGGAGAGCTTTCTTTGTAACAAATTAAACATTCAAAGTAAACACCACAGACATGATCGGAAGAACCAAGTGAGTTCTCACTCACACCGCAAAATGTTTTAGTCTATTTGAGCAATGCTTCCATTCACTTAGTTTATACTTTTAGATGGATTACACAAAACATTAAAAACGGTGAAAGAGCAAATAGTGATGGTCACTGACCTCTGCCAAAGAAAGGCTCAGTTCATCCATAATGCCTGATTCAGCAGGAGATGAGTAAGACACCTGAAAAAATCATATCTTTAAGCCAATTAGACGGTAACTAGGAGCAAGAACTACACTCTGCTCACAGTCTTCAAAATATTTATTTTGAATCAACACAGGAGATACGCCAATTCTTGTTCTACCTAATCAAGGCAATATTGCATAACTAGAAACTGTTGCACACTGATCGAAGGCAAAGGGAAGTTTGATAAGTCATCCAGAAAATTAGTTGGTCAGCGTTATATTCTTTTCCAGATCAGAGTTTGCTATTCCAGATGACAGTAACAGAACGAAGAAACATGCGTGACTAGAGATGAAAAAAAGGAAAAAAAGCACATAAAAGGAAAGACAATTCCTGCCAGTAGCCAAGCTTTAAGATAAGCAAAGTTCTTACAGCATTTCCGAAGACGTAGGAGCCGCAGACAGCGAAAAATGCACTGAGAACAAGCATGTGTGTGATTCTGTCAGGAAGTACTTCTTCTTGTTCTTCAAGAAGAGGGATCCCCATTTCTCCTCCTGGTGTTCCCATGTCTTCCTTTTTTGATTCCTCCTCTTGAAACGCTCGCTCACTCGTTAACGCACCACTCACACGCAGAGAGTGAGAAAGACAGACAAATGAGACCTCAACAGTTCATATGAGGAAAGCTGAAGAAAACTAGGAAGCATCCTTTTCGTTCAAGTCAACCCATTTTTGCGTGGGCACTAATAGCGGAACTAGCCAATGAGGCATGAGCAGTGAAATTCAGGGACAACATGATGCATGATATCATTGGTTGGTGTATTCTCCATATTTAACTCTCATCTTTCAACTGATTTGAACTGGAAAATAGAGCTTCGCCCGAGATGGAATTTTAAATCCGAGCTAGTTAGAACCATCTTCATTCAAAAGCATAATAGAAGATTTATGAACTTTTTAGAATATATTATTGCTGCACTTTACACCACATCCCCCTTGTGGAAATTATAATTCACAACAAATGTTTAGTCCCACTCCTCTTAATCTAGATATCGTACCGCACCAACATTATTTCATCTCAAATCTCTACCTTAGCTTAGCCAATCGGCTAGAGCACAATACTGCCTTGACTCCTCTTCAATCGCCCTAGTCCAGCCAAGCTTGGCAAGATTGCACTATCTACCACGTCATGGAGAGTCACATCCAAGATTCTTTTTCTTGAGATACTCATAAATTCCTGATCCACATATCTTGGGCCTAACTCATCCAAATCATCGTCTCTAATACACTTGTTGGGTTGACATAGTAAAAACCCAATACCTTCACTCCAAGATCATCAAAGGGGAGTCCATATATCTAATCCAACTCATATTCACTCAAAAAGCTTACACAAACGAGTTATAAACCCACTAGTATATACGAATGGCTTCACTTTACACCGTATCAAACTTCTTTCGCATATTGCCCTCACCTCAATATTTTTTACAATGTGCATCTATATTTACCTACTTTTCTTTCTTGAAGAGGAGATACTTTTGCTGTTGCACCGAGCAGGGTTTGACTGTTAGTTCTGACCTGTAACATTTGTTGCCCACGCGTGTTTGAGAGAGAGATAGGCTAATGTTAGAGTTCTCAGCCAAAAGTTGGAATATGACACCCTCTGATTATCTCATTTCACCTATATGCGTCAGGCTTCAGCTCTTGGGCAAGTTCTTTTGATTTCTATAGTGGTTGAAAGCAGTCATGAAGCAGCTTTGGCGACCTACACGATGAAGTAAATCGATGTTTTGGATCATCAGTTCCTTATAAAACAGAACAATTCGGATATATCAAATTTATTGCTAGCGGGATCTTCAACCTTCGATGATCTGTCTTCTGTTGTAACATGCATTCTTAGTGTGAAATTATAATAGGCAAAAATACGCTTCAAATGCCAAAAATTGGCATAAAGGGATATTTAAAGTGCCAAAAACTACGAAAGTAACGCTTAAAGTGCCAAAATCGGAGCAAAATGGATCACTTAAGTGCCAATCCGGTCAAAGCTAACATGCGCAATTTTCGGCGAAGTAAGTGCAAAACGACATCGTTTTACATGCTAATATAGTAAAAAATTAATATAAAAATTAATTTAACTAAATTTATACCTAAATTTATTTAAAAAATTTTAAAATAAAAATACAAATATTAAAGAAAAAAAAGGGGTGCGGGCGAGGGTGAGCCCTCGCCCGCCCTTCTCACCGATGGCGCGGAGGCGATGGCGGCGAGGGCTCGGCTCTCATCCGCCTATTTTTTTTTTTTTTTAAATTTAATTTTGTTATTTTTTGTAATTTTAGAATGTTTTAAATAAATTTAATTTTGAATTTAATTTAATTAATTTTTTACCACGTCGGCACCAAAACAACATCGTTTTGCACTTGCTTCACCGAAAAATCGTCACGTCAGCATTTTGACTGGATTGGCACTTAAGTGGTCCATTTAGCTTCGATTTTGACACTTAAGTGTCACTTTCGTAACTTTTGACACTTAAGTGTCTCTTTGTGTCGACTTTTGGAACTCCAGGGGTCCCAGTGTCAATTATAATACGAGACCAAAACAGATTTTTATGAGCTATCCCGGATTTTCCTGAAACTAAAGTACCGCTGTTGTTTCAATTGGTCTCTGATTATTGAAGTTGCTCTATGTTTTACAAGATGCAGAGGAGGTATGTATGAGGCACATGATACTGGTCTTGGAGCAGTCTGGTTGGCTCCTTTGAGGCACTTGAGTCTTTGGGACATCTTGGGACGGTGCCGAGGGTTATGAGGTTGTGATGTATGCTTTGGCACATCATGTTGCTTCAGGTTCAGAGCGTTTCTTTGGACACAGCTGTAGGGTTCATATGAAAAATGTGAGCTTGTACTGGACATAGTTCATTTACACTGATTCTGTGCTTAATACAGAGACTTACCAAACCACAATAGGACTCGTCTCTGATTCAGAGGAATGCTATTGGAGAAAATGCTTACAGATAATGGATGAATAAAGCCTGAATAGATTTTAGAAATAATTATAATTTTTCTTCTTTTGTTTGCATTTCTTGATTGAACCACCTTTTTCCCATGTTATATCTACCTTACAAAGAAAGCTCGTCATGTTTCATCTGCATTATAAGAAAGCTCGTCTGATTGAGAGTGAGGTTTTCGCACGAATCTATTGAATTGTATTAAAGGCTCAATACAGTGATAAAACTCCTCATAATGAGTTGTGTGCATCACCTGGTAAGCTCAGTTCAACAATGTCAAAATGAAAATTCAAAGCTGATCAGGACAGCGGACCTAAGATGCCAAGCTCGGTTCACAATACTTTGCACCAAAAAGTGGACCTACAATAAAAATTAGGAAAGGGACATTTGGTCACGATAATGAACCTTTCAATTTTAATTATGCATTGTCATAAGTTGTATAAGAAATATCACTAGTGAGGTATGTGGTTTTATATTATCAAATGCGAGCGACTGACTCAAGTTTAAACTCTCACTTACCTAATCCATAAGGTCAATTGATATTCGGTAAGGGAACTTGGTAAAGCCAACCCCAATCTTTGAGCCTTTATAACTATCCTGATGATGAATCTTCTATGTGCTCCTATAGATTATGACAAGAAGTGTTCTCAAACCGAGTGAGGGACGGCCATTGACTTCACTGGCCCATAGTTGAGGGAAAAAAAAAGGAAAGAAAAGAAGGAAATGAAATAGAAAAAAATAATAATAATAAATTCAAAAAAATTCTTTACATTATTGCTAGTCATGCCATATAGGATACTTAGCGTTTATATTAGTGATTTCCAACCAAAATTGATCAGATGAAATATATTGATAAATCATCAAAATGTTTAGAAATTAATTGGTACAATTGAAATATTTAAGACTCAATTAGCACAAATACAATAGGTTAAGGATTTTGTTGGTACCTTTCTCCCTGAAATTCATTGGTTCTCTATAGACCGAGCTCCATCTACGAACACAACCATATCAAACAGGCAACCTTGCGTAGACTAATAACGAGACCAAAGGTTCAAATCTGAACTCGGAGCTCGAACTATTGAAGAGCGGGTTTACAGGTGCATAACGAGAACATTCCTTTAACTTTCAGACACGGTGTCGATGACTTGTAGCTGGGAGGAGAAGCTGAAACATGGCGAAGCGTTGAAGACCAGTTCCAAAGTTCGTCGTATGCATCCGGGCACATCCGAGGCCTAGTCATTGCCAGTGCTCATTATCTCGGGGACAGGAGTACAGTCTGACATGACTCTTCAATTGCATAAAGTACATTAGTTAGGGTAAAGAATTCGGTCCTACAATCGTGACACATATGATCATCGGGTGACAAGCAATAGGACATGATCATGCCACGTAGCCATGTTCATCCAATTAGCATTAGTTCAGTGATTTGTTATCCCCAAGCGTTTATCACTTATTATATTTTAGTAGTTTAAGTTTAGGAATCAACGAAAAGAAAGTCTTATTTTTAAATGCATCCAGCCGACAAAATAGATAACAATAAAGATTAAATATCTCGAAATATAATTATATTATACTTCCAGACACAAATATATTAGAAGTTTATGGAATGGCTTTTTTTACTTTTATATTTTGCAGACCACATCTGAATGCGAAGCAAGGCCAACCAACTTTGACTTTAGAGATAAGCTGTCGAGGCCTTCCAGTTTAACGAAAAGGATGAGAAGTTCGTGAGGTTTAATTTTGAGATTAAGCTGTGTCCCGAAGTCAGATCCAATTCGCGAAGAGGATCCAAGACTCGTTATGAATCATAAAAATTAAAATCGTGCAGCTATTTGATTTGTCTATGATTCAGATTAATGTTAAACCAGATAATGCTTGGAGCAAAGGGAAGAAAATAGTCTGTGTAAATTTTGCAGAGGATTACAGCTCTCCTTTTTTATTTACACTCCTTAATTCAACCACGTCTCTCTTATGTTTTATCTACTGTAATGTCTAAAAGCTTATCCTTTTATTCGCTCCTCCAACTCAGGGATCTTCTCATCAAAACTTTCCGGCATGCTCTGTACTTGGATACAATTACACAAAGTATACCTCCCACGAAGCTCCTACATTCATCACAAATTATTGTCATTCTTATTGGTGATGGAGGCATGTATTTCTTCCAGCATCCGCCCCTTAGTCTCAGGTACAAGTTTTGCCATAAATATAACACCGACCGCACAAACGCCCGCATATATAAAGAATGTCCCTGAAGCAATAGCAGAATAGACTGAATTTAAGCAACAGAGGAGCATAAAAAGAAATGTCCCGAGAGAGATTTTGAAGAGATGCACCTGCTGAGCTCCATTCAAACGAGTAGCTGAAGGTATATGAGATAAACCTAGATCCTACCCAGCTGACCAACTAAACTAAGCTTTCAGCTGAACCCTTTACATTTATTGGAAATATCTGCCAATGAGGAACCACACCGTGTATACCGTTTGCATTGTTGAATGAAACAATATTCGTCACAAGAAATCAATTGCAAGTCTGAGGACTATACCTCCAACATTACAATCCAAGGAATTCCTCCCATCCTGAGTTCGAACGAGCCTAGAAATACCTGAGGGAAGAGCAAGAGAGAAATAAGCAGTCGATGCAATTTATTAGATTTGGGGAGAAAAGGAAGAACTGAGAAGAAAAAAGCATGTTAAGTGGCGTTACCAAAACTCTAGAAAGCACCAAACTGGAAACCTGCTCGGCTCCGGTAGGAGGGTCCCGAGGGAATACACAATGCTCCACAAAAATTCACTTTACCATTATTGTGAAACTTTTTTAATAATAGGCCCAATAAAAGCCCATCCAGCCCATGTCTCTTAAAAGCCGAGCCCAAGCCCAACCCGCTTTTTCTCTCTTATTATTTGAGCTCGTGCTTTTGAAGCACAAAAGGAAAAGAAGAAGCTGAAGCAGAAAACGAGGAGGGAAAGAGGAAAAGAAGAAAAAGGGGAAAAAAAATTTGTCACAAGTGACCGATCTGGACAGCCCGACTAGCTGAATCAACTTCTAATTGTAACACCCGGTAAGTATTCAAGTTGATTATTTGTCTAATTAGAGTAATTTTTTGGAAACTTTAGGGTAGATCAAACTTTGAGGTTTAAGTTTTTAAGATTTTGAAAAGGAGCTAAGGTGTTGCAGAGCTTTGGGGTTTAACAAAATTCGATTCCGAGGTACAATTTGATCGTAACAAATTTCTAAGTTTTGAGTTCGAGTTATGCATATCAAACAATTTGTGCTAAAAAGAAAGATAAACTTTTGCTATAAACGAGTTTCTTTGATAACGTGTAGGTATCACTTTATCAACAAATAAGCATAGTTTAGTCAAATCATTGATTAGAATAGCATATTACATGATTTTGATATCATTTTTGATTAATTGATACAAATATGAGTACGTTGGCTAGAGTAACCACTATAGGTTGATTCTCAACATTTCTAGGTGAGTAGTTTATCTCTTCTAAGAGTTTGTACACTCATGTCTTCAAAAAGATCAAGATTTAATATATTGTGAGTTATGAATAAGCATATTTGTTGTATAAAATTTGAATAAGACATTTATTACATTTTGATATTTATGAATGATGTGAGAACTCTTTGGTGGAAATATATATTTTGTTTTGAATCAAGTTGAGAAATATTATATATTTTGGGTTTGCAAAACCTTTTTATGAAAAGCTCTTGACTTTGAGTAAGGTTTATGGAACAATAACATGTATTTGATATGATTCGGTTTGTACAATTGGTTTAGAGATGAGTTTTGAAATGATTTGAGAAATGTTTTACGAAAAATATTTCTAGCAAATGAATTGACATGTGAAAGTTTATGTGATTAATTTGTGAAATGTATTTTAATATATGAGATTGTTTATGGATTGGACTTATGCTATTAAGGGATGATGGTTAGGAGCTCAATATTATTATGAACTCGCTCGAGGGTTTGTGGGTATGTGCATACCAGTATAAGATATCATTATGGGTTAAGTCAATGGCTAATAATAAGTGGAGATCTAATTAAGAAGAAAACTCAATCGCCTTGTCACGGGTGTTATGCGTGGCCATGATCAAATATTTGAGCATGAATTTAGTCAATGGAGTGAATCATTAGCATGTTATTTAAGTTTAGTCAATGGAGTGGACCATCGACATGTGATTTAAGATTAGTCAATAGTCAGTAGAACAAAACATCGATGTGAGGTTAGAGTTTAGTCAGTGGAATAAACCAATGATAACAAATTCTAATATCATTACTGATTTATATGGAAAAAAGGTTTGTTGGAAGGATATTGTCTATTTTTGATCTTTTGTATATATAGTACTCTAGCTTTGGAATTGATAAATGATGAAGTCATGTTTATAAATATGCATAGTGAATGTTCGATCTCCTTAAAAGAGGTACACTACTCAATGAACTATAATTGCTCATTCATCTACTTTTCAATTCTTTTCAGGTTCTTCAACTAACGATGAATAGTACAAAAGCGATATCGATAATGGGACATTTTTGGAGTTGGATTTTTGTTGTTTAAGGCCGCATTCTTAAGGTGGAAGAACAACCATGTCATCCTCAATTCTTGATGGTTTTGGGGCGTGACATTTTTCATGTCAATTGCCAAGGGATAAACAAAAAACTCCATTTATGAAGAACGAACCTGCAAGAAGAATACAGTCCTGTGAAGACACGTCCCAAGAACCCTCCCCTTGTAGATACCTACAAAGATAAGCAGCTATTCGGTATGCCAATTTCTGACACCCAAATGTCAGGGAAAAAGGAGGAAAAACATGGATCTTTGACTTATGCTAATCAGTAGAAGTGGGCGTCTTCCAGACTTGTCTATCAATAGTACTCCCAAAGTTGTACTTAGAATCTGCATACAGGTATTTGCAGTCTTAGGAATGTAATAACAAACACATTGGCACTTAATTTAAAATCCAAGATTAGAGTCAAGACTTGCACCGCAGACGCTACTACTGTTCCTATTGTTGTCAAAAAACAGAGGAGTTAATTTTTATAGAACTGTCCCTTCCTTTCAATTTGAAGTGAAATTAACCGCTTATTGATATAATTACCAGCTCCTTCGAAGATGGCACTTGTACAGAACATAAAACCGTTCGGGCCTCCACATTGCTGAAATATCATCAGCCCAACTCCAACCTAGAGGAATCTTCAGTCAGGCATAGACGTAAAAAGGATACAATTTCATCATTAAGCGGGCGGCTTGCACAGAAATGGGGATGCTCGCAATTAATGGATGAACATATTACCACCGGAGAAGCTCTAAAATTCCATCCTCAGACATGTGATGGAGGTGTTCCATATAGTTCTAAGGTGCAAACAGAAAAACATACAATACTCATTTGGGTGGTCATTGATATTCTAATTTCAACTGATGCACAATTAATAAATAATAAGCATCAGATTCATAGTTGGATATCCGATGCCTCTTGAGATATATTTGCATTCTTTCCTCTCAGATACTGGAGAGCTGCTTCGAGCTCTTTTTCTCCACCAACTTTTGCCTGTAGACCGTTTGGAATACTAGTTCAGCTCTCCGATAGATCTCTGTAAGCTTAAATAACTTTCTCTAATTATGAACAGCCAAAATCAGATTCAGAGAGCATCCCAGACTCGATATGTACACTCACCAGCCACCAAGGAGATTCAGGAATGAAAAACAAACCAAGAAGCTGTAGCAGACATGGAAGAGTTCCTGTGATAAATCACATCATAGCAGATTTCCTGAATGCCTTAGACGTTTAATTCAATCGCGACATGGGTGACTGAGAAGTTACTTAACAAGGCTAGAAGTCAAGCCACTTGACGAGAGAACTAATGAGAAACATGAATGCTTTCCCAAGACCTATCATCAACTGTTAAAATGGATTAAGCAAAATCATATGGACTTCAGATGGTCCTAATATGCAAGATAAGCATGTCAAAGGTACCAGAAAACATGAAACTCTTCGTTTCGAGGTTATGGCCAGGTGCATTATGATTTAACTTGTAACCAATAACAAAATTGTATAGACGTGTCCCTTTAACAATGACTTGCTGTAAGATCATTCTGCTATAAGGTTATTATTTTACACAAGAATGATCATTTTTTAATCACAATTTATGGCTTTGATGTAGTTAAAAACACATGGAATACTGGCAAATGCGTATACAAATCGTTGACCACAGATTCCAATAGCATTTCACATTAACAACTATAACTCATTTGGCATCTACCGGTGCTAGTGAAGACATATTTTTGAATAGTCATACTCGAGAAACTCTTTTGTTTTTTCCTTAAAAGAAGCTTTTAGTCCTAATATTTGTACTTCAGTAAAATAGAAAAGGGAAGATTGTTGGGATATAAAAAAACAGAAGTATATAGAGTTGGCGCTTTTTCAACCCATGAAATTAATTTCAAATTCATGAAGCTCAACTCTACGTAGATCTCTATTGGTATGCACCGTACTCATATTTATTATGTGACTTGTAAATCTGTATGACTGGCATGTGGACAATGGTTCATTTCTACCATTACATTGCAGAAAATAAATAATTGATAAAATAAGGAAATAAATTGAACAATAAATTCACGTAGTTCGATTAGTAAGACCTACTCCACGGGGAGACTAGCATTGGATTTCAGTATTAAACAAGCGATACAACGGAAAATATAACTACACTCAAGTTCCTCAAGGACCCTCACTGCTTCCCCACCTTCAATCATATCTGGTAATCTCACAGACTCATGCAGTATATAACTCGCAATATATCTACCAATATTTCTACTTGAGCATATAAATGACAAGCTTCCCCTATTACACATCACTAATGCATATGAAACGGCATTAGTTGCTTTCTATCTTCTCTGCAGGCCATCCCAAATTCGAAAAGTTCACAGGAGTGACATCAGACCAGGGTTAAGCATTCGATCCACACTTGGCTAAGCATAAGAGCAAGCTAACTCCGTTCTCGCGATCATAGAGATCGAGTAGACATACATGCTTTGTTGAGGACCTTGTTTCCAGGGTGAGCTATGAGGTCATTGATGCCTCTATTTCCTCGAGCGTGCGCCCCTTGGTTTCCGGCACCATCTTCGCTATGAAAAGTACTGCAGAGCAGCAGATGGCCGAGAACGCAAAAAACACGCCTGGCACGTTCGGCAGACTGATGAATATATTAATTTGTGCCTGAATTTGGCACTAGAAAAAGTGGCAAGGACGAGAAGTGAAGAAGCATCACCTGCTGAGCTCCATTCAAAGAAATAGTTGAATGTGTAGGCCACAAGCCAACAACCGAACCAGCTGACCAAATTCACAAGGCTCCCTGCCGATCCCTTCACGTTTATTGGGAAAATCTGGCACAGCAGAAACCGTCATAATAAGATGAGACATTGAGACAATTAGCAATCACATCAAGCCCTGCGAACTCATTGAGCATACAGGACTTGAGAAAAGTAGTTAGAGCACCAGATTTCTCACTCACTTCAGCCATTATGATCCACGGTATCCCTCCTAAGCCAATCGAAAAAAACCCGCTAAAAACCTGAAGTTGTATAATGCGCACCTCATTAATCCATCTAAGAGGAGCAAAGTTCATAACAATGCTGCTGCTGCATTTTTCTTTGCATTTTGAAGCAACAAATAGAGCATTTAACATGTCAAGGGGAAAAAAATCACCACAATCCCGACGAAGGTCAAGGTGGATACGACATCGGTTGATTGATGATAGTCCTGCACGTTGAATCTTAGACAGTTTTCCATCAAGAGCATACCGTACTAAATTCATATGAGGATAAACAGGAAGCATGTGTAGTAAGGAACCTGCAGGAGAAATGATAATCCAATAAGGAAGCCAGCCAAGCAAGCTCCGGATGCGGAAACCTGCATATTAGCTAGTTGGTTTGAGGAACAGCAAAGTTTCAACTACATTTAGAAGCATTTTATCTATCAGCCATTTTGAAGCAATATTTGTTTTGGGTAAATATGATGAGCATAAGAATGATCCGCAATGCTTTGGCTCAGTAACTACCAGCAGTAACGGTCGTC
This sequence comes from Eucalyptus microcorys, assembly GCA_014182515.1. Taxonomy (NCBI): domain Eukaryota; kingdom Viridiplantae; phylum Streptophyta; class Magnoliopsida; order Myrtales; family Myrtaceae; genus Eucalyptus; species Eucalyptus microcorys. The sequence goes on along the minus strand of CM024569.1, from coordinate 44,151,110 downwards.
TTCCGAATTTATCCATCAAGAACACGGCTACAATATTTGCTGCCAACTGCGTGTCATGGATACGAAAGAATTATTCATAGGCTAAGGGAGGAGAAGAGAAAAAAGGCTCACTATTTACACAGGAATACAAACCTTGACAATGGCCGTGGTGATGGACCCGGCAGTACTTGAAGCACCTGTCTCAGAAGCCAATTGTTGTCAGTGTATTATTCATCTTGAGATGGAAAGTTCTCATTGAATGATGATTCAGCATAGATAAAGTTACCGGCTTTTTGAGAACTGAACTCATATAAAATCCATATGCACTTAATCCTCCCAACTGTTGAAAAACCATTAGGCCAAGTCCAACCTAGATCGAATTCACATGCTTGATTCATCAATAACATGAGATGGGTAAAGCTCGAGATGAATAGTAAGAATTCAGTTACGGGGCTCACGGTGAGTGCTTGGGCATATTTTCGCTGAAACATGTGGAATATACTATGTTCTGATACTTGCTGAAGAGTTTCTATGTAACCCTGCAGAAAACGAAGCGCTACCTCAAGCTAAACCACACTATCTTTCTCGAAAGTAAAGCCATTTGGACATAATTAAGCCATGAGTTTAAAATGAAAACATTCTACTGCAGTGAGATTTTATACTTCGATTTCAGATGTTTCTTTGGAGATATCTGCATTCTTTCCCCTGAGATGCTGCAGCGCAGATTTCATGTCTTTTTCTCGACCAACCTTGGCCTGCGCAAAGCAATCATCATTTTATATATCAGTCCCGACTGATGCTTCTGCCAGTCTTACTCATGCAAGCAACAAGGTGTGGGCAAAAATTGCATGAAAGGTTCTAGATTCTAATTAACATGGCATCTACTTTCCAGCATCAGCATCTTAAATTTCCCTTCAAGAAACTCACCAGCCATCTAGGTGATTCTGGAATAAGGAAAAGACCCACCAGCTGCAATAGACATGGAATAATTCCTGAAACACGTTGCATGAGAAAGCTTAAAAATCATATTCAAGGTATACTGTTGGAAATTGATGATCCATTTTCAACAAAATCTAGAAACCCTAGCTTAATGAAGAAGAAATGAGTCGGCAACATTTCACGTGCATGCAAGAAAAGCCAAGTCTTAAAGACTCTCAAATGATGAAGAAGCTTCTGGTACTACGTGGACAGCAAGACTACGTGAGCAAGCAGAAGCCAAACATCAAAGAAAATCCTAGAATAAACAAGAGAAGTCTACGTGCATGGAAATCTTGCATATAAGTCAACAATGGCTGCTTAACCATGAAGAAAGAAGGATCAAGAGTCCGTGGGCAGCAAGAAGTCAAGCTAAAGAAGCAAAGAAAAGTCAACAAAAGCTGCAGAGAATAGAAAAATGAAAATTAATGGAGAAGCCACTAGAAGTTGCGGAAGAAGTCGCAACGAGCAGAAGCTAAGGAACGCAAGCTGAAATTTTATATTATTTTATGTACTCAAAGTCGGTAGATATGGCGGTGATTCACGCCTATAAATAGGCTTGTACTTGATCATTTGAGTGTGTGTGAGAGGTAATACCTCCATCTTGTGTGCGGGTGAGCCCTCCACCGTGAGAGGTCTTAGACCTCCACCATATTTTCATCAAACTAGTTTGCTCAACTAATAAAATTATTTTCCCCCATATTTCATGTCCTATATCCTTCAATTATCTTATCTTTATCCCTTGTCCATTCTCAACAAACTATATCATACATTTGCACACGTCACTAACCAAAAATTATAACTAATACCAAAACCATGTTTCCGCACGCATAAATCCAAAAAAATTTTTAACACATACGAACCAATAATTATTTATAGTCTAATGGGGAGTACCTAAACAAGCCAAGATTCGCCAGTTTAGTACCGAACCGATGATGTATGTCATTGACATGCCACAGGCTATCATCAACTGTATATCGTCCACCATGTAAAAAAAGGAAGTTAAATTCAAAATACGAAAGGATGACCATGAGATCCTCCGATGAGAAGATGTGATTTGTATGATGCGAGAACAAGTCGGGAAAGATATGTGGAATGCCTAAAATTACATCGATAAAAGCTGTAAAGATTCAGCCTGAGCTTATGGATCATACAGAGGATCGATGTAATTGGACCTCAGGTAAAGACTAAAGCCAAAGCAACAACTTATGAAGCTTCTAATTACCATGCAGAGCGAAACAAATCCTCCCCTTAAATTCTTAGGCGTTACCTCTGCAACATACACCGGAACCTGTACGATTAAATGCCGAATCAATCAACATTGAATCGTTGGACTTACAATGCTGTATGATCTGAAGAAATTGCATTTGTTACCACGTATGAGGCAAGACCAACTCCAAATCCCAGTAATAATCTTCCAAGGTCAAGAGACCAAGCACTCTTCAAGAAGTTAAAGTGTGTAAGTATTATCTAGAGCAGATAGTAAACTATGCTCACAAAAAAGAACCAGGTTCTCCCTTGGACATTAATTTCTATTTGCTTGATAAAACCCAGGGCCAGACATCAAATTTTTGAAGCATTTTGCCAGCGGAGCAAGTCAAGCAAGCCAAGGCAATTAGTAAAATGGTTAATGAAAACTAACAATGGACCAATCGGCACATAAAGATGGTACCTCTGAAAGGAATATGGCGCACCATCCGATGATGCCCGATACATCGGTAATCCACATAGCCTGTGCAGCATTATCAGCAAAAGTTGAATTAAAAGTCTCAAACAATTTGTGACCCTCAAATTTGAGATAATGCAGCGGTAAAACATCATTTAAAAGGTATCAGCTAGAGACTTACGCCTCTCCGGCCGATTAGGTCAGCTATTTTACCACTGCCTAGTGCACCAAGAAGTCCTCCAACCGTCAATATTGAGCCAAAAACAGAATACTGCATCTCACCAGCACTTCAATTCAGTTAACCAAAGAGAATTTTGGTGTACAGACTAATTGGCGCAACAGATTCACACATTTGGGTAACATTTTCCAGTGTCTTTTAGATTTTGGTCAAAGGAAATGCAAGAGAATGACACTAGAAGTGCCAAAAGTTGTTTACGACGCTTATTTTAGTATCAAAAGTTTTTTTCGAGTTATTAAGTGTCACCTTTTTAAGAAACGATCACTTAAGTATCACCTTTGATCTAGGTCGCTGGAAATCCAACATTGCCATGTTTTATAATTTTATAACCCCTAAACGAAGTCGTCTAAAAGTTATAAATGGTGATCGTTTAAGTGCCAAATTTTGTTTGAAGTGATCACTTCAATATTGGTCATAGTTAAAAATCAATCACTTTAGTGCTGCACACCACATGGACTAGATTTTTTCAAATAATATGCCAAGTCATAATCAATTTTACACGTATTATTTTTTGCCAGAATTTCTTTCTGTTGGCATTTTAAGTTTATTTTTTTCTCCTAGTTGACACTTAAGTGACCCGGTGAAAACTTTGGCACTAAAGTGAGTGCTTATATAACTTTTAGCACTTCTAGTGTTCTTATGCCTAGGAAATTGACACAATATGTAGAGCTTGTTTAGTAAGAAATGAAACATTCAAAGTAAACACCATAGACATGATCGGTAGAACCAACATGTGAAATCTCACTCACACTGCAAAATGTTTTAAGTCAATTTAAGCAATGCTTCCATTCACTTAGTTTATAATTTTAGATGGATTACACAAAACGGTGAAAGAGCAGATAGTGATGGTCACTGACCTCTGCCAAAGAAAGGCCTAGTTCATCCATAATTCCTGATTCAGCAGGAGATGAGTAAGACGCCTGAAAAAATCATCTTTCAGCCAATTAGACAGTAACTAGGAGTGAGAACTACACTGTGCTCACAGTCTTCAAAATATTTATTTTGAATCAACACGGGGAGATACGCCAAGTCTTGTTCTACCTAATCAAGCCAATATCGCAAATCAAGAAACCGTTGTCACGCTGACTCCAAGACAAAAGGCGAGTTTGATAAGTCATTCAGAGTTCGTTTTTTCAGATGACAGAAACCGAACAAAGAAACATGCATGAGTAGGGATGAAAAAATAAGCATATAAAAGGACAGACAATTCCTGATAGTAGCGAAGCTTTAAGATAAGCAAAGTTATTACAGCATTTCCGAAGGCGTAGGAGCCGCAGACAGCGAAAAATGCACTGAGAACGAGCACGAATGTGATTCTGTCAGGAACCACCTCTTCTTGTTCTTCAATAAGAGGGATCCTCATTTCTCCTCCTGGTGTCCCCATGTCTTCCTCGTTTAATTCTTCCTCCTGAAACGCTCGCTCACTCATTCACTCACACGGGCAGAGAGTGAGAAAGAGAGACATCTGAGAACTCGACAGTTCATATGAGGAAAGCTGAAGAAAAGTAGGAAGCATCTTTATCTTTCAAACAGTGTCATCATTTTTTGCGTGGGCACCAATAGCAGAACTAGCCAATGAGGCAAGAGCAATGAAATTCAGGGATAACATGATATCATAGGGTGATGTATTCTCCATATTTGACTCTGACCTTTCAACTGATTTGAACTGGAAAATAGAGCTTCGACCAGGGAGATCATCCAAAGGATTTCCGGATCCGAGCTAGTTAAACCCACCTTTACTTAAAAGCATAACGGAAGAGTTATAAACTAATTAGATACATTATTGCTCCACTTTACACCACATCCCCATTCTTCAAATTATATGTCACAACAAATGTTTAGTCCCACTCCCCGTAGTCTAGATATCCCATCGCACCAACATCATTTTAACTCAAATCTCTACCTTAGCCCAGCCAAGCTCAGCAAGGACACGATACTGCCTTGACGACTCCTCAATCACCTTAGTCCTGCCAAGCTTAGCAAGATCGCACAATCTACCACATCATCGGGGGTCACATCTGAGATTCCTTTTCTTGAGATACTCATAAATTGCCAAAACTCATATGTTGGGCCTAACCCATCCAAATCTTCGTCTCTAATACACTAGTTAGGTTGATGCAGTAAAAGCCCAATACCTTCACTCCAAGATCATTAAAAAGGGAGTTCAAGTCCGACTCCCTCTATATATCCAATTTGACTTATATTCACTCAAAAAGTTTACACAAATGAATTATAAACCAATTAGAATATACTAATGGCTTCACTTTACACCGCATCAAGACTTATTTCGCATATCACCCTCATTCGATGCATCACTATATTTTTTACAATAATGTGCATATTTGTCTACCTACTTTTCTTTCTTGCAAAGGGGATGCTTTTGCTGTTGCACTAAGCAGGGTTTGACTTTCAGTTGTTGCCTGTAAAAGTGGTTGTAGTGGTTGGCCGCGCGCGTTTGAGAGGATTTAGAGAGATAGGCTAATGTTAGAGTTCTCAGCTAAAAGTGGGAATATGACACCCCCTGATTATCTCATTTCACCTACATGCTTCACGCTTCAGCTCTTGGGCGAGTTCTTTTGATTTCTTTATTGGTTGAAGGCAGTCATGAAGCAGCTTTGGCGACCTACACGATGAAGCAAATCTATGTTTTGGATCATCAGTTCCTTACAAAACAGAACAATTTCGGATTTATCAAATTTATTGCTAACGGGATCTTCAACCTTCAATGATCTGTCTTCTGCTGTAACATGCATTCTCAGCATAAAATTATAATACGAGAGCAAAACAGATTTTTTCGAGCTGTCCCGGATTTTCCTGAAACTAAAGTCCCGCTGTTGTTTCTATTGGTCTCTGATTATTGAAGTTGCTCTGTTTTTTAACAAGATGTAGAGCAGTTGCGTATTAGGCACATGATTCTGGTCTTGGAGCAATCCGGTTTGCATCCTTTGAGGCACTTGAGTCTTTGGGACATCTTGGGACGGTGCCCGTGGTTGTGAGGTTGTGATGTATGCTTTGGCACATCACGTTGCTTCAGGTTCAGAGTGTTTCTTTAAACACAGCTGTAGGGTTGATATGAAAAACGTGAGCTTGTACTGGACGGAGTTCATTCCCATTGATTTTGTGCTTAATGCGGAGACTTACTGCACCAAAAATAAATAAAGAACTAGGATGAATGCTATTGGAGAAACTGCTTAGAGCAAATAGATTATAGATTTTACAAATAATTATGGTTTTTCTTCTTTTGTTTGCATTTCTTGATTGAACCACCTATTTCCCATGTTTTATCTACCTTGTAAAGAAAACTCGTCATGTCTCATCCGCATTATAAGAAAGCTCGCCCGATTGAGAGTTCGGTTTTCGTATGAATCTATGGCAATGTATTAAACGCTCAACACAGTGATAAAACCTTCGTAATGAGTTGTGTGCATCATGTAGTACGCTCAGTTCACAACAATGTGAAAATGAACAGACAGCAGACCTAAGATGCCAAGCCCGGTTCACAACACTTCGCACCAAAAAGTGGACCTACAATAAAAATTAGGAAAGGGACATTTGGCCACAAGAATGAACCTTTTGATTTTAATTATGCATTGTCATCAATTGTGTAAAAAATATTACTGATGATCAATATGGTATGGGTTCGATTTATATTATCAAATGCGAGCAACCAGCTCGAGTTTAAACTCGCAGTTACCTAGTCCATAAGATCAGTTGATATTCAGTAAGGAAACTTGGTAAAGACAACCCCATTCTTTGAGCCTTTATAACTATCCTGATGATGAATCTTCTATGAGCCCCTATATATTATGACAAGATGTGTTTTCTGGGAAAGAATATCACTCACCTTGTCATTGAAGGTTTCTGACTGAGTTACACTGAGTTTTTGCAATTTATAGAATTCTTCAATGAGTCTTGATGGCTCAGAATTCAGACTGCAGGTTCTTCTCTTCTTCTTTTTCTATGGAAGTCTTGAGGGTCAGTAGGTAATGGGACTTCTCATGCTGAGATTGGTCATTTGGTCATCTTGTGTGGAGTCTTGAAGAATGATTTATTTATGCCTTTCTCTGCTGCCATTGTAGTTCTATCTGCATTCATTGTCATTGTCATTACAATGTCCAGATGAACTGCTTTGGACTCACTAAGAAGTTTATCATAAGTACGTAAATCATGTGTTGATCGTGAATTGGTTCAAATTTTGCCCTTCCTTTAGTTACCATCAGATAGGCCAGTATTTAAGTTGTCCAGGATTCTTCAGAAACTAAAATCATGCAGCTGTTTCGATTTGTCTATGATTCAGATTAATGCCAAACCAGATAATGCTTAAAGCAAAGGGATGAAATAGTCTATAGATTTTACAGACAATTACAGCTCTCCTTTTGTATTTACCCTCCTTGATTCAACCATGTCTCTCTCATATTTTATCTACCGTACTCTCTAAAAGCTCATCTTTTGACTCACTCCCCCAACTCAGGGATCTTCTCATCAAAACTTGCCAGGATGTTCCGTATTTGGATATGATTACACAAAGTATACCCCACACAAAGCTCCTATTTTCATGACAAATTATTGTCATTCTTATCGGTGATGGAGGCATGTATTTCTTCCAGTGTCCGCCCCTTAGTCTCAGGCACAAGTTTTGCAATAAATATAACACCGACCGCGCAAATGCCTGCGTATATAAAGAATGTCCCTGAAGCAATAGCAGAGAAGTCTGAATTTAAGCAACAAAGGAGCATAAAAAGAAACGTTCTGAGAGAGATTTTGAAAAGACGCACCTGCTGAGCTCCATTCAAACAAGTAATTGAAAGTATATGAGATAAACCAAGATCCTCCCCAGCTGACCAAGTTAACAAGGCTTCCAGCTGAGCCCTTTACGTTTATCGGGAATATCTGCCGATGAGGAACCACATTGCGTATACCGTTTGCATTGTTGAATGAAAATTTCAGTCACAATAAATCAATTTCAAGTCTGAGGACTATACCTCCGACATTATAACCCAAGGAATTCCTCCCATCCCGAGTTCAAAAGAGCCTAGAAATACCTGAGTGAAGAACAAGAGAGAAATGAGCAATTGATGCATTTTATTCAACTTGGAGAGATAAGGAAGGACTAAGAACAAAAGAGGTTGTTAAGTGGCATTACCAAAACCCCAACAAGCACCAAACTGGAAACGAGCTCTGCTCCGCTGTGAAGGTCCTGAGGGAATACACAATGCTTCAGAAAAATCTACTTGCCATTAGCTAAAGCGTGATATTAAAACTAACCCTGTCTGTGGAACTTCTTTCATGTCAATTGCCAGTGGATAAACTTAAAACTCCATTTAGATACGAAGAATGAACCTGCAAGAAGAACGACAATCCTGTGAAGACACATCCCAAGCACCCTCCAGCTGCAGATACCTACAAACATAAGTAGCTATTCAGTACGCCAATTTATGAAACGCAAATGGCAGGGAAAAAGGAGGAAAAACAACATGGATCTTTGACTTATGCTAACCAGTAGAAGTGGGCGTCTTCCAGACTTGTCTATCAGTAGTACTCCCAACGTTGTACTTAGAATCTGCATACAAGTCTTAGGAATGTAACAACAATCAAATTGGCACTTAATTTAAAATCCAAGATCAGAGTCAAGACCTGCACAACAGCTGCTATTATGGTTCCTATTGTTGTCGAAAAACCTGTAAAGGGAGTTAATTTTAATAAAAGTGTTCCTTCTTTTCAATTTGAAATGAAATTTGCCGCTTATAGGTATAATTACCAGCTGCTTCAAAGATGACACTTGTATAGAACACAAAACCATTCAGGCCTCCACATTGCTGAAATATCATCAGCCCAACTCCAACCTAGAGGAATCTTCAGTCAGGGATAGACGTAAAAAGGGCATGATTTTGTCATGAAGTGGGTGGCTTGTGCAGAAATAGGGATGCTCACAATTAATGGATAAGCATATTTCCCCTGGAGAAGTTCTGTAATTCCATCCTCAGACATGCGACGGAGGTGTTCCATATAGTCCTAAAGTGCAAACAGAAAAACATGCAATGCTCATTTAAGTGGTCATCAATCTTCTCATTTCAACTGATGCACGGTTAATAAATAACTTAGCATCAGATATTCGTACTTTAATATCTGATGCCTCTTGAGAGATATTTGCATTCTTGCCTCTCAGACGCTGGAGAGATGCTTCAAATTCTTTTTCTCTACCAACTTTTGCCTGTAGACCATTAGGAATACTAGTTCAGTGCTCCACTAGATCTGTGCAAGCTTAAATAACTTTTTCTAATTGTGAACAGCCAAAATAAGATTCAGAGAGCATGCCAGACTCAATATGTACACTCACCAGCCACCTAGGAGATTCAGGAATGAAAAATAAACCAAGAAGCTGTAGCAGACATGGAAGAGTTCCTGTGATGAATCACATCATAGTAGATTTCATGAAACTGTGCCATACACGCTTAAGTAATTGCAACATGAGAGACTGAAAAATTACCTATCAAAGCTAGAACGCGCCAGCTGACAAGAGAACCAATGAAAAACATGAATGCTTTCCCAAGACCTATCATCAACTGTTAAAATGGATTAAGCAAAATCATATGGACTTCAGATGATCCTGATATGCAAGATAAGCATATCAAAGGTACCTGATTAAGAGATGTGTATACACCTCTAACATTCTTGGGGGCTATTTCTGCAACATATACAGGTACCTGTGCAGATGCGGATCATTAGATTGGTGGATCAATTAGGTTAATCTGCTAAATAGATATAGTTTGCAATGATTGTTACCACATAAGAGAGAAGCCCAATTCCACAGCCCAAAAGTAGTCTTCCCGCGTCAAGCCACCAGGCACCCTTTTAATAATATGGCACCTCATTTAGTACAGATACTCTGAATTGAATTGAACAAATAACTATGCATAGCTAGTTGAGCTAACTAAACTGTCAACACAGATGTCTTGGCTAAGCATTAAATATCTAAAACACCCATCATTTTGGAGCACCATTTCAAGAGATTTCTCTTGGATGTAAATGGGTGACAGCTTCAAGATGTCACTCTCACATAGCATTTCAATATGCTTAGGAGATGGTATAGTCTGTCAGTAAATTTCTTTTCTGAGATAGATTAAGGATCTTATCAATAAGTTTCGTCCTGGACCTTGTGAAGATGGGGCAAGTGTAGTAGAAAACCCTCCCAATGGCATGTTAACACACTTCAACATTCATTTTCTTCAGACTTTGCTTGGGATAAAATGGCTCATAATGATTGAAATTACTGCTAAGTTATACAGGTGCCATGGAACATGCTTCAAAGAGGAGGAAAATACAAGAAACCTTCGCAAACAATATCGCAAGCCACCCCGTGATGCAGAAAAGTTCTGATAACCACATAGCCTGCTTTGCCAGATTCAACAGTGTAAGTACTCAATAAGGTTGTTCACCAATAAGACACGTGGTGGTGAGAAAAATACAAAAAATACTTACCCCCCTTCGACCCAGTAGATCTGCAACCCTCCCACTCGGTACTGCTCCAACCATTGCTCCAATTGTCAATGTTGACCCAAAAACAGAATACTATTTAATCAAAGACATGACATGGTTAGAACCTATATGAATAGGATTCCTCAGACAAGTTTCTGAAATGTTGACAATATCGATTAGAGAACATAATAAGAAGAATAAAATTGACTGATTTAGTTCTATGCCCTTGATTACCCAATTAGCAGCCTTTTCCTGGATTAAGTTCAGTTTATTCAGGAGCCTTCATTGAGACTTTTAAATGCTTCAGCATGATCTAGATGATGCCAGAACGAGGAAACTGCTGTGAACCTTTAAGGTCCTCAGCAAACGATCCCAGGCCATCTCTCTAAGTCATGATCCTAACAGAGTGGGCAGACCTTATCGACACAAGCAATCAACAAAGATTCACTTCCTCAATCCATAGACAACTCAGCATTCGAGGCTTCTGCTTGCATATTTGCTGTGTCTTTCCAAATAAAACTGCAAATCTGTTTCTGAATATAGAATGGACACAGATAATCATAGTCCAAGAGGATTTCTTGATGTGAACAAGTCAGCACGGCCAAATTCAAGGATTCTAGCTGGTTTTAATGTAGGCCCACCATACTATTGAGGTATCATAAAGTAGGTAGCCATCTGATTCGTACATTAAATACGACCAAAAAAGATTCTGAAAATGAAAACCGAACGGGACCCTCAAATTAGGTCCCATCAGTCCCATTCAGCATGCTCTAAATCTTGATTTGGCAACACACTGGGAGAGACTAGCTGACTTACTGATCCAGATACCCCTGTCTTTCCTATTTGGGCAGAAGCAAAAAGCAAAGAAGCAATACCCCCGTTGAACTCAGCTATTTCAAGTTGATTTCCGGCCAAAGGGAAGATGACGATGGAGCGCAAGAAACCAAAGCTGACAATTTACTGAAGCGGCACGAACTTTCCGACATCCTGTGACCCTTGTGACGTGAATTCCTGGGAAGGTTTGAGCTTCCCACTATTGCGGATTCTTTTCCTCTTTCCACTGGGAGAGATGGCTGAGACTCAACCCCCTAAATGTGAAGAGCGGTACTTCACAAATGGGGGGTAATTGCTTCGCACCCGACAGCGATAAGCAAATTTAGAAACGTTACAGTCATCAATCTATCACGACTCGTCTTTTTCAGAGGCATTTCACCTCGAGAGGAGTATTTGACACTACGAATCAAGAAGTTCTGGGTGAACCTTTCAGAGAGGCTGAAAGAATCAACATTACAGGTAGGTGGTCAGAAACCCAATCCCATCTCCAGAAGGAACGACACTGACAGGGAAGATGGAGTCGAGAAGAAGAACCGGCATGGGAAAGATGTGGTGGAGTTCGTCCCGGAACCAAGAAACTTCCGGCTAGAGAAAGGATTGGGCTCTTATTGAAGCTATGAAAAAGAATTCCTAGCATAAGCTTTCTTAGTTTAGTCCTCGTTTAACAAAGCCTGAAAGGACAGAAGCTTCGTACTAGGATCAGAGGTAGCAAGAGTGCTGCTCCGAACAGAAAGTTTTTTTTTTTTTTTTTTATGATTTAAAACAAAATATTACTCTCATAATAAATTAAATATTATCATGCAATTATTTTCCTTAACGTAGCAAATCAAATTAAAGGGAGAGAGAGAAAGAGAATATACTACAGTCCCCTATTGTTTGGTCAAATATTTTGTAGGTCCTTGATTTGACCTTCCGCAGGGGTCCTTTTCATAAAGTGGAGCGGGGCGGTACTTGCTAAGTGTGCTCCCCTTAAGTTTCCGGGCTAGGATTTCTTGGTAGCAAGAACCGGAGCAGATAGCAACACCTCGCCATGTTCCCGCGCCTATGCATGGTGATGCCCGACTGTCTGATCCCCGCGAATCACCCGACTTGCAGATAGTCTGGATGTTAGGTAAAAGCATATTTCCCATTAATCCTGGTCCACCAGGGTAATCTATTAACCATTGAATTACAGGAGCGTACTTGGCTCCTGACTTCCTGAGCCACATTAAAATCTTCACCGTAATTATGTGACATAATTACGGTGAAGACTTTTCTTTATATGGCTCAAGTATCAATGTCTGCTATGAATTACTCATAGCAGAAGAAATGCATCTCCGGCGACAAAATCTTTCAACTTAACTTGGATTAGACATGGCAACGTTGAGAGTAAAGAGTTCTATGTTGGTCTATTGACGTCATATTCTGCCTTGTAAAATGATCTGACCGATAAATTTGGGCTTACTTCTGCTAATGAAAGGCCTAGATCGTCCATGATTCCTGTCTCGGCAGGTGATGAATATCCAACCTACAAAAAGAAATAAGAAAAACACCTCATCAAATATTTTTAAGCTCATGCCGCTCGTCCCTCAGCTCAGTGGTGCCGTGAGAATTAAATGGACTCGGGTGCAAGGTGCGAGGACAGCAGTACGCAAACTTCCATAGTACAAAGTCTTAAGGATGCGAAAAAACACTGCTAGATGACAGATCAGGAAAACTACTGATCGTGATATAAAAGTAAACAGATATTTGGGGAGGTTACGAGAATAAGAAACTAAAAGATGCTCTTCATGTCACCCGAATTTGGATTTTCTTTCAGAAAAAAGATCCCTTTAAATCCAAGCCCTTGAAGTGGCATATGACATATTAAACTTGTCATCATGCACCATCTGGCATCTCTAATATCCTCAGTCAAAAGGGGCTGTCCTGAACTTGATTGTTCATATTCATTTGTATATGTATAATAGAAGCCCAAAAAGCTGATTATATAAAACATGACTGCATAGCAGGCCTATGGATTCAAACATAAAAAAAAAAAAAAAAAAAAAAAAAAAAAAAACAGAAGCATACAAAGCTTTCAACAAATAATAGAATCAGGCCTGCAAATTCCAAAAGAATCTTCCCGAGATGGTAATATACTAAAGGCATACCCCTTTACAATATACTTCTAGGTGAAGGAAAAGGGGTTCATTGAATGTTAGGTAAATCAGTAAAGACCTTTGCGAATTGCAACGATCGTCCTAAAAATCTAATGATAAGAAATGTCTAGCCCCGTAAACACCAGGATAGCAGTTGAGTACTTTAATAATTAACCACACTTTCAGTTTACCAGCTTAAGCTCTGAATGAGTTGAAAATGATAAACCATGCTTCTATCTTCCACCTAAAACTTTTTACGATGATTAGCAATGGTTTTCCCTAATTTCTTCCCTGAAGAAACAAGGATCTTGTAACCAAACATCAATGCCAAAACCGAAACACGAATGATAGAAGAGGTAAGATCTCCGTTGATCCCACTGTCCTGCTAAGCCATCAAAGCCGGACAAAGGACAAGTTTGGTTCGAGAACTGTGCAGTTTGGAAATGAAAGTGAAAAAAGTGTCAGAAGTCCATGTTTCTATTTTCTCGAAAGCATGTTGAGCATACGAAAATGAGACTTCTCTTTCGAAACGGAGTTGGCAAAAAAATGCCCGGTTACGCCATTTTCACGAGAGAGAGAAAGAGAGAGATCTTCCAGAATGAAAACGAAGATAAATAAAACAGAGGAAACACCAGCATAGCATTTTTATTCTTCAAGCTGGGAAGTTCAAGAAAAAATGAGATTCTAGCAATCACATGAGGATTCTAATTTATGTTCCCCTTTAACACAGGATAGCCCAGTTAATCATAACTTTCTGCAGAGTCCTGGAACAGCAAGAAAGAAATGCCCAAGCTTATCATCTCCCTAGATAGGAAAATCACCATATCGACTGGTACTCCACTCAGCAAAAAAGAAAGAATGAAAAGTGAAGCAATTTTTTTCTTGAACCGACAGCACAGAAACAAGAAGAAAACGATCGAGACTCACTGCATTTCCAAAGACATAGGAGCCGCAGACAGCGACCAAGGAGCTGAAAAGAACCACCGAATTCCCTGAAGAACAAGAAGAAGAAGAAGAAGAAGAAGAAGAAGAAGGAACACTCGCAGCGACTGATCCGCCATTATGGCAAGCCCCGGACTCTTCTCTTCATCTTCATCTTCATCGGGCCTCGATGCTCTCGAAAGCAGCGGCTGGTTTGCTGATCCCGCCCCTTCCATGGACGTCTCTGCAAAATGGGTTTTGTCTTCCACTTCTCTTCAACTCACGTACGCAGTTTTCCAGAGCACACAGTGTGAAAACGGTACGTGCACAGACAACTAGAAACAACTATGGCTTCTTTCTTTCTGTGGAGTATTCCATCTTATATGCTCCACTCTGTCCTATCAAATTCAAATCAATTACGTCAGGTACCAAGAAAATCAAATTCGTGAGGAACTATTCTTTTGTGGTTTGTCTTCACTGATTTGGTCGAGCATTGGAACCGAGACTTTACTTTTCGTGTTAAATGTCGCTCCCGAAAATATATAAAAAAAAAAAAATCAGTTCAAAACATTGAATTTTATAAGTATTTTGAACCTTTTTTTTCTTTCAATGCACTTCCAAAAACTAAAAGTGAAGTAGACATAAAATTGAAAATGTACTAAAAAAAAAAGGGTCATAAATCTGTTTACGTATGTTAATTCAATTTTGAACTTACCAATCTTGCCAATTTGATTCTAAAACTTTTGATGATTTACTAATGTAATTCTTTTAAGCAATTTTGGTCTAAAATTGATAATATTAACACTAGTCATTTTATGGAGGACACTGACATAAATGTTTTTTAAAATCTTTCCTAATTTTCCTTTTTTATTTTTTTTTTCTATTTTTTTTTTTAATTTCCGTCCACTGGTCCATGGCCTCTACGATGGCAGGCAAAGGGCGTCCTAGCCCTTGGCCCAGATCTCGAGAGAAACAATGAGCCTTTAATATAGCCGATGCACAACACCTGCAACCGTGAAAAAAAGAAAGAAAGGAAAGGAAAATAATAATAAATTTTAGGATTAATATCATAAAAAAACCTCAATTAATACCGATGGCCTGACAGCAAGCGGCACACCGAAGTCTGTATCATAAGTGTACCAATTTAAGTTTTTTGATAATTCAAAACTTATTTTAAAGTAAATTTATCACAAATGCACCGATTTGGGGTTTTTGGTTACCCAAAAATTAACTTGGGATAAATTTGTTACAATTATACCAGGTTTGAGATTTTTCGTAATATTAATCCTAAAATATATATAAACATATATAAATTAGAAAAAATTGTAAAACTTGTCCACATTAGTATTGGTCTTGTCGCAATACGATTAACATCCGTGTCAATGATTTCCAATCAAAAGTAGCCAAAATGATTATATTGGCAAATTATTTAAAAAAAATTAAGACTAAATTGATCAAATTAAAAGTTTTAAAACCGAATTAGCCACCATATAATAAGTTTATGACTTATTTGATAATTTTTCACATAAAATGCTAATTTTACGAGACTTGTGTTAAGCAAGTAAAAAACACAAGTTAATCTAAATAAACTTAGATTTAGTTTTCTTGAATAACCCCGTATCTCGAAAGATGTAGGCGCATCTATTAAAGTAGTAAGGTGATGGATAACAAAATGATGATTTGGTATGCTTGGAAATACCGTTTGATTTCATTTAATAGTTAGTTGGAGTTGTTGGTTCCTCAAAAACTCCATTCTTTTTGTATTAATGGTTTGATAATCAGTCAGAATTATAATAAAAAAATTAATAAAAGCCAAGTCTCGCTCTTCTCTTGATTAATGAAGTTCAAAAGCAAATTTAATTACTTTTGATCTCGAAACTCATTATTGAAAAGATCAATTCGACGCCTATAATTCATCCGTTTGACAAAAAGTCCCAAAAAAAAAAAAAAAAAAAAAAAAAAACAGTTAACATGTGGCCAGCTTTTTCGTTTGTGACATTATTATCTTCATGGATAAGAAGAACAAAGAAGTCTCGATCACAAGTAAAGTCCCATTTATTTCACGAAAAATGTAAAATTTTAAAAATATATTCTAAAAATGATCGCTTATATTATTTACAAACATAAATCAATGAAAAATATTGTTATCGTCTACGATAATATTCAAATATAAATTGTTATCGATAATAAAAATAACTTTCCTTAGCTAATTATTTTAAAGGATACGGGTAATCAATTTTTGAACAATCAAAGTCTCGAGTTTTTTTTTTTTTTTTTTTTTTTTTGCATCAAAGTCTCGAGAGTTGAAAGTACTCTTTGTGTCGAGAAGTGAATATTGCCAAATCCCTGAATTTCCTGGTCAGCCGTCCAATATGTAATGCTAGGACTGTTCAGCCATTTCTGACTCACCTATTCTGCCCCTTCTTGATCTTCGGTCCCGCACACCATTTTACATGGGACGCCATTGAAGCTCACCTAGCATTCTTGGACAGCGAGAGGAAAGATTCCAGAGCTCTTGAAAGACCAGATTTTACATTCGAGCTTGTTGATCTTTTGGTGGAAAGAGGGATGACTGCAAGGTGGAGATGAGATGGAAAGTAAATCCCAAGGATATTACGTGCGGATAGATGTGCTTGTACACCTATAAAATTTGCTGATTTGAATTTATATCCGACAGTTTACTTTAAGTTGTACAAATGCAGTGAGTGCGTTCTCTTATTATGATATTAAATTGACAAAACTCTGTAACCCTTTCTTCCATGGACGATCCGAGGGCCTCGATGACTTCTCAAATCGGAGATAACGAGTCTTGGATCCTCTTCGCGAATTGAATCTGACTTCGGGACACGGCTTAATCTCAAAATTAAACCTCATGAACTTCTGGTCCTCTTCGTTAAACTTGAAGGCCTCGACGGCTTGCCCTCTCGAGTCAAAGATGGTCGGCCTTGCTTCTCTATATGGAAGTATAATATAAATATATTTCGAGATATTTAATCTTTATTGTTATCTATTTTGTCAGTCAAATACATTAAAAAAGATAAGATACTTTCCTTTTCATCAATTCCTAAACTTAAACTACTTAAATTTAATAAGTGATAAACGCTTGAGGACATCAAATCACCGAACTAATGCTAGTTGGATGAACATGGCCACGCGGCACGATCATGCCCTTATTGTTTATTCCTTGACGATCATATGTGTCACGACTGTAAGACCGAACACTTTCTTTGCCCCAACTAATTATACTTTATGCAATTGAATAGATTGGGCTGTCCATTTATGCCTTCGCTATGGGCCATGATTTGTTTTTGCAGTCCACCAGGGGACATTAATCAGCACTGGCAATGACTAAAACCTCGGATACGCCCGGATGCTGACGACGAACGTTGGAACTGGTCTTCAACGCAACGCGATGTTCGAGCGAGCTTCTCCTCCCAGCTACAAGTCATCGACACCGTGTCTGAAAGTTAAAGGAGTATTCACGTTATGCACCTGTAAACCCGCTCTTCAATAGCTCGAGCTCAGAGTTAAGATTTTTAACCTTTGGTCTCATTCTTACCCTACGCGAGGTTGCCTATTTGATAGAGTCGTGTTCGAAGATGGAGCTCGGTCAATAGAGAACTCATAAATTTTCACAATAAAAGTACCAACAAGATTCTCAACCTATTAGTTCTAAACCTTTCAATTATGCTAACTAAGTTCTAAACCTTTTAGTGATTTGTTAATATATACCATCCGGCTAATTTTGATTGAAAATCACTAATATAAACATCGAGCATCTTACATGGTAGGACTAGTACTAACATAGAAAAAAAAATTTGAATGTTTTATTGCTTTTGTTGTCTATTTCTTTTTCTTCTTTTATTTCCTCTCTCTTTTTCCCCACCTCAATTGTGGGCTGATGAAGTCATTGGTCAACCCTCACCCAATTTGGGCAAGGGTGTCGCAACCCTCATTGGCCATGGGTGAGGGCCCAATGCCCTTACCTAGACCTAGCCCTTGTCGAGCGGAAGTTTTAAGAGAAAAAAATAAAAATTATAAAATTATAAAAATTTTCCATGTCAACGTTAATTGCATCACATAAAATACCATCCGTTCATATCAGCAATTTTCAGTCAAAATTAGCTAATAATTTATATTGACAAATCATCAAAAGGTGTAAGACTTAATTGATAAACTAAAAATTTTAAGATTAAATCAGTATAACTATATTAAACTTAAAACTTTTTAAATAATTTTCTCGAATTTCAGTCCCACACTCTCATGAGTGGATTTAGTTCATTGTCCTCGTTTGGGCCGAACGCGGTTCACGGGCTTTGCACTTGGAATTTACGTGTAAGATCAATTTATAGCCAGGAATGCTTGACACGTTGCAAGTTTGACATCCCATAGCTTTTGGACAAACGAAATGACGTCGGTCTCAAATGAGTCTTGCAATATTAATTTTCTCATAATTTACTGTATGAAATAATATGTCTTCTTGTACTCTTCATGTTATTTTCTACCATCTTGTTCCCACGTTGTACCCGTGTGATGTTTGGTGTGTGGTTGAACTTGAGCTTGGACATGTTTTACATATTTTGAATAATAGAACAATGAAAAAAGAAGGAGGGAATATTGAATTATTCAATTCTAGAGCTGACAAATGTGTACTCATTTTACTATAATATAAAGTGGGGTTTTAAAGTAATACTATTTTGACACCTGTCTGCTTCAGTTAGGTTTGGTGAAGAATGGAATTCTTACTTCCTTATTCATTTTTTTTTTGTATCTTTTATTTCATCTTGTTTACTTAATCTTTGGGTTATCGTTTATTTCTTTTCCATCTAAAAGAACGTTTTTCAAATTTATGATTTATTCTACGACAAGGTCCCACTTTGCCATAAACGATTAGACAAACTTCGTCACTTGGGGGAAATATCATGATTATGTTGTTTAATATTCTTTTATATTGCTTAATAACATACATGAAATCAATTCTCTAGCTAAGTCGGGCTTATTCATGTTCATATGTATCTTATCTAGTCATGGCATAGTAATGAGTTCATCGTAATGATTCAAAGTTAATAAAAAGAGAAATAAATCATAATCTTAAATCGAGTAGAATTGATCGAAAAATTCATCATGAGAAAACTACTAACTGTCTTTTTGAATTGTCAACACATATAAAGCATATACTTATGAACTATACAATAAGGTCGTGATCATTATAATGCATCGAGAAATGTCAATATAGAATGTCTTACGGGAAAAATAAAACCCACCACAAGCCATAGGCTTTTCATCAATATTAATGATAAAAAGGCATTGCAGATGCTTGAATCACAGACATAACATCTAATCTAATAAATCTTCAAGCTTTTCATATAATAGATGTATCTATTTTTTGAAAAGCAAAAATTAAATCATTTAAACCATTTTAAATTGATATGATCATATAGCATTCGATCTTTTTCTTGATCTTGATTCACAAGATCAATCTTCTTGAAGTGCATTCTTCTTTGTCTCTTCTTTTTAGGCTTTAACATACATAAATATTAATAGTGGCAAACACAAAAATTTATATTCAAATTGCCAAACGGAGAATCGTGTTTGGTTTTATGAAATGTGTTCACATTAAGCAACTCCTCAGAGAAAAAAGAAGAAGGACAAATTGCATGACAAGTTGATTTGATTCATACTAGTCAAGTAACCATTTCCTTCTTGGAAACAATATCAGAATACAAGACTCCATTTGTTTTCCTAACCGCATATCAAATTGAATACATAAAATGATTAAATCATTGTCATTTATATGTCTTATTCGATCAATTACATTCTTTTATTGATGAATAATTCGTATTGCAAGTTTTCTTCCCGTGCTTGACACAGCAATAAGCCTAGTTAAGGATGAATACAAAACCTCGTGGAGTCCTTTCAAGACAACAGGCAACAAATCCGGATAAACATTTACACATCATCTGTACATGATTTTAATTGAAAGAATCAACCTAATCCCAGTACATTGTTTGTTCTCACATCTATGTTCTGCAAAAACACCAGAAGAGAATGAGCAATTTACTGTAAAATTGAGCCTAAGTTTCCTGCCATCAGACGAGACATTCATTGTTCAGGATCTCAGCCTGTATCAGAATTCAATGAGTAACCTTCGGACATAAATGGCCGGAACTCGCTGGGGCTCGTCATGAAGCTGTATGAGCCACCTGAGCTTGCTGATTGCTCCACGTTCTCAATCTGTGCTACTATGGAGATAGGGCGGTCGGGTATTGGAGGTACCGGTGAATCGCTTTCCAGGATCTTCACGACATGCTCCATGGTTGGCCTAGCATACACCACTGGATGAGAGCAAAGCACTGCCAACAGAACATGCTTCTCCATCTCCTCCGGCGCACCCAAATTCGGTATCCCCTCATCGATGACGTCCGAATGTCTGTTTTCCCTCACTAGGGACCAAGCCCAATCCGCCAGGAGCGAGGCCTCTCCGTTTTCAACTGAAATAACTGCCTTCTTCCCGCTCAGTAGCTCTAGGAGCACGACTCCGAAGCTGTACACATCGCTCCTTTCCGACAACTGCCCGTACAAAGCGTACTCAGGGGCCACATACCCGAGGGTGCCGGCCACTTTGGTGCTCACGTGTGACTGGCCCTCAGGGGTAAATTTGGCGAGGCCAAAATCGGCGAGCTTCGCGTCAAAAGCCTCATCCAGGAGTATGTTGCTCGCTTTCACATCCCGGTGGATTATAATGGGCTGCGCACCATAGTGCAAGTAAGCCAACCCGCGTGCTGTCCCAAGGGCAATCTTCCGACGGGCAGGCCAACTCAGAGGCTTCTGTTCCGGCCCGAAGAGGTGATCGAAGAGGCTCCCACTGCGCACCATTTCGCACACAAGGATCCGTTGGTGGCCTTCCATGGGCCCGGTCTCAATGCAGTAGCCCTTCAGTTCCACGAGATTGACATGCCGGACGCTGGCAATGACCTCTACCTCATGTGCGAACGCCCCGTCGCCAGCAGCCGTGCAGTTCTTGAGCCTCTTGAGGGCAACCTCTGACCCATCTGTCAAAATTCCTCTGTACACATTCCCATATCCACCCCTCCCAATCATGTTGTCCCTAGAGAAGTTGTTCGTGGCCTTCTTGATTTCCTCAAGGGTGAACCTGATGGCTCTGGCACTTGCAGTCATCATCTGATTCATCTCCATTCCTGAACCAGCATTGCCTGATTCCATCTGGGCCAAACTCTTTCTCATCCGTTTCTTCCTCCAATGCCATGTCCAACACAGCCAAATCACAATCACCGAGCCGAAGAAGCCATTGCTGCAACCCGTGACGATTCCCCAGAAAACGACCCCATACTTCTTTTTCTTCTTCTTGTCTGCGCTGAAATTGAGCGAAAACAAGCACTTGAGGTCCCCTTCATCGGTCGGTCTGAACTGATTGGCATATGCAGCCGCGTAGATGAATGGATACCCATTGCAGTCTGACTCATTCCCGTTGTTAGGAACCCCAAAATACAACCCTTGCACTCCGGCCAAGACGTCCGTACACGACATGCAGGCAGACTCGTCATCCAGGGACTGATTGCAGAACTTCTGGACATCGCTCAGCTCGGTTCCTGACACGAGCCTCTCGAAATCCGATCGCGTCGTGACATTTGCGCACGTCTCAGACATGAGGCTGGTCTTGAACCCACAGGTGGACTGGACATTGAACCCGACAATTTTGGAACTGACTATGCTCTGGTACACGTCCCAACAGGCCTCGGATGAGTTGGGAGGCGGGAAGAAGTACCCGGTGGTGTGGAGATACTCCGTACGGACCAGCCGGAGCGCCTGGAGCATGTAGCCACACTCAGTCGGGACATCTAGCAGCAGGAGCCGCTGGGAGCTCCCATTAATGAGCCCGCTGAGATAATCAAAGTTCAGCGGACATGAAGGAGAAGCAGAAGAATCAGCAGCTTCCAATTCTCTCCTTGAGACTTCATAATCTGTGTGTCCTGAAGAATCGACAGAGGACAGACTCGAGCTCAGCACCAGAACAAAAAGGAGAAAGATGAGCATTTGAGAGAGAGCATTTGAGAGCTTGGTTTCTTGATTAAAGGGTAGAGAGCGAATGCAAAGTTACGAACACCCGCCAAGTCGGATTGTCATCGATTATATCAGACTCCTAACTGATTGATAAATGAAGAGTTTTAAGAGGAGCATTTGTTGACCTTTTACAGGGTCAATACTCAAAGAGGACGGTTTCAGCAAAATACTGGTGGAGAGTCCACAAAAATCGTCATCTTTTAGCTCCAGTTAGCTTATATTAATCGAAGTCCACAAAGAATGCAGTTGAGCCATGTTCCCCAGGTCGACTTGGCTAGGATAAACCTGCCCTTTCGTTCCTCTAGAACCAGCCGCGTGATCTGAAAATCCAATACGTGGACTGTATAGAAACCAGACCGAGTTGGAGCAAAGTGTTACGTGCTTGAACGATTCAAACTTCTCCATTATATTTCAAAGGTCAGATTTTTTGCCACTAGCAAGAGACATCGCAACACGACACCAGGGAGTTGAAGACAAATCGCCAGCCTAAATTGAAACGAACCTTAAAGATTAGACCCTTCCATAACTTTAGGGACGACGCCTTGCGTCCCATTCTCAACCACATGCCCGAGGCGAGACATTGTCCCCTTCTTTGTTCTAATTTAGAATCTGCAACTTGGAGCGACTCCGGAAGCAGCGAAGAATCAACAAACTCGCCCCCCTTGAATCACGGAAGCTCGAGCGAGTTCCTTGCCTGCTAAGCAAAGACTGACAATTCTTTTGTGTCCGAACAGTCCTCGTCGGCCATGATCTCGAAAGCTAAACGTCCGGAAACTAGAATGCGTGCGGCCAGTGCGGCGGCTGGCTATAATACAAACACCGTCCTCCATAATGGAAGTGGCCGAAAAAGTCAAGCCGGATTAGGGAGACCGCAACTCTCTCCAGTCACCAGCGGCGATTCACGGCAGTTCATCAGTAAGTCAAGAAAATGAAGAGGGGTCGCTCTCAGTTGACATTCTAGGAACTTTCTCTTGGGTCATCATTGAATCGAACCGAAGACCCTGGCGCCTATTCATTCGACATTATACCAAGTCAAGATAAATCGCTCGGCTGCGTCCGTCGACTTCCATCTCCGAAATATCTTTGATTTGTTTGTTTTATCGAATTTTGACAGGCTAATTGCTTTGCTTACGGGGTTGGTGGGTTCATTTCGGGGGGAAAGCTCTCGACTTTCCTGGCATCGACTTCTCTTTGCCTTCGCTTGGAACTTTGGACGCAAAGATGACGTGATAAAAGCTTGTTTTCCCTTCGCTCTTTTTCATATCTTGGGGATCTCCGACCTTAGCCGACAACCGACTGATTTCCCGACAGGCGTGTAAGGTAATCCCTTCATCCCCGATCGGGCCGAATGATCATGAAATGCTCACATCTGTAGCTTTTTGGGTTTGCTTGAAGAATTGGTAATTTAGGGCATATTAGGTAACCATCATGTTTTTTCTTCTTCTTCTTTGGTTCTTTTGTTCTCCAAAAATAATAAAAGAATAGAAAATCTATTTGGTAATGTCAACTAATTTTTCTATTTCCCCGAATAGAAAAGTGGCCAAAAAAATAGATTTATAATAGAAATAAGAAATTAAAAAAAAAAACTACTTCTTTGTTTTTAGGAACATAAATGAAAATAATCTTTTTCTTAACAGAAATTGTTCTTGAGAATAAAAATTTTATCCAACGCACCCTTAGCATAATCGACCAATAGAATTGGCCAATGAGGGGTATGATAACTAGGCCTAAACATCCTAGCGCTCTAGTCGAATGATATAAGGATAACTACACAAATGATTCTTGAACTTTATTTCAATATGCAATTTGGTTCTTAAACTTTTAATTTGTTTAACATGGTCCTAAATATTCAATATACTTCTTAAATTATTATATCTCTGGACTAAATAATCAAGTGACTAAATTGAACCCGTATTAAAAGTTTAAAATCCACGTTGAACAAATTGAAAGTTCATGGATCATATTGAATAAATTAAAAGTTTATGGATCATACTACACGTTGAGATAAAATTCAAAGACTATCTATGTCATTTTCTCAATGACAGGGCCTGACCATGCTCGGCGCAAGTGGGTGAAGTCACGCCAAAATGGAAACATTAAAATTCAAGATCTGTCGCGTAACAAATATGGCCAAGATGACTTGTCACCGTGTCAACGGACCGGAGGTTAAGATGAGACGTGAGTTGGGTATAAATGTTCTTTCTTCTTTAATTTTTTCCAAATTCTTTACGGCAAAATGACGTCTTTCGATCTTTATTTTTAATCTCTCTTTGTACTTGAGAGACTAATTCAAGGCCTAGAAGTGGAAAGATCTTAGTGACTCAAAAAAAAAAAAAAATAGTCTGCTTAAGAACTAAGGACGCCCAATTTATCAAATAAAAAAAAAGATCGAAAGACGTCATTTTGCTGTCAAAAATTTGGAAGTCTACTAATGGGTGCTAAGCTAGAAAGATCCTTTCAAAGAAATATTAACACCGTGATTTTCTTTTTCCCTTTTTTTAATTGGGTTTCAGCAAAATTGAAAGAATATTTTATTCTGACCAATCAAATGTTCAAGAGCTTGATCGGGTCTTTATCAGGAAAAGTCAACGGTAGTAGACAAATATAACAAAACAATGAGCATTACATTTCTCATAAAATATACCTGTTGCTTCTCGATTTAACATTTCTTTTTCATTTAAGATTGTGTAAGTCAGTTTCAAAATCATAACATGTTGCAATGACATCATAGAACGAAATATCTTACGCATATTTATTTTAGTTTCTTTTTGGACAAGTCAGCAATTTCATTTCATCAGTTTCATTTATGCATTCTTTTATCAGGAAAAAAAAGAAGATTGAATGAGTATGTTTTCTTATTCATTATTGTAAAAATCTCCTTTGTGGGAAAAACAGATGAAGAATAAAATACTTGCTTGGCCCATCAAGCTGGATCGGGTCAGATCCATAACAAACATGAAATGGGTGGGCCTGAGAATGAGCCAAAGGGGAAATTCAGACATGAAACCTCAACTCAACCCAGCCCCGCTTATCAATAAGAAAATAACATAAAAGAAATAAATAAAGCAGAAGCAAAACCAAAATTCCAATTTAATTGATCACCCAAGGGAAAAAAAAAAGAAGAAGAGAAGATTTTCCTCTCTAATTGACTTAAATCATATTGAGAAATACCTTAATTTTTAAATCTGAAGGTTGAAATTTCGCTTCAATCTGTATAAACTATAAATTGAGTAGACATGATACGGGGTTAGAAAAAGAACTACCCTAATCACTTACGAGATTAGACACGAATCAAAAATCCAATTTGTAAACTATATGCACGTATATTTCTCACAAGAAATCGTTATGTAACTAAATTTTTTTTTTTTTTTGGTAACCGAAAATTCGCCGGAGTATGCCCTTTCGCTTACGCTATTCGGGATCTCACGGTCCTCCGCAATGGAAAGACCTACATCGACTATACCTCAGGGGAGACTAGCACATGATCCCACCACCATGGCCCCCACTTCAGACGCTAGCAACCACGAGTTTCAAATCCTCGACCTCAGCGATGAATGAGATATTCTCAACCAGCACAGCTGCCCACCGGTGGGTTTTATGTAACTAAGTTCATTCATAAAACATGCAACTTATTAATTTTATGGAACAGTTTAAAAGTCAGCCTCACCATTCATGAAATCACTTACACTCAAAAATATGGAGGGTCGAGCATTTACTGCGCAATGCGAGCTGTCTAAATGAGGCGTTTCTATGATTCTCAGGAAGTACCGTGCCCGACGTTGTGGAAAAGGTTGAATGGGGAATAGAAATGTTCAGCTTGCCTTCTTAGTTCTTACTCATGACTTGTTCACATCAACAAAATGACAAATGAAAAAAGAAAGATAGATCAACAAGACCAACCGGCAAGTTGGGCCCATAAAAAGCTATAAACATCCTGACTCTGATTTTCGCAGGACGGGGACGGTTCACATACCTAACTTGCATAATTTTGCTGCTGCGCATGCTTCTCGCTCAGTCCCATAACATGGGCAACCCAAACTCAGCTAGCAACAAAAAAAAAAAATATAAATATAAATATAAATATAAATGTTCCCAACATAATGTTTATTCTCTATGTAACACTACTCTCGTTACAAATCCTACAATTATAACGTCGATTGCTATTGATGATATGTCATATATGATTCTTTGTATTTTCATTGAAAGGAATCGTCAATATCAATCACTTGACTATAAATGCCTCCTATGATATCATGCTTCACATAATGTAATAAAAAAGTGTTTTCATCGACGATGGACGGAATACGTTTGCTGCAATATCGTTATTGGCTCTTAACTTTGAATGGTGAATGAAGCAAAAATTGACGTGCCTCCTTCGTCGTTATAGATGTCGGCCACGCGAATGCAGTGCACAATACTGACTCTTGCACATCAGACACAACACGACACAATCTTTTTATACTTGGTCGGGAACAATTATGTGTTGAATCGGTCATATACTAACGCGGTGGTCGGGACCAATTATGTGTTGAATCGGTCATACTGACGTCGGCTTTGCACTGCACTTGCATATGTTTGTGCCACGTGCGTGTGTATGTATACGCAATGTTGATCGCAAAATTAAAGAAATTTATAAGTGGGCAAGGCTTTTTCCATGAATTATTCTATCGCGAATGAACCGGTAAAAGAGAGAGAGTGAGCACGTGTATAAACTATATGAGAAAGTAGAATCGCCACAGGATGATCACACGTACTTAGATAGAAGTTGAGAAAAATACCTGATGAATCCTGAATTTATTATACGAGGATCAATTCAGTCAGTAAGTTTTCCATTTTTGCCAATTTATTTGTGCGGAATTCCAATTTAGTTATTTCAGTTAATATTAATCGGAAATCACTGATGTGACAATCCTGTTATTGCCGGCCGTTTTGCGTGGCATACTACCACATCGATGATTTTTG
Source organism: Eucalyptus microcorys (assembly GCA_014182515.1). NCBI lineage: Eukaryota > Viridiplantae > Streptophyta > Magnoliopsida > Myrtales > Myrtaceae > Eucalyptus > Eucalyptus microcorys. Next base: position 44,123,860 of record CM024569.1, on the reverse strand, counting down.
GTGAAAATTGACTAAAATGATTACATTGGAATTTCACACATAACATTAGAATTAAATTGGCAAAATTTGAAATTTTAATATTGAATTGACATTCGTGTAATAAATTTAGAATTGATTAAATAATTTCCCCAACAAAATCTACGTTATTTAGGTCGACTTTTATTTTCCTAAGTTTACTAACACTAACATAAACTATTTTTATTTTTTTATTGTTTGTTGGTTACATATCAGTTTGACCTATCCGTTGAACCTAAATCGTCATGTACGTTTCACTTATTAAACATATAAAAATAAACTTGGCATTGTGGATTATTATAACTACACAGCAAAGAATAAAACAGTCTATTATGAGTTATAGAATAATTTTTTTTTTTTTGGGTAAATGGTAAGAAATATAAATTCTTAAATAAGTGGGTCTCAGAATAATTTATAATTATTTTTTATGATTTAAAATAGATTGTTATTCCCACAATATATTAAAAACTATCACGTAATCATTTCTCTTTTTAATTTCCTTTCCTCCTTCTTAGTCACCATTTCCTCAAAATATGCTGAAAAATATTGGACAAGAATCTCCAAAAGCATATACTACTTTTCTACAGATTCAAAACAAAAGAAATTTCATGTTGCAGATTGGCTGAGTTGTGACAGAACAGGAGCCCTTAAACTCCGGGCGTGCAAGACAAAGGACCAAACCCTAATCTAAAGTTATAACATTGCTTGCTGTCCAGCACTTGATCCCTTGATCCACTTGCTAGCACAACCGAATGACATTCTTCTCTATTTCTTTAACTTTACACTTGATCCCTTGTTTCTTGCAATTGTGTCCTTAATTTAATGACAGACCTATATACATAATATATGTTCAGCGGGTTGAGTGTCTCATGTCACCATTGTAGTTGAATGCTTGCAGGCTTAAAGTAAAGGATCGGCCGGAGGATATTCTTCATTTACTGCTATCATCTATCTTCACCGGCATGGCGTTCGGTCCGTGCAAGAATTTTTCCATAGCATATGTCGATTCCCACTTTCGACCATGTCGATACTCAATCTGTTGAATGTTAAAGAAAGACTAAAGAGGAGTCTAAGATGAGTGATCAATCTATATGAAATTGACTGATCTTTAGAAACCAGTGAACTCTTCCGTCCAACCTGCATGATTCAAGAAAAAGAAGAGATCGATATCTGTAGTCGATAAGGCACTTTAATTCCAGAAATCAAAAAGTTTGCAAGAAGGGTCCCAAATTGAGGAACTTCAAAAAAAATTGAAGTCCATTTAATATGGCAGTTAAGAAAGGCTGTCCATATGGTACTGGCCATTTAAGGTGATTTTTTTGGGCAAAACCACATAGGATTCTCAAATTAGCTATAGCTATTACTACACATGTAAAATTATGTCTCAAGTTTGAACAATAAACAAAACCTGATCCAAAACTTAGCGATATAAATTAGGAAAGTCTTAATTAGACTTGTGGTTGACCAAACATATAAAGCAAAAGCAAATGCTTGTTTGAGTTGGTTACTTAGTTTGAGTTGGTTAAAAGGGCTTTTCTATTTTACACACATATATTATATATAAGAAGGTTTTCTCTAAGTTTTTTTAGTGAGTTCTTCATGAGAGATTATGAAATAATAATTGAGGGTTTTGTTTTGGGTGTAATTTAGGTCCATAGAGACTTGAGCGACCGACTATAACTTTACATTCTCCGAATTCATAGTGGATTTTTTGGTGCCGACTCTTCCCATCAAATAAAAACCGATATTCAAACTGAACCACGTAAATCCTAAAAAAAATTGTCAAAAAAAATCCTAAATCTATTACATTTTTATCATATTAGTCTTAAATGCTTTCAATTGCTCCAATTGAGTCCTACACTTTTTCGCACTTTACCAATTAAGTTAATCTAACTAATCTTAACCAAAAGTCACCAACATGGACGTCGGCAATGCCAAATAAGGACAAACAGCACTGAGACGTGAACAATTTTTTTATAATTTTGTTAAAAAGGGAAAGAAGGAAGAGAAAAGAAAAGAAAAGAATAATAAAAGGTTTGGAAATTTATTTAAAAAATTATAAAAATTATATACGTCAATACCGATCGTGTCATGTAAGACAATTAACATCCACGTCAACAATTCCAGCTAAAATTGATTGGATAAACACAATTTGTAAAACATGATAAGATTTATGACTTAATTAACAAAATTGAAATGATTAAAACTGAATTAGCAAAAGTGTAATAAATTTACGACTTTTTGGATAATTTTCCTCATATATCTCTAATGTTCTTTATTATTCATCATTGATTTCTCTCTTAATTGCTTCTTCTTGCATTGCACTTAAATTGCACTTAAATTGCAAGATCCGTTAACTCCTGCGTTATTTCATGATAGAACATAGATAAAAGTAATGAAATATCTCTATATTAGTTTAGTTCCCCCCACCCATTTTCCCCTATTTTACAGATATAAATATATTGCAGAGTCACCAAGTCCGGACAATAAAAGAGTCGCTAAACTCCGGGCATGCAAGTCAAGGGCCAAACCGTAATCTAAACTCAGTTCTTGCCTTGGCTGTGACACCTGCTATGTGAAATGACACATTGCTATCTGCTTCGACTTTCAATTAAAGGAGACAGATTATGTGGCAACTCTAGACAAGCGATAACTAGGTAAATATGGAATAACTTTACTTCAATGTTTACTTTTTATTCCATTATCTTGGCAATTACTTATTTGATAGTTGTATCCAAGATTGTTGACTCCAATTTTTTGTTAATTTCTTCAAGCTATCAATTAATCAAATTGTCAATAATTCTGTTTATGAATGACCAAACTCCACTTTTATCGACAAAATCTATCACATGTTGACAACAATTAGAAGTTGGTCATTTTTTGGTTGCAAACAATTCTTGTCTATCTTTTCCCTTTATCCGTCGGTTTCTCGCCTTGCGTCCTTGATTGAACAAAGCGCCTATAGATGTGATATATGTTCAGTGGTTCGTGTGTCTCATGTCACCGTTGTAGTTTAATGCTTGCACGCTTAAAAAAAGGGACTTGGCAGGAGGATACTCCCTTGATTCTTCTCATCTAGTCGAGTGTCACTGTCCCGATCTACCATGTCAAAAGAGACGGCCGCATGCATTCGGTCCATGCAAGAGTTCTTGTATACGCAGACGTGGACGCTCTTCGGCTATGCGAATACTCAATGTGTTGAATTTGGGAAAGAAAAGTCCAAGATGAGTGATTAATCTATATAAAATTGACCTTTAGAAACCAGTGGACTTTTCCATCCTACTTGCATGATTCAAGAAAAAGGAGAGATGGATTTCTGTAGTCGATAATGTACTTAAATTTCATTGAGGAACTTTAAAAACTTTTGAAGTCTATTTCATATAGCAGTTAGGAAAGGCTGTCCATTTAATACTGGCCATTTAAGGTGATTTCTTGGGTGTAGGAGAGAATTTAGTATTTCTTTATTTAATTTGACACATGGGAAACTATAGATATCTTTAAATAAGTGGTCCATTATTTTAGGCAGAATTAATTATGGGTAGGTAATATATACTTGAAAGACTCTTGCCACGCCCTAATCTATTGTTTACATGTATTCTTCATGTACTTTTCAGGACATAATTATCGATATATCTTGTTTCAATATTGACTTTATTCATGACATCAGCACTGGGGCGATAATGAACTTTGCCATAGAAAGCCCTTTTTTTTCTGAAGTTGTTTTTGAGAAGTTTAGAGAATTAAGCACTTATCCCGGAAAAGGGAGATTTGTTTTGAAATACGGGTTGCTGCCAAATTTAATGCACTTTTAACTTTCTTACCTAACATGACAAAGGAAAAATCCGAAGCAAGAAGAGGAAACACGGTTCTTGGACTTGGCGATTGATTTCAGTTACTGCTTATCACCAAAAGACCTTCGTTGCCTTAAATGATTTAGCTAACAATGTTTAATGGGACAGCCAAGGAACAGCAAGAGCTTCGACATCTATCACAGTCCTATTCAAATTTGTAGGTGTTCCAAATGAAGATGGAGAGCGCTAGCTGACCCATTTATTTTCTCTATTCCTTCACTGCCTCCATCCGTTCATAATTTTCTTTCCTAAGTTGCTGAGTTAAGATCTCATATATGGCAAGAGATAACTTTGCTTGAGGTGGGACAGATTCGATTATTCAAGACATGACATCTCCTTGCCAATAAAAAATTGCAGATTCTGCATTAATATCCTCAGATTCTGGTGTCTCTACATAAGATTTATTTGTTCTTCGACCGTCCGGGTAAAAACAGCTCACGAGGGAACTCGCACATTAAACAACCACCTTTTGGTTATCAAACCATAAGAATTACCATCCTTCTTTTTCCTGGAAAATTATTTGATTTTAATTTTAGGTAGTGAGAGAACTCGGAGAATGTAAAAGGGAAAATTTCAAATAAAGACCCAAAGTGCCATTCTTTTCTCAAAAAAGAACCTGAAGTGAAGTTTATCTCAAATAAAGACCCAAAGTGCCTTCATTTTCTCAAAAGAGGACCTGGAGTGGAGTCCATCTCAAATAAGGACCCAAAGTGATCATTTAGTCTCAAAGAATGACCTTATTTGCTGGCTGGTGAATAGATGCATCTCCGATGCATATTCCGATAGCCTGATCAAAGGTATTTTTTTCCAATTTTTTTTTTAAAAATTTTTTATTGTCTTGTTCTTTATTATTATTATTTTTTTGGGTCAATGGTGACACTGTTCATCATCTTCTTCGTCCCATGTTCGTCTTCTTCTCAAGAACATCAAACTTGGGAAGGGCCGACGAGGGTTGGACGCCCATCGCCAGTAGTAGGCGAGAGCCACCAAGCCCTTGTTGGCCGTGGGTGAGGGCTTATAAGCCGACCCTCGCTAGATCTGGGGAGGGTGGCCTTGGTTGCGGCTGACGAGGGCCGTCGAGCCCTTGCTAGCTGCGAGCGAGGGCTTGCAAGCCCTCGCCGGCCCTTATCAATGGCCGCTGAGGTGGGTGAGCCCTTGCCCAAGGCCGGCGAGGGGTGACCTCGCTAATGTCTGTGAGGGGCAACCTCCCCCACCTCCACTCGTTGCTCCACCGGCAACCTCGTCTTCTGCTAGGACTACGACTGGGACGCCCGCGTCACTCTCTTCATCCCTTCCTCCCACTATTGCTTCCAAATCGACGACTTCTTTGTCTATCCCTTTTGCCCTTGAGGACCTTCTTGTAGGGCCTTGATTTGGACGGCCCCCCTCCCCCATGGCCAGCGAGGGCTCGATGGCCCTCACTCGCTGTCAGAAATGGGCGTCCAACCCTCGCTCGCTGCCGGTGATGGGTGTTGAGCCCTCGCCAGCCCTTACCAATGGCCAATGCTCGTTGGCCTTTCCCCAAGTCCAATGTTATTGATCTGGGCAAGAAGAAGTGAACAGGGGACGAAGAAGACGATGAATAGGGCAACCAAAAATTTAAAAAAAAAAAAGAAAATTGGACGAAAATACCATAATCAGGCCACCGGAATATACATGGAGATGCATCTATTCACCGGCCAATGAGTGAGGTCATTCTTTGAGACTAAATGACTATTTGGATCTTTCTTTGAGACATTTCACTTGAAGTTCTCTTTTGAGAAAATGATGGCACTTTGGTCCTTATTTGAGACAAATTTCACTTCAAGTTTTCTTTTGAGAAAATGATGACACTTTGTATCCTTATTTGAAATTTTCCGAATGTAAAATGATAAATGTTGAGGACTACCACTAGAAGAAAAGAAGCAGCAGCTCAATATGAGGAGGAAAATTTACGGCAAACCAAAAGAGGAGAGAGTGAGGTCAGTGAAAGCTCAAAACTTGGGGAAAGTACAGATAAAACACTCAAAAAGAACTGCAGGGATTTTGTCTGAAAGAGACCCGAAAGTTTTGGTTTTGATGTTTACCCTCCAAAAGGGACGACACGTTCCCACGCTTAAACGGTCGCCCGTCTCCTTCTTTCGACGTTCTCTCTTCGAAATCGAAACCCAAAAACTGAAGGACACAGAGAAGGCAAAAAGAGAAAAAATAAATAAATAAAGGAAAAGAAAGACAAAACAGACAAGAAAGAGAAGAGAACCAGTACGTTCTTTCATTGCGTTTGGAAGCGGTTTTAAAGGTGGAGAGCAGAAGTCGCAGCGAAGCATTCACCACCTGTCAACAACCAGCAGAGCGAGAGAGAGAGAGAGAGAGAGAGAGAGACCGTCTTCTATGAGAGTTAACGATAGTGAATTCTCTGCCATAGGTAGAGCTTAGTGAGTGTGTATGTGTGTGTGCTTGTGTGTTTTAATAATGTCCATGTCTCTGTTTGTGGGTTGATATGTCCCGGTTTTTCAGCTCAGGATGATTGGCTTCAGAGGCTCAGAGCTTCACATTGGTCTATCTATGGTAAACTTTGCTATATCTCTTTCTATCTCTGTTCTTATTCTTCTTCTTTTTTTATTTTTGGGTAATTTTATCTTAATGTCTGTTTTGGGCTTTCGATCTTCTTCTTTTTTTCCCTTACTTTTTTCCGTTATATCCCTTCTTTCTCTGACGAGTTGCATGTTTGTTAATGGCGGAGATTGCAACAAGAATGGCACCTCCTACTTTCTTTTTTTCTGGTTATCTATGGTATGCTTTGTCTTCTTCTTCTTCCTGTTCGATCATTTGGATTATGCCTTGTCTGCTTCTGGGTTCACCATTTTTTTGTTGCTCTTTTAGATGATCCCTTGATGAGGAAGCATGAGTTCGTCGTTTCTCTTTTCTGAATAATCGATCCTTCTCTATACCGAGCTATAGTATTTTCTTGGATTTTAGCTGCTGCATTTCGTGTTTTATATTTTTTTTTTCCCTTTTATGGCTAATTCAACCTCGTTTCCCCCACAAAAAAAAAAAAAAAAAAAAAAAAAAAAAACTCGGTTGTTGGGTTGATGCTACTTGTTATGAGGTTTAGAAGTTGGGACCCAGAAAGAAATGTGACGTTGTGAGGCTCAGGATGGTTTTTTGGTCGGGGGATAATTTTTTATCATTTGTCGTTTTTTTCTTAAATCCCATTTTATGGAATCAGTTTTCTGATTGTTGGATATCGATGCTTTAGGAATTTCCTTTGGATTATCCCCAGTTACCATGTGGAAGATAGTCATCTGATTCTTGTTCTCTTTGTGATTATCCTCTCAGATTTAGTTTTTGAATGTAGGACTGTCTATGCGTATAAAAGGACATTTTGCATCTGCATTTTGAATTTAGGAACTTCTTTTCATATGGATGCAGTATAGTCTATGTCTCTGTATTATACTCTCGAAAAGAGAAGCTCCTTATTTATACTATCCATCTGCTTTAGGCATCTGTTGTCAAATTTTTGCTTGTGGTTGTTCATTCCAATAGCAGCTTTATGTTGCTTTTAATTCTTCAAGCTTTCATAAAGATCTGCTGCGGGTATCCATTAACAGGCTACTGGTTCTTTCAATGTGCATCCGAGATGAATTTTGCAGCATTTTTCAATCAATATGAACTTCAACTGTAAAAATGCACAATTGTTCAAAGGAAATGATGTCTTTTGTTGCTATTTGGCACACACCGCGCCTCCATCCCCCTCTCACACATGCATTTCAGAGAAACAAATTAGCAGATTCTATTTTCCCCAAGTTTTTATATTTTTCCAGCTCTTCGGTTGATCTTGCAGTTGTAATATTGTTAGGCATCATGATGTGGATAATGGCACAAGGCCCATGAAGATACTGATAGATCCATTAAAGCATAAAAAGCGAGGTGCTGTACTATCTTCCTCTGCTTCTGCACAAGGTATCAGAAATTGTAAAGCTTGCCCTTGCTTGATTATTGCTTCATCAGCATCTCTGCATTTTCTCTGTCTCAGTGTCGTGCTTCTGCTATTTGTTTGTTAGATTTGAGACTTTTAGACATGGAAAAGAAAAAACACGATGAGTCATCCCCAAGAGGAGTAATAGAAGCCTGCATCAAGCTTCTGGAACCAGAAGCGGAATCTCCCAAGGACAAATGCGATGAGCAGGAAACACACTGCTCAAATTCAGGGGCACTTTCTCATTGGAGAAAATTTTTCACTTTATGGAAGAGAAAATCAATCAAACGGTTGGCCTCTTTTCCTCCCCTTGCCATGCCGAAACTATCCAAGAGAAAGAGCAGAAGCGCTAGAGAGAACATAACTCCCGTGTTGAGTGATATATACAACTTCAAGGCCTCATTGGTGCATTTCACCTTTTCTGAACTACAGATGGCAACCAACAACTTTAGCCCTGGTATGTAGTTTAAATCAATGAACTCAATGCATTTTTCTCTATATGATCATTAAATGTATGAGGTGCCTAACTTACGTGCAGAAAACTTAATTGGCAAGGGTGGATATGCTGAAGTATACAAGGGGTGTCTGCAGAATGGACGGTTGGTTGCGGTGAAGCGGCTGAACAAAGGAACAGCAGATGAAAGGATCGCAAGTTTTCTCTCTGAATTGGGCACCATTGCCCATGTAAATCACCCTAACATCGCTAAGTTGATTGGGTGCGGAGTTGAGGGAGGAATGCACATCGTTTTTCAATTATCTGCTCTAGGAAGTTTAGGATCTGTTCTTCATGGTCGGTTCATGCCTTGTGCAATGAAGCTCTCAAGTTTTCTTCCATTTTCGCATACAGTTTTGTAAATTTTTCTTTGCCCTTGTATTATGCTTTCCAGGATCAAAGGCTAATCTAGGATGGGATAAAAGGTATAAAATTGCTCTAGGGACGGCAGATGCTCTTCTTTATCTTCATGAAAGTTGTCACAGGCGAATCATCCATAGAGATATCAAGGCTGATAACATCCTTCTTGCTGAGGATTTCGAACCTCAGGTATATATTGAAAGGCGCGGACAATATGGTTTCGATGTTTTGGCCGACATAGGCATTGTTTTAATGACCTATATTGTCAGGTTCATAGGCTGCATTCATTTTCAAAAAGCACATACTTGGTGGTGCATTGATAATTTATTTAGTCCTGAAAGATGTTTCTCAGTGTAAATTCTTTCTTATAAGCAATTGACAACTTGGAGGCAATAAATTTTCACATCCGCACATATGCATGCATGTATTCATTCATGTATATATGTGTCTATACTACATGCATGCGTGTACATGTATGCAAATTAAATAGCTGGAAGAGGACTGCCAGCTGCTTCAGTGTCTTAATGTATGATATATGGTCCACCATAAGGAATCCACCGGGGAAGATAGCCATGTGAAGTTACCATAATTAGCTGAACTTGAGCTCTTCAGAATTAGCAATTTTGCTTACAAAGCTAATTTTTGGACTGGTCTCACTCTTGATTTCTTAATGATATTCCAATTATTTAGCAAACATGCATGCAGATAAATACTACTAATCGACAAAGTATTCAAACTTAGATTATACAGTGTGTACTTTTCTTGATAATTAAAGCAAATTAGATCCTATAACCCTGGGTCTGTGACTTCAAAAATGAACTAGTCTGCTAGAGTTGGCATGCTCGCTGTTTTAAATGCCATGTACTTATCAGAAAATAAGCTTACATTATATATACTATCTCATTCTGCCTCCATAGTTTTACGTATTACTTAGAGGAAAAATTTTAGGAAGCATTTGACTTTTGCAGAATAGATTGCCTTCAGTTTCCAACTTTGCAGTGCAAAGCCTTTACTCTGTAGGTGGCAAACAGCTGCATTTCAGCTTAGGCATGTAGGAACAGTTAACTAGCTTTTTCTTTGGTAAGCCAATTGCATATCTCAATGATTTATGCTGTTAATTTGATGAGGTACCGACAAATTCACATCCTAGATAGATATCAACGCCCCTTGTGTGTAACTCTTCTGCTGTCGATCTTCAGTTTCATTCTTGTCTTTTAAATGCTTTTGGCATTTGAAACGGATAAAACAAAAATAGGTCAATGTCGCTTTCGTAATCATCTGCAAATCGGCCGTGAGTTGCAACGGCAGATTGACTTTCCTTTTTTGGGCCATAACACAGATGACTTTGTCTATTTCTATCCCTTATAAAAGCCCATTTTGCTCTTTTGCAAGTCTAATTTATATTGTTCTTTTGTCTATGTGAAGTTGTTTTGCACTCATCCTATTCTCTTGGTCATTGATTTACTAATTACTGTTACTGTTTACAGATATGTGACTTTGGGCTTGCTAAATGGCTACCAAAACAGTGGACTCACCACAATGTGTCCAAATTTGAAGGAACATTTGGGTCTGTAAGCCTTAAGCTTGTTATTTTCAACTAGTGTCGCCATTGGATCCTCATTCAGATATATACTGACAGCTACTTCGCCCCCGAGTACTTCATGCACGGGATAGTGGATGAGAAGACTGATGTATATGCCTTTGGGGTTCTGCTTTTGGAGCTCATTACTGGGCAAAAAGCATTGGATCATTTAGGCAGAAGCCTAGTTCTTTGGGTAAATCCATTTTCTGTCAGGTGGTCACATTTGATGATGTCCTTATAAGGTTAGTATAATTTCGTTCATTATTGCAGGCAAAACCTCTTCTGAATGACAACGTTTTTGAAGATCTCATTGATCCTTCTCTTGGTGATGATTACAATGCCGACGAAATGGATTGTGTGATAATGACTGCTTCGTTGTGCATCGAGCGGTCTCCTATTCTACGTCCTCGAATGAATCAGGCAAGCCTATCTCCTGAGACTCTCGCATCTCAAACGTATCTTTAAACTGGCAAAAGTAATTAGCAACCATCTGCGGAGAATCTTTATGCATATGAGTACCTTTGCCATTTGTTAGATGCATGGTACTCATACTTTTTTCAATTGCAGATAGATGAAGTACAGAAGTGGGAAAAGATTAATGACATATGAATTACCCTATAAACTTTAAATGTATAAAGAACGCTTCTAGGATTTATCTAAGGTACTCAATAAGGAAAGTGTATCATCTTTATGGTCCCTATCAAACATGATTACTCAAATTCTATGATTATCTCCTGAGAAGGAAAGATCATTATCCGAACATGTTGGTGATAGTTTTGTGGGAGAAAACCAATTGGGTTCTCTGGATAGTGGATATGATGTCTAGGCATTAAGTCTTGTGAAACATCAGACTATTAGAGGATAGGGTTTTCAATTATTTCTATGATCTTCACACTGGTGAATTTCTGCACTTCATTTGCCCATGAACGCTGGCCAAAGGATGAGCCATAGATTAGTTGTGTTGCACATTTCCTTTCTTTCCTTGTTATTCATCGTTGTTGGTTGCTTTTCTTTCAAAGGGTATCTTGGGTGTTTCAGCCAGAGTAATAAGCTCAGAGATTTGTTATTTGTCAATGTCTCTGTCATTAAAAAGGATGAGAAAGATTTTCCAGTTCAAAATCTAGTCCTCTGATGCATCCTTTCTCATGGTTTGGGCATGTTTCAATGGATGACGGCATTTATATCATTCCTTACTAGGGAGATGTTAACTTTCAAGATTTCAGTTCTCAATGAAGCTGTTGCTCTCTTTTCTACATTCTCTCTCTCTCTCTCTCCCTCCCTCTCTCTCTCTGTGATCGCATGTGGTAACTTCATGTGTCATTCTGCTGGAATGCAGGTGGCCATATTGCTGAGAGGAGAAAGTTTCATCTCGGAGTGTACAGAAGAAGGTCAGAGGCATTCCCTCCAGAGAACCTACTCCGAAGAGCTCCTGGACGCACAAGAATACAACTCGACAAGGTACTTGAGCGATCTCAAACGCCACAAGGAGGTGGCTTTGAGCTCTTGACACCAGCCGTCCCCACCACATTACATGTTCCACCAGTTAGCATTAGTTAGATAGAGCCTTTTTTCTGAGCCGGAGAGAGTTTAGGAGTCCCCTGGTAGTCCGATGGATTATGTGCTGTTATTTCATGGCATATGAGCCCATAAATGATCTCCATGACACAATCCCTGGATGAGATCCCAGATTATAGTAAATCTGAATTCGTCATTCAGTTCTTATGCGGTGACATGATTCTCTCCTGTCAAATCCCTGAATATACATGGGATGAAACTATTTCTTGTGGACACTTAAAACTCTCCCTAGGCTCTTACAGACTTTTTTGCCTCCTGTATATATATGTCTGAATCAGTACATGCGGGATATTGTAATGTGATGCTGTGGTGGAACTCATTAGAACACCGGATTTTGAGCTTCCTTTGTTTTTCTTTATGGTAAGTCCTTGCCTTATCCTTTTTCTGCATTGCACTTGCAGCCTTGCAGGAGCTAAAATTTGAAAATTTGGCAATTTCGATGTAGCATTGGTGACTAACATGTGTCGTGAACTTACCACGGAAAGCTGCATATGTCAGGAGGAAAAAAGTTATTATCGGCACCACGCCGCAATTGCAGCAGAAACTTGTGCTAGCCGCTAGTGTTGCTGCTGCTCTGTTTATCCATTTCCTTGGATACTCCTTGCAACCAATCTCTGTGAGCTATAAATGCTGATGAATCTGAGAATCCAATACCGGACCCAGTTGATATGTTGTCCCATACAAACAAAGAACCAAACCAGACTTTATTCCCAGCATGTTCATCCAATAGCAATCTCGATAATGAGTACTGGAAAACATAAGAAAGCTGTGACCGTACCAGAGAACGTGTCGGCTCAATTATTCGGAAGAATAGTCCTACTCCTGAGGTGGTCCTTGTGTCGATATTGTTAGGTGGCAACCATCACGCGCGAGGTTAAATTCACTTCTCCGGTCGGATCACAGGCGAGTTGTTCGGATCGGAGAGCCTGCGAGAGAGCAGGAATTTAACTTCTCACATGGGCTCGAACCGCCATGGACCATGTACCACAACCTCGGCTGATGTGACGCTTGGATCGGATCGGATCGGATCGAGACAATATATTCCCTTACAAATTTCCAAACACGCGGTACTGCATCGGGTCTTAGGCGTGCCCGAGCAGTCCTGTCTGGCTACAACATTGGAGACTTTTCAAAGATCACGTTGGGCCTGAGGATCGCGAATTTAAGTGTGTGTGGGGGTGAAGAGGGACAGAAGGCAAAGGCCTTTGTCGTTTAACAGCTTACAGTGTCGTATTCCGAAGCAGGGTTTTGATGGTTTTGGGGTCCCCCCCCCCCACATCAGCCCAAGGTGTGCAAGGAAACGACAAGTCCTCATGCTAGCGTTTGCCAGGCATGCTTCCATTTGCTGAGGAATATCCCCCGGCAACAAATGGATAAATTGAGCTTTTTGAGCACTCGATTAATCTAGGTATTCTTTAGATGTTCGGAATATTGGTTCTTGATGTATGTATCCTGGCCGGTCCGTGCTCCTGCAAACCGACATCGTGGCAATACACAAGTTGAGGAATTCGAGTTCACGTCTTGAACCAGAAGAACAAGCTTTATGGTCGAGCAGTCTCGTGTAGGTTATCATCAATGGGAGAATTCAACGTAGGAACTTGTAGAGAAAACCGTCCTTGAGGTACCTTTATCCATCTATCTTTGGTTCGAGAAACATTTCAAAATTTTGTATTATGAAAACTCAATTGATTCTGGTTATATTATGACGTAATTCCCTAAAAAAAAAATACCCCAACTTTAGGTCCACCTCCCAAGTCTACCTCAAGTTTTAAAAGATTCCTCACCTAAATATGCTCACGTGTTAGAAAATCACCATTAATTTCTTCAAAATTATCGACATTAGAGCTAATTAGATATTTGTCATCAGAACTTGTATCTTCATCAATATCATTACTTTCATATGAAAGAACAGCAACTTCCAGAGATTGATAACCTTAAGAAAATCAATGACAATTTCTAGACGTGTTAACAGAATAAAAAATTTTAGATTTTTTCATACAAAAAAATTATCACGAAATTATGATTAAACTTAAAGTTGGGACATTTTTTTTCAAGAGGAATTAGCCCTGCAAAATAATAATGTTAATTATGTTATGGATAGTCTTAAGAACATGGGATTTCAATGCTTCGAGTTTCGGAGTATTATTAATGAAGATTAGCACGAGGGAAATAGCAACAACAATATTACCTATTTTCTGTTGCTTTGTCCCAAGTTGGTTGATTTGAAAAGATTTTGGGAAAGGTTGACGACAGGAGTCATTCTTGATGCAAAAAAAAGCACCAGCCCTAGAGCTCTAGCCCTAGGTGTCGTACCACAACGTATCTTATTTACAGAATTATTGGTGCCATCTTTTCGCTAGATAATGCGTTTCGGTGGCCTCGAAATCGACTACCGCTATTTCTTGGAAAATGACGTAAAAAGAATAAAGTGCAAACAAGAGTTTTAAATTCTCTCCCCTCTTCTTATATAAAAATACGATTAAATTTTAAATAAAAACATAGAGTGCCTCAATTTTTCTTAAATGAGAATCGTAATGTGTTAAATAAAGATCTAAGGTGATCATATCAGTTTCATATAAGAGCTCTTAGGAAGGCCTAGTTGTTGTGCTTATTCGCTTCTTGGCCATTCTCGCAACCTGACTTCGCCGATTACCGACTAGCTAGATATTTCAATCAATTAATAACATTTTTCATCAAAAAAATTAATTTTAACTTTTTTTTTCTCTTTATGAGAAGTGCCAACGAGGGCTCGACAACCCTCATCGATCATTAGGCAAGGGCTCGCGAGCCTTCGCTAGTGAGGGTTGTGCCCAAGCCCTCGCCAACCACTAGCGATGCGACCCCAAGGGCTAGCCTCACCTATGCCAACAAGGGCGGTCTCACCTAAGGCAAGGGTGACACTTGCAAGATCGAGTGAAGGAGACTCTTGCCCAACCCTCTCTAGCTATCGTTGAAGACCGTCCATCAGTGGAGAAGTAAAAAGAAAACCAGAGGAAAGAAAGGAAAAATGAAAGAAAAAATTCCAAAAGATAAAGGACAAAAATGCCCTTAACCAAGTTGAAAATCATACCCTTATTTGAATTTGAAATAGTCATTTCATGCCTTTATTTTAAATAAAATCCACTTTAAGCTCTTATTTGAAAAATAAGAGCACTACAATGCCCTTTTTTAATAAAATCTATGTCAAACATTTATTTGAGAAAATAAATGCACTTCATATTATTATTTAGAATTTTCCCTTTAATTTTACAAAATGAATTTCAACCAAAATTTATTTTCCTTAAATTTCGTTTTCATAAAAAAAATGATTGCAAAAATAAACAAATATTTCAAAAATAAATAAAAAAATTAACAAATAATTTTTTTTTGTCCGTAAAAATATTTAAACATAAATTATTATCGATAATATAAAAATTATTGGTTAATTACTTTAATTAAGACAAATGATTATTTTTTAGGAAGATATTTTTAAATTATTTCTTTTTTGTGAAATAAACAGTCCTTTAACTTTTCCAATTTTTCACGCAGGTACGAGGACCATACTTCCTGATGGAAAAAAGTTTATATGTCAAATAGCGCATATTTTTTTCTAACAAAAAATGTGAAAAGGCAAAGGGAAATACAAATAGTACAATTGAAAAATGAGATTTTTTAATGAGAAAGACAAGATCAAAAGCATATTTAGGTCCACTCTTGACTTACGAGTATTAAACGTGCCCTTAAAATGAACGGGTTTCATTTTGTGCTGACAAAATCTCAAAAGAGTTAGCTTAAGTATAAAATGACCATGACCTTATGTCTCTATATATACGAAATTTCAAGATCAATATCTGTTCAAAATGGGTCTATTGAGATTTAACGTTTGAAGAAAGTAATTCTTCGTCATGCTAGAGAGGTTCAATTTTGGGCGTGAAAAGTGACCTACCTAAGACGTTGTCTCGCCATAAAATAAAATCAACAGTCATTTGTTTTTTTCTGGTGCAAAGATGGCACGTTACAGAGTTCTTTCAGAAATGTAATAATGTCGAAGTGGAACCGAATCAGATGCCCAATATAAAGGTCCCTCTTTGAAGTACCCACCTTTCAACACTTGTTGCACTACTGGTTCCGCCCATAAAACTGCAGCAAAGAGCCCCTCTTACATGATGTCCTCACCTCGCGACAAGTGGCCACCCTGCAATGCACACACATAAAAAAAATTCGATGCCTTTGGGCTCGATCTGATTTAATCGTGAGGCTTTTCTGGATGGAGATCACGAGGAGATCGCCAATACCAATTCTTTAATGTGGAATATTTTTAACACAATATCATATCACTAAAAGGAAACTAAGCTAGAATCAATCAATTTATTTAGTTGGATTTATCTCACTTAATAACTTAATCCAATGAATTTATAGGCCATTAAGATATATTAATTTTTCGATGTGAGACTTTTTCAACACTATTCACAACACCAAGGGCTTGTTTGGTAATTGATTAATTATTGGCTATTTTTCCCTTTTGTTATTTGGAACCAAAAAAAAAAAAAAATCCGTTTAATAATGTTAACTAATTTTTCTACTCTTGAGAGTAGATTTATTCCTGAGAATAAATTTGGAATAGAATAAAAAAAAAAAAAATTATTTCTTTGTTTTCGGAATAATTTTAGGATCAAATTATTTTTTTTTTCTCTTTTTTTTTCTTCCTCCTCTAGCTGGTTTAGCTACTAGCTAGAGGAGGAGAAAGAAAGAAGAAGAAGGAAAAGAGAAAAGGAAAAATCTCCTAAGATTATTTAAAAAATTAAAAGAAATTCTTAGTAAGAAAATTAAGAATTGTATCAAACGCATTTCTATTCTTTTTTTTTATTTTAAAAATGAAAATTTTGAGTAATTATCAAACGCTTTTAAATACTTAAAAATATATCCAGGGAATAGAATCGGAAAAAAAGTTATTTCTAAACGAAAATTATTCTCAAAAGTATGATGATTATCAAATAGGCCTTAGAAATATAAACAGAGCCTTTGGAAAATATAGGAAACTAATGAAGCCGTTTCGCTTCCGATTTTTTTCCTCAGTGGTTTTCAAACTGGGGAAACTTTAGCCACTTAAACGCGTGAAATTCTCCATAAAAAAATTCATGTTTCTGGTCAAAACAAAAAGCAGCCCCCCAATCCCGGGCAAATGAAACCTATTTAAATTCCTTCTTGACTGCATGGAGATCAAAGAAAATTTCAAGATTTTGTATTTCCCTAAGCTCATTGACTGCACCATCTTCTTCCGATAAGACAACACCGGCGCCACAAAACGACAGGAGATCCGGAAAAGATAAGGGAAAAAAGAAAGAAAGAAGGCAGCAATTTTGATGAGAGAGAATCTCGAAAAGACTGAAAGCATAGGCGTGAAATCAAGGGATAAGGGGGGAGCAAAAAGCTAATGGGAGAGTAGGAGGTAGATTCTGAAAACGATACGTGCTTTGCCCATCTCCAACTGCAGGTCCAAATGCTTTTTTTTTATTTTCTCTTTTTATTTCTTCCTCACTAGGAGAGTTACCAATGCAGGAGGAGATGTCAGAGTTCACAGTTTGTTGTTTGCTGTAGGATTTTCTTTCCTCCATTCTTTTCCCCCCGATAAAGAAACGCAAACCTCCAAAAGAATTCTCACATGCATAGTGAAAGGTGACAAATGGCAATTTTAGCTTCCGGGTCATGTTTAAAGATGCCACTTTGTTCTCTCTTTGCCTCAAGGGAAGCATTTGGTTTCTTATTTCTTGCCACTTGGACAATTTTTAGTTCAGTCCATAAGTTGATCACCACATGTTCTAAACTCATAAAAGTATGTTGGTCTAATATTTTTGGGTACATTAGCAATTGTCTCTTCTTTTGGTAAATGTACATCAGTAACTGTGTAATGCATTTGACGGCTGAAAGGACTCGAACCAATCCAAATAGAGAGAACAAGAAATAAAGCAGAATAAACAGAGAGGGAGAGAGATTCATCATAATTACTGAAAGAGAGAGAGAGAGTCGTCATAATTACTGAAAGAGAAAGATGATAAGGTGAATGACTGGATGGTCATGGTATCAAGCTTTGGATCTTCTGATGGCTCTTGTTTTGGACTGTCTCTATAAGAATTGATGTTATTATGAGTGTGAGATAGTTAAAAAAAAAAACAAAAGCAGACACTGCCAGACAAGAGTGACTGCATACACTGTATGAGACAAGCCATTCCTTTGGAATCTTTACTTACATGCACACCCAACCTCAAACTTTCAGTTCGGTGCCATTATAAAACCAACGCGAAAAAAAACTTTTTCTGGGTGTCCACAGCTTTTGAATGAATGAAGAATCTCTGAAACTATAACGATGGATGTAGCTCAGTTGAAGCGGCAGTTATTTGAGTACACCACTCTACTATTTCACGAGGTGATAACAGTAAATGCTTTCTCTTTTTTCTTTTTCTTCTTGTTCTTTTTCTCAAAGAGTACCCTCAAAGAATGAGTCTCTCCTTCTTTATTTTGCTGGTGAGAAGGGATTTCTAGATGAGCAGTTCACTCAGCTTCAGCAACTGCAAGATGAGAACAACCCGGACTTTGTTGCGGAGGTGGTGTCACTGTTCTTTGATGACTCTGAGAGGCTTCTCAATGAGCTGGCCAAAGCACTGTGAGATTTATTTTCATCATCCAAATGTGTTCCAATTTTCCAATACCCTTTTTAACATGATATCTCCCCGAATAAATCGGAAGAACTAATGCATTTCTTATTTATTCCTTTTTTTGTGTTTTTAGTGATCAGCAGAATATCGATTTCAAGAAGGTGGATGCTCATGTGCATCAGCTGAAAGGAAGCAGCTCCAGGTACTTGCCATTTTCATGGGATTGTTCCTTTCTTTTAGCATATTAAACTATTTGCTTATAACAGCAAAATCATAAGCAATTTGAGCAACGGTCGCCCTTCCCATTAGTCCTCGACGCAATTCTTGTATAATGAACATGTTCCATTGAATGTTTGTTCAAGGCCTTCTCTGGTCCAAACAGAAGATCACACTCCCTTGGAAAAAGAATGAACGGAAAAAAAAAAAATAGTAAAAGTAGAAACTCGTGGTCATGCATACAAGCCGAGCAATGTTCAGGAATGATGGCTATTTCAATTTCCAAATCCTGAGCAAGATGAATTGTTGTTTGGAATTACAGCATCGGCGCACAGAGAGTTCAAAGAGTCTGCATTGCCTTCCGCAACTACTGCCAGGACAAGAATGTCGAAGGGTGAGTGAGTCCCTCCCCATCTCCAACATGATTTTTGTGGGGAAAATCAAAGAAAAGAATTTACTTCACAATCTCACCAGGCTACGAAGTTTAAGTTTTTGATAATGATGATCCATTTTAAAACGGTCTTACTTGAAGTGGCCGCTTATTTTTCCTTGTTGTGTAGGTGCCTGAAATGTCTGCAACAAGTAAAGCAAGAGTATTCCCTGCTTAAGAATAAGCTTGAGACTCTGTTCAATGTAAGCATCAAGTAGAAGATCCTACTATTCCAAATTATTTCTGTTATTTTTTTAATCACTCAGAAGTCCTAATGTTCTGTTTGGTTAATCAGCTGGAGAAGCAGATTCTGGCAGCTGGTGGGTCAGCTCCTATGTAATGGAGTGCGAGTGGATTTAGCAGATTTTACAAGATTGAAGAAATGTGACTATGAGTCCATTTACTTTTGCTTTTATTTGAGGCGAGATGGTCCTTTATTTGTTTTTCCTCTTAACCCATTTTCAGCAAGAGCTTGGGTGGTTGCATCAGCTTTTGGTCTTCTCTTGCGGCAAAATCCAAATCAATGAACAGTCAGAAAAGATCAATGTGAATAAACTCTTCATCAGCTTGTCTATGTATTGTTTTGGCAATAAAATTTACCCCATCTTGTTTCCTACTTGTTTCGGTTGCACAAGGTAACATTTTGCGTATTACCCAGTCACCAAAAGCCTACGTGAAAGTGAAGTTTGTATGTTTACAAAAAGGAAGGGGAAAAGGAGCTGATCTCTAGAAGATAATTTCATGGTTTCTAGGACAGTAATCTAATGTTTTGACCTCCTTTTAGACAATGGCCATGATTATCGTCTCTCTCAGATGTTAATATTCGGAGTCTATTAAGTCTTTCTTCCAGTTCTATCAGACCCCTTACCAGATTTATCATATACAAGTGAAGTGAACGTCCACCTATACTCGAGAAATAAAATTCGAAATATCGATTTTCTTCGTCTTGCACTGAGGGACATGCGTTATTCTTCTATTGACCCAACAAACGGAAAAATGTGAAGCGACCGGCCAGTATAGTTGGCCAGCCAAAACCTGGCAATATAAATTTTATGGGGAGCTGAAGCTGAACATTGGTTGGCAATATTATTTAACTTTGACGATGCTGTCCACATTTTTGTAAATTATCTTCTATTTTTTTTTTTTTTTTTGTGTGGAATAAGTTAAGAGGTTCCTGTTTCAATAGCATTATCTATTTTGTTTCTTTGATCACCAAATCTTGATGTCAATTGCACATGAATTGAACTGATGGACTTTTCTGAGGTCAACTGTTGTCACCCATGGTTGGCGGATGTCTCCTTGTCTGAAGATTAAGTGCGAATAAGACCGAAAGACCTTTAATTTAACGTCACAAGGCCGCACAAGAGGCCGAAAGGTCGGCCTCTTGTAGTGGCCTAAAGGGTTCGATATATTATATCTTGTTGTACAACTTCCAGGAAGATCAAATTGCTGTGCCAACCTCCAATCAAATTAGCTCCATCATTTTCCTCTCTCTACTTTTCTTATTTCTCTTCTTCGGCTTATTGTGGCCAAACGAATCATCACTCTTCAAGAACGACTAATACTCGTCCTGAAAAAGCACTTGCACCAACACATTCGATTCTTCATCAGCTCAATCCATCACATGTCTGAACGGGCATATGGATATTTTGTTTGTTTTCCTCTTTATTCCGCTCTCTGTCTAAGGTCACTTTTGATAACAACTGGCAATTGTCATTCTCATCATTTGACAGAGTAGCTTCAAATTGTTTCTCACTGTTTCGTGAATAGTGCGAGCCACACCCGGTGATGAGTATCGAGACACGTGAAATGCATAAAGAACTGCAACTAGCGACAAAAAATAGTAGTGTTTCCACTGAGACATAGGACAAACCTTAAAAGGGTTAAAAAGAGGTTGTTTTGGAGGTCCTAAACTGATTCCCTTCGATGCTTCTATTATTTTAACGCGGTCAAACTATGCCAAAAACAAGAAGATAGATGCTCTTATGTCCTTTTCACTGCGTCACAAGCTCTACTATCATTTCTGGTGCTGATGCACGCATGTAGAGATCTGGAGGGAACATCTACCTCTTGAAGGACTTTGTTTCATCCTATGTTGACAATTTTATAATTAAAGCTTCCATATCTCCAAAATCTAAACTAATCTTCACCACATGGCTTTTCACCGAGCAAGTGCAACAACTCTTAAAATTCTCGCTCTTCTTATTAGTCAATAGCGGCCCACACGCCGTCCATGTTTTCTACCGTTTTCTAGTTCTTATGCAGACCATCAAGTGTAAACAAAGCAAAAACAGAATCAGTCCGAATTCTAAGGGCAAGAGATTACTGGTTTCCCTCATGACTACTGTCACTCCGGCATGGAGTTCTGTATTTACTCTTTGTGGCTCACCGTAGGTCCCCAATACAGCGGACTGTCTTTCATTACCCAGTACTTCCGCAAAATGCTCGTAGTAGGCCTCCTCATTAATGCTTCTCAAAATCTTCACTGGTTTTCCTCGCTTTTCATCAATGATAATTTGTCCGATTTTCGATTCATCTCCATCTGCCAAGATTTTGAGAGGCTTGAACTGGAAAGTCCCGTTTAAGTGAGAAATATTGCTGGCCAATATCACTGCTCCCAGAATTTCTCCCAAAAATAAATCCTGCATAGTGATATATTGTAAAGTAGATCTTGTAGATGTGTCAATTCTCAAAACAGAAAAATGTGCAATCATTGCCATATGTCCTCAGAGTTTTCTTCCCTAAATACTTGGATTAATGCAGTACTACTGCTCTATGATCAATCATCTTCAACAAAGTAAATTGCTTTAACTGTGGTATTATTCAAAGAGTAAAAATTCACATGTGCACGACCTTCAGCCAATTCAAGGATGTGATGATCGAGCTCTCTTACCATGTGACGATATCCATCATGTTTCCGCTGCAAGTTCCACAGAGTCGTAAGCAAATGATGGGCCAACGAAGCTTCGGGAGTCCTGTTTGCAATTTGTAATTTGTTTAATATCATCGGGAAGGAACTGACCCTCCTTTGCATACCGAGAGGAATGAGTGTTATGTTAAGTCCCGAGGCAAAAACGGCCTTCGCAGCTAGAGGATCAAGAAACATGTTGAATTCTGCGAATTTGTTGCAGGGTACAGTAAAGAGATTTCCTCTTTCATTGCCATCGCCAACATGTCCCCCAACAACATAAATATCCTGCAAAATTGAATCGAGATAGTGGAAAATTTCATCATATAGGCCCTTTTTTATTATTTTTTATTATTTTGCAAGGAAGCAGATAAAATAGAATTGTCACGACATTCATAATGTGATTTCAAAGATGTGCAAAATGACCTAAAAAAGAAATTCTCAATTTCTAACACTCTAAAACTAATAACTCTGAAATTCAAGCGCAATCACTGATATTAACAGATGATTTATACTTAAACCTGTGATGACAAATTTATCCTTCTCACTGGATTTACCTGGATCATTGAGCTTGAGTTTGTCAAATGAATGATTGAGGCCAAGTTTGTTAAGGGTCCATTGCTCAATATGGTAATTTTATCTGCTGCGTCTAGTGATTTAATGACAGATTTCCAGACATCAACTGCAAGAGGCTGTCTAAATTCAAGGTGATCAGTATTTCGAGGAGCTCCATACCTCATGAAATTTTCTGCCGTGTATCTGACACAGAAGTTAAGAGCCGAGATCAGCACGTAGAAAGACGCAAATGCATTAGTTATTTTTCCTCCCCTAAGTTACAGAAACGAATCACTAAATATGCTAAGCAAGCAAGTGTCGAGTGAATAAAAAGCAAGACGGCCTATCATACATGCAACCATAAGCTATCTGATGTCTCTTATTGAGGCAGACAACATGCATAATGGGACAGAAGAATAATCAACTTGTGCAAAAGAGAGAAGTAAAAATGAGAGGTGCAAAACCTTCTAGGACTACTAGGCAAATCACGAGATAATCCATAGAGAGTGTCGGAATCTAAGAAGCCGCCACCACCATGAGGAATGGCCTTTCTGTACTTGCAGTCCCCTATAGCAGGAAAAGTTGGATCTGTCTGTTCATGTGCAAATGCATCTCCAAGACCAACCGGAATATCATCCCGACCCATCATGTGTAACACATCATAAACAATGTCAACTGTTGCAGCGGTAGCCCAGCCAGTTGAACCAGCTATTATGCCCTATTTGTCCATAAGCACATTAGCAGCAGTTCGAAGAAATGGTTTAGGGAGAATTTGAGCTACACATCATAAAGTGTAAAAGGGCTCCAACAATTATCAATTGTTTCCTGAGTCTGATTTGTCAATGAGTGGTGCACAGTCGCAATTCCTACCTTAAGTTCGATTATTTCTCTCGGTACTTTCAAAAGATATAAAAGAGACAGAAAATCTCCAGCACTCATATCCATGTCGAAGACAACTGG
The DNA here is from genome assembly GCA_014182515.1 of Eucalyptus microcorys. Lineage (NCBI taxonomy): Eukaryota > Viridiplantae > Streptophyta > Magnoliopsida > Myrtales > Myrtaceae > Eucalyptus > Eucalyptus microcorys. The sequence goes on along the minus strand of CM024569.1, from coordinate 44,100,325 downwards.
TTTTCCGGTGGACTTAATATCACCGTCTGGCTTAAGCACAATTTCTTTGTACTGAGGAAACTGTGTGGTGATGTTGAACCTTCCACTTTGTTCGGGATTGTTTAAAACCTGAAACATCACCAAGAATCTCGTCAATTGTGCTAAGGTAAATAACATCAGCTTAAACAATGGACTACGAAGCTATCTATCTGCATGGCATTATCCTTCCTAGTGCCGTCAAGCCACTCAAAATTCGTCTTCATAGACATATAAAGAAAGATAACCTTCTTCATTTCAAATAGTGAAAACAGAACATATTGCGCTTCAGACAAAAGATCTCACGATAGTTTACATTCAAGAAGCTTTCATAGAACTCTTTGGTCAGTGAGCTTTTGAAGTCTTGACTTGGCTTGGCTTTTGTTGCGACAAGAACACGCATTGCTTCTGGACCAGTTACCTCTTCTGTGTAACCATCCTACAATAAAGCTTAATTGATGACATTAGCATAGCTTATAATATATAATCATGCGCTTCATCTTTATGGGTAGTAAATGAAAATAGCGACGGCCTAATCAACCATTAAATGCAGCAGTACAGGATATTGCTCGCGAAACATTCATGCCCCGGAAGTGGAAGATGGGCTCTACTTATAGGGTTTGTAAGCACTTTCTCAAGCATGTAGCAGGTCTTGCTCACCTGAGTTTTGCTGTGAATAAAATACTAACTCATAGAAAGTAGAAATATTGATGCGCAAGGCACGGATATTATCACCACAAAGTCATATAATTCTTTTTTTTGGTCGAAAAATTCATATAATTCTAATGGTAAAGTAAAAGTAACTTATCGACTAATACTGACTTATCGGAAAGCATGAAACATTAATGGCCTAGGCACAATGTATTATTACCACAAAGTCTTATAATTCTACTGGGACAGGTAAAAGTAATTACCTGACACGTCCCTTTATCCTCTGCTTCGCAAAATGGATCTCGCATTCCCATCTGAATATGACCACTATGCACTCCATTGTTCCTCAGTCTGAACTTTGGGACAGGAAGCCCATCAAAGAAGGGATTGGAGCCATCTGAAACTCCATAAGGTTTGTTTGAAGTAACAACTGTGATGTTCATGTACTCCATCTCAGCAAATGCATTTTCCTCTTCCAAGTTTTGCTGATTTCGCATTTTTGATATTGCCACTCCAGCCATAAACGAGTCCCACATGCAATAGTTCTGGGAAGTGATCATTTCATGAATGACCAATCTTGTCTAGGCAACTACAGCACTATTCTCAATAGTTCTGGAAAATAGAAATGTGTCCGGACGTACCTCATGAAAACCATCATTGAACCAAGTATCGTGAACCATTTTCAATGATTGGAAACAGTATTGCGCCTCATATGTATCTTGCCTCCTTTCGAATGCCTGGAAGAAGTTCTTATCAACAGGAATGGTTCTCGTTGCGTCCAGAGGAACAAGTGTGACTGGGATTCCTGAATGAAGTACCTGGACCGCAAAACACTCTTAGGATAGACAAGACCTTGAATGCTTACGACTTTTTTATCCTAATGCAATGTATCATCATTCACAAACTAAGAGAGCGTCGAGATTATGAATTTACCTCATATGCAGCAAAAGGATCTCCAAAAAAGTTGAACTCCGCATACGGATTCCTATCTTGAGGAAACAAGTTGCCAATGTTAGCGCAGACAGCTGGTTGAGAAGGGTCACTGACTTTCGAGCAAGTGGACCTAATAGCACCACCCATGGCATATATGTGCTCGACATTTCTCTTCAGATGAGGATTGGTCATGAGAAAAAGCGCAAAATTGGTATGTGTTCCCATCAGAAATACTGTGATAGGGCCTGAAGCTATCGCATCTTTCATCACTTGCTGCGCACTAGCTTGCTTGAGAGGAATATATTTCCTGCGACCCTGATAATATCAAGTTGCTAGAGCCAGATCTAGAATATAAATATTTAATTCAGAGGAAAAATTTTATGTCGCAGTGGCAAACCAACCTCAATACTTGAGGATAGAAGATGAAGGCAACAGCCATCCCATATAGTAAAAGTCTAAATATATTTGGCTTAGAATTTAGTAACATTGTGAAGTCGTTTCTGTCTCCAAAAAATGAGCATGAAACAATCCGTAGCAACTAACTAAATAATGCATCATGGCAAATATGGCCTTTGACCGTCCAGCACAACAACATATTACTCCTATCTGAAAAAAAATGAAGTTGTAAGAGACATACATCAAGTACTAGATCATAGTAAACACAGACAATCTGCATTAATGACAGTACATGGGGATGCTCGATGTGATTGACCGCATTAAATTTGGCTACCTTCGGAAGAAACCCCTTTCTTAAGCCGTAGTTTGTGTTGATATCCAACCGTCCCCTTAGACCCAGCGGGATCGCTTGTCTATACCGGCACCCTCCCTCTGTTGACATTCCCTGTGAGAGAATGATGTGATTAAGAAATAGAAACTAGAATTTAAGAATTGAAATGAGCTTTATAGAAACACCTGGTCAATAATAGGAAGATAACCGCCAACTTCTGGTATGATGACCCCATCTGGCGAAATACCACCTTCACCACCCACCCCAACTGGAATATCGTCACGATTCATCATGAAAAGGATATCATATAAATGATTGACTGCATGCCCAGCATCACTCCATCCATTTGCATTAATAGTAATCGCCTGCAGTGATTTGTTAGCATCATTCAGGCTTATATGCAAGTTTCTACCCTGGTTGAACTTAAAAGAGCTGCTCAAACTTCAAAGAAAAGAAATGACCTGTAAGTCAAATTCACTCCTGTTCTGTTTCAACAGATAAAAGAGAGCGAAAATGTCATCAATGTCGAGATCAGTATCGACAAGAATCTGGCGAGGCCTAGCGTCCAAAATGTTCATCATAAATCCGCCACATCCGATCAACACCATCATTTGAAGAATTCCAGTCGACACCATGGTTCTGTGGTCCAATCCCAGATGGAAAGAAAATTTCATCCAATCATGAAAACCAAAATGTCATGGAGAAAATGCGAAGCATGTATTCGGTACTGGTTGACTGAGGTACAGTTTTCAACACTCTTGTCATAGCTTGCCAACGAATCATTTTTGAAATTAAACAGAAAAAAAGAAGGAACTTTTCACTTCAAAGTGATTGATACAATAATGAAATGCACATCAGCTGGAAATTCTTTTCCATGCAAAAGCAAGGCAAATTTTCTGCTATGGCCTACATACTTTCTGGCAAGTAAACAATCTGATATCATCTAGAGAAATTCTCCATAAGAGAACCGTAAACAAAGAACCAAAATAAAACTCAACGATTACCTGATAATAAAGAGTTCCTAGAGAATCCTTGTTTGTTGGAAAACTCTATTCAGACTCTCATAAATTTTCTTTCGAATGGGAAAACATTTCTTCCTTTCATCTTATCGTGGAACTCATGGAAATATGAATCAACATCAATCCACCTTCATAAGGTGAGCTCTTTATTAGGGATGCCAAACCAGGGAGGTGGTTTTGTATGGTAGTGCTGATCATGGAAAATCTATCAGTTCTGAGGGAGAAAGAGGGGACAGGTTCCCTGTGTGTCCATGAGACACATTGAAGGAGGTCAATATAGATTGGTAGGATGGTGGGGAAAATCTGGGAATGAGATGATGAGTACTTTTGGAAAGGCCAATGAATGAATGGAGCACAAAGGCAAATGTGGGTCTAAAGCCTATCTCGATTTACCATGTAAAGTTGGTGTAGGAATGAAAGTGGACCATTTGTCTCCCACTTTTATCTCTACTTTTCTGGGTGAATGTTCAAAGGGTTTTGGTCAATTGGTGGAGACGACTCTTTTTCAGGCACAACACGAGTGCCCTTTCGTTGTCATGGCTCAAGCCTTCCTAAGACTCCTTGTCGTTTAGTCATTCAGCCGTGGCTGAGAGTGAGAGTTTGTTGGATTAAATTTGTGCAGTCAAATGTTCCAAGAATGGCCCCTCATCTTTCCTTATGTGGGAATTGCCTTGTTTTTGTGTCCTTTTTTTTCCTGTGCAGAGGGTTTGTAAGGTCAATTATGTGTGATTTAAGATGTGCATGGTAAGTAATTTAGCTTAAAGCACTTTTTTTTTTTGCCCAAAACGCCAAGAAGGACGGTCTACAAACACATGGAATCCATACTTTTATCGGGGAGCAAATCAAGGACATGCTCCTCTCTCCTTTTTTTTTTCTTTCCAAAGCGAAGCAGCTTCATTTAAATAGCAAAACTCGAATTACAACGGAAGTTAACATCCAAACGTAACAAGTCTCAAAGGGGTTTGGGAGCTCAGAAAGCCAATTAGAAAGAAGGAAGCCTAGCCTATTCGATGGGGAATTCAGCAGTCTACTCTACTATTGATACTTATAATTGGTTTGGTTGGCACATGCTTGTCAGGGGGGTAAGAAATATATAATATTTATATAGAAATAAGCTACACTCACGCGCATAAAGCATAGGTGATATCTAATGCATGTCGGACTCTATCGACGGACATTGGGGCAGATATACGGTGAGTGACGATGAAATAAAGGAATACAACGTGTCCAATTGTTGAAACACGACGACGAAGAGTTGGTAGCCACCCCTATGAACCTTGGTGGCAACTTTTCCAATAGAAACACTTTGAATGGTACTCGTGGTGCCAAGATAGTCAGCATCGAAGACGCAAGTTGTAAAATAAGCAATCGCTCTTTGGAGATCTAGTCACGGAAGAGCCATTTTAACTACACAATCGTCAAAACATGACTAGGATGTTTATATAAAATATGGACAACATGATCTACAAGAATAAAGGAACATGGATAAAGCCAGTGGCAATTACTAGAGAATTTGCAAACGCTGAATGATTATCATATCTTCATTATAAATACCACCAATCATCTAGCGAGAACCCCTGATAAATCAATCAACATATTATTTTTTTATCTTTACTTTTCCTATATTGCACTTCAATTTCCTTTGTTATAGCTTTTAGATTCTCGTTGTTGATTGGATTCCAGTGTGTTTCTCTATCTTGGTGCATCGCCGTTGATTAAATTCTAGCGTTGCATCTTACTATCACGGTATAGTGTCGTCAATTAAATTCCAGCGTTGTATCTTATTATTCTCAACTCGTGTTATTGATTAAATTTTGGCATAAGTCGAGACTAGTTTTGTAATTTCTGGGTGTTGTCGTTGACTAAATTCCGACTCCGTCTAAGATTGTATTGTGTCGATTGGACCAAAGAAATTCAATTCCTTATTGCATGAGATGTCCTTTGTTCGGAGTTGGCACAAAATCCCCATCCCCTCTAAAAAAAATCGAAGAACAACTTTTGATAAAAAGAGATTTCGAGCACGTTTGGTAACGATTTTGTTTCTAGGAATAGATTCTGATTAGATTTGATTCTATTTTATTCTACTCCCGAGAACAATTTCTAAGTATTTTAAGCCGTTTGATAATTATCCAAAATTCCCGATTCTGAAATAGAATTGCGTTTGGTACCGTGCTTATTGATTATGTTTCAAATCAATTTCTTTTAATTTTTAAATAATTTTTTTTTTATTTTTTTTCTTTTCCTTTTTTTCCTTTTTCTCCTATTCTTCTTCTTCTTCAAGTGGCTGGTCGCCGGACCGACGACCGGCCAAACGAGGGCCGGCGACCTCATCGGAGCGTCGCTGGCCCTCGTCGGTGGCCAGGCCAACCTCGTTGGGGCTAGGCGAGGCCTACATGGCCACTAGCGAGGCTAGGCGAGGCCCACTTGGCCACCGGCGAGCCTCACCAATGGCTGGGTTTGCCTCCGGCGAGCTCACCGGACCTCGCCTTGGCTTGGCGAGCTTGCCAAATCGATTACCGACAGATGACGAACTGTGGCAGCGGATAGCGGTGGACGGCAACCGCGGGATGGCGGTAGATAAAGAAGAAGAAGAAGAGAAATATGGTTTGATTCTTGGATTTATTCCCGGAACAAGAATCAACTTTTTATTTATTTATTCTGGATTCTGTTCTAAATCTACTTTCGAGAACAAAAAAATAGAAATTTGTTCCCGGGAACAAAATTTTTACCAAACACGATTTTATTCCAAAACTATTCTTGGAAACAAAAAATTAGAATTTGACATTATTTGGATGGTTACCAAACAGGCCCTTTGTCGTGGGGGCAATTTCGATGAAGCATCTGCACAACAGTTTTCTTCTCGGGGACAATGGACTACCGCACCACGCTAGCCAGCTGGGCCAAGAAATTTCTGCAATCCTCAATTAAGTGTTGAATAGTCCATGGGTTGGAAACGTTGTCCGAGAGGATCTCTCTCCACGATTAACTTGCTGTTATGCATGCACGTTTCTGTTTTCTTACTTTCGTACAGTAGTTTTGAGTTCTCAATCCAACACCTCAAGGCTTCCCGTACAGCTAGGGCTCCCTTTTTTTTTTTTTTTGGTCGAAAAGATAAACTATTATTTATGAATGCAAAAAGGAACAACCCGTGGACAGGGCTTCAGCATAAAGAAGGTCCAGAAGGGGTTGGGGAGGGGAGATAGCCCAATTCTGTGGAAGTAAAGAATGCCCATGGACTTTGGTAGCCTAGTTTGAAATGAAATTTGCTTCTCTTTGACGGTGGCATATCTGGAGGTTAGGGAAGCAGGGGAGAAGTGCCGCACTTTCAGCAAACAAAGCTCTACTTTCCCAAGGTGTCAAGCTAGGGTTCTGCACGGTTTCCACAAGCACCAAGCAGTCCGATTCCAGCAAGAAGTGATCCTGAGCTTTCCCTTTCTGCAGCAGGTAGTTAAGAGTAAGGTTTAAGGCCTGCACCTCTGCTTGCAGTGCTGAGAAAGCGATGATGCTGCTGATGAAACCGTCGATCAGCTGGCTAGAAGAATCACGGCACACGCACGCCACTGTGCCATCGTTGTGGGCTGTTGGGTAAACGCCATCTATGTTGATCTTTACTACTCCTAGATCTGGTGGACGCCACATCTGTTCTAGATTTGGTTGCTGTAGTCCTTTTTTTGGCAACACCCTGTTGCAGCATCGAGTGGTCCTGGCATTTGCAAGAGCTACCTGTACAACCTGCTCTAGATCTGGCCTCTGCTGGCGGAAGAAAAAGTTGTTGCGGGCCTTCTAGATTTGCCACAGAATGGAAGCAATAGTCGCTAGATCAGGTAAGGCATCGCTATTCTCGATTAGATTTGCTAGCTAGGCATCGATTCTGTGGACTCCATGTGATTGGATTGTGAGTTGGACTTGTGAGTGAGACCAAATGGCTTGCGTCCAAGGACATAAGAGGAAAATATGTTCTATAGATTCCGGTACTTGATCTTGACATAGTCGACAGATGGAGTTTGGTATGATATGCTTGTGATATAGATTCTCCTTTGTAGACAAGGCATTTTGGCATAAAGACCACATAAATATGCGCAATTTGGGGGCGGTTTTCATGGTCTAGAGCGTGCGCCACAATTTCCGAGGGGTTTGATATGATTTAGATGCACGACTATGTGTGTCACTATTTTCCTATGATCTGATAGAGTTATAGCCGCTCTTTACTGTATACATGTCGTTGAGCTTCCCTTTCCAGATGAGTCGGTCAACAGTGTAGTGTGGTCGAATCTACATTGTAAGAATTTCTTCGACAATCTAGTCATCGAAATTGTAGCGAAGTAGGGGTACATTCCATGTGTTTTGGTTTGGAATAATAAAATCTGCAACCTTCTCTGGTTCGCCTCTAGGTGCAGGCCCGCCAATTATACTTGTAGAAAGCCATTTATCCTCTCGGATTTTGATCTGTTGTCCATCACCTATTAATCAATGGAGTTTATTTAAAATTGAGTCCCGGCCTAGCAGTAAACTCTGCCATCCCTAGGGGGGTCTAGTTCTTTTGTTTGCATGCCAGAATTCTTTTGAGTGGAAGTACAGACCTTTGAAGATTATGCTCCATAGAAAAAAAAAAGGGCGTTGTATTAGACACCAAGCCTGTTTGCCTAGTAGAGCTTTATTAAACGCAATGAGATCTCATAAACCCAGTCCCCCATTATCCTTTCGACTCTTGAGGGTGTCCCATTTCTTCTAGTGTATGCTGGATTTGCTGCAATGAGGTTGCCACCGGAATCTAGCAATTTTCTCTTATATAGATTTGCAAATAGACACAGGGATTTTAAAGATAGACATAGCATACTGTAGGAGTGCTTGTACTACTGTTTTGATAAGAGTTTCCTTACCGCCTTTGGAAATTGGCTGTTCTTTCCACCCTTCCAAATTGGAGTTTACTTGACCCAAAATTCAGGCAAACATCTCCCTTTTTAATTTTCCCCAATTTGACGGTATACCGAGGTATTTGCTAGTCTTTGCTAACACATGAACTCGGAATTCTCTTGCCAAATTCACCTGAAGGCTATTAGGACAAGCTTTACTAAAGAAAATCCCAGATTTATTGCGGTTCACTGCTTATCCCGTAGCTAGGCAATATTGATTTAGTATATTGGCTAAGTTATGGCATTCCAGGAGTTTTCTTTCTAAGAAAAAGATAGCGTCGTCTATGAAAAAAAGATGAGATATGGCAGGACACCATCTGTTTAATTTAATGCCTCTGAGATTGCCCATGTCCACAGCTTGGCTAATAAGTATAGATAGGACGTTCGCCACCAAAATGAACAGGTACGGAGAAAGAGGGTCTCCCTGTCTAAGTCCCCTGGTTGGATGGAAGTAGAGTAGAGGTTCTCCATTAAATTTGACGCTAAGGGAGACCGTTGTAATGCATTGCATCACCCACTGAACCTATTTTGCGTGAAAGCCCAGCTGAAGTAGGTAGTCTTCGAGGAAATCCCATTCTACCCGATCATAAGCCTTTTGCATGTCTAGCTTCAGAATAGCCTGAAAAGTCTTTTTCTGTTTCCTTATCTTAAGTTGATGGATAACCTCTTGGACCACTAATATGTTATCTTGGATTTGACGTCCACTAACAAAGGCACATTGCTCTGTAGCTATCATCTCAGGTAGCCATGGTTTTAGACGATTTGCTAGAACCTTTGAAATTATTTTGTAGACGAAGTTGCATAAACTAATTGGTTGGTATTAATCAAGCCTTTCTGGGTGAGGTATTTTGGGTAGTAGGGATATAATTGTCCTAATAAACTCGGGTCACATCACTCCGGAGGTAAAGAATTCTTGCACAGAGAGGAAGATATCTTCCTATAAGATATCCTAATGAGATTGGTAAAATTGTCCATTCAAACCATCAGGTCTAGGTGCTTTTGTATCCCCCAGTTGGAAAGTTGCTTTCTGGACTTCCTCTCGAGTGACCGCTTCTATTAGGGTAGTGTTCATTTCCTCTGTCACCACTGGTGGGCACTATGCTAAAATAGGCCCATAGTCACGATGTCCCACCAAGCTATAGAAATTTTCAAAAAACACCAGTGTCATTTCCTTCAATCGTTTTGGTTCGCATACCCACTATTGATGTTCATCCTGCAACATGCTTATTCGAATTCGTTGTCTCCTTTGTATAGTGGTGGCATGGAAAAACTTGGTATTCTTGTCCCCCCATTTAAGCTAGTTGAGCCTTGATCGCATCACTCAGTACTGTTCCTCCTATTGACATAATTACTATACTTTCTCTTTCAGACTAGTAACCATCACTTTGTCATACTGACCATTGGGTTGATTTATTAGATTCTGGAGCTGCTGCTTGAGGATGTTGATTTGATGATGGCCATTGGAAAACTTTGATCAACTCCCGCTTGCAAGGGCCTCAGAGACAGCCGTTAACTTTTGAGGTAAAGGTAATGCTCTAACCTGAGAAGATCTCCATGAATTTGCAATGACTATGCGACACTCTTGGTCTTGTAACCAAAAAGCTTCAAAAGTAAAAGTCATTTGTCGTTTAATAGGGATTGCTTCGGTTGTTAATAGGAGCGGGCTATGATTGGAACCAAGAGTAGGTAAGGCAAAAACTTCAACATCCGGGAAGGTTAGTCGCCAATCCATAATACAAAGCACCCGATCCAGTTGTTCTTTCACAAAATCCTCTCCATCTCTATTATTAACCCACGTGAATACACAGTCCTTGCTTTCCACATCCATCAATGAGTAGTCATTTAACAATTCATGAAAGGAGTGCATGCGATGTGGTTCTGCTAACCGCTTACCAACTTTCTCCCAATGGTAAATAATTTGATTGAAATCTCCAGCACACACCCACTATAAAGTGTTATAGTGACCAATTTGTCGCAAGTCTGCCCATAAGCTTTGTCTGAGTTGGTACACTGCTGGTGCATGAATGCATGTAAGGCGCATTGTTATTCCATACTCAACTTCCGTGCATAACATATCAAGAAAAACCGAAGTTTGACGGTCCACTGTCAAAGAAATCCGATCATTCCAAAACACCGCTAAGCCACTAGCTAAGCCAATAGGGTTTTTGATAATACTGCTAGGGAATCTCAACCTCTTTTGAAGTCGATGAAGCACCACTTCCTGATTTTTAGTCTCCATAAAAAAAAGAACATTCGGCTTTTCTTGGGCCACCATGACCCTTAGTGCTTGAACCGTCAAGAGATTGCCCAAACCCTGACAGTTCCAATTGACTAGCTTCATTTGTGACTTGGTGGCTTATTAGGGCTAGCCACCATAGCTCAACTATCAGGTTCTGCTGTTACAAAGATTGGAGTATCTAGGAGATGAGTTTCATCTATCTCATATTGCCGTTGAGTACGGAGTTCATACGGGTTGTACCATTTAGCTTTCTTGATGGGTCCTGCTTTTGTGTTCAGACGTGTGTTTTTTAGTTTCTTTGATTTGGATGAACCTTCTGCTACATCCTTAGGTGCTGCAATCTGTTCGGATACAGGGAGCTTGGCAGTTACAGCATCGGTTCTTGCGGTTTCCCCCAGAGGATGCCACTTGAGTGGTTCTGCCATGGTAATAAGTTTTCCCCCCACTGGTAGCTCCATAATTTCCTTATTTTTGCTGATTTAGGGCTGATCCACAGGTACCAAATGAGTGGGTGACTGACGGGTCTCCGGGATAATCTCTTCTGCCTCCTCCCGTGTGTGTTGTGTCTCATAAAAGGTATGCCAAAACAGGCTATGTTCCCAAACCTCAGCATGGAGCCATTGTCCATAATACATTTGATCATTTTCCAGTTTTTCTTCATCAAATGGGAAATCTTTACAATGCATAGCATAATGTCCTAGTTTACCACATGAGTAGCAATAGTGAGATAATCTTTCATAGTGAAAATCTAACCACAGATTATTCCCTTCCAATCTGATCAGCTGCCTTGTCTTGAGCAGCTCCTGTAATCTGATTTCAACTCTGGCTCTCCCTGTTCTAAGTGTTGTACCTTCTTTATTTTCTATTTTAACAGCTAGCACCTGACCTACATGTCTCATAGCTTTAGTAATCATACTTTCAGTACACCATTCCAAGGCTAGCCGAAATTCTTGGACCTAGAAAGCACAGGTTGTGAAGTCATAGCAGTGCAAGGGAGTGTTTGGTATCCAAGGCTTTAAAATGACTAGGTGATTAAAGAAAAGCCAATGTCCATTCTCCAAAATTCTCTATTTTTCCCCTTTTGATTTGAATTTAACGACATACAATCCCGCTTCACTTGGGGATATATCTACTTGGTCAGTGCGCCATGCTCTCTTCATAGTGTTCTGAAACGCTTGGAAATTAATGGATGGATTGGAGAGAATCTTACCCACTAAAATCAATTTGCATTCCTCTATTTTTTCCATTGGGGCCGCATCATCCCATACTTCAATTTGTTGTGCTAACCATAGGCGACCCAAACAGGGTGGCGAGGCGTGCATCTTCTTCATTATTAGTGCAGTCCATTCGTGAGCGAGCATTAGCTGAATTGGGAGTATCCACTTCTTGGTTAATGTGGTCCATCAACGAGCGAGCGTCAAATGAATTGACAAGAGGGTGAGCTAGTCTAGCATTTCCGCATTCAATTCGGCCAAAGCAAACAGGAAAGTAGAGCAGCGGGAGGCAAGGACAACGTCGGAACTAAGCAAAATTACATGCAGTAAGCAAGATATGGGAAAGAAGATGGAAAGGAAATGGCAATTGTGATAGTAATCAATAGGCGGGGAGATGGGCATAGATTGGTCTGTGGATAAGTGGGTAATTACGAAAGAGAAATGAGATGGAAAGGAAATAGATGGAAGCCAAGATTCGGCATCAGAATGAAGGATGGTGGTGGGCAATAAAGGAATTAGGGTTCAGAAAAGAGACGACTACCATTGAGGTAGAAATGGCTCTGCATTTCGAGAGATTACATTTCATAATCACTAATTGATGTCAATTAAGATAGCTAGGACTCCCCTTTGAGTGGCATTTCTTTTGTTACATTGGCTCTCCAGGCATCCCGGCATTTGGTCCTGCCTGATTTAAAAAAGAAAAAAAAATCTAGTGTCGGGTATTGTTAACATAGATTCGGGTTGGGCCGCAACTCAACCGTCCTCGCACGAATTCCAATCATCTCGTGAACCGGGCATTCTACACTCGGCAAATAGGAAAGCCGATGAATATTTTTTGGACTCTTTGATGCTAGAGCCCGTGTGAGCTTTAAGTAATGGCTAAATTTTCTGGACCTTCTAATGCTTGAGCCGGTTTGAGCTTTAAGTGACACATGAAATTAATCGAGTAATGGCTAAATTTTTTGGACCTTCTAATGCTTGAGCCGGTTTGAGCTTTAAGTAAATTTTTTGGACCCTCACCTATGACAAGCAATGGCGACCCTCACGTAGGCGAGGCTACCCATCACCTTTGGCCCTTGACTGGTCATCAGCAAAAGGAATAATAAAGAAAAATAAAAATAAAATTGCAAAAAATAAATAAATAATATATTAAGATATTATTAACATTTTATCCATGTTAGTGTTGATCATGTCACGCAGAGTCTTTGTCGTTCTCCTTAGCAAATTTCAACCAAAATTGGTCGAGTGTAGTCAATTGATAAAATGTGAAGATGTTTAAAACTTAATTGATAAACTGAAAGGTTTATGATTAAATTAGCAAAATTGCAATAAATTTAGCACTTTCTAAAAATTTTCCCCACTGAAATGGTCCATTTTCACACCCAATCCAATGGCAAGCTATGCTCTCGCTATCCTCTCTCCAGTTGATCTCACCACAGAATCTCGAGCTCCAGTTATCATGATTGCCGACGATCGATATCAAGGTCACCACGGACTCCCTGATGTCGACCGCCGACAACCGCCACAAACTGGCCAGTACCTTCGCCACGACCACTCCTGGGGCGTGGTTTCCGCCACTAACCTCCCCATCATTTTCTTTAGCCCACCCATAAATCCAAAAAAATGGGCCGAACACCCGAGCCCAGAACACCCCCCAATCCCACAAGCCAGCCCATGGGCCACGCCGGCATGGGGGGGCCAACCCGATACGGCGCCGCGCCGGCGCCCCAAATTACACGGCGCGCGCGAAAGAAGCATCGAGTCGAAGTTCGCGAAAAAGCCCCCCTCGAAAGAGCTCGCGACTCGCTTCCTTTTCCCGCGAGAATCAGATCCGACGGCCCTCGCCCCCGCCACGCTGGCGATCCGCGCGACCCCGGATCCGACCAATCGCCTCGGCATCTCGCGCCCTATAAATATTCTTCCGCACCCACCATTTCCCCCACCGATCTTTCTCTCCATCTCGAATCGGCGCTTCCGATCTCCGCTCGCGATCGCCTCCCCCACCCCCAAAATCGTACGGGCGTTTTTCTAGGGTTTCGCGGTGTTGTCCAGTTCTTCCGTCGAATCGGAGAAGATGAGCTCGAAGGAAGGCGGCGGCGGCGGCGGCAAGGGAGGGAGGGGCAAGCCCAAGTCCTCCAAGTCGGTGTCCCGGTCGCAGAAGGCCGGCCTGCAGTTCCCCGTCGGCAGGATCGCCCGGTTCCTCAAGGCCGGGAAGTACGCCGAGCGCGTCGGCGCGGGAGCTCCGGTCTACCTCTCCGCCGTCCTGGAGTACCTCGCCGCTGAGGTTCGATTTTAGTTTTTTGTTTCGGCTCGATTGGTGTTGGGTTGCCTTTTGAGGTTCCTTGAATGGGTGGGTGAAGTATTAGGGTTTGATGAAGTCGTTGCTCGGCTCTGGAAGGGGCTTTCGTGATGGGTTGATTTTTCATGAATTGCTGTCTGTTGATAGAAAGTTTTCAACTTTTTCGTTCTGGTTGTCTTTGCAAATGATTGTTCGGGCTTTTCTCTTCGTCGCTTGATTGTCAATGTCCATTTTGGTGCGATAAGAATCGATTCTCCAACATATGGAAAACAGAAATTCTCATTTTTTTTTCGGGTCGTTCCGTCGTCTGGGATTTTGTGGATTGTTTTGATTTTGTTTGTGGACGTTCGTTCAAGCCCTCGAACTTGTTTGTTAAGTTTGGTTTCGTGGTTTAGTCTAAAAAGGTTTTTTTGGGTGGGTTTTAGGTGTTGGAACTTGCTGGAAATGCTGCCAGAGACAACAAGAAGAACAGGATCGTCCCGAGGCACATCCAGCTCGCGGTGAGGAACGATGAGGAGTTGAGCAAGCTCCTGGGTTCCGTGACCATTGCTAATGGAGGAGTGTTGCCCAACATTCACCAGACCCTGTTGCCGAAGAAGATGGGCAAAGGGAAGGGGGACATTGGATCTGCTTCTCAGGAGTTTTAGGGAGTTTTTCTCGTTTGTAGCTTGGGATCTTGTATCAGAGATTTTGTCATGGGATGATTTCTAGTGTATATGTTTGAATATGGGTCTTTCGAGGTTCTCTGGCTGGGAATTCTGATATCATATTAGGATCATGCTTGAATCAAATCAAAAGGGTTTTTCTTTGTTCATGTTTTCAGATGAATGGATCTATTGATATTGAAATTGGACAAGTGGTATCTTCACTGCTTGATGTGAATGTACACTAAATTGAGACTAAAAGAGGGTCAATATCTTGAGTTTGAGACAGCGCAATTTGTTGCTCCAGGTATTGATTACGAATGCCCAAATTCAGTCTAGTTGGAGAGGGTAGAGAGCTCTCTGGACCGTCTGGATAGACCTTGAAACAGTCTATCGCTGTGTATTTTCTCATTCTTCAAACACTGAAGCAGCCTTTCAAGAAGAATCGCTTCTCTTTTCTTAGTAGTCGCAAAGCCATTGAACCTTTTTATCATCAACATCATCACTTTTCAAACTTGTACAGGGGTGTGAAAAAGGATGAGTTATCTGGTTTTATTTCTGATGTAGAGAGTTCTCTATGATATTGATGCAGGATCCTATTGATTTTCCTGAACCCATGGCCTTGGCTAATTGTAGCCGAGTCTCGTGATGGTGGTGCAGGATGAAGGCAGTGTTCAGAGATGCCCATTTAACATGAGGTTTCACTGCAGATTCTGTTAAGCCCAACCATCTCATCACTCTCTCCAGCTGTTGAATTGCATCAGATCAAAATGTTAGGCATTTAGAACAACTTAAGTGAATATTCTGCGAAACTCAGGATGCGAGTGTTGAGATGACCTTATCAACATCTGAATGCAATCCTTCAGAGTAGCCAAAAGAAAGAAGCTCTGCCACTAAGCCTCCCAGAATGACACAGGAAAAATTGTTGAAAGTCTGCACAGGTTTAGAGCAATTAATAAGCAGTGGAGCGCTTCGAAGGAGTAGTTTTTCACAAATTCGGACTACACAAGCCCCCATCGTACCAGGAGAGACCACACTCAGGCTTGCGAATATTAGCAGGACAAAAAACCATGTTCCGTTTTCTTTCATCCAACAAGAAGACATGATCAAAAGTAGAATCGAGTAAGAAAACCCTACCTTGGAGGATATGCATCTCTTGTTAACCTGCATTTATGGGATATGAGAATTAGCATAAATCTGACTAGAAGCAAATCAGAAGTGAAACACAGGCTCTTGGATTTTATCTAAAGATATAGCGACTGCAGTCAATTTCCTTCTCATAGTCCGCTAACAGCAGATTTTCAAAACGTAGGGACTCAGCCTCATGAACGTCTTTAAAAGCCTCTGGACAAGTCTTATTGTGCTTAAATTAACTGTGGCTTGCCCCTTGCAAGCTAAGTGTCACTGTGACATACAGGGGGATTGGGGAAGGTCCTGTGAGAAGTGGATTGGGGTGTTGCGATGGTTTCAAATGCTGAAGTGACACTACCAAGACATACAGAGGAGAAGAAAATAATCTCACTCTATAACTTGATTCTGTGCTGCCAATGGATTCATTTAATGTATCCAAGTCAGGAACCTGTGTTTCAAGACAATCAGGAAAGGACATATATCAAGAGATGAATTGGCATATAAGGTGCATAAGCTCACACCGTTTCAGAGTAAGGTTCAAAAGAGTAAACAATCTTGACCTTACTGATTGACCTACTGAACAGCCTAATCCTCGATTTACTGGTTGAAGTTTCACTCACAAGAAAACCATGACCAGGTCAAACTAATGCGTTAAACAGTCAGACCCTTCTTACCTCTCTAAGAAATTCAAAGCCCACAAACTTCACAGTCCCTCCAGCAAATTGATCCTGGCTCGAATTCCCTCTCTTCAGCACTTTATATTCTTTCGGGAGGACCCCGAGTAGATAAGCAACTAGGAAATGACCTGCTTCGTGCTGCAAAAATACATTTCATATTGTTCAAACAAATCCCCGATTCGAAGGAGACAGGAATGTCGAGAGCGGCACAGGAATCATAGGGATGACCAAATCAAGCTCAGTCGTGTTCAACTACCAAGCTACAAATGAGCAAAAGGTTGATCCTAGAATGATGTTCCACGCCTCAACTGAACAATGCATCACGGGTTTTGCATTCGAAAAACAGAAGCTAAAATCTTCCAATGTCAACTGCTTCTTTGCTCGATGAAGCGTCAGAGCTCAGTGCTGAAGCGCTTGATTCACTAACTAGAGACCCAACAGGATAGCTCTTACCTGTGTACACATGAAGATGTCTTCTTCCCCGAGAGGTTGATCATTTCCTTCTTCAAGCACTACTCTTTGCCTTCCACTTCCTGCCACCTGCAACAGAAGACGGCACCCTAAATGAAGAGAACAGATTTGATTGCAGATTTTATTCTTCACTACAAACCCAATTCGCACAATCTCTCCATATGATGGCATCAGTTCTTGAAAAAGAAAGAGCTGGTAAACGTGCATACAGAGTCTTCCGTTCGAGCAAACTCAAGGCAACTCTGTATGGAATCCAGAATTGAGTCCACCAGTGGACAAAGATACGACAAGTCCATGCCATTCAGCTTCAAATCATCAGGCAACCATACCCTTTTCGGAACCTGCAGATCCCATACAACAACGAGAATATCGCATCACAGTGACGAGAGAGAGAGAGAGAGAGAGAGAGAGAGAGAGAGAGAGGGTACCTGCTTGGCGGAGCCGAAGCCGGCGAGACCACCGGGCTTACCCTGCAGCTGCCTCGCGATGGCCAAGGCGTTGCGGTAATTACGCTTTCCGAGCTCCCGGTCCAGCCGCAGGAGAGATCGGCGGCGTCGTTCGGAAGGGTCGGAGCGTCGACCGCGGTCCGCCGAGGAGACGCACCGCCGGTGGCCGGAGACGCCGGCGGAGTCGTGGCGCGCCAACGCATGCATTTTCCTCAGGTCAGCTCCCGCAGCCAGTAAAATGGCTACAGAATCTGCTTCATCATCATGATCCCACTTCGGTAAATTTTTTGTAATAAATAAATTTCATATTTTTATATCTTTTTATATCACAAAAATGTTTTTTTATATGTTTAAATTTTTGGTTTCTTGCTTAACTTTGCTAGGCCACCTTAATCCTTATTCCGGCTGTCAGTTTTGTGTGGTCGGAAATGAACGAAACGGGAATTGCTCCGAGCAACATTACCACCACCTAGAGCTGCACTGAACTCATGCAGAAGAAGCTGCTCGCAGCGCTGGCCTCTGCCGCAGCAAATTCTTCCAAAGATGGGGAGTTTCGGCTTCTACGGGAGCTTATCGCGCGACCCTCGATTGAAAGTTCCGATCTTGAGGACGATCATCGTCAGAGCGTCGTCGTCGCCGCCGCGAGTCGAATTTTCGAGAAGGCAAGTTCTTGAGCGAGTGGACGAGGAGCTGGCTAAAGGGGACGAGAGGGCAGCGCTGGGTCTCGTGAAGGACTCGCAGGGGAAGCCCGGGGTCTCCGTTGCTTCGGTTCCGCGAGGCAGGTTCGCGGATTGCGTTACTTTTTCTTTGTATGCGTACGTTTCTGTGTTTGAATCAGAGCGCTCGGTTTAATTCTGAAGTTTTTGTTTGGGAGGAGTGTTTGTTACTCGGGTATGAATGGACGCCTTCACATTGTTGGAGGAAACGCAAAATTTGGACCTTGTTTCATCTCTTTGTGGCTATGTGGGCAATGCAGACTTGGGTCGTGCAATGATTCTTGTAATCTATCTCCTATTCTTTCTCCATTGATGGGTTATTGTAGCAAATGTATGGAGGAAAGTCCTGTGTTTTTGTGGGCAATGATGGCTTGATGACGTAGGTTTTTCAGTGATTCTAGTTATCTTTCCCATCTTCATTTTTCATTGATTGTCACAAAGCACACGCCTGATTGAAAGTTTTGGGATGACTTAAGAAGATGGTTCATGGGACAGACAAGGAATGGAGATGTGTACTGTTTTTCGACTGAAGGGTGTGTAATCCTGAATAAGAATCTTGCCAGTTTTGTATTCAATTCTTTAATATCGCCAAGCTGTTGACATATGTGGAGTTGTTCTTGGAAGGGAATGTCTCAAAGTCGTGATTTGACTATACCATGTACTCACTAATTAGGCTCCGATTGCAGGTACCGCAGCGGCTTTACACTTTAGATGAACTGAAGTTGAATGGAATCGAGGCAGCATTGCTCCTGTCTCCAGTAGATGCAACTCTTGGTGCTATAGAGAGAAACCTGCAGCTTGCTGCTGTCGCTGGAGGGCTCTCCGCTTGGAACTTGTTGGATCTCAGTCCCCAGCAAATCTTCTATATTTCTTTGGGCCTTTTGTTTCTGTGGACTTTTGACTCGGTAATTTGCTTGAACCATGTATTGAAACTTAAAAGCTGATCATTCCGGTCCTGATTAGATGACCGAAATAGATATTGTTTTGGGACAGCATTAGACTCTTCAAAAAGTCTGTTACTTCTGTCTTGTTCCTTTTTATTTTATTTGTGTGTGACATCTAGGTTGAAGTTTGAGGTCAGTCAGAAACATCCCCCACTGCTTTTCCCCTACACAAAAGAGGCAAAAAATTGTAGTTAGAAGACTGAGACGACGTAAAGTAAAGGTGACGACCTGGATTGTCACGAAGTCTGCTACACAAGCAGTAGAGGAGTGCAGCAGTTTTTGTAGATTTGCTTCACTTCTTACACTTGTTTTGGTCTTTTGAGTCATTTTTATGTCTTTTCAACAAATGTGCAACTCTTACTGTCTTTAAAATGCAACCATTCGCTTGTTCATGTAGGTATCTTTCAATGGAGGAGTTGGCAGCTTGGTTCTTGATACAATTGGCCATACTTTTAGTCAGAAGTATCACAATAGGGTTCTTCAAGTGAGACCAATCTCTCTCTCTCATGCTCATTCACTACCCTTCTGAGATAGTTATTGTCCCTCTCTATTCATGGTATCCTGAAAGTTGTCTATTTTCATTTATATTCGACAACTAAATTATGGCTGCATCTTAATACCCCGATACGAATTTCTCACTATGGTCTTTTTAAACTTTGGAAATGACTTCTTCTGTCTGAGAGCATTTTCCTAGTGAGAGAGCTTCCCTGTATTGACTGAAAGGCTGAAATGTTGCGCAGCATGAAGCTGGACATTTCTTGATTGCTTACCTCATTGGAATCCTTCCTAGGGGATATACAATCTCCAGTTTGGATGCTTTAAAGAAGGAAGGCTCTCTCAATGTCCAAGCAGGGACTTCTTTCGTGGATTTTGAGTTTCTTGAAGAAGTAAATTTCTAAAACTCTGCCTCTTCGGTACCTATCTATTACTTTACTTTCTTTGTCGGTTGATGTGTCACAAATTGTTGTGCCTTATCCCCTTTAATACCCAATCCGACTGCTCATCGGTCATGAAGAGACTTGTCATGCCTTCATTAAGATATCCTGTCTACAATAGCTGCATTCTTCAATCCTTCTACTTCTTCTCCTGAGCAAACTGTTAAGGGCAAAGCGAGCTGTGAGAGAACCAAGATGTGAATCCGTCAGTTTATAAAGTGGAGGATGTATAATAAACGTTTAACTTAGGTCAGCATCGATTACCTGTTGCCTGGTAGGCCCAGGAAAAGGAAAAACAAGTTTCGCAATGTTGATATAATAGTTGTAGACTGGTGTTCTGAAATATCAGTGTTTAGTAAGTGGACTCTCTTCAACATGCAGGTAAATGCGGGAAAAGTATCGGCAACGGTACGTGTTCTCCAACATGCCCATGATCATAACCATTTACATGCATATGTGACATTGCCGCACTAAGGGACTCGGGCTATTTCTTTTAGACGCTCAACAAATTCTCCTGCATAGCACTTGCCGGCGTGGCGACTGAATATCTTCTCTTTGGATGCGCTGAGGGAGGTCTCGCAGACATAAACCAGGTAGGCCACGGTGCTTTTGGTCTCGCCATTTTGCTGAATCAAGCCTTGATCATTTGCGACGTTGGTCGAACAGTTGGATTCATTGCTCAAGGGCTTGGGATTCACCCAGAAGAAGGTGGATTCTCAAGTCAGATGGGCGGTGCTGAATACGGTCCTGCTACTGCGCCGCCACGAAGCTGCACGGGGGAAGTTAGCAGAGGCAATGTCTGAGGGGAAGTCCGTCGGATTTTGCATGGATGTCATAGAAGGCGCCATCAGCAATGCGGACATCCAGATCTGATCGCAAATCATCATCCATTCTTCTTTCTTGGGTCGGCAACAGAGTTACTGAGATCTCAAGTCCTGTCATGTACATATCAGAGTCATGATAATCCTGAGTGACTTCATTGCAATCAACTTGTATGAATTTTAAATCCTTAATTCGATACATGTAATATAGTCAGATTAAACATGTGGTTGCTTCAAGTTCTAGAGCAGTTAGTTTGGAATTTTATTTCCGCTGTGGATATTTGTAAAAGCTTCCCAATTATCCTCATCTTTTTCCCCTGCAATCTCTTGCTACATTTTTTTTTTAACCGCTGTCCTATTTGTTTTTGGATAGGGTTTTTAGATGATCTCCTAAAACAACAAAATTATTTTCTTTTGACATCGAGTATTTTTCAAATTTTTAAATGCACTTTTTAATTTATTGGGTGTTTGGGAACCACTTTGCAAAGCTCTTTGGGGTCCAAAGTCCATTTGCCCAAATATTAGGTGTTTGGAAACACCCAATAAAACTCGCCTAAGGGTTGCCTTGGCTTTCAACATTTTGGGAATGGCTGGGCACTGTTCATCTTCTTCTTCGTCAGAGAGGCCGGCGAGGTGTTGCGATGGGTCGGCGACGGGCAAGAGAGGCCGGCATGGTCGCGACACCCGACGAACGTCGCCGACAGGCCGGTCGTGCGACCCGGATCCGGGTCATGGCGAGGTGGCGGAGGTCGTGCGCCTAGGTCATGGAGGTGGCGGAGGTCGCCTAAGTCGTGGTGTGCGACCTCCGCCACCTCACCGTGACCCAGATCTGGTTCACGGAGGTCGCCTGGGCCACAGCGCGCAACCTCCTCCACCTTGCCGCGACCTCCAGCGACCCATGACCTCGTCGTAGAGGTGGCCGGAGGTCATTTGCAACTAGATGGGTCGCGACCTTAGATTCAGTTGTCGCAACCTCGCTAGAGGATCGCCCAACGCACCGTGACCTTTGTTGAGGCCGTGCGATCTGGGCACCGCTCGTCGAAGGGTCGCGCAACCCTCGCCGGAACGCCTACCTCTACTGGACAGCTTGCGTCCTTCGCCGGACCGCCTGCTCCTCGTCAGCGACTACTTGTTCTGGTTGGCCAACTTTTTTTTTTTGAATAACAAAAGGTTTTGCAAATATAATTTTCCCAAACATCATTTTACTCAAAGATACTTCACGATGGACTTTTACAATAAAATTTACTAAACACAATTTGCATTTTGAAAAATACATTTAACTCAACTCAAAGGTTTTTGCATTTTCCCAAAGACTTTTCTCAAAAGTCTTCCCAAACGGACTCTAAGACGACATTTTCATCCAGCAAGACAGACACTATTGTTGCACTTCATGAACTATAGATTTTATGTTAATTCCTCATCCTAATCACACTGTCCCACATAAATATCATCTTAATAAGAACTCATTCCTTGCATTCTCGTAATTTCAAGTTTTCACCATTTATTTTTTAGATAATCATGCAAATTCTTCATTCGGATTGAAAGAAATAAGATATATATGTATATATTTATATAAGGAGAATTACCAAAAAAAATTTAAACCTATTGTCATTACGTCAATTTGGTCATATATATTGGTTAGTTCGATTTTAAACATTTTATATTTATGTCAATTCAATCAATTTAAATTTAATTTTGGCCAACCGGCATTAATAGGAACACTAACCTAATTGACAATAACAAGAGCAATTTTTTAAATAGTATTTTATTTTTTATTGACTTTTTTTATCTTTATTGTTCACTTCCTTCTTCCACCGGCCCTCGCCTCTCGTCAGTGGCCGGAGGAAGAAGAAATGAGGAAAAAGAAGAGAAAAAATTCAAAATTCAAAAAAATAAAATACTATTAAAATTGTCAACGTTGGTTTCGTTAGTTAAAATTGATCGAATTGACTAAATTAAGACAAACGCAAAATGTTTATAATTGAATTGATAAAAAAAATTAAATATGACCGAATTAATATAATTTGCGATGCGTTTAAGACTTTTTTAGTAATTTTCCCGATATAAATTTATAAAGTATACTTGTTTACGTACAATACCTATATTCCCTTGATCATCATAAGACTCGCCAACAACCGAGTGAGAAACTAATTCGACTAAATAGACTTTGGTATAGAAATAACAAAACTAAATATTACAAACCTAAAGTGAAAAATGAAAGAACCGCCAGAGCGGCATGAAATGAAACTCGAATTGGTAATTAATGTCATTAATGAAAAAAAATTTAAAAATTCAAAAGTGAATTTACACATTTTCCTTGTACCTTAACCTCGTCAATTTATACCTTTTCTAGTATTTGGGAAAATTTCCTATAAGGATTTGAAGTGCTATGATTGCTAGATTTCTTCCCATTAACAAATTCTTCATGGCATTTCGATGGTAAAATAAAGAGAGCGTTCTTTCTACTGCTTCCGCTCTCTCTTCTTCTGGGTTCTGCTCGGGAACGACGGCGTCTCTCCGGAGCTTCGTTCATCGGAATTCCTTCGATCGCCGAAGGTGAGTCCGACTCGCTCCTCCTTCTCCGGCGATCTCGCGAACTCGAGGGTACCCTTCAATTCGCCTACCGCTTCTCTCCCTATGTTGTTCTGCGTTTGCCCTTTGTTTTTGGTCCGATATTCCTCGGTAGTTCGCGTATCGCTTTCGTTGATGGGTTCCGGCTCGGCGGGCGGTGCTTGTGCTTGTCGGGCGCCGATTTGGGCGCGGAAAGTTCCGATCTTGGCGCGTTCTGATGTGGTGGGTTGTGAAATGGGGGCGCAATTTGGGGCCTCTGCGTGTGGATTGAGATTGACCCGGTGGAGCGCTGATGGGGTTAAACGGTTTCTGGTGATGTGGAATTAGGTTTCGATAGACTCTGGTGATTTGATGTTCTTGTTGAGCGAGAGAGGCGACGGCGACCGGGAAGTGAAATCGAGAAAGCAAGAAAAAGGGCTCTTGGTTCTTGGTTATTCTTCCTGGGCAGCTCACTTTTCGCGAGCTTTCTCTATGTGCGCAGGCGCGTGCGTTGGGTTGGACTCGGTGGGTCTCTGGAAGTGTTCAGTTCTGCTCCTTTGGTATGAAATGTGGAGTGAGTGGGGTGGTGCCGTGAATCTGCCCTAGTCTCCGACAGAGATTTGAATTTATATTTGCAATTAAGGACTGTAGTACATCTAAATTTCAAAAGCCTATCTATGCAGGTTTGCTGATATTTGAGCCTAGTTGTGCGAACTGTGTGAATTGCGCAGTTTAGCTTGATTCACGTGAGACATCTGCAATTTGTGCTACGTGAATAAGGCAACGAAAGCTTATAGCATTGAGAGAACGTAAGGATGTTTAGACTAGTTTGTAGTAGAGTCATGGTTGAATTAGTGTATAAAGATTATACTTTCATGCTTGATTTTGTCAACATTCAAATTTTGAAGCCTTGCATGGCTTGCATGGCTTGCATGGCTTTCATGGCTTGCATGGCTTTCATGGCTTCTGGAGCGCACCCTTGTGAGCCTTGCCATTCCCTCCTCTTCTCCCCGGCACCCTTCCACTCATGAAGCCTTGCATGGCTTCTGGAGTGCAAGTTTTTTGGTACCGAGTCTCTGCTGTATAGCTCTTGGTTTTAAGTCAATACATATTACCTTTACCAAAAAAAAAAAAAACATTCAAATTTTGAGATAACTTGTTTTCTTTTTGGATGCCAAATATGCCCGATATTAAATATCTTGATCATTGCAGCTCTTCAGTCAGCAATGATTTACACTGCAATCGACAACTTCTACCTGACGGATGAGCAGTTGAAGAACTCGCCTTCCAGGAAAGATGGAATTGATGAAGCAACAGAAACAACTCTAAGAATTTATGGCTGTGACTTGATTCAAGAAAGTGGCATACTACTCAAACTGTATCCTCATCTGATGTCTAGATGATTCGAGGCTTTAGTATTAATGCGTAAATCATTTGAACTGCATTCTGTTGTTCGGATCATTTCCTTAATCTGCAATGCAGACCACAAGCTGTGATGGCCACGGGCCAGGTTCTCTTTCATCGTTTTTATTGCAAGAAGTCATTCACCCGTTTTCATGTTAAGGTTAACTTCTCTACACCAGCTTTTGTTTTTTTTCCATCTCATCCTCTGTGATTGCGTGAAGGAAACTTTGAAACTGTGACATTGGTGCAGAAGTTCAATATTCTTGTTCCACTGTAGCCTGGTCTCTTAATTTCCTATTGCAGTCCATTCTTTTATCTTTCGTCACGCATCTCTTGGGACAAAGTTTCGAGCAATCTTTTTTGCCTTGACTTGAGATGAAATTTTTATTCTGTATCTTCTTCTTGCAAAATGCTTATCCAGGAGTTGATTTGGTCATAATAACCTTGCAGAAAGTTGCTGCAAGCTGTGTTTGGCTAGCATCAAAGCTTGAGGAAAGCCCTAGGAAGGCTAGGCAAGTCCTCATTGTTTTCCATCGCATGGAATGTAGGAGGGAAAACTTGCCAATAGAGCATCTAGAGCTGGGTTCAAAGGTCAGAATTGGATTCTTAATATAATAATTTGCTCTTCTGATCATCACTATTGGCATTTGATTTTGCATATTTTAAAAAGAAGTATGCAGAGCTGAAGATAGAGTTAAGCAGAACAGAAAGGCATATTTTGAAAGAGATGGGTTTCATCTGTCATGTCGAGCATCCTCACAAATTTATTTCAAACTACCTTGCAACATTGGGAACACCTCCAGAATTGAGACAGGAAGCCTGGAATCTGGCAAATGATAGGTAATTATATGTACGATGTCTCAATTTTGATTAGTGGATCAATTTATGCACTTCAATCTTGGTGTCACTAGTAATTTTTTTTTTTTTTTCAGGCCCTTTCTTTTTTGGGGGTGGGGTTGTGAGTTGTCTGGGTGTATGGTCTTATACATTAAGTTTCTTTGTTTGCTGAGCAGTTTGCGTACTACTTTGTGCGTTCGTTTCAAGAGTGAGGTTGTGGCGTGTGGAGTTGTATATGCTGCTGCTCGGAGGTTCCAAGTGCCACTTCCTGAAAATCCGCCATGGTGGAAGGTGTTTGATGCGGACAAAGATGGAATCGATGAAGTTTGTAGGGTTTTGGCTCATTTATACAGCCTGCCCAAAGCAGAATATATTCCAGTATGTAAGGATGGAGACTCCTTTTCTTTCTCCATGAAGTCCTTGGATCTACAATCTAAGCCAGCTTCGAAGGTAATTTATTTATTTATTTTTTTCTCCATCTGCTGCTCTGTCCCTTTGGAAATCCAGATTGGGAGATAGTAGTGTTTGCTGCCTTTTTTGGGCAAATAGAATAGCTATGCTGCCATTACGGGCTCTGCTTACCATATTCAGGACTACCAATTCAAAGTTTCTGCACATATAGCTGAAAAGGAATTGTCTTAAGGGTGCACCAACAAACTTCTAAACTGGCAACGTTTCTTGATTAATTTCAGGAGGTTCCACCGAGTAGCCCCCTGGTTAATACTGACTCTAATGCTGCCAAGACTGCCCCATTATCCGGCAATCTGGAATCCGGTGGATCCAAGGGCGAATTAGTAGATTCAAATGGGAAGGAATCTAGAAAGAGCGATGATGAATCCATTATTGTGCCAGCTGAGGGTGGGGTAAAAGATGATTCTTTCCCTAAGCCAAAGTCTGAGCACAGAAATGAGGCTAGTGGGGAAAGGAACAAGGAGAGAGAGAAGGACAGAGAGAGGGAGAGGGATAGGGACAGAGAGAGGGATAGGGATAGGGATAGGGAGAGGGAGAGGGAGAGAATTAAGTCCAGAGATCGTGATAGGGGAAGGGACTCTGACAGGGAAAGAGAACGGGAAGACTCCGACAGAGATAAGACTAGAGAAAGACATCACCGCTCAAAAGACGGGGGCAAGGATTCAGGTTTGTTTGTGAATCTATTATCTCAGTCATACATTTGGTTTGAATCAATCAATTGAAACATTCTATCTGTGGCAACATATACTATCCTTGAGTTTCAACTGCTGCTTCTTTGACTTGGGTATTTTACACTTCGAAATGCAGGACATTCGGATAAATCAAGACACCACTCTTCACGAGGCAAGCTGTCCATTTAACCTAATGTTTATCAGGTCTCTGTGTGTCTTTCTTTGTTCAATACTTAGTTACATTGAACAATTGTCTTGCTTTTCAGATCGGGAATACCGCAGTTCCTCATATTCTTCCAGGGACAAGGAAAGGCACAGACATCATTAATATGCTTGAAGCAGTTGCCACCTGCCACAATGCAGTAGGATATTCCAGTGGCTCAATCCTGATCTTGTAACATAAGAGAAATTTCGTGCTTTCAGTTTTGTGCAACTGACTTACCAAACTGTTAATACAGGGGGCATGTTTCCTGTGAATTTAGTTGCCTTCGTGAGTTAATCTTGAGTTAATCTCTGCTGTTTCGATGATAATGTATGAATATTAGTTACTAAAATACTTCAGCAATTTTTTCAACTTCCCGGGCAATGTAATGTTTCTCGTTTCCCCTTGCATGGCCACAGCGCAATCCAGTCATCCGCTTGGATGTCTGTGTCTTACCTTTGTGGCCTCTCTTTGGTGACCCGTCCGGTGATTGAATCCAAGATTCATTCTGTACATACAATCGAGAATCTCAGGATCTTAGCTTAAATGTAGGAGTTTCAACAGGGCAGAGCTCTCCAACGTGAAGTCGTGATACCGTTCAACAGAAATGCAATCGTTTGCTTCGGGGCCTCAAAAAGCATCCAATGCCCTGTTAAAAGGCTAGAGCATGAATTTCTTTTTCAACATGAGAGACATAGGATTCCAACTGATTTTCTTTTGCTCCACAGGTTCACATGTGATTACTACGGTAAAGAAAAATAACCGGCACATGTCTTCATTAATTAAATTATGGAATTTCGACAAAAAACAAAATATGGAACAATGTCTGTCATGCAATAATTAAGCCAATTCATATTCTTTCTTACAATTGTAGGCTGTAACGAAAGAAACCAAGTCTATCACACCCTGAACTCATTCTAAAACGAAATGGTCCAGCCTCAAAAAACAAAAAATCTCAAGCTAAATGAGAATCCAGCAGCTCCTTATGAAGGAAATCACTATGCACATAATCTGTGAACTATGGAAGGCATGTGCCGGTTATTTACCAAACTCCGTTGACACTCTTGCGGACCCAAGTTATCCAACGATGCAGGGGAATGGCACTGGGACACAGAAGTGCAGTCTCTGAAGTGAGGGTGTGCAGCTCAGAGACAAATTGGAACAAGTCAAGCCGCAGATAAACCCTCATATGCAAGAAAATGAGGGGAAAATGTTGCTGATTTCAGATCCTCGGACCTGCGAAAGAGTATCGAGATGAAACTGGCAAGCTAGCATCATTTTTCTCATTAATCCTGTAACGGTGTGCTCGATCACGTCCCATTAGATCATCAATATACCTTGGACGTGCTTCATCCCGATCGACTCCTCTCCTTCGTGGACGGTCCTTCTCACTAAAGCAACTTTCCCGCCTACTACCAAAGAGGCCCGAGGGTACATCCTCCCTTCTTGAAGAATGTGGATATGAGTCCCCAGATGCAGCACCATGCCGATATGCATCATAAGGATCCTCACGGTAGGAATCAAAAGTAGCAGCAGCAGAAGTACCTGCCCTAGAAGGAGGAACTTGGTAGTGCAATTCCTGCCTCGGATGAAGAGAATAAGTTCTGAATTCCCTGTCACTCCCATGGCTACGTCCAACAGCATACTCTCTTGATGCCGGAGCAGCTTCCCTATGTCTCTCTTCCGGCAGTCTTCGAAGGCGCTCTCTATCGTGATCATCCCGGTATGGTCTTAAGGTAGGAGAAACATGTCTTGGGAGACCTGAGTTTCTCCTCTCTCCTTGAAGACCAAATGCTCGATACTCCTGCTCCGTAAGATACATTTCTCGAGGTTCTGCTCTAGGCCTAGGTGCCAGCTCACGGTCCACAACTAGCCGGTACCTTTTATGAGCTAATACCGGAAGTCTTCGAGATTGATGATCAGCATAAGGATCCCTCACCGATGTTTCCCCACGTGATAGATGTCGTGATTCTCGAGCTCTGACATGAGAATCCCCCATTCTGCTTTCAGTCAATCTCGGGGAATAAGCAGGCAATTCTTTCGGATGGAGCTCTATTGGTCGAAAAAGTTCTGCAAGCCTACTTACCTGAAAGAAATTCAAGTATTATTGTCTCCAAGAATTCTTCAGGAAAAATACTGCTGAAACTTCACAAACAAGTAGCATGCATCCTCACCTGTTTAATAGAAAGTTCCGTTTTGAATTTGTGTTTAGTTGTAAAATTTTCTTTCATGCCCAATTTGAAGATACTCTCCGGTAGCGGATAGCAGTCGAGATGAACTTTAAATCGCACCTAGAATTTCAAACCTGATCAGCCTTAGCAAACAAAATCATCGACTAGTAATAAAACCCAGCTAATAAAAAACTGACCTGAACTGGAAACGCCCCATCAAAAGCTCTAGGCTCAAGTCTCATGCCCCCGGGAGAGGTGGCCTTGTAAATTCCATGCATAAGCTTAAGATCATAATCGTACAGAAAAAGCTTGAGACCAGGTCTGACACCGAACACGAGATCCTTTCTATTCAAGGAGACGCCCATGACACCATACCTTAAACAATCTGGTTTGGTCTTTGAGTTACACATAAAAATCAAACCACCAAGTTTTTCTTTATTTTCTTTTCTCAGTTTGATTTCCAAATTGTCAAGTTTCTCAATGTCCTTAAAATTGTTCAAACTCTTGTTCGACTTTTGTCTTACTGTTTCCTTCAATTTCCTTTTGCTATTTCCAAGCACTTCAGCTCTTTTTTCCTCACTATGATCTGCAGCTAGTTCCTTTGAAATCTTCTCTACACGACTGCAGCTAGTTTTACCTTTCAAGTTGCCATCACCCTTTTCTTCACTCCTGAAATCATCTGCATTTCGTTGCATCTTATCACCAGAAGTAGATTGCTTCAAGGAGTCTTCTTTGCTGCCATTTCCATTCTTAACTGACAACACATCTTTCTCCTTCGTCGCTTTTTTCACCTCAACTTTTGGTATGGTAGCTTCGACTTTTTTCTTCATCGATGAAGTAATGGCAGGAGATTTCTTGACAATTTTTGATCTGGCTTTCAAAACTTTAATAGTTCTCTTGTTAGAGCCCTGCACCTTTTCAGAGGCCCACGCAGGTTCACTCTTATTTTTCAGCTCCACAGAGTGTGGCTCAGTGGAGACAACTGGAGCTGCTTGAATTTTCTCCCCATTTTTAGGCTGAGCCGGCAACTCCTTGGACGTTTCCGCTACTTTGTTCTTAGTTTCCATCTCTGTAGAATGTGGCTCGGTGGAGACATCTGCAGCTGATTTAGTTCCCTCATTTTCATGCTCCATACATAGGGCCTCCGTGGTGTCCTCTTCTTTGCTGCCATTTCCACTATTAATCAGCAATACTCCTTTCTTCTTTATTTCTTCTTCCCCCTCAAGTTCTGCCACAGTTACTTTGGCCTTTTTCTTATTCAAGGAATTACTGGCAGGAAATTTCTTGGCAATTTTTGATCTGGGTTTCAAAACCGTCCTAGTTTTCTTTTCAGGAACCTGCAACTCATTGGAAATCTCTGCAGCTTTGCTCTTGCCTTCCAGCTCTGTTGAGTGTGGCTCAGAGGCATCTGCAGGAGCTTCATTTTCCTCCTTTATTTTCTGCACCTTCTGAGTTGTGTGCACAATTGTTTTAGCTTCCTTGTTTTCCTTTTTCACACGGCGCAACTTAGTGGAGAAATCTGCAGGTGTTTCAACTTCCTCCTTGGTTTCCTGCTCCAATGTGTGTGATTCAACGGACACATCTGGAGGTGCTTCAGCTTCCATTTTTCTATCTTGCTATATAGTTCCACCCAGTGTTTCAAGCCAACTTTAGTCCCAAAACAACAATTACCTAGCAAAATTCAGCTGCAAACATCTACAGAACATCAGATGCTCCGTAGGGAAACGGTACTTAATGCGATTCAGACTGCTTCCACAGCATTCCTAACATATGCATGCACATGTCTTCTCACTTCACAGCTAAATAGAATTACTACTTTTCCACATGTAAGTTTTAACAAATTTCTACTAAAATGATTTCTTCAACTGAAGACATCTTTATAATAGTAGTATCACAAAACCTCTTATAACCAAAGCATTCCCAAGAGCATAATACACATATAGACCATTCCAATCCAAAGAAAACGAAATGGTCTATAAAATATTTTAAAAGACACCCAAGAATTTACTAAAATGCTCATATGCTGAAAAACTTAAAGCAACAAGAACATGCTGTAAGAAAAAACCATTACTTCAAACATGAGATCCTTATATTGTGTATTTCGAAACAATGCAGAATGTAGGCGATAGGGATTGCATAGCTTTTTTAATGTAAGATAATAAATACTAACAAGTATTTCATATCTAAACAATTTTTTTTTTTTGGTGAACGGTAATAGTATTAAGCTTAACCAAAATGTACAAGCAGACAGCACCAAAGCTTACACTCAAAATGAAGAAGGCATAATGAGTGGAAGGGTGCCGAAATAAAAGAAAAGCCTACAAGGCAAAAGCAAGAAGGCACAGTCAGCACAACAACGGCCACATCCTAAAGAAGGACCGAAAACAAAAGAAGGCGACCAGCCAGCCAAACAATGGCAACCCAAGCCCGAAACCCAACTCAAAAAGAGCCCAAAAGCGGCAACCAATAACAAGGCTGCGACACAGACAGAAGAAAGAAGAAGCCCAACCAGCAAACACTCCACCAATAGGACTTATTAGCATCAAACTTCACCTTCTTGTCCTTACTCACATGACTTGTGATTCTGAATGCATTTGTGGCACTTCTTTTCCAATTCCAGTTCAACCTATCTGATTTCTATTGCTTGTTCTTTTATTTTCCCTTCTACACAACCTTTTTGTTTCCAACCTCAAATCTACCACACTCGACCTACATCAAATCAATCATCTAGGCACAATAATCAATGTCACTAGGACAGATCAAGATTCATATCAATGGTTCAACTCAGTTCATATAGAAAAAGATTCAACTTTAAGGTGAGAATCAAGGTTGAAATTCCTGACAACATTTGTTTATAATTCAATTAAACTCACAGTTCCGACATGATTTACAGATTCATTAGTCTGATAAAAGGTCTCGAGTAATTTTAGGATAGATGGGTAGTTAAATGTCTAATGTTCTCAAGCGACTGAGAATTACATTGGTTAATCTCCCAGGGTATTCAGCAATCAAAGCGGCCAGAATAACTTGGTTAATGCCAAAAATGCATTCATAGAGTTGCTGAATAGCGTAATTTTATAACATAGTTATAATTAAAGGAATTCTCAGACAATCTCATTCCTCATATCCTCTCAATTAAGAGCTTAAAAGAATGAAATAACAACTCCAAATATTTACAATAACATTGTAAGAGATCCAAGTAATAAAACTGTCAGCATCCTCAACCTTGCCTATTAAACTAAAAGGAGATATGAATGAGTATTGCCACTTCTGTAAAAGTACTCTTCTAGCATCACTAATATCATATTTGGGAATCTTGTGTCATTTGTGATGTAAAATAGATTGCTTAAACAAAATACCCATGTTCCTTGTTATAGCGACCTTAGCAATTATACTGTAATTATTACACATGCAAAATGTCCTTAGTTTTTCACAATATCGCGTCTTTCAGAAACTAATTGATACATCACCCGTGTTTTTCTGAAGCTGCTTAATAAATGTTACAGTTCAATAAATGCTATCCACGATTCTAATAAGATTCTCCTAATTTGCGATTCAAACAATAAGCCTGACCACCAAGGCTAGTGACCATAAACTATGTAAGGGCATGACGAAAGACTTTGACTAACAAAGCACAACCCATCGTAAAGACTAGGAACTTTGCACTGCTGTGTCAGATAAAAAGACAGATGATATTGGTTGAAATTGGATGATCAGTTATTTGTTTACATTACACTTATCCTGTTTCTTTTCCCCTGTAGCGTTTTCCTCTAGGAACTTCAAACAAAGGTGCTAGACTCTAACCTAAAAAGACTACCTGGTCCTACCCGAAGCACTGAAGATAAAGATGAAATTCTATCTGTTTCAAGAGCACCATGTCCAGCTACATCAGATAAAAGAAACAGCACCACTTCTATGCTTTTTCCCGGCACAGCGCAGCAGAAACCCTCACATGTAAGTTGAGAGAGAGAGAGAGAGAAAGTTAAAAATCAGTACTTTTACGAAAATACGCTCAAGAGCTCAATATTGTGAACCAAAAAAACCACAATCAACGAGAAACCATTCAAGATTACGGAAAGAAGCATCAACTCTTACGCAAAAAAATCACCTCCCTACACTTCAAAAAAAAAAAAAAAAAAAACCCAACCCAAGACTGCAAACAACCTATGCATCTGAGGGCACGAAGGAACAATCACTCCAAAAATTCCGAAAACTGAAATCCCGACAGCGCAAGGCGGCACCTTGCCCACCTAAATCGGTATCGTCGACACTCAAACAGCTACTGAGAGGCTCTTAAGACTTGCACAACAGATCTTCCGAGCAATCTAACAAGACCCAGCACGCCAGATTGACCTAGACGAGCCCGGACGGCTCCGTCGCGCGATCGCACGTGCCGATCGATCCGCACAATGAAAGAACAATCATCACAGACACAGAGAGAGAGAGGCAACGAGAGAGGACGAGACCGCGACATTACCAGGATGGAATTAGGGATTCTGGAGTCGAGGAGCGGCCCGTAACTCGACGGCGACGGAGCGCTTCATAGAGAGAGAGAGAGAGCACTGTTTTGGTGCTTGCAGTTGCAGATAGGGAAGGTTTTGTTCGATATTGGAGAGGACGGCGACGAGGAGTTAACAAAATTCGTGGGATTTTTACCAATTTTTTTTTTTTCCCACGTGAAAAAAAATAAGAAGATGGTTTTTTGTATAAGCCCTGCAGATGCAGAAGAGAAATTTTTGTATAAAAAAAAAAAAAAAAAGTTGTTGGGATTTTATTTTTTTGGTAACTGTCAAATCAGATAAAAGATTAGTCGGTTGGATTGTAACCGAAGGAGTGAACGGACGGATTGGGAGTCGTGAGTTTTAGTTTCGATAGAGAGCCCGGAACGAACACTAACTTTGGCACTTTGGATGCTTTTGGTCGGGATCTGATGAGGATCTTTTAGGCATTTAAAAGGCTGTACCTATAACAAATTTTTTTTCTTCTTTTTGGCTAAACTCCAAAAAATAGTGCCCTTTTTGGGCATTTCCCTGACTAGAGAATGCCAAGTCTCACATTAAAGGAATGAGTGAAATTTGATTGCCATAAATCCAGTTATAGTACATGTCAATCTCCACTGGCCATTCATATATACTTCCTGCCTGCTTGATATCCTCTGTATATGGAAAAATCGGTATCGGTTTGCATCCCAAACTTTAACCGTTAAACTTGTAAATTCTGTAATACTTTATTTTCGTCATTTAAGATTGTAGGGCGGACTCTTTTACCCAAAAAAAAAAAAAAAAAAAAAATCAATTCTTTTTCTCGAATATCCAAAAATTTCTTGTTTCGACCACGCATATCCTCCCCTCTTTAAGCCCTCACATCTCCCACACATTGATAGTTTTAGTATTTTCATCTTCTTTAAACCCTTCATTTGCTGCCAAATTAAAGGCGAACATAGCTACATTATTTTTCACCGGTCTTTTAGTCTAATCCTGAAGTAGAGACCTAAGTGGTTTCATGGACACTCACTGAACTCAAGCCTGACTGGAATAGTAGTAATTGATGCCCCCAACCTTGAGCATGAAATAGAACTTCTGCCCCTCTCTCTCTCTCTCTCTCTCTCTCTCTCTCTCTCTCTCTCTCTCTCTCTCTCTCTCTCTCTCTCTCTCTCTCTCTTCTTCTTGATGTGGAATTTCGCCTTGATTCAATAAACTTTGAGATCGCGAATCACCCAACTAATTTCACAGACTGAGTATGGTGCGACTCGAGTCAATTATAGTTTTTCGGTTATGGCCTAAACAAAGCATACTATATCATTCGACACTGATATGGTTCTATTCTAGAACCGGACGACTGTCGTAATGCTCGCTTTTTCTTTCTTTTCTTTCTAGACAATGTGCATTATCCAAGTACAGGACCGACCTTGCCGGTCGGTTCAGGAATCAAGACGTGCAAAGCAGAAGACAAAGATCCGTTTCACTTGATTCCACGTTTGCCGGAACCAAACTTGACTATGTTACCAACTGATAGTGAATCAGCCTCTTTACTGGAAGTTCAATGCTTAGTATGTCTTTCTGGAGTATCCAGACTGACCCAAGCAAAGTCATGCTATATAGCCACACAAAATCTTAACATTAAAGGATATCTTCACAAAGCAATTTCTCGTGGACACTGAACTTCTGTTCCCTGATAGGCATAAAATGACGCACTCTCCCTTTTTACCAATCTGATGCTTCATACTTTCTCTGATGCTAATAAAGTATCTAGCTAGGAACTTTTGACAAGTCCTAGCTCCAACAAAAGGGGGGAAAGTTTTATTATTACAACAAAATAGATTGACAGATGAGAGCACAATCCAGAACTCGAAAGGAATTTGTCCCAGAAGATGGGCTTGGATTCGGTTGCAACTAGAGCTTGACCTGACTAAACTTTTCAACTGTTCTTCGCCAATGTATCCCTAATCAGTTGCTTTGGTGCTGCAGGGAAAAAGGAAAGTTCATGTTTAGTAAAGGCAAATGTGTCGGGCTGGGCTGCAAATACGATGCCAGCTTGACGAGCAGAAATCTATAATTCATCGAGGCTTTAGAAGTCATCTTACCAGGATACCCTGTGAACCTTTCAAACTGTACAAAGGCCTGATTGATGAACATCTCTGTTCCATAGACAGGGATAGCTCCAACCTCTTGAGCTTCTCGGAGAAGTCTAGTCAATTTTGGCGTGTAGATGGCATCGAAAACCAGACAATAGCGACTCAAAGCATTCTGCCATGAAACAAGCGATTTCAGTTACCTTGTCATTCATCAAGGTCAATAGGTCCAGTGTTGAGCATTATGCAAGGATCCTATTAAATTAATGACATCTTGAATGAGTCCTACAGAGGATGAGTGTCAAGATACCAGACCTTAGGTAAGGGTGTCAGGTCAACGTTTGGCTTCATCCCAACTGATGTGGTATTTGCAAGAACCATTCCATCTTCCGGATGAAAATTCTCCAGTTCAGCCAGAGTAATCGCTTGCCCTCCAACTTTACCGGCTAGTTCTTTTGCTTTTTCTACAAGTCAGGAGAAACATCATGTCGAGTTTGTCGTCATGAAAACTATATTGAAACAAGAGATGCCCAAAGGAAGAAAATCTTACCATAAGTCCTGTTGGCAACTACAACTCTTGCTCCCTTCTCCATAGCACCATATGCAAGTGCTTTTCCAGCACCACCAGCTCCAATGACAACAAATAGCTTTCCAGCCAAGGGGGAAGTGGAAGTGGGGCTTGCTCCATTTGAAGCTGCATCATAGAGAAACCATGTAAGATCCTCAGAGGGGTTCAAAGTTGAGAGTAGCAAACAGCAAGTTACTAAGTGCATTTAAAACCTCGGAGTGCCTCCTCAATAGCAGCAATAGCTCCGAGATAGTCAACATTGTATCCGATCAACTTCCCATCTGTTGGTCTTCTAATCATCTGACTGATAGCTCCTATGGCCTGTAATAATCACCATCCAGACATCAAAACAGGCATACACAATGATGCAGAAGCTTGTCAGGAGCCTAGACAGTAACTCTATCAGCAAAAACGCCTACTTAGTTAGACAGCATCCCATCAACAGAAGAAGCTGAGAAGTAAGGAACAACATTTTACCTTGGCTATTGGGTCGACCTCATCACAGCATCTAAGTCCATCCTCCTTGTGAGGAATCGTATAACTGCATTTCAAGTTGAAAATTTGGATTTTTATTTTGTGAATAAGAGGAATTAAATAAAGCCCATCGAGTCACTCTGCTGAGGTGAACCCAACAAAGGACCTGTAAAATCAACAAAAAGAAAACGAAGCAAATCTGCACTACTTGGCGGAGGATATTTTACCTGTATCCAACAAAGTCTGGAGATGAGTGGGCGTTGATGAAATTTGCCACATTGTCAACCAACAGAGGAAGATAGATTCCATCGAAATTGACTGATTTAAATGCTGCATTGTACAGATGAGGACTCTTGCTGTGACCAATGGGCTTTCCAATAACACCGTGTACTTTGGTATCAGGCCCTAATTGTCTTAGATTATATAAATCCAACAGATCTTTTATGGATGGCTGTCCAGGAGCTGAAACTACTCCGGCTTCAATTGCACCGAATGTGAGATATCCACCATACTTTGCAGCAAGTATCCGTGAAATCAAACCCCTCTCGCCCATAGCAATTGCAATGGTTGGAACCTGCAGTGGCATATCATGCTCTATTGAAACTTTGTAGAGAGGTAAATGGCCTATAAAAAGTGAATAAGCATAGAGAATGATGTCTTCCTATTTCTGTGGGCAGGACACCTTCGGAACTTGAAATATCTACCAGGTGTTAGAATTCTTTTTCGGCCTAAAAAATCAAGTTGGTATTCGTTTTCAATGACGCAAGCTGTCACTCATCATCCTTACTGACTATCATTGTCAAAGCTTGAGAGAGCTACTACTTAAGCCTCTTATTTGATTTTTTAAAATAGCCACGAAGCATATCAACCCAGAATTTCAAAAGCCCTGCCCTAACATTTTCTTTTGGTGCAACAAAGTACTCACTTGAGAATGTGCTAGAACTTCAAAGATACGTGGGCAGTCACTAATATCGACGGCAGTAGTTGCAATCTTGACAATGTCAGCGCCAGTAGCCTGGATTCTTGCTACAAGGTTGCCCAGTTCCTCAGATGATGGCGTATTCTGATAGTTGTGAGAAGAAACTATGATTTTGGCCTTTTCAGGCTTCTTCCCTTGAATGGAACTGAAGAACTCTTGAGCAACCTTCAATCAGATGAGCAAAACTCTCAGTGGCATATATATGACCCTTCCAAAGAATCAAAGACTTGGAAAAGAGCAAATTGTCGATAGTCAGCACTATACAGAAAATAGAAGCTGAAGAACATCTATCAGCGTAAATTAGGTGACAGATGCAATTGGTAATTCACTAGAAACTCATCATAAGAAGCTTCAGACTTCACAAACAAATCCATATTTTCAAGAGTTTGGAGGAAGAAATGTGATAATCACTATGATTCAGTTCAAATAGTCGACTGTCATTCTGTGGCCGGCTGCCAAGCACTACTGGTAGAAGCTCTTTTCATATGCACTTTACTCATCAAGTCTATCCTATATCAAGCATGGATTTAAAAGACAATTGTGGCATTTTCTGCATTTTAAAAACCAAGCTTATGGAAACATAAACTGGCAAAGGATAAGATCTCATTATAACTCTAACACTAAGTCTGGTTCTCATTTGCTGCAGATGATAAGTATATCCAAAACAAACACATAGGATAGAGATAAAATCTGACCTGAAGCTCGACGTCTACATAGTCAGCTCCCAATTCCAGTGCCAATCGCAATGCATCCAATCTCCGGCTGTCATCACCCTCATACTGACCACCTTCCCATTTGGGTCTGATAGAGGAACAGCAGAAGATTCATAACCATGAGGAAAACTCAAACGAAGGAAGACATGCAACCCGAACTCGACATCATGCAGTAAACTAAACAGTATTGGCGGAGATGCACATAAAATCGATAATTTTCACGCAAAGCTGCATCCCTCGATAAAAAGTTCTTCCTATATCTCAACTTCTTGGCTATTCTGCTCCAGGACCAAGCAGCAAAATCACCCATTGATATCTTATACCGCATAAACAGAAAACCAGATGGTGGATAACTAAATCACCTGTAAGTCACTAGAGTGGGCAAGGCGCTCTGTTTGAGCAGGATCTCGAGATCCTGCTTCGGGCTGAAGCTCTTCAAGAAATCCAAGCGAACTTCGACGAGGTCGGCGCCCTGGTCCTTCGCCGTCCTTATCTGGCCCAGCATCTGATCGACCGACTCCCCCATCACCGGCGCGCACAGCAGCGTGGAGTTCCTCCTTCCTCCGGCGGGAATTTGGAGGTCCGCGGCAGTCAACTGTCCAACACAGTTTCCAACAAACAAACAGCAGACTCGATCAGAACACGAGGCGTTCGACTCGGCACCGTTTCCGCATTCAGACTAGTTCCGACAGAGTATCATCAACTCGATCACGTTCTACCACAATTCAGCCAATCATCACACAGTTTTTCACTCAACAACGACATCAATTCCGGACAAGACAGACGCGGGAAATTTCCGCGGGTCGATCCAAACTCCGGTGGCTGAACTAGGCACAATTCGAGAAGACGAGGGTGACCACGAAACATCGAACCCGGCATGGGGAGAGAGAGAGAGGGAGAGGGATGTTACCGGGATGCTGCTGAGAGTCATGGTGGCGGCGGCGGCTGTTGAGGGTGTTGAGAGAGAGAGAGTAAAGCTACCTCCGCTGAGATGTAGAGAGAGAGAGAGAGAGAGGAGTGATGATGTTCAGTTGTAGAGAGAGAGACCCAGTAGCGAGGTAGGTGTGTGTATATATATATATAGAGAGAGAGAGAGAACAGAGCAGAGGAGAAGGAAAGAGCAGGTGGCGCTTGGTTCGCTCGCTTGCCTTTTCAAGAAGACGAAGAAGAAGAAGAAGAAGAAGAAGAACGTTAGATGACGTTGGTTCGAAAATTCGTTCTCTCTCTTTCTCTCTCTTATTTCCATTTTTTTTAATTTTTTAGTTGCATTTTGATTCCAAAAAAAATTTCTGAAAAATACCACCAAAAAAAAAAATACGGGGCCGGTTGGTCAAAGACGGAGAGGTGCATTTTGCGTTGACCATGTCTGCATTTCAGCTTCATCATGAACAAAATTTAGGTGGCTGAGGGAAAGCAGTCTTCCGCCGCCGCCGATCAGAGTTCAAAGCCTTCATGAACATCGCCATGCCTCGTCGCTTTGTTGTGAAATGATGGATATTTTGTTTTTTGCATCATAATTTACAAACAATATTGTAAGCCGAGGTCGAGGTGACCTCACTCCTCGCTCTTAGTGCTGATTTAGCCAACAATTATTTCGATTGTCCTTTATCTTAAGGAGTCATGGGATTATTCTAAATGTCGATGATTTCACTCAATTAAATCTTGAATATGTGATTAGTAATACGAGGTGTCAATTTTTTCTAGTTCTTATTTAGGTAACATTATAATCATTTCTACATAAATGTAAGAGAGAGAAAACACGGTCCAAAAGATAGAATCTCAATCAACTTCAAAATTAAACAAGTTTCAAATAACAATATAAATCCTCAGTATAAGATTAGAGATCACATGATTAAAGAGTATATATGTAACTTCTTCAAACAAAAATTGACAGCCGATCACCGTCTTCGATAACGAGTGTATATCGAGATCTCCAATTATTGTTATGGTTTTGTCTTTAAGTAGTGCGTGCCTAATTTCAGTGTAAATTCAAAAAGCCAATTAACTTTCCAATATGTAAGTAATATGCACCGGCCAAAAAGGGTTTACTCCCAAGTGATTTCCCTTCATGATGATGGGCTGGCCTAGTCTGGTTTCTAATGACCAAACCGCGTCTCCGGTGCATCGCTGGTCCGGCGGGAGGATTGGCTAGGATGATGCGACGTTGGACAGGGCGGACCCGGAAGTGTGGTCATCATTGGAACTCTATAAGCCACGATGGTAAGTGTAAACAGATACAAATATTAGAGTAACCAAATCGATTTACATGACGTATCATCTTCGAAAGCGAATTTTCACATATTATTCCCGATATTATCTATTTTCCTCTGGACCATTAAAAATGAAGAGAAGGCGCCCGACGTGCCACACGTTGGTACATATCGGAGGAGGGTCATCAATATTTGCCAAATCTGTTCCTACCTAACGAAAGGTAAATCGGCTTTCTCTATCAGGTACTTCTGATGGCATATCGCAATTTGAGAACGTCCTAATCACGTCCGGAGCGGTATTTTCCGGGGCACCTAATGATTGGTGTGAATTATGAGGAGGATTAAATCTATCCTCCATTCATTTAGATGGGATGGAAGGAGGAGTTGCATATAAGAAAATCCAGAAGTGGAGTACCAATGTTTGACCCTCCCTTTCACTTACTAGAGCAACTAACTTTGGAGGATCTCAAATCGACATTTCTTTTATTCATCCATTCAGTCATTCAACTTTCTTTTTGTTTTTGCTAAATGCTTTCTTCGGATTTGATGAGATCGGCAGTTCATCAGGGGGGGGAGAGGGTTAGGTGTAACGTGGGAAGAAGACCGCCAAGTCATGGGACCAGAAGCGCCTCCTCAGATACTGTCTGTCTCCTAATTACTTAGGTATGGAGGTCCCCTCCCTCTCTTCCTCTCCTCTTCCTCCTCTTCTTCTTCTTCTGTCTGTCTCGCTGACTCGGTCTCGGGTAGGTGACAGCAACCTCTCCACCAAACTCTCTCTCTCTCTCTCTATCTAGAGGTTGGTTGAGCTTTGACAGAGAGAGGGAGAGTCCTAGTCGGTCTTGAGTTCGTGGGGGAGTTGCCGTTCATCATCCCCTTGATCTAATCAGCCAAGAATCTCTTGTCCTCCGTTAGACACTGACCATCGTGACCTACGGGTGTACTGTAAAGCCCTGGTTTGGTTCGTTTGTGCTTTTTAAGTTTTGCAGGTCTCTTGAGTTTCAAAATTCATCACCAGATCTTTTGCTGTTCCATTCTTAATGATGGGGTATGTGTTGTGGGTTAGTGCCGGGTTACTGTAAATCACTTTGGACCATGTGCGTCGAGTCCCGCACATCAGGTTATGGTCCTTCAAATCGGCCTCGGCGGTTGAGAGAAACCGCTGGAAGATAGTAATATAATATTTAAATATTAAATCTTGTTTTAATCTAATAGTTTAAAATTTTAAAACAATTGGTGATCTCACAAAATTTTGCATAATATCAGAGTAAGAAGTCCAAATTTCAAATTTTTCTAGAGAACTCTATTTGTCTCCCTAATTAAATATTTTTATGCGTTAAGTATTAGCAAAAAAGATCAATATCATCAAACAAGTTAGGCTTTGTTCTCACAAAATGTCATAGATACAAAACATGATATTCAATTGGTTTTAATTTTTGTCACAAATGATTATGACATCTAGTTATTTGAATGTTTTTCATGATTGATAGGATTAACTCTCTTAGTAACATCAAAAAGTGATTAGAGGCATGACATAAGCTCCTCAAAATGTGAGCAAAATTCTTTTTTTCGCAAATGATTATGACATCTGGTTATTTAAATGGTCTTCATGATTGATCAGATTACCTCTTTAGTAACATTGAAAAGTGATTAGAGCCATGACATAAGCTCCTCAAAATGTGAACAAAACAAAAAACGAAAGAAAGTCACAACATTGATTCTTGCCAGCTTCAAATGTTTGTATCGACTAATTTCAAAAAGGGTCCTTTCTTTTTCCGGTTTCATTATTGAAAAAGGGTTACACCATTTAGTCACTTGAATGGTCGTCATGATTGACCGTATTACCTCTCTCGGTAACAACAAAAAGTGATTAGAGGCACGAATCCTCAATATGTGAAAAAGAAAAAAAAAATGTGGCAATGTCAATTCTTGCCCCCTTCAAATGTTTCATATCGAGTACAATTTCAAATAGGATCCTTTCTTTTTCGAGGATCACTGTCGAAACGGGACCCGTGACGTTATTCACTGGTGAAGCTCCCCGGTAAGTAATCAACGGCTGAATATTCTTCCTCCTAGCGACTTGGCCCGCGAGGAACGAGGCAAAAGGCGATCGCACAAGAAGGATTCCGCACAACACAAGGACGCACGATATTTTTCGACCGCATCTGACGTTCGGGACACACATTGAATTCCATCGTGTCCCATGGTGGACCTTAATGTCCTAAACCGGGTCCAGAAACTGTGCCTTTTTCTGTCCTCTTCTTGAAGAGAGCCAAGCGTTCGAGACCAGCAACTTCTCTGTCGAGAAAGCCGGATGCTGGAACTGCACCGTCGTTCGGCCATCCGACTGCCTGCCAAGATGGAAGCTGCTGAACGGCGGGCGCAACCAGATTTCCAAGATCTCACGATTTGTTCTTCTGCGCACGTGTTGCTTCGGTCAATGTGGATTGGATTCGGTGCGTTAGATTCTGCCACGAGAACTGCAAGCAAATTATCAAGATTTCAAGGAGGAGGGTGTCCCAGCTTGGGGATGTAGCTCACATGGTAGAGCGCTCGCTTTGCATGCGAGAGGTACGGGGTTCGATACCCCGCATCTCCATATACTTTCTCTCTCCATTCGTTTTCACTTTTTTTTATTTCTTTAACCCTATGATTGCTATAGATAAAACATCATTCCAAAAAAAAAAAACAACAATTAAGTAGTGAAGACCCACCAAGCTGATCTTGAAATTGTCGGGTTGGAAACATGTTGTGATGGTTGGAACAAAAGTGATCAGGCTGCAACTCATTCGCATTAGGGTTTATCTGCATCAGTGCAATGTGCAAGCAAAACTCTTATTGGAGTCCTCCGTGTGGTTTTATTGACAATGTGTCTAAACATCATCTTTGGAAGGAAAGATGTTTTCAGTGTGTATGACGAGTTCGATGAGAAAAAAGGACAATCACTAACGGTGCTACTGACAAGTAACTTTCGTTGTAGCTGAATACTGTCGAGGCTTGTGGGGTCTGCATGCTTCTGTTCTTTGCACTGTTGTTGTTTACTATGGATACAATAAATCGATGGTGTGCAGCAGTTAATGGTGAGGCAATGGAAACCGCACGAAATGAAGTGTTCTAAGAAGATCATCTGATGGATTTTCGGTGATCTGATGGAACGACATTTGTTGTCGGCACGGATCAAGCTGGCTCAAGTAAACATAGGCACGACACACAAAGGATGGAAATACGAAATATTTCAAAATCCAGAATCAGGGTTTACACCGTGATGGCTGAGAAGAGATTCTGTAGAAATTATTGGTGACAACTTCATTGGCTAATGATGAATTCGGTACACAGTACTCAAAACAACTGATCGGAATATGCAAAAATTCGAACCCAAGGCCTTAACAAAGAGAAATGATCTTTCCGGTCGGGGATGTTCGGTTCAGCTGAAAATCGGAAATTCTTCGGATGGACGCCGCCCATCTACGCGTGTTTCTCCATGAGTGTCCTGAACAATTCCTCCGGGGCTGAAAT
Organism: Eucalyptus microcorys; assembly: GCA_014182515.1. Classification (NCBI taxonomy): domain Eukaryota; kingdom Viridiplantae; phylum Streptophyta; class Magnoliopsida; order Myrtales; family Myrtaceae; genus Eucalyptus; species Eucalyptus microcorys. Next base: position 44,056,196 of record CM024569.1, on the reverse strand, counting down.
AGGACAACGAAAACGAGTCGCTTAGAATTTGGGGTTATGAATAGATGACAATAAGCTGAGGTACAAGAGCTTGGCGTGGATTATCTTACCAGGCAAGCCGGTGAAATTTTTATACTGCTCGAAGCCTTGACGGATCAACATTTCCGTTCCGTACACAATAACAGCTCCGGTCTCTCTCGCTTCGCGCAAGAGTCGGGTGTCCTTTGGTGTGTAAATGGCGTCGAACACCAGGCAATAATGTTTCAAAGCGTGCTGCAAGGTAAAAAATAACCAATGCATCAATGTCCAGAAAGCCACTTCATTCACTTCTATCATTTCCACCCTGGTAAATTTTGTTTCATTTAGTAGTCTGTTTAGTCCTGTTAATTCATGTACTATTCAAGCACTTGAATTTGCAGGAGATCGCCTGGGACTTTTCAAGCTTTCTTTGTAGAAGTAGATTCACTTCGCCTTGTAAAAGTCAATGCTCGCAAATACATATTTAGAGAGAGAGGAAGCGGAAAGGAACCTTGGCCAGGGGGTCTCATCAATCTTAGGCTTCATGCCGACGGATGTCGTGTTTGCCAGAACCATGCCTTCTTCGGGGTGGAAGTTCTCGACCTCAGCAAGAGTCATAGCTTGTCCTCCAACCTTGTCAGCAAGCTCTTTGGCCCGTTCTGCAGTACGAAGAATGTGCATTGTCATTACTTAGGAACCGGCATTTCGTTGCTCTATAGAGACAGATGTTGAATGACGTGTAAATTTAGATGGTCGTTTGCTGCGCAATCTGTACAATTTTAGCTGATGATGAAGATTGTGAAGTGATCATCACAAACGATAGGCAGCGCAATGATAAGGTCCTACAAGTCCCTCTGAAGTCCATAATCTCAATTCTCTCTGTTTTTGACAGTGAAAGAACGGTGAAGGTGTTTTACCGAATGTCCTATTGGCCACCACGACTCGAGCTCCCTTCTGTGCAGCTCCATAAGCGAGCGACTTGCCAGCACCACCAGCTCCGAGGACGACAAACAGTTTACCAGCTAATGGTGAGGCTCCTGGGCTCACCCCGTTTAACTCTGTATTAATGGAAACACGATGTCAATGCACCATCTTGAATTTGATTAAACAATCGCATTTCGCTTGTAGAATAGATAACAAACCTCTCAATCCATCCTCGATGGCAGAAATGGCACCGATATAATCAGTATTAAAGGCAGTCAATGTCCCATCAGGCCTTCTCACAATGTTGTTGATTGCCCCAATTTTCTGATGAAATTGACAGACGGAATTAGTACTGCAATTTGTCACGGATCGATTGTGAATGTTTCTCAAAGATTTTGGGGTACCTTTGCAATCGGGTCGATTTCGTCCATGCACTTCAGTGCAGCTTCCTTGTGAGGAATTGTGCAGCTGTATTTTGGACAAAGCAATTACAGACTCTTGGTCAGTAGTTGTTAAACATAAGAATCCAAAATTTGTTCCTCCAATTGAACTGCAAAGCTCGTAAATAAAAAGATCTAGTTCTGTACCTGCATCCAGAAGCAAAGTCGACAGCTGAATAGGTGTTGAAGAACTTCTCGACATCGTCTACCAGAAAATGCAAGTAGACTGCATTGAGGCCGACAGACTTGTATGAGGCATTGAACAGGAGAGGACTCTTGCTGTGACCAACTGGCTTGCCGATGATACCATACACCTTGGTGTCGGGCCTGATGAGCCTAAAGTTGTATAAGTCCAACAAGTCCTTAGCTGTTGGTTGCCCTGGAGCGGATATGGCACCGGCCTCAAGTGCACCATAAGTGAGATATCCACCGAATTTGGGGCTAAGTATTCTTGAAATCAAACCCCTCTCACCCATAACAATTCCTATTATCGGAATCTGCAAAATAGCAGTTACTCATTAGAAGAGAAGCAACATCGTTAAATCATGAAGCAATCCGCAAGGAAGGGGAGGGAATGTTTCTTACTTGAGAATGGACAGATATCTGGAAAATCCTTGCACAATCTGTAATGTCTAGTGCAGTCGTTGCAATTTTGGCGATGTCAGCACCGGTAGCTTGGATTCTCGCCACGAGATTGCCAATGGCCTCGGCTGATGGAGTGTTGTGAAAGTTGTGCGAAGACACGATGATCTTAAAGTTGTCAGGCTTCTTTCCAAGAATGGAATTGTTGAAGTCATGAGCAACCTGCAGCAGGAGTTTTTACAGCATTGTCAGTTTGCATACTTCTTTGGAGATGTTAAAAATAGTAGACTTTCCTAAAGTACTTAGTGACCAGCGTGGCAATGATTGGAATCCAACTGTGACATCGTACAGTTTTTTACAGGTCTTTCGAGTTACTTCGGGGAAAAGCAGTTGGTTAGTAATTACCTCAAGCTCAACATCTATGTAATGAGCTCCGAGCTGCATCGCCGACCGAAGAGCATCCTGTCTCTTGCTTTCATCACCTTCGTACTGGCCGCCTTCCCAGACCGGCCTATAATGGTACACCAAAGCAGACACATGAAGAAGAATCTCATGCAACAGAGGTTGCTAATAAACAAGTCATCAACACACCCAGTGCCGTAAAAAGGGGAAACTTCCATTACCAACGAGCCTATCTCCAGCGGAATTAGTCTAAAAACCGACATATCATCTTATTGTAACGACGATTTGGTTTTTCTTTTTCAATCAAACTGCTGTTTAAAAGAAGTTTCATTTCAGAATCAGCAAGAACTCGAAGCTACACGATGATCGATAGCTTCACGAACTGCCAGGATGCAACGGGCCAAAATGAACCTGGAAAAGACGCTCATGAGCTCTGATCGACCATGTCTTCTTCTCTAATCTGAGCTACCATTCCAACGACCCTCCTAAGGAATAAGACCAATCCTAGGATACAATAGCGTCTACAGGACTAGGTTACCGGCAAACCGTCAATGCTCCTTCTAACTAGCAAATGCCCTTGTTCTAGCTTACTTCTGGAGAGAACTTGCACTCATCCTAGAGGACTCCGACGAATAATTTCTCAAGAGATTCGAGAGCTTTCAGGAGTCACCTGTAAGTGACGAGAGTGGGGAGAGGGGACTGCTTGATGAGGATCTCGAGGTCCTGGTGAGGGTTGAAGTTCCTCAGGCAGTCGAGGCGGATCTCCACGAGGTCGGCTCCAATCTCCTTGGCCTTCCTCATCTCGATCAGCATCTGGTCGACCGTGGTGCCCATCAGCGGCGTGCACAGCAGCGTGGGGCTGCTCCGGACTCCGCTCGTGCTCGTTTGGAGATCCGAAGTAGTGAACTGCATCACCATCAATCACCCGCCATAAGAAACACGCGCACGCGCACAGACACACGCGACATAAAAAGAAGCAAGACCCGGAACTAGAATCAGGACAACGAACTCGAGAAACTAACGCATTCGGCACGACAGAACGGAAACTGAGAGGAAAAGGAAACGTACCGGAAGGCTGCCCATTGTTGGAGATCAAAGGTTGGGAGTGTGGTGAGATTTGTTCAGGTGCAAGGATAAAGTGAGGGAAGAGCTTGATTCTAACAGCTTATATAGTTGCATACTTAAATGGGACACGGACTGAGTCCATTGATGTCAAGTGCAATTTGTGCAAAAATTGGTTGTTTTTTTTCTTTTTGTGGGAATCTGCATGAAGAAAGGTAGGAGCAGCAGTCTGAGAGTTTGAAAGTTGGGTGGCAGAGAAAGTCTTGTGACCAGAGGCATCAGCCGAATTAGGTAACAGCTTCTCTTCATGGTTCGTTAGAACTTTAGGTGCAACTGGTCTCTCTCTCTCTGCATATATGTTCACAAAATTCAATAATAAGAGACCGGTTTGCAGCTTTATGATAAAAAAAAGAAGGGTGGAAGTCTAAAATTCGTCAACAAACAACGTTTGATTCAAAAAATACAATTAAATCCTGCAATTGTCAAACCGATGCAATCAAGTCATTCTATTAATTCCGTCTAACTTAATAAACGGAAAATATTAACAAGTTTTTGGAATTTGATCGCACTTGTGATTAAACCAAATGGGCAGATATTAGCCAAAACTCGTTTTACTGAGTTGAGCCAATTATATGTAGGAAAAAAAAAAGATCAAGCAACCTGAGCCCCCTAAAAAGAACAATGTAATCCATCAACTTCTCGTATGGTTTAAGCATTAATATTAGCTCTAACCACCATATTAATTTATGGAACGAGTGTGTTCAACATTCTTTCAAATCGAATCATTGATTCAGTACGACCGATTTCAACCGATTTTGAGCTTTCAAGGCCCCAACTAATTCAAGATGAAATGAATGCGGTATCATGCAACATGAGGAAATAACAATTGACTTTTTTTTTTATAATATAATTATTTATCTATTTTGAGGATGGGAGGACAGTGATAGTTAAAAACTAGAAAATGAAAGTGAGTCGTTTTATAAAACTGGGGGAAAAGATACGTAGCTGTGGGGCCCACGGGGTGTCTTGCTGCGCCCACCTAAATTTCTGGGTTCCTTCAAATTAATCGTCCATGAATTGAAATGCCGCCATGCCGCCATGCCGCCACGAAACGCGGCTGCCATCACCTCATATATAATTAGGTGATAAATATAGAAAAAGTTCTAAGATTTTCAAAAAAAATAATTAAGTCTAAATTTTGTTACGAAAATATGATTTGAGTCCTAAAATTTTCAAAAAATACAATCAAATTCTAAAACTTGTCAAATTAGTTTAATCAAATCTTTCCGTTATTTACACTTTTTTGAAAATTTCAAAACTTAATTGTACTTTTCGAAAATTTTAGAATTTGAATACACTTTCATAATAAATTTTAAGACTTAATTGTACTTCGTAACAATTTTAGAACTCAATCGTACTTTCATAACAAGTTTATCTTAGGACTTTTAATGCACTTATTCCTATAATTATATAATCAAAAGGAAGAATACCGTAAGAAACTCCAAATTTTGTATTATATCCGATATGACCTAAACCCCCACGCTTGTATCGGTACGATGAGAGTACCCTTCCTCCTTCAATTGCAAAAACATCTTAAATTTTGCCTATTCCCAATATTCCAACAATCCGATTAAGGAAAAATCAATTAAATACTTTGAACCTTTTTCTTTTTATGTCGCCGATACTCTAAACTTGTGTCGATATCGAGGGTGTCAGTGTCACAATGGACATACTTTAGGGGTTTTAGAGATTGAAAGAGAAATATTCATATGTAAACATCGAGATAATCATAATTTAGGATTGTCAACGGTATAAAAGAAAAGGCTCAGCAATATTGCTGTCGGCAAGCATGATTTACTATAAGATTTTTACTTTTTTATGGCATTAACTTCATTTCATTCTTTTTTTTTTTGGTGACCTAAAAAGCATCGTACAGCCGGTAGCCGATAAAGTAAATCCAAGGCGACCCTGACCCACAAGGACCCACCTCCTACGGACCGCAAGTAAGTCGCATAAATGACGAGGTGGAAAGTTAAACTCTGGCCTTGCGGGTGACCAGCATGCAACTCCACCATCTCTGCCACCAACGGGGTGGGTAACTTCATTTCATTCTTTTTCCTAGAAAATAATGGAAAAAACTCAACCCACATGATGAGTCCACAAGTTTTTAGTAACGCGGCCAGAAGCCCAGGATGTACAAATTGTTATTAAGTGGGCCACGAGCGGTTGGTAAGCACGTGGGCTACTGATCCTCTCTCTGTTTTTTTTTTTTTTTCAACCTTTTATTGTTCACAATTCTGCCACACGTGCGGAACCCTCTCGTCTGTACTGTGTTCTCGCGCGTGTGCACAACTCGTAAACCAATTTTTTTTTAGTATTAATATTATAAAAAATCCAAAACTGATAAGCTCGTGATAAATTTATCCCAAATTTATATAATTATAACAAATTTTTCATCAAATTACTTAGGTAATACGTGACAATTGACAGGCATACCGATATAAAGTTTTTACCCATGTTTGTCACAAGTGTATCCGTTGTTGATTTCTCGTGAGCTTAATCAAATTTAATGAAAAATAATATGAGACAAATTTATCACAAATATACTAATTTTGGAATTTTGATACTTAAAAAATTAATTTAAAATAAATTTATCAAGAATATAATAATTTGGAGTTTTCCGTTATATTAACTCTTCATTTTTATAGAGGTGTAAAACATACAATCCAATTGATAATTAAGAGGGAGATAAGCTTTTGATACGTTGAAAGCATGATTAAATTGCGCATCTAAGTGCCTAGTATTCCACTAGAAAATTGATACACGGACCTTGCTATGCGCCACATTCCTCCAGAATAACTTGGTCACGCTTATGCCAAGTTGAGGGTTGGAGTTGATTCGATTCGACAATCGACTCGACGGCCTGGCCTCGTGGGCCACGCTCGCGCACATCCACGTTCACGGCAGCCGTCCTCGCGCCCAACGACTTGGCAATCGTGGCAAACTGGCCACGCAAGTCACTCGCGCGCTGGGGCGTCGTGCTTGCCCCGCCCTCGATGGCTCTGCCCTCGCTTGGGCCCGTAGCATCAAATCTTTTGGACACAATGCCCTAATCCCTCTGCCAATGGCAATTCCATGATTACAATGCCCCACTTGCCCTAATCAGGATCAGCCATGGGCAATCAAGCAAAGATTACTTGCTGTATCAGGCTAATTTTATTAATTAGACACGAGATAGGTTAACCCCAATCCATAGAACTGGCGAAACGATCCTGTTTAGCTCCTACAAAGGGTCACTTGCATCATGTTCCGGTCAGATTCGATGCTTACCATCAGCGACGAATCAGCCGCCTCCTCCAGCAAAGCTCCTTCTAGAAGCTTTTTTTCCTAAAACTCCATTCTAATTCCATTCGAATTCATCCTCCTAGAAGCTTTCTTCCCTAATTCCATTCGATTTCATCATCCACTGATGGTAAGTAGGCGATGAATGCTCGCACGAAGCCTGTTCTAGAATTAAGCTCAACTTCGGTTTTCTTCCTAACGATCTCCTGCCCACGAATTGAAGATTCTAAAACACGGTCTGCATGCATACGGGCGCTTGATAAGACACCCGATGGTATGAACATAAGCTTGGCGCTCATTACGAATAAAATCACATGCTCGCAACATGGATTTCCTAATCGTGGGCGTTAAATTTTCCGAGCAGTTTTTCACCTGCCGACATGCTTGAGAAAAAAGAACCTGAGATTGTGTAGCGTTTGATATAAATTCCGCGGAAGCTCTCATACTATATCGATCGGTCATTCGCGAACTCTCGCATCACATCCTTCTCTTTTGGTTTTTGATTTTAGCTCATCCCTATAACTCGGAAAACTATCCAGTCGATTGGATGCCAAATCAATTATTAGATGCAAGCACCCATGCATTGCGTAGATGGAAACTCGCCTTCTTGCTGGGACTGGGTGATCGGTTCTCATCAGTTAATGGCGCTAGGGCACCAATGGGAGCTCCCTTTCGGTTTCCTACAGAACAAATCAAGTGATATGTGCCCGGCCTTATAGAACATGAACAATGAAGCCATCAGCCCATAATGGAAGAGCTAGAGACGAAAATTTTGCTAGAGAAGCCATGTTAAAATAGCAGATGACCGAAATATAGACAAACCCAAATCCAGGTGACATTATAGTTGATAGCCTCTACAGGTTGGCAGCATCGGAGATAAACAGCCAATACCAAAAAGCACATCAACTGCAAGAGTTTTAACCAAAAACAGACACTCCGAAAATATGCTTTTACTCAAGATTCCAACCCCCAACAGGCTCCTCATGCATAGCATGCGTTAGATACTTATGTGGTCGATTGAGGCAGCTCATCCCTGAAGACCAATGATACCTGCAATTGAGAGAAATAAACCACATAAGAATACTTATCTTATGAGTTGGTTATAAAATACGTTATAAGGACAGATCCTACGACTACGATAGAAGTATATCTTTTTACTCCATTCAACACATCAACTAACTTATAGAGCATGCCCCCGCGAAAACATACTCCACATCACACAGAATCATGTGTACGATGCATAAGAGAGAAAGAGGGGGAAAAGGGGGAAAGAAAGAAGGGGGGGGGTGCTAAATAAGCACATACCTAAGTAACCTTCTTAGAGGAACGTAAAGATTCCAAAAATCCCCACCCAAGAAAAAGATAACGAATTGAAACACGAGAAAACGAGGACATACACTAATCATCCCCATGCTACAGGAAAGGCCTTTCAATGGAGAAACATGGACACTTATCCGCCTTGCATGCATCAACACACATCATTATGTCAGATGATCAAACAAATCTACTCACCGCAAGCAACTCTGCCACCAGCATTTCCAGTGGTTTTGCTAAGCTCATGTCCACCTGCAAAAACAAAACAAAGCTCATTAAAGCATCAAACACAACGGTCAATTGTTTCATAGTTCCAATTTTCAAATATAGGCATAACAAGCATTAGTTTGAACTAACCACAACAGAGGCAAACAAAAATCGTCAAATCAACAACCATTCAGTTTGCCACAAACACAAATTAATCCTCTGCTTAAGTTCCTCAAGATTCCACCTAGATCTCCTATCAGGCTTTCAATCAAGTAACCAGATCAGATAACGTACATAAAAAATAGTACGTAGAAAGTTCATATTTCTCATGTAAGAAGATTATCTAGTCAGCATAAAGATTTTACAGAGAAAATTTCAAAAATTACCCTTGCCAAGATCATCAGGATCTGAATGGACAACCACAGCCCTTCCAACAATTGAATTAGGTCCAGTGAGAGGAATCTGAAAAAGCAGACATGTCCATTAGGAAACTGTACGACACTCAAGCCAGATGCACCCGAAATTAAGAAGAATGGGAAGATGAAAACAGGGAAGGAAGATAAGGAAATGATTCAGGGGCAAAGACAGACCTGCTTGTCAGTAATGGTGAAAGTAGCAGTACCTGGAAAATAAGGCAAAAATATATCAACCCTTACATAGCACCACAAACTAAAACAGTAATCAGATATAGGTCAATCCTGATTTTCAAAAGCCTTTTATAAGGACATATAGCAATAATAAACCAATCAAGAGCCAACACAGATATACAATGTAGGGATGTCATTACGACAATCTGTGAAGCCACTCGTGCTGCAACAATTATTGCCACAACAAATGGAGTAATTAGATAATAATAGACATACCATTGTCACCAACAGTCACATTTCCCAAATCACCAGCATGACGATTCTCGTCTTCAGGGGAACCATGCTCCTTACCAGCAGGATTGAAATGTGGTCCTGAAACAAAGTAATCACAGAGAATTATGGTTAAAATGTATCCTTTATCTTGCACTATGTATGGAAAAAAGAATGCTTAAACGTGCACAAACATCAGAAATGCAGAAACAATTATTTTTCCCTTTTTCTCAAAAACCAAAATGAGAATTTTCTTCGAATCAGTACCAGTTGACATGCAGCCATTTGTGGTGTCCCCAAGGGCATGAACATGGAAACCATGAAGCCCGGGCTTCAGGCCAGAAACACTTCCGGTCACCGTGGTCGGGCCTGCACAGCATCGCAACCGATAAACCGAGATGATCACGGTAAACCGCATCAAAAGCAAAAGACCAAGACCATTCAGCAGATCACGCTAAGCTTACCATCTCCTTCTTGGACGAAGTGGACGGTGCCAGTGACACCCTCACTGCTTCCGAGTACGGCAACGGCCTTCACCATTTTTTTTTTCCTTTTGTGATCTAAAACCAAAATGGCACTTCAGATCATTAATCAGGTCACGGAACACAATATCAGCAAGAGATTGCGAAACAAGACTCTGCACAAACACAGCCACAAAAGGCAACGAACTAGACACAAAGCCCGCAGTCGGCATCGGCGTGACTTTCGACGCTTTCGCTGTACCGACGCCGCAGTCGGTGCGCTTGGCCGAGTCGCACTTCGAAAAACGCCCGACGCGATCGATTCAGTAGTAAACGAAACATATAGAGCACAAGCGTAACTCGATCGCTCGTTGCGGTGACGGTTTCCGTCATGCGCTTCCCCACATTCGCTTTGGAAAACACTAAAGAATCATGAACAAGCTGCACAACAGAGATCATCTTGCACAGAGCTCTGTCTCTCTCTCTAGGATCGACGATGTCCACAGAACAAAGCCGAAACAGGAAAAGTCCGAAAGAACGAACGATCCGACGATCGCGCTCCCGTCGGCAACCCAGCTCCGGCGGGAGATCAACGGCTCAATCTCCGATCGAGCGGCTCGCATCGCGAACGAGGATTCTTGCACAGTTTCGAAGCATCGAGAAGAGGAGAGGAGAGGAGAGATTCAACCTACCTCAGAGCACCCCTTGGGAGATAGAGAGAGAGAGAGAGAGAGAGACTGGCAGGCGCAGAGCACGCAGGCGGAGGGAGGCGATGAATGCGAGCTGAAGTGTTTCGGTTCACTCTTTTAAGTGTATAGAGTGAGAGAGAGAGAGAGAGAGAGAGAGAGAGGGCGCGAGGTTCTAGAGTTTTCTCCCACCAAACCGCGCACTTCCACTTGTCGCCTCCTCATCTGCCAGGGGAACTTTTTATCTGGTGAAACAGTAAAGAAAAAAAGTCAAAAGAAAATCATAAACTTTATCAACGTGACACATTTAATTTTGATTTTTTATGATATTAAAAATCTCAAATTTATATTCGTATAATATATTTATCTCAAATTTTTCTAAAACACTGAAAAAATTTCAAATTTACATTTGTGCGACACTAAAAGCTCCAAACTTTTATTTTATAACACCAATAACCTAAAGGTATATTTATATAACACATTTATACCAAAAATTTAATGTCATAAAGAAAAATTTGAGATTTTTTGTATCACAAAAGAAAAGTTTGAAATTTTTAGTATAAAAAAATGCAAATCTGAGATAAATATGTCATTGAGGTAAAAATTTAGAGTTTTGATATCATAAATTTTTTTTTTTGAGATAAACATATGACAATGGTCCTAAGTAAAATCTTAAAAGATTTTGACATTCTGGAAAGATAGGGTGACAATGAGCATAATTTAAGATTTTTGATAATTAAAAATGAGATCTTGCAATCACCACCCACCTGGGTGGCGCTATTAGCGGCGAGCTTCTCCCCTAACGCAAGGGGAGGAGTTCGATTCCCGGACGTCTCAGGATGATTTACCCAGCCAAGCGCCAGTGTATGGTAGAATGTTAGCAAGGTTTCTGTTCCCTCCAGGTTTATCCCCGTTACCGGGCTTGACTGGCTCAAGTTTAGATAAGCCAAAAAAAAAAAAAAAAAAATGAGCCCCTCCTAACTTTTTCCACCGTTTGATTGGCTGAAGTTTAGATGAGATCTCCCATCTAAGAACAGAGTACTGGGCCCGTTGTGTTTTTTCGCTTTTTGATCCGATGAGAACGAGGTTCGGAAGACACGCGATAAACCCTCGAGACCATACCGGAACCCCGACGGCTCAATTATTGGGGGCAAGTGGACCGATACTTGGCAATTCCTCCGGTTCCTCTTAAAGAGACCGAACGCGAATCGACAGCTTGTTCGAACTTTGTGCGGCAGCGGGATCAAAAATTCCAACTCGGACGTGATCGCACAAGCTTTCGAGATGACTCCATCCATCCGAGGTAAAACGCGCACCGGGGGAGATTGAAAAAGACATATTGGAAATGCACGTCTAGCTTTGACGCGCGGCAATAAAGTAGCAAGGTTAAATAGCCCAAAATAGCGCGTCTAACATCTAATGTGTTGTTCGATAAATTTATAGTAAGCTCGCTTGGGATTGTCCTTGATACATGGCGCGAATCTACACAAGGAAAATGGAGGAGATCCGGACTCTTTCTCAAGAATGGACGTGGTTTGATAGATGGCTTTCCTTGGATATCTTTGATGGGGGATGCGATTGAAAGAGTGTATTTGTCGGCAGTAGAACGTCAGATGTCATTTTCTGCTCTGACATTGCCGTTGTCCAGCGCGGATCCTTTGTGCGAATCTTCCCACAGCTGGTCCTCGATGCCGAGCTTCCTTAGCTCAATGAGACCTCGCTCGACTGAATATTAAAGCAAAATGGAGATGAATCAGTGTATAACATAAAGAAATGAGAGAGCAAGCAAACACAAGGAGCAAATCAAGGCCAGCACGACAGTAACATAAATCTCCCACAACTTCATATGTGCAGCTGACATTGCTTCATCAGTACCCTGACCGGTAAAAGCTAGCCCGACCCCGAACAACCCAGGCGTTGGTTTCTATTTCAAAGCTTGTTCAGGAGGGTTAGAAGAAACTGAAAGAAAACGCTCATCCGCAAGACAATTTTCCAACATCCGCTTTAATTTAATGAATGACATTCTCCAATCTGAAGCATTGACAGAGTAATGTCAGAGCAGCAAAAAGGCGAAGCTGTGAAGAAACCGAAGGATCCTTTCCCGAAAGATTAAAATGCAACTTAAATTCAAGGTGGATCAAACACAATGGCAATTCATTGGTGCGAGACTAAACCTTAAAAGGGGAATTGCCATGATGCAATTCATTAAGCTAAAACCAGACTCTTTTCATTTCTTGACCTTCTTTTGGTGGGATTCTCATGGAGAGAGGGAGTAAGAGGAAGTACCATTGACCGCGTCTTGCGATGTAGGTGACCGAGTGCTTTGGTTGATAAGGAATTGCAGGCGCTCGTCTGCTACATCTATTTCCAGCCCATGGTTTTTTGCTCGTCTCCAGAAGTATGTCAGCCATGCCTGCCACAGGCCCGCCACACGGTCAGACATATAAGAAGCGTTGCAGTGGGTGCAACTTTGATATAGCGATGTTAAAAGCATATAGACTACAATAGCAATGCTCAAAATGCTGATGAATGATCTTACTTTTGCTCTCTAAGTTTGTGTACGAAGTTCGGATGGTGAACATGCATCCACCTATTAAGGCAACTCCTTATTAATTTTCATTTTATGGTGTTTGAGCATTGATATGACCAAATAAACTATTGTGAACTCCAGTTCTACTATTCATCGAATAAGCAGTACAGATTGATCTTTAACATTTAATGATCATATCATCCTACAAGCATATTTGGTCCCTACAGTTCATTCCTTTCCATCAGCACACTTGTTCACACAAAGCACTAGGAGGGCCCTCAAGAAATGCCAAGTGTCTCTTCCAATATAGAGTCATAGACGGCCAAACAGCCAGAGAAAGAAATAGAAAAGAAGTCTGTCCATTATCTTCATCCATGGAGAAGGGAATGCCTATTTATCGATTAGCTTCTAAGCTTACCGCAAAAACGATGCCGAACCTACCTGCTTGAAAAGCACATCTTCAGATTCCTCTTTGCTCAGTTCTGCATGTATGGTTGCTTCGTTAGAAATTTGCCCACATGTCAGAGAGTGCTATAAATCCAAGAACTTACAAACAACACATATCATCCGGAAAGAAGAGAAATTAGGAAAAGAAGATAAACTGAATATGGAAAAATGGAACTAATGATAATGGAAATATGTATCATCAAATATTCCCGCTGCATGGATAAGACAACGGATACATTTTTGATATTTCAATCAAGCATATTCCGCCAAACCTAAAGTTAGAAATTCATTTCCATAAACATTTTTATGCTGCGAAAAAGAAACGACAAACAACCTATTACCCACAATGTGAAGTGGGAAGTGAAGGAGAGAGACGTAGACAAAATTTAAAGGGGAAGATCTTGAGTATTTGAACTTAGCAAACAAGTGATACCCAAAGTTTAAGGATTAAGATTGAAACAACATATTGAGCATTGGGACAAAATTTCATGCCAAGTAGCATAAAATTCCAGAGGCTATTTAAATCTGCAAAGTACTGTGCCTTAGTGTTTTTCTCTTCTGGAATTAATCTATATCATGATCAAACATTTATTCTAAAACAAGATATAAAACCATCCAAGGAAAAGAGAGTTGTAGCGAACTTTCATAAGGTCAATTGCTTTTCCATAAGGAGGAAAAGGAAGTAGGTGAAGTATTACCCAAAGTTGTACTGAATTGGTTTGACCACAAATAGGAAAAAAAAGGATATATATGTTCACTGGATTATTTAGTTGTTTAAGCATTCATTCCAAGTCAACGCAAAAGCTCCAACTTTCGCTTGCATTTTAACTTTTACTCAAGACACCTATCGTATTTATCATCCATCTATTCTCAGAAACCAAGCATATAGCACAGTGGTAAATCTCACAACAAATTGAAATCCTTTCACATTCACATGGCTGTTAGTATGCTGAGAAGCAATGTCATATTTAAGATTTTGTAGGATACAATACTTACCAAATACTTCTGTCTGTCCTTCAATTGGCAACTTCAAGTCATATACACCTAATTAGAGAAAGAAAGGATATATGAATAGCCATAACCCTAAACATTTAGCAACATGGAAAGACAAGAAAGAACAAAAATTGCTTTCATAGCTCAAAAGGAATGATTTCAGTCCAAGAATATGACCCCCAGCTTATTGGGACTCCAAGCAAATTAACTCATGAACTAAGTGCATTGGTAAATACACAAAAGTCTACGAGCAAGATGGAAATCTGGGTAATTGAACTGTAACCTCATACCTGCATCACCAGCTTTGAGAATGCTTTTATGTCGGTGCTGAGCCATTGAAAGCAAAATTGCATCCTCCACCTTTTGAAAGAATAGCTTTAGCTCCAATGCATAGTGGAAGGATTACATTTTACGTGAATTTATAGAATGAAACAAAGATCTGAAAGGTCATGTTCCTTGCTGAAACATATCAACATGCGGAATACATTCCTTTTGAAACTTATGAAAGAGCAAATCCAAACTGATGATCTTGCATACAGCCATGATGAAAAATAACAATCGAGATGTCATCTAGATATACGGATCATTATACTTGTATGCTATCAAGAACAAAGAAACTCAATTCGATGTTTGAATCCTGTTACCTTGAGGCTATAGATCATAGATAGATTGTCTTCTCTTAATTTAGAACTTTGACAAACATTTACTTGTCAGTGAAGCTTTGTTGCTATTTGCTTGTGCATCTTTAGGAACAACTCCACAAAGTCTCATGGAAGGTCCATTAAAGGATCAATTGCCTATTTGCAAGACATAAAATATGGGCAACATGCACAATAACCAACCTATAAAGCTAGTTGAAAGTTGGAAAAATATTATTTTCTTCCTTCTTTTCTCCAAATACTGATTTTCCATTTAGAGTCACTAAACAAGAAACAAGAGCTTATCCGTCAACAAATTTTAACAACAATTCCATTTGTCATAATTAGAATACTTCCTTAATTTTCCTTAGAAAATGTCCACATGTGGCTGCAAATCTTTCATTTCTTTTAAAGTTTAACAGTGATATGAAGGAACTGAGGAGAAATTTTAACAGGGATTTCGCTTTGTCATCAATGACTAGCCTGTTAATCACTAAAAAGTTTTAGTCCATAACTAACAGCATGTCCATCTTAATTCCCAACAATGTTGAAAAGGAACTCGGCCTATACCTATATCTATCACCTCTATGCAAACCAATAGAAGTAGCACTGATGAAACTTTTTTTATTTTTTAATGTGAGGACCTCAACTACCTCCATGTCCATCTTACAAGCCAAGACATCATTAGCGGCAGTTCCAACTCATTCACCTTTTTCTTGAGATCATAAAATAATATAGTTGGACTTTTAGTGTCCTTTGTCTTGGGTGCTGCATGTGAAATCTCATTAGCATCATTTAACCATGGTTGAAGCTTAAATTGTGTCCTGTGTTACAACAGCAACCCGTGAAAAAGTTTGAGCCCGCAGGTATTCACATACTTCATAAGTAAGAAAGTGAATCGCTTTAAATTTTTTTTTTTCATTGTTCAAAGATAGCATATTCACCTCAGGTGAAGTTATCCGATAGAACTGCAGTGACACTGTATTCCAACATTGCATGCAGATATGCATTAAAAAAAGTTCCAACGGATAGAACAATTCATGCCATCCAGCTGAATGCGTGACTTCACTCTTCATTTAAAAGAAATTGGATGACATGAAGAGGATATAATAGAAACCTTCAATGAAGCTAGTTCCCGCAAACCTTTCTCAACTAAAAGCATGCTCTCAATAGTCAGCTCTCCAGAGTGCTCATTTTTATCTCGTGGAAATCTGTCTCTTTCATTCATATTGTCATAAACTGCTCAATTAAAAGCACAAGTTGATACCATGTCAGCAAGAAAGTCAATCCATTATATGTGACTTTCTCAGTATAGTGAGGGGTAAAAAGAACTAGTACTGAGAAAAAAAAGGGTTTACTATATGAATTCTTTTCTTTAGCTTTTTGCCCTGCAGCTAGTACAACTTCCATGGGAGAAGGGGCAAGGGATGACCAGTGTTCGTGCTTTGCTTCAGCGATTTCTGCATGAATACCTGCCATAAGATTTTAAGGAGACATTGAAGCTTTGAGGAATTTTTGCCGTCTTTCTAGGGCAAGTCTGTGAAAGCCATGCGAAGACAGCTATAATTATGTTATAGACACACTTTAACAAACAATCAGACTTTTCCAGTGTCAATCTTTTCTTTTGTCATTAATAAGATCGTCAGAGAATATTTCTATCTGCACAAAAATATACACAGTCCATAAAAAATTTATTCTCAAACTCTCACTGTTGGACATCAAAGAACTCTAATCAGATAATAAGATCATGTTCTCTACTAGAAAGAACAATGGAAGCAACAGCTTCCATTGGATGTAGGCACTAACTGAAATATATTGATAGCTCCTTGTGTAATAGTCAGACTGATAAGCTCTCTTTTATTTTATGAGTAGTATTTGTGTTCCCTTTTAGCAGAGTTGCCTCTGGCATGCTCACAAAGAGTGTCATAGACTCATAGCTTCATCAATTATCCTAGCAGGATGAAGCGGTTTAAAAACACACACACACACACATGCAAGGAGTCCAGAAATTCCATTTAACAGAGTGTTTTACATGACTTGACAAATATGAGTAGTTGCACCTCTGCTACAAATAAGTATAAATGATTCAAATTATCCAATTATAATGTAAAAAGTGGTATGTTCTCAGTTACGAGAATGACTTACCATATTTAATACATAGACTCCAGTACCGAGCAAGCCAACATCTCTTTAGGACCACTTCCTCCTAAGATGACAATTAGCAGGAAAGGTTAGTTGGATGAATAAAATAAAACACATGAAAAATGCTTGATTTAACAACCATTTCTTCTCGGGTCAGTATGGTCCTCTGAGAAATTGTCTGAACTTCGTGAAGCTTCTCCCATGCAGATGTTGCCTTCATCCCTTGCTATCTACTCAAGATTCAGCACATAGCAACATCAATAAGTTCATCAGCCTACTCCAAGAACTAGAAGTAACTAACAAGTGGCATGTATATTGGAAGTTGAGAATACCTCAGCTTCAATTTGAAGATTAGCAATCTCTTCTGTTTTCCCTCCTTGAGTCTGTCCTGCATCTCTTAGAGCAGCCTACAAAAATTTCAGTACTGGTTAATGAAGGCTCTGGTCCTCCCTGTACCCCTCCAAAAAAAAAAAAAAAAAAGGAAAGAAGCCCCCTCATGTACGAACTGAATGATCATTGCTGAGATAATATTTTGCAAGATTAGAACGATATTTTGCAAGATTTAAAACTGAACAAAAGTAACGAGTGCTGCATCCCATTCATCCACATGCCAGGCCATAATATTCTAAATGTTGTTGATCAAGCAAAGGATTGGCATGTAATTTCTAGTTCTAGCATTGAGTAAACAAATGCCTATGTCTGACTATTATGATCCAATCCCTACAATTGCTCTTCCTCTATTTACCTGGCAGAGAGTACACACAGCAGAGTTAGAACATTCTATACAGGGTTACCCAACATATCGTCAGAGTTCCTCTTAATGTTCCATAAGTAGATCTTTTTGTCCTTGCACCCCCTGCCCCCCGGCCTAGATTTCTTCAAGGCAAAGTGACGCTTGGTAAAAGATCAGGCAAAATTGAAGATTCAATTATCTTAGTAATCTTGGTCTAGAATATCTCTCCATCTTCTTAGCTTCCTTTCACTTGCTTCGTTTACGTTTCTGCATTGATATTATTCGTGTGTATGTCCTTACATGTCTTCCCCACAGACAAAGAGTCTCTAAAATAATGAGATGGCACAAACTCTGCTTCAGGAAGCATAATCATGCCGGGGACAATCTATATTGATCCATGTGGTAACATGCAATATTATCCATCTTCAGGGGTGGTGCCCTAAAACAAAGAAAAGGTCCCAAATATAAGGGCTTGAAAAGCTAAGCAAGGTAGAAAACAGACCTCCCTTTGCCGCAAGGCTGCTTCCTTTCTGAAGAGCTATCAAGAATAAAATGTTAGAGAGCATAAAAGTCGGCATCATCAAGAAACAACTCCAAAGACAATGACAGGCTTGCCTGCTCAAAAGACGAGCTTCCAAATTTACCCCTTCACCTAGAGAAGAAATCTGAGAAAAGAGATCCCATAAGATATATACAAGAGGTCACTGACAATACACAAAATAGAGTGAACAAAGTACCCCACCTGCTTCTCAAGCTGCCAAGCTTTAGCCTCTGCTTCGTCACACCTCTCTTCTGCAAGTTGAAGCTGGCAAGAGCAAGTATCTACCATCAAGATGGAGCTAGTAGAAATAAATAAAGAATAGAACTACAACCCCATGGATATTTATCGTAGTCCTAAAGTACTTACAACTTGATGATGACTGAAATTGTACATAAAGATACTGCATGAATAGAACTACCATTTTAATATTTCGAACTTAATGGCACTGCAGCATCTTGAAATAATGCCTGATAACTAGTATTATTTCCAGTAACTTTACTCTCCAAATTGCCTTAATTGACTCGGTCCTAAAAAGATAAGTCAATAGGGGGAAAAGGAACAAGCAACATTACCTTCTCAAGTAAGCTGTCATTCTCTTCTTGTAGCATATCAAGCTGAAGAAACAAACCAGACAAGCATATTGATGTTCTAGTATAGCCTGGATGTGTTAAACAATTGCATTCTGCCTTGATTTATGTGCAACCCTTAATACGTCCATACCTCATCTTGTAAAGCAGAAGCAGATCGGTGATTGCTAGTCTCTTTTGTGCTCATGTTATCCCAATCCACAGACAATCTGCTGATAGAATGAAATCAAAAGAAATCAGCCATTTGGCTTATGAACTATATCAAACAATATAAACAATTAAGAACAAATATCTTCTTGATAGTCCCTAAAACCTACTAATAAAAGTACCACAAGAACTTTCAATTAATAAAAGCACAAACATAGAGCAACAGTATTACAGTAACACAGCAAATTGGGCAACAAGTAGTTGAGGGTATTCTTTTTGTTGACATTTCAAAATTTGTTCTCAGTTGACAGTGAGAAATATACGCGCAGTTGTTTCTAGTTCCCCAATGTGCAGTTGCTTACATTACAATGCCTTTGCTTCCAAAAGCCAAACAAGAGTACCCGAACAAATAAAAGTTCTTTTGTCAATGAAACATTTGAGAAAACCCGTGTTGACCTCGAGTTTGATCTCTGATTAATGAGGAAGGAAGTGGTAAGAAAGCTTTCTAAGTGGCTAAATTTGCTAGCAAGGATTGGAGTAATACCTTTTGTCTCTGCGATGTTCAACTGGAGTCTCAGTTGGAATGACAGAGTAGGATGGCTTTAAAGATATCGGGACACTAGCAGGCACCATAGTCACTGTTTTAACTCCTAAAAATGGACGGCTACCTGATGTTGAACGAGCGGATGGAGGTTGTTCTGGGTTAGTTGACTGAGATGGCCTGCTCGCTACCACCACCAAACGAGCAGGAAGAGATTGTTCGGCAGCGGCAGAGTGAAATGATTGAGTGGGAGTCGATATATGAGCCAATGATGGTTGTTCTGTGTTGGCTGACTGGGCAACCTGCCCACCACCACAGAACGAGTAGGTTGAGATTGTTCGGCAGCGGTGGTGGCAGAATGAAATGATTGAGTTGGAGTTGATATATGAGGCAGTGATGGTTGCTCTGCGTTAGCGGACTGCGGTGACCTGCCAACAACCACTGTGCGGCTCGGTTGAGATTGTTCAGCAGCAGCAGATTGAGCCGACCGATTAGAAGTTGACATCCGAGCCAATGACGGTTGATCAATGGAGTTCACGGGCGGCGACGGTCGCCCAATTGCTGATGAACGTGCCGAATGTGGTTGCTCTCCATGGGGACGAACTGACTGACACCAATCACAAACGGTTGAAAGTGAGCATCGACACTGAAAATACGCAACACAAACTGTGCTAATTCAATGCACCTTCACTTTCTCTGATGAACTCATCCAATATACTAACCGACCTTATAAGTCGACTTCTTCGAAGATTAAATTCATGATCTAAGTACCATTTGAAGAAAAGTTAAGAACTGCGCTCATACAGCTGGAAAACTACCACGAATATCGAATTCTAATCGAGATAAATAGTCCAGCCAAGTGAATACCATCGGCGAGCGACCCCGTGGAGCACGTCCGCCGGCCAGCCCAATGCTTCCGGTGCTGCTGGCCGGAGTGTATTCATACGAGAGGTCGTCATCCTCGTCGTCCTCATCGTCGCCGAGCTGATGCGCCATCACCTGGGCCAGCCTCTGGGCGGCGGCTTTCGTCTGCGCCTTCTTCATGTACCCCGTGGAGCCCGACCGCGCGTGCCGGTGAAGCGGCGACCGGTGGAGCGGCGACCTGGTCGGGGACGCCGACCCTCCCGGCGTCCCGGGGTTGCTCTGCTGCCTGACGTACAGAGGCCTCATCCGGTCCATCTAGATCGAACGAATCGGTCACACGGAAGCAAAGCTCGACTCAATCACGCATCGAACGACTCGAACAGCGGCTCACGCACGCAGTTCTCGCTCGCGAACGTCGCGAAATAGCAAGAAATCGTCAGGAAACGCTTGGAACCGACGGCTAAAGCAGAGCGGGAAGCCACCTTCTCGCTCACGCAATCCGCGAACGCGGCGGCGCGAATGCCGATTTCGACGAGGACGCGATCGGCAGAACGAAGGTCCGAATCATCTCGACGAACATTACTTTTTCGAAAGGAGAAGCGACGACCGACGCGTCAGCCTCGATCCCGTCGAACGCTCGGGAGGATTCGTGCGTCGTTCACCATTTTCGATCGATCGATCGTCTGAGAATCCGTCGTTTCGCCCGGTTAAAGCGGGATCGGAAAACGCGAAGATCCTATCGTCGAGGGGGGAAAAAAGCTTGAACCGAAATGGAAGACGAAGAAGAAGGCCGGGGCGACGAGCTGTTTTAACGGGCGCGAAGATGGGGCCCAGGGATTTCCCTCCCGCCCTGCCGCGGATGGCGCCATTTGTGCTGGAGGAGAAATTTGGCGGAGCGATGCGGTGCCACGTCAGCCCCCGACGCATCGGGGCCCTTGATATTGATGGGTCCCGCATGGGACATCCGTGATTTCGCGGGCCCGGGCTGTATTTGACCGACGTGTGTCCCACGCTTTTCCATATTAAGGATGGTGACACAAAGTTAAATGTGACCCATGAATTTTAATTCTGTATCAAATATCATCCTTAAAATTTTCATTATTCAATATAATTTTTAGATTTTTGATGTGTATTTAATTTTGTATGTGAAAATATTGAATATTGTTAAATGTTTTCATGCAGTTCAACAACTAAATTGAATACCTACCAAAAAATTTAAGGACCATATCAGATAAATTATTAGTTCAAGAACAATGTTACACGTTAATCTAAATTTCAAGAACTATATTGAATAAATTTTCACAGACCATTTATGTCATTTATCCTCCATATTACAATAAGAATATGGGTAGAAATATCATATACCACATCATATTCTTTTTCCAAAAAGAAAAATTGCGCCAAATACCAATGTCCATCACGTATAAATTTTTCTTTTGTCACAGCGAGCATCAATAAAAATGAAATACATCATGCGAGTACCTTTTTCAGTTGGGGGCATGGTTAGATGGAAAAAATGTGCCAATTTCATACGTGACGACTATACGCTCGCATCGTAATTATGTGCTCAATTCTAGGGATTAAGCATACAACACAAATTCGATGTTCACCCCAATGGAATACAAAAAAATTGGATGGCTATGCTCAGGGCTTGTTTGGTTCAACTTTGGGGAAATGCAAAGCCATTTCCCTAAATATATTTCAGTGAATGGGCATTTTGTGAAGAGAAGTGTGTTTGAAAACTCAATTTTTGTATATATTTTGCAAAGCAGCTTTGAGGTGAAAAGAAAAAAGAAAAATGGAAAAGAAAAGAAAAGAAGAGGAGGAGATGCAGCTAAAAATCGTGGGGGAGCAACTGGTAGCGGTGGCGCTAGTGGTGGTGGGGAGGTGGCTGGTGGCAGGGAGGCGGCTCGCCTAAGGTCCTGAGGTCGATGACCTTAGGCGATGCCCTGGGTTGCTTGGTGCAACCTCAGGCGACGGCGCTTGGGTCATGCGACCTAGGCGACGCCCAAGGTTGCCCGACCTTAGGCCACCTCGCCTGAGGTCACGCGACCTTAGGCGAGGCTTCCCGGTGGCTAGATCTGGCTGCTCGCGGCTGAGTGCCGCCCGCCAGCTGAGCTTCACATTGGGCTTGAAGAAGACGATAAATAGTAGAGAAATAGGGCAAAAGAGGAAAACATGATTATCAGTAAAGGCAATATTGAGAAGAAAAAAATTCATTAATCCTTAGACTAACATTCCGAATGCTAGTATTTGGCAAATGGAGAGCCAAAAATATGAACTAAACACAAAATTTTTTTCCAAGGGCTTGTTTGGGAAAGTCGAACCAAACGGGCCTGAATCATTGTAAAAATCATCTCTAGTGATTAGGTTGACGGGAGCCAGCATGTCATAGCTGGTTTGATTGGGCCGCTGGCCCACTATCGATGATCGGGCCTTGGGAGTATGTGGGCCCACGAGTAGCCAGCCATTCCATTTCATGGGCTGCAAAAAGCCCATGAAGAAAGAACTAAAAACCGACGTCACGGGCCTACACATGCAGTGCAAAGAAATGGAGCTCATCGTAGAAGTGTTCTTTAGCGCACTAAGGACATCCTAGGTCAATTTTGACGCGGCATCGATGATACACGCTGTCGCCGAGTCAATTAAGTCTTGCTCTGTTCTCTTCTTTCCGGAATCGAAAGGCATCACAGCAATCATGTCGGGAAAACCGAACAATTACTGTCGATCCTGTCACATCACTTCATCCCGATCGATGAATTGTAACGTGCATGGAAAAACCTTATTGGTCGAGGGCACGAGGGAATGTCGATAAACCCGTTCATTTTACTCCAGATGTGCTTCCTAGACAAGTCCATCGAACATGAGTGTCGTCATGCTGAAGGGTGTTGAGCATTGCAACCATGAATATGCATGCATCCACATCTCAAGCATACATTCAAATTTCCGACCAACATTTCATTACCGAAAGTAAGAACGAGCATAACCTCGGACCTCTATTCCTCAGCAGCCGACGCCGAGATTTGCCCCGAGCAGCTTCTTCAAGCCGCGTCGAGGCCGAGTTCGAGGTCAAGGTCGAGATCGAGATAGAGGGAAGTGCCTTTCGGATGGCATGTCGCTTTCGAGTGGGAAAGATTTGTGGCCAGAGACGGCCTAAACCATGCCGCCATTGATTAGGCGAGAACGGCAGTTGAACTGGGATGATGATAGCTTGAGAAGGTGGGTTTTTTCCCGGAACGGATGGCCCATTTCTCTTCAATTTTGCTTGCTTCCTCCTGCCTCCCTCCAACTCATAGGCATTAACAAATGGTTGGTTCCGTGTCCTTTTCGTGAATTCCACACGTTATGTCTTCTTTGTTTTTTTTTTGGGGGACGTGCCTTAATCTCGCATCAAAACCAGGATCGCACTAATTTATTAATCGACACGCGTGCTTTAAACTCGTCACAGTCGGCATTGCACTAGAAAAAGATAAATGAAAACAACCATACTGTGCTGCGGTAATGACTAATCCACATAATACATTAGATTCGTCAAAATCGGTATTGCATTATATTATTAACTAAAACAATCATATGATACCGTGGCAATGACCAATCTGCATTATCTATTAAACTCTCTCTCTCTTGTAATTATATATATACAATCCATTGAAATTGCAATGTATTTTCTCTTAATCTGCATGTAATTGTTCTTTAATGGTATATTTGAAGAGTGAGTTTCACACTATAGAATACAATAAGTTATTCTCTTTTAGTAAACGGCCAAAAATGGTCCTATTTGATGTAAAAAGTGAATAAATACTTGAAACTGGTATCGTTCATCCGATCTCACTTTTTTCGAGAGAAGGAAAATTCCGAAATCGGAACAAAAGGGTCTTTCCACCGTCCTCATCGTGGGAAAAGAAAAGTCGATCTTCATGGCATTGTTTAAGAAAAAGGGCCACACCAAAAGGGTGATTTGCAAGCGCAAGAGGACAAAAAATTAAAAAAGTTGGGGGCCACATTCATAAAAAGTGACATTTACGGGGGACAACGCACGGCCACATATTCACAAAATAATAATAATAAAAAAAAGATTTTCAAATAACCGGGACATGTCTCTATAATCAATAAAACAAATAAAAAATATATTATTATTTTTTTAAAAAGTTAATGTCCCGCGGGAAATGTAGCAGCACGGCAGTGGCACTGTGCACGTGTTCCTAATTATTTTTCCAATAATTGATAATCATCCAAAGTGGGCTTCGAGCTCAAAAGTACCCTCACGTTCCATTTGTTTTAGGAATAATAAATATTTAGAAAAAAATTATTATTTTTAAATTATTCACTTTTATTGTATGAAATAATCAGTTAATAAAAATATATTTATTATCAATAATAATTTATATCTAAATATTTTTATCGACAATGAAAATATTATTCAATTATCTATAAACAATGTAAGTGATCACTCTTTAGAAAATGCTTTTCACGTTATTCAATTTTCACGAAATAAATGGAGATTTGGTGAATGCAGTCGAGTCGTTATCTCATTTAATCAAATCCACCAAAATAAATAAATAAATAAATATTTATATATAGGTGGGTACCTTCATGCATAAAAGGAAGCTTCCATTCTTCCATGGTCCAATGCTCTTTTGACCTTCAAATTGATTGCAGTCCCTTTATGGGTCTATCAAAAGATCGATCGATTCCCATTAATTGCAGTCACTTTAAGCAAAAAGAGTCAAGTCTCAGTTATTCTTAATCATGACTATTGTGGTCACATTTTATATTCCGTATAAAAAGGAGTTCTATCAAAACTTGTTAACCCTTCATGTCATTATGATCCAAAAAGTCTATAAATGAAGTCTCTCACATTTTGTTTATTCAGCAAACATAATATGGTTCTCTATTGCATTGTGACCTAAAATGAGAGGTGATTTTCTGCCTAACAACGTGAATTAGAGTCATACAATGACCTCCCAATTGGCTTTAAATATTTTTAATTATCGAGATCAAGCTCGAGATTAGATGCAATAATTGTTTTCCGAATTAATACCGTTAAAATCCCAAATCAATGCCCATAACACATTTACCTTAGTCTCACAAAAAAACCAGAGTCGGCCCTCTTGATCAAAATCCATAATTCTTTAGCATTCCACCCAATACTTTGACAAAACGCATACACATTGACATAAAGTGGCAAAGAGTCCATTGCAAAGAACATATCCGACGCTTGAAAATCCATGCATGTCGATGCATATACATTTTAGCAAAAGAATAGATCTAGTTTTGGGTTACCGGTTTGGGATTTTTTATGAGATGAAAATTAATTTTTTGACAAATGCATCATGGGGTATTTAATTTGAGATATCTTTAATGGTATTATAATCCTTCGCATAGTATCGTATAATTGACTAGTCGACTAGTTGGTTGTAAAATACCATGCGAAGCACACAAATATCGGAATGTTTCACCGTCTTACTTCAAGTGTGAGAGGTTATTATACCTGTTTACCCATCGATAATCACTTCCGAAAAAGTAACGGGGAGTCTACCTCCCCTTGATGGTCGCCCCTAATTCCCAGATAAATGTTTTTACGTCCCAGAATTTTAACTAAATATGAGATGGTTTTAATGGCATTGTAATCCTTACTTTTCTTTAAAAAAAGGAAAAACAAAAAAAAAACTTAAAGCTATCCAAAATTGAGACTCCGCCAATGTGACGCACGATTTGACAAAACGAAGAACGTGGGAGAGGGGAAATGGTCAAATTCTGGCGGTTTCCAGAAGAGAACGATAATTCGATTTCTCTCGTACACATTCTTGTTCATCGGGTCTGGTCTATTCATCTTCTGAAAACGAGCCTCGTTCTGCGACAGGCCAAAAGACGTTAAATTCAAAGAAGATATCTGGAAAAAAATTGCCAAGAAAAATCCCTCCCTCCAATTCAATTTCGGCGAGTCCCACATTGCAAATTCTAGAAGCGAAGGTCCCGCTCATCACCAACACGTCGCATCCAATTTCGGTCCCCAGAAAAACAAAAGAGAACGTGTGTCGTCTTGCCTTCGACAAATTGATATCAAAGAAAAACATATAACTGAAATAAACGGAAACGATATGCATTATTCAGTCTCCGCTTTGGCACATGTTTCGCGTGACAATGAACATAGGGTTACAATGGAGGATGGCATTTCGAATTTTGCTCTCGCAACTAGAAATCAAGCATCTTGACTCCCAATCACAACATAGAGTTATTTGAATGATATTGAAAATGCTTAATGACATCCCTAAACTTGATTTTATGCAATGACAAGTTCGTGCATTTTCATGCCGTCCAGGTATAACATTGAACACAAACAAAAAGTTCAAGGATCACGTCGTGCAAATCAAAAGTTTAAAAACAGCGCCGCATGTTGGGCTTAAAGTTTAAGAATCACATCGAACATATTAAAATGCGATATTTTATATTAGCTCAAAGTCCGCGAGCCATTTACGTCGATTTGCCCCCCTCAAAAAATCCAATAAATGAGAATATTTATTGGTTTATTAAAATTTGTTTGTTTGTGTTTTGTTCAAAATGTTCAGGAATGAAATGAAAAAACTATTTTGTTAACGTTTTTGAACAAAAGAATGCGTTTAGTAAACTTGTTCGAGAATAAAAAATGAATAGAAACATGTTTGGTAAACTTTATTCTATTTTTGTTTTTTGTTTTTAATTTTTTAATGTTTTTATTTTATTTTTCCTTTTTTTTTTTTTTTTTTTTTTCTTCTTTTGGCTTTGGCGGCCTCGCCCGGCCACGGTGAGGCTCGCCGGCCCCGGCGAGGCCGAGCGAGCTCGAGCTCGCCGGGGGCCGGCGATGCTCCGACGAGGTCGCCGACCCTTGACGGCGTCGCCGCCGGCCCTCGACGGCCGGTCGCCGGCCATGGCCGAGGCCGGTGACCGGCCAAAGAAGAAAGAAGAAGAAAAGAAGAAGAAGAAAAGAAGAAAAAAGAAGAAAAGAAGAAAAACAAAAAAAAATGTTTCTTGAGAAGTGTTTTAACAAAGAAACAATTTTTTTTTTTTTATTTCTTTCATTCTTTTTTCATTCCTAACAAAAAAATTGATTTTAACAAAAACGCAAACAAACGCGTTTATATTCTTTTTTTTTTTTGTTCTAACAAAAAAAACAGAAAATTTGTTCTTGAACAAAAAAAAAAAAAAATAGAAACATGCAGCCCCTTTAGTGGTCAAACACAACATAGATCGGATCCAAACCCACCGACCGACCGGCGACCGGTACAACCGCCCTCAGCAAATCGGACCGGAAAAAAAAAAAAAAAATCTCCCCCGTCTTCATTAACTTGCCTTCCACTTCCCATTTCCCCAGTCTCCCCTTTCTCTCTCCTCTTCAACGTCAGCGATCACCAACTTCTCTCTCTCTCTCTCTCTGCAACTGTGGATTTTCTCGGTGTCCTCGCTCCCTGCGCAGAAGCTCGCACCAACCGAAGCCTGACGTCATCCTCCTCCCCCGCGGCGGAAGAAGAGAAAACGGCAAGCTCACGCTAATCCTCCCTCTCGCCTTAAATCCCCACGCCCTCCCTCCCTCTCTCTCGTCCGCTCCCTCGCCCGCGTCGTTTCTCGAGTCCTTCTTCCGCCGCAACGCGAGGCAACGCCTCCGTCCGTCGGCCGGCCGCCGGCGGCCTCCTTCTCGAAAACCGCGTCGTCTTTCCCGCGCCTCGCGGCGAGTTCGAGCCGGGTGGTCCCGTAATCCGCCGGGTTTCCGTTTGGATTTTCTTCCTTTCTTTTTTTCTCTCGGCTCGTGATCGCGCGGGGATCGGGAGCTCTGTCGAGCGGGCTGAGTTCGAGGCGAGTCGGAATCCGAGTTGGACGCGGCTTGATCCGAGATTCGTGCGGCGATTCCGTCTCGGCTCGGTTTTCGAAGCGGTCGACTTCGAGTTCGGGCTGTTGCGATTCTTCTCGCTGGTGAACGCGTTTTCTTCGCCTTTTAGTCGTTGTACGGAGTCTTCTTCGTTGAGCGTTGACTGCTGAGTGCTTTTTTTGAGCTCGCTTTATTAGCTTCGCAGTTTGTCGGTACAGGTGCTCGTTGTCCTCCGATTGTGCTTTTCGAATTCGCATGGAGACGGTGCATGTTGTTTCTTGAGTTTTCTGGATTGTAGATTGTTAACCGTGGAAGTTGACGACAGCGTTGATGGCGTGATTGGGACGGTTGTTCTGAGTTAGGATCGATTCGTTACAGAAGTCGCGACCTTTTTATTTTATAGCCTTTCATTGCGTCCACGGTGATCTCGGTTCTGGAAACGATCGAGGAATAACGGAGCTCCTTTTTGTTCCTACGGATTAGGCAGTCGAAAAGAGATGAATCTGTCCTTCTATCTGCGCTGTTCTGATCTCGGTTCTTATGTGTGATTATCTGATGTTTTCATTTGTCGATGGCCTTTTCGAGTTTTCCATTGTTTAATCAATGGCAGGATCTTATTCGCAATTTTAAATTCTCGATTTGCAGAGGAGGAGATCGGGGGATTCCATTGGTGGCTCTTGATGCTAAGAAGAGTTGTTGTGAATCTGGATTCTCTCAGAGCACATGGAGAGGCAGCTTCTGGACATTCAGCCTCGTGAACTCAAATTTATATGTAAGGCTCTCGGAATTAGATACACAACGCTAGCTTCTTCCTAGAAATCTGCTTAGGGAGGAATATACAGTGGGAACAGTACTTGTAATATTGAAGGATTTCGCCAAAAGTAGCAAACCTTTTATTCCACATGTATGCTTCTGAAATTGTTGATGTTTGGTATCCTCTATCATGAATTTTGCATCGAGATTATTTGGTCACTGCTTTGCCTCTTCTTTTTCTTCTCGTGCTTTTTGAATTTTTTTTTTTTTTTTGGTAAGGTCATGCTTTTTGAAGTTAACCCGCACAAGTTGAGGAACGTGAACTGATTACTGCTTATCTATTTCTCTCGTTGCTAGTTGAGCTGAAGAAGCAAAGTACGTGTACCATCCGACTTGTGAATTGTTCTCGCCAATATGTCGCTTTTAAGGTAAAATAACCTTTCATTTGACAGTGTTTTTGTAGCTTAATATTGCCAGGATTCAAAATCTGAATATGAAGTAATCTGAAACTGGAAACTACTACTGTGGCAGGTCAAAACTACATCTCCAAAGAAATACTGTGTTCAACCAAATGCTGGAGTTATTGCCCCAGAATCTTCATGCAATTTCAATGGTATGCCATCTTATCGACATTTACTGTGAAACCGGTGCATATGTCTGGTCATCTTGTTGAAATGCCTGAGTTTTAGGTAAGGATGGGTGTATTGGTCTCTGAGTCAAGCACACACCAGAAGTTATTAGGAGTTTCCAAGTTTACGATTTTAATTGTTGAAATGCCATGATTGTGGAGAACGAATAATCAAATGTTTACTATTTGAAACATTTGATCTATGATTAAAGATGTGGGGTTCTCTCCTCCTATAGAAATTGTGAGTTGGACGTTAGAGAGGATTGAGTATTAAAATCACAGATATATCAACAGGATTTTCATGAATGCTAATTTTCATTTCACCTGTTTCTTTTCACATTGCTTAGAAATTCAAATCATACATACAAAGATTTTGCATTCTTGTGGAACAGAAATGAGCGGAATATGTTAGTGTTATAGCATATTGGACATGTTCAGTTCTTTGGCTTCTTCTTGTTTTGGTGAGGATTATCATGCCGTACTGGTCAGTAAATAAAACCAAGACCATATTAGACCACTAAGATTGATACTTGGCATTTCAGTGGTAATGCTGAGTTTCTTACCGTGTATGTCGTGTCAATTGTAGTTAAAATGCAAGCTCAACGTAATGCTCCCGCGGATATGATATGCAAAGACAAGTTCTTAATCCAAGGAACCGTTGTTCCTCCTGGTACAACAGATGAGGACATCACATCTGCCATGGTACGGGTTATTCTTTCCGCAGAGCTCGAATTTTATTATTTTGTTGCTTTCTCATTTGTGTGTCTATCAGTTTGCAAGGGATGAAGGCAAGTACGTAGAAGAGAACAAACTCCGGGTGTCCCTCATCAGTCCGCCTCATTCACCAGACTTGTCACCAATCAATGGGACATTTACGCTGGGTCTAAATGAAGCTTCAGTTAAAAAAGAGGAAGAATTGAGTGGAGTTGACTTCTTCTATTCAGAGCCCATGGTAAGATTGGGAAGAAAAGCCTTCATTATTTTTCTCCTTATTTTCCATCATTAAACATGAAGAAGCTGGTTTACTGGGTTTGGGTCTTCCCCTCCTCATTTTTGAGGTAAACCATTTGAACTGCTATTGAGGTTAAATTTTCATCAGGTGGCTAAGCCTGTTGACTTCATCAAGATATTAAACAATGGGGACTTGCATGTGGAAAAGGATGTAAAGTCAGAGGAGAAAAGGAACCTAGCAGAGGTGATTGTGATGAAAGCGGCAAAAGATGTAAAGTCAGAGGAGAAAAAGAACTTAGAGGAGGAGATTTTTGTAAAGACAGGAAAGGATGTGAAGTTAGAGGAGGAAAAGAACTTACCAGAGGAGACTGTGATGAAAGCAGCCAGGGAAGTGAAATCAGAAGAGAGAGAAAGCTTGGCAGAGGAGATTGTGATGAAGGCAGCAAAGGATGTGAAGTCAGACGATAAGAACAACTTGGCAGAGGAGATTGTGGTGGAGAAGGCAAAGGATGTAGCGTCGCAGCCATTTGTGACCACAAATATGGAGGAAGTGAGTTTATCCAGAGATGTGGAGGAGCTAAAGTCAAAACTAAATGAACTTGAATCAAGACTCAGCGAGGTTAGTCTAGAAATTCGGGTTTCATTCGTCTTGTTTGGTGGAGTTTACTTCTCTATGATCGAATGGATATGTTCATGGCAGTGTTTACTCATGTCTGCATCAGCGCGGAGTTGTCCATGTATGTTTGTGTGTTCCTGTACTTACCATTTGACGACTGCATGGAATAGAGTCGCTATAACTTTAAATTGGCTGATTTGGTTTTTTTTAATATGACCATGTCCTACTGCTATTTTGATTTTGGCAATTAGTTAATCATTTTAATAGAATGTTGTCGCTTGTTGTCAATATTGAACCATGGGCATTGCTATTTTGATT
Source organism: Eucalyptus microcorys (assembly GCA_014182515.1). Lineage (NCBI taxonomy): Eukaryota > Viridiplantae > Streptophyta > Magnoliopsida > Myrtales > Myrtaceae > Eucalyptus > Eucalyptus microcorys. Next base: position 44,024,650 of record CM024569.1, on the reverse strand, counting down.
TTGGCAATTCAGTAATCATTTTAATAGAATGTTGTCGCTTGTTGTCGATATTGAACCATGGGTGTTTGGTATACTTTCATTGCCTAAATTCCAGGGACAGATTAATGAAGTTTTCATGTGGATCCTTTGTAGGCTCAAGCTACCATTGCAAAGCTTATGGAAGACAGGAGATCGAACACTCAAGAGACAGTATTTTTGAGAGAGGAACTAGTAAGTTTCTCAATTGCAGATTCCCAATCTTTTTTTTTTCTTCTTTTTTAATTCGTCTCACTTTCACGAAGCCACTACCATAATGACAACTCTACCTTTTGTTGTCGTCTCGTATTTTCACAGGCAACTTTGAGTAGGAAAAACAAACAAAGAGTACAAGCAGAATATCCGCTTCTGTTTGTCGTTATGGTGGCTATGATCAGTGCCACTCTCGGATACCTTTTACATTCTTGAATCGGCACCCCTCTTATACAAAGTGAGGCAGGCTCATACTTAGTGTGATAGGAGATAAAAAGGTAGGTCGTCACTTGTCAGATTGCTTTACTCTGGTCTTCAATTGGTTGTCGAAGGCACAGAGAGGTAGTGATAGCATCAACACTTCTTATCCGGTATAGTTTGCTTGTTGTAGTCGCTGTGGCTGTAAATGTGAATTTTATACGAACAGAAGCTTGGAAGCTAAATTTATTCTGGCAAGAGATTCTGGATAGCTATTCGATGACCATAAGAATGATAATCGTGCATTTGATAGGGGTAGAAATTCATATCCCGACCTTCGGCACATCTTCTTGTGCCTCCAGCACGGCATATTCGTAAGTGCCCTCTACGCTGGAGAAGCATTGGCTCACGAGTGCAATGTTGGGAATGGTCTCATTCTGAGGCTGCTTGATGGACAGTTAGCGGTGGTGATGGATCCTGAGAACGGAATGGTATCAAGTCAAATGTATCCGCTATGAACTCGGGTTTTTTTCAGTGATATGTGAATCGATGACAAGCTTTCTGTGATTGGTAACAGCTGCAAACAGACGTCATACATTGAGTTTCTACGCGGCTCGATTCAATGAACATCAAAGACCTTGGACTTTGAGTCGAACTTAGCTTTACAGTCGCTGTCGTTTAGTACTTTGGATGACTAAGGGCAAATGGCCCCGGAAGAATCAAAACAAAAGAACTCTCTTTCAACGTCAAGATATTTAACTTAAGCCTCTTAACTTTAATCAAATGTGTAATGAGGTCATTAAACTTTTAATTCATGTAATATGATTCTAGAACTTTAGTTGGATACATAATATAGTCTTTGAACGTTTGATTTATTTAATGTGGTCCCTGAATTTTTTGTATATATTTAATTTAATCTTTAGACTACATAAAAATATTCAATATTATCTAGAATTTAATTTAATAGAATGATAACAATAGATCTTTTCATATAATATAGGGATTGAATTGAATATTTACCAAAAGATTAGGGATTCGATTGAACAAATTAAAAATTTAAAAACTATATTGCATATCGGGATAAAGTTTATGAACCATATTAAATAAATTAAAAGTTTATAGACCACATTATATATCTCGCCAAAATTCATGAATCATTTGTATAATTATATTGGTTGCAAATAGTTACTGGACTAACTTTTTTCTTTCACCTCTTGAAATCCCACGTGGCTCCACGTTGGCATGCTTGTGGTTCAAGGCCTCATGGGTGATTGTTAGAGGGGTGAGCATCGGGTCCAGTTTGAATAAAAACGAGACTAAATCGGCCTGTTCAAGACTACACTCAAGTTTGCACGATAAGGGAATACATCGCTTGGATCATGGAACGTGATCAATCACAACAAAACTAATAATAAAATAGCAATAGCATCTCTCGTAAGGTTAGAGATTATTATTTTTTTTTTGTTGAATGAGGAGAAATTTTGTGTTTTTTTTTTTGGGTCCAAGAGGAGAAACTTTGTTGACCGGGTTAAAAATGAGCTTCACTCGGATCCGTTCTCATTCGGGCTAACCGGAGAACCCGAACATTTTTCTTTTTTGGTGCACCGCCGGAAGACGGCCAAACATAAGAGCAGGAAAAAACTCCCACTCATCGAGCTTGCTACTACTCTCTCTCTTATCGAGGCGGCGGCGAAAGGAAGAAGGAAGACATGGGCGCGCCGAAGAAGGCCCCGGCCAGGGCGGTCTCGGACGATCCCGAGGACCTGGCGCGCGTGCCGCTCCAGGCGGTGCTGCTGGCCGACAGCTTCGCCACCAGGTTCCGCCCCATCACCCTCGAGCGCCCCAAGGTACCGCCGCCGCCTCCTCTGCCGTCCGTTCGTTCTCCTTCTCCTCCGCCGCCCTCTTCTCTTCCCGCTTCGGTTGCGCGCGGAGGGAGTTTCCGCGCTGGATTCTGCGTAGCGTGTGCTTATTCGCGTAACGCCGCGCGGGGCGGGGCGGGGCGGGGCGATGTCGCGTGTGCGATTTAGGAGCGAGCGAGCTTGGTGTGTGGTTCGTCTGAGTAGTGCCGAATTGATTGTAGCGATGAATTGCGGGGGGATTGATTGGTGATGATGTGGGGCGGAGTTTTCGCTTGCTTAATTTTTGGCAAAACTCTAGCGCACTCGGAAATGCGTTTGTCTAAGTCTTCGGCTCGCTACTTGTGAATGAGTTCAGAAACATGATTTACCGACCGATCGAACTTACGGCAGTTAAGGAATGGAGGTGATTGATGGCCTTTCTGAGCGTGAGCGATGGCTCGTCAGGGCATTTACCGGGCGTTGTTTAGGGAAGGGAGAGGATATATGTTGTTGCGGAAATTGGTGTATCTTGGGATGTCCAAAGAATTAGTTCAGCAGGGTCGAATGAGGATTCAATTGTTTTTGAACTGTCGATGTTTATTCTGTGGATCGTGGTTTCTTTAGAATTGTACCCGCCTCAATCCTCTTTCCTGTTGTTGCTGTTCATGAATTAATGATATCCCTGAGAAAGTTGAACATCAATCCTGACATGCGGAGGCATGTTCGCTGCCATTTTTTATATTTTTTAGCTGGGTTTACCTTTTGGTTGTTTTACTGGAATACTCTAACTGTTGGATCCTTCAAATTGCTCCTAAATTATCAGATCAATTATGTGCATTTTTATTTTTTTGATGTAAATAAGCCTTTTGTTATTGAAGGTGCTGCTGCCATTGGTAAATCTCCCGATGATAGAGTATACACTAGCATGGCTTGAATCTGCTGGTGTTGAAGAAGTTTTTTTATTCTGCTGTGCTCACGCCAAGCAAGTGATAAGCTACTTGGAGAATTCTCAGTGGTATGCGCAACCAAAGTTTACTGTCACAACAATTGAGTCGCACAATTCTGTTAGTGCAGGAGATGCTCTTCGATTGATTTACGAGCGTAATGTGGTAAACTTTCTTTACATTGTTTGTCCTTTTCATTTTCAATTGTAGTTCTTTTTTCTGCACTTCTAGACAAAAGTGCATTGCTTGATCCAATAAAAGTCTCCCTTCTCATAGTCAAAGCAGCAGTTCACACCTATTACTGCATTGACTTTGAAGAGTGCTATTTCTTTCACATTCAAATATATAACATGTCCCCATATTGATATCTTTCATTCATGTATTGAGGGGAAAACAACCAAATTTTATCAGTAAATGAAGGGTACTAACGTGCATGTGCAACTTTGGTGGTTGTCTGCTTCTCCTTGGAACTTCTTGCAGTGATTTACAGCATGTCTGAGTGCTTTTATAGGATGCTGCGTGATCTGTGTTGTTGCCATATGAGAGTTGATGAAGTCTTATTTAAAGTGAAAGTGGAAACCTAAGATTTGTGTTTTTGATTGCATTTAGATGGATGAAGACTTTCCCATAGAAAGGTGGGATTTTTGTAAATTGGCTTTATAATCTATAAGTATTTTTGTGATTCTTTCATTATTTTGGAGCCTTTTTAATTGCTGCCACTGGTAAATTCCTTCTTCTGTATTTCAAATATGTAGTGACTCTGATCTACGCCACTTTTGCCTCTTAAGATACATGGGGATTTTGTCCTTATCAGTGGAGATACACTAAGCAATATGTCATTGACGAGGGCACTCCAAGAACATAAGGAGAGAAAGAAAAAGGATAGTAATGCTGTAATGACCATGGTCATTCAACGATCAAAACCGTCTCCAATCACTCAACAATCTCGGCTTGGAACAGATGGGCTGTTTATGGCTATAGATCCTACTACAAAGCAGCTGCTCTATTATGAGGAGAACACAAACCATTTAAAAGGGACTTTGTCTATTGATAAGATGCTGCTGGTGGATAATAGCTCAATCACTCTTCGTAATGATATCGAGGTTTCTCCTGTGAAAATTGCCTCTTCTATGTTCCCCTTGCATTCGCACACTTTTGCTTTTCTGAGTCAATGGCATAGTTGATTAATATATATTAATACGTGATGGTCTTCTTTGCAGGATTGCTATATAGACATCTGCTCTCCGGAAGTACTCAGTCTCTTCACTGATAATTTTGACTATCAACATCTTCGTCGGCATTTCGTGAAAGGACTGCTTGTTGATGATGTACTTATTTCTCATAACCTATGCGCTACTAAAGTTCTCTCCCTATGAGAATGTGTTCTAGTCTGTGCTCTTAACCTCTATCTTATGCAAATATACTCGATTTTGTTTCATAGAACTTTGTGGTCGCATGCAATGGTGGATATATGTACTAGTGCATTCTTGTGTGTCCCCATTTTATAAGCGAATGAAACTCCTGTTTTAGTTATTCCTTTTTGCTATGATTGCATTTCACAGAGCTAAGTGCTTATGGTTTCAGATTATGGGTTACAAAATTTTCACTCATGAAATTCACTCAAGCTATGCGGCTAGAGTTGACAATTACCGAGGTTATGACACCATCAGTAAGGACATAATTCAGAGGTGGACATACCCACTGGTTCCTGATGTGCTGTCTATGGGGAATTCTGCTACTAATCTTGAAAGACAGGGAATGTATCGAGCATTTGGTATGGGTCTTTTGTTTAATTTTTGTAGGTACTTTACTTTCAGTTGAGAATACCACGCTAGATGAAAGTAGCAAAGTAGCATCTATTCCCTCCCCCCGCCCAAAAAAAAATAAAAATTGTAGTATCTTGTTCTGCATGTCGATGATCCTTTGACCATTGAACTTCAGAAGGTGTTCCTGCAATTTGAGCAATGCATCTTAAAAATTGTCCTTTGGAATAATATACTTTTGGTGATTTTCAAACTTACAAGGCCTTGTCTTATTTACTTCCTATCATGTGGCTATACCTCTGTCCATTAGAGATTTTGAAAGAACAAGGGATGCTGAAATTGCATGGCAGAGTACGATAATGCAATTTAAGTGCTAAATCTTGCTGGATTTAGGATTGATACATCATAAGGTCATTGTTGGATAAGTTGTTGGTATTGACATGCTTCTTCACTGAAGTAAAACTTTTAGATGTGATTCATTTTCTGCTATGGTTGTATTTTTCTTTATCCCTTGCTTTTCCTATTAAAAATCTGTCTTCATGGTGAATAGTGAGGAGGGCCGAACTCTGATGACATGATTAATTACTGTATCTTTGTTTTCTCCTTTATATGGGTGGAATGTTGTAGGCACTTTATGCATGAAGTGCTTGAATTTGGAGCAAGGTGCCATTGCTCAATTTTACTTTGGGATGTAAATTCTCACTTGGTCTGATGGATTCTGTTTACTCAGAAATAGGGCAATCCAGGTCTGCACAAATTGGACCACATACAGTTATTGGTACTAACACCACAATTGGAAGCAACACCAAGATTACAAATTCAGTAGTTGGAAAGAATTGTGCGATTGGATCAAATGTCTTAATAGAAGGTTCTTACGTATGGGACAATGTCACTATTGAAGATGGATGTGAGCTAAGGCATGCAATAGTTTGCGATGGAGTAATAATGAGGTTGGGGTCAGTTTTGAAACCTGGCGTAGTATTGTCTTTTAAGGTACTTATCACTTAGCTCAGTTAAGAACCTTGCTTAAATTGTTGTTCTGCTTTTTCTTTAGATCATTTTAGATGGTTTTAGTAGAATGATACTACTGAATTTCATGAGACTCAAGATATTACTTTCTTATTTGAAGATTAAAGTCCTCTTATACAAGGAGAACACATCCAGATAAGCTAAGGAGATAATAATTTCTGATAAACTTGCTATATATCCTAGCCTGTCTTAGTGTGACCAGCTTTTATACTGCTTAATCACATTTTATACATTTGGAAAATCCTTATAGACCTTTATATTGTCAATATATCTTACTTCTCAGGTTGTCATTGGACAAAATTTTGTTGTTCCACCATATTCAAAGGTATCTTTACTTAAGCAACCAACCAAGCAAGATAGTGATGAAGAACTGGAATATGCTGACAACGACAATGACACTCTGGATCCCGGTGTGTCCTATTAACTTACATATTTCTTTCATTGACTTTTGGTGTATCTAGCAATCATCGTGCATCTGGGCTGGCTTCTTAGATGCTTGTTTTGATTTGAAAGGACTGTTGAGCTGGAGCAGTTTTATCTTGTAAGACTGCTGCCTATAAGGCCAGTGAACTTCTTGTGGCAGCATGCCATGTAAAAGTATGGAATCTTCGGAAAGCTTTGGAAGTGCTTTACCCTGAAGCTTTTGTTGAGATCTCTTGCTAAATTTCAACTATTTCTTCTTGGAGTAAATAACTAGATATAGAAGCTTGTCAAACAAAGAAACATCTAATCGCTAAACAGAATACAAGCTTTTGACTAATGCTTGTGTTTGTCATCCATCTATAAGTGACAAGGATGGAAAATATCTCTCTATCAAGCAGGAAAGTTAGAGCTATAGTTATTTTTTTTGATAGTTAAGAGTCCTCATACTGAATTGAAAAGACCTATACCACTTTTCAAAAGCGGATCAGTGGGATTCACTGGCTATTCGCCTAGCAAAGTTAGAGCTTCAGTAGCAGAGACTCTAACTTCCCAACGAGCTCTAAATAGTTAGTGGGTCACATATCTGGGGTAGTGAATGTCAGACTGAGACGTTAAGATCGGTGGTCTCATTTGGACTCTTGTTACTCTATTCCTCGTAGAGACTATGCGATTGCAAGTTTCTAACTGCCTTTGAGTTTGTTTTCTTTCTCCTGAATTTTAGTTGCCATATGGTTTATGACTTGAAGATTTTGAAGTGCAGCAGCTACTGGTACGATGGACAAGCTAAATGGAGATTCATCGTTGGAATTTTCTGAGATGCAAGACCATGTTTCGTCAGAGGTTAGCTATTTTTGGTTAGCTGATGATTCTTGCTGAAATTTATTACTTAAAGATATACTATGTTACATGTCACAGCACTGAATTATTCTGTGCAAATTGTGGTTTAATTCAACTAACAGATTGCCATGTTTGCTCTTTGCCACCAAAATGAATTTAGGCTCAAAGTTACAAAATGATGTTTTCAGATGTTTGGCTTTTCTACATATCTAGACTTCACATACATCAAAGCTGATGGAAGAATTAATTGAAAATGTTATGATCACTTTTATCACTATAAGATTTTGTTGGCCTAGTGATCCTCTCTTGATTTATGAATTTCATGTTGTTACTCTTGTATTGTATTACTTTGCTAAGCTCATGTCTCCATTTAATTTAAAAGAAATGTTATAGTGCAATTTAAGCCTGAAACAGTTTGCCCACCAGTCACGGCTTTGATTTTTTTTATTTTATCTGGCAAAGGAAAAAGTCAACGCTTGAATGAGAAGTGAATTTTTAGTGCAATTGGTTGCGAAAGGTTATTTTCCAGCATCCATGGATCACAACATCAGTCCTTTTAATAAATATACCTGTTCCCAACTTATCTCCACATATGACTTTGCATCCCTGCATATAAAATCTTCAATTTGCTCCTTGCGTATTGTTATTAGACTCCATTTTTTCGGCTTGAAACGTTGATGCAAAGTTGTCTGTGTGTGAAATATGACAGAATTCTCTACTTTGTTTAGTACAGAGCAGAAGATAGAGTTTATCTTTCCTTTTTGGAATTTGTTGGGGGATAAACCCCCCCCCCACCCAAAAAAAACATATGGTGCTAGTTCAGTTTGGCATTTGTGCTAACATCTATGGTTAATCAGCTTGGCTATGGTGGTGCGGGTTACATTTGGTCCATATGTGAAGGATCTCATGACGAAGAATGGAGACATTCGGTTGCTCCTATTCCTCCTGAGAAAGTTGCAGAGATTACTCAAGTGATAGAAGATGATCTGGAGCTTGTTAGTCAAGATAGCAATGCTCCAGCATCATCTGGAGAACTGAAACCTGACACTCAAATTAATGCTGAAGACGATGCAGTTTACTTTGAGAAGGAGGTAGAGAAGTTGCAAGTTCAGATATTGATAATGTTCAAGTTTTTAGCTGAGTGGATCCTCTTTAAAATAACACTTGTATGTGTAGGTTGAGGCAACTTTCCTGAGGGCTGTAAATGAAAATGTTGAAGTAGACCATGTAATTTTAGAAGTGAACTCTCTGCGGTATGTGATATCTTCTAATTAGTTGTAGCCTCTAATTCTAATAGTGCCCTACAAAGTGTGGTTTTTCATTGAATTATTTGTCAAAGTACCCTCTTTCCCTTGGAATCTGAGAATAGTGCATATTTAAAGAAACTATTGCCCATCTCTTTCTTTTGATGGTCCTTCCTGTTCCAAGGACTTGTGAACCTGTGTCCGCTTTTGTGTGCAGATGCTTATTTGATCAGTTTCTTAGTAACTTATTTCATGTTTTGCTTGCTCGTTTGTCATATCAGGTTGTCATACAATATGCAAGCTGCAGACTGTGCTGGTGCCATATTTCACTCCATGATGAAATTGGCTTTGGATACTACACATAGTTCGCAGAGTAAGTTTTGTCTACAGCAACCCTTAACTTTCTTGCTACTTAGTTAGTCTATGCAGCTTTGCGGCAGCAGTGACAAATCAATTCAAGTGGACACTTGTCAAATAGAATAAGAGTGAGTATTGGGTCATGTGTGACTATTATCCCTTGACTGCTTTTTGTCTTTTTAATTGTATCCAAGTTCAGTTACCATGTCTGTAAATGGTCAGCATGGCTACAAAATATGAAGGCACCCAAGTAAGAACGAATTAATTTAGCTGGTTGAAAACTGAAACAGAAAAGATACAGGTTATTTTGAAGCAGAAAAGATGGGTGTTCATCCATATCTGGCAAATAGAATAGCTGTAGACAACATCCTGTGGAAACTTTTATTGAACTTAATGGAAAAGAAAATCGGAGGTTCTGTTACATCAGATATAGATCATTGCTGACACTGGTTTATGCCATGATATTTTTGGGAAAATGGTCCATAAGTTACAGATGAGTCAACCTTATTCAGGTGTCTTGTCTCATGCACTGATATGCAATGTCAATTTCTATGGGTCCAGTTGGACAGATTTTATACTTGCTAAAGTCATATGTTCTTTTAATTACCTGTCATTTTTAGCACCACTGCTTTCTTGTCGACCTTATAAAGTTTAAGCACTATTGCTCATTCATTAATGCAATAACAAACAGCAGTAATGTGCTCATTTGCTGTCATATTTAGACCATTGGCCAGTTCTTTCTGATATTTCAGAAATTCCAGTAATGCTTTTCATTTTTAAATCAAAGTACTTATAAATCCCGAATGAGTACTTTATAATTCTGTTGCAAGTGCTTTTGATATTCTTGCTTCAAAAGATCTCCTCTTGAAAGCTTTGTTACTTTTAATTTGTGTGCACTTCAAATAGTACTTACATGGAGGAAGACAGTTTTGGACGTTTATCCCTGGATTGCAAGTTTCCAGAAAATCTTTTGATGGTTTGGAGCACAAATTTTCATATTTGTCAGTTTAATGCCGTGGCTTATTCTTCTTAAAGATAGGTTTATCCATGCATGTTCTCCTAACAACAGCAATCCTGCATTCTAGATACACATTCTATATCTATTGCAGGGGTATAACAAGCATTCTTGGGCTGCTGTACCTTACCATAGACATGATTTGGTGCCGTTCATGGATTATTTGGGACCTATAGATTGTGTGTTCGTTTCTTTACATCTGTATAGAACAACTAATATAAGTTTCTTTCTTCAGATGAGTTATTGCGTAATGTCCACGAGACGGTTAACACTTGGCAAAAACTATTGAAGTCCTACCTGCCAGGCAAAGATGAGGAGGTTTGTATATATTGACATTTGGTCAAAACTTCATTTATCCGGTGCTGGTAATTTCATATTTTTCACATTTTGAAATGAAGTCTCTGAAAAGTTGCTCATGGTAGCTGCTCATGGTTGTCTGACGTTTCTCTGGTGTTTGTGTGCCACATGCACTTAAAATTTCGTGACTGTTTATACCCACTAAACTACTAAAGAGAAAAGCCTCACATGCCATGCTTTTTGGTTGTAGTATGCATATTAACATTTGCAAATGGATTTCTGAGCTGGGGTAGTAGTTTTTGCAATTTAAACGTCCTGTGATGGTGACTGTTATGCGTTGTACATTTCCAAGTGCCTGCGGTTAGTGCTTCAAGAAAGTGTATACATGTCCTCCATAATGAAGTTTTGATCCACAGATTGAAGTGATACTGAAGTTTGAAGAGATATGTCTGGAATCTGTGAGGGAGCTATCTCCATTGTTTACACAGGTTATTTTTCTTCATCTCCCATTGCTTTCATTTTGATGGAACTGGTGGCTTTTTAAGCGGAGGAACATGGTTGTGTTGGTCATGATCTTGACTGGCTGGTGATTTGTCACTGATTCACCTGACCCTGTTGATTAGTTCCTACTCTTGAGCTTTCTTCAAGCTTTTGTACTTGGAAAGTAGCGTGGAATGAGATCACTTGCTTTTTCGTTACTTTCACAGAACCAGCTATCGCTGGCTTTCAATGGCTTTTGTCAGCATTTCAATTTAGAATTTGTTATTTCCATCATTTTGTAACTTGATCTCTTCTTCTCAAGCTAAGCAAAATGCTGGTTATTTTCTTAGACGATCTAATAGCTACTGCATTGTTTTACAGATTTTGCACCTTCTATATGAGAAGGACATCATAACAGAAGAGGCTATCGAAGATTGGGAATCTGAGAAGAAAGATGCTGATGAAGCAGATAGAGTCTTTGTTAAGCAAGCCGAGATATTCCTTAAAGTATGTATTCGCATTTACCTTTCACCCAATAAATGTGATACTTCTTCCAATTGCCTTTCTTTTCTAGCGCTTTAGTTAAAGATGCTGCAGTAGCTAGAACTGCCTGCATCACAAGCTAGCTTGTAAGTGTTGAGATTATGGAAGATTATCTTGGGCAATGGTATTCACTTTTGAAAATTGACTGGTAATGTAGTTGAGTCTGAAGTCTTGATTCTCTCCTAGACTGCCAGCAACTTCTGTGGTTCCTCTGTTATTATGAAGTTTGCGAAACGGTCATTTCTTCTTGGCTTTTACAGTAACATGTAGAAAGCATAAAGTGATAACAATTCCTAGCAATTAAAATTCAGTGAGGTTCTTGTTTAAATTTTCATTGAGTCCGTGTGAAGGTGCATAGCTTTGTGTCGTGGCTTCATTTGATTCCAGACAATATGCCACTTGATGAAGTTGAAGGCATTCTATAGCACCATCAAATATTTGGGTCCTGAGCAATCCATGATTATACCGAGTCTAACGGGTCCACTGCAATTATGTCAAACAACAGATGTTTTCAGAAGTTTTGAGGTTTTATCTCATATTCTGTACCATAATGAATGAAATCAGTAAAGGATTCATTGTGAAAAAAGTGTGCTGATCCACAGGCTCAACTCTTCATGTCATTTTACTTCTTGACCTTCCTTTTGAGGCAGTCAAATGTAATTCTTGTATGCCTAGGGAGAGAGAATTCAGCAGCATGCTTTTGTTGTAACCGTTTTTATGAACATTTGTTTCATGGTACTGCACTCATAATAATTGCAAGTTCTTTTGTTTGGTGTAGTGGTTGAGAGAGGCAGAAGAGGACGATGAAGAGGACGACGAATGATGCAGAACATCAACTTCTGTTATATCCTTTCGTGTGGGCACCGAGCAATGGAAACATTAAATCCATGTAAAATATTCCAGGATGACAAATTTTGGTAGGGGAAGGGTTTCGTCTTAACTCTTCCAATGTGATGTACTAATAATATTCACTGAGGTTATATAGTTGATTTTTGAATGTTAGAGGATCGAAAACCGCGAAGACATGATTCTAAGGTGTCTCATGCAACATATACGTATTGAGAACGAGCACTCTTTTCGATATATTATCCCGTTCTTCGGTGACAACTATGATTCATGCTGTGAACAGAAATTATCAGTGCTCGCTTGCCACTGTGCTTTCCTTTTCTCTATGAAGGAGGCAGAGGATGTAAGTGTGCGTAATCCTTTCGCCGTCTAAACCTCGAATAATACAAAAATTATACCAAGTGGCCAAACAAGGTTCCACTCAGGATTGGCACCATAGGTAACACCAGGAAAAGCATTTCCTTGCCAAGCCTTGCATTAGGAGGTCATTAGCTAAGATATATTCCACAGACAATTTGGCATATGTGCTGGAACGTTGTGCAATGGCAATTCAGAGTTCCACAGCAACAAGAATTTAGACATCAAACATCTAGTAATACATGTCTGTCCACTGGTCGTCGAGTACAAGACTTACACTGCAGGCTGATCAGAAGCGTGGAGGTCCACCGGGAGGGCCTGGTGGGCCACCGAATGGCCCGGGAGGCCCGCCGGGGGGCCCTCCAAATGGACCGTGCGGACCACCAGGGGGACCCGGTGGACCGCCAAAAGGGCCTGGAGGCCCTGGTGGGCCACCGAACACCGGCCCGCAGCAGCTCTCGAAGATGCAGCAGCAGCAGAGGACATAAAAACTGGCAATAACAGCGCCAAGAATATGTTAGAACGATTCGGAAAGCAAGCAAAAGTTAAGAAAGGCCTCATCTTACAAAACAAAGTAAAGCTCAAATGGTATAATCCCAGAAGTCTCAGCAAGAAAGCAACGTGTTATGTGTGTGATGTCATGCAACAAATTGTGTTCCAACGTTGGATTGGTAGTGCCAAACTGAAGTTCCTAGAATTTTAGAACTCACGCAAGCGCTCTGCGTTCAGAGATGCGAACTCACCATGAAGATATCCCCCGGCTGATTCCGTCGCAGCAAAAGTACAAGCAACCGCATGGCCCCGGCGGCCCGGGAGGCCCTCCCGGCGGCGGTCCCCAGCCCGCCATCTGCGCGAGTCTTGTGATATCGTGGTCCGAGCCAGATGAAACCGAACCAGAGGTGGTGGAATTGGAGCTCTCTCTGCAAATGGGATATGGCAGGATGTAGAGAGATGGAAGGCAAAAGGAAGAGACGTGGATGATTGATTTAGCGCTGGCTAATGAGTCTCTCACACTGCGCTAGGCACTAGAAAGTGCCATGGACCAGCGAGTGGGAGAGTGACATGTGCTTGGGCCGGTGGGGCTTATATTTTGATTGAGAGCCATGTGACGTTCTATTACAGCGGCCCAACCTAATCTTCAAATGATCGATTTCCGTGACTAGTTTGAACATTATGGAATCACAGTTCTCTCTCTCTCTCGACTCCTCACCAATCAAATTACCGCACGATTCATCATTGCCCTTCGAATCAACCACCCCTTTGATTTCTCTCCCATGATGTTGACGATGGCTGAGGATGGAAAAGTAAATCAAGAGGTCAAGAAATGAGGGATAAGTTGTCCAAAAAATCTTAAATTTATTATATTTTTGTCATTCAGTATCAAATATTTTAATTGTGCTAATTGAATTATAATTTTTTTTTTTTTTTTTTTTTACGTTTTGTCAATTAAGTCTATTCGTCCAATTTTAATTGAAAATCTTTAATCTGAACGTTGATTGTGCAATGTATCATGATTGATGATGATGACGTGGATATTTTTTAATAATATATTTTTATATTGTATTTTTTCTTTTCTATTTTTCTATTTTTCACTTTTCTTTTTATTGTTAAGGGTTGGTAACCCCTGCGGGCCATCGATTGAAGCCTGGCGACCCTAGCTAGGTAAGGGCCTGTGAGCCCTATGATTGGAAAAAATGGGCAATGAGTATAAGTTGGTCAAAAGATATATTAATGACCACCAAATACTATGGACGGTCAATTCACGTGGTGGTTTATGATGTTGGTACCTAACGCGAGGTCGGGCCCAAAAAGCGAGAGTGACTGTGGTTATGATTTTCGTTCCGCAAGTTTGTTAGGTTTTTCCATTTCCAATTAGTTATGATTCAAGGCAATACCAAACCAAAACACCATAGACCGTATCCCATTCTATCGTACTACTGAGTAGACAATAGTAGTTTTGACTACAAGCATCTTAACTAAGAAGTTCTTCAGAGGTAGAAAAGTTTCTACCATCCAGTCAATGCACAACATCTAGTTCCACCTTGAAAACTTTAATTCTCTTGTAATCTAGCCCCTGGCTATTGATCACGATGCATGATTTTTCGTTTTATTAGGCACATATATATTTAGTTGTCCGGGAATATCAATGAGGTTACAATTTGGGACGAGAATGGAGCGAAAGAAGAATAGAGATGAGGAGGAGTATCGATACAATATCCGAGATTAAAATCTGAATCCGACGCGATACGAACATTCCGTTAATTCCGAAAACGGACGAGACACGACATGTTTTGAATCCCCCTCTTCAGACATTGGATCAGATTCGAACAAGTTGGAAGAATGACAAATCTCTTGCTCTCGATATGCCCACTTCCGGCCCACTTCCGGCCCACCACATCGTTGGGCCTCGAGACGCCCTCAGGCCCATATTGCGGGGGCTGGATCGTCGTCGTCCCAAGCGGGGCCCGACCCATAAAACCAGCGAAATCAAAACCGCTGGCGACGGCGGCGGTGCACGATCGTCGGAGGTTTATGTGAGGTCTAAGGGAGATGGGATTGACCAACTTCATCCTCACGGTGGCCGGCGTCAGCGCCGTGGTCCTGCTGTTGAGGAGCGACGTCAAGCAGTCGGCGGTGATCTTCCGGCGCAACGTCAAGCAGATCCGGAACTGGCTGGAGGAAGAATCGGCCGCCGCTTCCAGGTTAGGGCTTTTTTTTTTGTACCCGCACGCCGTTCGGAAACTCCGCCGGCCTCGCATTTTCGGGCGAGATTTTTGTACCGGATTCGACCTTCGCGGTCGAGGCGAAGGGGAATCGCGACGGCGTAGGCGTAGGCTGACCTCGTAGCTGAAGCTCTTAGATTTTGGTTTTGATGGACGGGGTTTGTGGACTGGTGTGAGGTCGTTTTGGCGATGACGGCGTCGTTTCGTCTTTGCCGGAGGCAAAAGGTCTCTGCTTGATGGTTTCTTGGGGGCTACTTTTTGTTTAGATGGTCTGCCGCTGTTGTGCAGGGGATGTGATTCCGTGGTTAATTGCAGGTGAATCGGATGCAAAGCAGAAATGGCGGCGATTGTTGAAATAGCGGCCGTGACTGCTCATGTGTTTTCGCATTTAGATCTTAGATGGACTTGAATACCTAGAGCGGCGAACGATTGAGTAATTTGAATTTGCGCGAATCGAACGAAATCACATTAGAGATGCTGATCGAAACATTATCGTTGGTTTTACATGTCCAGCTGCTCCATTTGTGTTCGGCCATGTTTTGTTTGACTATGGCTACCGTAATTTGTTGAATGTTCACTCAGTATTAGAGTTGAAGATTAAAGTTTTGAAGTTTGAGAACCTATTCTGTTTGGAATGTCATTAGACGTTTTTCTCTGCATTTTCCTAACTGCCGGGTATGTATGTTTGCTTGTTTGTGACGAGAGTTGTAGTTCTTTCGATGGTGCTATATTCTGATGATTTTGCATTGGAACTTCTCTATAGTAAGATACGTTAAGGGCCTGGTGATTTTCAATCGTGGCCATTCTCTGTTGAGTATTGTTAATGTCAACATGTTCTCTCATCTTTGATCTTTCTCTTGTGAGTGGAGGCTGATGGGATACTCAGACATCGATCACTGAAACTCGTGTTTGGGGCCGTCTTTCCGTTTCTGACATCGATCACTGAAACTCGTGTTTGGGGCCGTCTTTCCGTTTCTGATTGTATTCTTTGATGAATTATTTTGTTGAAATGAGGATTCTAATATTGATATCTTTTCCACTTATGCCTAGTTAAGACTTCCTGATTTGAATAATTCTTTCTGCCTTCTTTGTTGGCTTGCTTTGTCTGCCACATGTTTGGAATATCTACAACAGTTGATACAGATAGAGCATTACTAACTTGAAGCAGTTTGTTGGTTATCGACCAATTATGCTGGTATAAATATTCTGATGGTTTATCTCCCTTCTCTCAGGGAAGTTGAGAAGGGAGCCAAGGAGCTGGAATCAAAAGTCTCTAAGAAGGATGTCCCCAAGGAGGACAAGCACTAGTTGGTGCATGTGGTCTTGAAGTTGCATATGATATAAGAGTTAGATTATCGCCTTTTTGTTTGAATACTCTATTAGTCATCATGAATAATCGTGGGTAGAGGATGAATAGTCGTTGTTCATTTCCTTTGGATCTACACAGGACATAAAGGAAATATCAATCTAGTGAAGTTCAGAATTTTGGTTTGCAGTGGATCCATGTAGCTAGAGTTACGGTAACCAACAATGGAAGCTCCTTGTATGACCTCTGTTTTCACCATTTGTAACCATGCTGTTGATAATTTTTGCCGTCCCACTCTTTATTGTGCTCCACATTATTTCTCTGATACTTGTGATTGTAGATACTTGCGGTTAAATATCGATGGTTGATTTGCTTCATTTTTTCCTTGACTTAGAAGTGATTAAAAATGTGTGAAGGACGATGTGCACTACCGTGGAGATAGTGAAGCAATGGTGGTGGAAATGTAGGGGGAGAGTATTGTTTATTACTACTCGTTGCAACTGCCTTTGTCTCAAGCAATGTCGGTGGAGTGTAGGGGGAGAGTAGTGTTTATTACTACTCGTTGCAACTGCCTATGTCTCGTGCACTCCAAGACGTTGACCGAAACATGTCCCTGATTCAGTGATGAGGAATCGGTTTCGTATGACATGAAAGCTTTGACAAACTCCAATGCTCGTGCATGTACAAGAGAAACCTGGTAAATAGGTTTCGGCATGACAATTGCTGACTGAAAGAGAGGTTATGCGTTATGATCAGTATTGTTCTAACAACTATTGGCACAAAGCAAAGATGGTGATGTCGTTGCTAGCAGATGATGACTTTATACTTAGCGTAATTCTATTGCAACTGGAAGTCGGATGATGAGATCGATGAGCTCTACCAGCCTAATAACTGCATGTACTCGCAAATTTTCGCACTTCTTTTGGCCTTTTGGGAGAATTTGCAAGTTAATTACGACGAAGTAGAGGGGCATTATACTGATGAAAGGGAGATACAAATCAGGGCCGAAAACATGGCAAAATGAACAGGTTCTTCACTTGGTATGAGGTCTAAGTCCAGTTCTGGTAAAGCTTTCAAGTATGGATTTTCAGTTCTGTTCAGGTCATTCTGAACCGAAATGAATTATGTCATTTCCGATTTATATCTCATTGGATGTAAACTCAACTGTTTAGTAACAAATACATTTCTAGCTCATATGAAAATAATTTGATTAAAAAAATTGGAATCTTCATAAACTTTAAATTATAATAGGATCATGATAGACGGCCGTGGTTCAGTCAAGTTTTCTAGATATGAACTTAGTTGTCGGGTTGGTTTATACTTTTTGCACAAAATTGAACTGGTTTGGCCCATTGACAACCTCCCGGGTGGGAAATCTCTGTTAGGCACTGTTACTTTGCATACTCCTCCATCTCGGATCGAAACAGTTCTAAGTTCGGAACCCAGCTGATATTATGGCAATTGAAAAGATAAATGAACCTCTAGACATACAGTATGAATTGACAGACAGGAATATTCTGTAGCGGGCGTCAAAATCTCACTTTAACGCAGAAAGAATAGCGACACTAATTGTCTTTTCTTGCTGGTTTCCCACAAATAACTAATTACATGAACATAAGATGAAACGAAAAACATAGACCAAACACCCGCATTCAGACAAGGTATCCTAATGAATGGGCCAACGAGGACTTTAAGGCGGAGGCGGTCCAAACCCAGGAGGTCCCGGCGGCCCGGGAGGACCACCAAAGCAATCTCGCAGCAACCAGCAGCAGCATAGAAAGTTGAAGCTGTCAAGTGACAAATGAATTTGATTAGCAGAATGGATCGTCCATAAAGAACTTCCCACCTTAACGACAAAAAGAAAAGGATTGACCAAATGAATAGAACACTCAATGCACGTGCCGGAGCTATAAACTTGAGCAAAAGTTGGTAGCATTGCTAATTCCATGATCCTACGCACTGAGCAACACCGTGCTCCGACAAATAATGACCTAAACGGATTGATCTCATGGCGATTGTAATATGATGTAAATCCAAAATGGTAATGCAAATGTGGGTGCATATGCATCGACCTATGTAGTGAAAACGCACTCACCAAGAACCTATAACGTCACAAAAGCCGCCGAAGGGCCCTCCAGGTCCTCCCGGTCCTCCCCAACCTGGCGGTCCTCCAGGTCCTCCAGGACCTCCCGGTCCTCCCGGTCCTCCTGGTCCCATAAGCTTCCCCTCCCTTTCTACACTTCAAAACCACACCTCCGACTAGAGAAACAAGAAATTCAGATGGATCTTCTCTCAAATCCTCTCTTGATATAAAACAGATTGCAGAAGTCCTGGGAAGCCGTGCAGAAGGTTTTGAGGGGTATATAAGGAGAGCGTTGGGCTATGCTAGAAGCCTCCTATAGTGGCTCCATGCTCAACTGCTGTTCTTCAACCTACCATTCAGAAGACCATGCCGTACCGCCCATCATCTTACTTAAAAAAGACCAAATTGCATTTCTTTTTTTCCCTCCTATCCGAGCCTCATCTTCTATAGCACTTTCCTCAATTATTTATCCGCTTTTCTTACCACTTCACCTCACCACGTGTCTCTGATTGGATGTTTCTTGCACGGCGAGGACTGCCATGCGTAGAACAAACGTCGAGATGGTGTTTGTTTATGCATTGCTTCCCCCGTAAGGAAGCACTTCCCTAGATGCCTCTCTCGATGTAGTGTAAAATAAATTAGCACAGAATATGAAACGGCTATCTCCTCGAGAGACAAAAAGGGTAGAAACCAAGCTCCATATTCAGAGGTTGAGTTGGACTTTGCTTGCCCGTTTCACTTCCCCCATAGAAAAGCCATTTAATTCATGTTAGCAATTGAAATATGAATTGTTGACATGTGAAATCCGGCTCCTTGTATTGGAAGAAAAGAGGAAAACAATCACCCGAGTCCAATTCCAACCAAGTCACCAAATTATCACATCTGGGCCTCTAATGGTTTTCACACAAAATGTGTGCTTGACATTGCAAATTTAAACAAGCTCTAGATATCAATACCCATGAAACTTGGATTCCTTTCTTGGTCGTAAAATCTTCAAATTTCAAGTTAAGAAACAATGAATTTTACTTCACTGAACAAAACGAATAAATGTAGTCATCATTTCAAACTAAGGGTGTATTTGTTTCACGAAAAACATAACGTTTTTGAAAAATGTTTTCGGGGAAACCATTTTCCAATAAAACGGTTAGTTTTCTTCTGATTGAAGATGTAGAAGACGGCAACGAAGAGGAAGAGGAGGGAGTGAAGCCAACAGGAGCGCAAGAGGGGCTAGGGTTGGAGGAGGCGGTGGTGACAAAAGGGAGGGGGTGAAGGAGAAGGAGAGAGGGGAGGAGGAGTTAGGGTTTACATTCACAGGCAAAGAAAGAAAAGAGAAAACAAGAAAAAATAAAAAATAAAAAGAAAGAATAAAGAAAAGAAAAGATATAATAATAACAAATTCAAAATTTTTAATTAGAAATTCTTTTTAATAATAAATTTTTCATTAAGCAAGGACGTTGAACAATGTTTTCCAATTCTTTCAAAAGGGAAATTATTTTCCTGAATTTAAGCTTTGCAAAGAAAACTTTTTCTGTTGACTAGAAATACATTTTCCGTTGATTCATTTTCCTAAATAAACTAAATGCTGGAAAATAAGGAAAACGTTTTCCCAGAAATTGTTTTTCGCAAAACAAACACACCCTAAGATGCAAACAAGGGAAAATGAAAAGAGGATAAAGATTTTTGGGAACCATGAATCTATCATGTCAATTACCCATCGTATTTCTGAGTGTCAGGACTGTTCTTAATTATTCGGGATGAAAGCCTCAAGAGCTACATCTTGCCATGTAAGCTCGATACTGAAAAACTTGCATAAACTCCAGAATCTGACAGCCGATTCATCTCGATCCAAGAGCAAATAATACATTCCTCAGGGATATCTATGAGCTCAAGACAAGGGATTTTGTACAAACTCGTATTATGCAAAACCTGAAGAGACGGACCGAGACAGGCAAACTCTTTAGAATTTTGGTGAGAGAGATTGAAAAGGCCTCCACGCACCAGCTTCTAGTAAGATGTGGATGCTTCTCACAAGTCAAGCTCATATCTGTACAAAAGAATTTTCCTATAGATCACAAAATTGCTGCCAATCCCAGAGTATCCCCCTCCTCAACCGTTGATCTTGGTGCACTGACTGAGCTGCGAGGCCTCGCTGAATATAGAAAGACAGAATGCTTTAGCACAAGAGAGATTTCATATGTTGGTACACTGGTCGTCAAGAAACTGAACTTCTTGCAAACAGCAGTGGAAGTATGGTATGTGTTGTTACACAAATATTAGACAATGAAAGATCAAGCTGAAGATCTTAATCTTGTATTGTTGGTCTTCTACAGAACAAGTTTTGATTCAGGTGCAATGATGCAGCGAGAGTCATTAGTAGTCACAATCTGTAATGCAGAGTACTTGTTCTCAATGCAAGGTCTCAACTTTTAATTTCACGACAGGCCAAGAGAAAGCAAACCATGCTGCATGCCCCCAGTTAAATCGGTAGCCCAATTACCCATGAAACTGAAATGCTAAACCATTCATTGTCCCGAAAGTAAATTCCAGATCTATTTGCTTGTAATTCTGGAAGTTCTCACCTGACATGTTCGTGATAACATTGACACTCTTTTGAGCAGCAAGTGCTTTTAACTTATTTTCTGTAGCCAACAAAAGTAGACTCTTCATATGCTGCTTCTGTTCCTTTGGGCTGGAGGTCTTTGTCAATGCTTCTTCAAAAGCTTGAAAATCTTGGGGTGTAATAGCAGGGAGGGAAAGCAGAACCTGGGTATTTCCAGAAAGTGGGCTACTATTTAGCAATCCATTCAGTTACATCTTATATCAACTTCTAAAGGTAGTATTATTGATTAAGTATTGTCCTTACCTGCCTGGGAGCTGGGTCTCTATCACAAAGATAGACAAATATTTCACGACAGAGGGCAACCAAATCAGCACTGATGATGGCATTTGATTCTAAAGTCAAACCGCGGATTACAGCTGAAAAAAGATCTTTAGAGACAAATTGTCGAAGTTCCACATTATTGGTTGATATAGCTAGAAGAATCACAGTAGCACAAAAAGAAGAAACTTTGGTCACTGCATCGCCATCTGTCCACGTGAAAACTTCTAAACACATCTGTAATACAGGAAGAGCCAGACCTTTGTGCTTCATAAGGAAACTGTAAATGGATTAGAAGAGTGAAAAGAATCAAATATGAGTATACCAATTCACACAAAGAACAGGGAATAAGAAAAATCTGCTCATCATTTATACCTGACCATAGAGCTTTGTGAGTAGACGTCCAACTCTTGCAGAGAAGACGTGTCAATGCGGTTGGCATGCCCTGATTGTTCTAGTGAAGGAAGCCCTGTATTTAATGCCGGGGAAGCTATCGCAGAGAGGAGTGCACATATTTCACGAGTTAAATCTCGAAGTAACTTCTCCTCCATAACCTCAACTTTCAAATCTGAACTAGCAACCATGCCAGTAGTATCCGGAACCTTTGCTCTACCTTCATGCAGCAGACTGGACCATGAGCTGCTAAGAGCTTGTTGAGAGCGGATGAACAATGGTTGGAGGAGCGTCTCCAGCCAGGTTTCCCACAAGTCTACTGGACAAGCTTTAATCAATGGGATTACAACTAAATGAACAAGCTGCCTTAAATGCCGGAATTCCATGAATTGGATATTTTCCATCAGTGCTACAGCGACAGAATGAATATCCAAACATTTGAAAAATGCATCACCAACAGTAGTTGATAAGCCTAGCACATTATACCTGAAAAATTGAAACAGTGGTTTGAACCTTGTAAAAGAAAGTTCTCACGGAAGAAAAAAGTAATGGCAATCTGTTAGAAAACAAAACCAAGCATCCTTAAAGCAAGCTATCATGAGTTTCCTGCCTAGAGACCCATGAGGGAACACTAGTCTAGTGTACTAATCTAGGGTTTCAAAACGAATAATTGAAATTTTTTCTTTGATAGAGAACACTCATGTCGATGAAATTATTTGAAACCTTTATTGGAAAAAACATCTCTGAACAAGGTTCTAGCACCATGCCAAATGTGTCCAAAGAAGAAGAGCAGAGCAAATGAAGCATGTTCAAAAGGTTTGAAAAGATAGTAGGAAACTAGAGGAAACTTCCGACATACGCCAGTCAAATTATTCTGAAACTTTTGAACCTACATTCATTAAGAGATAAAAAAAGCAGTACAATTAAACTAGATGCCTCATTTCACCAATGCTAATAATTTTTCACCCAACATCATTCTAAACAGAGTACAGTTCAATAAAATAGCACCATTTCAGGACACTTTAGTTTGTGGTTAGTACCATTGGAGGATGCCTCATATAAAATTGTTTTCAACGCCCCACCTCAAGTGTTACCAGTAAAAGTTTTACATCCTGCTTTAGTCTGTTTAAACCCCAAAAGACTTAGGTCTGACAATCTGTAAGAACAGAAATTTTAGCAAAACAAAAACCTTCATCTGATGTCCAGGAAACGTTTACAAATTTTTGGTGACCCCTATTCTTTTCTTATTGGATCCACATCACGTGCTCCAATCCCCCACTTTTCTCCTTCAACTAGGTTAGTAATTATTCACACTTACCCACTGTCTCTGACACCTTTCAACCAGTTCCGAATATCATTTTCATTTGGCTCCATATTTCCTTCCTTGCTCAAATCAGTTTGAGATCCATCTGCTGAATTCAATGTGGACTTTGAAGATTTAGGAACCCCTTCTCCAAGAAGGCCGGTCTGCTCCACATTACTTATGGTCATTGCAGCCTTCAGCTCACTGGGTAACATACAGAAAACAGGAGGAGACCAAAGGGAGTGTATGGCACGAAGTAACTGCATGACAAACACAATGAAGAGCTCAAATTCATGCAGTGATGGTAAAGGCAGGATATCATGGATTAAACACATCTACAAAAAGAATACTTGCATACTTTTAGAAGGGGAGGCAGCATCCATGACAAATGTGAAGCCATTGGATGCAAAAAAGCTGAATTTCCTATGGAGCAACTCTGCAAATTCAAATTCCCTTTTCTGTATCCACTTCTCTTGAGTGCCTTCTCAAAAAATGTAACTGTATGGAAAATTGACCACATAAAGGATGTCTCAGTGCACAAGCGAACCAAGCCTAAAGGTTCAGATAAATAATTGTTTTGCCATTCTGCCTGGATCCATTGTTGGCTCAGTGGTTCCAACAACCAAAGCAAAACTTCTTGCTGCTGTTGAATCCTGTAGCAAGTTTAGATTAAGAATTCGAACATTTTCTAATGTAGAAAAGGAGACAAGTTTAGGAAACCAAACACAAGTGATTACCCAGCAGCAGAAGCCATTACAAGAAATGCTTCTCCAAGAATATTATGTTCACCACGCAGAAGACGACCTTCTCTTTGAAGACAGGCCATTGTGTCAGCAATCCCCTTTAAAGAAAAGAACAAAGAAAGGAAGCAGAGACAATTAATGTCAGAAGAGCTAGAATGAGATACAGATAGGCACTATATTAGTACTTGACATTTCAGCCAACGGTAGCTGTAAGTAACCATCCATTTAAGCAATGTCCTCTTTTACAAAAGAAGCAATTCAGTTCCAACTTCTTGGAAAGAGATATCCTATTTGGCTAAGTATTTAATCCTCTGAATGCCAGATTTGTACAAGTGGATATTCTCTTAGTCACTCCTCTTCTCCCAACAAAAGCCAGCGTAGACATTCAGAGAGACCAAAGAAATGAACATTCTTTCTCAAGGCAAGGTAAATGGTATGAATAACTATGATGTTAACACTAAATCTCGCAGCATAGAGAAAACCAGGTCCAAATGCATCTTAAACTTAAGCTCATTCTATACTCGTACTCATTTACAATACCACCTCTATTCTGCCCATGTCTCGGTATTGTTCTGCACATTTTTCTTTTCATATTCTTCTTCCTGCTCATGTATTTTTCTGATACCTAGAACTGTTTCTATAGCTAGTATCTTACTTATCAAAATGTAAAAACAACTGTTTCAGCCAAAGAGGCCAAGTTTAAATGTATAGGAAGACACCTTCATGTGTGGCAGAATGCTTTTATCAGCAGCTTTGGCAATCCGAATAAATGAGGAACATATGTGCAGTCTTGCATGCCTAGCACTATTTGTTGAGGGATCCTGCCAAGCAAGCATTTACTTAAAGGCATATCCTGTACAGCTTTCTTAAATATATTCTATCTCAGAATGATTAAAGAGACCTTAACGGCAAAGGGAAGCGATGTTAAAAGCTCAAACAATTTGGTGATGACACTGCCAGCAGCATTTGGAAAATATTTCATAAAAGGGCCGAATGCATCTAAATAGCGCCCAAGAACTTCCACAAGAACTGGTTCACTCCATTTCAAAGCAAGAAGTTGCTGAAGTAACCCTGCAATCTCAGTTTTGAAGCAAAAAGTTGTTTAGTGATAGTAGAATATCACGTCTCTGACAGAAGAAAAAGGCGCAGGTTACCTTCGAATATGGTACACAATGTGAGTTGAACTTCAGAATTACCACCTCCAAATTCGCCTAATCCGTCAAAAACTGTGTTCACAACATTTTCTAGAGCCAACTGCATACTTTCCATCAAAGCCAAATCCTAGAACAAGGTGATACAAACTTTAGGGTCTAATGATAGAATAAAGCAAGGACAAATGAAAAACAAGGAAAGGGGAAAACCCAATTTCTCTTCCTCCTCCCAACTAAGACAAATTTAGCTTTTAGTTAGAGATGTAAGATCTCAGTATGAACAGATTTTCCAACTATGAGCCCACCAAAAAGATCCAAAAACCCAGTCCCCATCCTGCAGCTTGACAGAGATTAAAAGAATAATAGTTTAAACCTTAAAGAGTTCAAATATTGGCCTTGTTTTGTTCTTTTGATTAAAACTGTAAGCTGGGTTTTGGAGGTAAGCTATTGCCTATTATGTCATGTCCAATAACCAGCAATATGACAAATGGGTAGTACAAAATTGGTAGAACCTAGGGTATTAACCATTAACTTATCTTGAGGCCCACTTCAGCATCACAAGCTCTCTCAAATACAGCAGGCTCCCATCCAATTTTTTCCCTTTATTATTGCAAAAAACAAAGGATAAAAGATTATGACCCCAGCAATTCCCATAAACTCCTATAATAAAAGCCAAGTATGTTAAATGAACAATGTACTTGAAACAGGCTCTTAGCACGATTGCATTTCCAAATAGCCAAATTGCTAGGAAAGAAACTCCATGAAGAATCTACAAACCAAACCTGAGCAGGCATTGGAGGAGGCAAGGGATTCTTGATCATTGAGATGATTCTTTCAGATACTTTCCTACCAGCTATTATGGGCTTGTTTGCAGCAACAAACCTAACCAGCTCCAACTGCCAAAAACCAATCTATCAGCATTAAGCAATTGAGGGAAAAGTCATGTAGCATCCTAGTTAACATTTGAAGCAACTTCTAAACGGGAAAAGAAAGTATCTCATCAGCATACCAGCCTCGAGCGATACTGGCTAAATTCACCCTTGCCCTCGAAATCATCACTCCACAGCTCCAGAGTTCCCAAAGATACTACTGTCTCAGGAAGAGCTTTTTCTTTCTTGAGCAGCCTTAGGAAAGATGTCTCTAGAATGGCACTGCATGTATCATCATTTACAAAATCCAAGAGCCTTTTCTTCTCCTTATCAACCTGTCCAACGCTAGAATCTAGACTACCAGTGGCTGGGGTTTCTCCACCAACATTTAGAGGCACCTTAGCCTTTGACATTAAATCTCTCATCAGTGCCTATAATTGCAAAGAACTGTCAAGTACACTTCATTTAACTACAAAGAATTCAAGATCTGACCACGACATCAAATGATCAATAAAAGAACTGCTTACCAGCCAAAAGTACAGAGATTGGAAATGAAGAGCAAATTTGAAATGTTGAAAGAAGCCAAGCATCTGCATTAACGTGACAATGATTAGCATACACACACCCTAGTAATCACACTACTATAGAACTTATAATCATCATGATTGGGAAAATTATTTCACCACAGGCACAGTTCTAGACTCTCAGAACTTGAGAGCAAAGAGACACCTGCTTCTCAACTTAAAAGATACAATTTTAATGCTTAAACCAGCTATCCTACAGATGTCCATTCTTCAACTGATCAACAAAGATTACGTTAAAACTAGAAACGATAAACGATAAATCACAATTCCCAACACCAGCAGTGGAGGGAAAAAAAACTGCCAAACAGAAGACAAACAAAAATGAACTAAAGAGGTTGTCAAGAATAAACAAGTTCTTTTCAAGATGCCAAATGAAGAAAGCAACTGCTTTGATGCCACTTTGCGCCACGTAGATCCTATGATTTGAGCCGTGAAAGGCAAGTCACTCAATTCAAGGACTCATTTGGCTCAGCCAGGTGAATAGAGTCCTATATATCAATAAATTAGCAATACTTCCCGCATTAGCAGCCAAAAAACCACAGGTCACTTAACAGCCATGTTTTCATGACCAGAAAATAAAAACCACCTAATTTTACTCCAGCAAGCAAAAACAGTGTGGGCATAAGGCTGGAATGAAGGAATTGAGAGCAGACTCTTCCCAGCATCCATGTGGCATGAACATAAGATTGGATCTAGCATATCAAGACTTCCTTGAAAGTAATTTGATCTCTAATTCCTCTAAATCATGTCATTACAAGTTTTAACAAACTGAAGAGAATCTACATAAGTAATCACCTGCTGCAAATAAACAGAAAGCACAGTGCTATCACCAGCAATGCATGGCAAGTTGGAAGAACCCAAAGAGACCATGCTCTCACATATATACTCAGAAAACTCAAATTCATTTTCCTCGATGATGCTTGGATTCGATGTAGATCTATGCAGAAATTCTCCAGAAACATTCATTAAGATCCGAAAGATACTACCCATTGCAGCATCAAATTCTGGAGCAGAGGAGTCAACTGGTCTCTTTCTGCAATCACAAGTGAGCATATGAACAGGTCATGGTCAGATGAGTGAATAACTACTCACAGATCAATTGTTGACAACTGCCCATACCTTGGGGAGACAAGTTTGAAAAATTCACAGGCATGAAGACGGAAATCAGGAGAGGAGAGTAAA
This sequence comes from Eucalyptus microcorys, assembly GCA_014182515.1. Lineage (NCBI taxonomy): Eukaryota > Viridiplantae > Streptophyta > Magnoliopsida > Myrtales > Myrtaceae > Eucalyptus > Eucalyptus microcorys. The sequence goes on along the minus strand of CM024569.1, from coordinate 43,997,036 downwards.
ATGCCACACCTATCATAAAAAGAAGAGAAGGGGGGAAGGAAGTGAAGTGACAAAGGAAGGAATTACTGCATGCCAAATTTTGAATAAACAAGTTTTGTACATAAAAGATTAAATACCCGTGAATAATGCCAGATTTGGCAAGGTCTGACACTGGAGCCCACTCAGCATATGCATTGATGGCATTTAAGGTAGCAATTACTGTGGCTGCATGTTGTTTTGCAATTTCAAATTGTTGCCTACCAGCTTCATTCAAGGCAGCTCCAAAATGCTTCTCTAGCAACTGAACCAAGAATGGCAGTGTTATAATGGTACCAGATAAGCACAATAACACTAGGCGTGGTCAGAATCATACAATGTACAGTAAAGGTAAAATATCAGGCAAAGATTGTGTAAGTCCTCGTAACAACAGCCTGCGCCTGTCACCTGAATTAAGAAGCAGAAAGAAGAATTGGAGTTGGCTGAGGCAAAATTTGGAAGCTAAAAAGATTAGATAATATCCATGAAACCAAAGCATTATGGAGTATTGATTAATTGAATGAAACAAGTTGGAAAATATTCTAGTACTAGAAGATATCTGGCACTAACTTTCAACTTACTGAAAATCAACCAAATATTACTGCTAAATTTCTCACACATCTACCCTATTAGAGTTACAATACTCTGCAGACTGGGTGGCAGAACAGCCACTAGAAGTCAAATCAAATGAATAGGTAAATTAATAAACTAACCTTCCAAGTCTTCATTATGAACAGTAATATCTTCCGGAAGCCACCTCAGCGTCATCGAAACCAGCTCCGCCTTATTAACCAAGGGTGGATATAGTGATCAATAGATGTTTAATATAATAGTTGAAATAGCCAAGGTGAGGAAATATATAGATTTACTTGTATAGGACCCTTGCTGGAGAAGGAAACTAGAGAGGGAAGTAGCTCCTGCCATAAACTCAGTTCTTCTCTTCTAACTATCTAAATTTGTACAAAATCACATTAGCATCGCGTCTGAGAAAATCCCTTTAAGCTTCAAACTCAAAAAGAATGTAGTTAAGACCTCAGCAACAAGGGCAGCTGTTTGACTCTTCAAAGCCCATTCTTCAGAAGAATATGCACTCTCAGACATCAATTCTACAGCAACATTTGCAAAATTCCTACGTTCTGTGGGGTTCAATTCTTCCCATCGCAATCTAACCAAATGCTGCAACAGAATGCTAATGTTAAGTGAAGCCATATAAACACCCACGTACTTCACAGTCACAAATCTAAGCTTAAAAGAAAACTCTGCTTCATTATTGAAGTTCTATAAGCACATCAGCAGAGATGGGAAGCATCAACAAATTTTATCTCAAAAGGCACAGGAAAATCCAACACAAACAAAGCACATAAACCGTAAACTACAAAAGGGATGAACCTGAAGCATTTTGAACGCTTGCAATCTAATTTCAGAAGCCCAATCCTTCTTTACTAGAAGGAATGACGAGCTTGCTAATACTCTTACATCTCCAGTCTTGATCTGTTGAGAAAGCAGAAAAAAATTAAGCACAACCAAAACAACAAATGGCACAACCTGTTGAGTAGAAGCACAAAAATCATATAGCATATATTGTATAATCTTGGGATCTATCGATGGAGAAGATCACTCAGACGAATAAATAAACCACTCACAAACTAATTCTCCCGCAAACATCAGCATTGCGGAAAAACCTTCTCCCAGGCAAGTTCAAAGCTACAAATACTTGGAAAATTACAACAATAAGTTACACAAGTACCCAACCAGCTAGGGAAATATTAAGCAAGCTTGGACAGTAAACTTCTTTAACCAAACTAACACATTCCTGGACTAAGAAACATTTATTAGGAAAAACTAAACCATTTGTTTTCCTAGGAAACTAGCAACCTATGCATTACACAGGTAGACAACTTTTTTAGCAGAATAATTTTGATTTGCACCCATGTGAATCAAACAAAATTTCTCAAAGCAATCTGATAGTTTAGTTTATTTTGAAGGCCCTCTTTATTGTTGGCTGGGAATAGCTACTTGTCTCACAAAATTCTTTCCACCCATATGGCTAGAGCTGACCAAAATTTTTATATCTAGGTTTGGCAAAATTGTCTCGTAGAATCTGAATTGGAATGTGAAATTGACTACAGGTACAACTTAATTATTAAGTTAATAGCATTTGTGATTTTTAGCCAAACGAAAAATAGCAGTTGCAATTGCAATTAATACTGTTGGTCGAGCACCTTGATTGTAACACCCATTCGTTCCTTTGATATCAGATATCCATAATTCTTCAAAATGAAGACAGTCAAGAAACAGAGGGTAACAAACTTCCTTTTAAGTACTAAAGAATCCCTTCAGTAATCCTTAATAGATCAAAAATGAAGAACACAAAGCAGCAAGCATCCTGAACAGTTATATATTTTAACTTTGTCTATGCTGTATAATGGTACCAAAACAGACTCTAAAAGTCCCAAAATCACTAGTGCATAAACCACACAAAATTGATGCCGATAGTTCTAGCTCCTAGAAAATGCTGCCGATTACGTATTAAGTACGTGTGACTTAACCAAGGAAAAATGCGAATGGGGGACAGACCATGGCTTATCGCTCTAGTGTAATTGCCAAAGAAAAAAAAAATGCACGTGCCGAAATGCTTTTTTGGGGAGCATTTATTACGAAACAACTTATAAAGAAAAGTAACTTCAAACAAGTTCAGATTACATCTTCAAAGGTAGAAATCATGGCCAGACAAAGTTCCCAGAAATGTTTCATGCAGTGCCATTTCCCAGCTTACCCATCAAAGTCCACAAGCAAAAATTCCCCTTACTCTGGACCGGAAAGAATGGTTGATTACCTTACCCCAATTACGCGATCCATATCCCGACATTAACACCATATTATATCGGAACCCAGTTCCAACAAAATATGGCAGTGATTTACTACAAGAAACTACACGGACAAATAGCTCAAAAGCTGTCCAGCATTAAAAACCCTCTGACCTTCCTTCATCACCAACGAGTATGAGCTAATCGATGACCTTAAACCTCCAGAACCCTCAAATACCAAACTATTACCACGCCTACTGAAATAAGAAAGACTACGGATGGCCAAACCCACAGCAATTTCCCCCATAACCAACTTTTGAATTTACTAGAAGAACTCACGGACCACACACAATACGATCACTCTTTCCCACCCAATCACAAAATGGCCTCTTTCACTTATGTAGGAAGCTTAAGCTTAAGACACTTCGGAGTCATCTCATCACTTCCCCGAGCATTACAAAACCTCAGGTCCAGTATTTCCATCCCGGGCCTCGACGGCGACATCATTTCCACGATAGAAAAGGAAAAAGGTCCTCCGACCTCGACAATTTCGATGCGTAGACTTATTCAGGCACTACGAACACGCAAGTCAAAAAGCCGGTAACGCTCGTCATTGCCGACGAACGCGGCATCGAACCGAAACCCACGCGTCATCGACGCCGGGAAGACGCCTCAAAACACAGAGAGGGGGGGAGAGAGGGCGTACGGATTCGAGGTAAGAGACGGCGGCGCGGCGGGCGTCGGGAGCGGAGCTCCAGTCCAAGGCGGTGGCTACGGCGAGGGCCAGGCTGCCGGCCACGGCGTTTGCGTCCCCCATCGCTCCCCCCCACGATCAAGCAACCACCACCGCGCTCTCCACCAATCCGCGGCGAGAAGTAGAAGGGGGGGAAGTTCTCTCGATTCGATCGGGGCTTTCCGCCGTTTCCCGAAGCTTCTGCGGGAGATGGCGGGATCAGCAGAAGCGCTCGAGAGAGAGGAGAAATGGGTTCTGCGGGTTCGCTTCGCGGGACGGAAAAATCCGAGCTTTACGCTGCGCTTCGGGCTTCGCTGGTAGTGAAGAGAAGAGAGCTTTCTTTTTCGCTTGGGCGGTGCTCTTTGCAAAGTTCGGATCTTTTTGTTTATAGCGTGTGCAGGAGAGAGAGAGAGAGAGAGAGAGAGAGAGAGGGACTACGTGATTTCACTGAAAATTGGGGCGCAAGTTCAAACGTCCAATAGGAGTCAAGTCAAGTCATCCGGAAGCAGGATTGAGTCCTTATTTATTTATTTTAATATTTTGATATCACCATAAATTTCAAATCGAAATATTTATGATACATTTATTTTTTATTAATATTAGTTAAATTTTATCGTCAAATTATCGAATATAATGATACGTGACAATTAATAAATGTACAAATTAAAAGTTTTTGCCTTATGTTTATTATAAATGTAAATAGAGAATAAATTCGTTATAAATGTATTCGTTGATAATTTTTGATGATCAAAAGAATAATCTTTGATAAATTTGTGTAGGTATAATAGTTTAGGATTTTTCTTAGTCAAAAAATTAATTCAGGATAAATTTGTTATTAGTGTATCAATTCGGATTAAGAGAATAGTTGAGTTGGTTAGGTTTTGGGTACTTCACCATAAAGGTCGAAACTCCGTAATTGCTAACACGTCTTAAGTGGAGAGCTATGATGGTAATTGCTAACACGTCTTAAGTGAAGGGTCATGATGGTAGGGTCCTATGTTAGTTTCCCTAGATATTGACGCTTGGTCCGAGGTGCACTGTGCACTGTACGGACTGTGGGTTGCTAATTAGCGTAAGCGAAAGATGGGCCCGACGGATCCTCGATTACCAAAAAAAAAAAAAAGAGAGCGAATGCCACAAAAAACTTATAATCATGTGCACAATGATGTCAATATTCCATTCAAAATCCCGAGCTTAAATCTATGTGGCAAAAATACTCACTGTCTATTACAAATGGTAATATCAATACCCAAAATTTTTTGGAGTATTTGTGTTGTGATTGACATAATTTAGGATTTTCATTGACACAACAGAAAAAATTTGCTTTGCAACGTGAATGGTTTAGGAACTTTTGGTTATATAAACCTTAAAAACAGACTTAAACTCATGCAAATGAAACAATTTTGGTACAAATTTTCAAAATGTCTCAAGCCAGGACACATCCTTATCCGACTGCCACAACTTTCGCCTACGTTTCTCTGATAAATATCCATAAATACTCATCAAACGTGTGAATAAACAGAGTACATGATGCCTCCTTATCAAACGCTATTCTTGCATTGCAACGTCTCAACAGCATCAAAAGTCACCACTCTCTTTCCGCCCCTGCAAATCCATCTTGATTGACTTCCAACACTCACCAAATGGACTCGAATCTACCGGGCGCAAGTCGTCTGGCCGAGCAATCACGATGAGAGAGACCTACCGGTGGCTCGCTCGTGTACAAAACTTGCCAAATCAAGTGACCGAAGATGAATTATCTTGAGGATGACGTCACCTCAGCATTGAGAAGAGTAGAGAACTCAGGCTGTCAATACTTATTTCAATTCTTCAGAGTGTAAAAAATATGGAATACTTGGTACCAAGAAGCCACTGAAGCAAAAATTTACAGCACCAACATTGACTGACCATCCCAACAAACCAAAAAAGGGTAACGGCAAAAATTTAAATCCTCCATGGGACAAAAAAATAAACATTGACATGGATAATAAATACCGAGTGAAGTTTACCCTCGAACTAACTTTTTCCGTGTTCGTAAAACAAATGGTCTTCCGTCCGGTAGATCGTTTAAGCTATGCTTTTGCTTTCATATGCTTTCAAATGAGAATCTGCTCTTCTCCCTTTATTGGTTCCCATAGATAATTTTGAAGACTCTCGTTGTCCACCTGCAACGTGCTTCTTTCGCCTTGGAGCACCAGGAGGGTCGACCAGTGGGCCTGACCATGTTTGATCATGCTCTTTCAAAGAAGTAAATGAGGTAGAGGTAAACGGGACATCGGGAGGGACAACAGCTGGATCAAAACGATGAGAAGCTCCCAATGGGAAACCAAGCGCTCCATCCTGATGTGGCGGAGGGAACTTTTCACTTTTGCTCTTCGCATTTGCGTGGGAAATGAGTCGTCTTCTCTGATATACAGAAAAACCAATAACCTTGTTATGAAAATTAAACCAAGTCTAGTAATGTGAATGGTTGTGCCTGTTTGCCTAATCTGCCTGCCCAGTTCTTTGTCACTAGCTGGTAATGCTTTTGACGATTAGGTTTAAGTAGCATCATCACCAAAAAAGAAACAGAACACTGGAATCCTTTGGCTACCGTGTAATAACGAAACTGAACAGAGGAAGAAGGAAAGAGAAATAGTTTCACATACATCAATGTTCTGCTGAAGCTCGGCATTGGCTTCTGGAGCAGGGACAGCCCTGACACGCCGATCACGCGTCCGTTCTTTCTTTGAACCATCTGCTTGTCCTTTACTAGCTGCTCTCAACCTGCAGAAATACAAGAAATTGCTAATTAGAAAAGTTCACCAAACACTGACGTGAAAACTGCCATATGCTTCATTTTGGATACCAAAGATGCTACTTTTCGCACTGAAGAATCCAAGGATGCTACTTTTAGAACTGAGATGTTGCATTTTCAGTACTTATGTTGCTATGCATGGTATGTAACCACATTTTTTATATCAAATGCTTTAACCTAGAAATGTGTAATTTGTCTGACTAGATTCGCACTGAAATTTCATGAAATGCCAGTTCTATATTAATAATAAACCAGAGAAAAGCATGATAAATCAGGTAGCAGTTTTAATAGAAATGAACAGTCAAGAAAACATGAGCCAGAATCCTTATTAGCCACTCTAGTTAAACCACAGGAAAAAGTACGAGGAATGGAAGGAACCAAAAAAGAAAAGAAAAAGGCCAATCTAGCTTCTGGGACCAACCGTCGAGCTTCGTCATCACGTTTTTTAGCATCCATTTCCTTACTGGGGGGATACTGTGGGAGGCTAGACGGTTCACAAGCATATGGCTCCGTCCTGAAGAACTGTGTGCAAAGGCAGTGGCAAAGTAGTAAATTAAAAGGAAAGGGAAAAGGGAAAGTGAAAAGAACAGGAAGCACAGTTGCAGAGCTTCAAATAGCATGTGTACAGCCAGATCTCACTAAATATATTAACCTTATTAGTTAGTCCTAAAATAGTTTATGACAAGCCATCATTACATTATGCAGCCAAGGATCCATAAAGTTTCATTCACATTCAGAATGGTAAGTTAATGGACTGTAAAAGCTCCACCCAAGGTCCGGACGATTCCCATATAGATTGTGTCTTCAAGTGCTTATCCAGATCATAAGCATGAAATTATACAGGAAGTAAAACTTAACCATCCTGAGAAATCATAATCTCGTAGAACAGATAATGAACAGACGAGTACAATCAGAGCTGGCCAAATTTAAGCAACTCGATTTTAAGTTGATGCAGGTTGCAAGAATAGGATTGAAAAAATTTGTGGTTTGAACCTAGCCAGAGGAAATTGTCTCCGTTTAAGCAAATCAATTATCAAAGACAAACAAAAGAAAAAAAAAAGTTGCAATTGCAAATTGCAGTCTTCGTATAGAGAGATCAACAGGAAAAAAAGAAGCCATAATAGTAAACAACTTCACTGTCGAGGGAAAAAGAGCAAGGAGCACAAGGAAGCATTTCAAATATAATGCACTAATGTTAAACTGACTTCGCTTTGCAAAGCATCAGTGGCTGTCCCGCGTTCCGCTGGATCGATTGCCAGAAGAGTTTCAATAAGTGGCAAAGATGATGGGGGGAAGTCCTTAAATGTTTCCCTGATGCATCTTCTATAAGGTTCTCGAGGCTTGAACAATGTTGCATTTGGCAACTTATATTTCTTCCAATACTCTTCAGAAGGCGAGCCGCATAATTTGTATATCTTGTGGAGTTGCTCTACCTATGTACACAAACATAACAGCAATTCAAGTTTCAGATATGAGAGGAAGGCAGTTGTATTTTCCTGAAAAAGAAGGATGGTTCCACAGACAAGGATGGAACAATCAATCAGATAAAAAACTAAATGGCTGAAAGCTAGTCAACAGCAATGAAGTATCGAAATGTCAAACTAGATCTAGGCCAATATGATCTACCATATAAATCCACTTATGCCAAATTAATTTCGTATCACCAAAACCAAGGATGAATACAATCATTTACCAGCACATGGAGTGAGTATATTATACAGATTGCCCATAATGTATATTGCATACATAGATTATCCAAACCTTCAACTTGACCAATCCCCATGGGAGCACATAAACCGCCTTGTTCATGCGTACAATGGGCAAGGCACTACTCACAGGATGGTGGGTTTGGCCCCAATTAACTCTGAATGGGAGATGCTATAATTTGAATACCGGTTCTATTGATTTTCAATCAAGTACTTGACTACCCAACCAATTCTTTGAGGATTCAGAGTGTCTAATATCGTATAGATCTAAGTATACCGATTAATATGGCATATATATACACCTTTTATTACCCACTAGACAAACTTTAAGCCTCAAACTGCAAATTACAAAAGTTGCAACCAAGACACGTTCTTTGAATCCAAAAAAAAATCACGAGAAGAAGGTCCACACATACCTCTGTTCGACCAGGCATGATGGGCTTCCCCGCCAACAACTCGGCTAGTATACAACCAGCACTCCACAAGTCTATACCCACACCATAATCATTGGCCCCGAGTAGAAGTTCAGGGGGACGATACCACAGAGTGACCACCCGACTTGTCATCCGATGCTTGTGGTCTGGATCATAGAACGAAGCCAGCCCAAAATCACCAATTTTAAGAACTCCTCCATTGTCAATCAGTAGATTTGAGCCCTTAATATCACGGTGAAGCACACGGCGATTGTGACAGTGCTCTAGTCCAGAGAGCAGCTGATGCATGTAACACTTGACCTACAAAATATATAGATATATGTTTGAAAGAAGGGGAAAACAAGTACAGTATACCAAAAAGGGGTATGGAGGCCTCACAATCAATCACCAATTTTAAGTGACAAACTTGTACAAACCTGTGGCTCAGTGAATTTGATTGCTGGACTTGCTGCTAATCCAGCCAAATCATGCTCCATGTACTCAAATACCAGGTACAAGCTGCAGGACATTCGTGAGGTAACTAAACCCTCCAGCTTCACAACATTGGGATGATCTAGATGCCGTAGAATGAGAATTTCTCGTGCCATAAACCTCACGCTTTCAGGTTCCAAGTTGTCAAACCGGACCTTTTTTAGTGCAACAATTTTACCAGTCAACAAATCCTTGGCTTTGTACACATTGCTATATGTCCCTTGTCCAATCTGACAGTAAAATAACACTAAGGAATTAGAAAATAAAAGCATGGATTTAATGTAATAGCAATTATCCAAAATGAAACCAAACAAAACAAGAGCAGAGCTATAAGTCGTGAGTCCTTTTATTGTAAACCATGCAACTGATCATGAGTCCAAGGCACTTCAAAGTTTTTCATTGCCACAATCAAAAGCTGCTATAATCGAAACACCAGTGATGAACTGTAAGCAACAAAAGTTATAAGTCACATCCAACCTTGTCAATTTTCTCAAACGTGTTCGCTCTTCGAGGAATCCAGCCATTGAGAGCCTCCCCGCATATGTCTGAGAGCCACGAGGGCCATCCAGCAGCAACCTGCTCTCCTCGAATATGCTTCGGCAGGTTGCCTAGCTTCGTGCTTGGCTTCGACCGTCTCCTTTGCTCCCGCGACTGCTGATCATCTTCGACCTTCTCCTTCTTCTGGGTCTCCTCGGTCCGCACCTCCTCGGTTTTACCCTCTCCCTCTACCTTCGCAGCGACCGAATCATCCCTCTTGCTGGTCTCAATGTCTGAACTATCCCGCCCTTTGGACTCTGTGACTATGCCGGACGACACCTCTCGACCAAGCACGCAACCCATGTCTCGCTTCTAATTTTCATCTCTGAACATATCCCATACAGCTCGTGTACGGCCTCTTAACCCACCAGCCACCACCCACCAATATCCTCCCACGGATCACTCACCGCAAGAACAAGGCGACTCCCAAGCACAAGCAGCTCAATCCCCGCACCAGCAAGTCAAATCTACCCACCTGCAAGTTACACCAGAGCTCAGACACCCCGCAACCGGAACTGGTCAAGCCACTCAACGAAGCAACACAAGTCACCAGATGCTGTGCAAGACAAGAACCCTAAACCAGCTAATCCCTCAAAACGAAAAAAACCCATCGCGGGTGTCCAGATTTCAGCACGACCCACCAAAGAAAAAACCGGATTGAACCCAGAAACAAAGAGAAAGGAAGAGGGACTGACCCGGACCGAATCTGGGTCTGCCCAAGAAAGCACCGACCTTGCTCCGGTCAGGGTGCAAGCTCCTTAAGCGAGACGTGAAACGTGTCGTCCCCGGTCAATCTTGCTCGGTAAAAAGAAGGAACTGGAGTGAGAGGAGAAAGAATTTTTGCTGGGTATGCGATTGCTCGGTATTTCGGGGACGTTCAAGGCCAAAAAAGGGAAACAGTAAAGAACAGGAACAGGAACAGGAAACAACAACAGCAGATCGTACCTCTTGGTTCTTGATTATATGCTGTCTTTAGTTTTTCGCAAGTCAAACCCGCACCTCGCCGCTGTTCTTTTTGTAGAGGACAAAGGTGGGACATATTTCTATTTCCTGAATTAACGGAAGGACTCTTTCTTTCTTCCTCCTCTTTTTATTTCTTTTTTCCCCTTTCTTTTTTCCTGTTTTTCCCTTTTGACACGTTGCTGCTGCGTCTTCGGTGATCATTTTTCTTCGTTAATAAGATTTTTCGGGTTTTCATGAAAAACCCATTACTAGTATATCCATGGCAAATTTAACATGGACTAATTTTTTGATTATGAAAAAAATTATAAACTAGTAAACTTGTGACACATTTATCCCAAAAGACCACAAAAAATCTCAAATTGGTACATTTGTGACAAATTTACTTTCGACTGCCACAAATATCAAATTAATACATTTGTAACAAAATACACCCTTTGTTAAATTGAATTAATACCACAAAAATGATATAATGATGATAAACAGAAAGTAAAATCTCAAACTATTGCACCGGCCAAATATTATGTGTCATTCGACTCAGTAATTTGATAGTAAAATTTAACAGAAATTAACATATAATAAATTTATTATAAATATACTAGTTTCGGATAATTTATCAAAAATATATTAATTTAAGGTATTTGGTGATCAGAAAGTTAATTTAAAGTGAATTGATCACAGATGTATCAATTTAAAATTTTTAGGGTATTAAATTTTACTCTTTTTCACGGTTTATGAAAAATCATGTGGAAACCATGGTGGAATTGGAGTCGCATGAAGTTCTGTTCTTTATATTTTTATTTTTTGCCGAGTACCTACTTTTCTAGAACGAATCGAGACAGAGGGGGAGAAATTTCGTTGAGGAGATGGATGGTCATTCTTTTTTAAGGTCCCTTTCAGATGGTTTCATGGGGAAGAAAGTGGACCAACGGTGAAGGACGCGGACGTTTTACCAATTATCGCCAGCAATCTGTAATGCAACTCAAACCATTTCTTGGTGCGTCGATTTCTTTATTATTTCCGTTCTTTATCAGCTGAATTGTACAAGATGGTGGTCGTGATTCGGGAACCCCAGTTGCCAAGAATTTGGACACCCAATTTTATATACGTCCAAGTCAAAATGCAGAAACAAATACAAAGAGGTTTCCATTTGAACTGGCAATGGTCACTTGGAACCAAAGGTTACGTCCAACCATGTTCAGCATGGCTTGCCCGAGATATGACTTTGCATAAGCTAATGAAAGACATGCGCTACTAATCTAGACAAAAGCATAAAGGCATTGTTAGAAGAATCTCTGTTCCCTTGTTGGCCTTCCAAAGTCCCAAAAACAAGCTAATCCGACCGATGATTGATAGCCAGACATGAACTTGAGACTCATCAATACCTCAATACACGCTGATGGAAAAAGGGGCGACCATTTCTCATCGGCGATAAAGAAATTTACTGCCAAAAAACACATGGAAAGTGGGCCTAACAAAACCACATTTTACAATAAGCAGTCGTTTCAGTGCAGAAATGAATTCAAAATTCGTTCTTGGGTAGCTGCAGCAACTACACGTACAGATTCTTCTCAGTCCTCGCTTCGCTTTTTCTTCTTTTTTTCTTTCTTTTTGCTAGGTTGTTCACTATCTTCTTCATCTTGTTCAGCATGCTTTCTCTTTTTCTTCTTCTTCTTCGTCTCTTCTTCTCCAGCATTCCCATCAGACTGCAACTCGGCATCCTCGGCTGCCTCCTTCTTCTTTTTCTTTTTCTTTTCTTTTTTCGCGGGGGCATCGCCATCAGCTTCTGCAGAACCATTTGCGTCCACTAGCACCGCCGTCTCTTCCTCATCAGCTTTCTTCTTCTTTTTCTTTTTCTCTTTCTTCCCCTCCGCAGTTGGAGGCTCTTCAGTCACTTCTGCCATCTGAGATGGTACACTTTCGGTCTTTCTCTTCTTTTTCTCCGCTTCTTCACCATTCCCAGCGGCATTATTCAAAGTTTGCCCAAGAGTAGAATCAGCGGAAGGATTGTATGTCTACAAAAGAAAAAAAATACAGGTATCATTATCTATTTGCAACAAAAGGAAGAGCAGAAGTGAGATACAACATTATGAAAAACAGAGGCTTCACTTAATGATGGCAAGCTGACACTGACATTCAGCTTTACATTATAGGTGCGTCCCCCATTGACAGTCACTACGAATCTAATAAATCTACCGTTAAGACAAAAAAAGGGTAGAAAATGTAACCGTACCTTGGCTGCAGTTATCAAAGCCCCAGCGCCCTTCTTTCTGTCCTTGTCATAGACTTCTATCTTAGGCTTGCCTTTTGCAGAGCCAGCCGAATGACCCAATTCTCTGCCCTCAAGATTTCTCAACCTTGCTTCAAGCTACAAGCAGCAATGCATCAGCAAATTCTCTCCATTCCGCTCTTAGTGCATGCGTGTGCTTGTGCGTGGGCATCTATTTGTGTGTCTGGGTGGTTTTTGAGTGATTGAACAATAAAAGCATATTTCCAGTGTGACAAAAGTACCAAGTAGAGAAATTGAACAAAGTACCTTGGCCCGATTTTCAAGTCCCATTGAGTTATCTTCAGTGTCTCCGAGAGCATCATATCTAATAGCCAAGGCAGTTTTGGCAGCAAGTGAACGAGAAATTTTTCCCTTCAATTTCGGTGCTGCCTGGCCAATCAATGATGCATGGTAAATCAGCCCATATTTAGGAGTAGCATGTTTTGTCTTCAATGCTCTGAAGAGAGCCTTTTCAGCACCCAAGATTTGGACGGTGCTACCAGGCTGCTTTGCAAGGTTTAACAAGCTGCCGCCATGCGCAATCAGCCGGGCCCCCACGAGCTCTCCGACAAGGGCAGTCAAATTGGGCGCAATGGTGTTCATTCTACTCTTTAAGTAATCATAGAGCTGACCTCTATACTCGGAGAGAGACAAGACTTGGTCACAAAGTTCTCTAATGTTTAACAAATCAAGGTCACTGACTTCGGTACCCATCGAAATCTCAGATGCTGCCTTTAACTCCGCCTCAACCTCTTCAGGCAATACCTGCAGAATATAAAGCAAAGTGACAAGCACATTCCCTGGTCAGAATATCATAAATATAATTCACAGTTCCAGCTTATTCATTTGAAAGCCTCCATTTTAATTCCTATTTGCAAAATCATATCTACAACATATACATCTGGTGGAACATGAGTCCTGATCAATGCCAAAATATTAAAAGACACAAATTTATCATGACCGCAAGCTTGTACTAGTCCGGAATTTCCATGAGCTAACTCCCTGTAACATGAAAGGAGAATCCTGTGGATCTATATATACTTGAATATCTTGTCCTCAGACTTATATGCGAATAAAAATCACCATAATCATTTCATAGAAAGCCATACCCCAGAAAAGTCTAACTTTGAGGCATTAGTGCGGTTACCCATCAGCTTCACAGTCTTGGCATACAGTATGTTATCCTGGATAATCTTTGCGAGCTCCGGAAAATGCCATCCATACCACTCTCGGACCCTCATTGCATAAGTATTCAGCTCTTTATCAAGATCGTCAAGTAAACCAATGGCCTGAATGATCATAGTGTCCACCTAAACAAGACAACCTATGTAATTAGAGAGCTCCCGCATAAAAATCTGTTTCAGTTAAAAGGACAAAAGCGGGACCACTGATAGATCATAGCTCTGAGTTCAACATCTTTCCCAAACAGCAGAATAAACAAATAAGTTTAGAAAGATGGCGATTAGGTGCACTTCTCAGATCGTATGGGACCTCAAATAAAAATATATAACCACCTAACCAAAACTGCCAATTCCTATTTCATTAAAGACCATCTATTAAGTAATTCAGCTAAAAATCAATTGAATTTTTCACTATCCTTACAAACAATTTTATAATAAATAGACCAGCCATAACCAAAAAAATTGAAATCTTCATTATTCTTACTACAATTTTTTCATAAGTCAAGACCAGCCATAACCAGATAAAGCAAAGACCATGCAACAATGATAGTCAATTGACGACTTTGTCACAGATCAAGAAACATCAAGAACCATAGTTATCCAACACATGTAAAAGAATTAGGAAAAAACACACACCTTATCGGCACTAAATTTCAGCTTGTATCTAGACAGGCTATGAGATAAACCCAGACTCATTGGAGCCAGATCCTGGACAGCTAGACCCGAAATGAGTTCAGTCAGCTGACTCCTCACACCTCGCATCAACTCCATAACAGAATTATTGTGGACACAATCGATTTGCTGCAAGGAAATAATCTCTTGGGTTTTAGGAAAAACAGAAGGAAACATGCTAACAACAGCATTAGGATCACGCTAATGCATCAAAGCATCTGCATACCAACTTCTCTTTGATAGCATTTCCAAGCTTTGAATCAGCCACAGCCAAACTTTCCCCATCACAGTGAGCGCGTAAGAATTTACGGAGACCTTTGTAAGGTTTGCTCTCAATCAAACAGGTTGCAGCTGACAGAGCTTCTGCCGTATTTTCAAACTTAGAAAAAGCTTTCAACTTAACAACCTGAAATCCACATAGAGAACAACTGTCAGGTCCATTGTGAAAGACTGCAATGAAGCAACGCAACAATCTTGGCAAGACTGACAATCAAATTAATCAGACCCTGAACGCCCTAGTGATCAAATACTCGTTTGCAATCAACAGACCATCAATGAAAATAAACACAGCTAACTAAGCGCATCATTTATGTTCCTGGCAAAGTGACAAGAAACAGACAGGTCACCTTTTTAGCAGATTCAGCGGATGAGAATTCCTGCCACAAGTCCTGGCAACAGAAAAAACAGGACATTAACTCGTAGCCTCGAGTCATGCACGACTATCGAAATTATCACAAACCCCAAATCCTCGATCTGAGCTCATGCCCGAAAAAACAGCAACCGAGCAACATGAAGAAACAAATCACCTCGACCTTCGAGAGCTTCCCTTCATCCAACACCTTAAACAGGGCGAACCCTGCCGGCGTCTCGAACAACACCAGCATTTCGAACCAAGCGCCGGACCCGAACCCACCTGAAAACCCAAACCCATCAACCTGCTCAGGCAACACATCAAAAACAAGACTCCACAGAACGGACACAACAAATCGCCCTCAACAGCAACCGCTCGACCGACCCACAAGCGATCGCACAACGCATTCGCTCCCCGACACATGCACGCCCCATCCCCACGCGCGCGCACTAGCTAGCGATTCAGAAGCGGCCGCCCCGGTCAACAACAGAAGCTCAAAATCGAATCTTTTGCCGCTCAAGAGCCGGAAGAACACACATCCCAAGTTTGCCCACATAAAAATCCTAACGTACACCGACGGTACTGCTAAGGAGTCGAGCTCGAGCGCGCAAATGGGCGAGAAGGCGGCGCAAAAGAGAGAGCTTTTCAGGGTTTCGCGGAGATGCAGAGAAGGTGGAGAGTACCCGGAGCTGCGGTGTCTAGAAGGAGGAGGAGCAGAAGGCCAGCAGGAGGAGGTGGAGGAAGAGGAGAAGGGTCTAGGGTTTAAGCGGGGCGTGCGGGATTATTTATAGACGAACAACTCACCGTTTTCTCTTCAGTTTGTGGCCTCGCTTCGTTCAGCCTTTTTACAATTAGGTTATTTAGCAAGTGTGCATGATCTTTTTCTTTTGTTTTTTATACAAATCATCAGATTTTGGAGCATTTTTTTTTTTTAGATTTACTTTACAAGTAAATTGAAAACCTTAAGGTCTGTCCTTTTTTTTTTTTTTTTTTGCGAAAATTGAATATTTCCAAAAATATTTTCTTAAAAATGTTATTTATAATGCTAAAAAATATTAGTTAATGAAATATTTCTTATTATATATAACAATTAATGTTTAAATATCTTTGTGGGCGATGAAATTTTTTTATTCAATCGTTCGTTTTTCTAGGTAATGCAAGCAATTATTTTTAACAAAATACATTTCAAGTAATATATTTTCTATGAAACAAATCCATAGGTTTTCAGAAAGTTAGGATTGGGATAATTAACTTCAGGTATGAGTTTTGACTCCTACATCTTATAAAGAAGTAGGATAAAAGTTTGAGACTGAGTTGAGATTGTATGTAAAAATTTGTAATGGGAATGAAACGCGATCGAGGAATGATAAAAAAAATAAAATTGACAAGACGATTTAGGGACGAGGTTTGTTGTCCGGAACTTGTCTCGCTTCTATCCCTAAGCAAGCTAGGGACGTCCCACAAAATTGAAGGGAGAAGAAAAAGGGGAAAAGAGGAAAACAATGTAAAATCAAATCAAATTTAAGCAAGCCAAATACATTTTAGTGTATCTTTAATTGTGGGTTTTATATTTTATAAGCTCAAAACCAAACCACCAAAATTTAAAGAAAATCCCAAAGATGATTGTGCGTTATGCACTCGAACAGATTGTTCTAGAGTGTAGAGTAAGAACATGTATGATTTACAATAACACATGATACTTTTAACAAGTGCATAACAATTGTGAGACCTCTAGTGTGTATGCTTTAGGGGAGACAAGTAAATTTACAGGCAGGGAATGGTCCAAAACTATAATGTTACTCGATTCGCAGCATAACTTTTCTTCGGATTCTATTCTTTTTTGTCTCTCTAAAAGGTTTATTATTATTATTATTTTTTAATAGAAGTGAGAGGTTAACCAAGAACATTTCAGAGGAAAATACAAGGAGTGGTTATTCCAAGCCCCTAGATCAGCATGTGCTTTTTGTACATTCTATGCCAGGCCCATAGAATTTTCTTTGTTGAACCAAACATATTATTGAATCTGTCATTTTGTGCGAATATAATGCATCTCATATCCAAATGCATGAATATAATCGTCGAACGATTAGCTCAGGGACTCAATTTGTCAGATAGGACATGCCTTGCCAATATGCTGCGTACTAATTTTTATTGTCGTGATCTCTCCAAAACCTCCTGCTTCCATTCAAAATGACTATCTAAAACATATGATTGGCATTAATAATTGTAGTCACAAGTCGCAAATTGAGCTCTAGAGATTATTGGATGATCTGCGATAAAGTGCAAAGAATTGCGATTCATAAATTCTAAATGCAGCAATGTCATGTACCAATGAGAAACTATGGATCTACCATGCTTGAAGAATTCAGGGCATAAGGAACTTAGTAATATTAGAGATGTTAAAATTGATACACGGAATTGCTTTAACAAAGTAATCTATCAGATTCCCGTTGGTACCTAAGTCAGTCCTCTAATTTTTTTATTTTTTTATTTTTAGGTCGAAATCCAGTCCTCCAATTTAAATGGCTTGTATTCAAACATTTTTGTCGACTTTGCACCTTTTGCATTTAGATATTCGTAATTAGATACGGTAGACATTTGCTGATAATGGAAGGAAAGATGGATAATTTCCTCAGACTTTCAGTTATAAAATTTTTGGATTCCCATCGAGGAGACAGTATTACAAGATTTATTTAAACAACTTCCAACAACCATGAATGCTCCTAAGAGAAAGGCTATTAGAAGGAAGAATCTACTTCACTATAAAATCTGTCTCGTTCTCATAATTGGAGTTTGCCTAGCTCCAAACTTACCGCCTCTTCTGGCTCTGCCGTTCTATTTCCGGAGACATTCGACCGGTCGTCCGGCTGGGAAATCGGTGTTCTTCCTGATGGTGGAGCTGAACACACTGGTACAACAGAACGGATTTGAACAGTGGGTGCCAAGAAATGAGGACGCGATCCTTCGACATGACGTCCTTCGGGTTTTGGCCTAGCCGAATATGAATTAGCTCCTGTTCTCATTCTTGGGGGAGCATGCATATGGGGAGCCATATTTTGTGGTCTGTGCTGTACTATGGGCACACCGCAACTTGATTGACTCATTCCGGATTCCACTGCAGAAGGCCGGCTCAAGCATCTAATTAAACTTGCTCTTGGAGGATACTGAGGTCTGTGAAGCAGGGGAGAAGAATTAAATCTATCCGTAGTTTGTAACTGAGCTTTCTCTTTGACATTCCAAGGATCCTGTCCCGATATTCTTAATTCACTTCCGCTGCTTCTAGGAACAAGTGAATCTGAAGTAACAGTTGTCGGAAAGCCTGATGATTCTTCAACTTGCTCCTCCTGTATCTCTTGAAAGGTCACTCTGGGTCTGCTGCTCATTGAATCGGGAATCACTTGGTTTGGGAAACTAGAAAATGGGACCGAGGTGGCAATTGCAATTTTGGGCCCTAAGACAGGAGAACAAAGCTGCCTTGCTGTAAAATACTGGCAGCTGTCTGGGCTAACCACAGATTGCATGACAGGAAGAATCTGAGGTGATGGTATAGTAGAAGGAATGGGAAGCCTCGCTAAGTGAAGCTGCTGTTGTAGTAGTTTTTCTTGCTCCCACATTGGATACATTACCATCTCATGTGGAAAACTCGAGTATGCTAAATTTTGATACTGCAAAGGACACAAGCTTCTTGAATATAGGCTGCCTACATTGGATTTGACTGATCTTATTTGTCTTTTTTGCACTTCTTTTGACTCTGACTCTGATGGCAGTAAACTTGAAAGGAAACGAGTGACAATAACCTTCTCCTGTTCTTCACTAGCTTTAGAATCCAGTGGACTAGATGAAGAACAGAAAGACATCGACTCCTGAGACACTGCAATGCGTTATAAAAGTCAGAAATTTAGCAATATTCCATAGCCACACTACTAATGCTCATCGCCGGAGGTCCCTGGAAATTGAGCTTATGACAGGCTAAATCCCAACTTCTACTCCAAAAGCAAGAATAGACAGACAAAAGGGAAGGAAGGACATGAAGGGAGAAAAAAGGGTAGGTGAGAAGAATTGCATACTTTTTCTCAAGGCAGACCAAGCAGCCATGGCAGCATTTTTCTGAGCTTGTTTCTTTGTTCTAGCTGGTTGCCCAGTAAAGCTCTTTCCAGCTAGCTCAACTGTACATGAGAAACCAGGAAGTTGGCCTGGTCCAGATCGAATAGTAGAATAAGCAGGCCGGTTCAAACCAGCTCTGTGAGCTGTCTCCTGAAGCAAATTCTTGTAAACTGCAGGTTTATCCTGCGCAGCAAGCCCATATGATAATGATACAAGCATATCTAGAAAAAAGCAATTTATTAGTGTATTTAGTCTATTTAACAGCATGAAGTGTTCAAGAAATAGCCATATAGAAGTAGTTCATTTGATTAAGGTTTCAGATGAAGAAAGTAAAATGATGCAACAGAAGACAGAGAAACTAAATCGTCTGTTTAATCCCTACCAAAATTTTTGCAGCCAATGCTCTAGATGGACCCTTTGT
Organism: Eucalyptus microcorys; assembly: GCA_014182515.1. Classification (NCBI taxonomy): domain Eukaryota; kingdom Viridiplantae; phylum Streptophyta; class Magnoliopsida; order Myrtales; family Myrtaceae; genus Eucalyptus; species Eucalyptus microcorys. Next base: position 43,977,298 of record CM024569.1, on the reverse strand, counting down.
AGCAAGTGTGGTTAGAGCTACCTCAGCTGCTGAATGTTCTGCTTGCCTTAGTGTAGAGCAGAAAGTAGGGCTTTCAAAAGTCTCTCCATTGAAGTTGACTGTAGCTTTAAATCGAGGGGCATGATCAGGTCCTTCCCGGATGCAAGAATAAGATGGCAAGTTGAAGCAGCTTCTCTGAGCCAATTCTTGCAGCTGGTTTTTATACATACCTATGTGTATGATGTAATTTATGCATTCAGCAGGAGTTGTACACTGTTATGCATTAAGAGTTAGACAAAGTTAAGCTGATATTAAAGAAGGCCAAGGACAATGAGTTCAAATTACCGATTTTTAGATATAAGTCTGCCGGCAACAGTAATATTGGCAAGAACACAAGAGTCATCCAGACACAGAAAAAAATACATCGATCATTCTCAAAATCAATGAAGATTTGGTGGATCTTATTGTCTCGCTCTTAGTATTGTAACTTTGCTAAATTCATTGCAGAAACTGGCCGTCGAAAAACTGCATTTCAACTACTTGTCAAAATCAGCAGATACCGTGTGATCAAATTTCCTATCTTAACACAACGAAAAAGGGAAAAAAGGAAACAAACATCATGCATTGCATGTTTAATAAAAGATCTCAGCCAATTGTGCGGAACTAAAAAAGTGAGACGGCAAGTCGCGGCATCTGACCAACTCATACTAACTAAGCACTTCCTAAAGATTACTATGTCGTGCAAAATTAAACTCTGACTGCTGGAGAAACTACACGTAAAATGAAAAATGATTTAACAGCACACACTACTCTATAGTCTATATATGCAAATAATTTGAATGAGTCCACTGGCGTGCACAAATTCTTCATGAACAATCAGACAGCATCCCAGAAGTACTCCCTAATTGTCATAGGTAAACAAACTTGGAACAACAAGAAAGCAAATACTAGTAGCATTACTTCCAGCCAGCAACTGACAATTACTAACTTGTACTACCGAAACTTCACTAAATACATGAACACAGACAACCAGCTATAGCATCATCTCCCTTTAAGTCCCGAAGCCACCGCTTTCATTTAATTTTCAGAATAGTCAGCTCCACCAACATAAATTTCCCTCAATACCCATTTTCATGCCTAGAAAACTTAAGAAAACCGGAAAAAGGAAGGGAATTTGGAAACCATTGAAGGAACTACAAATGGGATCGCCGCCCCTCATATGAACAAACCCACATCCATCGCCTTTATCCTTGTTCGACATTTCGCGGCTGGAGGGTCAAATTAAGCGCATCGCAGGGCATTCCAATGCATTTCATCAGCAACCCACTGGCTATACGGCTCAAGCCGGCGCAACAGCAACGCCTCCGCCCAGCGAAACACAACCGCAAACGAAGGAAAGCGAAACGAGCTCCACCACCTCAGTAGCAGAACGAATCGCATCGAAGCTACGGCAGATTGGAACGAAAGAGAAGAGGAACGAACGAACGAACAAACGAAACGATCCGAACTCAGCGGAGAAAGAGGAACTAGCCTGAAGCCGCCTTCGCCGTCTTCGCCTCGTCCGATCAGTCCTCTGGAGATTTTCCCGAGAAAGCGACGGAAAATTTCCCGATGGAGAGGCGAGTTCGAAGCCGGATCACCACCTTCCGCGAGAAAACGACAGAGAAAAATGGAAGAAAGTTGGCAGCGGAATTGAGGGAGCAATTTTTGATTTTTCACGCCATTCCACGACACTCTCGCACTCGCATTTACATATTTTCTTTTTTCAGAAAATGTGGAATTGGAAAAGGCAAAGGTATTTATTTTAATATTTTCATAAGCTAAAGTCCAAGACTATAAGGGTTTAATGAATCATGAAAGGTTTATGCAATGTGTGGTCCATAGAGTTGACAATGGACTAGTCTGGATTGGGGCCAGAGATGGGCAATTTCGAGTTTCACTAGCCTGGGCCCAGCTCGCTGCTTGGGCTGATTGAACTTGATTTGAAATCGGGATCTATAGATTATGAAGGCTCGTGATGAGATGACTAACATACTTCCATCCCAAGATTTTCAATAATAATAAATAAACACAAAATGTAAAAGTCACTTCAAATAGAACATTACCCATGAGAGGTTTTCAAGTGATGTAACTAGTATTTGCTGCACTTGTTTGGCTTATAACTTCTTTCCTTTTATTCTTCTTCATCAAAGGTCTCTCCTAATCACGTGGATGACTTTTTAGTCTAATCCAGCCTTTACGCATCCTTGTTTAGCTACACTCAGTAGCTCCAGGGAAGGTGGAGTCTCGCGACAAACAGCATTTAGCATGAAATCTGCCACACTCGTGTCTAAGGATTTGAGCCACGTACATATAGTCACAAATGTTTGATCAGCTTCATTCAATTTGCTTCAAGGGACAACTTTTCCAAAAGCTTCATGCTTTTTTTTCCTAATTCTCCATGTCACGGTTACATAATAGGTGACCTAGAAGGCTAGAAGAAACAAACCTAAGTACCAAGAAGAATGCCCCCACTCATCGACTGTTTTCAACTGCTACTTGGCGGAGCCTGTACTAGCCTCTTCCCATAACCCGCAACAAAGAGATAGGCTTAGGGCCTATTTGTTAATGTTCTTTTTTTTTTTTTTTTTTTTTTTTTTTTTTTTTTCTGTTTTTGAACAAAATTTTTGTTTTTTTGTTTCGGGGAAACAAAAAAAAGAACAGAAACGCGTTTATTTGTGTTTTTGTTCCAAATCTATTTTTTTGTTTAAGAACACATTTGGAATGAAATAAGAAAAACTTGTTTATTGTTTCTTGAACAATTTTTAAGAACAAATTTTCTTTCTCCTCTCTTTTTCTTCTCTTTTATTTTTTCTTCTTTTATTTTTCTTTCTTCTTTGCCCAATTGCAGGTCTTGGCCATGGCCGGTGACCGGCCGTTGAGGGCCGGCAATGTCGTCAAGGGCTGATGACCTTGCCGAAGCGTCGCCGGCCCTCGGCGAGGCCAAGTGTCGCTGGCCCCTGGCGAGGCTCGGGCTCGCCCAGATCCGGCAAGCCCGGCCACCGACGAGGCTCGCGCGGCCTAGCGGTGGCCCGGGCGAGGCCGAGCCTCGCCGTGGCCGGGCGAGCTCGGGCTCGCCGGATCTAGCCGAGCTCAAGCTCACCCGGCCAAGGCAAGGCCGAGCCTCACCGGCGCGGGGGCAAGGCCGGGCGAGCTCGGGCTCGTCGGATGGGTGAGCCCGAGCTCACCCGGCCAAGGCGAGGCGGCGAGCCTCGCCGTGGCCGGGCGAGCCCGCCGACTCTTGTCATGGCCGGCGACTAGCCTAAAGAAGAAAAAAAGAAAAAGAAAGAAAAAAAGAAAAATTAAATAAAAATATTAAAAAATTAAAAGAAAAAAAAAAAGAACACAAATTTACCAAACATGTTTCTGTTCATTTTTTGTTTAGGAACAAATTTACCAAATGCGTTTTTTTATTCAAAAATTGTTTCCGAAACAAACACTTTTTTCTATTTCGTTCCTTGGAACAAAAAAAAAAAGAAATGTTATCAAACGCGCCTTAGTGTCCTCTCGAGAGGGTAAAGAATGAAACATTTTGCATATAAAGAAACGAACTTAATGAAAAGTTGTCTTTATTGGATCCTTAACGGTAGTACACATTGACATTATCCGACACACTTCGGGCACAAAAGAAACGGTCAATGCTCTAAAATCGAAAAAAAAACGAAGATTTGCCTGTTGAAGTGCTCCAAGTATGCTGCGTCCTCGATCATTTATGCGCATCACCGTCCAGCAGAAGCTCGTATTGAAGATCATGAAAACATTTTTACTAGGGAGAAAAAGATTAGCTCCTCTAAAATGGTATGTTATGCTTGGAGCCGTGAAATTATGAATGGCCACCTGTTAGCAAGAAAAAACATGGGACTAGAGTATTTTTGGGTAAGCAAGGAAACCGATTATATTAAGCATGTTTGTTACTATCATTGTTTTGCCAAGTTTATGGAGATAAGATTAATGCACTACCAAACAAACTGCATTTAATGTCTCAGCCATGGCCATTTTCCATGTGGGAAATTGATATAATCGGTCCAATTAACCTTCAAGCCTTCAATGGGCATCGCTTTATTTTGGTAGCTACTGATTACTTCACGAAGTGGATGAAGAGAATTCATATGCCATTGTCACTGCGAGAAATGTGGCCAAATTTATTCGTTGTGACATCATTGCTTTCTACGGTGTACTTAAAGCCATCATTACTGACAATGAGTCGAATAACAAAATTGTGGATGAGTTGCTTTGTGAAATCCAAATTCGCTATTTGAATTCCTCACCTTATCGCCCGCAGATGAAGGAGGCTATAGAGGCAGGTAATAAGAATATAAAGAAGATTTTGTCTAAGACAGTGGATAATTTTCGTGATTGGCATGAGGGATTGCCATGTGCATTGATAGTGTATCGGACCTCAATATGCACATTGATCAGGGCAACACTTTTATCACTGGTTTATGGTGTGGAGACAGTCTTGCCGATAGAGGTAGGAATTCCCTTCATTGAGAATTCTCTCACAAGTTAAACTTTCTAAAGCTGAATGAACACAGCAGAGATATGAACAGCTAAATATAATTGATGAGAAAAGACTCGATGTATTATGCCATGGCCAATGTCATCAGAAGTGAATTGCGAGGTCCTCTGATCGCAAGGTTCGACCCAGGCATTTTCAAGTGGACAACCTTGTGTTGAAAAAAGTGTTGTCTATCATATCGAACTTGTACGGGAAGTTCACTCCGAACTACGAAGGCTCGTATGTCATCAAGAAGATATTGCCCAGTGATGCTCTAATTTTTGTAGAAATGGATGGCCGAGAGTTGCTAAAGCTTGTAAATGCTGATTCAAATGAAGAAATATTTTCCATGAATGAAATTAGGGGGCTTAAGAGCCATTCTCGATGCAATCCGAGTCATTTAGGTCATTCGTATTGTTTCCACCATGCACATCATGCACACATGTATATGTATTCTTAACTCGTAGGTGCTAAATGACTTTTCAAAAAATCACGGAAGTGCCAATCGAACGACCTCACAAAAATAGACATATTCGCGTGAAAGAAACTAAGGTGAAAGAGGGGGGCACCATTGTATCTTTTTCGACTGTTATTCCCCGTGATACGTTTATTTAACATGCTGTCGAGGTCACTTAACCGCCACATTGAGGGTAGATGTTATTTTTCATTAAAAAAAAAGTCGCCAAGTGCCAATATTCTTAGCAATTGTTTTTCAACTTTGTGGATTAAGATTAATCTACTTAGATGATCATGACCAAATGAAACTGAGATGTTAATTATGCTAAAGGAGAAATACTTAGAACAAAGAAATGTGAGCCATTCCCAAACATGTCATTTTAACACTTTGAGAGTTGAGTGAAAAAAGAGTCATGTCGTTTAAGGACATGAGATTCATTCGCAACTGGTATACAGATCAAAATGAAAAGAGACATTTCTTTCCTTTATCATATACACCATAGGTAACCATAGTCAACCTATTTGAGCCTTTTAATGTAGAGATTTTTTTTGCAAAAATACCCCTTCAAGAACCACCCCGCAATGGGGTAATTATGGTTGATTTTGGTCGACAATAGTTGGAGAAAAAGGTCGAGAGAGACACTTTCGCTCTCACTTGCATCAATCTTTTTGCGGTAACTTCATGTGAATTCTTATTGAAGCTCGAAGTATTCCAAAGTGAAGAAGATAATTCTTTTTCCTACCCAAACATCGATACCAAAACACCGATAAGACGAGGTTGCATAGAGGTTGCTACTGAAGGAAACCGAGAAAATCGAGAGGAAAGAGGAAGGATAGAGGAGGAAGGGTGCTTGCGTAGTGGAGGAAACCCCCCCTCCTCAACCGTGATCGCCGGCCACCATTCTACACATAGCCGTGCGGAAGCTTCAGTCACAGTTTTTGGAGGAGAAAGGATATTGCCCGTCGTTCGTTGAAGCTTCATCAGTGACCATTCAACAGTAGAAGCTCCATCCCCGAACCAAGTAGGAGCCTGTCACACAAACACCCCATTTTTGCACTCCCCACTGAACTCGAGATCTGAAACTCCTTTTTCCTTGCAAGATCCTGAGCACCTCACATAGAACTAAGAATGATCTGTGATCGATAATGCTAACTCGAGATCTGTATGTTGAAATCGAGGCTCGTTTCGCCATGAAATATAAATCGGGAACTTATTTTTCGAAACGCATGACATATGTTCGATAAGATGCCTCAATGAAACCCCGAAATATATTTTGTTCGATTGACGTTTGAAGCTTGGTTTAATGTTTGATTGTTCATATATTGTCGAATTTCGTCTGATTTCTTCGTGTTTTGATGTGCTTTCATGTGACTTTGCAACCGTCCGAGCCGGTCTTGCATACGCCCTTTCGTCGGAGCTATCCTCCCCACGTTGGCGAGCCCTACGGTTCAAGGCCGTTCGAGTCAGCGTCTCTCCCCATTTTTTAGTGCCTTTGTGTCTGTTTGATTTATGGAATTTCTGGTGTCCAAACCGTAGTTTAGGTGAGGGTTTTTTTGTGAAATTTCGTGGTCGCTGGAGTGAGCAGCCGTCGTCGGTCGTTGCCAGTCAGGACGGATGGCGGGCAGATGATGGTGGCTTGGCGGACGGTCGTTGGCCGAAGCGATGGCGGGGCGTCGGGAGGGGCGTTCTTCGTTCGGTAAAGTTGCAGGCGAAGAGAGTAGTCGGGGAGGAAGAACGTGAGGAAGAAGTAAGGGGAGGGAAAAAATACGAAATGTGGAAAAGGACAAAAGGGTGAGAAGAAAAAATTATAAAATAAAAAAATTTAAAACAAATAATAATATGGGAGTATAAAAAATCGATTTTAATCTGATGTGGGTTGTATCCGGGTTTGGATCGGGTCAATGGGCCGGATTGGATAACCCGACCTGAGCCCGCTTCCCGAGAATAATAATAAATAAACTAAAAACTCAGAAAAATATTTTTAAGAATAAAAGCTAAAAATTCAGAAAATGATAAATTTTTTTTTATTAAACTTAGGATTTCATAAAAATTTTAGAAAATTCAAAAATCAATAAAAAATTTAGAACTTTAGAAAATCATTAAAAATTAAAAAAATCCAAAAATTCATTAAAAATAAAAAATTCGAAAAAATATTAAAAAATTGGAACAAAAAGCTGATAAAAATCTAGAAAATCCGGAAAATCATTAAAATTTTCAAAAAATTAGAGAAATATTAAAAAATTCAAAAATTTTAAGAAAAAATGAACAATAAAAAATAATAAAAAATTTCATAAAAATTGGAAAACCCTTTTAAAGAACTAAAACCTAAGATAAGCCTTAAGGGCTCTACAATAGGGATTCTTGTTTTGATTTTGTCTTGTTTTCTTTTTTTGGATTATTTAGGAAGCTTGAAATTTTTTTGTTATAATTATAATTGATTGCGCTTTTCAATATTTGGATGTTATTTCCTTGTTTAGAATGGTTAGGACAAACTTTAGATTTCTCTTTCTAAGTTAATATTTTTCCTCTGAATATATTACTTAGTGTAATGGATATGTTTAATTATTGAAAGTTCAATGTTATTTATTGTTGTAAATTAGTATATTAATTTACAATTTGCTGTGGGAAGTTCAAGAAAGTTTTAATGACTTTGTTGAACTTATTTTGCATAGTAGATTATATTAATGATAGTTTTGAGTTAGGATTTTTGGATGATGATTAGAAATATAGTGACATTTTGATTCTGAAACCTTACTTTAAATTATTCATTAATATGATGGGTCTGTGCAAAATGGATGCATAAATGATAGGCATTAATAATTCATGCATATGACCACCCGCGAGGGTAGCTCCGTTGGTAGGCTCCAGGACCTCCACGCTGGAGGCCGGAGTTCGAAGCCCCTGCAACGCAAGTTGTAGGGAGGCAGGTGGAGACACTTGGCGACTTACCCGGGGTGCGTGGGTGGTGGTTTTCTACGTGCCTCCCAGGGGTTTACTCCTACCGTTTGTCACATGCGGGGTTCCCTTAGGTCACAAAAAAAAAAATAAAAAAAATAATTCATGCATATGTGTTTGATATGTTCAGATTAATGGTTTCAGCAATTAAGAATATAATTGCTGATTTGAACAAAGAAGACAAATTGAACGGTGATAATTGTGAAATATTGAATATGAAAATTTAATATGTTCTTGAAAAGCAAAAAGCACTAAAAGCTCTTGATCATGTTATGGAAGAACTTGAGTATGTTGTGTGCCACCTTAAGCTAGCAGAAGACCACCTCAAGGCATATGAGCGGGAAACAGATATTTGTTGTGTTGCTTTCAGCTCAGAAGGGGTTTTGAGTTCTAAACGCAAGCGTATTGACTTGTTCAATATGTGGAAATGCAAGGGATAAAGTCCTTCTTGCAAGAAACCAAAAGTTGACCAACATAGAAGAGGAAAATGTTCTCGTGTGAAGAGTATTTCAAGGGTGAAGTGTTACAACTGTGACTAGAAGTGTCACTATGCTCGCGATTGTCGTGAGCCAAAGAAGGTAGTCACCCCTTGTACTCTTAAGAACTTTGCTTTTGTGTCAAGTTCTGTATTCTTAACTGAATATAATCCTTTGTGAAATGTAGATTTGAGAATAACAAACCATGTAGCGAAGGATAGAGAATCATTCGTGAAATTTCGACGAGTACCAACTGGAACTAAGTGAATCTATGTAGGAAATAACTCCAGAGCGAAATAAAAGGAATTGGTATCTGTGGTCCAATAAATGTGAGAGGAAGGCATTGGGCTATTTATTTCATCACATTTATAGATGATTACTCGATTCGAATGTTTATTTGATTTCTCATAAATCTGAGGCATTGAGTTGTTTCAAAAGGTTTATGAACTTGGTAGAAAATCAATTAAATAATAAAATAAAAGTATTGAGATCCGATCGATGTCGAAAATATTTATCTGATGAGTTCAGAAAATTATGTGATGAAAAAGGAATAGAAACACAGTTGTCTATTCCATATACTTCTCAACAAAATAGTGTTGCGGAGAGAAGGAACAGAACCCTACTGAAAATGATTAAGTCTATGATGGCGCATGCTAATTTACCTATCACTTTTTGGAGTGATACGTTATTAACTGCTGCCTATATACTTAACCGGGTGCCTTCCAAATCAGTTACTTCTACTCCATATGAGTTATAGACAGGTAGAAAATCGGACTTAAGTTTTCTTAAACCATGGGGTTGTGTTGCCTATATTCATGAGCTCTCTCACAAGTTTTGGAAATTAGGTTCTAGAGGAAAAAATAGTATTTTTATAAAATATTCCGAACACTCGAAAGGGTATGTGTTCATAGGTGAACAGAAAAGTGGAAGTATAACTGAATTCGAATAACGAGATGTCACATTTTTAGAGAATGAATTTCCTAAAAATGGCGAAATAGGTGAGGATTACTTCCTATTTGAAATCTTGGATCTAGATAATAAACTTAGTGGAGTTCGTCTAAGTGGAAGTAACATGAGACGTGATGAATTTAATTCAACTCATTTTTAAATACGACCACATGATGAGACGATATCGTCATTATCTAATCCGAATGTGAGTATGATGGGGAATGATGTGCAAAGTGTATAATCTCTCGTACGGCGAATAAGTTGCAAAAGTATTCCTTGTCAACGCTTTAACATTGAAGGAGAAACTTTTATGGTTGCTCTATAAGATGAGGATGAGCCAAGAAATGTTAATGATGCTCTAAATTACCCTAGTAAGGAAAAATGGATGCATGCAATGGAAGAGGAGATGGAGTCAATATAGTCAAATCATGTTTGGGAACTGATTGATCTTTCAAAAGGACGCAAAGTCATTGGGAACAAATGGGTTCTCAAAATAAAGGACACGCGGACCCTTGGAGTGCCATAACTTGACAGAAAGAGACACTTAAGTGCCACATTTTAAGAAAAGTGGGACACCTGAGTGCCATCTCTGGCGAAGTTGGCCAGAAATCATACGTGGCATTAAAATATTAATATTTTTTGCCGATGTGTCTCGCCGGAGAACCGAGTCGGCTCGAATTCGGCCAAAACGACATCGTTTTGACATAATTTGAATTTTATAATAATATAAAAATTATTTAAATTAAGTTTAAAAATAAATTTATTTAAAACATTTAAAAAAATTTAAAAACTTTAAAAACTTTAAAAATTTACAAAAAATTTAAAAATTTTACAAAAAATTTAAAAAGTTTAAAAAATTTACAAAAAATTTAAAAAATTTACAAAAATTTAAAAAATTTACAAAAAATTTCAGCCCTTAGCCGCCTCCCTTTTCTTGTAAATTTTTTAATTTTGCAAAATTTTTTTAAATAAATTTATTTTTAAATTTAATTTAATTAATTTTTATATAAAATTTTTTACCATGTCAGCACCAAAACGATGTCATTTCGGGTATTGGCCATAATAGAGCCCTTAAATTGACCAAAACGACGTTGTTTTGGTATAAGTTGAATTTTAATATAATGTAAAAATTAATTAAATTAAATTAAAAACAAAATAATAATATAATTTATATTTATTTAAAAAAAAAACGGAAGAGGAGGAGGAGGAAGGCGGGTTAGCGGGCGAGGGCGAGCCCTTGCCGCCGCCGCCTCCCCGCCATCGTCAAAGGTGGGAGAGGGTCGGCTAGGGCTGCCTCCCTTTTTTTTTAAAATTTTTTTAAATTTTTTAAATTTTTTAGTTTTTAAATTTTTTAAATATTTTAAATATTTTAAATAAATTTAGTTTTAAATTAAATTAAATTAATTTTTATATTAAATTTTTACCACGTCAGCACTAAAGCGACGCCATTTTGCACTCGCTTCACCGAAAATTGACATGTCAGCGTTTTGGCCGGATTGGCACTCAAGTGATTCATTTTGTTTCGATTTTGGCACTTAAGTGTACCTTTCGTAAGTTATGGCACTTAAGTGTCCATTTGTGCAAAATTATGACACTTGAAGAGTTCTTTTGCTCAAAATAAAGCGTAAAACCGATGGCTCAATAGAAAGACATAAAACTCGTCTTATAGCGAATGGATATAATTAACATGAATGAATTGATTATGAGGAAATATTTTCTCATGTAGTGAGATTTATCTCAATTCGCATTATTCTGATAATAGTAGTTAGCTCGTCCGCCCATGTTGGGCCTAAAAACCTAGCACGTAGGTTAAGGGCCCATGAATGAAGGGTTGGGATATGAAAATGTATTACGTTGAGGGGTTATGTCTTTTGGAGGAACATTTTACGTTGAAGAGATACATTTTTTTGGAGAAGACGTAATAAGATAAAAGAAAAAAAAAAGGAACGTACCTTTTGCACGTACGTAAGTTTTTCAGCAAAAAGTTCTCTTCCCTCCAAAAAGTAACGTAAGAACAGTACCCTCAAAATCAGACTTTATCTCCCTCTAAAAGGATAGTATGCTCCTCGGTAGAACAAGAATCGGAATTCTTTTTCGAACTTCAACATTTGTGTTTAATCTGTGAAATATAAGATACGCTCGATTCCGTGGTGTGTCTTTGATCGATGATACGTGTGACTCCTAGGCTCGTCTTCTGCGTTTGTTTTAGGGGTTCGATTGAGTATCGGATCAATTTTTAGGGAATCCGTTATTCTCAACATTGGTATCAGAGCCATAGTTCATGTTTCCCGATCTTTTTCATGTTTATGAATTGTTTTTAATCGAATTTTCGTGAAACACCGTCGTCGGCCGATCGGGGACGGAAAAGTCCCGACACCCGCGTACTGTTCACCCATGTTTGTGATTTTCTGTAAATCAAAGTTCGTTTCTGATAGCGTAAGGTTGAAGCTTTTGTCGATACGAGAAAAACGAGTGGCGGATCGCTGCCGGGGGCCGCCAGACGCGCCGCCATTCGCGGATGGAACGAATTAGGGTCGTCGGCGAGTGCAACATGATGTCATCCGTGCACGCACGCGGCACGTGTCGGGTGGGTCGGTTTGACCCGACCCGGTTGACTCCGACTTGTTGACCTCGACCCATCTGACCATTGACCGTTGACCATTGACCATTGACTTTGACCGTTGACTTTGATGATTGACAAAAAAATATGTTGAGAATAACGGATTTTCTAAAAACCAATCTGATACTCAATCGAACCCCTAAAACGAACGCGGTAGATGAGCCTAAGAGTCATATGTATCACCGATCAAAGATACACCATGGAATTGAGCGTACCTTATCTTTAACAGATTAAACATCAATGTTGAAGTTCGAGGAAGAATTCTGATCCCATTTTACCGAGGAGCGTACTATCTTTTTAGGGGGAGATAAAGTTTGATTTTGAGGGTATTGTTCTTACGTTATTTTTTGGAGAGGAAGAGAACTTTTTGCTGAAAAACTTACATACGTGCAAAAGGTACATTCCCATTTTTTTCTTTTTCTCTTAAAACGTCTTCTCCAAAGGACGTATCTTTTCAATGTAAAACGTTCCTCCAAAAGACATAACCCCTCAACGTAACACCTCTTCATATCTCAACCCTCATTCATGGGTTCTTAACCTGCGGGCCGGGTTTTTAGGCTCAACATGGGCGGATTGGCCTACTTAGGCCCATCATCACAAAGATAAAAAAACCCATTATCTTCTATTCGCACATGGTGGGCCGAACATGATTCTCTTTACCTCTTTGCAATATTCATACCGGTGAATAATCCATGCAACCAACATACTTTGAGAGCTCGTTGCCATACATCTGTTAGGAATATATGGCAGCTCATAATGGGCATTACACTTTGAGTAGATTGAGTATGCAGTACCTTAGATCGATCGATCACATTTTTATATATATTGTATTCACAATTATGATTATCCCAAAGACAATCATAATTGGTCGACTAGTGAATACAAAACTAGAATGTGATTCTCAAAATTCGATCTTCCTCTTTCCTTGAAATTCTCAATTTTAGTTCAACTTGCTTTTTTAGAAATGTCCTATTAGATCGAATCAATTCATGATTACTAGCAACATTCGAAGATAGCAAACATTGAATAGAAATATTGAGAATAAGTAAGAGTTATGAGGGCACTAAATTGAGAAACTCTTTTCCTCAAGAGTCTTATACGGCATAAAAGTTGAGATCAAACTTTTGCCACTCTTATTGGTCGTCTCATAGATACGTAGTATGAAATATATATTACGGTATTAACCCCTTTCCCATGGAGTGTATGTCTATACCTTCAATATCATACATATGATAGTTCATACATACCTAATGTCTAATTTGAGTTTACGTATCTACTCATTCACAGAATTCATCAAAACTCACATCTAGCATCATAGATAGATAAAGTAAAATATGTGGGTTATTTTACTTTCAGACATAGTAAATATTATGTCTTCATCTTAACATTTAGTTAATGTGACATATATATTTTAAGCTTGAGCCGTCGATTATCACCTAGATAAAGTTTAAAAACCGTTTCATCTCTATTTATCACATAGTAAATAGAGACGATTACCCGTATGAGTGGGCTAATCTTTTATCTGTCCGACATACTTTCTCAAATTTATATAATGCACTGAGTATTAAGATGCATAAATGTCAAACAAAGATACATATGCATTAATAATGAAAACACAAATTCATTAAATGTGAATACTTCATGGAAATTATAATATTCAGTACATCAGTCTCTACGCAGTCCTAGAGATTTTATATGACCACAAAACACATCTTTAGGTATTGGTTTTGTCATAAGCTCTGATACCAATGTCGAGAATAATGGATTCCCTAAAAACCGATCCGATACTCAATCGAACCCCTAAAACGAACGCAGAAAACGAGCCCATGAGTCACATGTATCACCGATCAAAGACACACCATTGAATCGAGCGTACCTTCTCTTTCACAAATTAAGCACCAATGTTGAAGTTCGAGGAAGAATTCTGATTCCGTTCTACCGAGGAGCGTACTATCCTTTTAGGGGGAGATAAAGTCTGATTTTGAGGGTATTGTTCTTACGTTACTTTTTGGAGGGGAAGACAACTTTTTGTTGAAAAACTTACGTATGTGCAAAAGGTACATTCCCCCTTTTTCTTTTCTCTTAAAAAGTCTTCTCCAAAGGACGTATCTCTTCAACGTAAAACATTCCTCCAAAAGACATAACCCCTTAACGTAACACCTCTTCATATCTCAACCCTTCATTCATGGGCCCTTAACCCGCGGGCCGGGTTTTTAGGCCAAACATGAGCGGACGGGTAAGTCCTCGAGTCCAAAATCTTTGATTGTATAAATTAATAAGATATCCCCCCATATCTAACTGGTTTTTAGCCAAACCCAAAAAGGCTAGTAGCAACTCTTTAATCAAAATTTACATATGGTTAATTAATTAAAAATTTGAATACTCGATGTTGCGCAAAGCATGGGCTTGAGAGAGCTCGAGTTAAGGGAAGGTCATCGGCTCGAAGTTGATGGTATCCTTAAACCTAACACAAGCTCCCTGCTCCCGTGAGAGGGGTTAGGTCGTGATAACTTGGCGACTCCATTGGGGATATGAGGACTTAGGCCTAATTGACTTGATTGTGTGTTATCTAATGTGTTTTTGTGGCAGCGCATTTGAGAAGGTGAGGTAAGTCCACTAACCTCATGTTAAATGTTGGTACAAGTTGGAGTAATAAGAGGTGGAGTCTTTGTTGACACTTTGCTATGTAGGTTAGTGTAAGGAAGGAATGATTATGTGGATGACTTTGAAGTGCCGTTTGGATATAAATTGTCGTGCTTGCTTTTACACATACTCCAACACTACACCTATGCACACACAACCTATAGTCAAACCTCAGTTGCACCCTCAAGGAACCCTTAGGAGGTGTTGATGATTGATTGGACTATATGTAGTTTGCATCAATAAGACAATCATTCTTGATGCCGTTCATTTCCTAGAAAGAAATAGGTCCAACCCACCCGCAGTTTGTAACATTGGAAATGACTTACTATTTCATTGAGAAGGGAGCCTTAAGCCTATAATACACCCTACCTGTTAGCCGTCGAAACCTCATAAAATCATGTGTATGTCTATATGATTGAAATTCCGTCTCGCCAACTCATTGTTTCCGTCTTTTCCTTTTAACTTCTCTCAATTCTTATTCTTTTACATTATTGCCATTTCTTTTTTCATGATCCATGGCAATTAATTAAAGCATCCTCTCTTGGTCTAGATATAATGAGAATGTCAGATATCCAAATCATCCTTGTCCCTGATGAGGCTCTTCGGGTAGGGTTCTGTAGGATGACTCCACGATTCCAAGAATACGTGCAAGAAAGGCTGGGTAATCTCATAAGGCTCTTGGAGATCGATTATCAAGTCAACATGGTCTCAGCCCTAGCGCATTAATGAAATCATACAACTTCAACATTTATCTTCAGTCGGTATGAATTAACCCAATTTATGAGGAGTATGAAGCCGCCATTGGTATCCACTTCTCTAACAGATTAGTTGAACCACTATTAGGATCAAAACCTACAAGTGCCTTAGCAGATTTTTTTATAAATCAATAGGGTTGAAATTGAGAAGGTTTTAAAATGTAACGCCAATCTTTGCCCCTCATCATTTTTGACTGACAAATTTTCAAACCTTCCTCGAGAATTAGGTTCCCAATCCGCTAAGGTCTTAGCGGTTTTGTTATATTCCCAACTTCAAGGACAGCTTTGAACCCTTTGCTGGTTCACCTAGTTAGACAGGTGTGCATCAAATGAAATTTTACCAACATGATTTTAGCTTAGACATTTTTATCACTTAATCGATTTAAGATCAACAAAAAAGGAAATCTTCATGCATCTATCGGTCTTTTATACATGTGGTTTATGTCTCACCTCAAAAGATCCGGGCACTCTCATGCGCATACTCAAAGTGATCAAGTATACTCACCTACTCGAGAAATTCATTCCAAGGGAAGGCTGTGTACCTAAACAACCTTTTGCCTATGTTACCTCGAGTGTCTTTCCATAGAACAAATCCAATAGTGGCTAGGATAGGCCAAATTCCCCGAAGTGAGCCTTAATTGTGAAGTGGACGATCCTATCTAGTTTATTGAGATTTTCTAGAGGGACTTCATATTACCTCTTAAGGATAGTCCTATAATACAGCACCCTACAAAAGATGGTGCCATCCTATAAAGTTGGGCTATTCAGATTCGACATCCTATGTGGAAATCTAAGGGAAGATCAAGTAACTAAGTTGCAAGAGGAGTTTGATCGCATCAAATGTGCTTGGAAATGGTGCCCATAACAAACCATCACGCGACCTACAGGTTTGGAAAAGGCGATCTATATACTCCTCGATTGTGTGGTGGATATTCATCTCCTCTTCCAAACCTGTAGGTCGTGTGATGGTTTGTTGTGGGCACCATTTCCAAGCACATTTGATGTGATCAAACTCTTCTTGTAATTTAGCTACTTGATCTTCCGTCAGATCTTCGCGCAGGACCTTGAATCTGAATAGCCCTAATTTACAGGGTGGCGGCATCTTGAAGGGTGCCGTACTGTTGGACTATTCTCAAGGGGTAATATGAAGTCCCTTTAGAAAATCTCAATAACGAGATAGGATCATCCACCTCATAGCTAAGGCGCACTTCACGGGATTTGGCCTATCCTAGCTACCATTGGATTTATTTTATGGAAATATACTCGAGGTAACACATCCATAGGCAAAAGGGTTGTTTAGGTATGTAACCTTGCCTTGGAATGAATTTCTTGAATGGGTAAGTATAATGGGTCACTTTGAGTATGCGCATGGGAGGGCCCAAATCTTTGAGGTGAGATACAAACTACATGTGTAAGAGACCCGACAGGTGCATGGAGATTTCCTTTTTTTTTTTTTTGATCTTATATCGGTAAAGTGATAAAAAGGTCTTAGCTAAAATAATGTTGGTAAAATTCCATTTGATGCACACTTGTCACACTATGTGAACTAGCAAAGGTTTAAAGTTGTGCTTGAAGTTGGGAATATAAAAAAATCGCTAGAACGAACGCCTTAGCAGATTGGGAACCCAATTCTCGAGGAAGATTTAAAAATTGATCAATCAAAAATGATAAAGGGAAAAAATTGGCATTACTTTTTTAAAACCTTCTCAATTTCGACCCTATTAATTCCTGAAAAATCCACTAAGAGGTTTCAATCCTAATAGTGGCTCAACTAATTTGTCAGAGGAGTGGCTACCAATGGCGGTTTCGTACTTCTCATAAGTTGGGCTTAGATCATATTGACCGAAGATGAATGTTGAAGTTGTATGATTCCAAAAATACAATAGGGCTTGGACTAACTAGCTTGATAATCGATCTTGAAGAGCCTCCTGAGGTTACCTAGCATTTCTTGCAGGTACTCTTGATATTGTGTGGTCATCCTACAGAACCATGCTCGAAGAGCCTCATCGGGGACAATGATGACTTGAATATCCAATCTTCCCATTATATCTAGATGAGTAGATGATGCTTTGATTAATTGCCATGGATCATGAAAAAAATAAATGATGGTAATGTAAAAGAATAAGAATCGCGAGAAGTTAAAAAGGAAAGACAGAAATAATGGGTTTGCGAGATGGAGTTTCAATCGCATAGATATGCGCATGACTTTGTGAGGTTTCGACACCTAAGTGGGCAGGGTGTACTATAGAACCTTAACGAAATAGTAAACCCTTCCAAATGTTGCAAATTGCGGGTGGATCGAACCTATTTCTTTCGAGGAAATGAGTAGGGTTGGAAATGATTGTCCCATTGGCACAAACTACGTGTGGTCCAATCAATCCTCGACACCTCTTAAGGGTTCCATGAGGGTGCAGCCGGGGTTTGATTGCAGGTTGTGTGTGCATAAGTGTAGTGTTGGAACATGTCTAAAAGTAAACACAATAGTTTATATCCAAATAGCACTTCAAAGTCATCCACATAATCGTGTGGAGAGGGGGAAATCGTGTACGGTGGTGCTAGTGGCGGTGGGGAGGCGGGTGGTGGTGGCGGCGGTGGTGGGGAGGGGGGGGGGGCGGCTCGCCCGAGGTCATCGACCTCAAGCGACGCCCTGGGTCGCGCAACCCAACTGCCTGGGTCTCGCCGACCTCAGCGATGCCCGAGGTTGCTTGACCTTAAGCCACCTCGCCTGAGGTCGCGTGACCTTAGGCGAGGCTTCCTGGTGACCAGATCTGGCTGCTTGCGGTTGAGCGCTGCCCACCGGTTGAGCTTTGTGGTGGAGTAACAAGGCCAAATCCAAGGAAGAAGACGATGAACAGTGTCTTTTGAGGGTAGAAGAGGGAAACATAATTAATAATGAGGGCAATATTGGAAAGAAAAAAAATTCATTAAACCTTACATTAGCATTATGAAAATGCTGAAAGCCCAAAGCAGTAGGGTCAAAGTCCCTTGGGAATGTTGAACCAAAATGGACTTTATTACTCCAACTCACATCGACATTTAACACGAGATTACTTGACTTACCTCACTTCTTGAATGCATTGCTACGGAAAAAAAATTAGATAACACACAATCAAGTTAATTAGGCCTAAGTCCTCATCTTCCTAGTGGAGTTGCCAAGTTGTCGTAACCTAACCCCTTTCATAGGGGAGAAAGCTTTTGTTAGGTTTAGGGGTATTGTCAACTTTGGGCCGATGACTTTTTATTAACTCAAACTCTTACAAGCCCATATCCTGCGCGACATCGAATATTCAAATTTTTAATCAATTAAGTCTATATTTTGACTAAGAAGTTGCCACTAGTCTTTTTGGGATTGGCTAGAAACCTAGTAAGATACAAGAGGATACCTTACTACTTACGCAACTAGAGATTTTGGACTCGAGAACTTAATTACGTTAGTCCCCTTTTAGTACCTAATCTAATCATATGCTAACTAACGTCATAGAAATCTATAAAAAAAAATCTAAGGTTTGTCCTAACCATCTTAGAACAAGGAAATAACATTCAAATATTGGAAGGCGCAGTCAATTAGCATCCCAAATTGCCCTTAAAAAAGAAAACAAGACAAAACAAAATAAGAATCCCTATTGCAAAGCCGAAAAAGAATCCCTATTCTGAAGCCCTAAAAGCTTATCCAATTTTAGGTTTTAACATTTTTAAAGGGTTTTTCCATTTTTTCTAGAATTTCTTGATTATTCAGAATTTTCTCAATTTTTAATATTTTTCTAATTTTTTTTATTTTCTGGATTTTTCTATTTTTAATTATTTTCTGAATTTTCTAAATTTTTTAATGATTTTCTGAATTTTCTAGATTTGTATGAATTTACTGATTTTCCCAAAATTTTTAAATATTTTTTTCGAATTTTTTTATTTTTAACGACATTTTCGGATTTTCCCAAATTTTTAATGATTTTCTAAAGTTCTAATTTTTTAATATTTTTTTGAATTTTTAAAATTTTTTATTTCCTAAAATTTTAATTTTTTTTTATCATTTTCTGACTTTTTATTTAATTTTTTAAAACATTTTCCGATAATTTTCATTTAATTTTTTATTAATTAATTTAATATCATTTTATTGGGGAACGGGTTCGGTTACCCGATCCCGCCCATTGACCCGACCTAAACCCGGATCCGACCCGCGTCGGATTAAAACCGATTTAAAATATTTTCATACCTTTTTTTTTTTTTTGAATTTTATTTCCTTTTTCTTCTTTCTTTTGTCTTTTTCCTATGTCGTCCTTGTCCGGCTCATCTTCTCCCTTCAACTTCTTTCCCGAAGCGTTTTTCTTCCTGCAACTCTTTGACCCGAACTAGCAACCACCATTGAAGTATGCCGCCACCGTCGCTCAAGCCGTTGCCGGACCTCCAACGTCGGCCGGTCATCTACTCAGACCGACGTCCACCAACTCCGGCCGCTCATTCCGGCGACCTCAAATTTTAACGAAATAAAAACGTACGGATCCTAAATTTCTAAAACCAACCATTCATCAAACAAACAAGCACGAAAATGCTAATTTGAGGAAAGAATAGCCTAACCGGGGTGACCTTGAACCACAGAGTGCACCGGCGAGGGGAAGGCTTCCGGCAGAGAGTAGGACTCACGGCCAACTTGACGACGACCGATCCTTTCGACGAAATCGCATGAAAACACATAGAAAAACCCGAAAATCAGACGAGATTCCAACAATACGAGAGAAAAAGAAGTCGTTCTTGAGATTCAACGAAGAACGTGATTGGACCTTCTCTCAGGCATTTTGTCGAACATGTGATATGCAGACTTTACAATAGCATTCCGATTCGGTTTCTAAACGAATTCTTGTCCAAAAACGATGCACACAGACTTATAACACCATTAATAGCAGAAAAATGGCTTTGTTTCATCAAAATTTCGTCAAAAACAGTAATCGATTAGAGCGTGAACATGAGAACTTTTCGGTCATCTTTTAGACATTTTAGCAAACACATGATATACAGATGCGAAATTTGAGTTTTCAACTCAGAACCAACACCATTTCCAGCCAAAACGTGACCTACCATGCTATAAACGTCATCTTCCGTCACTATCCTATTTCAGTTTCACATACTCAACCACTGAGTTCAATATTTTTGAATCCCCAATAGCACGAAGAGAAGGGGAAAAAAAAAAGAAAAAATGAACGCCCGAAGGAAGGGTAATCCCTACCTAGCCAGAAATGGTATTGCTGTTGCCACTTGTTCGTCGGCAAAGCTCAAGAAACGGCCGGCACTCCGCCCTTGCTCCGGTGAACTGCCACGCTTGATGGTGCTCGTCGCTCGACCACGACCACGGGCGGTGACCGACGGTAGGGCTCGGTACGAACTCCAGCGAACTCCTTTCTCAACTCCCCAGAAAACTCCCATCTCTCTCTCTCCCTCCACCATTCTCTGCAACCTCCTCCCCTTTTTTTTTGGCAAAGCCTCGTCTCTCTCCGAATCTTTTCGGTTAGGCGTCCTCATCCCTCATGCCAACTCGGCCTTCTAGAAGGCTTGGCTTTGCTTGCGTCACAGCTTGCTGTTCCTCCTTCGCTCACGGGCGCGCGTTCACGCTTTGCTCGTCACCGTCCTCGCCTCACCACGCGCCTCTTTTTCTTTTCCTCTTCATGGGCGTTGGCTCATGTAAGCGAAGAGAAAGAAATGACTTTGGGCTGGGCTTTGTTATTTTAAACTTTAATGGGCCATGAAAACATTAAAAGAGATGAGTTCAACGAAGTTGGGGGAAAAAGTGGGCCAAAAGGAGGAAATGAACGGGAAGCTGGGCTTAACTCTTGAAAGGGCCGAAAATTGATTGGAATGATGGACTGAACAAGTCGGCCCACTGGACCCGACTTTTCATTTCATTTTATTCATTTTTACAATTAATATTATATATATTTTTTCATTTTACCTTTTTATAAATTTTTATATTTTTACAAAATAAATTGATATTTAAAACGTCGACAACAATTCGGGTGTCAACACTAATGTCGCAACCTACTTTCGTAGGTGTACCACCTAAGAGTTCAGTTAATGGATTATTAAATCTAAACTTAATTTAGGCTCTCCTAAGTCCATATCAATTCGCAACTTAAGGATCTTAACATGCAAATAATTTTTAATAAGGAATTGCCACTAATTGGTTTATGATGGGTTATTAAACCCAGGTAAAATAATGAGAGATTTACTTTACTTAATTTTGAGTATGGGGACTTGTTTATATCAAATTTCTCTAATGCAATTTCGGTAACATTCTTTTTATGAAAAATGTTTAACATGCAACTTAGATTTATTTTATTACATGTGTGGTGATCATGTGGGTGTATAAACCACCAAAGTAACACCCAATAAAGTGGGAAAGAAGTATAAAGTGTCAAAACTTGGTACAGGATGACACCTAAATGCCAAAACTTTTGAAAAGTATAATTATGTGGGAACTTTTTTTTTTTTTTTTTTGAAAATTAGATACTTAAGTGTAAAACTCCGGCAAGGTTTGTCGAAAATTTGACGTTGTGTTATTTTATTAATACAATTGTCTACGACTTGCCAGAATGCCTACTCAGCAATTCTTATCTTAAAATGACGTTGTTTTGCCTCCAAACTTGATTTTTAATATAAATATAAAATTAATTAATTAAAAAGACTAAATAAAATAAAAAAGGGGGAAATCAGGAAAGGCCTCCACGACCCTTACTATTGGCCAAGGCTTGGTGATCCAAGATGATTCTCGCCTCATTGTCGTCAGCTCTTTCCGGTGATTGTGGGGAAGCCGCCACTGTGGAGGCCTTGTTGATTTCCCCTTTTTAAATAATTTTTTTTAATTTAATTTAATTAATGTTATATTAAAAATCAAATTTGGATCAAAATGATGTTGTGTTAACTTATCTAGCCACATCAACTCCACGTAGATATATATATGTTAAAGAAATGTTACATCATTTAAAATTCTCGCAAAAAAATGTCAGGCCAGCTGTTTGATCGGAAATTCATGCCATTAGCACTAAGGTATTCGTATTCCATTCTTCTTTGAGGCGGCTTGTCAAGATACGCTGTTCTCAATGAGAACCTGCAAAATAACAACGAATATCTCGGGACGGGAGCAGCTCGAGCGTGGCGGGAAGACTTCATGGACGTCATGGGCGGCTCAAATGCGACGCAAAAACAGGCAGTCGCAGGTCACGGGTGGTGCGACATGGCTTGGGTTTACGCGGCTCAGGATGGCGGTTTGGGATCAGCAGCAACGTCGGGTTTTCTCGAGCACCGGGAAACCTGTGAAAAGAACAGGGAAAATAATAATCGTCGAGAAGGCTTGAAACGCTGGGAACTATCTGGAGCTGCTCACTGGTACGCTTGACTACAAAATTTTGACCAGAAGACCACGTAGATCTACTGGTGCGATTGTGGAACGCCTGGACTCCTTGATGACCGTGAGGTTTCAAGATGAGATGTGGAAGATAACGAGTGGATCTCTTGAAGCCTCGTGTTGAACGTGAGTGCGAGTAGATACTCGCTGACAGAGTGGTCTCCTTTCTCCCAATTAACCGAGTGTGTCCCTTGTCTCGAATTTTGCACCATTTTCAATGCCTTTTCATCCAAAATGCCAAGTCTTCTCCTTTTATATAATACCTACGATTGGATGCTTCGCTATGGACTGTCGAGGGACGCTAGGACATCGGGATGGAACGGGCAAGCAAAGACTATGGGTGAGGGACCAGTTCCGGCAAGAGAATAGACGATGCTGATCTGGAAGCAATGGAAGAGAGCGACCACAGTGTTGGTCGTGTGGCTATGGGAGGATGGGGGCAAGCAAGGCACCGGCGGTGGACAACAGCGCCCGGAGTGGTGCTTGGCCACGGTCTTGCAGGTGGAGACGTAACCGTGAGGCGGCGCAGCGTCTCGGATCAGCACTGCCTGTAGGCGACCAGGAGGGCAGGGTCGCGGGGCTTGGTTCAGCCACGGAGGGGGTCACACGGCTAGGGAAGCTTGGCCGTGGGTCTCCTCTCCCTCTTCTCTCTTTTCTCACGACTCTCAAATTCTGATTTGCCGACCCCGAATTATGAGGCATTGCTATTTATAATGTAAACCTAGGTTTAACCTCAATATCATGGGTTTATTTTAGGCCTTGTCAAAGATAATGGGTTAAATTAAGCTCAAAAACTATTATTAATTGACTCCCTTGGGCTGAAATTAAATTAAACTAAGCTCAATTTAGCCTGCCTTTCATATGCAATTCTCGGCTACCATGCCCCTAGCTTGCCTGGATTTTGTCTACGTGGGCTCAATCAATCAAATTTTAAGCTCAAAACCGTCCACTGCCATCCCAATTAATGCAATTGATATAAACCATATAATAAATGCTCTTAAAACTATATTTTATGCAATTTAACTCTAACATTTTTGTTTAGGGGTTAAAGATTCAATCCATAGTTTTCTATATAATAAATTAATAACTAAATCGCCAAAAGTTAAGTGTCAACATATACCTATAGCAAATATGCAAACTAACGAGCAATTGTTCAATTGTAGAGAGACATTGATAAATGGGACTTGTGATAAATGAATGTTACCTTGTTTGAGGAGAATACTCTGTCGTGCTGGGTATATTGAGAAAAGAACTTAATGAAGATTTAGTCTCTTGTCAATAGCAATCCTAAGAAATTATTATATAGAACATCTAAAGTTGCTATGTCTTATTATTTTCCTATTTGATCATTTGATTCTCAATAGAATTAGCACACTTCGGTTTTAGAAGTAGCTGCAGATGCTTTAAAATCGCATAGGAAATGATAATTAGCTTGTTGAAATGCTCTAACTATGCTTGGTTTTTGATCTTTTATGAAAGAATGCACCGATCAAAATACAAATAGCAAGGGATGAAAATAAAATCAAAATCACACGAGACAAAAGATATACGTGAAAACCCAATATAGGAAAAATCACGGGGAAAGAGAGGGACTTCACTATCTTCAACAACGAGTACAGGGGTACAATCCAAAAGCTAAAAACCACTTGATGAGCCACAAGATCTAATGATCTTATAAGAAGATAAGAAGACCAAATGAGGGAGATAATGTAGAGGCTAGGGTTAGAGATGTGTCGTTCAATGCATCCTTTTTATAATCTCCATTCAAAAAACCCTAAAACAAATATGCACGGTCTAAAATGCCCTCATCACTAATTTGAAAGTGAAAAACTCAACAAGTCTCTACATTGACTTCAGGGGCGTTATGTCAAATGCCACAAGATCTCTATCCTTCACCATCAAAAGTGATCACACAAGGCCAACCCAAAATGGCGGAATTAATGATGCACACCCCTATGCCTATAAGTATACTCAGTGTAGGAAACAAGAGATGAATGTTACCATCCCCACCTAGGCAACTCAAATGGTGAAAATGCCAATCAAGTGCAAGCGATGCTTGAATTTAGTCTAAGGAGCTGATTTGGTCAACTTATTTGCCGGATTTATATGTTGTAGATACTTTTTTCATCATAGTCGTACCCTTAGCAATCTCATCATGCATAAAGTGATGTTGAATGTTGATGTGTATTGTCCTATTGTGATTTGTTGCGTTTTTGCTCAAGTGGATTGCATTTTGGTTATTGCAAAAGATAATAGAGGTTCCCTCTTGCTTCATTTCAAGTTCTGTAACTAAACGCTTCAACCAAAGAACTTCCTTTGATGCTTCCATCACTGCCATTTACTTTGCTTCGGTGGTAGACAAAGCAACTATGTCTTGCAAGATTTTTCTTCAACTAATTGGATAACTATCTAGTGTGAAAACATAACCTATAAATATTGCAGTATTTCTAAGATATTCTTTGTTGCAATAAGTATGTCATCCACATAAAATAACAAATAAACAAAAGAGCCATCATGCTATCTTTTTATAAGAGACACAACTTTCATGCGCACTACGCAAGTCATCATGACTCAACATAAAGCTATTAAATCTCTTGTACCATTGTCATGGAGATTGCTTGAGACCATAAAAGAAGCGTTTCAACCTGCAAATGTGATTTTCTTAACCCTCAACAACAAATCCCTCGAGTTGTGACATATAGATTGTCTACTTAAGCTCACCATGCAAAAAAGCCTTGGCATCAAGTTGCTTAAGTTTTAGATGATAAAGGGTCACTAACGCAAGCAACACGCAAATGGAATTATGTTTCACAACTAGGGATAATAATTCATTGAAGTTGATTCCCTCATTCGCTTTAATATCAGACATGCCTTGAATATTTCATTTTCAACCCCCATAATTCCATCCTTTCCCTTAAGGACCCAGTTGCAATTAACGGCTCTTTGGTTTTGCCCTTATGCAATTTCACGATTTCCCAAGTTTGGTTCTACTGAAAAGACCTCATCTCTTCATTCATCGTAATAAGCCATTTCTTAGATTTAGAACAAATTGTAGCTTCATGAAATGTAGAAGGTTCTTCAATACCAAGTTTTTTAGTAACTATAAGAGCATATGCTACTAAATTAGGGAAGCCACACTTTTGGGAAGACTTAATTTGTCATTTAACCCTACCTGAAACCAAACTCTAAGGTTGCTCAATTTCTTTTACATCATCTTTGTACGAATCTAAGCCTTGTTGCTTACTATCACTTTCTGGCTAAATAAGAATATCTTTAAATGTTCTATGTGGATGCTCCACATGAAGGTCCACCTCTTTCCTAACATTATCCTCCTAAATACTTGTAGACTCAGTAACATACTTTTTTTGTTCAAGCATGAAATTTTCATCATAAGTAATATCCATATTAATTATAAACTTTGATGACTGAGGGTTAAAATACCATAACTTGTATTCTTTAACCTTATCTGCATAACCAACAAAAATATATTTCTTGACCTTAGATTCAAGCTTATCCTTTTTAACATGATAATAAGTGGGACGTCCAAATACTTTCAAACTAGAATAATCAAAAAGTTTGCCCGACCATTTCTCATTTGGAGTCTTACATTCAATTGCGGTCGAAGGAGAAAGATTCACCAAATAATACTTCGTGTTCATGGCTTTAACTTAGAAACCTTTTCTAAGTCTAGCATTAGAGAGTGTACATTTAGCTTTCTCTAAAAGTGCTTAGTTCATGAGTTCTGCCACCCCATTTTGTTGAGATGTGTACCTGATGACTATTCGATGTTGAACAATCCCTGAATCTTTACAGTACTTGTTGAAATCACATCTGCAAAACTCAAGACCATAGTTTGTTTTGAGACGTTTTATCTTCCTCCCAATTTGATTTTCTATCAACATTTGAACTTATCAAAAACATCACTCTTAGGCATCAAGAAATAAACCTAAACTCTCCTAGAAAAAGGTTATTAATAAATGTTAGAAGATAAACTACACCATCCTTAGATGTAACTTGTGTCCCCTATAAATTGGAGTGATTGTAGTCAGTTGTGCCATTCGTCGAGTACAACCCAATACTGAAATCAACTCTGCGCTGGTTCTCGAAAACATAATGTTAGCAAAAGTCAAGTGAGACCGTATGATCCTTGCAAAGTAAACTAAGTTTACTAAATATAGTCATTCCTTTTTTGCTCATGTGGCCCAACCGTATATGCCACAACCTTGTTTCTCATAATCTGAAGATTATGATATATTTGAAGAACCCACAATGGTACTTTCTTGTAGAATGTAAAGGTTGTTCTTCTTGTTACCTCTTATCACAATCAATATCTAATGCCTTACTTCCTTCTCAAAAAGAAGGATTTTATGCTCTTAAAATTCCCTTAATTTATAACTGTTCATAAAAAATTAGTCTTCTCTCATTGTTGGAAGATTCATGTCTTGCGCTTTTTTCTTCTATCATAGAGGGTTTCTACAGCAACCAACTTTCATCGTACTATGCTCTCTTGACTGCCCCTTTCCACCGTGGCCTTTTTTTGCTATGTAAATAAGATCTTAGTATGTATAGGCATTCTGGGTAGGTTGCAATTAGTTGTCAGTCGAAGGTTTGGACCTGTTGCAATTCATCACCATATTGCCTGAGCCTTTTGAAATTTTCGAAACTCCACCTCGACCCGTGTACATGCATTTGATGGAATCCAAACTACTCAACGAAATAAGGTTCTTTTCAAATTTCGGATGCGCCTAACGTTTGTCAAATTTCTTACTACCTTAGCACGATGTTTGAAATGCATTGTAACCAATACTTACAATCCTATAAACTACCTTGTTTTCCATCAAGATCGAATCACCATTGACTTTCTCATTTATGTGGAACCAATCTCTATGTGGACACATGTGGTATAAACATACCGAATCCAAAATCCATTTGTCATCGACACGACAATCTGGAGACAAAATAATAAGAGTATTATCTACATTAGTCGACTCTTTATTCTTTACTGGACTAGCCGAATCGAAACTTTCCATCGACTTCTTTCCCTTAGTTTTGAGAACATGACACTCATTTTTGTAGTGTTCGAATTTGTGACAATAGTAACACTCCACCTGACTATTATTCTGGCTCGACCTAGACTTCGAATGCCCTTTATTATTACTGTGCCTATCACGATGATTTGTCCTTTCCCTAACAACTAAGCCATCAATTTTACCTCCACAATCACTAGCATTCAACTTTGTACGCATCTTTGCAGAATTTAAAGAGGCCTCTACATCTTCAAGAGTTATGGTTTCCCTTCCATATAGCATAGAGTTCGCAAAATCCTCATACGAACTTGGTAGTGACCATAACATAATCAGGGCTTGATCTTCATCACTTAACTTCAAATCTATATTTTTCATATTTTTTGCAATCTTATTAAATTCGTCTATATGATCTTGCTATGTGAAGACGCTTCTTTAAGAATAATCATGTAGTAAGAGATTTCTTCATGTAGAAGTTGTTAAGCTTATTCCACAATCCCGAAGCTATTTCTTCATCGGCAACCTCACAAAGCACCTTGTCAGACAATGACAATTGGGTGGTGCTATCTCTCTTCCATCTCCTCAATCTCAGCTGTAGTGATATTGTCGGGATACTTCTCGTCTAAGACTCTCATTGAACCTTCCTGACATAATAACGCTTTCACCAAAAATTGTTTTAGCCATTGAAAGGTGCCATTTTGAACTTGATAGATGCTGTCTCGAACAAAAAAGACCGATATTCCCTCTTTTTGATACTAGTTTGTTGCGGAACAACACCAAAAGATTTACCAATCAAAGCACAAATAGCAAGGGATGAAGGCAAAATTAAAACCACATGAGACACAAGATATATATGGAAACTCAAGATGGGAAAAACCATAGGGAGAAAGAGGGATTTTACTTTTTTCAACAACGAAAACAAGAGTACAATCCAAAAGCTCAAAAACTACTTGGCGAGCTACAAAATCTAAAGATCTAATAAGAAGATAGGAAGAACAAAAAAGGGAGATGATGTGGAGGTTAGGGTTAGAGATGTGTTGTTCAACACATCCCTTTTATAGTCTCCCTTCAAAAATCTTAAAATAAATGTGCATGATCCAAAATGCCCTCATCACTATTTTAAAAGTCAAAAACTCAACATATGGGCATAGATAATTAAGAAAAAGCCCAAATTAAAGAAATTAAAGAAAAATCGCGTCTGGAAAAAGATTGGCTCCTTCAAAATGGTCGGTCATGGCTGGACACGTGAAATTCCATCAGGCATGATATAGCACAAGTCAAAGTTGCCAAATTCAGG
Source organism: Eucalyptus microcorys (assembly GCA_014182515.1). Classification (NCBI taxonomy): domain Eukaryota; kingdom Viridiplantae; phylum Streptophyta; class Magnoliopsida; order Myrtales; family Myrtaceae; genus Eucalyptus; species Eucalyptus microcorys. The sequence continues at coordinate 43,948,217 of CM024569.1, read as the reverse complement.
AGTAAAAGGACTGGGACACCAATAACATTTCCTGACGAAAAATGTGGATTACTTCTGCTTTCATGGCATTGTCGACAATTTGAGGACTTCCCATGCCCAAAATAAAACGGCTTGTGTGGCCTGGTCTCATCCGGAAAAACTGATAAAACTATGTTTTTGCACTTTTTGAAGAATCCGATGAATTACTTTCTCTGTCACTATCCTTAGTAGTCACTAAACTTGAAGCATATGGAAGTGTGCCAACTGACAACGTGGTTAGGTCATAACTAAGACCATGCATGGCGATCGGAGGTTATGCTGTGTTGAGGTTATGTTTCGCTGAACTCTTTTAGTTCACGGAACTAGAAGAAATTGTGGGTTTGAGTTGGCGCATATGGGAAAGCAGATGAGAAAAGCCACATTTAGATGCCATAGTGTCATTGTTTCTGTTATTGTGTTTGTAGTGATTAAGAGGGGACTCCCCCTTCGCTCTCTATTCAGCACTTACTTTGCTTCTTTTGTTCGTAGCCACCATGGTCGCAGAACTCGAGCTCGAGCCTAAGGCTAGCAGTCACCATGGCCATGGGGTGTAGAGCTTGTGGTAGCTGTGGCTGCTCTCTCTTCTTTTCTCTGTTGTTCTAGATCGTGAAATCCATGACCTTTTCCTCTTCTATTCTCTGCATTAGCATCTCTCTCTATCTCTTGTCTTGCCACCTCAAGCTTGTCCATGGCCTCTCAAGCTGCGAGCTTGTGGGCATGGTGGACTAGCTTCCATGGTGGTTGAATCTAGTGACTCATGGCCAAAAATACATCTGGAGCCTCGCAGTTACCTTGGCTGAGGAGCGCAAGCTCCAGTCTCGAGTTGGCAACAATTATGGTTGCTTGAGCACGAGCTTGCAACCATAGTTACCACATCTTGAGCTCACAACTATGGCCGTTGAGCTTGTCCACTCATTTAATCCCTATCAATCGTCAATTCATTTTGTCCAGATGCTAATTCAGCTTTTTGTTGGTCCACGTCAATAACAATTGGTCGAAAAAAATCAGAGATTAATAAAAGAAGGACGAAGAGGGCCACTTTTTAAAAACTATAGGGATACTGTTTTGGGAAAAAAAGAAGAAGGGAAAAATGACAAAAAAGAAAGTCCTAAATCTATTCTAGGAAACCAATTCGATTCTAAATCTTTCAATTTGGTCAATTTAGCTTTAAATCTTCTAATGATTTGCCAATATAGTCATTCTAGCAATTTTGGCTAAAAGTTGTTAATATGGACACTGATTGTTCTATGTGTTATGACTGGTGTTCATGTAAACAATTTTTTATAATTTTTTCAAATTTCAAAATTTTTTATTATTTTCCTTTGTTTTCCCTTTTCTTTTTATTCTTTTTTCCCCTATATGCTGGTCTTTGGGGCCTTGGCAATTGCCACTGGTGGTCATTGACCACAGCCCTCATTAGATCTAGGCAAAGGGGTGGCTTACCCTCACTAGATACCCCTCACCAAGATCCAGCAAGTGTGTCTTGGTGGAAGGAAATACAGAAAAATGAAAAAGAGAAAGGAATGAAATGAACATGAAAAAAGGAAAAAAAATGAAGAAAATTCAATAAAATTGCAAAATTGTCCATGTTAACGCTTGTTTCCATGGGAAAAAAGGAAAAAAAAGAAAAAAAAGAAAAAAATCAATAAAATTGTAAAAATTGTCCATGCTAATGCCTATTTCAAGAGTAAATTAGCCAAATTGAAATTTTTTTAACTAAATTACTATATATACAATAGGTTTAAGACTTTTTTGATAATTGTCCTGTCAAGAGAAATGCCTTTATCACCAAAATTCAAAATAATATTTAAATTTGTAAATATGATGAGAAAAGTTATATACATATGTAAATTTAAGATCATTTCTAAGGATTTCAATTAATTTACACATAAAGCTTAGTTCGCAAGAATTTAAAAGAGTAAATTGCAAAATGTAAAAGTCACTCCAAACAAGGGTATCGCAATTAACTTTGTGAAAATTGGTCGGATAATTACAAAAAAAAAAGTGTTAATCTATTGTACAACAGCCAATTTGATTATAATTTTTTTAAATTTAACTAATGTAATCTTAAACCTCTTGACGATTTACTATTGTAGTTCCTCTGGCCAATTTTGATAGAAAATTGCTTATGTGGATGTTGAGTTTCTTACGTAGCATCATTAGTACTAACGTAGATAATTTTTACAAAATTTTAAAATTTTCTGAATTTTTGAAATTTATAATTTTCTACTTTTTCATCATGTGCCAGTGAAGTGAGGGCCCTACCCCAAAGGCCTTGCTAGCCATAAGGAGGGTATGGGTAGGCAACCTCAGTTGGCCATTGTAAAGGCCGTGGACCAGAGGTTGGAATAAGAAAAAAAGGAAAAAAAAACTCAGAAGTTTTTGGAAAAAATACAAAAATTGTTCATGTTAGTGCCGATAATGCCACATCGGATAGTCGATGTCTAATCTACGATTTACAACCAAAATTGACTGAAAGAATTACATTGGTAAATTGTCAAGAGATTTATTACTAAATTAATTGAATTAAAAGTTTAAAATTGATTTGACATCCGTAGAATAAGTTTATGATTTTTTTCGGTAATTATTAAAAAAAAGGTCAACAAGAATATTTCAAGTGGTATAATTAATAGAATTAATATCATAAAAAAACTCCAAAAATTTAGGATTGATTTGATATCTGTACAATATGTTTGTGATTTTTTTTTTGTGGTAATTATTCAAAAAACAGGCCAACAAGAAGTTTTCTAATGGTGTAATTATTAAAGTAAATACCATTAAAAATCCCAAATTGATATATTTATGATAAATTTATCCAAAATTAATTTTTTTATCACAAAAAATCCCAGATTAGTATACGTATGATGAATTTATCTCAAACTAATTTTTTTTTTTTTTTTGGTAAGGTATCTCAAACTAATTTTTCGATAAATAAAAACTCTAAATTGGTATATTTGTGACAAATTTATTCCCTATTAGTTTGTGTTATCAAACTAATATACTTGTGGTAAATTTAGGGTAAAATCCTAAATTAATACATCTGTCAACTGTCATGTGTTATTTAAGTAAGCAATTTGACGGAAAAATTAGGCTCATGAGCCAAATCTGAACCAAATGTGCTTCACGTGATCGGTTCGATGAGTGGGGTCTTCTCTTCCTCTAAAGCTGGACGTTTGTCTTCTCTTTTCGGCTCAGACGAGCCAGATCAGGGCCGACCAAGTTGTCTCTCTCTCGCTCTCGATGGCCATGAAGGAGGAGTTGCCAAGCTCGCTGAGATATCGACGACCATGAGATTGATGAGCATGGAGGAGTGTTGAGCACGCTGAGAGCGGGTCCGACAGTGGTGGCGTGGCATTCATTGTGGTGAAGGCTGTGACCGAGAGTGGGTTGGTCGTGCTCTACTTTTTGTCATGCAAACATGGTGGTACTGTTCATCAAAAGAAGATGAAGATGAACAGTCCAAGGAAGGAAAACTAACAAAAAGAAAATTCAGAAAACGAAGCAAAACAGTAATATTTCATCTAATGTCGTCCGTGTCAAATTGCAGGTTATGTCATATAAGATGGCTTGTGATAAAAGGATATCACGTTAGCAATTTTTAAGTCAAAATTGATAGGAATGACTATAATGAAATTTCATATAAAGGTTTAGTACTATTTGGTGGTATTGAAATATTTTATGACTGCACTGCGATAAACGATAAGTATACAATGGATTCGTTGGTTTTACCTTTTCACAATACTAATAATGTTAGTCCATATCTTTTCGAAGAATAAGAGATAGTTTCAAATTCATATCTAGTCAATTGTATCACTAACATAATTGTTCAGATTTCATTACTTCTTGCTAGAACTCAAAGGCACGCGTAAACTAGTGTTTTACTTATGAAACAACGAAATGGCCAGAAGGGAACACTTAAACAGCCTCGGCTATCACTGTTTGACATATTCAGCCGACAAACTAGAGTTCTGCAAGCCACTTGTCGGGGCTGTGCTTCCGAATTCTTATTGCAATAGAGTACATAAAGACCAAGCACATTATCAAGTGCACGCATATGCTACTTGCTAAAGGGGATCGCTGATCGATCAGAATCTTTCTTTCACACAAACTGTCCATTGTACCTCCTCGCAGCCTCCCGACTGTCAATAGTGCTGGTGTAACCTGTTGCATACGGCTCTGGTGCGGGGTTGGCATCCCCATATCGCCTCCTGGCTTCCTTGCTGTCGATTGTTTTGGGGATCGATTCTCTTTTGGGAACTGTACTGACTGACGGAGGCTTCACAGCTTCCTTTGAGTACTCCATTGTCTTGCCCGTTTCATCCATCGGTTGGAGCCCCGTATCAGGACCTCGCCTCTCCCAACCTCCTGTCATGGTCATAGATGGCGGTTGAGTGGTCCTCTCTCCTCTCTTGGATGAGATATCATGATTCGGCAGCATGGACGCTGTTGGATTGCCAGGCCTAGCGGCAGGACCACCATTTGTGGCCACCCATGGCTTCGGTATTTTATCACCTCTAAAGTGACTGCGATCGGGAGCTTCGTCCTCGATAGTATTGACACAGGATGGATCCGCAACTGTCTTCAAGTACTCCTTGGCCATGCCGTCATCTTCTGGTTTGCTGAGCTCCAGATTAGGACCATGCCTCTCCCGATGTCCGGTCATGATCATAGACGCCGGTTGGACGATGCGCTGTCTCTCAGATGAGAGATGGTGACTTGGGAGCATGAACCCTGCTGGATGACCAAGCCTAGGCCCATAACCACCTTCTGTTGTCACGGGTGGCCTCTGAATTCTCTCATCTTTAAGGTCTTCGTCCTTGGTAATGAACTTTTGCCTTTCCTTCTCATGGTCACTATCCCCAGCATCGCCGGTAGTGCCCCAAGAACCTGCGGAGATAGGGATCCTGATCGTGCATGGGCCCCGTGGAGCACCGAACCCAGATGGTTGGCTCACTTCATTCTGGGTCTTGTTGAAGAATTCCTCGACCAGAGGTGGCCAGTCATTGCTTGGGATCGAAGGCCCGTGCAGCTTGTTGTTGACTACTACACGGCTCGGGCGGTGCTCGTACCACGGGGGGGAGCATCGTCCGTAGAATTCAGAGACCATGGGTGGATGGACGCGTTCAACAGTTGCTTCGACTTTCATGACATAGGTACCCGGGTTTTGATAAGGGTCGACAGCAATCATTCTTCCCTCACGTTCCTCAAGGGGTGGATAGCACAGCTGCTCGGAGTTGTGGTAGCTCCTTTGAGCTTTCCATGGATCGAATCCATCATAGGGTTTTTGGCTTATGTAATAGTAACCATAATTTGCCATGAGTAAGACTAGAGCCTTGGAAGACTTCCTGCTTGGGGTAAAACTACTAAAGCTCTCTCACTTACAAGCAATGTTATTCTTACATTTTATAGAAGTTCATCTAGCATTCGGTAGAAGCGTAAGAATCTAGTGCACAGATTGAAAAAGGAATATTGAACATCCCAAGTGTCAAAACTTGACATGGATGGACACTTAAATGCCTAAACTTTCAAAAGATATACTTAAATGCCAAAATCAAAGAAGAAACTGGCACTTAAATATTAACGACGAGAACTTCCGGTCAAAATGTTGACATGGTACTTTCCAGCGACTCTTTTTTTGCTGAGGTGGCAATTATTTAAGAAAATTATCTATGTGACGTTGATGTGGCTAGCTTATCCTAAAATGACGTCATTTTGCCCCCAAAAATTGATTTTTAATGTAAATATTAATTAAATTAAGTTAATAAAATAAATTAGAAAAAGAATGGGTAGCAAATCAGCTAGTGGGGCGACGACAAAAAAATAAATAAATAGAGGGGGCTTGGTGACCCCAACCAATCCTCACCCCACCATCGTCGGCCCTTTTCGGTGATGGTGGGGCAACAGCAAATGGCCTCATTGAATGTTGCCCCCTCTTTTTTAAATTTACTTTAATTAATGATTATATTAAAAATCAATTTTTTGGGCAAAACGATGTCGTTTTGTACATTAATTGCTGAGTAGACAACGTCGGCAAGCCATGTAGACCACATTTATTCTTAAAATAAGTCACATTGGATTTCCGACTACTCTTATTGAAGTTGACACTTAATTGTCCCACTTTTTTTTTTTTAAAAAAAAGTGATAGTTAAAGTATCTACGTATGCCAAGTTTGAGTAATGTACTTTAACCATTGAAAAAGTATCGTATCATATGCTACTTTTTTTTTAATCTTCCGTCTCATCTATTCTTGGAATTCTTTTCATCGAAAGATGAAATAATTGGGAATCTTGTTCGTGCACTCCATAAAGGGTGAAAGTCCATCAGCTTTTACAGGTCATCGAACACTTCCTGTTAAAGAAAATAGGAGTCCTTTGACCGGATAGTCTTGCCAAATCTACCAGATATAAATATGTAAATAGACAACTCACCTTGAACGATTCAGCAGTCCGCACTTTCGACAAGTTGGGACAGACTTTTCATTAACCGCAATGCTATCCTCGTTTCATTGTTACGGAAGTAATAAGTGATCAAACAATAAAATAAACAAGATAAGAAAATAAACCGGATATTAAATTTATGTGGTTCAGCTGGTGCGACTATGTCCACAAGATAAATATCACATGAATTCACTATAGATAAAGCCATATAACAAAGTTTACAACTACCCTCGAGTTACTTAAAAGACTTTCGGTGTTTCCCAACACTTAATTACATCTAATAATTCATACAATATTTAGCCATCGCAATTTCTCATGAAATAATATTTCATGTCATGAATAAATTAACAAATCTTATTTCACCACTCTCAAATTGCTTCTCAAATTGCTATAAAGTGTAATTTACAAAGGAGTACCCTCTTGGATACTACAAAGAAAACTCACTTCTTATATAGAAAATAATAGATTCAAAATAGGCCATCCTAACTTAGGAAATCTACTAAAAGTAGGAAACTACTTAAATTAGAAGCAACTTAGATAATAAAAGTCTTGTTTTCAAGCTCAAACTCCAGACATATAGAGCGCGTTTGGTAACATTTCTATTTAAAAATTGTTTTAGGGAACATAAATAGAAAAAAGTGTTTTGTTCCGGAGAACAATTTTTGAATAAAAAACGCGTTTGGTAAACTTGTTCTGGGAATAAAAAATGAATAGAAACACATTTGGTAAATTTGTGTTCTTTTTTTGTTTCTTTTAATTTTTTAATATTTTTCTTAATTTTCTTTTTACTTTTTTTCTTCTTTTGGCCGGTCGCCGACCTTGGCCATGGCCGGCGACCGGCCGATGAGGGCTAGCCGCCTCGCCGGGCCACCACTAGGCCGGCGAGCCTCACCGGTGGCTGGGCGAGCTCGGGCTCGCTGGATCTAGGCGAGCCCGAGCTCGCCCATCCAAGGCGAGGCCGAGCCTCGCGGGGGCGGCGACGCTCCGACGAGGTCGCCGGCCCTCGATGGCGTCGCCGGCCCTCGACGGCCATTCACCGGCCATGGCCGAGGCCGGCGACCGGCCAAAGAAAAAAGAAAAAGAAAAGAAGAAAAAAGAGAGAAGAAAAAGAGAGGAGAGAGAAAATTTGTTCTTAAAAATTGTTCCATAAACAAGAAACATGTTTTTTTTGTTTCTTATTTCTTGTTTCTGTTCCAAATGTGTTCCTAGGAAAAAAAATAGATTTGGAACAAAAACGCAAACAAACGCATTTATGTACTTTTTTTTGTTGCACGGAACAAAAAAAAACAGAAATTTTATTCTTAAACAGAAATAAAGAACGTTAACAAACAGGGCCATATTCGTTATTATCCAACTAGAAGAAAAGAAGAATGGATGCCAAAGCAGACGAAACTTGAGCTTTGATGCCTGTGCCTTTCAGAGTGGACAACCCTGAATCTATGATTTGGATTCATATGTAACGCTTAAGCTTGGAATTGAGGTCCACGTGTTAGGATAATTAAATTTCCGCCAAATAAGCTAAAATTTCCTCTGTGGATTTGGAATATATAAAGATAAGAAGATTAAAGTCAAGGAGTCAGCTAAGGAATTTCTCTAAAAGAAATTCGATTTAGGCGCGTTTGGTAACATTTTATTTTTAAAAATTGTTTAGGGAACAGAAATAGAAATTTTTTTTTTTTTTTATTCCGGGGAACAATTTTTGAATAAAAACGCGTTTAGTAAATTTGTTTAGAAAATAAAAATTAAAAGAAACACGTTTGGTAAATTTGTATTCTTTTTTTGTTTCTTTTAATTTTTAATATTTTTATTTTATTTTTCTTATTTTTCTTTCTTTTTTCTTTTTTTCTTCTTTTGGCCGGTCGCCGGCCTCGGCCATGACCGGAGAGACCGGCCGCCTCGCCCAGCCACGGCAAGGCTCGCCGGCCCCTGGCTAGGCAAGCTCGAGCTCGCCGGGCCACCACTAGGCCGGCGAGCCTCTCACGGTGGCTGGGCGAGCTCGGGCTCGCTGGATCTGGGCGAGGCCGAGCTCGCCCATCCAAGGCGAGGCCGAGCCTTGCCAGGGGCCGGCGACGCTCCGACGAGGTCGCCGGCCCTCGACGGCGTCACCAGCCCTTGACGGCCGGTCGTCGGCCATGGCCGAGGCCGGCGACCGGCCAAAGAAAAAAGAAAAAGAAAAGGAGAAAAAAAAAGAGAAGAAAAAGAGAGAAGAGAGAAAATTTGTTCTTAAAAATTGTTCCAGAAACAATAAATACGTTTTTCTTGTTTCTTATTTCTTGTTTCTGTTCCAAATGTGTTCCTAGGAACAAAAAAATAGATTTGGAACAAAAACGCAAACAAACGCATTTATGTACTTTTTTTGTTGCCTGGAACAAAAAAAACAGAAATTTTATTCTTAAACAGAAATAAAGAATGTTAACAAACAGGGCCATATTCGCCATTATCCAACTAGAAGAAAAGAAGAATGGATGCCAAAGCCGACGAAACTTGAGCTTTGATGCCTGTGCCTTTTAGAGTGGACAACCCTAAATCTATGATTTGGATTCATATGTAACGCTTAAGCTTGGAATTGAGGTCCACGTGTTAGGATAATTAAATTTCCGCCAAATAAGCTGAAATTTCCTCTGTGGATTTGGAATATATAAAGATAAGAAGATTAAAGTCAAGGAGTCAGCTAAGGAATTTTTCTAAAAGAAATTCGACTTAGGGCGCGTTTGGTAACATTTCGTTTAAAAATTGTTTAGGGAAGAAATAAAAAAAAATGTTTTTATTCTAGGGAACAATTTTTGAATAAAAAAAACGCGTTTAGTAAATTTGTTTAGAAAATAAAAAATAAATAGAAACACGTTTGGTAAATTTGTATTCTTTTTTTGTTTCTTTTAATTTTTTAATATTTTTATTTTATTTTTCTTATTTTCTTTCTTTTTTTCTTTTTCTTTTTTTCTTCTTTTGGCCGGTCACCGGCCTCGGCCATGGTTGGCGACCGCCAACGGGGGCTAGTGGCCTTGCCCAGCCATGGCGAGGCCGAGCTCACCTAGCCTTGCCCCGCACCGGCCTTGGCCGGGCGAGCTCGGGTTCGCCGGATCTAGGCGAGCCCGAGCTCGCCCGGCCAAGGTGAGGCCGAGCCTTGCCAGGGGCCGACGACGCTCGGCCTCGCCGGGGGCCGGCGACGCTCCGGCGAGGTCGCCGGCCATGGCCGAGGCTAGCGACTGGCCAAAGAAAAAAGAAAAAGAAAAGAAGAAAAAAAAGAGAAGAAAAAGAGAGGAGAGAGAAAATTTGTTTTTAAAAATTGTTCCAGAAACACATTTTTCTTGTTTCTTATTTCTGTTCTAAATGTGTTCCTAGGAACAAAAAAATAGATTTGGAACAAAAACGCAAATAAACGCGTTTCTGTTCTTTTTTTGTTCCAAGGAACAAAAAAACAGAAATTTTGTTCATAAACAGAAACAAAGAACATTAACAAACAGGCCCTTAGTCATCCATCCACGAAACGTTCTACATGGAAAGGATAAATTAAGAATTGCTTATGAAATTGCTTCAGAGTGTAATTCACTAAGGATCGGCCTCTTGAATGCTCTTCACAAGGAAAACTTATTTTTTACATAGAAAAGAAATAGATTCAAAATTTGAAACCCCAAATTACGAAATCTACTTAAACTAGGAAACTACTTAAGTTAGAAACAACTTAAATAAGGATAGTTTCATTTTTGTGCTCAAACTCGAAACATATTTTTAACTAAAGTAATGCTAGCGTCCATGCTGTTATTGCTTGAAGATGACGGTGCAATTTCAACCATCACTTTCACTTCAAGAGGAACTGAATAGTGGATTTGTTTCAATAAGAAAGAAGGGAAGGTTATTCAAGGTGAAAAGAAAATTAGAAAATTTTCCTTTTTTCTTTCATCCTCACCTCACATGTTCGCTTGATCTCCAACCCAACGTTCTCCAGGGGATCTTTTATTGTTAGGTATAAATCTTTCTTTCTCATTTTACAAAATTTAGCGCTTAATTCTATGAAAAACCGGAGAGTTACAAAGTTAAGGGAACATTAGAAATACAGTATACTAAATTAAATCACATTTTATAACGTTAACTCTAAATTTCCCTGTAGTGCACTTCTTTAGAATATGTTTGTATTTTTCAATATGAAAAAAATGCTTGTTTGGGGTAACCACTACGATGGCGGTAGCCAATTTTGACTATAATAACTTTCACTTCAATTTGAGGCATGCCAAGAAGGGGTAATTGTATGAAAAAATTGGGAGAGGGAAATTTAGGTGATTGGCCATGGTGAGCTACCCTATCATAGTGGTTATCCTGATCAAGCATATCCTTAAATTGAAAATACAAACAAATTCTAAAGAAGCGCACTGAAGGTAAATTTAGAGTTAATGTGGTAAAATGTGATTTGATTTAGTTGACTATGTTTCTAATGTTCTCTTAACATTGTAATATTCTCAGGAGAACATGTGAGACTAAGATGAAAAGAAGAAAATTCTAATTTTCCTTTCCGGTGCAACCCATTGAGCAGCCTTTCCCTTTTTTTTTTTCTTATTTACACAAATCCAACAGACGGTTCCGTTTGAAGTGAAAGTGGTGGCTGAAATTGCACCGTCATCTTCAAGCAATAACGGCACTGTTACTCTAGCATTATTCAAACTATTATCTGGCCAAAAAAAAGGGAAGAATGGATGCTAAAGTAGATGGAAACTTAAGCTTAAATGCGTGTGCCTTTCATAGAGGATAACTTTGAATCAATCATGGGTTCATATGTAACGCTCAAGCTTGGAATTGAGGTCCACATGTTAGGACAAGTAAATATCTGCCAAATAAGCTGAAATTTCTTTGGTGGAACTGGAATATATAAAGATGAGAAGATTATAAGTCAACAAGTCAGCTTAGGAATTTCTCTGAAAGAAATCCGACTTCGAGAAAATGTCTCAAGTCATCCATCCATGAAACGTTCTACGGGGAGAGGTTACATAAAACTCTCTTCGGCTGGTGGTTGATTTTATTGCCCATGGAGGAGCAGCGGATTGATCTTAAACTCAACAATGTACAAAACCTAATGGAGAATTTTCCAAATGAATTTTTTTTCTCTGACCTACTTTAACTCTCAACTCATTCTCAACTTGTATCCCTTTTTTTTTGCAGAGCTTGAAAGTCAAACTCCACACTTGAAACTAAACATCCTCACCTTGGGTGAGGAATCGAGCTTTTTACCTCCCCCTCCTCAGTTAAAAGAGTACAGAAAATAGCACAAAGTTTAATGACTGAGAAAGAAATCTGCCAGAATAAGATCGCTTAGGCAGATACTCGGCTTCAGAGGCGCTGATATACCCGACCCACATTTCTTTGCCTGATGAAGATTCTTTTTTCCAGATGTGAAGAAAAGTTAGAAAATTCCAATTCCTTGATTTCAAGAATACGATTCCCACCGACTAAAATGCTTTCAGATTTTTCCCTCTTGCTTTAGGAATATATGGCTTGTCTTGTTCAGTTTACTCCAGAGAGCGCTAAGCATTTAAATATCCACAAACGAAGAAATTGCATTTTCCGAAAACTGGAAATTAGATACACAAGAATGCTATTTACAAATGATTATGTTCGGCCGAGACAAAGGCCATTCACTCTAAATGTAATGCATAAAGCCCAAACTATTTTGACAACTACCGCTAATCATCAGGGCTCAAATGCCGGAATTTCGTGTAGAGGAGAATGTAATGCTTTATGTACGGTTCTATCAAGTAAACTTCGATATGGATCCTCCTCTCGCTTCTTGAGCAGATAGGCGATGCAGCTTTCGACGCTTGATTTTACCTGCAAGTACATCTCGTTTGCATTTTCTCTTGTCCTTCAGTGATTCGTATATCCCCCTTGTGTCTATGGGCTTCCCGAACAGATGGTACAAGTGGCCAGTTATCCTCGGCAAAATCACTGGAGAAAGAAGTGCTTCGTTCGGGACCTCTTCTCTCATACCCTCCCTAACAAAAAGGATATAATCCATGTCAATCTCTGAAATGAATTCAGAGTATGCTAAGCGATTTTATGATTTCAAATATCATCCATGAAAAATCTGTAAACAATCTTTTGAAGGTCATACGTAGAGACATGTTCTTGTATGGATTCCGTTATTGTAGAGGATTATTAGTTTATGTATTTGTGGACAGATGTATTGTACTTGTTTGTTTATTAGTGATATGATGTTTTATTAATAAGTACAAATCCATTATGAGACTAGCACAAACACACATATATTATTGAAAAGTATGTCATCAGGTAATGATTGGCTCACTCACACGAGCAATCGCCTCAAGTGCTGTAGTTAGCACGTTGAGATGAGACGTTATGTACAAATAAATGCTGAAGAGCAAGTTTGGTACATAAAATATGTCGCCTTGATTGGAGTCAAGATGAGGTTTGTGATTGGTTTATAATAAGACCAAACATGATATTCCCACAATCATGTATGCCTGAAAGATACCGGATGTGAGTACTTAATTGGGCGCTATAAGAAGCGAGCTGATATAGTACTCGGGCTAAACATGAGTACGTGAGAGGCACGTGACTATGTTTAGGCTAAGAGCTACCTCAACGTTCGTTTTGGGGCTATTTACTATTTGCGCATCGGAATCAGGTAAGTCGTCTTCCGCCGACTTGAATTCCTACACCCCTTGTGTCTATGGGCTTCCCGAACATATGGTACAAGCGGCCAGGTATCCTCGGCAAAATCACTGGAGTAAGAAGTGCTTCGTTAGGGACCTCTTCTCTCATACCCTCCCTAACAAATAGGATATAATCCATGTCAATCTCAAAAAAGAATTCAGAGTAGGCTAAGCGATTTTATGATTTCAAATGTCATCCATGAAAAATCTGTAAACAATCTTTTGAAGGTCATACGTAGGGAGCTACCTCACTTGCACAGCACTAGTTTCTCTGATGTAGTCATTGACAAATGAAATCCTCATCAGATCATTGTGATCAAGGACCAATTGCCCGTTCAAAGTAATAGTCACATCATCATCAGAAAGGGATGCTGAATTACATAATATAGACGGGGAGGATCATTTTTATTCTTAGACTTGCTTTATGACTCGTTCAACTTAAAAATGATAGACAGCACTGGGTTAATGCAAAAGTTCGCAAGAAAAATGCATCACCAAATTTATGCAACCACGTAAATAGTTAACTAAATTAGCTGTTGAAAGATTAAACTGGAGCTCCCGATGAAGGTGTAAAGCAAAAGGAGTAATGGTGGGTGAGCGGCATGCACAATAGTGACAAACCCCCAGAAATAGAACTAAAATGCTATGCAAGTTTTGAATTCCCAACCTGCGCAGAAGGTCAAGCTAATTATGAAAACATTTTATGCAGAAATATAGAGAGCTTACTTCTGTCATGTCATCCTCTCCCACGGTTCAAATTGGTACTATTGTGGCACCAAACTGTGCAGCCATTCTCGCAAATTCTGGCTGGTCTGGCCAGAATAACTTGTATTCTTCACCCTACAAATGGAACTTGATAGGCAAAAGCTTAGCAGTGATTACAAGTGACTCTTTAGTCAATGCATATGAATCATCTGGGAAAGAGCACTCTAAGAATCAATGGCAAGACCAAATTACTCGTGCTCCTAAATATTTTATCTAATGACCAAGTAAAATCTGTCTTTGAAAAGAAATCGTCCTTCTCATCTGGCTTTTAACGCCCTTAATAGAAAATGTGTATATAACTATGCAAAATGATCAGCACTCAAGAGTCACTTAGCTTCTTATCCAACCCCCTTCAGCACCACCAACTAGATCACCACCGCCGCCACCACCAGCAATTGCCACCACTACCACCGCTATCTGAGCTAATTGGCTACAGTATCTGACATTGCTACCACAACCACTGCCTGGTGGCCATTTTGAATTCTCCTCCATGAGGCTTTACATCATCACTCATAAAACTTATGTTGCTGGAGATCCTTCTTATAGCCTCGACACACGCAAATTCAATTTGAAGTATTATCTTTCACAAGATTTATCTGATGATTACACTATTAATAATGCCAATTGCATTAAAATAAGATCACATAACATAGTTACACTGCACAAGAGAACTGATTGAACTCAAATCAAGGTACTTACACTCCTTATAATGGAAAGCCAACAAGGATAAAGTAGAACATGAGATCTGGTCGACAACAATTTGAAGAGGTTGCTTCCCGTTACAGGAACTGCTCCAAACACTTTTAGCCAATCCATTAGACCAAATTCAGATGATTGATTTTCCCTTTTGCTGCAGAACAACACCTGATGAGCTAACCCATGCGCAATAATTTTCTTCTCTCTCAAAATTCTTCAACAAGTTCAAACAGCTCAAGTCCCATCAACATGTGATAACCCACTAACAACACCTGTCCTTCTGAAGGAACTCCTGAAAGGCCTCTCACTATCTTCCCATCATCTAAAGTTGAGAATAATACTGAACTAGATGCATTCTGAAATAGCCTGCATTTATCCGACTACAGCATCAGACTAAGATTGACTGGTTGCAATTAATATATCATCATGTAAAATGAGTGTTTGTGGAAAGGTATGATCCATCTAAGTTCGTGCTGGGCTCAACAAAGCCATTGATAACATTAGAATTGGTAATAATGGATCATATTTTCCCATTAACAATTGACATTCAAATCAATTAATCAACTGGTGTTTCTTTTGCAAATCACAGGACGAGAATGGTTTCGCCCAGAGATTTCAGGAAAGAGCAAAAAAAAGGCATACAGAAGCATTTGTTTGCAGAATTACCCGACAACTTGATTGATTCTACTTTGTATTCTGACATACTAGGAGGTAGGAAATCCAAGATGTAATCATGCCTCCTTGTTCAACGATATGTGTGGGTACCTTTAATGACAGTCAGCAAGTTTATACCATTTCCCTGCAATCTCATCTAATTACTGTTCAAAATACTGGCAGCACGATATAGAGAAATAAAGCAGTCTTTTATAGATAAAATCTCCTAAAACTCAATGGTAAGTTTCAGGGAAAGTGACATTTTAAAGAGCCATGCAGTGTCATCATGATATGTATTTAAAAAAAAAAAAAAAGCACTACTTCACCCAAATAAGTAGATAACACTGTGAGAGAGATTGTAGATTTCAAAAAATTGCAAGATTACATTTATATTTTGCATAAATCAACAGGGAACTTAACTTTCCGCATTCCAATCTACAAAGAAGCTAAGCTTAAGATCTGTAATCAGCAACTAGAATTACACAGTAGTGTTCTGCTTTCCTATTCTATTTGCTAAGAAGACCAATAAAAGGTAACGATATTGCTTGGCTTTGGACTTATAAATGCCATAGTCAAATTGGTTCATTTTGATGACTCAAAGTCTCAGACTATCTTGAGCAGCACTAGAAATATTAAGTGAGTTTATTACAATAAGTTCATTCAGTGATATGCGAAACTCGACATTAGTCGATTAATTTATTGGGGCCGATGCACAATACAAACGCTTAACTTGATTAAACATGCAATTACCATCTCAACAAACAAATTGTAGTGTTAATTTTTACTATCGAACTGTCAATGCCTATCATTAGCATATCTAAATATAAGTGCCAAACGATATTTTAAATATGAGCTATCTTCACCAAATGCTCTTTTAGCTTGAAGTCTCCTGAAACAAGTCACTCCTCCAGCTTTACCACATTGAAATAATATAAATTTCACCTACCGATAGAAGTGTGTGTCCATTGTCTTTGAAGTAACGAACTCTGCAGTTCTCCAATGAGTTTGCAAGCCTTTTGGCTTCATCTCGACTAGGAAGCATGTTATCCTTGCCACTGAATCAATAGAAACTTTTGCGGAAATGTGACATATTGTAACTATGCTTTAATCTGATTTGCTGTTGTCTCTCCAGTGGAAAAAGAACTCCCATTCATAATGACATACCCATGTGCATGCATGCATGATGCATTAATCTATAAATGCATGTGTAAATGCATGCATGGTGCGATACTCATGCACGGTAACATATACTAATGTACTGATAGAAGCTTCGAAACTAATCACACATGGAAACAGGAAATGGCTGTTACCCATACCATGAAGCAATATCAAGCCAAAATAATGCCAGTGCCCCTACATATTGCCAAAGGACATATACTGCTAATATAAAGTAGAAGTAATTTAAAGACAGTGTATATTCATACTTATAAGCTGAGAATAAGGCAGCTTATTTTTTCCAGCTGTGAGCAAAAGAATCCCTTCAATAGGACTCACCGAGAGTACTGAAAAGAAGAAATTGGCAATAATTGCCCAGATATAGGAGCTACCAAATAAAGTGGAAACCTAATCGAAAGTAATTTGCTACATAATCTGATAATTTTGTCATCATCTTGACAAAGTTGGAGGAGCGAAAACCTGGCAGGGAGAAGCACTTCGGCATTGACAGCATGAAGATGGGAATTAGTATAAGAGGCAGTTGATTTAAGCAAATTCAGTTTCCAAAGAAGAGTTTCCTTGGGTATTATATCCGCCAAACCCTGAAAGAGGGAATTTATTATTGGGTCTCGAGATAACCAAGAAAGATGCCAACAAAGGACGAAAACTAAGAATATGTTTAGAATATAAGCCTACTAGAAAGCCTGCTATACATCTATTGTAAAACTTCGAGCAATAAAGATAAATGAGAAAAGAGAATAAGCAAATCCCATCAGAGAAAATGCTACTTACAGAGAGGCGAGGCAGCAAAGAAGTGAGGTTGACGGACAACTGTTCAAGTGCCACTCTCGGGGGAAGGATATTATTGATATTGACCATTGCCACCTTCACTGGGTCACCTGACTTAGAAAGAAAAATCAAATCTTATGGACAACTGTGAAAGCATCGTGATCATTATTTTAATAAAGAATTGAAACTAGCATATCATACCCATAACAAATCTTAGAAGATAGGGGACGGTAAAATGGAGTTCGTCAGGCATAGCTTCCAATAAAGGTAACAGTGGCTGCAGCTATGAATGGCCAAATGACGTAGCTAACATCACGGAGAAAACAACAGACTTCCTCAGAGTATCAAAGAAGGCTTGTAATCCAGAAGAATATACCCAATTCATGATTTGCTTGCCCATCTGAAGAGTCACCTGGATTCGCTAATAAAATACCAGGTCGATGCTAGGATTACGAGCAGCCACTGCAAGTGCCAGACATCCTCCAATGGAATCCCCAACAAGATAAATGGGCTTATGTGGAGCCAAGGCATACTCAGCTTTAACAGTTTTCTCGACGAATTTCAACCAGATCTAACATGTATAGATACAACAGATTACAAAAGTGCTTTGTCAAGTTCTCAGTTATTATTGCGTGCTATTTTATTTCTTGTAGCATTTGTTGAATATTTAGAATAAAGTCTTCTGCATTTAAAAGGCTTGTAAACCCACATTGAGAAGTGTGCGTCATCAAGAAAATCACAAGTTTGAGAAGGAACGGCAAGGATCGAGTATTCAATATAGCTTGAAGCCACAGATAAGGATAATATATGTGCATATGGGACTAAATGGAGTGAAAAGGGAGGATTGTAGAAGGACATGAATGCACTGCCACAAATTCGCTGGTTTATGACACAGCTCAGAAAAATTCCACTTCTCCCAAACTTGTCATCATGAACAGCAATTAAAGGCTTTGAAAGGGAGATACCTTCAAATGGAGTCCGATCATAAACAGGGATATGCAAGCATCGAACTTCAAAAGCCCTGCAGTTTTAAGGTTTCTGCATCAAAATGCTGGGTCATAATAGAGTAACAGAAACAAACATGGCTTCTCGTGCATCATTACTATCCCTTGTAATGCAATTTACAACCCCAAAATGACGGGCCATACAAACTCACCTCCCCAGTGCTTTATGGTGCAAGATGCGGCCCAACCAGTGCCATCAAGTCCTGCAGAAAACAGCACTTGCGCACTGAAAATGCAGCAATACAAGTATTATTTTACTTAATATTTCACAAAATTAGGCTTCTATACAGTATAGCACATGGGTATCAGTTGATGCATGAGTACTGTATAATCACTTCTTAATAGCTACAGTCATATTGTTGAAACCATAATTCCTGTCATCTCCGCACACCCCTGCAGTAAAATTTCCAGTTTTGTACCCATTCAAACAAGAAGCTAGGCATTACCAGGCAAAAACAAAAGAACTGGAGAATCATTCAAAGGCTGTCCACACTCGACAGGGCAAAACCAGCAGGGCGGACCTGCCTAATCATATCAGTCGACCAGTCCAAGATAATCCTTCACACTCTTAGTTCCGTATGCATCATCCCACAACATCCACAAGCTTTCCAAAACAGCGGTACTTTTTGCTTCTTTCTCCACCTTTTTCTTCTTCTTCTCCACCCCCTCAATCTTTGAAACTCCATATTCATTTCCTCCAGTCAAAGGACCAACTTTCTCTCTCTCCTCCATAGGAGGAGCTCCATTCAACACAAACAATTCAGGAGATGATCACACCCTTGAGTCACCACCAACTGAACTCTTCGCTTGCAATCTACACCAAAGCCTAAATTCCGAATTGAACACCAAATAAGGCAACATCTGGAAAGTAACTGATGATGTCATGGCAGTCATACAAAGATTGCACCCTTTTATTTTCCTCTTTCCAAACTCAGCAACTGAGAAAATTTGAACTCCACTAAGAACTCCACTTGTAAAAGAGCTCCTATTAAGTTACCGAGGGGCCTTGGGGAGTTCAGTCAGAAGGTTCCTCGGAACACTCCAAACCAAAAGAACACACATTCCATTCTTGGCTCAAAATAAGCAACAGAGATACTGAGAAGCATCCGAAAGGGAAAAACAAAATTGAAACTTGAGGTGCACTCTCAAAGCAAAATGGTATCTTAATATTATCTAGAACATGCTATTCCACAAATCTTGTGGTTATATAAGAGATGGAGCAAATAAATAGATAGCGAGTGGCAATTAACGTGGAACAGAATGCATCAACGAGAAAACTGAAAGGGGCGATTACATAGAGAGTGAGGTACTTTGAGAGGGAACCCATTGTTTGGATGTTTGCTGGGTCTGGTTCTTCGTTGGCAGTTGCTACTAGCCGGGTGGTCGTTTTGGGCGTGGGTCGCGGGGGGGCGCGTCGGGGGGAAGCGTTTCCATTTTTGCCCGGTAAAGCTCTAAACACGCACTCCATAGTGCAGCCAGACAAGGGTCTGTCTCGTTCTCTGCGGTTGTACGGAAAACAGTTCAAAACTGGTTACTTCATGTGAAGTGCCAGGCTCGCTTTTGCAGAGAGATTGTTTTTCTGATTTCGTTGCCGCAGATGCCATTTTCCAGGTGCTGTTTTCCTAAAGATGGAATTCCAAATATGGAGGGAAAATGAAAAGAGAGAAAATAGGTCGATTGGACAATGTCATTTTCAATATCCAGTTGACCCAAAGACCAATATCTAAGTTCTAACCAAAGGATTCCATTGGCACCATTCAGTCCATGTTCACACTATTTAAGCTCGCTTGTCATTAATTAACAAATTTAACATATGCCCCTAACGTGAAAAATTTTCTTCTTCATTCTAACCAAAAGAATTCATACTACAAATAGCATTTACTGCCAAAAAAAAAAAAGGAGCCCAAAAGAATTTCTCAGACAAATGGCAAGAGGCCACCTTTTTAAAGTCGTTCAGCTGCCTTTTAATATTGGCTTAACGGTGAGGATAGTATAATACGGTCGACATGCACCATGCAGATTTGCACACATGCATGCGACCTTGGGTTTGGATCAACATATTAGTCTAGACCGTGTTAAGATTTGGCATGTTTGTCTTAAAAAGAGATTTTAGGAATAGAATATCGACTTCCTCCGAAAATTATTCCATTTTTGTCTCGTTGAATTTTTCGATTAAAGACAATGAGATGAGATCAAGGACGATCATATGTGGGAGCATATCTCAAGAGTTGCCGATGAGTCATCAATTCTTGGCTAACCTATAGTTGACTTTCCATCTTAAAAAACAATATTGTCATCAATGCTGAAGAGGGTCTGAACAAAAAATGACAGTACGTGAGACATATGAACAAGATCTAATACATAAGAATTGCCTAACGCAAACCGGTTATATTTGATTGAATGCCAAATTCATGTCATGCATTTCGCTATCACCTCAGGCTCTTGCACATTGAAGATGTCACAATCCGACCATTGAAATCACCGTTAATTCTTTTAGATTTTGTCAGAAGATTGTCATTCTCCCAGTGACATATTAAAGTAAGAGGAATGATATTATGGGCTCAAACTATGTCGCCTAACCCAGATCAACAGCCTTGTCCTGACAATGTCCTGTAATCGTTAACACTTAGCACCATTGGTAGGGCGGCCCAATGCATCATGCACCTGAAGGTGATTGACAACTTCTCATGATGGGTTGTTTTCCTTTCCTTTTTGGCTCTAGAAATTTCCCACATCTTGAAGAAGTCATTCCTAGGCCAGTCAAATGGACAGTTGGATTGTGTTTGGATCATATGCAAAATGATTCAACTCAAATTGATCATTGTAACCGTATTGACTAGTTTTCATGCAATGCATTTTAGAAACCCATACCCCAACCACCCTCAACCCCCATTCTTAGAAATTTTTTCTCTTGGACTGTTGCCTTTTAAAGAGCAACTCCATGGATCAACTCGCTGAGTCGGTGAGGGACATTGGGTGCTCGAGTTGGGTCGTGAGCTAGGATTTCACGTGATAGGTTAGGTTGAAAGGAGATTGATCCATTTTAACCCATTTAACCCATAGGGATCCATTTACATTTGTACTGACAAATATTCAACCCAGCTCCTCAAAATCCATGCCCACTTAAATAACCTGCCTCAACTCCTTCATTAGAATCAATAGTACATGTTTATAAAAGTTTTGTACGACTAAATTCAATGAGATTGTTTTGGTGAATGAAATATGGTATTTGCTTTATGTTTTGGAATTAAAAAATTATTTAAAAAATCTTAACGACGAAAAAGGAAATTGTCTGGTTGTCACCATGGTGTTGTCTCCTTCATATTTTGAAAAGAAAATTGGTTTGCCACGATGATGTCTTCTTAAGATCTGTTTAGTTCACTACTTAAAATTTTCTTAAGAAAGAAACTTCGAAAAATTTTATAACCAGATTCTTAAAGCATATCTTAAAGCCAGGGCACTAAGATTGACGAACAATATCAGAAAATAGCTCCATAACGTCTCAAAATTAAGGGTGTGTTTTAGTTGGCTTTTGCCTAAAGACTTTGCATAAATGCAAAAATCTTCAGACCAAACAGTCCGCACTTTCGTCAGGGTGAGACAGAAGACTTTTTATTAATCCTAATGTTACTCTCACATGTGAATGCTGATATTCATTCAACCAGAAAGAAAGGAAGAATAGATGCTAAAGTAGTTGGAAACTGAGCTTTAATGTCTGTGCCTTTAAGAGTGGGTAACTCTAAATCTATCATAGATTCATATATTTCTTTTAAGCTTAAGTTTGGAATTAAGATCCACAGGTCAGAAGTAATTAAATTTCTGCCCCCAATGAACTAAAATTTCTTTGGTGGAATTTATAAAGACGAGTAGATTATAATCAGCAACTCAGCTCAGGAGTTACTCTCAAATAAGAACAGAACTGGAAATTAGATACACAGGAATGGTGTTTACAAATGTTTGTCACTCTAAATAAAATATGTAAGGCCAAGAATATTTGGACAACTACCAAGCATTATCAGGGCTCAAATGTTGGAATTTCGTGTAAAGGAGAATGTAATGCTCTATGTACGGTTCTATCGACTATATTTCGATAAGGATCCTCCTCTCGCTTCTTGAGCAAATATGCGATGCAGTTTTCCACTCCAGATTTTACCTGCAAGTACAACTCGTTTGCATTTTCTCTGTCCTTCAGTGATTCATATCTCCCCCTTGTCTTTATGGGCTTCCCAAACAGATAGTAAAAGCGGCCAGGTATCCTTGGCAAAAGCACTGGAATAGAAACTGCTTCATTCTCCCTAAGAAACAGGACATAATTCATGTCAATGTCAGAAGAATTTCACAGTATGCCAAGCGATTTTATAATTTCAAAGGCCATCCATATTAAATCTATACACATTATCTTTTGAAGGTCATGGGTAAGGGAGCTACCTCACTCGTATGATGTCGCGACTAGATCTTTTGATGTAGTCGCCGACAAATGGAATCTTCATCACTTCGTTATTATCAAGTATCAACTGTCCGTTCAAAGTAATGATCACATATTGTCAGAATGGAATGCGGAAGTACATCATATAGATGGGGAGGCTCATTCTCAATTTTCAGACTCGCTCATGGCTCATTTAATTAAAAATAATAGACAACAATAGTAAATGCAAAAGTTTGCAAGAGAGATGCATCAAAACTGTATACGTTTCAGCCAAATTTATACAACAATGCACGTAAATAACTAAATTAGCTGAAAATAGTTGCAAGATTAAACTTGAACTCCGAAGGTGTAAAGCAGAAGGAATAGAGGGGGTGACTGGGATGCAAAATAGTGACAAACCCCCATAAGTAGAAATAAAATGCTCTGTAAGTTTCGAATTCCAAACCTTTGCAGAGAGTCAAGAGCTAAATACCAAACTTTGATGTAGAAATAGATCTAGCTTACATTTGTGATGTCATCCTCACCCACGGTTCCAAATGGTACTATTGTGGCGCCAAACCGTGCAGCCATTCTCACAAATTCTGGTTGGTCTGGCCAGATCAACTTGTATTCTTCACCCTTCAAATGGAACAAGATAGACCTGAGGTGAACTTTACAAGACATAATTTTATTGTATGAATGCACGAGCAAAAGCTTTGCAGTGAAGTCAAGTAACCCTATAATGAAATACACATGAAACCTCCGAAAACGAACACTCTAGGAGGCAATGGCAAGACCAAATTACTGGTGCTCCTTAATACATATAAAGCTTAGCTCCTTATCCAGCCTCTGTCACCACCATCGGCTAGACCGCTCGCCACCAACTGCAGTTGCCACCACTACCACCACCACCACCATATGAGCTAATTGGCTAGTCTTTAACATTGCTACCCCAAACACTGCCCTGCAGCCATTATGAATTCTCCTGCTCCACATGGCTTTACATTTTCGCTCAGAAGGCTTATGCTGTGGAAGATCCTTCTAACCTTATAGCCTTGACACACGGAAACTCTATTTGAAAATTATTTTTCGAAAGATTTGTCTGATTACATTATTAATAAGACTAATTGAACTGAATATAAGGTACTTACCTTGTTATGATTAGCCTCGCGTGCACCACCAGGATAAAGTACAACATGAGATTTGGTTGACAACAACTTAAAGAGGTTGCTTCCGGCCACAGGAACTGCTCCAAATACTTTTACCCAATCAATTAGACCAAATTCAGAAGATAAATCTTCAGTTTTTCTAGAGAACAACATCGGATGAGCTATCCCACGCACAATAATGTTCTTCTCTCTCAAGAATTCTTCAACAAGTGAAAACAGCTCAAGGCCCATCAGCATGTGATAACCGACTAACAACACCGGCCCTTCAGAAGGAACCCCTGCAAGACCTCTCACTATCTTCCCATCTTCCAAAGTCGAGAATAATACCGAACTAGAAGCAGTGCGAAGTAGTCTGCATATATCCGACCACAGCATCAGACTAAGATTGACTTGTTGCAATTAATGAATCAGCATTTGTGGAAAGGTATAATCAATTCCATTTTGTGTAATAACAAGACGTGTTTTACAATCAACAAATGACGTTCAAAATTAAGAACTTTAGGTATCAACCACTGATGCCTCTTTGGCAAATCACAGGACGAGAATGGCCTCACCCTAAGATCTTCTGGCATCATGGGTGATAAAGTCATGCACTGATGCTGCAGATCAATTTTCAAGGAGATGTTGCAAAAGAAACAGAAAGTGAAGTACCAAACAATCAGATACCAAAAACATGACAATTCAATTATCTAGTTTGAAACGGTTGCTGAATAACTTAGATCTTCATAAACAGACTTAAAAAGAAACAGGAAAACATTAGTTTCAATTCAGAAAGCAGAGAAACATTAAGCCATCACGGCTAGCTTAAAATAAATCTGGTTGAGGTCATATCTAGAAAAAACTCGTACTACTCCAATCAGGAAAAAGCAATAAGAGACATGCAGGAGCATATGTTTGCAAAATTACCCAACTACTTCGTTGAATGCTGTTTTGTATTCTGACATACTGGGAGGCAGGAAATCCAAGACATAATCATGCCTCCTCCTTCGACGGTATGTGTGGGTACCTTTGATGATGGTCAGCAAATTAATACCATCTTCCTGCAATCTCAGTCTGATTACTGGTCGACAAATAGGCAGGCACAATATAGAGAAATAAAGCAGTCTTTTATAGATAAAATCTCCTGAAACTCAATGCTCAGTTTATGATGAGGGAGAGTGACATTTTGAAGAACAGCGCACTGTCATCATGATAAGTATTAAAAAAACACTACCTCACCCAAATAAAAAAGCTAACACCATGAGAGGGATTATAGATTTCATGAAATTGCAAGAACGCATTATATTCTCCTCCTTTCCGTATCTTCAATGGAGCTAAGCTTAAGATCTGTCATTGGCCGCTAGAATTACACAATGATGTTCTGCTTGCCAATTTTATTTGCTAAGTAGACCAATGAAAAGATGATGACATTGCCTGCTTTGGACTTATGAGTGCTGCAGTCGAATTGGTTCATTGTGATGACTAGAAGTCGCAAAATATGTTGAGCAGAACTAGAAATAGTAAGTAAATTTATTATAATTATTTTATTCAGTGATATGACCAACTCGAAATTAGTAGATGAAATAAGAGGGGCTGATGCACAATACACACATAACTTGATTAAACATGAGATTTCCATCTCAGCAAACAAGTTTGTAGTGTTAATTTTTACTATCCAAGCACTGTCAAAGCCTATCATAAGGATATCTAAATTTAAGTGCCTAACAATATTTTAAATAAGGTATCTTCATGAAAAGCTGTCTTAGCTTAAAGTATCTTAGAACAAGTAACTCTTGAAGCTTTACAACGTTGAAATATATAGATTTCACCTACCAATAGAAGTGTATGTCCATTATCTTTGAAGTAACGAACTCTGCAGTTCTTCAATGAGTTTGTAAGCCTTTGGGCTTCATCATGACTAGGAAGCATGTTATCCTTGCCGCTAAATCAATGAAAACTTTTGAGAAAATGCAACAATTTGTAAGTATGCTTAGATCTGATTCACTATTGTGTCTCCAGTGGAAAAACAACGCCCAATTGATGATCATGTGTGCAAATGCATTTATATATCTACAATTATCAGCATACTTGTGTAGTTACATGCATGTTGTGATGCTCATGCATGGTATCATGTACTAATGTGCTCATAGAAACTTCAAAAATATGCATGTACAGGAACAGGAAAATGACCATTACCAATACAATGAAAAGATACCAAGCCAAATGAATGCCTATGCCACTACTAATTGCCAAAGGACATATACCTGCTCATCTAAACCTGAAATACTTTACATGACAGTGGATTCTCATACTATAGGATTAGAATTAGGCAGCTTATTTTGTCCAGCTGTTGAGCGAGAGTCAGAATGACAATAGCATCAAAACCCATACTATAGTAAGAGTAAAGAAAGAATATATTGGCAATGGTTGCATAGATATATAGGAGCAACCAAATAAAGCAGAAAGCGAATAAAAAATCATGTGGTACGCAATCTGCCAATCATGGCATCATCTTGACAGAGTGTGGATAAGTAGAGACCTGGCAAGGACTAGCACTTCGGCTTTGACAGCATGAAGACGAGAATTAGCATAAGAGGCAGCTGATTTAAGTAACTTCAGTTTCCAAAGAAGAGTTTCCCTGGGTATTATATCAGCCAAACCCTGAAACAGGAAATTGATTATCGGGGTTCAAGATAATCAAGGAAGAGCCCAGCAAAGAATATAAACCAAGAAAAAGGATTAGAATATAAGCCTTGTAGAAGCCTGCTATACATCTATTGTAAATTTTTTAGCAGCAAAGATAACCGAGAAAGAAAATAAGCCAATCTCCAGCAGAGAAAATGCTACTTACTGAGAGACGAGGCAGCAAAGAAGTGAGGTTGGTAGACAATTGTTCAAGTGCCACCCTTGGGGGAAGCATATTATCAATATTGATCGTTGCCATCTTCACTGGGTCACCTGATTCAGAAAGAAAAATCAAATCTTATTATCGACAACGCCGAGAGAAGTATGACATATCATCATTTTCCACATAGACTTGAAAGTAGCATATCATACCCATAATGAAGCTTAGAAGATAGGGGACTGTGAAATGGAGTCCATCAGGCATAGCTTCCAGTAAAGGTAACAGTGGCTGCAGTTGTGAACGGCCAAATGACGTAGCTAGCATGACGGAGAAAACAACACACTTCCTCAGAGTCTCAAAGAAGGCTTGCAATCCAGAAAAATAGACTCGACTCATGACTTGCTTTCCTATCTGAAAACTCACCTGGATTCACTAATAAGACTACCAGGTCAATGGTAGGATTACGAGCAGCCACAGCAAGTGCCAGGCATCCTCCAAAGGAATCTCCAACAAGATAAATGGGCTTATGTGGGGATGAGTCATACTCAGCTTTAACAGTTTTCTCGACAAAAGTCACCAGATCTAGCATGTATAAATACAAGAAATTTCAAAATCTCTTCGTCAAGTTCTCAGTTAGTATTGCGTGCTATTTCATTTCTTAAAATGTTAGAAGAAAGGCTTCACCATTTAAAAGCCTTGTAAACCCACATTAAGATGTATGCATCATCAATAACATCATAAGTTTGAGATGGAACGGCAGGGCTGGACCGTTGTACAAGGTAATATCTGTGCATATGGGACTTAATGGAGTGAAAAGGAAGAATTGTAAAATGACATGAATGAACCACAGGTATTTACATGTTCACAATACAGCTCATAAACATTCTCCTCAACCCAAAGTTGTTGTCTCATGCACAGCAATTAAAAGGCTATGAAAGGGGCAGGGTGATACCTTCGAATGGAGTCCGATCATAAACAGGGATATGCAAGCTTCGAACTTCAAAAGCCCTGCAGATTTTAGTTTTCTGCGTTAAAATGCTTGGTCATAAGTGCAAATGGCATACAGAAACAAACATTGTTTCTTGTGCATCATTACTTTCCCTTGTAACGCAATTCACAACCCCAAAATGATGGAACATACAATCTCACCTCCCCAGTGCTTCATGGTGCAAGATGAGACCCAATCCAGTGCCATCAAGTCCTGCAGGAAACAGTACTTGTGCATCAATAATTTGGCAATACTAGTCTTATTTCACTTGCAAATCACTAATGAGGCTCCTATATCATATAGCACATGGTTATCAAATGATGCACGATTACATCATAATCACTTCTTAACAGCTAAAAGCATATTGTTGAAACTAGAATTCCAGTCATCTCCTTAGAATCTGGAGTAAAATTTCCAGCTTTGCACCCATTCAAGTGAGAAGAAAGGCATTACCGGGCAAAAACAAAAGAACTGGAGAATCATTTAAGGGATGTCCACACTCAATAGGGCAAAACCAACGGGGCGGACCTCCATCAGGCCTAATCATAAACCTTGCGAACTCAAGATAATCCTTCACACTCTTAGTTCGATATGCATCATCCCACAACACGGCCAAGCTTTCCTTGGCTTCTTTTTCCACCTTCTTCTTCTTCTCAACCACCTCAATCTTTGAAACTGCATATTCATTTCCTCCAGTCAAAGGACCAACTTTCTCTCTCTCCTCCATAGGAGGAGCTCCATTCAACACAACCGATTCAGGGGATGATGACACTGTTGAGTCACCACCAACTGAACTCTTAGCTTGCAATCTACACCGAGGCCTAAATTGCGAATTCAATGACAAATAAGGCGACACCCGGAAAGTAACTGATGATGTCATAGCAATGATACAAAGATTGCACCCTTTTTTTCCCTTTTTCAAATTCTGCAACTAAGAAAATTTGATCTCCACCAAGAACTACACTTGTAAAAGAGCTCCTATTTAAGTCACCGAGGGGCCTTGAGGAGTTCAGTGAGAAGGTTCCTCGGAGCACTCCAAACCACAACAATCACACATTCCATTCCTGGCCCAAAATATATAACAGAGACACTGAGAAAGCATCTAAAATGAAAAATGGTATCCTAATACTATCAGGATTCCAGAAATCTTGTGGTTATACCATGGACAACAAATGGAGCAAATAAATTATTAGTGAAAATTAATGTGGAAAAGAATGCAGCAACGAGGAAACTGAAAGGGGGTGACGACAGAGAGAGAGAAAGAAAAGTATTTGAGAGGGAAACCATTGTTTGGAAGGTAGCTGGGTCTGGCTCTTTGTTGGCACTTGCAACAAATCGGATGGTCGGGAATAGGACAGAGAGCTCTTGAGCGTTAGGTGTGTTCCCATTTTTCCTGGTTGAGCTCTACCCACACGCTCCAGAGTACCGACTGACAAGGTTCCGTCTTGTCCTCTTCCGTGGTACTGTGAAAGGTTCAAAGCTGATTCCTGTAAAAGAAGTGGAAGGCGCGCTTGCTCCGGAGACAATGAAAACAGAGAGAAGATAGAGCCCACGGCGGCCAAAACACGACCACTTTGAGGTTATCCAAAGATCAAAAGTTCGCTTGTCATTAATTGACGAATCCATGAGGCTTGGTAGGAGACTTCCATCTGAGCACGCTTAATTTTAAATTTCAAAAGCTAAATATTATATCAAAAGACAGCAAATGAATTAATTCTAATTTTCACATTTATATTATATCATATATATATAAATCATAATTTCATATGTTCAGTGTACAATTTTGTACATTCTCGCCTCCTTCACTATCCTAAAAGCCCGCTACAAATTGCTCTTTGTCCAAGCCAACTAACCCTAATGACCACATCATCAGACTAGGTCATTACAAAAAGTATACTTGTAACCCAAAGGTTTCATATTATGAATAAAATTTACTCCATAAGGATAGGAGCCGAAAAGAATTTCTGATAAAAATTTTTTGAGAGCGGCCTTTTTAAAATCATATTTGAGTTTTACTTAATTATTTTTTTTAAATATAGCTCTGACAAGAAAAAAGAGAACTCTCTTTAAATCTCTTGATTTCAGCTTAGCAAATAAGGAGCGGATATATATGGTCTAGACAGACCATAACAATTTAATTCTCCACATATGCAAGTGATCTCATGTTCAGTTAGATATTGAGTTCTGATTAAGTAAACGTTTGGCATTTTCATCCTTAAAAAAACTCTTAGAATAGAAAATCCTCTTCTCGTGGGATCATGAAATAATTTTCTCCTTTTTCTCAAGAAAATTTTCGAGAACAGAAAATGAGACAATATTTTGATTAATATCCGTGGGACCATATCTCTAGAATTGCCAACGAGTCATCGTGTCTTGGCTAATCTAGCGTTGGCTTTTCCATCTTAGAAAAAAAAAAAAATACATTGTCATCGATGCTAAAGTGGGCATATACAAAATGACAGTAGAAGAGAAACGAACGAGTTTTTAAGGCCACTCGTTTGGACTTTCAATAAAACAAGAATTGCCGAACACAAAATGGTTCTGTTTTGATTGAATGCCAAATTCATGTTATGTCTTTCCCTATCCAGCTGAATACATGGAGCCAAAAATCCAATGTAAGTTTCCTTCTTTTCTTTTCTCGGTATTTCCTAGGCTTGAAGATGTCACCATCTAGCTCTTGGAATAACCGCGACTTCCTCTAGATTGTCATTGTCCCATCCAAACACATAAACAAAATGACATACTAAAATTTAAGAGAGGCACATTAATGGGTTGGAAATTTGTCACCTATTACAAATTAACAATCTTGTCCTGTAATTGTTAACATGTAGCACCATTCATAATGTGGCCATACGTAGTATGCACATGAAAGTCATTAATGTAAGGGAATCTGAATATTTCCACTAATGGCATAAAGCGGGGTCGCTTTCTCGAAAGAGACTTAAGAGAAAATTATGTATCAAGCAAGGCATTAAAGTAGCAAACTTCCTTAAATAAGACCTGAGCTAATTGGCCGGCCAAAAGTCACCACGAATCTGACCCCAGAAAAAAAACAGGAGAAGCTAGAAGTAGTATCCCAGCTGTGGTTTGGAGAAACAATGCCCCATAATGCAAGTCCAGTCTGTAATCTCTTCTCCATGGAAATAAAATTTACAGTACAATCCGCTCCCTCTCGCGCACACTGATCTGCTTGTTCTCCTCGGTATCCAGTTCACGCAAACTGTCCCTTGTACCTCACGGCAGCCTCCCGACTGTCAACAGTGGCTGTGAAACCTGTCGCAAACGGCTCTGGTGAAGGGTTGACATTCTCAAATCGCCTTCAGGCTTCCTTGCTGTGGATTGTTGCGGGAATCGAGTATCTTTTGGGAATTGTATTAATATGATATTAAACCACATTTTTTCAAAAAACTTAAACTTTTAGAATAATTAATCATATTCTTATAAAATCTCACATGATATCAGAGCAGAATATCCTAAATTTAAATGTTTTCAGATCTCTTTCTTTCCCAATGAAGTATTTACACGCTTGATACTAAACAAAAAGACCGGACCAAGTGGGAAGAAAAGCGATAGAATAATTAAATATTAAATTATACATTCCTCTAAAAGTTTAAGCTTATAAAACAGTTGGTATTGATCTTCCGTTTTCTTGCCTATTTCACTCACAGGTTCGAGCCCCATATCATGACCACGCCTTGAATGGTCCTCTCTCCTCTCTCAAACGAGTTATAATAATTCGGTAGCATGGACCTGTTGGATGGCCACGCCCAGCTACAGAACCACCCTATATCAATGCCATTAAGGACGAAGTACCCTTCGCGACCTTAAGGGTGATAAAGTTTTGGAGCCACCCGTGGCCACAGAAGGAGGATCCCGTGCCTATGTGGTTCATTGGTGGGCTGAGCCCCGTACTAGGACCATGCCTCTCCCAACTTCCGGTCATGATCATCGATGGGGTTAAATGGTTCGCCCTCTTGTCAGACGAGTTATGGTGACTTGGTAGCATCGACCCGGTTGGATGAACAGGCCTAGCGCCATTACTAGCTTCTGTTGTCACCAGAGGTTTCAGAATTCTATCAGCTTTAAGGTCACCACGATCGCGTTCTTCGTCCTTAATGGTATTGGTAACAAGCTTGTGCCTTTCGTTCTCATGGTCACTATCATTATAACGGGCAGGGACGGGTAGCCTGAGCTGGTACGGGGTCCGTGGAGCGCTGAACCCAGAAGGTTGGCTCGCTTCATTTTGGATCTCGTTGAAGAAAGCCCCCGACCACAGGCAGCCGATCATTGCTCAAGATCAAAGGCCCATGCAGTGGAGAGCATTGCTTGTAATATTCAGAGATGTAGATGGATGGACGCCACGCCTTTAACGGTTGTTTCTATTTTCATGACATAGGTCCCCGTGTTTTGACAAAGGTCACCAGCAATAAATCTTCTTCCCTCCGCATCATCAAAGGCTAGACCATGCAGCTGCTCGGAGTAGTGGCTCTTCCAGTTTTCCATGGATTGAATCCATCATAGGGGTGATAGATTCTATAATAGTAACCATAGCCCGCCGTAAGTTAGACTAGAGTCTTAGAAGGATTCTTACATGGGCTAAAACTACTAGAACTCTCACTTTAAGGAGTGTCATCCTAATGCAAAGTGCGTGTGGCTTTGCTCACTTGAGTTAAAGGAATTTGTGAAGAAAGGGATCGACCCTCTCACTGTCCCAAAGAACTCTCCCTCAAACAAACTTCACCTACTAGTTCTCAACTTTAATTTCTGAAGCTAAGAACCTGTCTTTCTTTTCTAGCGTTTGATTTTTCTGGCCTTTTCTCTCCCGATCTAATATAGGAGTCTTTTTTTGGCCTCGTTTGGTGTCTTCTTTCGCCTCTTGTTGCTGCTTTTCTTTGCTCGTTGTGATGAATAAATTTATTTGCAGTTGAAAATTTTGTGAGAACATTGTCACCCGTTTAGCTAGTAGGATTCTTGAGATGTGATTGTATGACTTCTCAGAAATTCATTGGAAGCTGTATTTTCACGATTTACATCCAGATCTAAATTTCTGAGATTTTTTTTCTCCCAATCTAGATCTAAATTTGCAAGTTTTTAAAGATGTTTCATTTGTGGTGGTTCAATATGTTGTCATCGTCTCCACATGCCAATAGTGTTGAGAATGTCAAACTTAGGCACACTATAAGCCATAGTGTTTTGGGGAAAGGTTTTGAAGTGTGCCATCACTAACAGTTCTAATGATTGGCTGTTGATTGTGTTTTTTATGCTATGACAAATCTGGTTTTTTGAAATTAGAGCGTTCTATAACTACAAATTGTACTATGTTGTTTTCTGGGTATTGTTTTATTTTGCAGCATTTTGGAATTTGCTTTGTTTTGAAGTTTTCTATTTTCTCTCATGTTCGATCTAGATAAATATGAAATTTTCTTTCAACAAAAAAGGAAAAGAAAAGAAATGTCATCCTCTTCTTTTATAGGAGTTCTTCTAGCATTCGGCTGAAGCAATAAGATTCAAGCATGTCGTCTGAAAAAGTATCGCATCACGTGCTACTTCTTGGAATCTTCTTTCTCATCTATCTTGGAATTTTTTTCACCAAAAGAAGAGATAATTGAGGAATCTTGTTCGAGCGCTTGATTAAGGGAGGACACCTTTTTCAACGGTCCCCAAACACGTTCTGTTAAATGAAAATGGGAGTCCGTGACAGGATAATCATGTGCATAATTCAACAGTCCGCACTTTTGACGAGGCGAGACATAAGACTTCTTATTAATCATAATGCTACTCTCACCTGTGAATGCTGACATTCATTCAACCAGAAAGAAGGGAAGAACAGATGCTAAAGCAGTTGGAAACTGAGCTTTAATGCCAGTGCCTTCAAGAGTGGATAACTCTAAACCTATCTTAGATTCATATGTATCTTTCAAGATTGGAATTAAGGTCCACAGGTTAGAAGCAATTAAATTTCTGCCCCGATGAACTAAAATTTCCGTGGCGGAATTTATAAGGATGAGCAGATTATAATCAGCAACTCAGCTCAGGAGTTACTCTTAAATAAGAACAGAACCGGAAATTAGATATACCCGAATGGTGTCCACAAATTTTTATGTCACTCTAAATGAAATACATAAGGCCCAAATTATTTGGATAACCACCACCCACAATTATGGCTCAAATGCCGGAATTTCGTGTAAAGGAGAATGTAACGCTTTATGTACGGTTCTATCGAATATATTTCGGTAAGGGTCCTCTTCTCGCTTCATGAGCAAATACGCGATGCAGCTTTCCACTCCAGATTTTACCTGCAAGTACAACTCGTTTGCGTTTTCTCTGTCCTTCAGTGATTCATATCTCCCCCTCGTCTCTATGGGCTTCCCAAACAGATAGTAGAAGCGGCCAGGTATCCTCGGCAAAATCCCTGGAATATAAAGTGCTTCATTGGCGACCTCTCCGCTCATACCCTCCCTAAAAAACAGGACAGAATTCATGTCAATGTCAGAAGAATTTCACAATATGCTAAGAGATTTTCTGATTTCCAAGGCCATCCATAGAAAATCTGCACACAAAAACTTTTGAAGGTCATGGGTAAGGGAGCTACCTCACTCGTATAGCGTCGCGACTGGATTCTCTGATGTAGTCATTGACAAATGGAATCTTCATCAGATCATTGTAATCAAGTACCAACTGTCCATTCAAAGTGATAAAAACAAATTGTCAGAATGGAATGCAGAAGTACATCATATAAACAGGGAGGCTTGTTTTCAGTTGCATTATGACATATTTAATTAAAAATAATAGACAGCAATGGTCAATGCAAAAGTTCGCCAAGACAGATGCATCAAAACTGCATATGATTCAGCCAAATTTATACAACCATGCATGGAATTAACTAAATTAGCTGAAAATAGTTGAAAGATTAAATTTGAACTCTGCAGAAGGTGTAAAGCAGAAGGAATAGAGGGGGTGACTGGTATGTACAATAGTGTCAAACCCCCAGAAGTTGAAATAAAATGCTTTGCAAGTTTTAAATTCCAAATCTCTGCAGAGAGTCAAGAGCTAAATACCAAACTTTAATGCAGAAATAGAGCTAGTTTACATTTGTGATGTCATCCTCTC
Source organism: Eucalyptus microcorys (assembly GCA_014182515.1). Taxonomy (NCBI): domain Eukaryota; kingdom Viridiplantae; phylum Streptophyta; class Magnoliopsida; order Myrtales; family Myrtaceae; genus Eucalyptus; species Eucalyptus microcorys. The sequence goes on along the minus strand of CM024569.1, from coordinate 43,913,541 downwards.
CCACGGTTCCGAATGGTACTATTGTGGCGCCAAACCGTGCAGCCATTTTCACAAATTCTGGTTGGTCAGGCCAGAACAACTTGTATTCTTCACCCTGCAAATGGAAGATGATAGAGGTGAGGCAAACTTTACAAGGCATGCATTATATTATTGTAAAGATGCACAAACAAAAGATTATAAGTGATCACGAGTAACTCTTTAATCACTGCATATGAAACCTCTGGAAACGAACCCTCCAAGAGGCAATGCAAGACCAAATTACTCATGCTCCTTACTACGTTCAACTGAAAATTTGCCTCTGAAGAGAAACTGTCAATATCCACATATTACACTCATCTAGTGCTTAACCCCCTTAACAAAAAATGCGTTCTCAACCACCCGCTCCCCAATCACCACCATCAGCTAGACCGTTGCCACCAACTGCAATTGCCACCACTACCCCCACCATATGAGCTAATTGGCTACAGTATCTGACATCGCCACCACAACCACTGCCCGGCTGCAGTTATGAATTCTCCTTCTCCTCATGGCTTTACATCTTCACTTGTAAAACTTATGCTGTGAAAGAACTTCTTACCTTATAGCCTCCACACATGGAAATTCTTTATGGAAAATTATGTTTCAGAATATTTGTCTAATTACAATAAGACCAATTGGGTTAAAACAAGATCGGATCCAGTAGTCACTCTGCACAAGAGAAATAATTGAACTGAATGTAAGGTACTTACACACCTTATAATGGAGAGCCTCGCGTCCACCACCAGGATAAAGTAGAACATGAGATTTGGTTGAAAGCAATTTAAAGAGGTTGCTTCCAGATACAGGAACTGCTCCAAATACTTTTACCCAATCAATTATATTAAATTCTGAAGATGATTTTTCCATTTTTTCAGAGAACAACACTGGATGAGCTATCCCGCGCACAATAATGTTCTTCTCTCTCAAGAATTCTTCAACAAGTGGATACAGCTCAAGTCCCATCAACATGTGATAACCAACTAACAACACAGGTCCTTCAGAAGGAACCCCTGAAAGACCTCTCACTATCTTCCCATCTTCCAAAGTTGAGAATAATACTGAACTAGATGCATTGCGAAGTAGTCTGCAATTATCCGACCACAGCATCAGACTAAGATTGACTGGTTGCAATTAATGAATCAGCATTTGTAGAAATGTATGATCCATACATTATGGGCTGGGCTCAATCAGGCCACTGATAGCACTAGAATTGGTAAAAATATATCATGTTTTACGATCAACAAATGACGTTCAAAAGTAAGAACTTTTGGTATCAATGACTGCTGCTTCTTTGGCAAATCACAGGACGAGAATGGCCTTGTCCTTAGATTTCAGGCATCAGCTGGTGATAAAATAATGCACTAATACTGCAGATCAATATTCAGTGAGATGTTGCAAGAGAAATAGAAAGTGAAGTGGCAAGAATCAGCTATGAAAAACATCACAATCCAATTACCTAGTTTGAAACATCTGCTGAATAACTTAGATCTTCATTGAAAGACTTAAAAGAAATAGGAAAACATTAGTTTCAATTCAGAAAGCACAGAAACATTAAGCCGTCACAGCTAGCTTAAAAAGAATCCGGTTGAGGTCATATCTAGAAACAACTCATTCTACTCCAATCAGGAAAGAGCAATAAGAGACATGCAGAAGCATATGTTTGCAAAATTACCCAACTACTTGATTGAATGCTATTTTGTATTCTGACATACTGGGAGGCAGGAAATCCGAGACATAATCATGCCTCCTCCTTCGACGGTATGTGTGGGTACCTTTGATGATGGTCAGCAAATTAATACCATCTTCCTGCAATCTCAGTCTAATTACTGGTTAACAAACAGGCAGCACAATATAGAGAAATAAAGCAGTCTTTTATAGATGAAATCTCCTGAAACCCAATACTAAGTTTATGATCGGGGAGAATGACATTTGAAGAGATGTACTTTCATCATGATAAGCATTCAAAAAGAGCACTACCTCACTTAAATAAAATTGCAAGATCGCATTTACATCTTCCTCCTTTCCAAATCACAAAAAGAGCTAAGCTTCAAATCCGTTATTAGCCACTAGAATTACACTATGATGTTCTGCTTGCCAATTCTATTTGCTTAGTAGACCAATGAACTTATAAAAGCCACAGTCATATTGGTTCATTGTGATGACTCAAAGTCTCAAAATATTTTAGCAACACTAGAAATAATGTAATTTTATTATAATCAGTTTATTCAGTGATATGACAAACTCGAAATTAGTTGATTAAATTAGAGGAGCTGATGCACAATACACACTCAACTTGATTAAACATGCATTTCTACAAACAAGTTTGTAGTGTTAATTTTTACACTACAGGCACTGTCAAAGCCTATGATAAGGATATCTCAATTTAAGTGCTTAACCATATTTCACAACGAGCTATCTTCATAAAAAGTTCCCTTAACTTAAAGTCTTTTAGAACAAGTAACTCCTAAAGCTTTACAACATTGAAATAACATAGATTTCACCTACCAATAGAAGTGTATGCCCATTGTCTTTAAAGTAACGAACTCTGCAGTTCTTCAGTGAGTTTGTAAGCCTTTGGGCTTCATCTGGACTAGGAAGCATGTTATCCTTGCCACTAAATCAATAGAAACTTTTGAGAAAACACAACAATTTGTAACTATGCTTAAATCTGATTCACTATTGTCTCTCCAGTGGAAAAACAACTCCTAATTCAAATCACATTATGGGCATGCAGCATCATCTACAATTATGTGCACGCATTTATAAATACATGCATGTTGTGATGCTTGTGCATGGTACCATATACTAATCTGTTGATAGACACCTCAAAACTATTTCACGGATAGAAACAGGCAATGGCTATTACCCATACAATGAAGCAATACCAAGCCGAATGAATGCGTGTGCCACTACTAATTGCCAAAGGACATATACCTGCTTTCTAAACTAGAAGTACTTTACATGACAGTGTATATTCACAATACAAGATCAGAATTAGGGAAAAAAAGGCCATTAAAAATCTCAAACTATGCACACAATAACATATTTACCCCAAACTTCTTTTTTGTGACACCGTAAACCCTAAACTTGCATTTGTGTGACACATGGATCCCAAAATTTTTTCCATGACAGCAAAAGGCCCAAATTGTATCCATGTGACACATTTATTCCAGACTCATACCCTTGTAACACATTTACTCTTCATCAAAATTCCGTTAATGAACACTACTAAAAATCTTATGTGGCTGCCTACATGAAAGATGGAAAGCAAACAGTGCTGACATGGCACTCACACAGCAAAAATATGTCAACTTGCTGTATTTTTTTTCTTGTTTTCCTTTTCCTTTTTTTTTTTTTTTTTTTAAATTTACTCCTTCGTTTTCTTCCTTGGTTTGGCGACAGTGAGCATGGTGGTGATGGTGACAATCAAGGCGGCGGCAGCAAGGGCAGTGGTGAAGATGAAGGAGAAGGAAAGAAGAAAGAGAAAAAACTTGACAGAGAATAATGTGTGGCGCAGGTCTAAGTTTTGGAATTGTCATAAAAAAAGTTTTGGATAAATGTATCACATGGATACAAACTTGGGATTAGGTAAATGTGCCACATTGGTAAAAATTTGGGGTAAATATGTCACATGAGTTCAAGTTTGAGGTTTTCGATATCACAAAAAAGAGTAGGGGTAAATGTGTCACAGTTGGAATATTTTGGGGTTTTTGGTGGCTTTTACCCTCGGAATTAGGTTGCTTATTTTGTCCAGCTGTTGAGCAAGAGTCAGAATGACAATAGCATCAAACCCATACTATATTAAAATTGAGAAGAGAAGATATTGGAAATGGTTGCACATATATAAGACCTACCAAATAAAGCGGAAAGCAAATAAAAAATCATTGGTGCACATCTGAAAATAATGTCATTATCTTGACAAAGTGTGGAGGAGCAAAAACCTGGCAAGAAGTAGTACTTCAGCTTTGACAGCATGAAGACGAGAATTGGTATAAGAGGCAGCTGATTTAAGCAACTTCAGTTTCCAAAGAAGTGTTTCCCTGGGTACTATATCAGCCAAACCCTGAAACAGGGAATTGATAGTGGGTCTCAAATAATCAAAAAAGAGCCCAGCAAAGGTCATTAACCAAGAAAATAAGTTTAGAATACAAGCCTAGTAGATGCCTGCTATACATCTATTGTAAATTTCCGAGCATTAAGGTTAAATGAGAAAGAAAATAAGTGAATATCTGGCAGAGAAATTGCTACTTACTGAGAGACGAGGCAACAAAGAAGTGAGGTTGACAGACAATTGTTCAAGTGCCACTCTTGGGGGAAGCATATTATCAATATTGGCGGTTGCCATCTTCACTGGGTCACCTGATTCAGAAAGAAAAATCAAACCTTGTTATGGACAACTCTGACTTATCATCATTTTCCACATATAACTTGAAAGTAGTATATCATACCCATAACAAAGCTTAGAAGATAGGGGACTGTGAAATGGAGTCCATCAGGCATAGCTTCCAATAAAGGTAACAGCGGCTGCAGCTGTGAACGGCCAAATGACGTAGCTAACATGACAGAGAAAACAACAGACTTCCTCAGAGTCTCAAAGAAGGCTTGTAATCCAGAAAAATAGACCCAATTCATAACTTGCTTTCCCATCTGAAAACTCACCTGGATTCGATAATAAGACTACCAGGTCAATGGTAGAATTACGAGCAGCCACAGCAAGTGCCAGGCATCCTCCAAAGGAATCTCCAACAAGATAGATGGGCTTACTTGGAGATGAGGCATACTCAGCTTTGACAGTTTTTTCGACGAATGTCACCAGATCTAACATGTATAGGTACATGAGATTTCAAAATCTCTTCGTCAAGTTCTCAGTCAGGATTGCATGTTATTTCATTTCTTATAACATTACTTCAGTATTTAGAAGAAAGACTTCACCATTTAAAAGGCTTGTAAATCCACATATAGAAGTGTGCATCATCAATAACACCATAACATTGAGATGGAATGGCAGGAATCGATTTTTGTGTATAGCTTGAGGTGACAGAGAAGGTAATATCCATGCATATGGGGCTAAGTGGAGAGAAAAGTGGGAATCATAAAATGACACGAATGCACCGCAGCCCTTTGCATGTTGACAACACAGCTCAAAAACATTTTACTCAACCCTAAGTTGTCTCATGCAAGCAATTAAAAAGCTTTGAAAGGGCCACACCTTCAAATGGAGTCCGATCATAAACAGGGATATGCAAGCATCGAACTTCAAAAGCCCTGCAGTTTTAAGTTTTCTGCATTAAAATGCTTGGTCATAAGTACAAATAGAAACAAAATTGCTTCTCGTCTGTCATTACTTTCCCTTGTAACGCAATTCACAACCCCAAAATGATGGAACATACAAACTCACCTCCCCAGTGCTTTATGGTGCAAGATTAGGCCTAATCCAGTGCCATCAAGTCCTGCAGGAAACAGTACTTATGCATCAATAATTTGGCAATACTCGTCTTATTTTACTAGCAAATGAGGCTCCTATAACATATAGCACAAAGTTATCAATTGATGCACGATTATATTATAATCACTTCTTAAAAGCTACAAGCATATTGTTGAACTTAGAGTTCCATTCATCTCCTTATAATCTGGAGTAAAAATTCCAGTTGTGCACCTATTCAAGTGAGAAGATAAGCATTACCAGGCAAAAACAAGAGAACTGGAGAATCATTTAAAGGCTGTCCACACTCAACAGGGCAAAACCAACGGGGCGGACCTCCATCAGGCCTAATCATATCCCTCGCGCACTCAAGATAATCCTTCACACTCGTAGTTCCATACGCATCGTCCCACAACACCTCCAAGCTTTCCTTTGTTTCTTTCTCTACCTTCTTCTTCTTCTTCTTCTCTACCACCTCGATCTTCGAAACTGCATGTTCATTTCCTCCAGTCAAAGGACCAATTTTCTCTCTATCCTCAACAGAAGGAGCTCCATTCGACACAGCCAATTCAGGAGATGATGACACTGTTGAGTCACCACCGACTGAACTGCTCGCTTGCACTCTACACCGAGGCCTAAGATGTGAATTCAACGCCAAATAAGGCGAAACCCAGAAAGTAACCGATGATGTCATAGCAGTGATACAAAGGTTGCACCTTTTTATTTTCCCTTTTCCAAACTCAGCAACCTAGAAAATTTGAACTCCACCAAGAACTACACTTGTAAACGAGCTCACGAAACCTTGGGGGGGTGGGTGTTCATTCAGAAGGTTGCTCGGAACATTCTAAACTAAAAGAATCACATATTCCATTCTTGGCCCAAAATAAACAACAGAGACACTGAGAAAGCATCTAGAAGGGAAAAAGAAAAAATTGAAACTTGAGGTGCACCCTCAAAGCAAAATGGTATCTTAATACTATCTCGATTCCAGAAATCTTGTGGCTATACGACGGACAACGACTTAGCAATAGTGAACAAAAATTAATGTGGTCAAGAATGCAGCAACAGGGAAACTGAAAGAGGGTAATGAGAAAGAGAGAGAGAGAGAGAGAGAGAGAGAGAGAGGAAGTGAAGTACCTCGTAGAGGAAAACCATCGTTTGGAAGTTAGCTGGGTTTGGTTCTTTGTTGGCACGTGCAATCGGATGGTCGTGGAAGGGGCACAGAGAGAGAGAGAGAGAGAGAGTTTTTCCATTTTCCTGGTAAAGATCCAGCCACACACTCCAGAGTGCCGACAGACGTAGGGTCTCCGTCTTGTCTACTTTGGCTGCACGAGTAAAAACTTCAAGACTGATTACTGAATAAGCAGGTGCAAAGCCGCGCTTGCTCCGGAGATAATGAAGTGAAGAAAGAGAGAAAATGGCGCCCACCCTGGCGAAAAATGCGAAGGTTGGACAACGTCATTTTCCAGAAAAATATCGCATTGTCCTGGACCTCCACGTCGGCTTCCCCACGTGTCCAAAGTGGGAGCCCACTTTTGACCCTTTCCTCTTCCCTCTGCACCTTCTCCTCTGCTCCAGTTCACTCTCTGCCCCCTCCTCTGTTTGCTGTGACCGATGCTCTGATGCCCTGCCCCTCTTCGGACTTCGGCGGAAGCTCTCTCTCTCTCAATGTCTCCAGCACCGAAGCTAAGCTTTCCAGCGTCTCCGACTGGGGCCGAGCATCGCCCTCTCCCTCCTCTTCCCTCCATCTTTCGGGTTCTTTCCCACCTGCATTTTCATCTTCGTTTCCGGCCACCATCACTCCCTCCCCATCAGCTGAGGTTTTCCCCAGATTTTACTGACCACCCGAGCCAAGCCCCTCTCCCTCTCCATCTCTTCTTCAGTCTTGATCCCGCTGCTGGGGCCACCTTCCAGATTTACCTGAACCGAAACAGCTCTCCCTATTGCTCTCCTTCATCTTCTTTTCCTCGGTTCGGATTCTATTCAGAGGCGCCTCATTTTTACCTCCAGAAACCCTCGCGGATTTCCTGCATCGTCACTCTCTCTCGGGTTCCCTCTCGGATCTTCAAATATTCTGGATCCTCACTTCGTCTTCTTGGATTCTCGATTGGGAGGGACACTGCAGCAGAGGAGAAGGTGGAGACAGTAACGAAAAGATCAGGAAAAAATGTGACCAGTGAGCCCATTTGCTTGGGGAAAAAAACAACTCTCTTTCAATCTCCCGATATCAGCTTAGCAAATAAGGAGCAGACATATGGTCTAGACCCACTATATAGATTTAATTCTCCCAAGTGTGAAAGATATCTCATGTTTAGTTAGTCCTTTGGGAAAATTATCAAAAAAAAAAAAAATCATACACATATTGTATTCGTGTTAATTTGATCGTAAAATTTTCAATTGTGTTAATTAAGTTTTAAACATTTTATCAATTGAGTCTGTTTGGTAAATTTTAGCCCAAAAAAATCACTAATGTGGACATTGTCTGTTCTACATGACGTGTCGACGTTGATGTGAATAATTTTTATAATTTTTTTTTAACTTATGAATTTTTTATTATTTTTTTCTTTTCTTTCTCACCCTTTTTCTTAGGGATTGCTAGCTAACCCTCATTGATCACAGGCCAGGGCCAGTTGACCCTTGCTTGGGACTAGCCAGAGCTTTGGCTCCCTCGCCTCCCTTATTGAACATGGTAGAGAGAAAAAAAAAAAGAACAAAAATTTTAAAAAAAAAGTTCAAATTTTTAAATAAATTATAAAAAAATTGTCAATGTCAATATGATTGTCCTACATGGCAATATCAATATTCACTTCAGTAATTTCTGGTTAAAATTAATTGAATGAACTCAATTAACAAAATATAAAAAAGGCTTAAGTATTGATTGACATAAATGAAAAGTCTAGAATTGAATTGGCACAAATATAATAGATTTAAAACTTTTTTGGTAACTTTCCATAGTAATTTGAGCCTCGACAAAATAAAGGTTTGGCATTCTCATCTTAAAAAAGATTTTACAAATATTATAAGATTTAGGCTTTGCTTATTTCATAGAAAATAACTTATAGGAATGCGTTTTCCAGATTTTTCAGGGTTCAATTTATAAAAAATAAACTAATCAAAGAAAATCTTTTCCACTAATGGAAAAAACACCTTGAAAAGTGGGGAAAATTTTTTCCGCTTTTCAAAAAGTTCCCATTCCCTTCTTCTTCTTTTTTCACTTCTACACCAAGCACTTTGTTTCACCAAACATATTTTCCTTCCTTTTTTTTTTCTTTTTAAAAAAAATTGAGTTTTTAATTATTTTAAATTATAATTTTTTTCTTTTCTTTTTATTTCTTCTTCCTCAACCAATTGCTGATCAATACAATGGCCAACGATCGGCCATAGGCGAGTTCGAGCCTCGGCAATGGGGAGTTTGTGCTTGAGAGGTTCAAGGACAGTCCGATCCATTACAAGGGAATCGTTTGACATTCGGGGTATGCCTAGGGATTTCAATGGGGATTAGGTTCTACCACTGCAAGGCCCAATCATAGGTCCGTGGACTTTTGTGGCTCTCCACAGTGCTTTTGAGAGTGGTCAAGTTGGCACTAGCAATGTCTTGCACTCTTTTGATTGGAAGTTGCCAGAGGGGATGAAAGAGGGAGATGTGAGCATGGAGGAAGGGACAAATCTAATCCCATTATTTCAAGGAATATGATAACCATTGACTAAAATGCTTTCTGATTTTCCTCGCTCGTTGCTTTAGGAAAATACAGATTGTCTTCTAGATTATTCCAAAAAGCACTAACCATCTAAATCTCGATAAAATATATTGCATTTTCACTAAAAAATAAATATATTCAAATGTATTTACAAACATTTATGTTTGGCCGAGACGAAAGCCAGTCACTCTAAAATGAAATACATAAGGCAGAAATAGTTTCCGCAATCATCACAAATTATCAAGGCTCAAATGTTGGAATTTTATGTAAAGGAGAATTTGACGCTCTATGTGCGACTCTATCAAATATACTTCGATAAGGGTCCTCCTCTCGTTTCTTGAGCAAATAAGTGATGCAGCTTTCGACACTTGATTTTACTTTCAAGTACAACTCGTTTGCGTTTTCTCTGTCGTTTAATAATTCATATCTCTCCCTTGTCTCTATGGGCTTCCCAAACAGATAGTACAAGCGGCCAGGTATCCTTGGCAAAATCCCTGGAAGAAAACCTTGTTCATTTGCAACCTCTCCGCTCTGACCCTCCCTAACAAGCAGGACATAATTCATGTCAACATAAAAAAAAAAAAAAGGTCAGAGCATGCTAAATGATTTTCTGATTTAAAAGGTTATCCATACAAAATCTATATACAGAATCTTTCGATCATTCGTGAGTAGGTGAGTAGGGAGCTACCTCACTCGTGGAGCTTGTCGATTCATATCTCTGATGTAGTCATTGACAATTGGAATCTTCATGAAATCATCGTAATCAAGTACCAACTGCTCGTTCAAAGTAAATAAGCACATCATTATCATAATAGAATGCTGAAGTACATCATATAAATGAGCAAGTTCATTTTAATTTTTAAACTCGCTTTGTGACTCGATTAACTTAAAATAATAGACAGCAATGGTCAATGCAAAAGTTCGCGCAAAAAATGCATCAAAACGTATTTGATTCAGCCTAATTTTATACAACCATGTGTGTGATTAACTAAATTAGGTGAAAATAGTCAAAAGATCACACTCGAACTCTGACAAAGGTACAAGCAAAAGAGCACAATGGGCAATAGTCACGAACGCCACAAGAATAGATAAAATGCTATACAAGTTTTGAATTCCCAATCTTTGCAGAGGATCATGCTAAATACGAACTTTAATGCAGAAATAGAGAGATCTTACTTTTGCGAAATCATCCTCTCCCACGGCTCCAAATGGTATAATTGTGGCACCAAACCGTGCAGCCATTCTAACAAATTCTGGTTGTTCTGGCCAGAATAACTTGTATTCTTCACCCTACAAATGGAACCGGATAGCGCTGATGTTAACATTTCAAGGCATTACTTCATTGAAAAGATGCACAAAAAAGCTAAGAAGTGATTACGAGTAACTCTAATTAATATATGTGAAACCTCGGATGACGAATAATCTAAGAGGTAATGGCCAGACCAAATTACTTGTCGTGCTCCCAAATACTCTATATAATGTACAACTAAGAATTTTTGTCTCTGGGAAAGGAGCTGTCGATTGACGTTTAAGGCCCTTAACTAGAAAAGACGTACTTAACTATGCAAACGTTATTATTCCTCAAGACTTGCTGAGGTTCTTATCCACCCCGACAACAGCATCGGCTAGACCGCTGCCACCACCACCACCACCAACATCTGAGCTAATTGGCCACGGAATCCGACGTTGCTACCACCGCCTCTACACGGCCGCCATTTTGAATTCTCCTTCTCCACATGGCTCTACATCTTCTCTCATGGAACTTATGTTGCGGAAGATCCTTCTTACCTTATAGCCTCGAGACATGGTACTTCCATTTGAAAAGTTATTTTCCACAGAGATTTCTCGAATGATTACATTATTTATTAGGACCATTTTGGCGAAAACAAGAGCAAATACGGCATTACACTGCAAAAGGGAACTAATTGAACTGAAAGGAATGTACTTCACACCTTACGATGAAGAGCCTCGCGTGCACCACCTGGATAAAGTAGAACGTGAGATTTGGTCGAAAACAATTTGAAGAGGTTGCTTCCCGACACAGGAACTGCTCCGAATGCTTTCATCCAATCAACGAGACCAAATTCAGAAGATAGATTTTCCGTTCTACGAGAGAACAACATTGGGTGAGCCACCCCGCGCACAGCAACGTTCTTCTCTCTCAAGAATTCTTCAACAAGCGAAAAAACCTCGAGTCCCATCAACATGTGATTGCCAACCAACAACACCGGTCCTTCAGAAGGAACCCCCGAAAGGCCTCTCACTATCTTCCCATCTTCCAATGTTGAGAATAATACCGAACCAGATGCATTGCGAAACACTCTGCATTTATTCAACCACAGCATCATACGAAAGCTGACTGGTTGCAATCAATGAATCAGCATGTAAAATAAGCGCTTGTGGAAAGAGTATGGCCATCCATGTTCGTGCTGTGCCCAAGGGGGCCACTGATAGTGTTAGAGTTGGTAATAAGAGATCATATTTTTTGATAAACAAATGACATTCAGGTTGAGAACTTTAGGTGTCAACGACATGTTTCTTTTGAAAATCACGGGATGAGAATGGCTTTACCCTGAGATTTCAGGCATCAACTGGTGATGAAATCAAAATCATGCACTAATGCAGCAGATCAATTTTGAATGAGATATAGCAAAAGAAATAGAAAGTGAAGTAGCAAATAATCAGATAAAAAAAAAACTTGACAACTCAATTATCTGTTTGAAACATTTGCTGAATAATTTAGGTCTTCAAACAGACGTAGAAGAAATATTAGTTTCCATTCAGAAAAATCTCATTCTGTTCCACTCAGGAAAGAGCAAGAAAAGACAAGCAGAAGTCTTTGTTTGCAGAATTACCCCATTACTTGATTGAAAACTAGTTTGTATTCTGACATACTAGGAGGCAGGAAATCCAAGACGTAATCATGCCTCTTCGTTCGACGGTACGTGTGGGTACCTTTGATGACGCTCAGCAAACTAATACCATCTTCCTGCAATCTCAATCTAATTACTGGTGGATAAACAGGGAGCACCATAAAGAGACATTTATAGACAAAATCTCCTGAAAAGCAGGGGTTGATATTTTGAAGAACCATGCAGTTTCATCATGAGATGCATTCACAAATAAATAAATAGAACCGTGAGAGAGATTGTAGATTTCACGAAATTGCAAGACAGCATTTATGTTTTGCACATAATCAACAGGAAATTTAACTTTCCTATGTTCCAAATTTCCAAAGGAGCTAAGACTAAGATCCGTCATCAGCCACAAGAATTGCACAATGATGATCTGCTTGCTATTTTTCTAACTAAGGCTGTGCAATTCCAAGGTTAGTCTTGTTTCCACTTGGAACTTAGAACCTATCTATTGGAATAGGTTCCCAAATTTCAAACTTAGAATTCACCCTACATACTTTGGAACCTTGGACCTACCATGTCATAGGTTCTAGGATTTGTCCAGATTCAAGCTATATTCTTAATTGAACGATTGCAATGAATTATTACTTCTAATGACCACTATTTGTTGTTATAATCTAATGACCACTATTTGTTGTTATAATCTATTGACCACAACTTTTATTTAGATATATGAAGAATATAAAATATTAACAAAGTAAAAGTCTTAATCATGAATATGTCGGAAATGAAAGTGTGGCCTAGTAGTTCCATGTTATATACTCATCATCGACACCATGGAATACTGTAAGACTGCGCGGAGATATAGAACAAGAAAAATATAAAGACTTGTTCTAAGTTCCAAGTTATTGATTGGAACAAGTCCCTCAATTTGATGAATCTAAAATTTATTATGCATACTCTAGAAATGCACAGATAGAAATCGGTTTGGTTCTTCGATTCATGATTCCGCCATAGAGCCTATTGAATGTGGATGATACCACATGCCTTTGGACTTATAAGTGGCGTAGTCAATTTGGTTTATTGAGACTCAAAGTCTGAAAATAGCTCGAGCATCACTAGAAATAGTAAATAATTTTAGTACAATCAATTCAATTCAGTGATATGACTAACTCGAAATTAGGTGATTAAATAAGAGAGGCTGATGGACAATATCTACTTAACTTGATTAAACATATTTCCATCATAGAAAATAGTTGTAGTGTCAACTTTTACTATCCGAGCACCGTCGTAGCCTATCATATATCTCAATATAAGCGCCAAACTATATTTTAGTATGAGCCATTTTCGTAAAAAGCTCTTTTAGCTCTGTTCAACAAGACACGGCATTTTTGACCAAAAAAAACAAGACACAGCATTGGAAAACACTAAAGCCCAGTTTGATTCGGTTTTGGGCAAATGTCCTTGGGAAAATGTAAATACCTTTGGATTAAATAGGTTTTTCAAAATGCAAATAGAGTATTGTAAATTATAATTTTAAAGTACATTGCAAAATAATTTTGACTTAAATGGAGTTTAGTAAAAGATTTGGCTACCAAGGGCACATTTGGTAACATTTATGTTCTTTTTTTGTTCCAAGGAACAGAAATAAAAAAAAAAAAAAAAAAAAAATGTTTTTGTTCCGGGGAACAATTTTTGAATAAAAAAACACGTTTGGTAAACTTGTTCCGGGAATAAAAAATGAACAGAAATACGTTTGATAAATTTGTGTTCTTTTTTTATTTCTTTTAATTTTTTAATATTTTTATTTTTATTTTCTTTTTTTCTTCTTTTGGCTGGTCGCTGGCCTCGGCCATGGCCGGCGACCGGCCAACGAGGGCCGATGGCCTCACCTAGCCTTGCCCCGCGTCGGCGAGGCTCGGCCTCGCCGGGCCACCGCTAGGCCGGCGAGCCTCGCCGTGGCTGGGCGAGCTCGGATTTGGGCGAGCCCGAGCTCGCCCAACCAAGGCGAGGCCGAGCCTCGCTAGGGGCCGGCGACGCTCCGACGAGGTCGCCGGCCAAAGAAAAAAGAAAAAGAAAAGGAGAAAAAAAAGAGAAGAAAAAGAGAGGAAAGAGAAAAATTGTTCTTAAAAATTATTCCGAAATAATAAACACGTTTTTTTTTTGTTTCTTGTTTTTATTTCAAATGTGTTCCTAGGAACAAAAAAATAGATTTGAAACAAAAATACAAACAAAACGCATTTTATGTTCTTGGGAACAAAAAAAATAGAAATTTTGTTCAAAAATAGAAAAAAAGAACATTAACAAACGCAGCCCAAATAGCCTCACTTGAGGTCATTGGACTTCAAGCAATTGTCACCTGGGTCACGCAAACCCAAGCGACGCTTGAAGTCATTTGACCTAGGGGATGGTCGCCAAGGTTCGAGCGACCCATCAGGCGGCAGTTGTTGACACGGGTGGCCCCTTGGCCGGCAGTCGTCAACCTCTATTTGTTTCTCTAGAGAAGATGAATAATAAGCGTGAATAGTAACGGGACTTATACTCTGAAGATGCAATTTTCCAAAGGATCTCCAACACTACTTTGAGTTAAAGGCCCTTAGAGCCACTTGGAGATGCAATTGCATCTTGCCAAAGTTTTCGAAAAATTGAACCAAACACATTTGTACTTGGCCTAACTCCCTTAGAGCCCAAAAGTCCATTCCAAATGCTTAACCAAACCGAGCCTAACTCCAAGAGCTTTACAACATTAAAATAACATAGATTTCACCTACCATTAGAAGTATATGTCCATTATCTTTGAAGTAACGACCTCTGCAGTTCTTCAATGATTTCATTAGCCTTTGAGCTTCATCCCGACTAGGAAGCATGTTATCTTTGCCACTGAATCAATAGAAGCCTTTGAGAAAATGCAACTACTTTTAACTATGCTTAAATCAGATAAACTATTGTCTCTCCATTGAAAACAACTCAATTAATAATCACATACCTTGTGCAGGCATGCATGATGCGTTTATCAATAATTATATACATGTATGTTTTGATGCTTATGTATGGAACATATGCTATTGTGCTGAAAGAAACTTCAAAGCTATTCACGCAAAGAAAAAGGAAAATGGCTGCTACCCCTGCTACAAAGCGAAACCAATTCAAACCAATGCCTGTGCCATTACATATTGCCAAAAGACATATGCCTGATTACTAAAGTAGAAGTACTACACACGACTCTGTATATTCATGTCTATAAACTGACAATTCGGCAGCCTATTTTCTCCAGCTGTTGAGAAAGAGTCAGAATGACAATTTCATCGAAACTTATCCTGGGACTCATGAGGCGTAGTGAAAAAAGATATTGGCAATGGTTGCACATATATAGGAGCAACCAAATAATATGAAAGCCTAAGCTAAAACAATTTGCTACCCCAATCTGACAAACATGTCACCATCTTGACAAAGCTTTGAGAAGCAAAAACCTGGCAAGTAGAAGCACTTCGGCTTTGACAGCATGAAGACGAGAATTAGCGTAAGAGGCAGCTGATTTAAGTAACTTCAGTTTCCAAAGAAGAGTTTCCTTGGTTATTATATCAGCCACACCCTGAAACAGGGAGTTGATTATTGGGCCTCGAGATAATCAAGAAACAGCCCAGCAAAGGACAAAAAACTTGAAAAGGTTTAGCATAGAAGCCCAATAGAAGGCCTGCTATACATCTATTGCAAAATTTTGAGCAATAAATACAAACGAGAAAAGAAAATAAGCTAATCCCGGCAGAGAAAACGCCACTTACTGAGAGACGAGGCAGCAAAGAAGTGAGGTTGACAGACAACTGTTCAAGTGCCCCTCTCGGGGGAAGCATATTATCAATATTGGCTGTTGCAATCTTTACTGGGTCACCTGATTCAGAAAGAAATCAAATCTTACTATGGAAAACTCTTGAGAGCATTGTGACATATCATCATTTTACAAGAAGACTTGGAAGTAGCATATCATACCCACAAAAAAGCTTATAAGATAGGGGAGCGTGAAATGGAGATTGTCAGACATAGCTTCCAATAACGGGAACAGTGGCTGCAGCTGTGAACGGCCAAATGATGTAGCTAACATGACCGAGAAAACAACAGACTTCCTCAGAGTCTCAAAGAAGGCTTGTAATCCAGAAGAATATACCCAATTCATGATTTGCTCGCCAATCCGAAAACTCACCTGGATTCACTAATAAAACTACCAAGTCGATGGAAGGATTATGAGCTGCCACAGCAAGTGCAAGGCATCCTCCAAAGGAATCCCCAACAAGATAAATAGGCTTATGTGGAGATGAGGCGTACTCTGCTTTAACGGTTTTCTCAACGAATTTCACCAGACCTAACAAGTATAAATACAACAGATCCGGAAAGCTCTTTGTCAAGTTCTCAGGATTGCATGCTATTTCATTTCTTATAACATCAGTTGAGTATTAAGAAGAAAATCTTCACCCTTTACTTGTAAACCCATAATAACATCAAGAATTTGAGAGAAGGAACGGCGGGGATCTAGTATTGAATATAGCAGGGAGCAACAGAAAAGGACAATATCCATGTATATGGGACTAAATGGAGTGAAAAGGATGATTGTAAGATGACATGAATGCACCACTGCCCTTAGCATGTTTAGACACCGCTCAAAAACATTCCACTTCACCCTCAGTTGCCATCAGCATGCACGGCAACTAAAAGGCTTTGAAAGGGAAATACCTTCAAATGGAGTCAGATCATAAACAGGGATATGCAAGCATCGAACTTCAAAAGCCCTGCAGTTTTAAGGTATCTGCATTAAGATGCTTGGTCATATGTACAAACATAATCATGGAAACAAACATGCTTCTCATGCATTGATACTTTCCCTTGTAATACAATTCGAACCCAAAATGCTGGAGCATGCAAACTCACCTTCCCAGTGCTTTATGGTGCAAGATGAGGCCCCATCCAGTGCCATCAATTCCTGTAGGAAGCAGTAATAATGTTTTAAAACATTGGCATATTTTACTTGAGATCTGCAAAATTAGGCTCCTATAGAATACAGCTCCTGGGTATCAATTAATGCATGAGTACATTATATTCTCTTCGTAAAAGCTACAAGCATATTGTCAAACTAGAATTCCAGTCATCTCCTTAAACCCCTGCAGTAAAATTCCCAATCAGGCGAGAAGCCAGGCTTTACCTGGCAAAAAAAGAAGAACTGGAGAATCATTCAAAGGATGTCCACACTCAACAGGGCAAAACCAACGTGGTGGACCTCCGTCCGGCCTGATCATATCCCTTGCGCAGTCAAGATAGTCATTCACACTCTTTGTTCCATACGCATCATCCCACAACACCTTCAAGCTTTCCAAAGCACCGGTACTCTTTGCTGCTTTCTCCACCTTCTTCTTCTTCTCTACCACATCAATCTTCGAAACTACATATCCATTTACCCCAGTCGAAGGACCAATTTGCTCTCTCTCCTCAATAGAAGGAGCTCCATTCAACGCAACCAATTCAGGAGATGATGAGACTGTTGAATCTCCACCAACTGAACTGCTAGCTTGCACTATACACTGAGGCCTGAATTGCGAATTCAACACCAAATACGGCAACACCCGGAAAGTAACTGACGATGTCATAGCAGTGATACAAAGATTGCACCCTTTTCTTTCCTTTTCCAAACTCAGCAACCTAGAAAGTTTAATCTCCACCAAGAACAACACTTGTAAAAGAGCTCAAGAGTCCTATTAAGTCACTGAGGGGCCTTGGGGAGTTTAGTCAGAAGGTTCCTCGGAGCACTCTAAACCAAAAAGAGTTGCAATCCACTATTAGACTAAAAAAAACAACAGAGAAACTGAGAAAACATTCAAAAGGAAAAAAATAAAATAAAATTGAAACTTGAGGTGCACCCTCAAAGCAAAATGGTATTTTAATACTATCTAGAATATACAATTCTAGAAATCTTGGGGTTATCCGGTAAACAGAACTGAAGCAAATAAATAGTGAGTGAAAATTAATGTGGAATGCAATGCAGCAACAAGAAAATTGAAAGGAGTGTTGAGAAAGAGAGAAGAAAAGTACTTTGAGAGGGAAACCATTGTCTAGCTGGGTCTGGTTCTTTGTTGGCGCTTGTAACTAATCGGAAGGTCGTGCAGAGGAGACAGAGTTCTTCCATTTTTCCTTGTGAAGCACTAGGCTCACACCCATACTACTGATAGATGAGTGTAATCGGCCGGCTGATCTAGAATTCCCTTATCAGTGGGGCTTTAGGAATTTCTTATCAAGTCAGACCTTTTTTCACCACCGTAGAAACTATTTTGAAAGTTTGATCTTTACACATACAAGTCATATCAAGTTTGGATTGGTCATCTGAGTCTCAACTAAATTAAGATTTGGCCTTCCGTCTTAGAAAAATCTTTATGGCAGATTGTCAACTTCTCGTGAGAAATTGAAACTCATAAAAAAATGTTTTGAGTACAGAAAATGAAATGAGATTAAGTACAATAAAGAAAATGAGATGATATTAAGGATAATAATCCGTGGGAGCATATATCAAGAATTGCCAATGAGCCATTGAGTCATGTCTAACCTAAGGTTGATCTTTCCATCTAAAGAAAAGATCTTATCATTGAAGAGGGCCTAAACAAAGTAACAGTAAATGAGAGATATCAACTAGAATTAAGACCGCTAGTTTGGACTATCAATCGAACGAGAATTGCCGAACACACACCGGTTGGGTTTTGATAGAATGCCAAGTTCATGTCATGCCTTCCCTATCAGCTAAGGGCACATTGATTTGGCCCATTCGTCAAGGTGAAGGATAAATCTATGCAAAGGCATCAACTTTGTCAAAGCCGAAAGGAATATAGGAAGAAGCCACATGGGGCCAAAAATCCATTGTAGTTTTCTTTGTTTTCATATTTCAGTTTTTTCTAGGCTTGAAGATGTCGCCATCTGACTCTTGAAATAAATTTAACTTCTTTTAGATTTTGTCAAAAGATTGTCATTGTCCCATCCAAAACCCATAGGAAACGGCATAAAAAACAAAAAAAACTAAGAGAAATTACATCAGTTGAACACAAATTGTCATTTGTAGCAAATTATCAATTTTGTCTATAATCGTTAACACTTAGCACCGTCGGTAGGGTAGCCAAATGTAGTATGCACATGAATGTCATTGCTGCGGTTTCTTATTATTCTTGGTTTATTTGCTTCCTGTTTTTGGCTCTGGAATTGTCCCATGTCTTCAGAAAAGCCTTGCAAAGAAAAGACATAACCTCCGGGAATTTTCAACCAAAACCGAGTAACAAGAGAACATTGAGATCCTATCGTGGTTAATGTTGGAAATATGCTTCCAGTTTGAGCATAAAAAGGAAACTTTCCTAAACTAAGTAGGTGGCATGATTGAATAGGTTTCCTAATTAAGTGGTTTGGTAATTGGAGTAAGATTCTTGAAAAAAAGTTCCTATTTTGGATCCAACTATTGTCTATATATAAGAAGTGTCTTCGTTATGAAGGCAACTTCTTATGAATTACCCCTTGAAGCAATCCAAAAGTGTTGAGCCCAACTGATCTTGTTGTAAGATTTGTGAATTTCTTTATAAGATTGAAAGATTATTTCGTGAAGAATGTTAGGCTAAACACTTTGTGAGGTATTCAATGTAACTAGAATTGGAAAACACTGAAAATATTTGAATGACTCGAATGTAGTTGTAATCTACATTGCATTTTTTTTTTATAATAAAATTTTATGTTGGTCTCCCCTCTAATGTAGATCGTATCAACTAAACCACGTAAATTTGTTGTCTAATTTATTTTCTTATCATTTATATTTTATAGTTCAATCATTTGATTTTTGCAACAATTAAAGTGAATGAATTATAAAAATACAAACTAAGTGAGACCAAAAAGCAAACAAAGGCCTTCCAGAATTTTTTGTATTGAATTGGTGTGGAGAACTCAAAAATAGTAATAAGGAGGTGAATAATAACCATTTTAGTCAGAATTTGATTTTTGGAACAAAAATAGAATTTTCTATTCTTAGAAAATACGTATTTTATAACAATACAAAATTTCTATTCTTAGAATAGAAATTCATTTGATAATAACACAAAATTTCTCTCTCTCGGGTGACGATGGATGACAGGTGGCAATGATTGGTAGGGGGCAACTAGTGATCGGAGGGAGGCCATCGACAGTAGGCAGTGGTTAGCAATGGGTGGCGATGGACGGCGACTAATGAATGGAATTAGCAAGCGGTGGTTGGTGGACAACTGGTGAGTATTGATGATGAGCGATGATAAGAGTTTTTACTTCTCATTTTTATTCCAAACCAATTTCTAAAATAAAAATTTGTTCCAGAAATTAAAAAAAAAAATGAAATTGCATTGCCAAATGGATTTTTATTCTAGAAACAAGTCTAGAATAGAAATTGAATGGTTATCATGCACGCTCGAACCAAAAATAGTTATTTAAAGATGGATCATATGCAACTAATGTTGACACTAGGGGTATGCAAAAAACCCAAAAATCACTTGGACTGGACCAAAACCGATGGCTCCCAAGGAAACTAGTCCGATTTCGATTCCAATTGGGTAACGGTCTAGTCCCCAATTCCAAAAGTGGAACCGCCCACCCGGATCAAACCGGTAGCATGTGTGTATATATATAAATTTTAAGAAAAATTCCAATAAAAAAATTTAAGAAAAATGAAAATTCTAAAATCTCTAATATGAAGCTCAACACCCATTGATCAAGTGTTCATCTCATCTCACTCTCACCTCATCTAAGTCATCTCTCTATCTCTCACTCATGGCCTTGACTCTCAAGCTCAATGCCCATTGACTTACAATCTCAACTCTCAACTTTAAATATAAGCCCAATCATTTTATTAATCTTGCAATTAAGAATAGGAAAGTTTTTTGTTTTGCTTTACTTTGGCTTACTAGAAAACGTTGCACTGAGTGCAACAAGCTTGGTGAGACTGGTTCTATAGACCAATCCAAGAATTAGATTGGACTGGTGGTTCGATTCTCGAGTAAATCCATGGAATCAATGGATGATTCCTAATCCCAATTTTTAGGAACCAGTCCTTAGTAAGCGGTTCCCAATTTTAAGGTAGAAATCGCTCATCTAGACCATGCTCATCTCTAATTTCACAAGAATCTTTGGGAGCAATAGAAATCAAGTTCAAATCTTTTTGAACCTTTATTCGGCTCTCTTTCATAATACATATCATGAGATCTACAAGGATCTGATAAAAGAGATCTTCATAACAATTAGCATCGCACACCGCAGCCTTATTTCCAATCAAGTAAGAAATGGTACTGCAAAGCCTAATTAGGTTAGATATATGAGTTCGATATATGTCTGCCTGGTCATATTATTTAATATTTTCTCAACTTGGTGAGAAGATTAATGGTTATTAGTATGATAGCATCTGAAGAAGGCACGCGTAGGCCAGCTGACTTCTGGGTTTACCTTCCCCCTTCCAGATGTTTTTTCCAAAAAAAATGATTTTTCATAAGTTAAATGAAATTATATTTGCCGCTACGGTTCATGGAATCTTTAAAACTTGGATGACGTTATTTTTTTAATAAAAAATTTCTAATAATTGACTGCGCGTGACATAGACAGATGTGACATTGAATCTAATAAAAAATTATAAGATTGCATTATACATTTCCTAAAGAAACTTTAGAAAAATGCGATTAACTTTAATTGAAAAGCGACTCTTCACCCAACTCAAATATTTGAAGAGCGACATGCGGTGACATTGACAGACAAAAAAATGATTTGTATAAGTAAATCTATTGCACACTAGCTAAACAACGCATTATTTAGTTGATTTATCCATCAATTTGCAAGTGCTTTTGTAGAAGTACAAGCCAGCAAGCTGTCACGGATGCCGTTCGCACATTGATTAATTCACCAACGCAGATAGCTTTTCATTCAAGTCTGGTCGAAGACAGACCGTCCACATCGAAATTAGAAAAACTCGATGTGCTTGTTATTCGTCCCCAACAGGTTAAATGACCCTCACCAGTGAGGAAGAGAGAGAGAGAGAGAGAGAGAGATTACATTTACAATACAGCAACCATCACTTTTTCATTAAACAAATCATCAACTTTCAAGTAGATGTGGACAAGCGTGCTTCCGAATATCTCACGGCATCAGAATCTTCTTCGAAATATTAGTATGGATGCGTACCAAAATTATGTTATAAGGTTGCGACTTTCGTATGATGTAAGAATGATATGATAAGTTTTGGCTTGAGCTTTCGAGAAGACCGGCCTACAGTGGGAGATTCTGTGCTCCAGGCCCAAGCCAACAATTTATCGGACCAGTGCCCTTAGTAATTTAGACTGTTTGATAAAATATATTAAAAAAATTGCACGGTTGAAAAATTTCAGAAAAATAGTAACTGATAATCGTTTTAGGGAAAACCATCAACTTTGGAAATCGTCGATGTTACTATTGATTAAGAATAATTAGGACATTTGACTGCAATTACTCATTGATTGAGTTCCAATAAATCGGAATTGGTGGGTATCGTTCCGGTTCCCGACTCCAAGTGTGGAACTGCACCGAACTGATAATATTTATAATTCGTAAGAAAATTTTCCAAACAAAAAAAATTAAGAAAAATGAAAATCCTAAAATCCCTAATCCGAAACTCAACACCCACTGATTAAGTGCTCATCTCACTCCCACTTTCACCTCGTTTGAGTTGTCTCTCTATCTTTTACCCATGGCCTCGACTCTCAAGTTCAACGTCCATTGATTCACAGCCTCAATTCTCAACTTTCAATTTAAGCCCAATCTGTTTAATGTTCTTGCAATTAAGAATGGGGAAGTTCTTTGTTTTGTTTTACTTTTTCTTACTGGAAAACGTTGCATTGAGTGCATGAATCTTGGCAAGATCGGTTCCATGGACTCATTCCGAGAACCGGACCGGATCGGCAATCCAATTCTCAGTTGGAAACATGGAGCCAACGGGTGGATTCTCGTTCCAATTTTTTGGAATTGATCCTTAGAACTGCCTACCTAGACCATACTCACCCATTGTTGACACTATCTTATTTACCATTTTATTCAAAACCCGCTCTAGTTTTGTCAGTTAAATAACATTTCATCTTCCAAAATTACTATGTCCCAAATAGCATTCTACACCATCAAAGGGAAAAACAGAATAATACAATAGAAGAAGGAGAAGCTAAACCGTAACAAGCAACATTTTTCTTAGCTACAAGATCAACATAACTCGGCTGGTGATGGTTACATATTATTTGTCATTGAGGATTTGTCGTTTGAGGGATGAATGATGGATTTTAGCTGTTTCATGGTACACTAAATAGGAACTAATTCACTACATATCAATTCATGAATAGTTGTAAGATGCAATTGAAGAACAACGCTAAGTATGATATTGTGGGTGTTGGCAATGTCAAAATCAAAATACATGATGGGATCATGAGAATATTGGCTAGACTGTAGCATGTTCCAAATTTGAAAAAGAACTTAGTTTTCTTAAGTGCCCTAAATTTGGCCATGTGTTGGTATACTTCAAAAGGTGAAGTTATTAAGGATCAAGGAATCAAGTATAGTGACTTATATGAGCTCCAAGAGGAGATAATGATGAATTTTGCTGTAAAGAGGTCACATACATTTATTTGAGAATCTAAATTATGACATATGCATTTAGTACACATCAACGAAAAACACTTGAAGGTTCTAAGTGAACTAAATTTATTGTGTGGTTATTATTAATTTGTAATTTATATGTTTTATAGGGTTTTTATTTAATTATTTTTCTATTTGCACCATAAGTGTAACCAATCGCTTGTATAAATACATATGATATAATCTTAATTGGAGTTGAGCCACCATAAACACTTTGTCATTATTTTATCTTTGACTCTAAGCATCAACAATTATGTGGCTGAGGAATTGAATTTATACATGCTATGACTTAAGCAAATGGCGGAAAGTGCAGTTACGTATGACTACAATGATTTCATAGTAGGTTCACTTAAATGTTCATAGGATACCCTCGCCTAGCCACCAATGGGACTCAGCCTCATTGAGTCACTGCAAGGTCAGCCTCATCGAGGCCGAGTGACGCCACACTTGATTGGTCTAAACCTTGAATGCTCACTCTACGATTGCCGTCGTCATGTACCTTTTGTCACTCTCCGCTCGCATAACTCTCTTTGCCCTCCTCTCCGCCTTCACCTTCTACTTCCTCTACAAATCTCGCCAACGTAAGAACCTCCCTCTCGTCACCTTCAACATGGTAGTGGCGACACTCTCTCTCTCTCTCTTCTCAGATGCAAGCTCTTCTTCATCTCCTAGACCAGCACTTCCATAGCCATAGCTCGTCGCCTTTTCTCTCACCTCGCCTCCAACAGCCTCCCGTTCGACCTTGTCGACCCGCAGAACTATTCGCCCAAATTTGGCAAGGCAAAGACCTTGTCAATGGCTAGGTGAGCTCGGCCTCCCCAAATCTAGGAGAGGCCAAGCCTCACCCAGCCGTAGCGGAGGCTTGGCCTTGCCGAGGGCTGGTGAGGCTCCGACGAGGTCATTGGCCCTCATTTGGCTAGTTGATGGTGATGGCCAGTGATTGGTTGGGAGAAGAAGAAGAAGAAAGAAGGAAAGAGAAAAAGAAGAAAAAAAAATGAGAAAGAAAGAAATATGAGTTAGTTTGATTCTAGAGTTATTTTCAGGAAAAAATAAACTTTTTTCTATTCCTTGATTCTGTTCCAAATCTATTCTCACAAATAAAAAAATTTACCAAATGTATTTTTATTCTTTTTTTGTTCTCGAGAACAAAAGAATACTGTTTGGCCACCGGCCAAACATACCCAAAGTGTCTTCCAATTTTACAAGTCAGTGCTGTTAAACAGCAAGTGTTTGATGCTGTTCTTGATGAGAATCTGCCCATTTTTCCTTCACTTTTTGCATGCATTGATTGTTGTACAATATAAATACTCTCTCTCTCTCTCTCTCTCTCTCTCTCTCTCTCTCATATTTAATTATATTTTTGTTGTAATTAGTTATAAATTCATAACCATATCGTGGATACATTATACGCATGCCATAACCATTTTTCTAATTTTCTATAATCATTTAGTTATCTCAAATCTTAAATGGAAAGGTAGTGCGACTGTAATTTCAATGATATTATTGAAGTTGGTATATGATTCAAATCAAATCTTGCATTATTGCTTGCTTGAGGATAATATCTATCGTGCTTCTATTACATCGAGTTATGTAATGCCACGTTAAAATAAATTAAAAACCTCTCCACTCATGCGAGGGAAGAACTGCTAGCCTTGATTAAGAGAATCGACTAGGATAAGTCAATAGTTGATAGCTTATATTATATTCTCGAGTGGGCTGACAAATATTATTTTCTTTTTTAATAGTAGCATGGAAATTACTTAATTGATTGTGTTTTTGTAAAGATAAAACTGACAAAGCACCAAAATAAAAATAAAAATAATAATAATAATAATAATAATAATAATAATAATAATAATAATAATAATAATAATAATAATAATCCCTGTCATTACTTTAAGGGAAAATCTCAAATAAGGACCCAAAGCGAGCCTACTTTATCAAATAAGGACCCGAAATGACCATTGTTCCAAATAAGGACCCGAAGTGGCTAACAAATCTTAAATAAGGACCTGAACCCGCCGGCCGACGAGCGTGTGACATTTCTGGTGGCCGGAATATGGCCAATTTTGTCCCAAAAAAATATAGATAGAAATTAACAAACCCTAAAAACAAAACCCCCAAACTCTTCACGTTATTCTTCTTCTGCTCTACATCTTTTACGTTCTTTGTCCCCTCTCGTTTGGACACAACTCATATGCATTTTTTCGGACAAAAGAGACATTAACTCAGAAATCCAACAAAACAAGCAAAAAGAACACCATTAAACAAAAGAATTCCTCCTACCATCACCATCCTTGCTGCCATCTGTGTGATATTCCACCACATGCCCGCGCCTTGTCGACGTGTTGCTTTGACAAGTTACAACCACTTTGAACAAACGAAGGATTGATTGCACCAATTTAAACGAAATTGACCTTGGTTGAATGGGAGTGTGAATGATGAAGAATCGAGGCCCTCGTGTTACACACGAGTATCTCAATAACGAAAATGTGGCTTTACTCAAGATTTGTCTTCTTCGGTGGAAAGAAACGAAGACAGAAAACAAAAGAAGGAAGATGTGAAGAAAGGAAGGTAGGGGTTTCTTGTTGTGTTTCAATTCGTGTTCCATTAACAGAAAATTTCAGTTCTCCAAGCGAGAGAGGACAAAGAATAGAGAAGAAGAAGAGCAGGAAAAGAAAAACGTGAGAACGTGAAGAGTTTTTTTTAGGTCCAAAGAACGTGAAGAGTTGGGGGTTTTTGTTTTTAGGGTTTGTTAATTTCTATCTATATTTTTTGTGGACAAAATTGCCCATATTCCGGCCACCGGAAATGTCACACGCTCACCGGCCGGCGGTTTGGGTCCTTATTTGAGACTTGTTAGCCGCTTTAAGTCTTTATTTGGGACAACGGCCACTTCGGATCTTTAATTGAGAAAATAGACTCATTTTATGTCTTTATTTGAAATTTTCTCTTACTTTAATGTGTTAAATAGTAGATGGGGTTGGAAAGTCACATGGCAAGTTGCTTTAATTACAAATAATTAGAAAAAATAAGTCCTTGCCGGCAAAGACATGGAAACCAAGCTCTAATCACCGTTTTTGAATGATTAGGCCTTTGACTAATTCACTTCTAGTTACCCAAGGAATTGAAAAGGGAACACCCGACATGATTAGAAAAATCATGTTAATCAATATAGACAAACCGCTACTTGCTGCAAGGAAAAGCAGCGCATTATTGTGTAAAGCATCAAGATAATCCGAATGGTTTTTTTTAGTGAAGATAGATGAAAAGCAAAGATACCCTAATACATAATTTCATGAGATCAATTGATGCAATCTACATCTATGGTCATAGGATAAGATCGATGAAACTCGCTATCAAAACCTATCGAGCTGTATTCCTAGTTACAAATGTCGTGGTGTGATTTTTTGAACATGGTCCCTGGTTACAAACGTCGTGGTGTGACGGTGTAAGTCCAATTCAACAATAATAATTCATTTTATATGCTGAAAGCTTTTCCAAATCTATCACCTCATCCATGTCAGTTTAATAGAGCTCAATCATTTTTTTACATGGATAGGTGATCTTCCTGGAGATACTGTCTGAAATAATGCACCCGTAGTCAGACTATTGTCTCAAAATATGCATTTCTTTTGCTTGAGCTAGTAATCTATAACAAAGTGTTGGCGCCTTCACCTAATAATAATTCAAACCATGTTAACTCGGGGGAAAAAAGGATATACCAAAATGAAAATAACATAGAAAAAGGAACTAAACATTAAAAAAAAAAAAAAAAAACTCACAAAAAAATTGCATTAGGTCCCCTCCGCTCAACCTGTCACATTCTCTCTCATGAATATGACATCAAGCAATACGGAATGGACTTTGCTTTCTCATTTTCCTTGCCAATAGCACTTAAAATTAGAAAAGAGAACAAAGGGGTCTTGGCTTTGATTTATTGGGCAGGTGAACCCCAGCAAATTGCAAGGACCACCTCTATTTTTTAATGCTGACAGTAATATTTGGCCCAACCCATCATGGGTTGCCAAAAGCAGACTTCATTCAATTGAGATTCAACCTTAAAAGAGTCAACCGCATGCCATAACCAATCAGCCTTATCAGATAAATACCACAATGATTGATTGAAAATATCAATTTAATTCTGACCATGGTCATGGAAGTTGCTTTCTTTTTTATAATTAATTTATATTTGAGATAACATGAACTCACCACCAAACCATTTCCTCCATTGGTCTCAATCATCTACTACATCATTGTCATGGTCCTTTTGATTTTATTATCTATTCCTTTGTTTTTATATATAGCGGGATTCTACTTAAAACAATTTTCTTTACTAGATGATTTTCTCGCAATGTATTCCCTAAAACCGGTTAGCAATCATATTCAAAAACAATTCAATGAAAACAGTTTCGAAATGGCATATACAAAGAATTTTAATTTTCTTTTACTCATATTTCAGGTATGGGCATAGCTACTAACAAGTTAGATGCTTTTGCATCATCCATATAAAAAGTGAAAAAAGGAAAACAAGTAGCACCCAAAGTTCTCAAAAGAAACAGGGCGTTGACACCGAAAGTTCTCAACTTAAATGTCATTTGTTTATCTGTGCACAAGGGACTAAATGGAGTGAAGAGGATGATTGTAAAATGACACGAATGCACCACCGCCCATTTTGTCGATTGAGTTTATCTAGCCAATTTTAGTCCCAAAAAAAAAAAAAAAGGCTAACGTGGCCAATGTTGATGTGAGCAATTTTTATAATTTTTTTTTTAATTTCTAAATTTTTTTTTATTTTTTTCCAGCGGAGTCGCTAGCTAATCCTCATCAATCACAGGCGAGGGCCAATCGACCCTCCCTCATGAACAAAGGGCGGAACCCTCCCCCAATGGCCGGTGAGGATCGTGGGCCCTTATTACTGGTGAGCCATCACCACCCTCACTGAAGCGAGTGAGTTCTATTGACAAATCATTTAAGATTTTTTTTTTTTTAAAAAGCAAAAATCCTTTACAAAGTATAATTATACTAAATAGCAAAAATCCGATTTTTAGCAATTGATTCTTCTAGCTTTTCTTTGTATTTATTTTCACTCCCACTCCTCGCACTACTTAGGGTGTGTTTAATAACATTCCTATTTCTGAGAATAATTTCTTTTCCAAAATAGTTCTTTTATATTTTCATTTATTGGAATAGTTTCTGAGTAAAATAACAGTTTGGTAATTGTACAAAATTTCCTATTCGAAATAAAAAAAAAAAAAGAACAGGAATGTGTTTGGTACAATTCACAAGTTTTTTTTTTATGATGTAGAATTTCTTTTAATTTTTTAATAATTTTTTTTGAAATTTTTCTTTTTTTTTTTTTTTTATGAGTTTGTTACAATTCACAAAATTCCTCCTCTAGCCGATCGTTGAGCGGTGGCAAGCAGCGATGGATGACAAGCAGTGGGTGGTGGGTGGCGGAAGGTGGCGACCGGTGATGACCAGTTGGGGTGGTAAGGAAGAAGAAGAAAAGAAAAAAAAATGAATTATTTGAAAAAATAGTTCCCGAGGATAAAAAATTCCTTTTTTTTTTACTTATTATTGCTATTCCAAATCTATTCTCTGACCACTTTTTTTTTATTCTGGAAAATAAAAAATTAACTGATGTTACTAAACAAATTTATGTTCTTTTTATATTATTGGGAACAAAAGAACAAAGGAACAGAGAAGTGGAAACTTGCCATGTAGAACCTTAACCACCCCAACCTTACTCAACGTTGTAAGTATTCTCATTGTACATCGCCATCCCAACAATGGCTCTTGAAATTTTCTTCACATGGCTTGCTCTTTTACTTCCTCTCCTCCTCCTCCTCCTCCTCCCCCCTCTCAGTGAAATGTTTCCACGACAGAAAGAAGAACCGCCCTCCAAGACCTGAGAGCCAAGCATGAACCGCTTGCAAGTTTCACTTGTTTACACATCTTACATAGCATGAACAGTTGTGTTGGAAACAAGAAACAGGTCGTGGAAGACGACCTCCACGAGCTCAGATTTCTCAAGTTAGTGCTCAAGGGGGCAATGTGGCCACAGCCTCCAAGTGTAATACGTATCCCGAGGAAAACAATGGGCCACTTCAAGCTGTTTGGCTTCGACGTCGACCCACAGACCTCTGTCCAGGTCAACGCTGGGGCATCTGGCAAGACCCGAGCCTCTGGGAGGGCCCAGAGGAATTTGTGCCTGAAGGTTCGAGGACAGTCCAATCGATTATAAGGAAATCATTTTGAGCCGTTGATGTTCGGAGTGGGACGGAGACGGAGGGGATGCCTGGGGACTTTGATGGGGATGGGAGTGCTCGAGTTGGCGCTTGCCAATGTGTTGCACTCTTTTGACTTAAAGGCTCAATTATAACATTTTTATTCCTTTCAATTTTTGTTCTTTTATTCCCCGGAACAAAAAAAGAACATAAATCCGTTTGGTAACGTCAATTAATTTTTCTATTTCCTGGAATAGAAAAATGTCTGGGGAATATATTTGGAACAGAAACAAAAAAGTAAAAAAAAAGTAACTTCTTATTTTTGGGAATAATTTTTAAAAATAAATTATTTTTTCTTTTCTTTTGTTTCTTTACTTCTTCCTTGCTGCCCTTCGTCATTGTTCCTCCTGTTCGGCCACCGCCGCCCACCCTCGCCGGCCAACGGCCACCAACCAACCGCCTTCGCCCCCCACGGCTGTCGGCCGGCCACCTTCGCCGCATGCCACTCGTCAACCGACAACCGACCTCCTCTTGCTAGTAGACCACCAACCACTGACTACCATCGCCGACCTTTGACCAATGCCACCACCAATGACCATTAAGGTCACCGCTCGTCGGTTGGTCGCCACCCATGGCCAATGACCATCGACACCGCCGCCCACCAATTGGCCAATCGACTGCTGTCGCGGATGATCGTTGCCATCGCTGTCAGTGACCGCTGCGGCCACTACCGACCATCACTGCTCGCCACCGACCGCCGCAATCGGCTACCAATCGAGGTCGATTGGAGGCCGACACCAGCGGAGTCAATTGCGGCGGTCATCAATGGCCGGGGTTAATGAGGGGTGGCGACGGTTGATGGTGGTAAGAAAAAATAAGAAAAAAATTAAAAGAAATTCTACATTACAAAAATTTTTATGAATTGTATCAAATGCATTCCTATTTTTTTTTCATTCCGAGAATAGAAATTTTATAGAGTTACTAAACGCGTTCTTTTATTGAGAAATTATTTTGGGGAATAGAAATAAAAAAAGACTATTTCTGAAAAGAAATTGTTCCCAAAACATAAGCGTTACCAAACGGATCCGAAGTTGCCGGACGGGATGAAAGAGGGAGATGTGAGCATAGAGGAAAGGGCTGGCCTAACCGTGTTCAACCTAAACCCATAATTTCAAGGAATATGATACCCATTGACTAAAATGCTTTCCCATTTTCCTCGCTCATTGCTTTAGGATAATACAGATTATCTTCTTTAGATTATTCCAAAAAGCGCTAAACTATCTAAATCTCGACAAAATGTATAGCATTTTCACTGGAAAATAGATATACTCAAATGTATTTATAAATGTCTATGTTTGGCTGAGACAAAGGCCGGTTACTCTAAAACGAAATGAATAAGGTCAAAACAGTTTCAGCAATCATCATGAATTATCAAGGCTCAAATGCTGGAATTTCATGTAAAGGAGAATTTAATGCTCTATATATGGCTCTATCAAATATACTTCGATAGGGGTCCTCCTCTCGCTTCTTGAGCAAATAAGCGATGCAGCTTTCGACACCTGATTTCACTTTCAAGTACAACTCGTTTGCATGTTCTCGATCCTTCAGTGATTCATATCTACCCCTTGTCTCTATGGGCTTCCCAAACAGATAGTACAAGCGGCCAGGCATCCTTGGCAAAATCCCTGGAAGAAAACCTTGTTCATTTGCAACCTCACCGCTCTGACCCTCCCTAACAAGCAGGACATAGTTCATGTCAACATAAAAAAGATAAAAAAAGGTCAGAGCATGCTAAATGATTTTCTGATTTAAAAGGTTATCCATGCAAAATCTATATACAGAATCTTTTGATCAATCGTGAGTAGGGAGCTACCTCACTCGTGGAGTTTGTCGATTCATGTCTCTGATGTAGTCATTGACAATTGGAATCTTCATGAAATCATCGTAATCAAGTACCAACTGCCCATTCAAAGTAAATAAGTACATCATTATCAAAATAGAATGCTGAAGTACATCATATAAACGAGCAAGTTCATTTTAATTTTTAAACTTGCTTCGTGACTCGTTTAACTTAAAATAATAGACAGCAATGGTCAATGCAAAAGTTCGCGCAAAAAATGCATCAAAACGTATTTGATTCAGCCTAATTTATACAACCATGTGTGTGATTAACTAAATTAGGTGAAAATAGTCGAAAGATCACACTCGAACTCCGACGAAGGTACAAGCAAAAGAGCGCAATGGGCAATAGTCACGAACGCCACAAGAATAGATAAAATGCTATACAAGTTTTGAATTCCCAATCTTTGCAGAGGATCATGCTAAATACGAACTTTAATGCAGAAATAGAGAGATCTTACTTTTGCGAAATCATCCTCTCCCACGGCTCCAAATGGTATAATTGTGGCACCAAACCGTGCAGCCATTCTAACAAATTCTGGTTGTTCTGGCCAGAATAACTTGTATCCTTCACCCTACAAATGGAACAGGACAGCGCTGAGGTTAACAGTTCAAGGTATTACTTCATTGAAAAGATGGACAAAAAAGCTTGGAAGTGATAACGAGTAACTCTAATCAATACATGTGAGACCTTGGATAACGAATAATCTAAGAGGCAATGGCCGGCCCAAATTGCTCGTGCTCTCAAGTACTTTATATAATGTACGACTAAGAATTTTTGTCTCCGAAAAGGAACTGTCGATGGGCGTTTAACGCCCTTAACTAGAAAATGCGTACTTAACCCTGCAAATATCATCATCCCTCAAGACTCGCTTAGCTTCTTATCCACCCCGACAACAGTATCAGCTCGACTGTTGCCACCACCACCACCACCACCACCAACATCTGAGCTAATTGGCCACGGAATCCGACATTGCTACCACCAACACTGCACGGCCGCCATTTTGAATTCTCCTTCCCCACATGGCTTTACATCTTCACTCATGGAACTTATGTTGCGGAAGATCCTTCTTACCTTAAAGCCTCGAGACATAGTACTTCTATTTGAAAAGTTATTTTCCAGCTAGATTTCTCGTACGATTACATTATTTATTAGGACCATTTGGATGAAAACGAGAGCAAATACGGTAGTTACACTGCAGAAGAGAACTAACTGAACTGAAAGTAATGTACGTACACACCTTACGATGAAGAGCCTCACGTGCACCACCTGGATAAAGTAGAACGTGAGATTTGGTCGAAAACAATTTGAAGAGGTTGCTTCCCGACACAGGAACTGCTCCGAATGCTTTCATCCAATCAACGAGACCAAATTCAGAAGATAGATTTTCCATTCTACTAGAGAACAACATTGGGTGAGCCACCCCACGCACAGCAACGTTCTTCTCTCTCAAGAATTCTTCAACAAGCGAAAAAACCTCGAGTCCCATCAACATGTGATTACCGACCAACAACACCGGTCCTTCAGAAGGAACCCCTGAAAGGCCTCTAACTATCTTCCCATCTTCCAATGTTGAGAATAGTACCGAACCAGATACATCGCGAAATCCTCTGCATTTATCCAACCACAGCATCAGACTAAAACTGACTGGTTGCAATCAATGAATCAGCATGTAAAATAAGCGTTTGTGGAATGAGTATGGACATCCATGTTTGTGCTGGGCCCGAGGCGGCCACTGATAGTGTTAGAGTTGGTAATAAGAGATCTAATAAGAGATCATATAAACAAATGACATTTAAGTTGAGAACTTTGGGTGTCAACGACGTGTTTCTTTTACAAATCACAGGACGAGAATGGCTTTACCCTGAGATTTCAGGCTTCAGCTGGTGATGAAATCAAAATCATGCACTAATGCAGCAGAAAATTTTTGAATGAGATGTAGCAAAAGAAATAGAAAGTGAAGTAGCAAATAATCAGATAGCAAAGACTTGACAACCCAATCGTCTGGTTTGAAACATTTGCTGAATAATTTAGTTCTTCAAACAAATGTAGAAGATATATTAGCTTCAGGAGAAGGACACCAGAAATGCCTTAACTTGTGTATGTTGCTCACTTTAATGCAATAATTTATCGCTAGCTTACTTAAGTGCCAAAATAGGAGGAAAAAGATCATTTTAATGCCTCCAACAAAAAATTCCGATTAGAGAAATTATGTGGCTTTTATAATTAAAATTTTTATCTAAAGTGGTATGTTTTGACACTGAAGTGATTACTTATTAAGTTGTTATACAACGTCGTTTAGGGGTTTTCTTGGCACTAAAGTGATCTTTTTTTTCATTAAGATTGATACTGATATGATTACTTTTTTAACAATGATTAACACTGAAGTGATTATATTTTTATAATGATTAGCAGGAAAGTGATCACTTTTTAACTTACTACACGACCTTGTTTAGAAATTATATGTTGATTGGACACGCCGACAAACCACGTAGGATTGAGAAATGAATAATATATTATCACGTCAGACTTTCGACGACTCAATTCAAAGTTGACATTTAACTGATAGTTTTTTTTTTTTAAGTGACACTTAAATAAGCCGGTGAAAAATTATGGTATTAAAGTGAGTGTCGTACATAAATTAAGGCATCTCTAGTGTTCTTCTCTCTATTAGTTTCCATTAAGAGAAATCTCATTCTATTCCAATCAGGAAAGAGCAAGAAAAGACAAGCAGAAGTCTTTGTTTGCAGAATTACCCCGCTATTTGATTGAAAAATAGATTGTATTCTGACATGCTAGGAGGCAGGAAATCCAAGACGTAATCATGCCTCTTCGTTCGACGGTATGTGTGGGTACCTTTGATGACGCTCAGCAAACTAATTCCATCTTCCTGCAATCTCGGTCTAATTACTGGTGGATAGACAGGGAGCGCCATGAAGAGATATTTACAGACAAAATCTCCTGAAACTCGATGCTAACTTTACGAGCGGGGGGTGATATTTTGAAGAGCCATGCAGTTTCATCATGAGATGCATTCACAAATATATAAATAGAACTGTGAGAGAGACTGTAGATTTCACGAAATTGCAAGATCGCATTTGTGTTTTGCACATAATCAACAGGAAATTTAACTTTCCTATGTTCCAAATTTCCCAAGGAGCTAAGACTACGATCCATCATCAGCCACAAGAATTACACGATGATGATCTACTTGCTATTTTCTAACTAAGGGTGAGCAGTTTCAAGGTCGATTTTGTTTTCACTTGAAATATAGAACCTATCCATGGAACAAGTTCCCAAATTTAGAACTTAGAAATCACCCTGCATATTTTGGAATCTGGGACATACAATGCCATAAGTTTCAAGATTTACACAGGTTTTAACAATATTTTTAATTGAATGATTGCAGTGAATTATTATTTGTAATGACCATTATTTGTCATTATAATTCACTGACCAAAACTTATATTTAGACATATAAAGAATATAAAATATTAACAAAATAAGTTTCAATCATGGATATGGCGGAAATGAAGACTCGGACTAATAATTCCAAATTATATGTTCATCATCAACACCATAGAATACCACAAGATTGCGTGAGGACATAAAATAAGAAAAACATAAAGACTTATTCCAAGTTTCAAGTTAGTGATTGGAACGACTTTCTCAATTTTATGAACCTAGAACTTACTCTGCATACTTTGGAACTACACCGTTAGAAACCGGTCCGGTCCTCTGATTCATGATTCTACAATAGAATCATATTCACCCCTATATTTAAGTAGACCATTGAATGTGGATGATACCACGTGCCCTTGGAGTTTGGACTTATAAGTGCCGTAGTCAATTTGGTTTATGGCGACTCAAAGTCTCAAAATAGCTCAAGCAGCACTACAAATAGTAAATAATTTGAGTACAATCAGTTCAATTCAATGATACGACTAACTCGAAATTAGGTGATTAAATAATAGAGGCTGATGGACAATACCCACTTAACTTGATTAAACATGTTTCCATCTTAGAAAAAAGTTGTAGGGTTAACTTTTACTATCCAAGCACCGTTGAACCCTATCATAAGGATATCTCAATATAAGCGCCAAACTATATTTTAAATTGAGCTATATTCGTAAAAAGCTCTTTTAGCTCTAGCCTCTATTAAACAAGACACGGCATCGGAAGACACCAACTCCTCGAGCTTTGCGACATTAAAATAACATAGATTTCACCTACCATTAGAAGTGCATGTCCATTGTCTTTGAAGTGACGACCTCTGCAGTTCTTCAATGATGTCATAAGCCTTTGGGCTTCATCCCGACTAGGAAGCATGTTATCTTTGCCACTGAATCAATAGAAGCCTCTGAGAAAATGCAACTAACTTTTAACTATGCTTAAATCAGATACATCATTGTCTCTTTAGTGAAAAAACAACTCCCAATTAGTAAGCACATACCATGTGCGTGCATGCATGATGCATTTATCAATAACTATATACATGTATGTTTTGATGCTTATGCATGGAATATATGCTATTGTGCCGAAAGAAACTTCAAAACTATTCACGTAAAGAAAAAGGGATATGGCTACTACCCCTGCTACAAAGCGAAACCAATTCAAACGAATGCCAGTGCCATTACATATTGCCAAAGGACATATCCCTGATTACTAAAGTAGAAGTACTTCACATGAGTGTGTATATTCCTATCTATAAACTGAGAATTAGGCAGCTCTTTTCCTTTAGCTGTTGAGAAAGAGTCAGAATGACAATTTCACCAAAACTCATCCTATGACTCATGAGAAGTAGTGAAAAAAATATTGGCAATGGCTGCATATATATATATAGGAGCAACCAAATAAAATGAAAGCCTAAGAAAAAACAATTTGCTACACCAATCTGACAGACATGGCATCATCTTGACAAACAGTTGAGGAGCAAAAACCTGGCTAGTAGAAGCACTTCGGCTTTGACAGCATGAAGACGAGAATTAGTGTAAGAGGCAGCTGATTTAAGTAACTTCAATTTCCAAAGAAGAGTTTCCTTGGTTATTATGTCAGCCAAACCCTGAAACGGGGAATTGATTATTCGGTCTCGAGATAATCAAGAAACAGCCAGCAAAGGACAAAAACATAGAAAAGGTTTAGCATAGAAGCCTAATAGGAGGCCTGCTATATATCTATTGTAAAGTTTTGAGCAATAAAGTCAAACGAGAAAAGAAAATAAGCCAATCCCGGCAGAGAAAACGCCACCTACTGAGAGACGAGGCAGCAAAGAAGTGAGGTTGACAGACAACTGTTCAATTGCCACTCTCGGGGGAAGCATATTATCGATATTGGCTGTTGCAATCTTTACCGGGTCACCTGATTCAGAAAGAAATCAAATCTTACTATGGAAAACTCAGAGCATTGTGACATATCATTTTACAAAAAGACTTGAAAGTAGGACTTCATACCCACAAAAAAGCTTATAAGATAGGGGAGCGTGAAATGAAGATTGTCAGACATAGCTTCCAATAACGGTAACAGTGGCTGCAGCTGTGAACGGCCAAATGATGTAGCTAACATGACCGAGAAAACAACAGACTTCCTCAGAGTCTCAAAGAAGCCTTGTAATCCAGAAGAGTATACCCAATTCATGATTTGCTGGCCAATCTGAAAACTCACCTGGATTAACTAATAAGACAACCAAGTCGATGGAAGGATTACAAGCTGCCACAGCAAGTGCAAGGCATCCTCCGAAGGAATCCCCAACAAGATAAATAGGTTTATGTGGAGATGAGGCATACTCAGCTTTAATGGTTTTCTCAACGAATTTCACCAGACCTAACAAGCATAAATACAACAGATCACAAAAGCTCTTTGTCAAGTCCTCAGTTAGTGTTGCATGCCATTTCAATTCTTATAACATCAGTTGAGTATTAAGAAGAAAATCTTCACCCTTTAAAAGGCTTGTGAACCCATAATAACATCAAGAATTTGAGAAGGAATGGCGGGGATCTAGTATTGAATATAGCTGGAAGCAACAGATAAGGACAATATCCACGCATATGGGACTAAATGGAGTGAAAAGGATGATTGTAAAATGACATGAATGCACCACTGCCCTTTGCATGTTTAGACACCTTTCAAAAACATTCCACTTCACCCTCAGTTGCTATCAGCATCAGCAGCAACTAAAAGGCTTTGAAAGGGAGATACCTTCAAATGGAGTCACATCATAAACAGGGATATGCAAGCATCGAACTTCAAAAGCCCTGCAGTTTTAAGGCATCTGCATTAAGATGCTTAATCATAAGCACAAACATAATCATGGAAACAAACAGGCTTCTCATGCATCAATACTTTCCCTCGTAACACAATTCGAACCCAAAATGCTGGAACATGCAAACTCACCTTCCTAGTGCTTTATGGTGCAAGATGAGGCCCCATCCAGTGCCATCAATTTCTGTAGGAAGCAGTAATAGTGTTTTAAAATATTGGCATATTTTACTTGAGATCCACAAAATTAGGCTCCTATAGAATATAGCTCCTGGGTATCAATTAATGCGCGGGTACATTATATTTACTTCGTAAAAGCTACAAGCATATTGTCAAAACAAGAATTCCAGTAATCTCCTTATACCCCTGCAGTAAATTTCCCAATCAGGCGAGAAACCGGGCATTACCTGGTAGAAAAAGAAGAACTGGAGAATCATTCAAAGGATGTCCACACTCAACAGGGCAAAACCAACGTGGCGGACCTCCATCAGGCCTGATCATATCCCTTGCGCAGTCAAGATAGTCCTTCACACTCTTTGTTCCATAAGCATCATCCCACAACACCTTCAAGCTTTCCAAAGCAACAGTACTTTTTGCTTCTTTCTCCACCTTCTTCTTCCCTACCGCATCCTTCGAAACTGCATATCCCTTTCTCCCAGTCAAAGGACCAATTTTCTCTCTCCCCTCAACAGGAGGAGCTCCATTCAACGCAGCCAATTCAGGAGATGATGGCACTGTTGAGTCTCCAGCAACTGAACTGCTCGCTTGCACTATACACCGAGGCCTGAATTGTGAATTCAACACCAAATAAGGCGACACCCGGAAGGTAACTGATTATGTCATCGCAGTGATACAAAGATTGCACCCTCTTCTTCCCTTTTCCAAAAGTTTGATCTCCACTTGGAAAAGAGATCAAGAGTCCTATTAAGTCACTGAGGGGCCTTGGGGAGTTTAGTCAGAAGGTTCGTCGGAACACTCTTAACCAAAAGGAGTCACATTTCATTCTTGGTCTAAAATAAGCACCGAGAGAACATTCAAAAGGAAAATGGAAGATTGAAACTTGAAGTGCCCCCTCAAAGCAAAATGGTATTTTAATATTATCTAGAATGTACAATTCTAGAAATTTGGGTTATCTGGTGGACAAAACTAACCCAGGGAAAGTTATGTTTGTAAAAAATTCTAAAAGATAGTGTTTATTTTGAATAAAGAAATGCAAATTATAATATCTTAGGCGCCTATTTATAAGGAGGTCGACATCTAGAAAATAATTAAATAATCGAAATCTAAAAACAAAATAAAGGAAAAGATTTATTTTTTTGGTGACTCGAGAACCACACCATGCCTACAGCTGGCAGCCGGCGGTGTAAACTAAGGCAATCCATAGGGACCCATCTCCCACAAGTCGCATAAAGGAAAAGATATTGATAAAAATGGAAAGTTATCAAAACATAATTATAAAATCTGCAAAATGTGTCTAAAATCTGTAAAGTCTCGGAAATCAAGGAAAACGTGTGAATCAAATATTGTAATCCATTTGTAATCTTGAAAATCACATCAACCTCTTTGATTTGTGGGACCGCATGCTCTTGCCTGCTCTTATAACACTCAATGTTTTCATAAAAGCATTTATATGTTGTTCTAAATCAAGAACTGAAGCAAATAAATAGTGAGTGAGAACTAACGTGGAATACAATGCAGCAACAAGAAAATTGGAAGGGGTGTCGAGGGAGAGAGAGAGAGAGAAAGAAAGAAAAGTACTTTGAGAGGGAAACCATTGTTTGAAAGTTAGCTGGGTCTGGTTTTTTGTTGGCGATTGTGATTAATCGGAAGGTCGTGCAAGGAGAGAGAGTTTTCCATTTTTCCTGGTGAAGCTCTAGGCTGACACCCCTAGTGCTGACAGATTAGTGTAAGGGGCCAGTTGATCTAGAATTCCCTTATCAATGCGGCTTTAGAAATTTTTCGTCAAGTCAGATTTTTTCACCACCCTAGAAACTGTTTAGAAAGTTTGATCTCCACACATGCAAGTCATATCAAGTTTGGATTGGTCATCTGAGTCTTTGACTGAATTAAGATTTGGCCTTTCATCTTAGAAAAATCTCTAAAGAGCAGATTATCAACTTCTTGTGAGAATTCAAAAATCATGAAATGTTGAGTACAGAAAATGAAATGAGATTAAGTAGAATAAAGAAAATGAGATGATATTAAGGATAATAATCTGTGGGAGCATATCTCAAGAATTGTCAATAAATGTTTTTCCATCAAAGAAAAGATCTTATTATCAAAGAGGGCCTAAACAAAGTAACAGTAAATGAGAGACATCAACTAGAATTAAGACCGCTAGTCTGGACTATCAATCGAACAAGAATTGCCGAACACACACCGGTTGGGTTTTGATAGAATGCCATGTTCATGTCATACCTTCCCTATCAGCTAAGGGCACATTGATTGGCCCATTCGTCAAGGTAAAGGACAAATCTATGCTTGGCGAAGGCATCAACTTTGTCAAAACCGAGTAACAAGAGAACATAGAGATCCTATCGTGGTTAATGTTGGAATAATGCTTCCAGTTTGAGCATAAAAAGGAAACCTTCCTAAACTAAGTATGTGTCATGATTGAATAGATTTCCTAATTAAGTGGAATTGTAGTTGGAGTAAGACTCCCAAAAAAAAAAAATTCCTATTTTGGATCCAACTATTATCTATATATGAGAAGCGTCTTCGCCATGAGGGCAACTTCTTGTGAATTACACCCTAAAGCAACCCAAAATTGTTGAGCCCAATTGATCTTGTTGTAAGATTTGTGAAGAATTATTAGGCTAAACATTTTGTGAGTTATTGAATGTACCTAGAATTGGGAAACACCAAAAGTGTTTAAGAGATTCGAATATAGTTGTAATCTCCATTTTATTGTCTTATTTGTAATGAAATTTGTGTTGCTCACCTCGTAAATGTAGATCGTGTCAATTGAACCATGTAAATTTGATGTTTAATTTATTGTTTCTCATTTATATTTTATGGTTCAATCATTTGATTTTTGCAACAATTAAAGTGAATGAATTTAAACATTCAGAATTCCAAGGTGGGACTCACTTATCTGAACCATGCTCATCTCTAGTTCCACAAGAATCTTTCATGATAAGGGTGCAATAGCAACTGAGTTCAAATCTCTCCGGTCTCTCTCTCATATTACATATCATGAGATCTACGAGGTTATGATAATAGAGATCTTCATAACAATTGGCATCGTACACCACAACCTCATTCCCAATCAAGTAAGAAATGGTACTACAAAGCCTAATTAGGTTAGACATATGAGCTCGATGTATGTCTGCCTGGTCATATTAGTTAATATTTTCTCAATTTGGTGAGCATGATCAATGGTTATTAGTATGATAGTATCTGAAGAAGGCATGCGCAGGTCGGTTGACTTCCGGATTCCCCTTCCCTCTTCCACATGTGTTTTTCCAAAAGAAAATAAGATTTTCCATAAGATAATCGAAATTATATTTGCCACTATGGTTCATGGAATCTTTATAAATTGAATGACGTTATTTTTTTAATAAAAATTTTCTAATTATTTGGCTGTGCGTGCCATAGATAGATGAAGTCAGAACGTATGAAAATGCAGGAAATGACATTGAATCTGATCTAAAATTATGAGATTGCATTACATGTTTCTCGAATAAACTTTAGAAAAATGCAGTTGACTTTAATTGAAAAGCGACTCTTCACCCAACTCAAATATTTGAAGAGCGGACGCGGTGACATTGACAGAGAGAAGAATGAATTATATAAGTAAATCTATTACACGCTACCTAAACGACGCATCGTTTAGTTGATTTATCCATCAATTTGCAAGTGCTTTTGAAGCCGGCAAGCTGACACGGAGAGACGCCGTTCGCACATTGATTATTTCCCCAATCCAAATTAGAAAACCTCGATGTGCTTCTCATTCGTCCTCAACAAGTTAAAAGACCCTTACCGGTGAGGAAAAAACAAAAGAAAGTCAAGATTTACTTGTAAAAGAAAATGATTATTTAAAGAAAGAATTTTCAAATATTTCGACAAAATTTTCGAAAGGGTTCAAAAACATTATAGTATATCATTTCCATACAAGTACCTTACTATAATAAGTCGGGACTTGGTTTTAATAAGGAAAGTGATTCTTTAATAGATTTTCCTAAAGTTAATGAGAGACTTAGACAAAGACCTCCTAGACTTGCGTACAAGAAGCATTTTCAAAGAATCTTTACAAAACTTATTGGTCGAAATGCCCTCAAGTGTTCAAATTGTGAAGATTCGGAACACTTTGAGAAAGAATATCTTAAAGTCTGGAGACATATTAAGAAAGATTGGGTAAAAACAACATACTCTACTAACGCTTATGAACCCAAAAAAATTTGGGTACCAAAGAAAAGATGAGTTGTTTTTGCAGGAAATAAAGGAAGAGAGGAAAGAAAATTTGGTGAGGAATACATTTTTTTTCAATTTGATTTGGACTTTATAATGACCATATTCTATGATTTGTTTTATTGAAGAAAGAATCGTGTGATTATTTTTGATATTTTGTTTAGAGACAATTGAATTTATTTGGTTTGATTTTATGCTATCGGATTTTATCATATTTTGCATAGTAGAAATCTGTTTTATGAGATTTTAACTTATTATGTAAGATATTCTTAGATACTCAAGGATTTTATTCCCTCTGATTTTATCTGCTATGACCAAGTGAGAATTTCTTTTTCAAGATATTATTGTGCATAATATTATTTCCTTAAATAACATGTTATGATGAGTTTAGAAAGAATATTCTATTATTCTTGAAGATTTTCTATTTTGCTCTAATGAAATGAAAGGATCCAAATTGATGGATACCAAAAAAGAAATGAGTGCATTACAGGAAATTCTATAAGGGAAGAATGATTGCAAGTTTACGTAGGTGCAATCAAAAAGGTATCTAATGCGAAGATTGGTAATGATTTTTTTTTTTTCAATCAATGGTATATTGCAAACATATAACTTGGGTAAGAGAATATTATTTTTATCCTGCCTTGCAAATCTCTACATACATTTATCATGATTTTTAGATGATTACCTATGAATTATATATTATTTACATTG
Organism: Eucalyptus microcorys; assembly: GCA_014182515.1. Lineage (NCBI taxonomy): Eukaryota > Viridiplantae > Streptophyta > Magnoliopsida > Myrtales > Myrtaceae > Eucalyptus > Eucalyptus microcorys. The sequence goes on along the minus strand of CM024569.1, from coordinate 43,870,366 downwards.
CAAATATCTTTTGTCATAAATATAAGACATTGCAAGTTTTTACTTGATTTGGCACATGATAGAAATATCTACTTTCTTTTTGCGAAATGCATCAATAATATATTTTTGAGATTTATGCTTAAGGAAATCCCTTTGATCTTGAAAAATATTATTGCATATTCATGGATATTCTTGCTATATTTTTAGAAGATATCTTATATCTAGCAAGTTTGATCCACAAATGAGATGAAGGTATTACATGATATTTTTGTAAGAATTGTTATCTGTTATACAAGAATTTGCAGGTAGCAAAAGAATCTTCCATATGGATTTTGGAAAGCTCGATTTGAAAATTATGGAGATTCTATACTATGTTTTGGAGGCTCAAAGATTCTCTTCCTTGTGCAAAGTTTTTGCAAATTATTGAGGAAATCCCTTATGTGTCATACGAAAGGGAGAGAAAGTGATTTCAAAAAAAGGAAAGAATCGTAATCACCTCAAAAAGGCAACAAATTGAGGGGGAGTATTGATCAATTATGGAAAATTCTTTTTGAATTGATCATAATCTTGATTATTATGGAAGGAATGAAAAGTAAATGCGACAAAACTTGTTAAGTTATAAAAAATTCGGTTAGTGCATCTTTTATTATCTTTTGTCATTAACAGATCTTTTATTGATATTATCATTTTATTATGACAAAAAGGGTAAGTGAATTTTGTAATGCATCTGTGATTTTTATTGGATATTTACTGATATATATGATCAGAGTGAGTTATATTGCATATCTTTAATATTCGACTTATTTTGAAAAAGCTGATTTTTTTTTTTTTGAAATTGTGTTTCGTGCAAGATATTTGTTATCATTTTATATTCTCTACATGATACTATTTCTATTGTTATCGCTTTTTGATTATGACAAAAAGGGGGAGAGAATATAAATATGCATATGTGTTGATATTATTTATTGCATAATATTGAGCTGCAATTATTTTTCTATATATAATTATGCTCAATCTATTTGCTATCTTCTGCTATATTTTATTTTGAATTTAATTATTCTTTAAGATTGCCTTGATTTCTTAATATCTTTAAAAGCATGATTACACATCTGCATATTTAGAGATTGTTTTGTTATCATCAAAAAAGGAGAGATTGTTAGGGAAATCCCTTATGATGTTTTGAAGATGACAAAATAAATCAAAGGTTTACTAACGTGTTTAATGGTTGAGTAATAGATTATGCAGATGATAAAACATGTAAATGATATTATCAAAGTATATACTTGAAAGAACCAGAAAACAAACTCTATGCCGAAACTGAATTTATTCAGACTGTGTCCAGACCTTAAGGCTAAATATGTTCAGAAGTAGAATATGTTCAAACTTACGTCTAGATTGTAAAGTCTATATTGCATCAAAAGTATGTCCACTCTAACAAGTTTTAGACTAAACGAATGAAGAATTAAACACTCTCAGACTCTATTTCAGACGGAAGACATTCAGACTTTACTTCAGACGAAACACTCTCAGACTTTACATCCAGAACGAGACATAAATCCAAAACGTGACAAGGTCCAGAATAGACTCAACTTGAAGAGTCTGAACCCATTCCAAACTTTACAAAGTCTACTTCCCCAAAGAGGTTCAGACTTTTGAAGAACAACAAAAAGTTTAGAACGTAGTAGATTCAGAACGAAACAACTTGACAAAACGTAACACAACCTCCAAACATATAATGGCTAGTGATTTAATTTGGATTTCATATCAAGATAGATTTAATTGACTCAATCTAATTGATTGACGATTGGATATTGAAGACAAGAAATTTCTATATGAAGAAGCTCTACTTATGGAAACCAAGATTCTGTTTATATGGGCGATCAGAATCAATTTGGGATTCTACTTCTATCACTCAACAGCTACCAAATCTTTTAAATACAAATTTGTCCAATGAGTAGATTGGAAGACGATCCTCTAGATACTGTCCAATGGCTAGTTTGGAAATAGATGAGTATTTAAGGAGACCAAGGACCGATGAGCAAGTAAAAGACGGAGTGTAGAATTTATAATTCCAAAGTCTGAGTAAACTTCAATCATACACTTGTCTTTAATGAGCTTAAATGTTTGTGATCGTGAGAGAAATACCAAAATAGTGACTTAGTGAGATAGTGTGATCTACCACTGAGTATTTGCACTAAAAGTTATAATCTCTTGTTGATTGCATAATGGAATCTAGCTATAAGGTTGTTAGCGTGGGAGAATGGACGTAAGCTTGATCTAAGCCGAACCACTATAAATTCTATGTTCTTATTCTCTTCCCCGAACTCTTTTATTTTGTTCGTAGTTCTATTTAACTGCTAAAGTCTGAACTCGCTCAAAGTCTGTTATTCTTCAGATTTAGTTTCAAAAGTAAAATATTTCTACTATTCTTTGCGAAAAATTGTCTTCACACATAATCACCCCCCTCTAGGTGTTCATACTAGCACTTTCAATAATAAGAGGAATTAAATATGGTGACCTATATGAGCTCCAAAAGGAGATAGTGACGAATTTTGCCATAAAGAGATCACATGCATTTATTCGAGAATCTAAATTGTGACATATGCATTTAGGGCACATCAGCAAAAAAGCCCAAAGGTTTCAAGTGAAATGAATTTGTTGTGTGGTTATTATTAATTTGTAATTTATATGTTTTATAGGGCTTTTATTTAATTATGTTTCTATTTGCACCAAAAGTGTAACCGATTGCTCATATAAATACATATGATACAACCTTAATTGGAGTTGAGCTACTATAAACACTTTGTCATTATTTTCTCTTTGACTTTAAGTATCAACAGTTATGTGGTTGAGGAATTGAATTCATGCATGCCATGACTTAAGCAAACAGTGGAAAGTGCGGTTATGTACAACCACAAAGATTTCATAATAGATTCACTTAGATGGTCACAGGATATTAACAATTTCCTTCAAGGAAGAGTGCTAAAATAATAGCAAGCAAGAGTGAAGTTTATAGTCTCCTATTCCAAATTATCAATAATTTATCCTTATGTATTTTTATATATATAAATTCAAAATTCTCAATTGGTCGGCTAAGCTACTGCCATAAGGTGGTCACTTGCTGCTGAATTGTGAAGAATTGCCTCAACGCTTTGTTCCTAAAGCCCAAACATAATCCATTTTCATATCAATGGATCTCGATAAACGAACTTCCCCAAAGTTTAATTTATTAAATCGCTTATTAATAAAGGAAAACAGCTACATGCAGGACATTTAGGTTTCTTCTCCCCCCCCTTTTTTAATAGTTTCTCCTTTTCTTCTATATTGGATTTACACATTTGCTGTACAAAAGAAGTCCTTAATGCTCGACAGTCAAATAAGTACTGATAATTTGCATGTTGAAATGCTCCAAGTAGATTCGCTCCTCCGTTGTACATGGGCACGAGCATCAAGCAAAAACCCCCCGTCATGAGATTTGGAACCCATTATGCCTGGCAAGGAAAGATCGGCTTCTATTGGTACTTCATAGTTGGATACGTATAATTCTCACGAGGCACTTCACAGGGCAGGTCCAGCTTGCCCAGTTGAGTAGGCTTAGGGTGCCAAGAGTATTTCCTCAAGAAACATTGAGTTATTTCTTCTTTCACGGCATTATAGGCGGTTTGAACATGAATACCCCGATGACTTCCTGAATTGAAGACAAACCCACGCTGTGCAGTCCGGTCTCATTCAGAAAGCTACAGGATCTATTTAGGCATTTTCCATTGATGCTCATACCCATGGACTTGCTTACATTAGAAATTAGATGTGTCGTCTAAACAGTTGAACGGCTGCCTACTTGCGCATCGTCCCCAAAGTTGAGTAATGTGTGCCGCAATTGGCATTCCATGAAGGCAAGCTGTACGATACTCTTTCTTTAGTCTCACGGGCGGATTGGGTAAGGATGGCCCTCCCCCAGAGCCCAAGCCCAATATTCCGCAAATGGTATTGTTTGCTCTGAGCTTGTCCCGTCCAAAGTTGTAGTTTTCTAAGTCGCAAAACGAACTCAGCTTTGGGAAATCCTCTAATGAATCTATTACTGTCCCGAGAGATAAAGCTGTCCAAGCCATATTGCCCCTTACTTCCCATTCCGAGGTACCTCAGATCATAGGCACAATTATTGTTCAAACATAATAATAAGTGCAATTGAGTCCTAAAACTTTCAAAAAATACAATTGAGTCATAAAACTTGTTATGAAAGTACAATTGAGTCATAAAACTTTTCATGAAAGTGCAATTGAGTCCTAAAACTTCCAAAAGTATAATTGAGTCCTAAAATTTATCAAATTAATCCAATCAAGTCCTTCAATTAAATGCATTTTTTGAAAGTTCTAGAACTCAAGTACACTTTCGTGATAAGTTTTAGAACTTGATTGCACTTTTTGAAAATTTTAAGGGTTCGATTGTGATTTTTATGATAAGTTTTAGAATTTAATTGCATTTTTTGAAAGTTTTAGGACTCAATTATAATTTCGTGACAAGTTTTAAAACTTTCATTACACTTATCCCTCATTCCCTCATATGTGTGTGTGTGTATGGAACACATAGAGGATGTTCACAAGGTAAGGGTGTACGGAAATTTTGATTTACTATGCCAACCATTACGTTGGTTATGTAATACCTGATTGAGTTAGAAAAAATGAGGAAACAAACTAAGAGAGCTTCATGTTGAGAGGTTGGGAGAAATAGATAAGAGGAAAAAGAGTGTTACGTGTTTGTAAGAGCGATTCACACAAATGATGTTTTGTGATTGCCTTATGAAGATAGCTATTTGTAATTATAACAGCAAGCAAGAGTCATTTTATGCTCCCCTACTCCTAGATATCAACGGTTTATTCCTTATAATAGTCTATTGTAGATAGATGGGTAAACTTATCCTATGAAGAATAATAATTAGCTTTGGAGGGGAAAGGTCGTGGCATCCCCCTATTCTTGTTGAAGTTGGAGTGTAACATTTGTTGGTATCATAACTTAGGTTATGAAATTTGGACATAAATTTAATGGGACGTTGTAAGTTTGTGTATTATTTTTTATAGAGCACGAGTCATTTGTTATGTATTAGGATGTATGTTTCATTTTAGGCCCAAATAATCATCATTTATGGCTTAGAGAAGCAAGCTTCACTTTATAAGAATAACAAAAATAAGCAAGTTATTACCTTTAATACCGGAATATATCTCAAAATTCCGAAGGCACGATTTCAACAATGAGACAAGAGGATCTTTATAATCGAAGTTTGCAAGAAGCAAGGGAAGTCACTATATGGTTATCAAAGCGGGACCCCTTTCAATAGGTGTGTGATTAGGGGATAAAGCACATATAAACTGGTGGCCCTATAACAATCCAATCCAACGAGGGTGATGAGGGGTCACTAGAGCCAATGGGCTCAGATAAAATTTGGCTTATAGCAAGCTTCTAGGATATTGAAAGAGATAGGAATTAATCAAATTGCACAACAAACAGGGGAAAAGCGAGCCTTGGAAAGTGCATGCATGTATGTCAAAGGATAAAATTGTGAAGCTTGGAATAGGACGAATCAAAGCGAACAATATATCAAATGAGTTAATTTAAGAATGTCATGAAACCAGCCTAAGTTATCAAGGTTCTACATATTCTGCTCACAAACTAGAGTTACGCAAACTCCTTGTCTGAGCTTTGCTTCCCACAATTGTTTTAACGCAATTCAGATGGCGCAAACACATTATCAAGTGAACAAACATGCTTGCTTACTTGCTAAAGGTGATAGCTGATCGATTCAAATCTCGCTTTTGAAAAGCTGTCCTAGCCTCCTGACTGTCAATAGTGGTGGTACAACTCTATACCCAACCTACATTTCTTTGCCCTACAAAGACACAGATTCCTTCCCGATCCGAAGAAAAATTCGAACAATCTAATTCCATGATATACCCATTAACTAATATGCTTTCGTGTTTTCCTCGCTTGTTGCCTTGGGAAAATACAAATTGTCTTCTTTAGGTTACTTCAGAGAGAGCTAACCATCTAAATAACGAAATATATATATATATCCGTCGATATTCAAATGGTTAGCACTCAAAGAATATATTGCATTTTCCAACAACTGAAAAATAGATTACACAAATGTGTTTACAAATATCTATATTTTGCCGAGACAAAGGCCAACCACTCTAAATTGAAATACACGAGACCAAAATAATTTTGACAACCCCGGCCAATTGCCAAGGTTCAAATGCCGGAATTTCATGTAAAGGAGAATTTATCACTCTATGTACAGTTCTATTCAAATATACTTCAATAATTGTGTCACACCCCAAAACCATCATGGATGGAGGATGACACAGCCGATCTTCAATCCAAAGGACGCAACCTCAAAGCTCTCAAAAATCCAAAAGTCCCATCATCATTATCGCTTTCATTTACTCATCGCTAGTTGAAAAACTTAAAAAAGATTAGAAAACATAAAGATGTGCAATCACAGTTCATTAAGTAGTGTATCTCTTCTAAGCGGATTGAGCACCCATTATGCATATTTACTCCCCAAAACTACAACTCTTCTAACCTAAATTCAGAATATAACAAACAAATAATAAGAAAATAAGTTATGTATACTTCAAAATAGCAATATTTATACAAAATCATTATTTCACAATAATATCACAAACATCAATGGTCAAATCCATTGATCAATGTCATTAGTTCACATGCCAATGGTTCATTCTATTAATTAATCTCATGCTACACATCAATTATTTAATCCATTGATCCATCTTATATGAAACTACATGTCGATGATCCATTATAACAATTAATCTCAAATCACACATCGATGGTCTATTCTATTAACTAAACTCAAATCATATGTCAATGGTCCACTCCATTGACCAAACTTATATCACATGTCAATGATCCACTCCATTGATCAATATGTTGCTCAATATTAAACCATGGTCACAACATAACGCCTGATGAGAAGGTGACCAAGATTCCCCTAGGGAAGGTCTCCACCTATTATTAGTCGGTGGTGACCCACAATGATATCCTAAACTAGTATGCGCATACCCACAATCCTCTCACTGAGCTCACGGTGATATTGAGCATCAATATCAGTCCATCACATCCACAAAGCCAAACCTAAAAATCATTTTATATATCACAATACATTTCACAAATTAACTACAATCTTTTGCAACTCAACTCACCTACCAGAAATACTTTTCATAAGATATGTCTCAAATCATTTTAGGACTCGTCTCATAAATTGGTTTTACAAACTAAATCAAATCACATGCATGACAAAAAGCATTTCACAAATCGATATCTATATAACATTCCATAAAACCATCTCAAAGTCAAGCTTTTCGTAAAAAAGTTTCACTAATCCAAAATATATGATATTTCTCAACTTCGTTCATCAAATAGAATATATATTTTCATTGAAAATTCTCACACAATTCACAAATATCAAAACATAGTAAATATCTTATTCAAATTTTATGCAAGAAACACGCTTATTCATAACTCATAACATATCAAATCTTTATCATTTTGAAAATATGAGTTTATAAATTCTCAAAAGAGACAGCATCACTCTCCTGGATATGCCCCAAACCAAACAACAAGCCTCACTCGAATCGATGAACTCGCATTCTTATCATATAAGCAAGAAATAGCATCAAAACCAAGTAAAACGCTATATTAACTAACAGCTCGACTAAATTATGCATAAAACGACACCTACGTGCTAAAAAAGATCACATGTCCAAAGCGATTATTCAAGACATCCGCAATGCGAAATTTGAGCACGAAACTTAATCACGTTAGAACTTTCTACACCAAACTTTGTTCCAAACGTTCTTATAATCAATAGAAAGCTCTTTCAACATATTATAAGGACCCCAACTCGACTGCTCCAAAATCAAACCGAAAACTGACTAAATATGGCCTTGGATTTGCTGGGCACGCAGTGTTCATCATGCACAGGAAACCTCGAAATTTTGTCTCGGATAAACCGCAAGCTCAAATTGAGATCCGTAAAATCCCACCTCTCCACAACATTCTAAACTATTATTTATGTATGTATATACACACGCGCACACGCGCGTGCAATTCAACAACTCAAAAAACAGATTTCGTTGCCCGAATCTTCAGTAATTCGGAATTTCGAGCCCTAAGTCCTAAACTACTCCGATTGGAAAAATGAGGGACGCGAACACTTATTGAGCGTTGTGAATAAGCTTGGCGAGGCACCCACGGCGTGAATGTACAAAACCTTTCTCCTCTTTCTTCTTCCTCTTCTTCCTCTTCTTCTTCCCTTCTCTTTTCTTTTACCCGAACTTTTGCCTGAATGTGGGCTCTCTTTTCCTTTTTATCTCTTCCTTTTTTTCTTTTCTTCTCTTTTTTTTTTTTTGTTGACTTTTCAACCTTTCTTTGTTTTGTTCTCTCTCTCTCTCTCTCTCTCTCTCTCTCTCTCTCTCTCTCTCTCTCTCTCTAGTTCCCACCGATGGCCAATATCACAATCTACCCTCCTTACAAAAATTCCATCCTTGAAATTTGAACTTAACTCAACTTTCAAACGAGGATATTCACATCTTGCCTCCTTCTTGAGCTCCCAAGTAGCATCTCTTTTCATGTAGGAAAGCATTTGACACAACCCTCTCTCTCTCTAGTTCCCACCGATGGCCAATATCACAATCTACCCTCCTTACAAAAATTCCATCCTTGAAATATGAACTTAACTCGACTTTCAAACGAGGATATTCACATCTTGCCTCCTTCTTGAGCTCCCAAGTAGCATCTCTTTTCGTGTAGGAAAGCATTTGACACAACCATCTACCAAAAATTCCACAGCTTAAGGGTAGTAAGAGTTAGTTGAACACATACCATCATAATATTGGCCATTGGATTGAAATTTTCATCATAGTCGAGTTAGAACAGCTTCAACAAGAGGAGTTCTTTTTTGTCTTCCATGTTCATCTACATCAGTTGGTGCGGGTATTTTGGGAACGTGATGACACCTTCCTTATGGATCAACAAATTCTTTAGTAACAGGAAAAGAAAGCTTAGAGCCTTCTCAAAGAGGAGGAAAGTCTGCATCATGGAACATGAAAATAGAGTGATTATCCTTCTTCTGCTTTTCTTGATTGGATGGTGTCTCATTAGGGAGTTCTAGTGGATATGAATGTTTTTTTGCCTACTTTATAATTGGCTTATAGAACGGGGAAATGGCTGGTTTTTTGTGAGAATGTGAGGGAGGTGGTGTAGGTGGTAAAGTTGGTGGAACGGAAGGGGATGATGTGTATGCTGGTGGTGGAGATGGAGCATAAAAAACCATGAATTGGAGCTTATCACTTTCACCGAGGGTATCATAGAAGGGTCTCCGTTCAAATACCTTTGTTATACACAATCCTTTGATTTTTTGGATTTTTTTCTGGACCTTATAGTCGAGTCCATTTCATCAAGAGAATTTATATGGTAAGAGCACTAATAAAAAAGGATCCCAAAAACAATTACCATAGCGGTCTTTATAGTAATGAACGAGATTCCATTACTCTTGAAGTATTTAACAAGCTTCTTTGGATCTGACTCAGAGATTGATTATGGATCGTATGGTTCAATCATAAACAAAGTTTGGAAGATGGAAGGGTTTTCTTCCTTTTCTTTGCCACATTTGATGGCAACAGTGCCATCACTTTTCCTCACAAATTCAAAATCTGAGGACTGGAAAGGCCTATTGTTCTGGTACAGCTTTTTATAGTTGGTAATCCAAGTCTCCTCCAACTTCTCTTTGAGAATTTGCCTGAGAACATGAATGCAGGATGCCCAATCATTTTGCATAGAGATGAACAAGGCATCTTCATTTCCATTTTGGAAATTTAGATCAAGGGCATGATTCTACACTCGATAGACCATCCGATAGTGCAGTCTGGGGTGCTCTAGTAAGCTGAATTTAAACCTTCAAAAAGGAAAGCAACTAAGAGTCTGAAAGGGCAACATTAAAATTTGAATATAGGGTTACAAAGAATGTTCCAGCATTCAGAATGACTTGAACTATGCCGATACAAGCATGTAAGTACTCCAAAAACAGGGTATCCAATATAGCCATTCTGGCCACGACCAATAAGCCTTTTCGATCGTGAAAAGTAAGTGTGAGATGGACAACTTCATAATGGATATGAGAATATCCTTGTTGGAACCACTGCTTGGGAAATTTTGGAGGGATCTAGAGAGTAACAAATATTCATTGTCAGTGGCTGAAATAAAATGCTGATCGAACTTGGAGGATTGCACATACTCTTTCACTTCTTTGGGAGTTTGGCAGATAAGATGTCTCATAGAACAGATGGGGGAAAATGATGAAGAGGATTTAGCAAAAGCAGAATATGGGTTCATAAGAGGAAGTTGGGTTTCAGAAATCTTTGTGTCATAACTAAGAGAGACCTCATAAAGATAGTCAATCTTAGAAACATTTGACACTTGAAAGTCTGAGAGAGAAGAAGAAGAAGATGGGGATGAAGCAAAGAGTAACAAGTGCATTGAGAGTTTTAGAGTCAGCCATGATGATGTGAAAATCTTCTCAGTACTGGATTCATCATCTAAGCACGTGGAACTAACCAAGTTACAAATGGAACCATAGCTCTAATACCAATGAAGGAATCTATATTTAGAATCAGGGAAGACCAGGTCAATCGCAGCAAGTATGCTATCCCACAATAGACGAACCTCTTTGTTCAAACCTTCAAGAGACTACCTAGGAACTGAATATATGTAGGCACTGTGTAGGTGCTACTACTTAAGCAAACAACAAAAAGCGCAATTCTGTACAACCACAGAGATTTCACGGTAGATTCACTTTGATGTTCATAGGCTTATAATAGCAAGCAAGAGTCAACTTCACTCTCTCCTCCAAAATATCAACAATTTATGGTACACGTTCCTTTTTTATAGTTTCCCCGTTTCTTCTCAATTGGATTCACGCACTTCCAGTACACAAGAAGCCCTTAATGCTCCGAAGTCAAATAAGAACCCATAATTTGCCTCTTGAAATTCTCCAACCACATTCACTCCACCGTCATACAGGGCACGAGCATCAAGCCAAAAGCCCAATAGGATTTGGAACTTATTATGCCTGGCAAGGAAAGATCAGCTTCTACGCATTGATACTTCATCGTTGGATATGTATAATTCCCACGACATACTTCATAAAACAAGTTCAACTTGCGCGGTTGAGGAGGCTTAGGGTGCCAAAGAGTAATTCCTTGAGAAATATTAAGTTACTTCTTCTTTGATGGCATTATAGGCAGTTTGAATAAGAATACTACAATGAGTTCCCGAGTCGAAGATAAACCCGCCCTGTGCCATCCGATCTCATTCAGAAAGCTGCTGGATCTATTTAGGCGGTTTCCATTGACGCTCATGCCCATGACTTCAACTATGTACTTCTTACATTAAAATCAGACGTGTTGTCTGAACAGTTGAACAGCTGCCTACTTTCGCATCGTCCCCAAAGTTGAGTAATGCGATACTCTTTGTTTGGTTTCACTGGATTATTGTGTAAGGATAGCCCTCCCTACCAGAGCCCAAGCCCAATATTCCGCATATGGTGTTATTTGCGCTGAGCTTGTCCCATCCAAAGTTGCAGTTGTCTAAGTAGCAAAAGGAATACAGTATTCACTTTAAGTGTCACAACATTTTTTTTTTTACGGTGACTCAATGCCATAATTTTTTTAAAATGTTCATCTTGAGTGTTATGCCACATCACATTTCCGACACTTGAGTGAATATTTAAAAAGTTATGATACTCAAATAATCAATTCAACTGGCACTCAAATTGACAGTTTTTAAAAAGTTATAATATTTGAGTGATTGGAAAAAAGTTAAATGATGTCACGAAAATCCTAACACTTATGATGTACTTTTAGAGGATGTTCATGAAAAATTTTGATTTACTGGGCCAATCATCACGTTGGTAATGTAATACCCGACTGTGTTAGAAAGAAAATAAGGAAACACACCAACAGAGCTTCATGTTGAGAGATTGAAATAAATAGATAAGAGGGAAACGCGTCCAAGTGTTTGTAAGAGCGATTGGCACAAAGGATATTTGTTGACCGCTTTATGGAGACAAACAATTTGTACCTATGACAGCGAGCAAGAGTCATTTTACACTCCGCCCCTCCTAAACATCAACAGTTTATCCTTGTAAAAGCCCATCGTAGATAGATGGGCAAGGTAGTCCTCTGAAGAATAAAAAAATTAGTTTCAATTTCAAAATCAATGAAGCGAAAGTCATGGGCTCAGCTATGTATTGCCACAATCAAGTGTTAGGGTTTCATGAATCATATATAGGTAAAATTAACAAAAGAACGCAGCGGAAACAAATATATATTTTATACATGATTCTCCGAAGGCATTGTTCGTGCGTTTTAATCAAAAATCTAATCATAAAAGGGAGTTAAACGAATTACCTCTCGAAGCGTGTTTTAAAACAAATCGGTTCGGATGTTCTTCAGTTTGAGTCCCACAAGTGTCGGACCTCTAGTTCAGACACACCAACAATGGACGTCGAACGGAAGAGAGAACTCTCGGATATACACCACATTGATCGTGCTAGCAATCTCGTGGAAACAATTCGCCGTATCCTTGATGATTTAGTCACAGCCCGGATTAGAGAAAATCTTTTTCTTTCTTGCGTCTTGAAGACAACACAAGAACACGCACATTTCTCTCTATTTCAGTAACACTCTCTTATGTCTCTAAAAAACACAAAACGCACGCCCACTTTTCTCTATTTTTTTTTTTTGACATTTCAAATAAAATATATATATAAACCGATCAGCAACGGTTGCGTTGCTAATTGATGGACGATCAACAACCATTGCTGATCGTCCACCTATGCACGAACAATCGTGCATGAGCAACTCATGCACGACCATCGTGCATGATGGTCAGCGGTTGCTGACCATCCATGCTCGTGCATAATGGTCAGCAACCGCTGACCATTATGCTTCGTGCATGGGCACGAATTCGTGCACATGCACGAAGCTTTAATTTTTTTATTAGTTAGTAAACGAATAATTAATTAATTAAACGAATAAATAATTAATCAATCAATCCCTTTTAAAAATAAAAAGAACATAATCTTTATATGTACATTATAGAATACATTAACATATATTCACTTTGGGCATGTATGTGCATTATATGCAAATAGACTCGTGACTATAATACAAATTAAATTAAATCTCATTTAATTTAATTTTGAATCGATTCAATTCGATTGCAATAATTGCAAATACATTTGCAACTATATTTCTCTCATGTTCCACGTTATCCTAATTGTTTATGGTGTGTGACATCCACAGGTTCATCACTAAGCTGGTAGTAAGACTTGCACTAACACATTAATACTCCCAAAAGAATTAATTGTCCCAATTAATCTTTTAGATCTTACAAGCCATGATTGACATCTAGCAATATGTTATGGCTACCCAGATAGTGTGAATATTTTAAAAACATAATGAACCTATCAGCTTTGACTACAGTGTAATTCAATCATTTTGTCTTACTATGTCCCGATCAAACAAAGACCATAGAATATTTGTCAAGTCATTAATTCGATCATACGCACAAATCTAATTGACATACATTTTATTTGAGATATAAACAATTTATTCTCAGTTACAACCCCAGTCGAGGATTTTAATGCAGTGTCATAATTAAATCGCATAGGACATCATTATTATACCTTGCATGTAACAAGGAGACAGATTCCATATTGTGCACACGTGCAACTTCGTATATGAACGAATTATGACCATAAGGTATAAAGACGAATCAACGACCCGGCATTATGTGCAACCGTGAACCATAGTTATTCAATACACAAGTTAACACTGTGTCTCAGGTCTAAGGATTATTTACACAAGACCAAAGCATGAACAATCAGACATTGATTACACTAAAAGCTTCCATGTTGCTAATCGTTCCATATGCGTCACATTCAGTGAACTTGTCTAATACAAACACCTGTGTTCTAACTCAGTCATCATAATACCCAATGACATGTGACTCATCATTCCCTTAAGTATCCAATACTTAATGGCGAAGTTAAGAACACACCGGTCTCAACGGGATTATTAATATCCACTCAATAATCCATCGACTGGGAATGATTTAAAGATTCAATCTAACTATGAACCCATCACATATATTCTTGACGTCTCAAGAATAGGTCTAGTTGCAACTGATCTTATGGAATCATTCATAAATATAAAATAATTGGACAAATGAATGAATACGTCATTGCCATTAATTAAATAATAATAATGAAAGTACAACTGAAATCCCTAATATGTAACTATTACATAGTAACTTTAGGGCATACAACCAACAATCTCCCACTTGCACTAAAGCCAACTTGTCTTGTACTTCAAACTCATTTTGTCAATATGCCTTTCAAAAGAAGACTGAGATAAGGCCTTAGTGAAGGAATCTGCCACATTTTCCACTAAGGCAATTTTCTGCAATGCGATATCACCTCTCCTAACAATTTCTCTAATGAGATGGAATTGTCTCTCAATATGCTTGGACTTTTGGTGAGACCTCGGTTCCTTAGCTTGAGCTATCACCCCATTGTTGTCACAAAACAATGTAATCGGTTGCTCAATTGAAGGAACGATTCCAAGTTCAGAAATAAACTTCTTCATCCAAGCGGCTTCCTTTGCTGCTTCAGAAGCGGCTACATACTCTGCCTCAGTGGTGGATACTTTGTTTGGAACTTTTCCAACTAACTGCACCACCATTGAATGTAAAGATATACCCAGATATAGACTTATAATCATTAGGATCCGATTGAAAATCGGAATTAGTATAAGCTACAACTTTAAATTCCCCTTCTCCATATATCAAGAATAGCTCCTGAGTCCTTCGCAAGTACTTAAGAATATTCTTGATCGCTATCCAGTGCTCTTCTCCTGGATTAGACTGATATCTGCTAGTAATACTTACAGCATGTGTAATATCAGGTCTAGTACATAGCATAGCATACATTATACTTCTAATAGCAGATGCATATGGTATTTTTGCCATCCGCTCTCTTTCTTCAGGAGTGTTGGGACACATCTCCTTAGAAAGACGGATCCCTTACCTAAAAGGCAATAATCCTCTCTTGGAACATTGCATGTTAAACCGTGTTAACACTTTGTCTATGTACGTAGACTGTAAGAGGCCAATCAATCGTCTTGATCTATCTCTATAGATCTTGATACCTAAAATGTAGGTTGCCTGTCCTAAATCTTTCATGGAAAATTTCTGTGACAAGAATAGTTTTATCGATGACATCATTGGTACATCATTTCCAATCAAAAGTATATCATCGACATACAAAACTAGAAATGCAATTGCACTCCCACTGATTTTCTTGTATATACAAGATTCATCTGGATTTTTGATGAAGCCAAACAATTTGACTACCTCATCAAAACGGATATTCCAACTTCTGGAGGCTTGTTTGAGTCCATAAATGGAACTCTTAATTTTACATACCTTCCGTTTTTCACTATTGGATTCAAAACCCCATGGCTATTCCATATAGATGTCCTCTTCGAGAAAACCATTTAGAAAAGCCGTTTTGACATCCATCTATAATATCTCATAATTAAGGTGTGCAGCTATAGCCAACATAATCCGAATGGATTTTAGCATGGTCACGGGTGAGAAAGTTTCGTCATAATCAATTCATTCTTTTTGACGATATCCTTTCCCCACCAGCTGTGCTTTGTAAGTTTCAATTTGACCTTTAGCATTCATCTTCCTCTTAAAGATCCATTTACAGTCAATTGGTATAATACCATTAGGTAGGTCAATTAAGGTCCAAACTTCATTGGAATACATTGAATCCATTTCGGATTTCATGGCTTCTAGCTATTTACCAGAATCGATGTTCGACATAGCCTCCTCATAGGTTTTAGGATCACCAGGTTGATCACTATCATTCACAATGAATAATGGTTCAATATGATCAACCGAGTGTCTATAACGAGCAGGTAGGCGAGATGTTCTCGCACTTCTCCTAAGAGGTTGTGTATCAGAAGCTCCCACTGAATCAGAGATTGGTATTTGAACTCAGTTGTTTGGTACTTCATTATTTTCTTCTTGTAAAAACTATTTTCCGCCCAGCACCACCTTCTTGAACGAACTGATTCTCCAAAAAATAAGCGTGTTTGCTCACCAAAATTCTTTAGTCTGAATGAAAATAGAAATAATATCCAAGAGTTTCCTTTGGATATCTAATGAAGCGACCTTGTTCAGATCTTGCCTCCAATTTTTCCATTTTCAGCTTTTTCACGAAAGTTGGACAACCCCAAATCTTAATATGATTAAGACTATGTTTCCTACTATGCCATATCTCATAGGGCGTAGTTGGAATAGATTTGGACGGCACTCTGTTCAGTATATATACAGCTGTCTCAAAGGCATATCCCCAAAGAGATATTGGCAAATCGGTGTAACTCATCATAGATCGTACCATATCTAATAAAGTACAATTTTTTCGTTCAAATACACCATTATCTTCTGGAGTTCCAGGAGGTGCCCATTGTGATAAAATGTCATTCTCTTTAAGAAAGTCCAGGAATTTAGTACTAAGGTATTCACCTCCTTGATCTGATCGAAGAGCCTTAATATATTTTCCTGTCTGTTTCTCAACTTCAGCCTTGAATTCTTTGAACTTTTCAAATGATTCGAATTTATATTTCATGAGGTATAAATAACCATACCATGACTGATCATCAGTGAAGGTAATGAAGTAATTATAACCACCTCTAGCAGTTTCATTAATTGGTCCACATACATCTGTATGTATTAATCCTAATATGTCAACAGCTCGCGCACTTTGTCCCACAAAAGGCGCTTTGGTCATTTTTCCTAAAAGATATACCTCACAAGTTGAGTATGACTCAAAATTTGATGGATCAATGTACCCATCATTACTCAACTTGTTAATTCTGTCTTCTCCAATATGACCTAATCGGAGATGTCAAACATACTTTTTATTTGGACCGTCTCTAGGGCGTTTATTAGTTATGGCATTTATATCAATTCTATTTTGCTTATTGACATTGGTAATCGCATTACCAGACATTGTAATGGTATAAAGATTATTGGTTAATAAGCTAGAACCAACACATCTTCTATTATGATAAATAGAACATACATCATCAGCAAAAGAAAATTCATAATTCTTTTTACCCAAACGAGGTATAGAGATGATGTTCCTAACAGCATTCTTATAATGCAAACAGTTCTTTCAAACCATTACATGTCCAGAAGGCAAACATAAACTAAAAGTCCCTATAGCTAATGCAGCAACTCTTGCTCCATTGGCAAATGTTAAAACAATCTCATTTCGCCCTAGCATCCTGCTTATTTCCAGATTCTGCAAAGACATACAAATATGTGAAGTTGCAGCAGAATCTAGAACCCATGAGCTAGATTCAACACTAACCATAAGATTAGTTTCAATAAGTATAGACACCATACCTTCATAAGGTTGGTCCTTGGGCTTAACCTTCAAGCTCGCGAGGTACTTTCTACAATTCCTCCTCCAGTGCCCTCTAAAACCACAGTAATAACATTTCCATTTATCAATCTTGGGTTTTGGTTGCACAACAGATTTGGCAGGCCTCTTCCATTTCTTTTTCTTCAAAACGGTCTTACCCTTTGAAGAAGAAGCCTTAGCCATAGCCACTACATTTGGTCTCGTGTTGTGCATTTCCTTCTCATAAACTACCAGCATGCTATGTAACTCAGCGATAGTTTTCTCCATTTTATGCATGTGGAAGTTTTAGACAAAACCAGAGAAGGAATCGGGTAAAGATTGAATGATCAAATCCACAGCTAACTCGTTGTCCATAACAAGATTCAGCCTAGCCAATTCTTTAATGTGCCAAATCATTTTCAAAGCATGATCATTAACAGATGATCCTTCAGCCATCCTCATACGATACAATGCCTTAGATATCTCATATCTAGAGGTTCGACCATTCTCATCAAAGTATTCCTTTAAATGTAAAATGATCGACCTAGCATCTTCCATAGATTCATACTTTTTCAGTAATTCATTATTCATCGAAGCAAGCATATATGACCTAACTTTTAAGTCATCGTCACGCCACTTATCATAAGTGACACACTCCTCTTGGGTCCCACCCTTCGAAAATGAGGTTGGCATCTTTTCATCAAGCACATACCCAATTTTTTTTTCTGAATTGAGAACAATTCTCAAATTCCTCACCCAGTCAGTGAAATTGGGTCCAGTCAAACAATTCTTGTCAAGTATAGAAGCGAGTGGGTTTGTGGTTACCATTCTTCAGAGTAATAATATATCTGTCGCAGAAAATAAATTGTTAGCCGTTGTACTTTTCATAATAACTATTTCATTTTGGTCTTTAAATGAAATAGATCCTCCCACTAAATTTATATTCGAATCCCATACTCCTTAAGATGGGAAGCGGTAATCTTTGTTGGGTAAAGATTACTAGTGGGGATTGGAGTCCCACTAGCCCAAAGTCCACCTCACCTAACAGTTATATGTGTCCTATGAACTTAGTGAGTGAACCAGCTTGTTCAACGCATCATATGCGAGTCCCAATCATAACTTTGACCTCTAGACCATGAAAGCCTCACCTAACAGTTATTGGCATCATGATCATAGTTAAGTCTAACCCATCGTCTCATGTAAGTATTGAAAACACAAACGATTTCCTTACCTGACAGTTATTAGAAATCATTTGGCTCCAACCCCACAGCATCACATGCATAATGGAGTGGTCCAATATTATGAATGGTAATTAACCCCTATGTATCCATAGCCGGTTAGTTAACCACTATAATATTGGATCAAACCACGACGATGGAAGGCCACGAGTCCGAAACCCGTTTCGACTTAATATTATTAATAATGAGATTTTGGTCGTTATTTATGGTCTCACTTTGCACATTAACCGGTTTAACATGCACGATAACATAAACACAATAAATAAATAGATATCACATAAACATCTATCCTATGTGGTGATCATGGAATTATGGTTCAATGGGTCTCGAGCCAAAGAGACCCATTTAGCCATTTTAATGTTTTGATAATATAGACCTGCTCTTCATTTTTTTTTCAATCTTTGAACTCTTCAAAGACCGATCCCAGAGAGCTCATCGGTCTAATGGCTCCTCCAATGGCTCATCCTTTCTTGTAGCATTTACATCAACAATTGAATCCTAAACTATACTAAAATTACATTTCATTAAAATAAATATAAAAGGAAGAACGCAGCAGCCTCCATTTAATAATTACAACCCCAAAAAGAATTATTGTAATCATCATACATTCATCCATACAACAATCATAACAATTAGGGATTTTTCCATGATCACCATCCTTCCTTGCGAGCCATAAATTCAAAATTTAAAGCTCTGGAAGGCAAAGCTAAAATTTTGCATTAAATCAAATTTAAAGTCGAACAACGCAAACCACGTCAAGAAATCAAAATCGATGAAACAAATTTCATGAGCGTGATTCCAAATGGAAGTTGCGTTGTCAATTTTAAATTCACAATCGCAAATCATTCGCAGAATATAAACATAAAGTATAACAAGTTACGAATTTTTGATTCAAAATTGATTTAGTTCTAATTTTTGCTTAGTTGATTAAATTTATCACATAAATTAATCAACTTCTATAGGCCACATAAGAGCAAGAGAACCAATTCTCTTAACAAAAATAAATTGGCCATTAGAACGCAAAAATATATTTGAACTATAAATCAATTAAATGCACGAGAAATGCCTAAGGTTGGCTCTGATACCACTGTTAAGGTTTCATGAATCATGTATAGGTAAAATTAACAAAAGAATGCAACGGAAACAAAGATACATTTTATACATGATTCTCCGAATGCGTTGTTCGTGCGTTTTAATCAAAAATTTGATCATAAAAGGGAATTAAACGAATTACCTCTCGAAGCGTGCTTTAAAACGAATCAGTTCGGATGTTCTTCAGTTCGAGTCCCACAAGCGTCGGACCTCTAGTTCAGACACATCAACAATGGACGTCGAACGGAAGAGAGAACTCTCGGATATACACTACAATGATCGTGCTAGTAATCTCATGGAAACAATTCACCGTATCCTTGATGATTTAGTCACGGCCCGGATTAGAGAAAATCCTTTTCTTTCTTGCGTCTTGAAGATAACACAAGAGCACGCACGTTTCTCTCTATTTCAGCAGCACTCTCTTATGTCTCTAAAAACATAAAACGCACGCCCACTTTTCTCTGTTTTTTTTAACACTTCAAATAAAAAAAGAAATATATAAACCGATCAGCAATGGTTGCTAATCGATGGACGATCAACAACCGTTGCTGATCGTCCACTTATGCATGAACAATCGTGCATGAGTGGTTGCTCATGCACGACCATCGTGCATGATGGTCAGCGGTTGCTGACCATTATGCTTTGTGCATGTGCACGAATTCGTGCACATTCACGAAGCTTTAATTTTTTAATTAGTTATTAATTAATTAATTAATTAAGTAAACGAATAATTAATTAATTCGAATAAATAATTAATCAATCAATCCCTTTTAAAATAAAAATAACATAATCTTTATATGTACATTGGAGAATACATTAACATATATTCATTGTGGGCATATATGTGCATCATATGCAATAGGCTCATGATTATAATACAAATTAAATTAAATCTCATTTAATTTAATTTCGAATCGATTCAATTCGATTGCAATAATAAATACATTTGCAACTATATTTCTCTCATGTTCCACGTTATCCTAATTGTTTATGGTGTGTGACATCCCTAGGTTCATCACTAAGCTGGTAGTAAGACTTACACTAACACATTAGTACTCTCAAAAAATTAATTGTCCCAATTAATCTTTTAGGTCTTACAAGTCATGATTGACATCTAGCAATATGTCATGGCTACCTAGATAGTGTGAATATTTTAAGAATATAATGAACCTGTCAGTTTTGGCTACAGTGTAATTCAATCATTTTGTCTTACTATGTCCCGATCAAACAAAGACCGTGGAATATTTGTAAAGTCATTAATTCGATCATACGCACAAATCTAATTGACATACATTTTATTTGAGATATAAACAATTTATTCTCAGTTACAACCCCGGCCGATGATTTCAATACAGTGTCATAATTAGATCGCATAGGACATCATTATTATACCTTGCATGTAACAAGGAGACAGATTCCATATTGTGCACACGTGCAACTTCGTATATGAACGAACTATGATCATCAGGTATAAAGACGAATCAACGACCCGGCATTATGTGCACCCGTGAACCATAGTTGTTCAATACACAAGTTAACACTGTGCCTCAGGTCTAAGGATTATTTACACAAGACCAAAGCATGAACAATCAGACATTGACCACACTAAAAGCTTTTATGTCGCTAATCGTTCCATATGCGTCACGTTCGGTGAACTTGTCTAATACAAACACATGTGTTCTAACTCGAGCATCATAATATCCAATGACATGTAACTCATCATTCTCTTAAGTATCCAATACTTAATGGGGAAGTTAAGAACACACCGGTCTCAACAGGATTATTAATATCCACTCAATAATCCATCGACCGAGAACGATTTAAAGATTCAATTTAACTATAAACCCTTCACATATATTCTTGACGTCTCAATAATAGGTCTAGTTGCAACCGATCTTATGGAATCATTAATAAATATAAAATAATTAGACAAATGAATGAATACGTCATTGTTATTAATTAAATAATAATAATGAAAGTACAACTGAAATCCCTAATATGTAACTATTAATAATAGCTTTAGGGCATACAACCAACATCAAGGGCATTGATGAAGACACGAACTTGCTGAAAGTTTCTTTTTATTACAGAGGAGAACTGCATACGGTACTTCAAGGTTTCATTTCTGCAGTCTTTTGTCTTTGCTTTTTCTTCTCAATTAAATTCACACACTTCCTATACAAAAGAAGTACTCAATGATCTCATGTCCAATTTTTATGATGTTGTGCGGTTGTTGCAACAAATGCAAAAACTCAGAATTATTTTGTAAGGAGGAGTTATTATTTTTTGAATTGGAAATGCTGCTATCCCATTTCTGGTCAGTCGTTGCCTTGAGTTTGTCACTTGCTGGTGGAGATGGAAGGCATTTGTGATGAGTTTTGGATCTTGGACTTGTTTGTATGTAGTCATTCCTTATGTGAAGAGATAAATCTCAGACACGAGCAAGAAATATCTTGGTGAATTTATGTTTTCCTCCAAGGGTTAGGTTTCGATCGTGCTCAGATAGGTTCTCTTTTTCTTCTACAGTTGCATGAATTCGAAGGTGAGACCTGAGTTTTAACGTCTGCAAACTTGCAACAGTTTTTTTCCTAAATGAAACCAATCCATCGCAATTGGATCACTTTTTTTAAAAAATCAAGAATGTTACTGCATACTTTCTTGAAGAATGCCAAATAGTTTTCAAATTCATCTGGTCAGCTGTATTACTAGTAAGTAGTTAATCGATACGATTTGATTACTTTTAGCTTGAACTCAATGGTGCAGGTAAACTAGCGATTCCTAATACTCAATGAAATGGCTAGAAGGAACTCTAAAATAGCCTTGGCTATCCCGGTTTACATATTCTGCTCATAAACTAGAGTTCTGTAAACTACTTGTCTGAGCTTTGCTTCCCGAAATGCTTATTGCAACACAGTACATTATCAAGTGCACACATATGCTAGTTACTTGCTAAAGGTGACAACTGATCAATGCAAACCTTGTTTTCACACCAATTCTCCCCTGTACCTCCTTGCAGCCTCCCGACTGCTGATTGTAGTGGTGTAACCTGTCGAATTCAGCTCTGGTGAGGAATTGACATTCGCATATCTCCTTCTGGCTTCCCTGCTGTCGATTGTTTCAGGGATAGAATCTCTTTTGGGAACTGTACTGCCTGATGAAGGCTTCACAGCTTCCTTTGAGAAGTCCATTTTCTTGCCTCTTTCATTCATCGGTTCAAGCCCCATATCATGACCACGCCTCTCCCTACCTCCTGTCATGGTCGTAGATAGTGGTTGAAAGGTCCTTTCTCCTCTCTCGGAAGAGACATAATTATTCGGCAAAGTGGACTCTGTTGGATGGCCAGGCCTAACGGCAGGACCACCTTCTGTGGCCACGGGCAGTTTCGGAATTCTATCACCTTTAAAGTGACCATGATCAGGGACTTCGTCCTTCTTGGTATTGACAGAGGATAGATCCAAAACTTTCTTCAAGTACTCCATCGCCGTGTCTATGTCATCCATTGGTTCACTGAGCTCCATACTGGGAACATGCCTCTCCCCACGTCTGGCCATGATCATAGGTGGTGGTCGGTTGGTTTGCTCTCTCTCAGACGATATATGGCGAGTCGGTAGGACGGACCCAGTTGGATGACCAGGCCTAGCCCCATAAACCCCTTCTGTTTTCACCGGTGATTTCAGAATTTTGTCAGCTTTAAGGTCACCACAGTCAGGTTCCTTGTTCTCCATGGTATTGGTGATAGGCTTGTGCCATTCCTTCTCATAGTCCCCATCCCCAGCGTTGCCGGTAGTGCCATGATAACCTGCAGAGATAGGGACCCTGAGCGGGTATGGGGCCCGTGGAGCACCAAACCCAGATGGTTGGCTCGCTTTATTCTGGTTCTTGTTGGGGAATTCCTCTACCACAGGCCGCCGGTCGCCTGTAGTGTCATAATAACCTGTGGAGACAGGGGTCCTGAGCTGGTACGGCGCCCGTGGAGCGCCAAATCCAGATGGTTGGCTCACTTTATCCTTGATCTTGTTGGGGAATCCCTCTACCTCGGGTGGCTGGTCGCCAGTAGTGCCATAACAACCTGCGGAGACAGGGATCCTGCACTGATACGAGGCCCGTGGAGCACTGAACCCCGATGGTTGGCTACCTTCATTCTGGATCTTGTTGAAGAATTCCTCTACCACAGGTGGCCGGTCATTGCTCGAGTTTGAAAGCCCGCGCGGCTTATTGACTACTTCATAACTTGGGGAGTGCTCATACGTTGGGGGAGAGCATTGTTTGTAGTATTCGGAGAACACGGGGGATGGACGCGTTCGACGGTAGTTTCAATTTTCATGACATAGGTCCCTGGGTTTTGATAAGGGTCAATCACTCTTCTTCCCTCGAATTCATCAAGGGCTGGACGGCACGGCTGCTCGAAGTTGTAGCTCTTTTCGGTTTTTTGTGGATCGAATCCATAGTGGGGGTTATGGCTTCGGTAGGAGTAACCATAACCTGCCATAAGTTAGACTGGAGACTGAGAAGACTTCCTACTTGGGCTAAAACGACTTGAGCTCTCTTACTTACAAGGGATGTCATTCTCTCCTTTTATAGATGTTCATCTAGCATTCAGCAGGAGCATTTGATTCGAGTTTGTTGATTGAATGAGGATCGTATCATATGCTAGTTTTGCGAATCTTCTATTTCATCTATGCTAGGAATTCTTCTCACCAAAAGATAAAATAATCGAGGAATCTCGTTCGAGCACAAGGATGAAACCCATCAGCTTTTAACGGTTGACAAACACAAGCTAAGGAAAATAGGAGTGCTTGACCGGATGGTCTTGCCAAATCTACCAGATGAAAATATGTAAATAGACAGGATAACTCACCTTTGAACGATTCAGCAGTCCGCACTTTCAACAAAGGTGAGACAGAAGACTTCTTATCAATCCTAATGCTACCCTCAACCTGTGATTGCTGATGGTTATCCAACCCAAAAGAAAGGAAGTACAGATGCTAAAGCAGATGGAACCTCAGCTTTAATACCTTGTGCCTTCCAGAGCTGATAACTCCGAATCTATCATGGATTCTTATGTAAATCTCAAGCTTGGAATTGAGGTCGACATGTTCAGACAATTAAATTTCTGGTAAATAAACTGAAACTTCTTTTGTGGAATTTATGAAGATGAGAAGATCATAATCAGCAAGTCAGCTTAGGAATTACTCTCAAATAAGATCACACTTTCAGAATTTCGTCAGGTTCGAGCTGATGTAAAACTCTTGTTCATTTACCACAAGACTTGCTGCTTCGGCATATAGTTGATTTTTTGCCCTTTTAGGAGTGTCAGGTTGATCTTAACCATGATCGATGGACAATACCTAATTAAGAATTTTCCAATGAGGTAAGTAGCACAAAGTTGAATGACTGAGAATAGAAATCTGCCAAATTGAAATTCCTTAAGCAAATACTTACGGGTGAGCGGTTACTGTACAAATCCCATTTAGAACTTGAAACTTACCCGTTGAAACAAATTCCTTAGAAACCTAAGCTACCGTGTATATACTGGAACCTAAAACTTACCCTATGACAGGTTCAAGATATGTTATCACATTAATGACCACAACTTGCTACTACAATTCACTCATCATAACTTATATTTAGACACACAAAAAAATATAACTATTAACAAAATAAAAGTATCGATTACAAAATGGAAGCTCAAACTAGTAATTTTAGATTATACACTCATTATCGAACACCATGAAATATCATAGGATTGCATTAAGACATGGACGAGTAAAGCACAAAAACCTGTTCCAAGATCTAGATTACTGGTTTCAAGTTCCAAATTCCTTCCAACTTAGATCCTCGAACTTACTCATCAAAATAGGTTCTTTAATTTTTAGAACCTGAAACCTACCATGCATACCTTGAAACTAGATAGGTTTCCATCGGTCCCATTCTAGGTTCAGGTTCTACCCTGGAACCATATTCCCCTCTAATACTTTGGTGTCGGAGGTGCTAATATACTCAACCCACATTTCTTTGCCGGATAAAGATTCCTTTTTCCAGATTCGAAGATAATTTTGAAGCATCTAATTCCATGATTTCAAGGATTACGATACCCATCTATCAAAATGCTTCAGATATTTCAGGCTCGTTGATTTAGGAATACACAAATTGTCTTCTTTAGATAACCCAAAGAACGCTAATCATCTAAATATCTACATATGTTCATGTTCAGCCTAGACATAGGCAGTCAATCTAAATGAAATACAAGAGGCCAAAACTATTTCGAAAGCCATCACGGACTATTAGGGCTCAAATGCTGGAATTCCATGTAAAGGAGAATGTAAGGCCCTATGTATAGTTCTATCAAATATATTTCGATGGGGTCCTCCTCTTGCTTCTTGAGAAAATACGCAATGCAGCTTTCAACTCCGGATTTTACCTGCAAGTACAACTCGTTTGCATTTTCTCTGTCCGCCAGTGACTCATATCTCCCACTTGTCTTTATGGGTTTCCCAAACAGATAGAACAAGTGGCCAGGGATCCTTGGCAAAACCACTGGAGTAGAAAGCGCTTCATTCTCCCTAAGAAACAGGACATAATTCATGTTGGTGTCAGAAGAATTTCACAGTATGCTAAGCGATTTTATAATTTCAAAGGCCGTCCATACAAAATCTACCTTGCTTGTATAGTGCGTCTAGATTCTCTGATGTAGTTATTGACGAGTGGAATCTTCATCAAATCATTGTAATCAAGTACCAACTGTCCATTCAAAATAACAATCACATCATGATCAGAATGCAATGCTGAAGTAAATCATATACACAAGTCCATTTCTAGACTAGCCTTATGACTCGTTTAACTTAGAAATATTAGACAGCAATGGTCAATGCAAAAGTCAAAAGAAAAATGCATCAAAAACGTATTTGATTCATCCAAATTTATCAACCATGCATGTATTTAATTAATGCTATGCGAGTATTGAATTTGCCACCTTTGCAGAGTCAAGAGCGAAATACCAAACTTTAGTGTAGAAATGGAAGAGCTTACTTCCGTGATATCATTCTCTCCCACAGTTCCAAATGGTACTACTGTGGCGCCAAACCATGCAGCCATTCTCACAAATTCTGGTTGTTCCAGCCAGAATAACTTGTATTCTTCACCCTACAAATGAAACAGGATGCTGCTGAGGTAAACTTTACAGGCACAATTTTATTGAAGATATGCACAAGCAAAAGCTTAGCAGTAATTACGAGTAACTCTTTAATCACATATGAATCCTTCGTAAACATACACCCTAAGAGGCAGTGGCAAGACCAAGTTACTCGTGCTCCTAGATACTTGTGCCTCTGAAATGAAATTTTCAACATATAATCTTGACCTCTTGTAATTAACGCCCTCAAGAGAAAATGCGTACTCAACTACACAAAATGATTATCACTTAAGACTCACTTAGCTTCTTATCCACCCCATGTCATTACCATCGGCTAGACCACTGCCACCAGCAGCAGTTGCCACCACCATCTGAGTTAATTGGCTTTAGCATCTGACATTGCTACCACAACCACTTCCCATTCTTCTGTGCATGGCTTTACATCTTCACTCGTAAAACTTATGTTGTGGAAGAGTTTCTTTTCTTATAGCCTCAACATATGTTCTACTTGAAAAATTATCTTTCACAAGTTTTCTTTTTTGATTACTTTATTAATAAGATCGATTGGGTTAAAACAGGATCAGATACAGTAGCTACTCCGCACAAGAGACTACTTAAACTGAAAGTAAGGTACTTACACACCTTATAATGAAGAGCCTCGCGTACACCACCAGGATAAAGTAGAATATGAGATATGGTCGAAAAAATTTGAAGAGGTTCCTTCCCATTGGAGGAACTGCTCCGAATACTTTCATTTAATCAGTGAGAAATTCAGAAGATGGATTTTCCCTTTTTCCCAGAGAACAATTCCGGATGAGCTACCCCACGCACAATAATGTTCTTCTCTCTCAAGAATTCATCAACAAGTGAATAAAGCTCAAGTCCCATCAATATGTGATAACCCACTAACAACACTGGTCCCTCTGAAGGAATCCTTGAAAAGCCTTTCACTATCTTTCGATCATCTAAAGTTGAGAATAATGCCGAACTAGATGCATTGCAAAATAGTCTGCATTTATCCAACCACAGTATCACAGTAAGATTGACTGGTTGCAATTAATGGATCAGTATGCAAAATGAGCATTTGTGGAAAAGTATGACATATCCATGTTTGTGCTAGGCTTGACGAGGCCACTGATAGCGTTAAAATTGGTAATAATAAATCATGTGTTTCGATTAACAAATGACATTCAAATTTTGAACTTTAGGTATCAACTGACTGGTGCTTCTTTTGCAAATCACAAGATGAGAATGGCTTCACCCAGAGATTTCAGGCATCAGCTGGTGATAAAATCATTCACTAATGCAGTGGAAGAATTTTAGAGATGTAGCAAAGGAAATAGAAAGTGAAGAAGCAAATAATTAGATATGAAAAACATGACAACCCTATTTTCTAGCTTCAAACATTTGGGGAATAATTTAGATCTTCATAAACAGACTTAGAAGATATAGGAAAGTATCAGTTTATATTCAGAAAGAACAGAGACATTAAGCCATTAACAAAAATCTGGTTGAGGTCAACTAAGAAATAACTCGTATCCAATCAGGAAAGAGCAAAAAAAGACATGCAGAAGCATTTGTCTGCAGAATTACCAATGACTTGATTGAATGGTACTTTGTGTTCTGACATACTAGGAGGCAGGAAATCCAAGACATAATTTTGCCTCGTCATTCGATGGTATGGGTTGGTACCTTTGATCATCAAAGTTTGATGACAGTCAGCAAATTAAAATCTTCCTGCAATCTCAGTCTAATTACTATTCAAAATACTGGCAGCACAATATAGAGAAATAAAGCAGCCTTATATAGATAAAATCTCCCAAAACTCAATGCTAAGTTTCAGGGAGAGTGACATTTTGAAGAGCTATGCAATTTCATCATGATATGTATTCAAAGAACCCAAATAAATAGATAATATATGAGAGAGGTTGTAGATTTCATGAAATTGCACAATCACATTTATATTGTGCACAAAATCAATGGAAAACTTAATTTTCCTCTGTTCCAAATCTCCAAAGGAGGTAGCTTAAGATCTGTCATCAGCTACTATAATTACACAATAATGTTCTGCTTTCCAATTCTATTTACTAAGGTGATGATATTGCACGCCTCTGGACTTATACATGCCACACTCAAATTGGTTCATTGAGATGACTCAAAGTCTCAAATTATCTTGAGCAGCACTAGAAATAGTAAGTAATTTTATTACAATAAGTTTATTTTGTGATATGCCAAACTCGAGATTAGTTAATTAAATAAAAGGGGCTGATATGCAATACACACACTTAACTTGATCAAACATGCAATTTCCATCTCAGCAAACAAGTTGTGTTAATTTTCACTATTCAAGAACTGTCAAAGCCTATCATAAAGATATCCCAATAGAAGTGCTAAACGATATTTTAAAAATGAGCTACACTCACAAAAAGCTCTTTTAGCTTAAAGTTTCTCAAAACAAGTGACTCCTCAAGCTTTACAACATTAAAATAACATGAGTTTCGCCTACCAATAGAAGTGCATGTCCATTGTCTTTGAAGTACGAACTCTGCAGTTCTTCAATGAGTTCATAAGCCTTTGGGCTTCATCTCGACTAGGAAGCATGTTATCCTTGCCACTAAATCAATAGAAAGTTTTCAGAAAATGCAACATTTTGTAATTGCCCTTGTCTCTCCAGTGGAAAAACTACTCCCCATTCATAATCCCATACCCATGTGCATGCATGCCTAATGCATTTATCTATAATTATGTCCATGCCTCATTTATACATGTATGTTTCAATGCTCATGCATGGAGCATATACTAACGTGCTGATAGAAACTTCAAAAGTATTCGCACAAGCCAGACTAATGCCTGTGCCACTGCATATTGCCAAAAGACATATACCTGCTTATATAACCCTGGAAGTAACTTACAAGACAGTGTATATTCATATCTATAAGCTGACAAATAGGCAGCTTATTTTTTTCCAGCTGTTGAGCAAAGTCAGAATGACAATATCATCAAAACCCCTTCTATAGGACTCCTCAGGAGTAGTGAAAAGAAGAAATTGGCAATAATTGCACAGATATTGGAGCTGCCAAAAAAAAAGAAATCTAGTCAAAAAGTAATTTGCTACACAATCTGACAATCATGTCATTATCTTGACAAATTTGGAGGAGCGAAAACCTGGCAAGCAGAACCACTTCAGCATTGACAGCATTAAGACGAGAATTAGTATAAGAGGCAGCTGATTTAAGCAACTTCAGTTTCCAAAGAAGAGTGTCCTTGGGAACTGATTATTGGGTCACAAGATAATCAAGAAAGAGCCCAACAAAGGACAAAAACCAAGAAAATGTTTCGAATTCAAGCCTAGTAGAAAGCCTACTATACATCTATTTTAAAATTCCAAACAATAAAGATAAATGAGGAAAGAGAATAAGCAAATCCCCGGCAGAGAACGATACTTACTGAGAGGCAGGGTAGCAAAGAAGCGAGGTTGACAGACAATTGTTAAAGTGCACTCTCGGGGGGAAGCATATTATCAATATTGACAGTTACCATCTTCACTGGATCACCTGATTCAAAAAGAAAAATCAAATCTTATTATGGATAACTCTGAGAGCATTGTAACGTATCATCATTTTACACAAAGACTTGAAGGTAGCTTATCATACCCATAACAAAACTTAGAAGATAGAGGACCATGAAATGGAGTCCGTTGGGCATAGCTCCCAATAAAGGTAACAGTGGCTGCAGGTGTGAACGGCCAAATGATGTAGCTAACATGATGGAGAATAAACAGACTTCCTCAGTGTCTCAAAAAAGACTTGTTGCCAGGAGAATATGCCCAATCTATGACTTGCTTGCTAATCTGAAAATTCACCTGGATTCGTTAATAACACTACCAGATCGATGGTAGGATTACGAGCAGCCACAGCAAGTGCCAGGCAACCTCCAAAGGAATCCCCGACAAGATAAATGGGCTTATGTGGAGATGAGGCATACTCAGCTTTCACAGTTTTCTCGGCAAATTTTACCAGATCTAACATGTATACAGACAACATAGTACAAAAGCTCTTTGTCAAGTCTTCAATTAGTATTGCATGCTATTCATTTCTTATTAACATCAGTTGAGTTTTTAGAAGAAAGTCCTCTCCATTTAAAAGGAATTGTAAACCCACACTTAGATGTGTGCATCATTAATGACATGATAAGTTTGAGAAGGAACCACAGGGATCAAGTATTGAATATATAGCTTGAAGCAAGTAATAAGTTTTAAATCCATGCATGTAGGACTAAATGGAGTGAAAAGCAAGAATCGTAAGATGACATGAGTGCACTGCCACCCTTTGCAATTTCACAATACAGCTCAAAAGCATTCCACTTCACTCCACCATAAGTTGTCGTCATCATGCATTGCAATTAAAAGGATTTGAAAGTGAGACACCTTCAGATGGAGTCCGATCATGAACAGGGATATGCAAGCATCAAACTTCAAAAGCCCTGCAGTTTTAAGGTTTCTGCATTAAAATTCTTGGTCATAAGTACAAATAGAATCACAGAAAAAAAAACACCACTGCTCGTGCAGCATTACTTTCCCTTGTAACTCAACTTCACAACCCCAGAAAAGATGGCACATATAAACTCACCTCCCCAATGCTTTATGGTGCAAAATGAGGCCCAATCCAGTGCCATCAAGTCCTACACAGGAAACAGTACTTATGAATAAAAAATTCGGCTACACTAGTATTATTTTGCTTAAGATTCTAAAAATCAGGCTTCAATATGATATAGCACAGGGGTATCAATGGTTGCACGAGTACATTAATCACTTCTTAAAAGCTACAAGAATATTGTTGAAACTAGAATTCCAGTCATCTCCTTATAGCCCTGCAGTAAAATTTGCAGTTTTGCACCCATTTCAAATGAGAGGCCAGGCATTACCGGGCAAAAACAAAAGAACAGGAGAATTATTCAAAGGCTGTCCACACTCAACAGGGCAAAACCAACGGGGCAGACCTCTGTCGGGCCTAATCATATCCCTTAAGCAGTCATGATAATCCTTCAAACCATTAGTTCTATACGCATCATCCCAAAACACCTCCAAGCTTTCCAAAACAGATTTAGTTTTTGCTTCTTTCTCCATCTTCTGCTTCTTCTTCACCACATCAATCTTAGAAACTGCAAATCCATTTCCTCCAGTCAAAGGATCGATCTCTCTCTCTCTCCTCGACAGGAGGAGCTCCATTGAACACAAATAGTTCAGGAGATGATGGCACTGTTGAGTCACCACTGAACTCTTTGCTTGCACTCTACACAGTGGCTTAAATTCCGAATTCAACACCAAATAAGGCGGCACCCAGAAAGTAACCAATGATGTCATGGCAGCGATGCAAATATCATACCCCTTCTTTTCACTTCTCCAAACTCAGCAACCTAGAAAGTTTGAACTCCACCAAGAACTACACTTTTCAAAGGGCTCAAGAGTCCCATGAAGTCACTGAGGGGCCTTGGGGAGTTCAGCCAGAAGGTTCATCAGAACACTCTAAACCAGAAGAATCATGCATTCCATTCTTGGCCCAAAAGAAACTACAGAAAAACTGAGAATGAAACTCGAGGTGCACCCTCAAAGCAAAATGGTATCTTAATACTGAGGTAGAATTGTAGAAATGCTATGATTATAGGGTGGACAAGCAATGGAGCAAATAAAGTGAAAATTAATGTGAAACAGAATCCAGCAACAACAAAATTGAAAGGGGTGATGAGAAATAGAGAGAGAAAGAAAAGTACTTTGAGGGGGAAACCATTGTTTGGAAGTTAGCCGAATGTGGTTCTTTGTTGGCTCATGGTCGTGGAGAGAGACAGACAGACAGACAGACAGACAGAGCGTTTCCACATTTCCTGGTAAAGCTCTAGAGGGAGGGAGGGAGCGTTTCCATTTTTCCTGGTAAAGTTCTAGCCTAACAGGCTGAAAGTTTGGTGATTGAGGACAAGCCGTGCGGTGCCCGATGAGCCGGATCACCACATCGAACTTCAATCGCTAGATCATTCCCAATGATAGTATGGCGAATCACCCTCCCGTAATTGATTTTACCACACACTCAATTTAGCTCAGACATCCATCACCTTGAGCAAGACATGAAAATCACTTCGGCACAAGTTTTGGCCTGCTATGTCCATCATTAGCTGCGGACCAGATTGTGCACAGAAGACTGCCCTCGCCTTTAAAAATCCTCTAAGACGATAATCGTCAAATTTTTCCAGCACAAGGAGCGTCACCTCACCCTCACGGACTAGTTGTATCGACTCCTCTGTATCTCTCACGCTCTACTACCGTGAAGCTCCAAGTTTCAGTTCACATTCATATGGGAAAAATCGGACCGTGACCCAAGATTCTGTCATGTCCTCTTTGGTGATACAGAAAAAGGTTCAAAACTGATTACTGGATGAGAAGCGCGAGGCGTGCTTGTCGCGGAGATTTTGGCATTGTGGGTGTGTATACACGTAAGGCGTTCTTTTCCTAAAGACATAATTCAAAACACCGAGAGATAATGGAAAAAATAGCAGAGCCCACCATGGCAAAACGAAGAGTTTGGACAGTGTTATTTCCAGTTTCAAGTTTACCCAAAGACCAATATCTGGCTTCCATTGGCACTATTCACTGTATTCAGTCCATGTTCACAATATTTTAAGTTCGCCTGTCGTTAGTTAACATATACCCATACTATGAAAAAAAATACTTGTAACCGAAAGATTTATATTATGAATAAGATTTAAGTAGGAGCCAAATAAATTTCCCAAACAAATTGCAACTAGTCTCTTTTTCAGTTGTATTAAACTTTGATATCTTTTAAAAGACAGGTCAACAAAAATTATATGGTCTAGATATAACATGCAGAGTTCATTCTCCACACATGCAAGCGATCTCATGTTTTGATCGGCCATTTGAGTCTTGACTCGACTAAGTTAGGGTTTGGCTTTTCCTAAAAGCTCTTATGGACAGAATGCCCACTTCTTATGTGAATTTGGAATTACTTTTTTTTTTTTCCTCGCAAAATTAAGTGGAGAAAATGAGACCATATCTCAAGAATCTCCAATGAGTTATCAGTCCTGATTAAGTAAAGTTGGCTTTTCCATATTGAAACAAAAAAACAATCTTGTCATCGAGGCTGAAGAGGGCCTAAACAAAATAACGGCAAATTAGAGACATGAACAAGATTTAAGACTATTTACCGAAAAAAAAAAAAAAAAAAAAAAAAAAAGATTTAAGACCACTGGTTTGGCCTATCAATCAAAACAAGAATTCCCGAAAACATCGATCCAAGGCCAAATTCATGTCATGCTTTTCCCTTACCCAAGGTTCTTGCACGTTGATTTGGCCCGTACCTTCACGGGGAAAACCACAAATGCATGTTAAGAGATGGCAGGAACCTTGTCAAAGCCGAAAGAGGAATACAGGAATAGTGCAGCCAAATGGAAAGTCCAATGTTCTCTTTTCTTTCCTTTTTTCCAGTTTTTCCTAGGCTTGAAGATGCCACCATCTGACTCTTGCGATGAGCCTAACTTCTTTTAGGTTTTACAAAATGATCGTCATTGTCCCGTCAAAAACCCATTAAGAAAACAACATATTAAAGTTACAACTCCCTTTGTTTCACAAATTTTAATTATTTGAAAAACATTTTCCTTAAAAATAATCAATTTCATCGCTTACAAAACAAGCATATCTAGAAGAAAATATTTTCTTCTATTGCATCTTCGGTTTTGGTATGGACCAGCAACCCAACTCTCTTTCCTCTACAATGTACGTGGTAGTCTTTCTAAAGAAAAGAGAATCGGGTTGCTTTCTTCGTGTATGACTTTATTGGACACCAGTATGGGCAAACATCAAAGAGCCATGTGATGCAAGTAGAATCATGACACAACCCAAACAGAAAAGAGACACCACATTAAGAGAGAGAGAGAGAGAGAGAGTCCATACCAAAACTGAAAATGCAAGGGAAGATAATACCGTGTTAAGTTAAGCAGCAATTCAGAGAAATACATTCACAGCCCAAAAATATGTACCTCCTCTCGTCTTATGCTTTTCGCTAGGTGAAATATCAGCATCAAGATTTAACAGGTGGCCCAGATGCAACTAGCAGCAACACTGCATCATCAACCAATTTACAGAACACCCGTTTTGAGTATATATACATTAATACACATTCCGTCCTACATATTTAGTATGTCCCAAATAGTATTCTGCACCGTCGAAAGGAAAAACAGAATAAAACAGAAGATGGAGGGGAAGCTAAACCATAACAAGAAGCAGATCTGCTAAGCTACAAGATCAACAACGATAAGAAGGCCACACAATCAAAATAAACTTTCAAAAGAGGACAGCAAGAATATCACTCGAGCTTCACCATGAAAACAAGGCAAAATTTCCCCCATCCATAGATTACATTGGAACCCTCTCACACTCGATCTTGTCATTCATGCTTACAGCACAAAGCAGCACAGATACATCATGAAAGGTAAAAAAGAATAGTAGCGATATGTTATATGAAATGTCTTTTTCTCTATAAATGTAAGTTGTTTTATTTCAGGAACAAACTAACAAAATCACAAGAAATTTCTATGGCTAGGGTTGCACCTAGCTACAAATCTGCAAAGCTTTTGCAATCCCTAATTTGGCTTCTCTTAAGGAAATATTCCTCCCTGTCCAGAGTCGAGAACCCTTGAGTAAAGGCGTGAAGATGCATCCCATAATACAATAGTTACGATAGCACATGCTCGTGAGAAGCTCAGATGAAGTTCACAATTGTAGTATGGGTAAACGGTGACCAGAGTTCTTGCACGTTGAGAGGATTATGCCAAAGTCAGCAATCAATCGGTCCACAAATGTACAAAGACCCAGCACACTCCCGGCCATGTCAAGTTTGCAACAAATATCAAACTCCCTTCCACCAAATTTTACCCCGGAACGTATTCCACTGCATATGCATAGCCACCCTGCAGCTAATAAAAAGTAACAGAAATAAGATAACTTCATCCACCCCATGTAGTAGTCACTGTTCTCTTCGAGGACAAAAACGGGACTTCAAAATGTAGATCAAACTATAGAATACAGCACATTCAAGTATTCCTCGCCTCCTTTCTCAGCTGAACTAGCCTCCCATGCTGAATATATGATTATTTAAAGTACAGTATCCAAAAGTCTACGCTCTGTGTTTTGAGTCGAAATACAAGTTAAGCTGTTTATTAATACCATAGCAGGACTTCACTTCAACTATCAAGCATTGGTCACAGCAAAAGAAGGACAACTGAACACAGGCAAGAGCCAATCATTTTATCATATTTGGGAACCGCAGGACTCAAACACTGGCACCATGACCACAAGTGAGATCTATGTCTGAGCAAATAGGATGCCAAGCATGAGGACAGAACTCACCCTCTTGTACGATCAAACCAAATCATTTGCCTTGAACCACCCTGTAGTTAAGAACCAAGTCCTCGGGTTTCTTCCATATATATGCTCTGACAGTGGCTAGGCTCATGTCTGGGGACAACACCTGGAGAGAGCCAAGATTGAGGCAACAGTTAATACCCAATTGCTATGTTAATAGCAACTAATGCAATAATCGGATCAAAAGTTACTGCAAAGCCTAGATGTCAGCAAGTTGACATGATTCTATCGTTAGACAACAGCAATTGCACAAAAATTAAGGACAAATGTACAGAACTAGGGTCACAGAACAACACCAGAAGATAAATTGTAATAATGATATTCTGAATCCACATAACACATTCAAAATTCAAAGCAGAGGACTTTCTTCCATCATCTCACACATGATTGAAAGAAGATGCCCAAATTCAGGTACCCTTGATTGGGCAAGAAATGAGTCTGCCATTTAAACATGCCTAACATCTATGAAGTGACCAACAACAAATCAATCTTCAAGAGATAAAAGGCCCATGAGGCATCAGATAGCGTAATGTACCAATTCCACCTAAGTTAGAATAGTGTTCTAATGTACCAATTCCTCCTAAGTTAGAATAGTGTTCCTAACAAAGTCAACAAGCTTTAAAAGCATAATGGAAATGATCAAAGGATGATTTCATTGTCAAATGTATATATCCACTTGCCTGGTTATTGCACAAAATCTCTATAGAAGGCCTAAGCTTCTGCCATGGCTTCAATCCGGACCGGAAAGACATGTCTCCAGCTGACGAATGTGGCAAAGGAGGAAACGTTCCTTCAGTGCTCACATTGTCCACTGGTTTCTCAAGAACCATCTTCTCAATTACATAATTGACAACCTTCATAAACAACAAGTAGATTGTATCTCATTTCTGTATAAGACATTAAAGAAGATAGGCAAACATAGCATAACCACTCCAGAAAGTATCATTGCATGAGTTCAAAATCAAGTTGTGCCCTGCTGGACCCAAGTTTATGATTGTAGATCATAGGTCAGCGCTGCCATGCTAGGTCTCACCCGCCTCCGACAGCTAGTTCATCCATAGGAGCAGTACATATGAGTAAAGCATATTTCACAGGGTGAAGCATACTAACATGCAACACCACCAGCAGACAGCCACAAAAGAAAGATACCAAGTTATCCACAGTGAATACTGATTCACCTGGCTCAGAAGATTCCCTCAGGTTTTGTATTTTTAAGTAACAAAAGGGCACAAAATCTTCACAGCATTACTCATTTGTCAGACCTGACAAGTGTTAATGCCACACAAAACTCAGTTCATCATGCTCCATTCGATAAACTTACTTTATGGATCCTCAGTATCCTAGGAGCACTTAGTTTCCCTTGTGTAAGGATCTGAACAGTTGCACCTTCACATGGATGCAGGTAAAAGCTACACCTGTACATCACCTCAACATCAAAAGGGAAAAAAAGAACACATGAGTACATCCATTAAGCAGAGTGCTAAGAAAATTCTTTATCTACCTTCAAGCTAATGAAATTAGTACCATGATAAAGTTAAAGAAAGTTACCCCCCCCATTTACTTTTTCCTTTCCCCCTTCCCCCCCAAAAAAAAAAAAAAAAAATCAAAAGAGATTATCAAAATCAGGAATAAATAGACAAATGAACTAGATAGCAGAAATAACCTAGACAGCCCAGGGAAGTAGATGCAGAACCTTAGAATAGGTATCACAACTCTACAAAATTATTAGTCCTGGGAGATTGTTTAGGACAGCTTGCAGGAGCCAAAATCATCCAACCAAGTTTAAAATGCACAACTGGCACTAAAAACATTTAAATCGACTAAAAACCCCTTGGTTTTGAGGTTGTAAACATTCATCCAAAGTTTTCTTTTCCCATTAAATCCAACAAAAGGAGCAAGAATCAACAAAACAACCAACAGCAAACAAGTAAACAGATTTCACATCGGCAGAATTACTAAGAAAGGCCTGCACATAATCTATATTAACAAATGCATGACTACTAGTGAGTAAATTGGTAAAATCTTACTAATGGCTAAAAATAGAAGTTACATGCAAAAGCACAACAACTGTAAATCAATGGTATCTTGTCAAGCAGGCAGAATTGGTATACTAGTGGACGTCACATAATGATTGATGAAAAAAATTTACTTGGTATTTTCTCTAGGAGGCAGGCGATTAATCAAGACACAGTCCAGACACCACAAAGGAAAGTCCTTTTCATCTTCAGTTCCATCCAGATCAGTAATCTTTTTTCTCCACGGACCTCCGTGAGAACCTTCAGTGATGATGGATGGAGGCGAGACAGTTGAAAATTCGAATGGAGGATACACTGAGGAATCATTTTCAGCATTTCCATCGACTTCTATCCTTGAATGGCTAAGACTCCTGGCAGCAACATCCCTCGCAGATAACATATCGCCATTTGCTGACGCCTGGGGCCCACTTTTTTGTCGTCTCTTGGTCAACCAATGAACCAAGAGACCTTTAAGAGTTTCTCTACCTAAATTTACCTGCACAATTAAAATGTTTTAAAAAACTTTCAGACATTGCACCCCACTTTCACTACCTCTTTGCTCTCAGAACAGAATCAGCAGTACTAAACCATAAAGGGCTCATATTATATGTGTACATCAACAATCTTCAGCCCAAAGAAGAAGCAAAATAATAGAGAAGCCACTATCACTGGACAATATACAAGCATAACGTCTAACATACAAAATAGAGATAAGGAAACCAGCACATATTTCACCTTATCATCTTCTGGCTTCCCAGATATGTTTAGATCTACTGAATACATCTCCGCAGAAAAACATTGCGGAGTATCCAAATGGACAGACAAGCTACCCAGCCTGGTATCAATAGTGAACCACGGAGGAATGCTTACCTGACACAGCACACACTAGTAAGTAGAAACAATCTTATCGTATGACAGAACTACAAATCATAGTAGTCGTTATACGGTTCTTACCATCTCAAATAATTCTTCTTTTTTCTCCTCAAAGGATACCTAACATCAGAATATTATATCAGAAGCATCGAAACCATGAATTATACTGAAGGTGCCACATAGAAAGTGTGAAATAAACAGAAAAAATGCAAGTAGAATTATAGAAAGCTAATCACAAGAATAACACACTAAAAATTAAGAAATTAAGCTAAATCAAACTATAGAGAAAAAAAGTCACTATTCTGACCTTTCCATAATCCTCCACCACAATGCCTCTTGTAATCTCCCATAGTTTCACTGAACCCACCGAATCCTATCGGGAAAATAACAAAGCCCATTAGGACCACCCATTCAAACAAGCGCCTAACAGCCGCAGCGACTGTTAAAAAGAAAAGAACAGGGCATTACAGACTATATTCACCTTGGTCAAAACATGCCTTCTGTTATTCAAAATTTCATGTTGCACTATTCCAGGATTACCCCGGATGGTAAGCTTTGGTTCTTTAATTACAGGAAGCTGTACCATTAATCATTTGTTTGTCAGAAATTCCTAAACCAGATAATCAGATGCAGAACAATTGCCAGCAATGAGAGAAACAAGAATGCAAGCAACAGAAGGAGATAATTTATGTAAACTTCTCAGAGGAAAAATGCAAGTATCCTTTCTTGACCTTACAACTTCTAGTCTTACATTAAATGTACTCCTGCTAATTTAATACAAAATGACATAATAATGTAAACAAATTCAAATGTTGTTGAAGGAAACAAAACCACCAAAATCGCATATACTACAGGATAAAGTAAGGAAGAAATTTTCTTTCTGTGTTTTTCACTTCTGAGGTTGCATAAGCTTCTTCAATATCGATATGAGATATAAATAACCAGCAAAATGGCCAAAAATGACTATGAAGCACAAAATAAATTAAAAAAAAAAAAAAAAGATTTCTCCTTATGAATCAAGAATCAATCAGGACTGGTTGGAGATTATTAAAGTCTAATAAGGTCACACTGCAACTAAACCCACCTATATGGAGAAGTTGTGCAAATAACCTAAAAGTCGACATTCAAAAGCATCAAATGCAGAATGACTACAACAAAACCATATCTTAACTAAGACTATGACATTTGCCAGCAAATGGTAAACAATGCATAAGCACCATGAGATCACGAGGTTGCAATTGCTAGTTTTTACAATCTCAGCCTCGAACAGAATCTTTGAATAATTAGCTAGGGTGTAAAGGAGGAGAATCATTTACAGGGGTAGATCCTTCTAGAGATACTCTTGCTCTTGAGAAGGACAAATTCCCCGCCAGGAATGAGCCGCCTCTTTGAAAAGCTTTTTGTGGGTTACGTCCTTCAATAGGCCATCTATGTACAGAAGAATCTGTTGTCGCAATCCATATACTATCATCATGCAATGCCAATTGCAAGACAGGGTGTTCCTCCGTGCAAAGTAAAAGACTCTCTCTTGTTGACAAATCGGTCAAGTACAACTGCGGATAAAGACATCTAGTCATCACTATCGCTATTAGAAATGCCAGCAGTGCATGCAAAACAAAAGATAATTTCATATTTGCAGTCAAAGATGCTCAAAGAAACTACACTCACCGACATGTCTCGGCCACCACTATAGACGTGACTAAATGTCGGAGTGCTGGCAAGGGCCCAAACTGAATCAGTATGCACGGCATAGGAATGAATACATCGCTGCTGACCAAGATCCCACAGTCTAGGAGAAGAAATGAACGATCAGATCAACATACCATTTACATAAAGAAAGAAGTAAAAGTTTGCAATTAAGTATTTCTGATGATAAAGGTATCACATAGATATGCCTATTCACGCCAAAATAATATTGGGACACAGTATAGTCACAGGTATAAGATCTGCAAGACACCACCAGATGTCAACTGGGCTCTACAACACACCATTGGAGTTGCCAACTACAATGAGCTTGCACTTGTGCCTCTCTATTTCAATTCAATGGGCTCGCTTTTGTGCACATCGGCTTCTACCCAAGTGAGCAAGCTCATTCAGAGGGAAAGGGGAGAGAGGATTTGAACAAAAGCCTATACTATTTCACACCAAACCCAAATAACAGCATTCTACCAACAAAACAAAAATGCTACTAGAGAAGGGAGCTAGTGCCCTTATACCTCCCTTTGATTTGATTCCATACAATTTTAATTAAACCATGAACATCATCTCCCCAAATCTTGAGTTTTGACAGAGAAAAACTACATTACTTTGCACATGTCAAGCTGCCAGAAGATTGAAAAACTATCAACTAGTAATTCTTGGATTACAAGAGAATCATACTTTATAAAAATGTATCTTCAACTTCAAGGCTAATCAAACTCAAAACAAGCATGTCCTGAAGAAATTTCGTGTTCAATCCAGGATCAGATGCTTAAAAAACTTGTTTAACACGGTTGAAAATGTGAGCCAATGCACTTAGCATAGTCCAAAAGAAGTGACTTCACAGTAGACTCATATTAACAAGATTTTCAGGAGATCCAACTCGCATAAAATTTACAGAAAGACTTTGAGCTGCAGGACATGATCCCAGTGATATGATAGACTCACCTACCAATTGATGTTTCCAAAGCACACATAAGAAGAATTGCTTATAATAGTATGTCATTTTGTTATCAGAAAGAGGAAAGATGACACAGACACAGACACAGACACAAATAAATGAATCGATTCCTCGACAACAGACAGGAGGTTGCGCTATGCAAATAAATGATGCTATAAGGAACAAAGAAAATACGGTTCACTCTTGCCCGCAAAATAGCCAGTTAGGATACATAATAGAGTTCCCATCAACTACCTAGCCATGCCACTACTACCTACCCCTATGGGAAAGCAACATTCTGAAGCATATCCTAGAGTTCCAAAACATGAAGTTGTCATAACACCAACACCCTACATCCACATGAATCAACATATCACAGCTATGATATGAAAGACGAATAAAGGAAATCACATGCCAACCTGATCATAGAATCAGAGGATCCTGATAAGCAAAACCTGCAAATGGAAATACCAAGACAATTCTAATGAGAGTATAACTTTGAGAAGGCATCTGCATCCAACAAGACAGGCCAAACTTGCAAGTATCCAGGACTGATGAAATTATAGACCATCTCATATACAGAATGCCTCAGTATTGTGCACAACTACCATAGACAAACCCTGCTCTAACTGCCAGTCCTCCACGCAGAGAGAGAGAGAGAGAGAGGAAAAACAAAGGATTATAAGTGCCCTGACCTTCCTATTATCCTTTAAGGATAAGGATTGCCAAAAATGTGAAGCAAAGCATCTACATCAATCCTAACTCTCCTTTCCAACACAACCTTCTCTCCTATAACCTGATTAACTAACACAAATCCTAATGTGCAAAATAATAAGTATAATATCTCATGCAACATCTGCATAAAGAAGTCAATACTATGTAAAACTAACCGGCCAGAAGAGTCAAGAAGTAGAGCTCTAATATTATCTGTGTGCCCTTTAAGCTTCATAGTCTTAGAACCACTT
The DNA here is from genome assembly GCA_014182515.1 of Eucalyptus microcorys. Classification (NCBI taxonomy): domain Eukaryota; kingdom Viridiplantae; phylum Streptophyta; class Magnoliopsida; order Myrtales; family Myrtaceae; genus Eucalyptus; species Eucalyptus microcorys. Next base: position 43,827,453 of record CM024569.1, on the reverse strand, counting down.
CTTGGATCCCAAACACGCACAACCTAAAGGAAAATCATATGATATCCATCATTGCAAAATTTCGTATTTATACACACTGAGCACGTCTCTTTCTGCTGAAATACAGTACACGCACTTAAAAAGAATGAGCAATCATGTATATGGAAATAAAATGCAGCAATTGATAATATTATACAAGCAGTCTTAGTGATTAAGAAAATGATTTCAAAAGGCAGATACTCAAGTTTGAGTGTCACTGGAATATGCCTTCTACAACATCCAACTACTATCAACTCTAAACTGAAAACCTCCAGTGAAGGATCATGACAAATTCTCGATGAGCATCACAGACAAAAATGTACCTTTTCAGTTCCACCAGAAACAAGAATCGTTCCACTTCCATTCATAGCAAGTGCATAAACCGACTCCTTATGACCTTTAGCCGCAGTTGGAACATAGCCAGGAGACTGACTGGGATGAGTAGAAATGCTGTTGCTTGAACCAATGCTGCGTAAACCACTAACAGGTAGAGAACTCCCACCAGTACTGATGCCATTGGAACAATCATCATCCATCTGATCACTAGACTTTGAGGCCGGGGCAAGTGCTGCTTCAAGATCCCAGATGAAGACCTCCCCACCAAGGCCACCAGAGGCAACAACATTGCTCTAAAATGCATGACACTACAGAACAATCAGAAACTGGCTTCCCTAAAATATATGAAGTAAGGACCAATGCTTAATTTGAACTAATTCCATCAAAACTTATAGGGCTGCAAGTTAGGGAACCTTTCAGAATGTAGGTTATCACAGAGATATTGCCAAGGAAATTACATTGTTTTCTGCTGTAGCAAGACAAGTGACATAGTCAGAGTGATGACGAAGAGTCCCCGTGCAAGCTCCCTCAGACAAGCAATTCCAGGTCTATTTTTTTCAAAATCACAAAGGAAAATGTATAAGGAAAATACTAATCAAAGAACTAAAAAAATCACTCAATATTATATCAATATTACAGGGATAACAATCATCAACTAGATATTACCTTTAGAGTTGTGTCTGAAGAACAAGAGACAAGGGTGTTATCACCCACCAGGACAGCATCATTAACCTGCAAAACCAATACTTACTGATGTTATATTGGTTTTGCAAAAACATGACATCAAATTTACTGATACATTCTCAAAAGTCTCCTATTCATATTCCAAGGCACAAGGATAACCAAGCACTACATAGAAATTCAATTGCATAAAAGAACTCTAAAGAACAAACCCAAGTCTAGAACAATGGCAATAACCATTTAACACTTGCAAAAGGTGTGCCAAATGAGGATTTGGTGTTTATTTTCTTGGATTAATAAGGAATTTCTCAAGTGATTGGAGTCTATTTGGATTTTAATAAGTTTCCTTTTCCTAGTTGGTAGTCGATATGTGTTCTACTAGTTTTATTAGGATATATAAGGTTTCTTATTTCCCAGCTAGGAAGACGACGAGTCCCACAACAAAGAATAAATCTTCAAACTTCACACCAAAAGCTTCCTAAGCATCACAACTAAGAGAGGAATTGTATCACACAATTCCAAAGCAACGAAATTGCCAAATTTAAACAATCATCAACTCAATTCGACGGAGACAATTAAAACCATATATAAAGACTCTAAAGTACGGCTCCAAGTCAATAAAAGAAACCTTATATATCCTAATAAAACTTGGAAAAAAATACCAACTACCAACTAGGAAAAGGAAACATTTTTCCAAGTCCAACTAAGAAAGGGAAACTTATTAAAATCCTAATAGACCCGAATCGCTCAAGAAGATTCTTGATTATTTACAAAAGAAACAGCAAATCTTTATTTGGCACGCATCTTGTAAGTCTTCAAAGGTTGTTGCCATTGTTCTCCACCATTAATGCAGAATCTGTTGAGGAACACTCAATATGAACGCCCCAGGAACTAGCAACATATATTCCTAGTGAAACCAAAGGAAGTTGTCACAACTAATAAAGAAAGGGCAAAAAAGACCTCACCCAATCGACATGTGACTCAAATGTAGCCGAGCAAGTAGCTGTGCATTCGTCCAATGCCCATCTCTTCAAAGTACCATCACGGCTCCCGGTAAAAAGGTAATCACCCACATCTGATGTTGACTTCCATAAGGCTAAACAATTTATACCTGCACAATGCTGCATACAGAGAAACAACAACAATGATAAGGTTTTAAAGTTGTTGGCTATGACTGAGTAAACAAAAATTATTTGGTATCACCAACAGAAGTTTGATTTTAACATATCACATAAAGCATCTCTTTGTTACTAAGGGGGAAGAACTACCCAAATCAAACGGAAGAAGATACAGTCGTCTGCAAACTCAACATTTGTGATGGTAAAAGTAGTAAGGGGCACACAAAAAGGTTCTCTAAAGTAACATTGGAAGGCAAAGGTTGAAACTAGGCATGTGGTCAGCATGACATTTCTTGCTATAGTTGAAAATTAATATATCAAGTTAACGGTACTACTAGTAACTCATATCCAGTAAACAAAGCTCTTTGAGTTCCTAAAACACTCCTGAAGATGTTTACATTATGCCAGCTGATGCCTTTAAATCAAGTTTCTACAATCATAAATTAGAAATTCCATCAACTAGACGAACATGGGTCCAACCTAAGCAAAGCACAAAATTTGTCAAATTTGAGAAAATAAAACCCTAAAATGTATATCAAATAAAAGAAAGGACTGATGCTACTAACCTTTGCATCATCGGCATAATTCAATACATAAGTAAACCTCTTCTCTTTGCGAGGGCGGGTAGAACTGGCCGTGTTTCCCGCACTACCCACGCGGTGCATCTCAGGATCCTCTGCAATTGAAATACACAAATGGTTAAAGGGAAATTTTCTTTACAGTATCTTCTATGGTAAGCTTTTCTTCTATTTTCTCAATTGAATCTCAGATATGCTTGAGAAATCTGGTTAAAAAATGTCCAGTAGTTGACTTCTTCCAGACATCCTCTAGCCTGGTACCTAGGTATTCTTTGACATACTTGAATATTCATTATTTACAGAAAGTTGAGAAGAGCACAACAACCTGGACCTTAAAAAATAATTAGTTATCCAGGCTAACTATTCTATCACTGAATTCCAGTCTATCCAAAGAAGATTCCAACATACGTAATGCCATAGAGATGAGAGGCCTCAAATGGAAAAGAACCACCCAAGAATGTTTTTTTTTCTGTAGGCACCAGCAGGCTACAGACATACATTGCTGTATAAAATGCTTTCAAAGGACAAGATTCATCCACCGATAATAAACAATTAATTAACCATCTTAATTTGCTTACACAATAAGTTCACTTAGTGTTACTTAGCTCATTTGTTTAACGTAATTTTCAGAACTGTGGCAGATTATATAGAATTAAACTATGAGCATGAATTGAAATATTGAAATAAAACAGGACCCAAAGTAGATTTCTTAAAGCTACACACAATTATCAAGGAAAGTTGAAAAGAGACGAATAGGAGAATACTGAAAAGAGATCAAAAAATAAAAAAAAAAAAAAAAAAAGGCATTAGTGTGACAAAACAAAGATGGTTAAAGCCAAGCATGAAGGACAACATTTTAGATTTTGAGGCAGTTGTTGTCTTCATGGACCTATAACTCAATTCGCACGTGGCTGCATATACAGGTTTCACATATTTGGTGCGTAGGGTAAGTGTGTCCCGAGTATTTCAGTGACTTAGTGCTATTTTAGCGACACATCTGAGGTGCACGATGAGGAAAGATTTTCATCTCCATGCAGCTCAGCTTCACATTTTCTAATCGTAGCGACATAAGGAAAGGGAGCAACTTCTGGAAAAGTACCATGCACAAATGAACAAAAGACAAGTTTTCCTGCTTATTAAAAAAAAAAAAAAAAAAAAAAAAAAAGAGGAGAGAGAATTTTTCCCATACTTGTTGGAAATCACACAATTATGTAATCGAAGAATCAACAATTTAAAATTTTTGACAACATTGACGCGCAAGCGTGCATACACACGACAGACTAGGAGCATCATTTGACACGATAAAGCCATGCATTAGGAGCTTCTGAGATCATGCTAAGTACTCTTGATAGGTTCATGCAAGAACAGAAAAGACCACACTCGCCACAGATTCAGCACGCAAAAACGCACACGAACTAGAGCTCCACTCCGTCGACTTTACCGTGACAGGTGACAATTTCGTCGTCCTCGGCGACCGAACCCATAAAACACCAGAGACGAGAACAAATATCTATGCCTACCTCAGAGGCCCCGACTCTCCAAACTCAAAATCCGAAATCACAATCACGCTACCCTCCGTTCAACATCTTCCGCAATCTCTCCTACCTAAACTTGCAACCACACCATCCCCACCCCCCAAAAAACTCTCATCTACCAGAAAAAGCACCGCAACAGCCTATCCCGGGACCTCACTCTCGCGGCGGCCGTCAAATCCGCATTTCGCCATCCGAAACTCCCGAAACAATCGAGAGCGAACCAATCCCCAAAACCAGGAAAGTCCTGGTCAATCCGGCCGGTCGACTGACCAATTGATCTGCGCACAAATCAGGACGAGGCCGATCCTACAATCGGAGCCCTCATCGGTCGACCGGTCCGGCCGCGACGATCATCGGATCAGAAAAGGAAGAAGACGCGCCGGCTCCTGCGGACCGCGCGAGGACGCCGCTGGATAGAGAGAGATAGAGATAGAGAGATAGAGAGAGAGAGAGAAGCAGAAACCCTAACCTCAGGCGTGGACGACGAAGAAGTAGGAGCGCTCAACCCCCCACCCCGGAGCGACCGTTTTCCGTTGGCGCCGCGCTGGGGAAGCCGCGGTTGTCGTCTCCGATATTGGTGCGCGAGCGGAGGAGAGAGAGAGAGAGAGAGAGAGAAGGAGAGGAGAGAGAAACAGCTTGAGTTTGACACAGGAGAAAGAGAGGGAGAGAGAGAGAGGGGCGTGGCGATGGTGTGTTTTCGGATTTATCGTGGCGATCTTCTTGTCCCTTTGACTCGGGCCCTTCTTTTTTTTTTTTTTTTTTTTTTTTTTTTGGGGGAGGGACGGGGAGGAGGTTTTAACGACGTTAGAGGATGAGGCACATCGGTACCGATCGCTGGCGATCCGGTGCCCGCGGGTGTACGCTTCCGTTATCCTGCACCCGCCTGGGTGATCTCTTTATTTTTTTTTTTTTTCCTTCTCTCCCGTTTGATGTCCTGATTGAGGATTTCCACTCAAGACCGGCGGAGGGAAATAGGAAAAAAAGAGAGAGAGATATGAAAAACGAAATAACGAATATCATTTATATTAGCGTTGATTGTGCCACGTGAGGTGGACAACTTTGATTGGATCGCCATATCGGTAATTTCCAATTGAGATTGGCGGGAAGGATTGTAGCAAATCTTCAAAAGGTTAAAGATTAAATTGCCTAAATTAAGAAGTTTTGGGTTGAGTTTGACCGTCCCAACATGGGTTTAAAATTTTCGGACAATTTTTCCTATTCTTGCAAAAACATGGTTGTTTTATTAACTAGTGAGAATTAGGAATTAAATCATTAGGTCAGTTATGCAATATAAAATAGTCGGCGCTTATGGATTACCACATCAGCAATTTTTGGTCGAGATTGACCGGAAGGATTATATCGATAAATCGTCAAAAGATTCGGGATTAAATATGAATAAATTAAAAAGTTCATACTTGAATTTAACTGCCTCATGATAGGTTCGTGATTTTTTGGACAATTTACTCTATTCTCAAAAAGACATAGCTATCTTATTAAATAACAAGAATTATAGATTAAAATTATTAGGTTGGCTGTAGCACATAAGACGGCGAGTGTTGATAGGATCACCTCATCAACAATTTTTGGTCAAGAATAGTTGGATGAACTATATCGACAAATCATCAAAAACTTGAGACTAATTTGGCCAAAGTATAAAGTTTTTTTATCGAATTTGAGGGTTCATGATTTTTTGGACAATTCTTCCCATTCTTGAAAAAACATGGTTGTCTTATTAAATACAAGAATTACAAATCAAATTATTAAATCGGTCATGTCACATAGGACCATCAACGCTGATTGGATTATCACATTAGCAATTTCAAATTGAGATTGAGCGAAATGACTATATCATCAAATCATTACAAGATTCGAGATTAAATTGGATAAATTAAAAGATTTAGTATTGAATTTAACCAACCCAAGATGGGTTCAAAATTTTTTGGATAATGTTCCATATTCTCGGAAAAACATGATGGTCTTATTCAATGGCAAGAATTAGAAATTAAATTAGTTGATACTCTTTTTAAAATAATAAAAACTTTTCTTCTTTCGATTTGTTTTAGACAGAGCCGGATGAATGGGCAGTTAATGGATTTTGCTTATCCAACTCTTTTGCTTCGGAATTTGGATGGGGCGAATATGTCCCTTTGTCTCTAGTGGATATTCTTTCTCGTACGAAGGAAATTGCCGCCGGCTACGTTCCCTTTTCTAACTTTAAACCAAACGCGGTTACACTACAAACTTTCAGACAAAGAAAGAAAGATATGAAATAAATAATTTAAAAATATTTTCTTTAAAATAATTGTTTATATCATTTATAAAAATAAATAAATGAAAGAAGTTTTAATTATCTATAAAGATGCTTAAACATAGCATATTTATTGATTAATTATTTCAAGTAATATAAACGATTATTTTTTTAAAAATAAATAATTTTCAGATCATTTATTTTTTGTAAAACGAATAAAGCCTAACACAGCGCTCGATTACACATGAGAAAAGTTAGATATCTTCTTGAGAAAAATATACTTGACTCACTCATCTGGATCTTAAATGTCGTCTTACTCCATCTATAAGATTAATACAACGCCTGATGGAACCGAGACTCAAGATATTCAAAGTGGATTTTCTCGTTGAAAAAAAAAATATTTATGTTTCAAAAACAAAAATTCATCTTTGAAGTTCAAGTGAGCTACGCTTTAACAACCCTTGACTTTGTACTCCATTGTCGTTTTCATAAACAAAGGAGAATAAAAGGCTTCTCTTCGAGACCGGAGGCGTAGAGGCACTGAACTGTCGCTGTCCCTTTCTCCATGACATGTAGCCTCATGCGCGTCGTTAGTTTCAGCGTGAAAAAAGTGTCTTCTACACAGGATTAGCACCATACACTAATTTCCCTAAGAAACTTCTAGACTTTTCTTTTTTTATTTTTTATATTTTTCCAGTTACAAGAACCTCATCAAACCGGAGTCGCTCCATGGCTCGTCCTTTTTAACCAAGATCTGAGACCACCTAGATGTTATCCCTCCACCCTCGAAGGCTGTTGCGGCTAGGGGTCGACCGAAGCCAGTCCGTCGGACTTTGTAGATCGTACGATCGAATGGCAACACCGATTGAGGTCCTGCGACTAAGAAATTGTCCATCTTGAGAATTGACTTGGACCGGTTGTTGGCATGGCTAGATGAAGCTGGAAAGCCTGCCTTTTGCGAGCACGAGAGCATGAAGCTTTGTATCTTGAATTGCTCCTTTGATTGAGTTCAGGATGGCTTCTCAAGATAAGACTGTCTGATTTTCTGCTGAACGTGCGAGACCCATACACCCGTGAAAGTTGTCTCTTTTGTGATGAGCCTGATATTGACTAACGCCACCCAATAGACAAAGCAATGACCCTCTTGCGAATTGTGATAACAGCCGCTAATCATTACTATATAACGCCCGGAGCATCATCGCTCCAACAATCAAGTTCCAATCATGTCTCTAAATAAAGGTCCGGACGGCTCGAATCATGTGGCTCTGCTCAAGCTTACCACCAGCGACTACCTTGTCATGAATAGCAGGGAAAGAATCGAAACAATACTAGAATGATGACGGACAGGAAAAAGAAAAAAAACAATTCAAACAATGATGCTAGCATACCATAACCGAGAAAAGAAATGACCACGGCACAATCCAAAGGCGGAATAGTTACTGATGGTGAACCATCCACGCTCGAAAGTTTCTTATGTCGTGTCCTCACAGAAACACTACATAAAGCAAGAAGGTCTGAGATTGATGCCCTGTCCTTTCCAGCAAACGAAAAAGCAACATCTTAGGGTCCAGCCACCAATAATTACAGGGCCAACCGGCTGGGCCACGAGCCATCTGCGGCACAACCCGAATTGAATAATATATTTTCACCCCTTTTCCTGGAAAGTTGGCAACCACACTAACTAAAGATGGTGACGATATCCTGTGTGGATTATTAAATCATCGCATGGGGTGCGATTTTCATCTTCTATCGTCAGACCTCTCGAGTCAAAGCTCGACAAACGAATCAGCAAGAGAACTTCACGACAAGGATGCGTAAACTGCAATTCATAATGTATCTTGCTATTGCTCGATCTCAGCTTGAGTATGCTACTGTTCTAATGATTCACACGGAAATGTCAAAAAGGAGAATTCATACAATGGGCGACCTCTGTACAGTCATAATCTCCTCCAGCTCAAAAGAGCAAGGAAGGATGTGAAAAATCATGATGCCAGTACACAATGAGAAGTGGCGACAGCAGAAGAATTCTTCATAGTCACCTCCAGCATTCCTGCACCATAAAAAGGAGAGGGACACATATCCGGGCACAGAACCGACAGATCTTTTCCTTTAAAAAAAGTATGAACCAATGGTTACGAAGAAACACCATCCCTACTCATTCAAGAAGCGCAACCCTCAAACAAATAACACGCATATATGCCCATTCTCCTCGCTAGTACCGGTAGAGTGGCTGGCATGCACATTCAAATCTTCATAATTTGAGATGCACAACACCTTTGAGCAGGCAACCACCGTCCTCAAATCTGCAAAGGCACGGCTAAGTAATGATAAATCAAAGTATTGGGGAACAAAAACATGTACAACAGAGACAAAACTTAGATTGCATTACAAGCTCTAAATGCTTTCAATCAAAAAGGTGTCGAAAAAGAAGTCGCACCATGGAACTAATCAATCTCTCAGTCACAACAGGAATTGCGCTTGGCAGGGACTGGCACACGCCATCACAGACTTACATCCCACGCTCCACAAGATAAACAAACAAAACGGGAATCAAAAGGGGAAAAGAATCACAAGAGTCCCCTAAGCACAACTCATAACCTAAAGTAAGAAATTCAACTAATAGGAATGGGAGATATAATGTTTGAGAAAACCAGGTCATTTTCCTGTCTCTTCTTGCAAAGGAGCTTTATAAATCATTGTAAACTAAAATAGCCAAAAACACATTGAGTAAGACATAGTTGTCTATTGTGTCCTTACACTTAAATAACTGAATATCTGCCTTGTGGGGCTCCACCAGGAAGTGATAGTGCTGCATTTGTGACATCCTCCAAAACACGTTTCAATTCTGCTTTAGCTCTCTTGACAGATTGTTCGGTAGGACCTTCAATAAACAAGTAGAGCTTCCGCTCTCCGTGAGCTGGTATTTTGCCAGGAGGGAAAAACTGACCCCTGGTGGTAATGGCTGCACCAGTCCATTCTGAAATAGGGCCCAAAGTTTCCTTGTGGGTAACTTTCCACCGAGCATTCTGAGGAAAATCATTTATCTCCAACTCAGCCTCATAGTGCTCGGGCATGGCATCAGCTTGAATCTTCGCAAGATTATGCTGTAGATTGATGGCAGCTGCTATAGCTGCTGCACGGGCAGCCCCGTCAGTGGGCAAACCAGGCAGAGTCCCCGGTTGAACCGCAGAAGTTGTGGAACCAAGAACACCAGGAAGGGCAGCAGGAAGTACATTTGGCATCTGACCAACTGTGCTAGGAGTCACATTTGAAGCTGTGCTGACTCTGGAAGCTGCAGCAAGGGCAGCTAATTGAAGGGCAGCCTGCTGTGAGATGTCACCACCTGCCTTCCGGACCCCCTCATCGTCATCATCTGAATCAGACTTGTCTTCATCAAAGCCATATTCTTTGGCCTGTGCCTTTTTGGCCGCTCGCCTGACTTCATCCTCCTCTTCATTGAACTTAAAACCACTTCCTCCGTAACCAGTTCCGTGAGCTTGCTCAAGTCCCTGATTCACTTTAGCCATGAAAGCATCAGCAAGGGCTTTTAGATCATCAGGAACTACTTGTTCAGAAAGTTCCAAGGCCTTGACAAGATCTGGTGCATATCTAGCTTCATCCTCTGATATGAATGTTATAGCACAGCCCTTACGACCAGCTCGACCTGTCCGACCAACTCGGTGGACATAATCTTCATAATGATTAGGAACATCAAAGTTAATCACCAGTTCAAGCTCCTTCACATCGAGTCCCCTGGCAGCAATGCTAGTAGCAATCAGTAAATTGCACACATTGCTCTTAAAATCATTTATCGTGGACTCCCTGTCTGTTTGATCTTTGGCCCCATGAAGTGAGAGACACGGATACCCATGTCTCAGCATATCTCTAAACAAATCATCGCATTTTGCCTGAGTATGAACAAATATCAAGATCTTCCCCTTCTCATACCATTCACCAAGCAATTCTAACAGTCTCAGGAACCTTTCACTTTCCGGTCTCACCTCGACTAACTGGGCAATGTCCTTGTTCACAACACTCCTGCCACCAACCTGAATTTCTACAGGTTTGTTCAAGACCTTACGGGCCAGAATCTCAACCTGACGAGGAAAAGTGGCAGAAAATAGAACAGTTTGACGTTCTGGACGAATATTTTGGACAATTCTAGTGATCTGAGGTTCAAAACCCATGTCAAACATTCTATCCGCTTCATCCATGACCAAGTACGTGACCCTACGCAGATTTGTTATCTTCCCTCCACTAGTGCAAAGAATGTCAATCATCCTACCCGGAGTACAGACAACAATCTCAGTACCCCGCTTTAACTCACTAATTTGCTGGGCAACACCAGAACCTCCATAAACAGGCACACATCTGACACCAATTCCTTTGGCAAACTTCTTTATATCACTGTGTATCTGCTGGACAAGCTCTCTTGTAGGTGCCATCACCAGACCGATCGGCCCATCTCCGGCTACAACAGGTGGCTGGTCCTTGATGTGCCTCAACATTGGCAGCACAAATGCAAGGGTTTTGCCAGAACCAGTTTTTGCAATACCTATGCAGTCTCGACCGCTCATGATTATCGGGAGAGCCTGAGCTTGAATAGGCATTGGCTTCTCATAATTAAGCTTTTTTATAGTCTCCAGAATTTTACTTGTAAGTCCTGTCTGGTGCCATGTTTTAATTGGTCTTGGCACATCTTTTCCATGGAGCTTCAATTCCAGCTCTTTCCTGTATGCAGCTACCTCTTCAGCACTCATCCTCGAAATCTCCTTTACTTCAATATAAAAATTCTTGCGAAATGGTTCATAATCAATCTTAGAATGGTCAACTAAGGACAGCTTTTCAGCTTTTGTCTTCTTGACCCTTTTCATGAACTCGTCATCATCTTCATCTTCTGTACGATCTCCATCATTCTCAAGATCTCCATAGTCAGATTCCGAATCCTCCCCCTGGATAATTCTTCCCATAGACTTACTTGGACCATTCCTCGCCTGTTTTCCATTACTCAAATTAATTTTCTTATCTTTTCTCTTCATTTCTGAATTATCGTCGGCAGCAGTTGCAGTAGGCACAGCATTATTCAGCTTCTCCACTTCAGGTAACACCAAATCATTCATGAAGGCATCCAATGGATCAATTTCCTCATCTCCACCAGCACCATTTTCCATTTCTTCTAAAGCTGGAGCAGTTTCTCCATTCTCAGAATCCACCACCATGGCATCCCCAGTTTTATTATCAGCAACTTCATCTTCATCCACATCCATATCTGGTTTCACCGTAGGAGCAGCCTCCTCATCATCAGATTCTCCTTCAAGAGTCCAGGCCTTCCCAGACTTTCCTTCTTCCACATTCGCTTCACCGTGCTTTTCCCTCTCCATCTCTTCCTTCTTTCTCCTCAGCTCTTGCCACTCTTGAACTCTTCTCCTCCTCTTTTCCATCTCCTCATCCAATTTCTTTTGTTCATCCTCTAATTCCTCTTCTCGAGTGGGCTTATCGTCTTTGTTCTCTGAATCCTCCTCGTCAGTCCTCCTCCTCGGGCTATCTTCATTGTTCTCACGGCGCTTGCTTCCCCTGCTCCTACCCTTTTCACGATCTCTTTCTTCATAAATTTCATCATCATCTCTCCTTCGACGCTTCTTGCCTTGCTCCTGGGAATCATCTTCACTATAATCACTATCAACTTCCCGACGCTTTTCCTTTTCTCGTATCCTTCTCTCCCTCTCCCTCTCCTCTCTCTCCCTCTCCCTCTCCCTCTCCTTCTCCTTCTCCTTCTCTCTCTCCCTCTCCTTTTCCTTCTCCCTATCACGTTCCCTCTTCTCTCTTTCTCTACTTCTCTCCCTATCTTCCCTCTCACGTTCCCTTTTCTCCTTTTCTTTCTCCCTCTCTCTCTCCCTCTCCTTCTCCCTTGCCCTCTCTCTCTTCTCCTTCTCCCTCTCCTTCTCTCTATCCTCTCTTTCTCTATCCCTTTCCCTCTCCTTATCCCTCTTCTTTTCTCTAGATTTCTCCTTCTCACGGTCACGACTTCTTACTCTATCCTTTTCCCTTTCTCTATACTTATCCTTCTCTCGCTCCCTTTCTCTCTCATACCTCTCATCAGAATCACTACTCTTCTCCCTTTCAGAATGTCGACTGTCGCGCTCTTTCTTTTCCCTCTCCTTATCTCGATGTCTCTCCCCATTCCTCTCCCTTTCTCTTTCCCGATCATGATCTCGATGAGCTTTCTTTGATTCTGCCTCCTTCCGAGATTTATGTTTTACATCCTCCATCACTTATCCCTGCAAAACACGAACCCACAGACATTCTAAGTGTGGCCAGATTTAGTTGTTTGAGAACACCAAAAGAGTCATAGATAACAGTTAAAAGCTCAAGCTTGAACAAACTGATGTCATAGGTTCAAACTATTGAGAAAGGAAGTACACCACCAACCAAACTTGATTTTTACTATTCAAGCAAAGAGAATATAAAAGGTGCATTGTCCACATATCAAATAATGTAAGGGACTGGTGTAACCATGCAAAATAAGAAGATGAACTCAGGTTAGAAAAAAAATACGCTAAAATTTGAACCAAGTCCCAAGCTGAAGTACACCATCAACCAGAGAGTAATGATGTTCGACAGGAACAAATATACTATGTACTAGATTTATAGTGGGGAAAAACCCCAAGCCTTCAAAAGTTTTAAAAGAGAACACCTTTTCACAAGATTATTGCAAGCAGCTACAAGATTCAAGCCCTAAACTGAATATCATTGACAAAATAAAGATATTGCACCCGAGAGCTAATGAAGAGAGGAAAACTGGGAAGATTAAAATACCGAAGTTCATAGGAAAAATGCAAATGAAAAAGAGAAATGGGCTTACTTCATTCTCAAGATAATTGGAATTTGAAATGGTTCAAAAAAATCATAAGATGGGAGGCAATAATCAATTGATACAGACAATTCAAGTAAACCCTAAAATCAGACACATCAAACAGTCAAAGCAATGCATGCCTCATATTGAGCACACATAAGTCTTTCGATGAGGAAAACTGAGTGCTCTAGTCACATTTAAAGCTCATGATTTCGCATTCTCTTTATTCGATTTACGATATTTTTAACCATCTTCAATCCCTAAACTAAATGCCACGGAGCAGATAGGGAAACTCTACCAAAGAGCTAACAAATAGTATATAGCATAGAAAGATGGGAATATCATAGTATGGAGTCGGGGATAGCTTTCAAAAGAGGAATTAAATTGAATGAATCGCCACAGTGTCCCCCCATTCTCTTGGGCCAACAAGCTATCTTTCACTCATACGCCGTCCTCCCTATCCGCAAAACCTAACCTCCCGAGGCAAGTAAACACATCATCTAGCGCCCGCAATAAAACTAAGGCCGTGCCCGAGATGCCACCCGGAAATGCCAATCCAGATAAATCAGTGGGCCACACTAAACCGCTAAACCGAGACGCCGCAACGAAAACCCCAACCGTCCGCCGCAATTCGCAGCGAACTGCATAACCGTACACGAAACGACGAAACAAGCGATTCAGCCACACAACCCCCCACACCACACCACACCCGCAGCAGCTCAGCTCAAACCTTAACCCGCACCGCCGATCGAAGTCCTCAGCCTCATTCCCCTCGACTCCGCTCGATCGAGCGAGCGAGCGAGCGAGGTTCGCGCAGGCTCCGCGTGCCCTAAACGGACGCCGCCAATTGCAACCGGGAAAAAAAAAAAAAAAAAAAAAGCAAACGACAAAAGGAGAGCGCGCGCGCGCGCGAAATCGAGAGACGACAACAGTTCCGAGGGATCGAAGGACTCACCAGCTGCTGCCGCGCATGAAAAACGCCGAAGCGCGGAGGCGGAGCCGAATCGATCGCCGGGGCGCCGCCGGTTCCGGCGCGGTCGCGAGGGGGCACGAAACTGAAGCAGAGTCGGAACGAGATTTGGAGAGAGCGAATCCCTATTCTGAAAAGAGAGATTTTTCCGTTTCGCCTGGACTGACCCGCCTATTTCACCATTCCCAATTTTCGTCTTCTTTTCCTCTTTTCGGCGATGAACTTTCTCGGAATTATTTTAACGCCCGCTCTAGACTTTTTGCGTTTCAATTGAGTCCTTTTCTTTTTCGGGGGTTAGATCTAAATCCTGCCATCGAGTATTTGAACGGACCATTGAGCTGCGCGTAACTGCTGAAATGAAATAAATATACGACAGATACATAAGTCACGAAGCACCGACACTTTTCAGAAGTTTTTGTGTCGTAACTGACACTTTGACACGTATCCGACATTCTTAACACTCGGTTAACACGTGTCGAAAAATCCGACACCTGATCAACTTTCTTGACACTCTCCGACAATCGAGTTGGAATTTTGATATACAAGTTTTCGACATATAATTCCGATATCGAGTTCAATTTTAAAAATTTAATAAATGAGAGGTCATTATATATATATGAAAAAATAAAATATAATAATAAAAATAATAAATAAAGAAAGAGAGAAAAACATAATTTTCTCTTTTCTTTTTACACTCACTTCCCGTGATACACAATTCATTTCCTAAGTTTTTTTCTCCTCTTCAACATATCTAACATACGATACGAGTCCATAATATGAATCACTTGTTTTTTCTCCAAATTTTATGAATTATTGAAATAGAGTTGAATTTGTCGAATTGAAACAATGAATGATATTAATAAATGGCGGATTAATGTTTTTAGTGTATATTCATTATAGACTTTTTTAATTAATTATTTATTTATGAATTTAATAAAAATGATAATTTATTATGTATATATTTAATATACAACGTGTCCCAACGTATCGGAACTATATGTTTTTTTAAGAAGCGACATATCGGCGTGTCGTGTCGTGTTTCGCGTGTCGGTGTCGGTGTTACTTAGTAGATAAAAACACTAATTTGAGAGAGAGAAAGGGTGAGTTTTGGAGGGGATGTGACTGCCCTTCTTTTACTTAGAATCACATACACATGGAGAAAATCTTCCCCTCGCTTCAAATCCGACGACGAGTGCCATTGGCAAGTGTTGTAACTTTGTTTGGATGCATGCATTTCTCGCCCCCAAATCTACGGCAAAGATCGAGCCACCCCGTCTCTCTTTACGTCTTTCCACGTGTGGGTACGATTCAAGTAAAAGCTAGGGTCGTTTGCTCGAGTCCAATGAGGTCCCAAACATCACCCGTTGGATTTTCTTTTCGCTCTATCGTCACCGTCGGATGGGGTTTTTCGAGAAAAGTAGTTACCTCACTTTGCAATGTTCTCATCATGTTAGCATGGCCCATAAAGTCTTCCTCAGCGAAAGGATCAATCTGAAAAGGAAAATATAATCCGGTGGTCAAACTATAAAAAAAAGAAAAGAACAGAAACGAATTTAACCCCAGAATTTTTTACTCACGACTCCACCGAAAATTGTATTTTTCGTCGAAAATAAGGAAGAGACCGAACAACACGAACGGAGCAGTTCGTCACCACTTCGATTCGATTCAAAACCCCCAAATCGGATCGCGGGCGGCGAAATCCCTAGAAAAGATATCCCGAACCAGCACGCCGAGCTCGCATCCATGGCTCCCCAGCGAGGCGTGGTCGTCACCGTCCCCGTCCTCGTGCTCTCCGTCCTCGGCGCCGCCGTCTTCCTCTTCTTCCTCTTCTTCTCCCTCTCCTCCTGTTCCTGCCCCGGCCCCTACCCCGCCGCAGTGGACGGCGGCGGCGGCGGCGGCGGAGTAGGCGGGATTGGGGGCAGGATCAAGCCGACGGAGACGGATATCGAGTGGGTGAAGGATCAGATCCGGGCGAACGGGCTGCACATGCAGGACAACGTGCTCCGGAAGGGGATCAATCCGCGCACCCGAGCTCAACAGCTCGAAGATCTTAACCAGTAATTTGCTTCTCTTCTCTGCTGTTGCTGTTGCAGTGTGCTGAGTGGTTGTTCGTGTCAATGCGGGTGGCAATTCGTGTTCCGTGCTACCGTCTCGTAGCTAGAGTGACTGAAGTCTCGACCCATATGGTCTAAATTTGATTTTTCTGATGCATGGGTATGTCGCGCTGAGTTCGAATGACGGTGCGCGGTGTAATGTCGGGTATGACGACTCTCTCAGCGATTATTTTGGAGCTGCAGATGTAGTGTTGGCTCGTGTCATCATTTCGCATCTCAAATTGGCAGCCTTTAGTTTATGTGAATGAATCTGTGTACCACCTTTCGCTGAGATTTGTAGAATTAAGTCGGGAGCCTGTCTTCAGTTGCATTTGGTTGCTTGTTCTTTATGCTTTGGCTCCATTTTGACTGTATATTCTTCCTTGATGCTCGATCTTGAACAGAGATTGATGTATTGTAGATTGTTCAGTACTTGTTGTTGATTTGTGATAAACATGATGAGAGATTAGATGAGTTTTTATCTGAAACTTTGAAGTAGATTGTCATCTCCACGGAGTATGTTGCGTACCATTAAGATACCCATTATAGTGTAAGTACGCATTTTTTCACTTAGTAATCTCTTACACCTGGTTGTTATGTTACAATGCATCTTCTTTGATTTGTATGATCGTGCTTTCAAAGATATGACCAGTGTCTTCATATATCCAGATTCAAGGGCATATCCCATTATGAAGAGCCAGATTCAAGCAACCATACTGCCTTTCCCTGTCCTGGGGAGCTTCTCGTCGAAGAGCACCATAGCTACTATGGTGAGCCTTGGGCAGGGGGTCGTGATGTGTTTGAATTTCTCGCGGAGGCTGTGCACCTTAAACCTGGCTCACGTGTTCTTGAGATTGGATGTGGGACACTCCGAGTTGGCTTGCATTTCATTAGTTACTTAGATCCTGATCACTTTCACTGCCTAGAGAGGGATGAGCTTTCTTTAATGGCTGCATTCAGATACGAGCTTCCCTCACGTGGTCTTTTGTATAAACGCCCTTTGATTGTGCGGGGCGAGGATATGGACTTCACCAAGTTTGGTTCGGGAAGTACATATGATCTGATATATGCTAGTGCTGTGTTCCTGCACATGCCTGATAAGCTTGTCTGGGTTGGACTGGAGAGATTGGTGGGCAAGTTGAAACCTCATGAAGGACGCATATTTGTTTCACACAACATAAAGTTTTGCTCACGATTGGGAGGTGAGGAGTGTACAAGAAGGCTCACAAGCTTAGGGCTTGAGTATGTTGGCAAGCACACACATGACAGCTTGCTCTTTAACCACTATGAGATTTGGTTTGAGTTCAAAAGGTTTAAGGCGTAGAATATTGGGACTGTAGAACATTTGAAGTAAGAATGAAGCGTGTAGCATCCACCCATTTTTGCAGGGTATTGCTGGATTGCTCTTTGAAAGATCCTGGGAGAGGCTTCACCATCCGGCGGATGATGTACAAATAGATCAGAAGGGAACAGCTTTTGCAGCTTGACAGTTGAGGGATTTGTACCATAAATTTGATCGTGCCCTATAGTTTCAATTCTTTGTGTCTTTCTCTCTGATCTTTGATATTACACTGTAAGGAAGTTGATGGAATTTGTCAGGCTGTCACACTATGTATCGGATGCTGATTTATCATTTCATTAATCTGCCACACATGGATGCTATCCAGCTATGAATTCTTTAGATTCCTCATGTGCTGAAGTTTCCGTCTCATGTGAAAACAGTTACAGAATTCTGCCTTGTAGTTTCAATTTTCTGTCTTTCTATTTCGACTCTTGATATCACAATGGAAATTGATACGGTTTATGAAGATTTTTTTTTTTTTGGGAGGTTTATGAAGATGAATGAGATGCAGATTTTGTCATTTATATATGCAGCATATTTCTCCTATCCACCAGTGAGACCTTTAGTTCCTAATTCAATTTGGTTTAAACATGTCTCTGAGTTTCAGGGCTCTTATGATCAGTGAGCCATTGAGGCATCTTTAGTCTATGCCAGTTGGTTGAATCAGAATATTGAACCATGTCATTTGTCTTCTTTTTTTTTTTAACATTATTGGGTTGCAAGAATTGAGAACATCTAGTCTGGATCGTATTATCTAGGCTTGTAGCTTGTAGCCTACGAAGCATTTTCCAACTCCTTTCAATGCGACCACCCTCCGTATTTTTGTTATCTAAATTAGAACATTGCACGAGCGCCTGACAGCATACAGTTAGGTACATCTCCATATCCCCTGATTCAATCTCTATATGGAACCAGGAATATGACTTCCTTTTTGCAGTCTGCAGATCAGGCTGTGCATCTGAATTTCCTCTTTTATGAATTCAAGATCATTCTAAGATCAGACTCTCTCTCTCTCTCTCTCTCCTGAAGATCTCGCTTACCTCTGCAGTTCGCAAGAGAACTAGAAATCTGCCCACCAAAGGCTGGTCCCTGTTGTCTGTGCAGTAGATCCATGAGAGTACTAGTTGACTTTTTTCCAAGAAGATATCGGTTAGAGTAATTATGAGGAACTGAAGCCAATTTCATATCAAGAATCAGCAGGATCCATAATGCCGTCTTACTTTTAACGCCTATGATCCATAGGTGGGCATTAAGCATTGCTTCTTTCTTCCACGCACTCCTATTTGCTCAATAGGGTAAAACTTTATTCCATCCGAAAGAAACCATCCATTAGACACAGCAAAGTTCGTCAGTTACGAACTCTGATTATGTCATGATGATTTTGTCATAGAACTAAGTTGATAAATTCTCTTAAAGCAGCCAAACTCCTTAAAGCGGATGCATGCTTAGCCTATTCGCGATGGGACTCGTGGAAGATTCACACTTAGATCAGAAGATGCGGTTCGCGCTGTCTCCATTTTCATTTAAACGTTAAACATCTCCGAATCTAGAATGCTTTTTTGGGTTAGTACCCGTTATCTCTCTCTCTCTCTCTGAAAATCTCGCTTAGCTCCCTCCCTACCTACTGAAAAGCTCGCTTACCTCTGCAGTTCGCAAGAGAACTTGAAATCTACTCACCAAAGGCTGTTCCCTGTTGTCTGTGCAGTAGATCCATGAGAGTACTAAGAAGATATTAGTTAGAGTAATTATGATGAACTAAAGCCAATTTCATATCAAGAATCAGCAGGATCAGTATTGCTATCTTACTTTCAACGCCTATGATGCATCGGCAAGCATTAAGTATTGCTTCTTTCTTCCACGCACTCCTATTTCCTCAATAGGTTAAAACTTCATTTCATCCGAAAGAAACCATCTATTGGACACAGCAAAAGTGATTGATTACGAATCCTGATTATGTCATGATGATTTCATCATAGAACTAGGTTGATAAATTCTGTTAAAGCAGCAAAACTCTTTAAAGCAGATGCATGCTTAGCCTATTCGCACTGGGACTCGTAAAAAATTCACACCTAGATCAGAAGATGCGGTTTGCCCTGTCTCCATTTTCATTTAAACATTAAACATCTCCAAATCTAGAACGCTTTTCTGGGTTAGTACCCATTACCAGATCATCCACTATCGCCTTCACTAGTGTAGTATTCTGCTTTGTAGACTAAAGAACCAATAATGCACACACAGATTTATCCATATCCATGTCATACTCCACTAAACAAAAGCTTGCTCTTCAAGCACGTTCCATTGCTAGAATGACAGTATATAATGCCACAATCTCCTCTAAGCAGTACAACAGAAGGTGTGTCCTTAAAAAGTGCACAACAAGTGTGTTCCTCAAAAGTGTTTCAAAGTTCGGCATCTCTCAGCATTAGCAGAAATGGCTAAATACTTCACTTTGTGCTTCCTCCTCTTGCTCATCCTCTCTTGCGGTACTAACTTTACCATTGGCCAAAACTTTGGGCCAGATTGTTTGATGCTTCCTTGTACTTGATATATGACCATGTATCTACTTCTTGCATTACTCCGTGCAAGAAAGATGACAACTTTAGCTTTTAGATTACTGCCGTCTCAGTAACTTTATGCATGAGATCTGCAAATATAGGGGAAAGCATCAGTATAATTTTGCAGGCAAATCATGTACACTTGTGCAGAATGGAAGGTGCTGTCTTTCAGCAGCAAACAGAAGATGAGATCAATACTTTTTTCCGATATCAGAGAGCTAATCTTCTTTTGAGTTCTATCCTTCCTGTTCATAAGCAGCGATAGGAAGCCTGCTCTTGAATTAACAGCAGTATCAATGAAAAGATCTTAACTGTTTTGGAGACAAAGTTCTCACAATCAAAAGCACCAGTTCTTTTAACGTGTAACTACTGTACATAAAATGGGCTTTCTCTCATGATCTGAACTGTTTAATGCCGACAGATGAGAAAAGGGTTCCCTTAGCGGAAGCAAAAGACTGCCACAAAGTTTGGACCTGCAAAGGCGGCGACAAATGCTGGCAGGATTGCAAGAACCAGTTCAATGGACGAGGCATGTGTGATCTGTACACTGCACCGCCCGTTCCGAAGCAATGTTTCTGTGCTTACAAGTGCTGATTTCCAATCTGTATTAGACAGAACTACTATCGCCTGTGTATAAGTAGAAGTGTTGGTGTGTTTCCACTTCTCAGGTCCTGAAATGCTTCGTTACCATCTTGTTTTTGTGTCTTGTTCACCCACTTAGGGATAAAATGTAGGAATGATGAATTTCTTCCAAGTTTCAAGTAGTTGTGTTGTAACATGTAAAGTCTCGTGAAGGACAAAGTGGAGACTAGCAGTGACGCTAGCCTGTACAATTATATGGAAATGAAATAATCTAATTGTTATGGCACGTTGAATTCTATATTTAATAACACTATCTGTGAATAATCGATGAAAGGCACTCAAACAGACGTAATCATAAGAAGAAAAATCAACAAAATTATGAATAATCTACTAAATATATGGATTGTTTATCAATTGCTATGCATTAAAGTGAGCAAATTAACACGTTAACTCTTTTCACAGAGAACTTAATTAAGATTTTGGAGGGAAAAAGGAGGATGGAAAGAGCAAATAAATATAAAGCGAGAATTAAATCGAGGGTATGTTTGATAACCATTCTATTTTCGATAATTTTTTTTTGCTCAAAAGTAGTTTTTTCTAATTTTGTTCCTTAGATGAGTTCGTGGGCATTTAAAGGCGTTTGGTAAGCTGTCTAAAATTTCTATTCATAAAATAGAAATGCGTTTAGTATGATTCTTAAATTTTTTTGTGACTTAAAATTTCTTTTAATTTTTAAATAATTTTATTAAAATTCTTTTTCCTTCTCTTCTTCTTCCTCTAGTTAACTGGCAATCCACCAGACGAGAGCTAGCAACCTCATCTGGTTGATCAGCGACCATTACCGTGGCTAGCAATCGATTAGAGGAGGAAGAAGAGAAAAAGAAAAGGAAAGAAAAAAAATTTAAAAAAAAAAAGAAAATGATTTAGGCTTAATCCTAAAGTTACTCTTGAGAGCAAAGAAGAACTTTTTTTTTTTTTTTACTTTTTGGTTCTATTTCAAATTATTTAAAAAAAAAAAAAAATTGTTTCCAGAAACAAAAATATTACCATATGGATTCCTAATTTTTCTTGTTTTGTATTGTTTTTATTTCGAGGAATAAAAGAATAAAATCAGACATTATTTACAAGTTACCAAAGAGGTCCTAAAGTAATATACAATAAAAGTACTTAAGGAGGAAGGCAACTTAGGAAGGTGGAGGAATTGAGATTTCATTTCTTTATTCATAAATCCTTTATTGTCATACTATCTAAGCAAGATTCACTTAATTATAAATTATCGCAATTGGTTATAAACGAGTAAATGAAATGTTTTCTCAGATTTATCTCGGACAGACTAGATTCATTGGTTTAGAAAAGTCTTAAAGTCTACGCGATCTCCTTTGCATTCGACAATCAGTTCCAATCACGTCCCGCCATGTATGCATGCGATGGCCCCCACCAGAGCTGATGTGGCGACAGCTGGCCACTGTCGGGCCCCAGCCTATCAGAGAAATTTTGGTTTTCCACCGTTTCAACGTTCCGTCGAATGAAGAGGCATGAAGTGAAATGATTCATCCATAAGGCCCTTACAAATTCCTCCTCCGTACTCAGTTGTCTTCGTCCTGTCAAAGAGCAAGGCAATTGACAAAACGAGGAGGGAGAGTGTAGAGAGAGAGAGAGAGAGAGAGAGAGAGAGAATTACTAAAGACCATTGACCGTGATTGACTTGCTTTCACTGTTTCTGCCTTCTCCAAGAATTTGGTACCTCTCTTTTCCTCGTTAAAAAGCTCAGATTTTTAGTGATCAATCCGCACTTCATCGTCTTCGTCTCGACAACACGCTGAAAAAAGTCCCTTCTTGAGGCCTCCATTTTGTCTGATCAAAGGTGGGTTCTCGTTGTTTTCTTGTTTTGTCCATTAAAGTTTGATTTTTTATACGGATTTCTTAGGTTTAATTTGCGTTTCAACGTAGGACATGCAGTTCTGGTTGATTGTTTGTAATTTGCCTTTTGAATGTACCGAACAACATAGTAGCTGGAGGGCACAAACCATCACTTTGATGGCTTTAAAGGGTCCTTTTTGGAGGGTGGCTTTAAACGGTCCTTTTTGGAGGGTGGACTTACAGTGATTCTGGGCTTTCTTTGTGTCAAAGGAGCAGTTGATTAGCAAATACATAACCCCACATTCGAATGCTTGGAAGGTCTAAATCCAAATGGTTTTGATGTTGGTGTTTGAATTCTGATTTGGTACTGTGGAGTGTGGGCATGGCACTAGATTAGGCGCATGCACGCCGGCATTAAAGATTCATTTAGTTGATCTTACTCATTGAGTAAACGCGTACTTATTGTCAATTAGTTGTGTTTCTGTAATCTTTGGCATCTGCATTTATGAACTGATCACGCCAGATATGTTTCTATCCGTCATGAAAAGTAGTTTCTGAAGCTCGAAATCGTGGTCATACCTGTTTAATTGTTATATCTTTCCAGGGTTGTATATAAAATTTTAATTTGAAAGGGCAAAAAGTGGTAGCTGGAGCTGCCGTACTTGGTAAAATGCTTGCTTACCATTCTTGGCGTGTGATCAGGATCTCTTGTAGGGTCAAAAGTTTGGTTGCCAATGGGAACGGTCGGAGATTATAACCAATGTTCAACTGATTATGAACCAGATGAAGAGGGACCGGTGCTTATTTCGGCTCCATTTCCTTTAAGAGATGAGAAGCCTCAGCATGTTCTCATAGGAGAAACTTCCAAATGTTCGATTACTATACAGAATACCAGCAGTGACCAGGTGGAACTTTGGGGGATCAGGATTTTCTCGTCGAATCCTCCGAACTCGTTTGCGTTGTCTCTGATGGAACCGCCGTCTCTCAATTCAGACGAAAGATATGTTCGATCATTTCGTCAAGGTTCTGAATTGGAGGATAGAGTATTGCATCCACATCAGACTCTAAAAATTTGGTTATCCTGCAAGCCGAACGATATGGGCTTGCAGCAAGCCATCATCCATTTTGATGTGGAGGATGCTAGGATTGAACGTGTAGTCTTCTTGTTGGCTGAGGATAAGATCTCTCAGTCTCTGGCTCCAAACAGGTCATACATAAGAGGTCCAAGAAGAAAACAGTTTACCATGGAAAACTGTGAGTTTGTGGTTCCGTACCGTTCTGGGAGGGAAAAGACCCAAAGATCTAGGTCTCGTGTACTTCAGGAGTACCCCATCCCGAAGAATTTCAGGGAGTTGTTTATGAATAACCGGGTCCCTGATGTTCTTGATGAAGGTTTGACTACTGAGAACTACTCAGCTTACTTCAATGCATTAGTTATCATCGAAGAGCTAAACTTGGAGGTAACGATAATACTTAAGAAGCATTGAATAAGGATTCTTTATTCTTGTGATCTAAATAACCTTGGCACTCCTATTTTTTCATCTCAGAAAGAAATGAGGCGCCATAACATGGAGTGTGTCCAAATGACGAGGAAAGGCGCTCGTCTTCTAACTTTGGTGGTTCCTGGGCTTGCTGAGAAGAGGCCTTCACTTTTACAAGGCGATATTGTCCGGGTGAAGCTTGCTTATGAAGTCACGGCTCATACTATTCCTTACGAGGTTCGTTGACCATCTTGTATGGTATCTTTCAAACCACCTACGCATTAAAATTTTGTGCATTTTTCATTTATATTGCACGCTGTGTACTTTTGCTGGAGGATGAAAATTCACCTCACAGGGGAAGAGGTGGAGGTGTGATCACAAATAATTACCCTGTGGGGCTTTGAATTTTCCTAGTGCTCAGGAAAGAGAAAATAGATGCTCTATCTTCTTTTAGCCCCTTGAAGGTTTTTCCTTAAAAGCTGTTGAAGTATAAAACCTGATTAGCTGTTGATGTTACGAGTTCCTGAGAGAATCAATGCTATTGTGCCTTTTATTGCTATCTTTTTAGTTGAAATTACTCTCCTTGACTGATAACCTCACTATCAAGTGACTTACATGTTCATTGAAAATTACTGATTGATTGAGCACTGTTCAGGGCTGCATTCAACGTGTGGAAGCTGATGAAGTGCTTTTAAGATTTGCGGATGAATTTCATGAGCGTCATTATAACAAAAACTTTTACAGTGTTCAATTCGCTTGTAATCGGGTAAACATGAGGCGGTTGTATCAGGCCATTGAAGCTGCAGAGCGTTTAGGAAATGAAATTCTGTTTCCAACAGTTTCAAATGGCAGAATGTTGATCGAAACATCACCCTTTGTGCCTTTTACATCTAATTTGAATGAGGAGCAAATGCGTTGCGTTCAGATGATTCTGGGTTGCAAAGGTGCTCCTCCCTATGTGATTTTTGGGCCTCCAGGAACTGGTAAAACAATGACCTTGGTTGAAGCGATTTTACAGGTATACAAAACACGGAGTAGTTCAAGGGTTCTTATTTGTGCTGCTTCCAACAGTGCTGCAGATCATATACTTGAAAAACTAATCACAAATGAGGTTGCCCAAGTCAAAGAGAGTGAGATTTTCAGGCTCAATGCTACCAGTCGTCCTTACCATGATCTTCAGGCGGAACACATCCGCTACTGCTATTTTGTGGAGTCTGTCTTCAGATGTCCTCCTCTCGAGGCTTTAATGCGCTATAGGGTCATCATATCTACATATACGAGCTCATCCCTCCTTCGCACAGAAGGCATAGAAAGGGGTCACTTTTCCCATATTTTTCTGGATGAGGCCGGGCAAGCTTCAGAGCCTGAATGCATGGTTCCTGTCGCCAACCTTTGTGGGAAGGAGACGGTGGTTGTACTAGCTGGAGACCCGAAGCAACTTGGCCCCGTTATACAGTCCAAAGATGCGGAGGCTCGTGGATTGGGAAAATCTTTCCTAGAGAGGCTCTTTGAACACGAAAACTATCTGAATGAGGACATCAGGTTTGTGACAAAACTGGTGAGAAACTATCGGTGCCACCCTGCCATTTTAGATCTTCCTTCAAAGCTCTTCTATGAAGGGAAATTGTTAGCATGTAAGGAAAACTCCTGTTCTGCGATCCCATCTTATGATCTGCTTCCAAACAAGGAGTTCCCCATTCTGTTTATTGGCATTCAAGGCTGTGACGAGAGAGAGGGTAATAACCCGTCATGGTTCAATCGAATTGAAGCAAGTAAAGTCGTCGATTTCATCCAAAAGTTGACAGACAGTTCAAGTATGAGCGAAGCCGACATTGGGGTAATAACACCGTATCAGCAGCAAGTGGTGAAAATCAGAAAGGTACTCGAAACGTACGATATGTTGGGCGTCAAGGTGGGAAGTGTTGAACAGTTTCAGGGTCAAGAGAGAGAGGTCATCATTGTCTCCACTGTCCGATCGACATTGAAGCATACCGAGTTTGACAGAGCTCATTGTCTCGGATTCTTAAGCAACCCGAGGAGATTCAACGTCGCAGTAACCCGTGCTCGGTCTCTGCTCGTCATCATCGGGAACCCTCACATTGTTAGCAAGGTAACTGCACTTGACCCATTTCGGATCTTGAATCTTTGAAGGTTATGCACTGTGTATTGCTTGTACTGACAACTTATCACCGCAAAAAGGGCGGATATTTTGCGCATGACCAATGTTCATGACTGACCTCGATTCTTTGCTTTATCTAGGACCCTTACTGGGAAAAGCTTTTGCAGTATTGCGTCGACAATAATTCCTACCAAGGCTGTCCTCTCCCTGAAGGACCGGATGACGAGGAGGAGGAGTCTTTCATCGGGGGAGAAACCTAACAACTCTCATACTTCAGGGACCTGTAGAGATCTCTTGGGGGTAATTCCTGAAGACAACTGATGAAGCTGAACCTTTGAGATGTCTGGAGCTGGTTTTTCTGCACTTTTGCTTTGTACCATGTTAAATACATCTGTCCATATGCTTCTGATCGGTTAAACAAGAAGTTCATTTTTTGTGTTGTTGCTGCCGGTTTGGCCCCAGACCATGGAAGCATGGTCTAGTTTCCGCACTTAGCGGTTGGAAGGTTGTGTCTGTTCTCTGGTGCTGTTGTTTTTTCTGATCTGACTCTTAGAATTAGCAAACTTTCATGTGAAAATGTCCAATATCGCAAAAAACTCCAAATTGGTATATCCATGACAAAATTATCTAAAATTAATTTCTTGAGAGTAGAAAACTCTAAATTGATATATTTATGACAAATTTATCATTCGTTAGGTCCCGTTAAATTAGATAAATATCAAGAAAATTGGCATACTCATCAATTGTCATGTGTTATTCAGTTTAGTAATTTAACTGAAGTAAATTTGACATTAATTTTGGGTAAATTTATTATATGTATATCAATTTAAAATTTTTCGTAGTATTAATCGAAATACAAATATGATGCGATAAAAAGATCGTTTTTTTTTTTTTTTTTTTTTGGCTCGGTAATTGTTCTCTTGCATACGTGACTGCTGCATGTCACCGTTTCTCTTTCGAACGCCATCTGTTGCATGTTTTGCACACCTTCCTTCAGGCCACCTCAAGGCTTCGCCGAGTGCCCCAATAGATAAATAGCAAACATGAACGAACGAACTGCTGATAAATTATCCCCCAGTCCTCGAGTCCCTCAGATCCACGGCCTGCATTCACCTCCGCAATGAGCCAAGAACAGCCGCGCAGGAGGGCTCAAGAGCCCGTGAAATACGGCGACGTGTTCGCCTCCGTCGAGGGCGAGCTCGCAGGCAAGCCGGTGGCGCCCAACGACGCCGCTCTGATGCAGACGGCCGAGAACCTGATGCTCGGCCAGGTCCAGAAGGGCGCGGCCGCATCGGTGATGCAGTCGGCAGCCATGCAGAACGAGGATGCCGGCGTGGTCGGGCACGATAGCATGAACGAGATAGTGGCGGAGCAGGGAGTCAACGTGGCCGCCTCGGATCTTCCGGGCCGGCGCGTCATCACCGAGTCCATTGGGGGACAGGTATGGTTTTCAAGTGAACAGTCCGGTTAGTATTATCCTAACTGTCGTTCGGTACACGAACTAATTTGTTAGATATCGTTCGCTTGTTGTGGCTTCTTAACACAGGTCCTCGGACAATACTCGCAGCGGGCTCCTCTGGTGTCTGGTCCCGTCGTGCCTGAAAACAAAAACAAACCGAGCGGTGATGACGATGGCATAGGCGGCGGCCCAATCACGATTGGAGAAGCCCTGGAAACCACCGTCCTAACAATCGGAGACAAGCCGGTGGAGCGGAGTGATGCAGCCGCCATACAAGCTGCAGAAGTGAGAGCGACGGGCCGCACCACCATAGCTCCCGGGGGAGTAGCAGCCGCCGCTCAGTCGGCTGCAACTCTCAACGCCAGGACGACCCGGGCCGAGGAGAAGACGAAAATGGCTGATGTTTTATCGGTAATCAATCCGACATTACTCTTCGCAGTTTTCAGCATTTTGGTTTAGAAATTGGCATTCTGGCATAGATGTTGCAAGAGACGTACGTCGCCTAGAAACGCAATGACTCAGGGTAACGAAATGCTGACCGTTCTGTACAGGGCGCTTCGTCGAAGCTGCCTTCGGATAAGCCGGCGACGCGTGCGGATGTGGAAGGAGTCACAGCTGCCGAGATAAGGAACGACCCATTCCTGACCACGCATCCCGCGGGGGTTTCGGCAACAGTGGCGGCAGCAGCCCGGCTCAATTTCAGCAACAAGGACCGGAATGAGAAAGATAAAAGTCCCTGACATATAGTTCATGAATCTCCTATCCGATATACAGGTTAAGGTCTACTAGTACTAGCATAGATGTCCAAAATGTAAAAGAGAACAGCTCTGTTCTTCCCTGAAACTGCCTGAAACTGGCAGACTATGTACCTTGTTTCCTTCAGTATCAGAACTGGTTCGTGTTTCACACGGTCCGTTAAAGTATAATCTCTCTTTTCGAAAACATGTGGTGCACTGTTCCATCCATGGATCAATGACAAAGCTATAATTGGACATGATTAATTTAAGGATAAGTAGGTAGGCTCCAGAGCTGAAATCTGGAACCTATCATAATATAACTTATTCCCAATTTTTAGATCATGAATCCTACTCTATTTGTATTTGTTTGAAATTGGTTTCTGCAACCTATTTGGTTTTTTTAGTCCGGTTTCAGGTCCATTCAAGATTTTTTTTTTTCATTTTTTTGGTTCATATTCTATGACAAAATCATAAGAGATTATGAGCAATAAAATGGTTCAAAGTATAAGATAAATAACAAAAATCCCTATTTACTAAAATAATAATCAATAAGATAAATAAGTAGTCACGTTTGATTATAAACAATAAAAAATTCAAACACGTAACATAAAATAAAAATTATAAAACCCACGTAACATAAAATAAAAATTATAAAACCCCATTCTAAAAATGTAGGGGAAGAGAAAAGACTAGCAAAAGAGTTCTAAGGAAAGACAATGGCGGAAGGAGTGTTGAGGTTAGAATTTAAGGGGAAAAAAGTTAGGATTTTGAATTTAAGGGGAAAAAAGTTAGGATTTTGACTTTTTAACTTATAAAATCAATTCCGATACAAGGCGGCCTGGTCTAGTTCCCGAATGGGTATTCGCTCAGAAGTGTTGAGGTTAGAATTTAAGGGGAAAAAAGTTAGGATTTTGACTTTTTAGTTTATAAAATCAATTCCGATACAAGGCGGCCTGGTCTGGTTCCTGAATGGGTATTCGCTCAGAACCTGTTCATGGACTAATTTCAACCGATTCTAAAAATTTTAAAACCTGTTCCCGAATGGGTATTCGCTAGAACCTGTTCATGGACTAATTTCAACCGATTCTTAAAATTTTAAAACCTGTTCCCGAACTTGTTTTTAGGCGATCCAGTCCAGTTTCCAGGTAAAACTGATTTGGCTGCACACCCCTAGCTATAATGTTACATTTACATTGATGGAAGATGGAAGTTCATGCTCATCTTCTCCTCCTCCTCCACGGTTTATACATCCCAGTAACTGTCACCGAGAAGGGGGAGAAGACTGAGCTAATCAGCAAAAATGAATGAGAGAGAGAGAGAGAGAGAGAGAGAGAGAGAGATAGAGCTCCCGGGTAGATCTCATTTTTATGTTATGTAATCAAAACAACATAAAAAATTTTGTTTCTGCCGATACAATGTCCGACGATGATAAGAAAATATCAACTCTCAAGGATCACTTTCGAACTTGGCAAGAAGAGAAGTAGCAAAAAATTATCGACTCTCAACAATCACTTTTGAATTTGGCAAGAAGGGAAGTAACAACAAACTACACCATACATACTCGCAGAGCCTTACACGAGTTTGGTCGTACACTACTTTTTACCCCTACTCTTTTTTGAACTGACCACTGTCCATCCATCTGCATCAGCCGCCTGAGTTGGCCACCCCTCGTCTCTGGCTTGGTTGGCCAGAGTCGGGCTCGGCTGAGATTTCGGTGCATCCACCACCATGTACGGTGAATCATCCACAGTCATGTCTTCACTATCACTGTCTTCCTCTTCTTCTCCTTCAACGACCTACATAGACATGAAGTTGTGTCAAGGAGGCTTCTTGACTTGCATAACAACTCTCGCAGTTTTGATCTATGCAGTGGTCTCCAATGCAAGATAAATGTCTCCGTCAATACGCAGATGCACTTTACACAAAATACTTCTGGTGCCGCATGCAATTCACAGTGAGATCATGCAGATGATGTTTCCCAGAATATAATCGACAAATCCCCTTGTTGAGTGTATTCCTAGTTAATAAGCTGTACATGATAAGATAAATTTCATGTATAGCCAGCCCTGAGAAAAGCATCAGCAACCCTTATTATGAATGGGAATATCAGTTGCATAGTCTTAAAATGTCAAACCTTCAATGAGAACTTCATCTTGAAGACACCCGAATTTACATATCATGCTTAAAAGACTGAAGTATACGGAATGGTGATATAAGAAGAAATTCGCCGGGTCAAGATCTCAAAACAAAGAAAGTGGATTCCTAGCATCAACAACAGAGAAGAGGAAAAAATTGAAATGCAGGGAACGCCACCCAGAAGAATCTTAACATCGCAATAATACATAGACGGCCCTACTGTAGCTCCTCCTCACTATCTCCTTTAATATGCTTCCTACTTGAAAATTAAAGACAAGCAAGCAGAAACTAAATAAAGTTCCATTAAGCATGTCTCCAGTCTCAACCAAGACAGGATTGTAAACGGCTCGATTTGCTAGCACACTCAGCAGAAACTCAATGTGATCACAGCTACACCAGTGACCATCCCTCACAAGAAATTTCTTTTTTCCCCCAAACTTATGGTGAACGAAAAAGTTCCGCCCGAAGCAAGATGCCAAGTATGAAGATATGCACAATTCCCTTGCAAAAGATGAAGGTGGCCATGAGAGAAAGTAAAAATATATTGCGTAAGATCCATCTGTTTCGTTCATCCTCTTTATGGTCTGACCGAAGCAAAATTCACCACGCGATAACTTTACTCGCTGTTTTCCTAGATCAATTGTCCCAAAGGCTTTGTGATTATATATGTGCATTGCTGGAAAGGCAGCTTTATGCTTCGGAATAACGGTCTCATCACTTCCTTGCCGAGGTGCTATCGACAATGATAACCTAATTTCTTCAATTTTTTTCCAACAGATACAATACTCACATCATCAAGCAATAGCCCATCGCCTCAAACAAGAAAAACAAGGAACCTACAGCATCCAGCATCCAGGCAAAGCTTCCCACAAGAATTACCTGCTTGACATGCGCGGGCGCCACTCTCTTCAAAGCAGCCTCCCTCAGCTTCTCAACAGCCGCGCAGTTCCCTTCCAGGCATTCTTCATGCATAATCACCAACTTCTCCGCCACCTGCAGAGCAGTACCGCAGAGACTCAGCACAACGACGAGATCGTTTCATCAGCTCAAACCGACAACGGATGCCGCGAGGTCGCTTAGCCGCATACCTCCTCGACGCTGCCGTCTTCGGCCACGGTGTTCAGGGCAGTCATGGCTTCGTACAGAAGATCTTCCAAATCGTCGATGTAAAGAGGTTCTAATCGGATCAAAAAAAAAAAAATTACAGCGTTCAGCAAAACGAAACGCGCTGCGAACTATTCGAAAAACCTCCGCCTCCGCCGCCGCCGCCGCGGCGCGGCGTAATCGGGGCGGTGTGTCGTTACCTTTCGATTGCGTGAACCAGGTGAAGACGTCGTGGCCGAGCTCGTCGGCCCTCTGCCGCGAGTTCCGGCCGCCCCACTCGTTGTCGACCGCCATCTGGAGGGCCGACCACCGGGAGAGCGTCAGCGCCACGCCTTCCCTGAAGATCGGCACCGCCGGCTCCGGCAGCTGCCGCGGCGTCGGAGGTTCCATCTCCATATCTCTCTGTCTCGCTCGCTCTCGACGCTGGAGAGGGTCTGCCGAGGGTTTGTAGAGAGCGGCGAGCGCGGCGCGACGAAGAAGAGAGGCGGAGTTTGGAGAGCCGAGCCGAGCCGATCGGTGGGCGCCGCCTAGATAAGGTCGTCAGAACTCCAAGGAGGGGCGGCCGTGACGCTCGACCAATCATTCCAGTTCCCCGATAGAGTCCCGAAGCACCGAAAAGAGAATAGAGATAAAGATATACTTAACTGCTTGAGATTTTTTAACCTTTCAATGAAATAAGGAAGAGTGAAGATCCACGAGCTTTCTGAAAACTTAAATAATTCCTTTCCCATACAAGAGTTCCAATGCTGTAGTAGACTCTCGCTTATAGGATAACCCAAATGCATAAGATTCGTTAACCTTCCAATGGAATCAGGGAGAATGGAGATCCTCGACAATTTTACATCCAAATCGAGTAATGATTTTAGATCCCCGATAGAGTTTGGAAGCTCTTGTAATGCGTGGCAACCGGATAAAAGCAAATAGAGCAATGATTCTAGATCCCCGATAGAGTTCGGAAGCTCTTGTAATTCACAGCAATCGGATAAAAACAAACAGAGCAATGATTCTAGATCCCCGATAGAGTTCGGAAGCTCTTGTAATTCACGGCAACCGGATAAAAGCAAATACTTGAGATTCTTTAACCTTCCGATGGAATTAGGGATAACGGAGATACTCGAATATTCTAAATCCAACCTGACCAATGATTTTAGTTCCCCAATAGAGTCCGGAAGCTTACGTAGATTCTTACATGAATAAAAGGACAAATGTGTGAGACTCACTAACCTTCCAATAGAATCAGGGAGAACGGAGATCCCCGAGAAAGATGAATTCAACTTGACCAATGATTCTAGCTCCCCAAGAGAGTGTGGAAGTTCAAGTAGACCATTGCATCTAAATAAAAACAAATACTTGAGATTCTTTAACCTTCCAATGGAAGAAGGGAGACTGTAGATCCCTGTAAATCCTAAATTCAACTTGACCAACAATTTCAATTCTCCAATAGAGTCTGGAAGCTCACATAGATTCTCGCAAAAAGACAAATCCAAATGTGTGAGATTCAACCTTCCAATAGAGTGAGGAAGTTGTTTGATATCAGGTTGATATTCAATCGAGCAAAAAAGTATCTGACGTATATCCTTATGACGATTTGCTTTTTTGTCGAAGTAGGGCATGATAATCTTCGACAAGTATTCTAGAGAACTGATTTCTTCGGGCAACCTTTTGAGGGAACTACATCCTCTGATATCCAAAGTATCGAGTAGTTTTAGCTTATCAATTGAGCTATCAATCGTAGACAACTTCCGACACTTTGTGAGAATCAATTTAACCAACTTGCCAAACTTTGAAAAATTGGGTGTCTTGGTTAACTCACGGCACTCCGTCAAATCTAGAATTCTCAATTTCGCTGCCTACAGTGGAAAAACAAGGCGGATTACATGTCGACAAAAAGTACGAGCCTGTGAAGGTTAATTGATAAATTTGAAGTGAACATGAGTGAGGTGTGTTGGTACCTGGATTTGCCTCCATCCACCCCAATCATCGGTGATCTTGCTCCTTGAAAGTTGAGCACAACCAAATTCTCCAGGTAAAGATTCGTCGCTGAAAAATCCAGCGAGCAACAAAGCCAAGAAAGCCATCTCAGACTACGAAGACAATTTTCGAAGTCGCCTACGAAAGTCAATCCTTCCCCTCCAAGGAACCACAGCTCTGGCAAACAGGCTATTTCATCGGGTGTTATGTCATGACTGACGCATAAACTGAGTGCTTGGACAGCTCCTTTTTCCTGTCAGCAGTAGCAGAGAATAAAGATGAGCGTGCAACATAAGTAGTAAAACATCAATGCTAGTAGTCAACAGTATTAGTTGTTCTTCTTTGACCCCAATCTAATTAAATCATACGCAAATTTTAACAAAGTAATTAATTATCTTTCTCTTAACTTGAAAATAAGGCAAATCAAGCACGTTTAAACTGCCCATTCGATGTTGATTCGTTTGTCTTTTCATAGACTAAACCCCTTTTCGAAGGAAACAAAGAGCTCATTTTCATTCTCACCAAAACAAGAAATGAAGAATTTCAACTAACCAAACCGTGCGCTAGTTTTCTTCTCGTTTCACATGGGTAAGGCATGAAAACATATACTTTCCTTGTCTAAGAGTTGCTTTCTATTACTATGTAAGTTAGAAAACAAAGCAGGCCATCAACCGATATTCTCAATTTTTGGAAAATGACCAAAGATTTTGCTGGATTGATTGAATCTTCTACTCTAAACGTCACCTTTTTGCTCCTTAGTATGTCTATAGTATTCTCATCAATCCGCACCCAACGGCGCTTTCCAGGATCTTTGAAATTCTCTTCCTTGACAATGTACCTTCCTAGATCTCGAACTTCATCGTGCATCCAGAACCTATTGTCCTTATCGATCTTTATCAACGACATGCGGAGAAGAAGATTAATTGTGTTGCGTGGAGAATTGCTGCCAGTACGCCACATGTACTCCGCATAAGTCTTATCTTCCCCGATGCAAAAACATGCTATGTCTAGGAATATGGCCTTTTCTATTGTGTCCAATTTATTGATACTTATCATTAGTGTATCTCGAACGCGCTTATCTGGGGCTTGCTTTAAGTCCTCCAATGTCTCCCCCCACTCGGATTTGACAGTGTTGGCGAAAAGAGAACCCACGACTTCTAGAGTCAAAGGAAGCTTTCCCATGCTTGAAACAACTTCTTTTGAAAATTTGTACCAATCATCTGGAGGAGTATCACTTCTAAAAGCATACTTGCTGAAAAGCTGAATCGCTTGATTAGAAGGCATCTCCTTTACCGAGTAATCCATGTAATTGCTAGGTTGTGTTTGGTAGTCTTCATTTTGTATTGTCCCTAGGTCCCTGAGTGTGACAATGATCCTACTTCCACAACCAAACCAATCGCAGCTCCCTGCGAGGTTCTCGAGTTGCTTTTTCTCATCCACATTATCGACAACAATCAGAACTTTCTTTTTGCGAAGTCCTCTTGTTATGCGATCAATCCCGGTGTTGGTGTCGTAGATTTCTTGAGCAAAGTTCGCCCCCTGTGTTTCAGCTAGTAGCTTCTTTTGCATCTCTAAAAGATGATGACTTTGGACATCTTCAAGGAAACTACTGCAGTTGAATTTAGACCGAAATCGGTTGAAGATAATACTAGCAAGAGTTGATTTACCAATACCGCCCGTCCCATGGATTACAACAAAACGCACATGGTCATTAGAGTCAACATCCAACAATTCCTCTATATGTTGTAGATCATCCGTTTCAACTAGATGGTTTGGAAGATGTCTGTTCTTCCCATCCAGCTTAAGTAGAACCTCTCGAACAATCTGTTTTATAAGTACACCGTGCCTGCCAACATAAGCTACATATATTAAGAACGATTTACAAACAATGGCAGTTTTGCAATTGAGAAATTTGAATCCATTTACAATGAAAACTATCTAAATTACAAAGGGCTTGAATTAGTTGTTTTGGCTGCTGCCCAGATCTCCATTGTTTGGATTTGAACACTAACTACTGCATAAACTCTCATCGATTGAGTTTAAACGCTAATACTTAGTTTGGATGCAGTGATCAAGAGGAAATGTAAAGGCCTAGGATATTGATCAAAGGAAAGCAATAATTGGATTTTATGATTGTTTGTATGCTTACGAAAGGAAAATATATGAAATGAAGGA
The DNA here is from genome assembly GCA_014182515.1 of Eucalyptus microcorys. NCBI lineage: Eukaryota > Viridiplantae > Streptophyta > Magnoliopsida > Myrtales > Myrtaceae > Eucalyptus > Eucalyptus microcorys. The sequence goes on along the minus strand of CM024569.1, from coordinate 43,791,502 downwards.
AATTAGGTCATCCAATTTTTGGTTAAAGAAAAGGAGTGGAAAGGAATATAATAATATCTTTATGACTATTTTGTCCTCCTACTTATTCATAGATTAAATAAATGAAGATTAAGTTTAGTGACTTTGGCTAGTTAAAGATTCAATTTGAGCAACAATTAACTCACGCCATAGGAAGCTCACTAAAGTGTCCAAGTCACCTCTCTCTCTCTTCGGAAATCTCGATAAGATCTGGGAGACTCCATCGAGATACTGTCAATATAGCCATTACCCTTGCGGAGACGTCAGAGAATCGTGACAAGCCAAGCTAATTAAAAAAAAAAAAAGAGTTAATACCCTAAAAAATCCCAAATTAGTACATATGTGACAAATTTATCCTAAACTATTTTTTTAACAACCAAAAACTCCAAATTGGTATACTTGTGACAAATTTACCTTATGTTAGTTTTAGTTAAATTTTACTGTCAAATTATTAAGTTAAATGATACGTGATAATTGACTGGTATACTAATTTGGGATTTTACGCTCTGTTTGTCACAGATTACAATTTTTATGATGTCTTTGTGGTATTAATCCAATTTAACATATGGTAAATTTGTCACAAATTTACCAGTTTGAGGTTTTTTTCAGTCGAATAAATTAGTTTGGGGTAAATAACCAATTTATGATTTTTTTATGGTCAGTTGGAATAAATTTGTCACAGGTGTTCCAGTTTTGGGTTTTTCATGGTTAAAAAAATAATTTGGGGTAAATTTGTTACATGCGTAGCAGTTTGGGGTTTTTTTAAGGTATTAACCCAAAAAAAAAAAACCAATTAATGTGTGACAAGTGTCTGAGTTTTTCAATGAACAAAGTGAGGGTGTGATGCGAGATTGTTGCTTCTAGCAATCACCAATGTAATACTTGTTATGCTGAAGTTTAATAGTTTTAATAACTATAACTGTACTGAGTTTAAAAATATAAATCTCTTGCTCTCTTTGGTTTCATGAATAACATATGTAATAAAGGTGGAATATTATCAGAATTTCTAAAATACTGCTAAAATCAGAACTATGAAATAAATGGCTTTTACTGCAATTAAATGGGCTGTTTATGTTCCGCTTTTTTCTTTTTCTTTTTTGTAAGAAGCACCATTAAACACAAGGGAGAGCCGTGATATGTTATAGATAAAATTCACCACCATAACAGTCTACATAGTTACTTTAATAATAGTAGAGAAGATGTGACCAGACCTGAGTTTCCTGTTTCTGCATAAAACAAATAAATTGTTTTTTTTGTTTTTGTTTTGTTGAAAACCGATGTTCATCATATAATTTTTAGATATTTCTAATGTGTACGCAACATTTTGGAGATTGATCAAATATTCATAAGCTAGTAGTACAAAATCAGGATGTTTGATCTACAATGAATAAGCATTAATATTTGTCTGTTTGTTGTTTTTGTTTTTCTTTTCTCTAAATTGTTGAATATTATTTACTTTGCTATTTATATTTGTTTTGCGGCTTTTGACAACCAAACAAGATGCTAACTCAACATTCAATAACTTGACCATGACAAAACATTCGCACTAACTTTTTTTCACTTATATATCAATTATGGAGAAGTTAATAAGCCGAAGAGTAATTGAATATGATATAAAAGTCGATCTATATCTTGTATAACTTGACCAATTAAATTTTATCTTAAAAATAAATACTTCACATATTATACTAAAAATATAGCTAAAAAGAGTTGTCAAAAAGTTACCCTTGCCCTTCCAGCTTCCAGCCTACTGTAGTCGGAATCTCAACAAGGGCATCCCTCCAGCGCTTCACTTCAAGGGAGCCATACTTCTTCTCATGTTCAGGCAGGGCATCTCTGTACAGTTTGGTTCTACACTTGACGTCATCTGGCGTAACATTGAAGAAAACGGGAAGAATCTCCTTCTTCCCGTCCGACTTTGAAGTGCAATCTCTCATATGTGCAACCTCACGCAGACACCACGAACTGGTAGCGAATCCCTTAGAAAAGATGGGGATATAGATTTGAGAGTCATCCAGGGCTTGCAAAAGCTCTCCCTCGATCTTCTGACCGACGCGGAGCTTTTCATTGTCTTTGAAGACGCGGATTCCTATGTCCTCCATGTCACAAAAGAGACAACTGACAAAGCTATCCCGAGTATCGGGTCCCCTAAAACTGAGGAACACCTCATACTTCATTCTTGATGTGTTGGTGACTGGTGCGCGTAGCAATCGAGACTTGAGATAGAATTGATCTGAAAGAAAATTTTCAATGAGCTTTCATGACTCGGCCATCGACTGGCTATGGTAAATTGCCGAAGAAATCGAAAACGTAGAGATCGAAGTCGCAGCACGCCGAAATGTGAATCATTTTACGAAGAAACTGAAAAAGAAACCACATAAAGAGCAAATACCTAGCGGGCTGATTGAAGGCCAACCGACGAACGCGAGGCTGCGATCCGAGAGATCGAGATCGGGAGAAGACAAGAAGGCGAGTCTGGCGAAACTCGCCGGAGGAGAAAATATATGCATAAATATAGAGAGAGGAGGGGGTGTGGAACTGGTTTTAAATCTAAGACATTTTAGTCCAAATGCTCTGCGTAAGATGACTTTATGGTGCATGTATTCGTGAAAAAAAAAAAAATTTAAAAAATACTCTTCGAAAAATAATAATTTGTATTGATTAAAAAATTGAATACATGAAAAATATTTTTACCATCCACAAAAATAGTTACTTGTGAATTATTGTCTATAATGAAAACATTTTTCGTTGATTAAATTTTTTAAGCAATGTAACTAATTATTTTTCAAAAAATGTTTTTCGCATATTAAATCTTCCGGAAAACAAACGCATTCTTGATGTGAGAACTTGCTGCTGGTGATTCGTGTGAATCTCCGGAAAGACATCTCGAATTGAAAATTCTCAAACCAGTGCTTTTGTGTCCAAATGATAATTTCTACTCCCTCTACCCGCTACCCAAGAAGTGCCTGTATAATGGCTCTCTTGCTCATTTGTCTCTTAAATCTTCTGGACAAAGCCATGAAAAGCTGCACTTGAGTCTCTTGAAACTTCAAGCCTAGCGCCAAGGACGAGCTCCAGCTTATTCAGCTCCCTCTGAATATCATTTGCTTATTGCGGCATTGCACAACTGATAATGCAATTTACTTGCATTTACATTGTCATGAAGGAATCTACAAATATCCTCTTTCCCGACCATCAACACGAGGCAGAACTTGCAATAGAATAATCCGTAAAAAAAAAAAAAAGAAAAAAAAAAAGAGAAGAATTAATGACTTCCGTTGATTAATTATACAAGCGATGGGACTGGTCAACTTTGGCCATTCATTTTTCTAGGGCGCCCAACAGGCCTAAACCACCAAGGTAACAATAAGTCGCTTAATTTTTTTATAACGTGCCATCAGGGGCATATGCATATGATCCACCTAGTAATTTCTAGACATAGAGTAGCTTGCTTGATGTGTCAAGCGTTATCAGACAGAGTAGTTTGATGTGAACCTGAGAAGGACAATAATGCAATTGAAAAGGGTGAAAAAAAGGACAATAATGCAATTGAAAAGGGTGAAAAGAAAGGACAGGGAAACCCTCGCATGTGCGTATGTTATGGAATAAAAAGAAAAGTTGAAGGGAGACCTGAAGTTTCTCAAAACTGCCAAACGACTTTTACAGATACTGGATCGGAAGGTACCTATGCTTGTCCTAAAATAAAATATAAAGAAAATAATAAACATGCCTTTCCGGTCAAACACATAAAATTCTCGGGTCGGAGAGTGCCTGTGCTTGTCCCATTTTCAACTTTAACCATGAAAAAAATCCTGAAAACACAAACATAAATTGTTGGAGGTGGCACGAAAGTAGATTTAGGCAGTGGAATTATATCACGAACCATGAAATTGGGTGGATGCTCTCAAATACTCAATACTCAATATCAATACTAAACAACATATAACATATCTTGTATATATCTCCATGCATGCGTATTATTTTATTAGCATTTAGCTCTATCCATTTTTCAGTATAAATTGATCTTTTTGAAAGGGGATAAAATGAAGACTATATATGTGCAAATCTTCTAAAATCCTCAACAGAAAGGGAGAAATAAAATAGTCAAAGGCTACATTTTCAGGAAGAACAAACCCAGCTCATGATTACTCCCCTCAAGCGGTCTATATCTCCGACTAGAGATAATTACTCTCATTTTCCATAAGCTTGTTACATCAACATAGCATTCTAAAATATCATGCTACGTAATTCATTAATTTACAGGTTCGTGCCGATTAAAATGAATAGGAAGATGAAGGACAAAGAAAAGAAAGTGCGGGCCTTGCTTATGGGCGTTTTAAGGAGACTAGAGAAAGCGACAAACTCGGGGCAGTTCCGCTATCTCCAAACCCTTAAACAATCCTCACTGATGGTTCCACTCTCTACAACTTTTATTTTTAATATTTCTTTAGTTTTTGTCTTTTTTTTTTTTTTAGCTTTGCTCCAAATTTTTTTTAAATTTCTTTGGTTATTTTAATTTCCATGACATGACGCTACATTAGCACCATATCAAAGCCATGTATGCAAAAAGATAATACAAAATACCACGTTAGATTTTGGAATCCATGTTAGCAAATCTAGTTATGAGTTTGCCGAAAGGATAAAATTGCACTCAATGCAAAACATGTAGGACTTGATTGCACAAATTCAAAATTTAGGACTTGATTACATATTTGGCCAAACATTTAAGATTGTTGATGTTATTTTCCCTTCTAAGAGCCTAAAGCAAGAACAAATGTGGTGGATACCAAACATTTTTTTTACCGAGGAAGAAAGTTGGGATCACACGGCCCGCCAGTGGATACCAAATATTCTTATAAGAAAGTAACAAATACAGGTCACTCAGATAAAAATTCTAATGTGATACCCATTCTACATTGGTCTTCTCTACTGAGAAGAGCTCTGCTATTGACGGGCTTCCGCATCTCTTTTCTCTGTGGAGCACGAAGTAAAAATTTCATTACATACAGGAAAATAGGCATGTAAATTCATAGGCAATTTCATTGAAGAGCTGAGATTGATGTCATTTTTTTCCCCAGGTTCCCACTCGAGAAATTTCTTCATCCTTCTCTACAACAATCATATGACGAGAAAAGGCATATTGCACATACATGGTTCGTGTTATTTTCGCAAGATAAAGCATACATTGCGCATTATAATTTAGGATTGCATCAAGTGTATTATAACATGTCCCTCTTCAAATGATGCTGGGTCTTAGTGAAAAGTGAGTTGTCTCTTTGTCTGATACCGACATGTGATGAGAAAAAGCAGAGATCCTTTTCCTTGTCCGACCAGAATGTAGGACCCGATGCATGTGATCGTGGGTCATTCATTTCTTTCTCGTAGCCTAACTTTTGGTTCGAATTATCTCGGGCTGGCATTGATTTGGCGATAGGACAGCAGACAGCACCTCTTTCCTTCATTCATCGTCCCAACATCTGATGAAAGCGATCCCAACCGTCGAATCAGATGACTGCGTCTCAGGATCCATCGGGAGGGGAATTCGCGTCGAACGGTTGATTTCTAGTTGCGGTGCGTTGGAAAAGCTGAGACAGGGCAGCACCGAAGGGACGCGGAAATGATCGTCCAGAGAGATGCGTTAGAATAAACTTGTAGATTAGGAGCAAAAGAAGCATATGGGCTGTGAGGACAAGTTTTCACGCCAACAAGTGCAAGGAAAGTGATAACGCGCGGAATAGGGTGGCTATTTTCAAGCCATGTCCATGTGATAAACACATGAAATTTCCCCTCAACTGCCTGCGAAATTCCAATGCAAACGCAAGGAAACTGAAAAAGCAGAAGGACAGACACGTACGTTACTTTATGTCTTTCGTGTTTCTCCACTACTTTGTTTTTTTCTTTGACAAGTCAAGTCAATTGCAAGTTGATGCATGAAGCATACATAAAAGATAAAGAGAGGAAAGAGACACGAAGAGGACGGGAGACTTTTGCAATGGGGTCAAAACTTTTTGAGGCTTCTTAGTTGCTTGGATGTTAAGTTGAAAATGAGAGGAAATTGTGGGGCAGGTAAATACAATGAATTTGCGTTCTCGTTGTATGTAAATGTTTCACATCTCTAGCAACATTTTTGAATTTTATATAGGCTTCATCACTGATTCCACGTGTTCTCAAGCTCCAAAAGAGCAATTGAGTCAACTATCTACGAATTTCCTTACGTCTATTTTAGTGATGACAGAATACTCAGAAGCTAATAACATGCACATTTAGTATGTTATGTTGAAAAAACGTCAATTGTTTTGATGGACCTCTAAATTACAAGAGGTGAACAAATTACATGACATTGGATTGTCGTCAAAGAGTTTTGAATGTGGATGATCAATTTGGATGGACCATGGTACAAGCAGTGAATGGACAATATGACAAAATATTGATGAGGAATCTGGATGAAATTACAGGTAGAAAGTGGATAATAAGCAAGACATGATGGATTTCTACTACACTTGGTGAAAAGACTCATCTTCAACATTTGATTTGAATTCAAATTGGTATTTTATAGCTGGAAAAGACTCAGCAACAAGGACCGGAATGAGAAAGATAAAGTCCCTGACATATAGTTCATGAATCTCCTATCCGATATACAGGTTAAGGTCTACTAGTACTAGCATGGATGTCCAAAATGTAAAAGAGAATAGCTCTGTTCTTCCCTGAAACTGGCAGACTTATGTACCTTGTTTCCTTCAATATCAGAACTGGTTCGTGTTTCACACGGTCCGATTAAAGCATAATCTCTCTTTTTCTTTAATGGAAGGTAGGTAGGCTCTAGAGCTGAAATCTAGAACCTATCATAATATAACTTATTCCCAATTTTTAGATCATGAATCCTACTCTACTTGTTTTTTGAAATTGGTTTCCGCAACCTATTTGGTTTTTTTAGTCCGGTGTTAGGTCCATTCAAGATTTTTTTTTTTTCATTTTTTTGGTTCATATTCTATGACAAAATTATACGAGATTATGAGCAATAAAATGGTTCAAAGTATAAGATAAATAACAAAAATCCCTATCTACCAAAACAATAATCAATAAGATAAATATGTAGTCACATTATAAACAATAAAAAATATCAAACAACAAAAAATTCAAACATGTAACATAAAATATAAATTATAAAACTCCATTCTCAATTTATCCAAAAAATGTAGGGGAAGAGAAAAAACTAGCAAAGAGTTCTAAGGAAAGACAAAGGCCGAAGGAGTGGAGGTTAGAATTTAAGGGGAAAAAGGTTAGGATTTTGACTTTTTAGCTTATAAAATCAATTCCGATACAAGACTGGCCTGGTCTGGTTCCCAAATGGGTGTTCGTTCTGAACCTGTTCATGGACTAATTTCAACCGATTCTAAAAATTTTAAAACCTGTTCCCGAACTTGTTTTTAGGCGATCCAGTCCAGTTTCCAGGTAAAACTGATTTGGTTGCACACCCCTAACTATAATGTTACATTTACATCGATGGAAGATGGAAGTTAATGCTCATCTCCTCCTCCTCCACCGTTTATACATCCCAGTAACTGTCACTGAGAAGGGGGAGAAGACTGAGCTAATCAGCAAAAATGAATGACAGAGAGAGAGAGAGCTCCCGGGTAGATCTCATTTTTATGTTATGAATCAAAACAACATAAAAAATTCCGTTTCTGCCGATACAATCTCTGACGATGATAAGAAAATATCAACTCTCAAGGATCACTTTCCAACTTGGCAAGAAGAGAAGTAGCAAAAAATTATCGACTCTCAACAATCACTTTTGAACTTGGCAAGAAGGGGAGTAACAACAAACTACACCATACATACTCGCAGAGCCTTACACAAGTTTGGTCGTACACTACTTTTTACCCTTACTTTTTCTTGAACCGACCACTGTCCATCCATCTGCATCAGCCGCCTGAGTTGGCCGCCCCTCGTCTCTGGCTTTGTTGGCCGGAGTCGGGCTCGGCTGAGATTTCGGTGCATCCACCACCATGTACGGTGAATCATCCACAGTCATGTCTTCACTATCACTGTCTTCCTCTTCTTCTCCTTCAACGACCTACATAGACATGAAGTTGTGTCAAGGAGGCTTCGTGACTTGCATAACAACTCTTGCAGTTTTGATGTATGCAGTGGTCTCCAATGCAAGATAAATGTCTCCGTCAATACGCAGATGCACTTTACACAAAATACTTCCGGTGCCGCATGCAATTCACAGTGAGATCATGCAGAAGATGTTTCCCAGAATATAATCGACAAATCCCCTTGTTGAGTGTATTCCTAGTTAATAAGCTGTACATGATAAGATAAATTTCATGTATAGCCAGCCCTGAGAGAAGCATCAGCAACCCTTATTATGAATGGGAATATCAGTTGCATTGTCTTAAAATGTCAAACCTTCAATGAGAACTTCATCTTGAAGACACCCGAATTTACATATCATGCTTAAAAGACTGAAGTATACGGAATGGTGATAAAAGAAGAAATTCCCCAGGTCAAGATCTCAAAACAAAGAAAGTGGATTCCTAGCATCAACAACAGAGAAGAGGGAAAAATTGAAATGCAGGGAACGCCACCCAGAAGAATCTTTGCATCAAAATAATACGTAGACGGCCCTACTGTAGCTCCTCCTCACTATCTCCTATAATATGCTTCCTACTTGAAAATTAAAGACAAGCAAGCAGAAACCAAATAAAGTTCCATTAAGCATGTCTCCAGTCTCAACCAAGACAGGATTGTAGACGGCTTGACTTGCTAGCACACTCAGCAGAAACTCAATGTGATCACAGCTACACCAGTGACCATCCCTCACAAGAAATTTTTTTTTCCCCCAAACTTATAGTGAACGAAAAAGTTCCGCCCAGAGCAAGATGCCAAGTATGAAGATATGCACAATTCCCTTGCAAAAGATGAAGGTGGCCAGAGAGAAAGTAAAATATATTGCATAAGATCCATCTGTTTCGTTCATCCTCTCTATGGTCTGACCGAAGCAAAATTCACCACACGATAACTTTACTCGCTGTTTCCCTAGATCAATGGTCCCAAAGGCTTTGCGATTATATACATGTGCATTGCTGAAAAGGCAGCTTTACGCTTCGGAATAACGGTCTCATCACTTCCTTTCCAAGGTGCTATCGACAATGAAAACCTAATTTCTTCAATTTTTTTCCAACAGATACAATACTCACATCATCAAGCAATCGCCAATCGCCTCAAACGAGAAAAACAATGAGCCTACAGCATCCAGGCAAAGCTTCCACGAGAATTACCTGCTTGACATGCGCCGGCGCCACTCTCTTCAAAGCAGCCTCCCTCAGCTTCTCAACAGCCGCGAAGTTCCCTTCCAGGCATTCTTCATGCATAATCACCAACTTCTCCGCCACCTGCAGAGCAGTAACGCAGAGACTCAGCACAACGACGACATCGCTTCATCAGCTTAACCCGACAACGGATGCCGCGAGGTCGCTTAGCCGCATACCTCCTCGACGCTGCCGTCTTCGGCCACGGTGTTCAGGGCAGTCATGGCTTCGTACAGAAGATCTTCCAAATCGTCGATGTAAAGCGGTTCTAATCGGATAAAAAAAAAAAAAAATTTACAGCGTTCAGCAAAACGAAACGCGCTGCGAACTATTCGAAAAACCTCCGCCGCCGCCGCGGCGCGGCGTAATCGGGGCGGTGTCGTTACCTTTCGATTGCGTGAACCAGGTGAAGATGTCGTGGCCGAGCTCGTCGGCCCTCTGCCGCGAGTTCCGGCCGCCCCACTCGTTGTCGACCGCCATCTGGAGGGCCGACCACCGGGAGAGCGTCAGCGCCACGCCTTCCCTGAAGATCGGTACCGCCGGCTCCGGCAGCTGCCGCGGCGTCGGAGGTTCCATCTCCATATCTCTCTGCCTCGCTCGCTCTCGACGCTGGAGAGGGTCTGCCGAGGGTTTTCAGAGAGCGGCGCGTGCGGTGCGAAGAAGAAGAAAAGGCGGAGTTTGGAGAGCCGAGCCGAGCCGAGCGGTGGGCGCCGCCAAGGGGGCGATATGAGAACCGGAGCGAACCCGGTTCAGCTTCGGAGGCCTCGTTCGGTTTTTGGGCCTCTCACAAGTTTATGTTCGAGATAATGACATGAACAAACAGTACCTGAATTTTAACTTAATATGCATTTTGATCTCTGAAATTTTAATTTATTCAATTAGGTATTTGAATTTTAAATCAATGTGGAACCTAAAATTTTGGTGCATGTGATTATATTGAACAAATAAAAAATTCAGGAACTATATTACTTATTAGTTTAAAGTTCAAGGATCAAATTACACGTTGAACCAAAATTTAAGAACTATTTGTGTCATTATCCATTTATGTTTTTAATGCAAAGCAATTTTTTTTAAAAATTTTCTTTTAAGAAATAAAATCTGGGAAAAATTATAAATAAAAACTCGAAATGCTTTCGTTTTTCTTAAATAAGAGTCCAAGTAAATTTTGTTTCAAATAAGTACCAAAAATGGCCAAATCATCCCAAATAAAGAACTGGAGTGGAACTACCACCCCATGTGGTGGCAGCGTTGGTTCGGGCTTTGTCCTCCTCAAGACGGGGACAAGTTCAAATCCCAGCATCGTCATTTGTGGACTTACCCGTGGCGTCAGGGTGGTGGTTTCCTTAGCGTCACCCCAGGATTTATTCGCTACCGAATGTACAGGGTTCCTTGGGTCACCAAAAAAAAAAAAAAAAAGAATGCGACATGCGACACGACACGACACGATAAGTCGACACGTCATTTCTAAAAATACAAATAATTCCGACGTATTTGTGACACGATGTATATTAAATATATATTTTTATATGTACATATTTAATAATCATTTTTATAATTATTTCAATCAAATTAATTTGAATCAAATTCATAAATAAATAACTAATTAAAAAAAGTCTAGAATAAATATACACTAAAAACATTAATCTGTTATTTATTAATATCATTCACTATTTTAATTTGATAAATTTAACTCTATTTCAATAATTCATAAAATTTGGAGAAAAAACAAGCGATCCATATTATGAACTCGCATGTCAAATATGTTGGAAGAGGAGGGGTGAATTGCGGATAATGGAAAGTGGGAGTTAGAAGAGAAGAGAAAACTAAGTTTTTATTTTTCTCCATTTATTATTTTTATTATTGTGTTTTATTTTTTCACACACATATATATATTTTTTTTTTTGACCTCTCATTTATTGAATTTTTAAAATTGGCTTCAATATCGGAATCACATGTCGAAAACTCATATGTTAGAATTTCGACTTGAGTGTCGAAGAGTGTTAAGAAAGTTGACTAGGTGTTGGATTTTCCGACACGTGTTGATCAAGTGTCAGAAAGTGTCCAAGAGTATCGGAGAGTGTCGACACGTGTCGAAGTGTCCGATATGACATGAACGCTCTTGGAGAGTGTCGATGCTTCATAGCTCTCAGGTCAAAGGGCATTCTCGCCTTTTAATTTATTTTTTCTATTTATTTATTTATTTTTTCTTTTTTTTTCCCCTTCCCTTTACCAGCCATGACGGCCCTCGCTAACGTTGGGCAAGGGCACTCATCGCTAGATCTGACAAGGGTTGCCCTCACTGGATTTCGCTTGAGCAACGCTCTTCCCACCCACTCCAGGCAAGGTGACCCTTGCTCGACATTGGCAAGGGCAACCCTTGCCAGATTCAACGAGCCCTCGCTTGAGGTAGGCGACCTCCATTGACCATCAATGGTGATGGTCGGGAGAGGGAAGAGGAAAAAAGAAAAAAAGAAAAGAAAAAGAAAAAAAATATGGTTACAATTTTTTTTATTAAAATACCCCTTTTTTTCCGATGATTGGAATAGTCATTAGTCACCTAAAGGCTCTTATTTGAGAGGATTTTGACTACTTTAAACTCTTATTTAAAACAAAATATATTTCAGGCCCTTATTTAAGAAAACGAGAATACTTTAGGCCTCATTTAGAATTTTTCCTAAAATCGGGCAACTTTTCTTTTCTTTTTTTCTTGATTTTCTAAAATGTGGCAAGTTACCATAAAGGTCGGCAAATTTAAGTTATTGTTAGTAAATTGTTTATTTGAATATTCTGCCAAAATCGCAGTATTAATAAGTTATATATATATAAAAGATTGATTATCGGAATGATTTACCAAACCCTTTCTCATTAAGTTTCCCAATAATTCTAAATTACTTGCTCCCATTTGAGTGACTTTCAAAATAATATGAATCGACATGAAATTAACATGCCCGAGTGTTTTTTTTTGTAGGTTTAACAAAAAATTATAAATGCTTCGCGATAGCACGACTTCTTATATTAGATATGCAAATAGGAATTCCCAATTCTCTATAATAAATGATAATTACCGTATCGGTGAACTTTGTATATATAGAGAATCGATCAATATTCATCTTTTTCAAGATCTTGATCTTCATGAGTCTAAGCAACTTGGAAAGTCTGAGTTCAGCCACCGGATTATATGCAAAACAAGTTCACAACTGCCTTCGCCAATGTGCTTCATCAGTTTTCTGCTGATAAAACTAAGCTTCCCTCATAGAATATCTGCTAAGTTGCTTGTAAGATCAATATAAGGTAATTTGGTACCCGAAAGATGATTATGAAGCACAGCGCACCGAATCAGAAGCTCGGGTTTCATCTGTACAGCATTGAAAATTCGAGAATAGAACAGGACCGAAGCATGGAATCAAACAACGTACGTAGGAAATTACAGACATCTTATTCAGATGCTAAAGTCCCTTGGACTGCAAGAGAGAGGAAAAGATCATATAGTGTATCATTGACAAATAAGTTCCAGCAAACATCTATACATGCTGAATTTCAAACAAAAGCAAGTCATTCCTGGGAGTGAGCCGGAGTCGTCATAATGTGCTCGGAATAGCATCGACATGTGAAAACCAGTAGTTGACATTTCAGTAGACAAGTTGAGATCTCCATGAATAGGCGACCTGTTTATTTCCACACTAACTTTGGACCGAGTTGTGGCTATTGTCACTCTAATCGAAAGTCATGTTTTGAGCTTCGTCCCTGATCGAATCGAAAAGGGCGGTCGAAAGATAACGCTCTCCGAAACTAGGGAAAACAACCTGGAAGGAGAGCAGAGGGAGAAAGTCAGGGCCAGAATAATGGCATGAGAGGGAACACTGTGCATGCGGAAATTGAAGGTGGGAATTAGTAAGAAAGCAAAGTGTCGGATCAAAGACAAACACCGAATCATCTAGGAAGAAGTAATTGTATCTCTTTTTAGCTTAAGGCGTTGCAGATGAACAAAATGCAAATAAGTTGATACTTACAACGATCAGTTTTCCTGCAAATTCCGGCTGCTTTCCCAACTTTATTGCAGCTGCAGCTGCAGCCCCTGAAGAGATCCCTACCTACGCAAAGACAAAGCGGAAGATTGCCAAAGGTGAGAACACAAAAGGCAGTTAGTATATAAGGGCCGTCACAGCAATATGGTTAGAAATTTTCTCATGAGGGATCACTTCATGCATCCAGAAAAAGAAGACGGGTTATGACAGAGACAAAAGTCAGTACCAATAGACCCTCTTTCAGGGCAAGAAGCTTAGCAGTCTCAATAGCTTCCTCACTTGATATCTGGAGCCACAAAATGTCGCGTAATTAAATCAATTAAGGAAAGTATCCTCAACTTGACGGTCAAGGCGGATAGTCTAACCAAATTTTCAGCCTAATGTCGGAAACTTACTTGGAGGACTTCGTCAAGCAAGCCGACGTCCAAAACTGGTGGGATGAAACCAGCACCAATTCCTTGTATCAAGTGCTTGCCTACAACATGTTTCAGACATCAACTAATCGACCAAAAAGAGTTGATACATATCAAAATGTCGGTAGCAAAGATCTGGACAGGAGGATGAAAAAAAAGGTAAAATTTGTCTCCTACATAGCACAATGCCATTTCTTCATGCTTTTTGCCCGTTCTACCATCGCTATTGAGGATATTACAGTCACCCAACCCGCCAGCAAAAACAAGAAGGAAAAGGATAGAACTCGTTCCTAACCCAGTAATATCAAAAGTTGCACTGCACAGGGTTCCGACGACAGCAAAGACGAGTCAGAGAGGGGAGAAGATAAATCCATGCACTCACCTGGATTTCCGCCATTCAGGACTGCACTTTCAACTGGCTCGACGCCATACACCTGGACGTAAATGAGAGAGCATATAAAGACATATACTTGGCGGTCATTTATCTCTCTGAAACTAACTGAACCCGCGATTGGAATTCAAGCTGACCTTGATTTCTGGGTTTCTTTCCTTGAGGAATTTGCCCACGCCAGTTACTGTGCCTCCTGTCCCTATTCCTGAAACGAAGGCATCCACCTTTCCTCCCGAGTCCTTCCATATTTCTGGGCCAGTAGTTTCATAATGAATCTACAGACACCATCGCAAACCAACTCTTCAATCCTTCAAATTGTGGACATAAATGTGTATACAGATAAATTAAAAGAATCAGGCAGAATAAAATCAACAAATAAAATTAAAGAACCTTTGGATTTGCAGGATTCTCAAACTGTCGGAAGAAGTGACTATTCGGTGTCCTGTGCTGGATCTCCTCAGCCTTTTGAAGGACCCCATCTAATCCCTTGGCCGGATCCGTAATATATACCTCAGCTCCAAAAGCTCGCATTAGAATTCTTCTCTCAATACTATATGAAGCCGGCATGACAAGGATTAGCTTGTAGCCCTTAAGGGCAGCAATAAAAGCCAAACCAATGCCGGTGTTACCACTGGTGACTTCGATAAGGACGGTCTTCAATTGCCAAAAATCCATCAAAAACCATTTTCCAAAATCAGAAGGTTAAACATAGGCAACAGTGACCGTGTAAATGTTCAGAGAAGCGCTTTTAGACCCGTGTAATTCACCTTTCCTGGAGTTATCAGGCCTTTTTCCTCAGCATCTTGGATCATGCTAAGTGCGATCCTGCATAAATTGTATTGATGAATATCTATCAGAGTGTGCTAATAAATGCAGGCCAGCAGTAACAGAGGGATAATTGTTGCTTGCCTATCTTTAACGCTAGAACAAGGCTCCATATTCTCAAGCTTCGCAGCAATGCGAGCAACACAGCCTTCCACAACATTATTGAGATAAACCATTGGAGTATTGCCTATTAACTGCACGATACAATGAGAAACACTTTAATTGGATAGCACACGACCAACAGGAACTTTGTGAGAGAATCATAATGACATTGGGAAAATGGCATTAATAGAGAGTCTACCTCAGTGACGTCTCTCTTGATAGCACACTGTCCCTCCATGTCGTGTTTTCATAACAATCTAGAAGCCAACAAGGAAATAAATTGCGAGATAAGTCTTCCAATTGAAAGTCAATTGAGAAGCGACAACCAAGGGACTGATCTTGTTTGTAATTCCATCGATGCATTTTGCATTCTACATATTGCTTATTCCACAAAAGAGTAGCCAAGGCCATGCGTCTACTAAACTACATCACTCCAGCACGAAGGGCAAGCAAATGATATCGAATGAAGCCAACTTGCAGCAACAATCGGAACACTTAAATCAGCTCAATCATAGGCGTGAAAGGGGAAAAAAAGACATGGACGAAATTCATCAACTGTCAACTTCGATGAAAGAGCAGTGAAAACACACAATTCCCTGACTTTCACATCCTCTAGGAGAATATCTACACCTATTTCGAGTGAGCATTTGAGAAATATCTACATCTTTTCATCCTTCGTGTCTAGCAACAGAGCGCCAACATCTCGAGATATCAGGTTTCGACATAAGCTCAGCAGGACTTTGATCAACACCCATATGTTTCGCCCTAATTTTTTTTTTTTTTATTTATTCAAAAGAACAAATGTGAAGAAAGCTCCAGAAACTCTCGCAAACTTCAATGGGCACCCATAAAAAAAGAGCAGGAGCAGCGAAAGCAGCAGCAATCAAAACATTGCAATTCGCTGTTTTATTAACAAACTCACCAGACCACTTATCAGAAAACGCAGTATGCCTCGCCAATCGCTCTGCAGGGGAAAGCTATTCGAGCAATGCGAGTTTAAACGGAGGAGACTGGATTGAACCCAGTAAGGAAGATAAGGTAGACAGTGACGAGGAGGAGGAAACTGGAGCCCGCAAAGGTCGTAGAGTTCGAGAAGACAAACTAAAAGTTTCTTGTCCAGTTAAAGAAAAAGGAAGTCAAGGATTCATTTACAGATTTCGAAGCTTGGTCACCACCACCTTCCACTTCTTTCTTTTATTGGGGCCTAGTCGACCGCCTATAAATATCTCCTTATTGAGAATGCACAGAGTGACTACTGAATCGGCGAGAGAGTTCGACCAGCGTAAAAGCAAGAAGAGAGGGGAAAAAAAATAAAAATAAAAGAAAATTTCGAAAAATTATTAAAAAATTAAAAGAAATTTTATGTCATAAAAAATTTAAGGGAAAACAAAGAAAAAAATTCATAAAAATATTTAAAAATTAAAAGAAATTATATGTCACAAAAAATTTGAGAATTACCAAACGCGTTTTATTCTTTTAACATTCTATTTTGGGAATATAAATTTTATATAATTACTAAACGCATTCTTTTACTTAGAAATTATATTAGGGATAAAAATAAATAAGATTCTGAAAAGAAATTATTTCCGGGAATAGAAATGCCGATAACCATTTTGTTCCTTGGAATAATATTCAGAAATGATTTTTTTTTTTTTTGGGGATTGGAGGAACCGCCGTCAGCTGTCAGCCGCGACGTAAAGCCCTAGGTGACGCTAGCACAGGACTCATCACCACAGCGTCTCAAAAATGATTTTTTTATACTGTCCCTAAAATAATTTCTAAGCAAACTGCCAAAAAATATTTATTTCTGGAATAAAAATGTGTTTAGTAAACTTATTAAAATTTCTAGTTCAAACCATTTTCTTTTAATCTTTAAATAATTTTATTAAAATTTTCCCTTTTCATCTTCTCCTTTTTCGATTGCTGCCCTCATCTAGCCGCTCGCTAGCCATGATCGAGGCTGGTGATTGGCCAAAAGAAGGAAGAATAAGAAGGAAATGAAAGAGAAAAGAATAAAAATTAGGCTTGATTCTAAAATTGTTTTCGAGAATAAAAAGTAACTTTTTTTTTTAACTTTTTAATTCTGCTCAAAATCTATTTTCAAGAATTAAAAAAGGATTTTTGTTTCTTGGAGCAAAAAAATTTACCAAATGGATTTCTAATCTTTTGTTTCTTGAAAGAAAAGAATATAATCGATACTATTTGGGGTATTATCAAACGGGGCCTAAGTTACCACTCCAATTTGAGTGACTTCCAAAATTACATGAATTGACACCAAATTAGCATGTTGCAGTGTATTCTTTTGTAGGTTTTATATATATATATATATATATATATATATATATATATATATATATATATATATTTATATATATAATGTATCACGATAACACGACTTCTTATCTCTATATTAGACACCCGAATAAGAATTGTCAATTCTCTATTATAAATGATAATTACCCTAGCATTGAGCTTTGTATATTTAGGTACGTTTGGTAACATTTTTGTTTTGAAGAATAATTTCTTTTTAGAAATAGTCTTTTTCTATTTATATTTCCTAAAACAATTTATAAATAAAAGAATGTGTTTTGTAATTACATAAAATTTTTATTTTCGGAATAGAGAAATAATAAGAATGTGTTTAGTATGGTCCACAATTTTTTTTTGTAACGTAGAATCTTTTTTAATTTTTTAAGTTTTCTTTTCTTTTTTTCTTTTCTTCTTCTTCCTTGCCGTTGCCTGCTGCCACAAGCCAACCATTCGCCAGCCGTCCACCACACTGGTCGACAGGTGGCAGATGGCTAGCAAGTGGCGACAAAGAAAAAGAAGAAAGGAAAGAAAAGAAAAAAAATGACTTATTTCTAAAAATTGTTTCGAGAAAAAAAGTTACTTTTTATTTCTCTTCCAAATTTATTCCCTATTCACTTTTCTATTCTTGTGAATAAAAAATTAATTAACGTTACCAAACGGATTTTTTTTTTTTTTAAATTCCGAGAAGCAAAAGAAAAGAAGCGTTGCCATGCGCAATGTTAAATAATCCATCGATATTCACCTTCGTTCACTATCTTGATCTTCATGAGTTTAAGGACACACATGATAACCGTTCTATTTCTCCATATTTATGTTCCTTGGAACTTGTTTGGAGCATAAATCTATTTGGTATGCATTTTCATTTTTCTATAACCGTAAGACAAAATCTAAATAAAAACTGACGATTTCGATTTATCATTCACAAACACATACGTGCATAATTCGGGATTGATTTGCGAAAATGTAAATATTGATATACCTCCGGCCATTGATGAAAATCTGCAAATACGAAAAATCTCAAAACCTTGAACGGATGCATGAAGCGTGATCGATCTGCAATTGCGAATATGGAATCACCAAATCTGTATGTTATGTTCCACTAGCCAATACTCCTCAAAACGTGATAATGTGTTTTTCTGTACTCACAAGGTTTAAACTAGACGACTTGACGTTTTATTCCGTTTATTACGTTACAAATATCTTCCATCAAGACTGTTATGATAATATATTAATGTGCTCTATTAGTCTTCTGCTAATGAAGCTAAACTTCCCTCTCATAGAATATCTGCTAAGTTGCTTGTAAGATAAATATAAGTTAATTTGGTACTCGAAACATGATTATGAAGCACGGTGTGATGAATCGGAAACTCGGGTTTCATCTGTACAAGTACTTCTGGTATCACAGCATTGAAAGTTCGAAAATAGAACAGGACCGAAGCATGGATCCGAACAACGTTCGTAGGAAATTACAGACATCTTATTCAAATGCTAGAAGTCCCTTAGATTGCAAGAGAGAGGAAAAGATCATATAGTGTCTCATTGACAAAAAGTTCCAGCAAACATCTTAACATGCTGAATCTCGAACAAAAGCAACTCATTCCCAGGAGGGAGTCGGAGTCATCGTAATGTGCTCGGAATGGCATCGACATGTGAAAACCAGTAGTTGATATTTCAGTAGACAAGTTGAGATCTCCATGAATAGGCGGCCTGTTTATTGCCACACTAACTTCGGACTGAGTTGTGGCTAGTGTCACTCTAATCGAAAGTCATGTTTTGAGCCTCGTCCCTAATCGAATCGAAAAGGGTGGTCGAAAGATAACGCTCTCCGAAACTAGGGAAAATGACCTGGAAATAGAGCAGGGGGAGAAAGTCAGGGCGAGAATAATGGTATGAGAGGGAACACTATGCATGCGGAAGGTGGGAATTAGGAGAAGAGCAAAGTGTCGGATCAAAGATGAACACCGGATCATCAAGGAAGAAATGATATTATTTCTTTTTAGCTTAAGGCATTGCAGATGAACAAAATGCAAAGAAGTTAACACTTACAACGATCAGTTTTCCTGCAAATTCCGGCCGCTTTCCCAACTTTATTGCAGCTGCAGCTGCAGCCCCTGAAGAGATCCCTACCTATTCAAAGACAAAATGGAAGATTTCCAAAGGTGAGAATGCAAAAGGCAGTTAATGGATCCGGAAAAAGAAGATGGGTTCCGACAGAGTTAAAACCCAGTACCAATAGACCCTCTTTCAGGGCAAGAAGCTTAGCAGTCTCAATAGCTTCCTCACTTGATATCTGGAGCCACAAAATGCCATGTAATTTAATCAGTTAAGGAAAGTATCCTCAACTTGACAGCAGGACGGATAGTGTAACCATATTTTCAGCCCAATGTTTGAAACTTACTTGAACGACTTCGTCGAGCAAGCCCACGTCCAAAACTGGTGGGATGAAACCAGCGCCAATTCCTTGTATCAAGTGCTTGCCTATTGTATGTTTCAGACATCAACTAATCGACCAAAAACAGTTGATACATATCAAAATGTCCGTAGCATAGATCTGGACAGGAGGATGAAAAAAGGTGAAATTTGTCTCCTACATAGCACAATGCCTTTTTTTTTCATGCTATTTGCCAGTGCTACCATCACTACTGAAAATATGAGTCACCCGCCCCCCAAAAAGAAGAAAGAAGGAAAAGGAAAGAACTCGCTCCTAACTCAGTGATATCCAAAGTTGTACTGCACAGAGTTCCAACAATAGCAAAGACGAGTCAGAGAGCAGAGAAGATAAATCCATGCACTGACCTGGATTTCCGCCATCCAGGACTGCACTTTCAACTGGCTCGACTCCATACACCTGGATGTAAACGAGAGAGTAAACAAAGACATATACTTAGCAGTCATTTATCTCTCTGAAACTAACTGAACATGCGTTTGGAATTCGAGCTGACCTTGATCTCTGGGTTTTTTTCCTTAAGGAATTTGCCCACGCCAGTTAGAGTTCCTCCTGTCCCTATTCCTGAAACGAAGGCATTCACCTTTCCTCCTGAGTCCTTCCATATTTCTGGGCCAGTAGTTTCATAATGAATCTACAGCCACAATCACAAACCAACTCTTCAATCCTTCGAATTGTGGACCTAATATTATACGCAGGTTAATTCAAATGAATCAGACAGAAAAAACCAACAAGTAAAATAAAGAACCTTTGGGTTCGCCGGATTCTCAAACTGCAGGAGCATGTGACTATTCGGTGTCCTGTCCCGGATCTCCTCGGCCTTTTGAAGGTCACCATCTAATCCCTTGGCAGGATCCGTGAGGAATACCTCAGCTCCAAAAGCTCGCATCACAATTCTTCTCTCAAGACTATATGAAGCGGGCATGACAAGGACAAGTTTGTAGCCCTTAATGGCAGCAACAAAAGCCAAACCGATGCCGGTGTTACCACCGGTGATTTCAATAAGGACGGTCTTCAATCGCCATGCATCCATCAAGAACCATTTTCCAAAATCAGTAGAACATAGGCAACAATAGGCGTGCAAATATTCAGAATTAAACCTTTAGCCCAACGTAATATTGTATTCACCTTTCCGGGAGTTATCAGGCCTTTTTCCTCAGCATCTTCGATCATGCTAAGTGCAATCCTGCGTAAATTGTGTTGACGGCATATATATCATAGTGTACTGATTGATGCAAGGCTGCAGCAACAGGGGGATAATTGTTACTTGCCTGTCTTTAACACTAGAGCAAGGCTCCATGTTCTCAAGCTTCGCAGCGATGCGAGCTACACAGCCTTCCACAACATTATTGAGATAAACCATAGGAGTATTGCCTATTAACTGCATGATCCAATGAGTTTAGTCATCCGAATTTCTAATCATGATAGGACCGGATAGAATAAGATATAAAATTCATGAATTTTGCTATATCATTATCCACTGTTTGATGATTGCAATAATAAAATCAGATATATTTACATTATTTCATGTACATTATTTGGTATAAACGGCATATTAGTATAAATGAACAAAAAATTTTACAAACGAAGATTGGAACTTTTGACTACTTTATTTTTATTTGCTTTTTTATTTTATTTTCCCCTCTTTTTAATTAATTTCTTTTTTTATTTCTTTCTTCCCCTTCCATCATTCTCTAATAAAATTTTATTAAATAGTAAATTGTATTAACATACCTAAAATACTAAAATACCTAAAATATCTAATAAATATAATTATAATTATATTTATATATTGAATTTATATTATAAAATAGAATTGATTCAAATATATAAATAAAAATAACTAAATTGTTATTTTTTGTTATTTTGAATTTATTATATTAGAATTCAAATATTATTTATATTGAAATATAGTATTAATTTTGTTAATTTAAGAAGTTTGTTATTCGAGAAAAATAACTTTTTTAATTATGAATATTAAAAATTTTATCTACTTTTATCACACCTCCTCATGTGATAATTTTATCTATTTTATATCCCTTTATATCCAACTTTATTCCATCTTGAGCATAAGTTAAACGCATGATAGGAAATTTTATCCTGAATGCCTAATGCAGATAGCACACGACCAATTGGAACTTTGTAAGAGAATCATAATGACATTGGGAAAATGGCATTTATACAGAGTTTACCTCGGTGACATCTCTCTTGATTGCACATTGGCCCTCCATGTCGTGTTGACAAAACAATCTAGAAGCCAACAAGAAAATACGTTGCGAGATAAGTCTTTCGCTCAAAAAGTCAATTGAGAAGCGACAAACAAGGGGCTGATCTTGTTTGTCATTCCATCAATGCTTTGTGCATTCTATATATTGCTTATTCCACGAAACGGTAGCCAAGGCCATGCTTCTACTAAACCACATCACTCCAGCAGGAAGGGCAAGCAAATGATATCCAACTTGCAGCACAATCGGGACACTTAAATCAGCTCAATCATAGGCGTAAAAGGGGGAAAAAGACATGGACGAAATTCATCGACTGTCAACTTTGATGAAAGAGCAGTGAAAACACACGACCTTCAAATTCTCTAGGAGAATATCCAAACCTATTTCGACTAAGCATTTAAGAAATTAAAAGACTTTGAGAAGCAACTGACTACACATATCATTACTTCTTTTCTGAAAGAACAATCTTCTTCATCCTCAGTGTCTAGCAACAAAGCACCAACATTTTGAGATATCAGGTTTCAACAGAACCTCGGCAGGGTTTTGACCAACACCCATATGTTTCAACATGATTTTTTTTTTTCAAAAGAAAAAATCTGATGAAAGCTCCAGAAACTCTCACAAACTTCAACAGGCACCCATAAACAAGAGCAGAAGCAGCAAAAGCAGCAGCAATCAAAACATTGCAATTCGCTGTTTTATTAACAAGCTCACCATTGATCAGAAAATGCAGTATGCCTCGCCAATCGCTCTGCAGGGGAAAGCCATTCGAGAAGTGCAAGTTTAAATAGAAGAGACTGGATTGCACCCAGTAAAAAAGATAAGGCACAAGTGAGGAATACCCCACAAGGAACAATAGAGTGACTTAATAAGACAAAGTAAAGATCAGAGAGTCTAAGAAGACAAAGTAAAACTTGCTTCCGTAATTAAATAAGAGAAAGATAACAAAAGGAGCAAATTGAGGATTCATTTACAGATTTCGAAGCTTTCCTGCTTTGTCCACTGCTTGGTCACCTCGCCACCATCTTCCACTTCTTCTCTGTGGGGCGAGTGGCCACTTGATAATATTTAAAGGATTCTCTCTCTCTCAACGTTATCCAGAGCAGTATTGACTTGGCATTTGTTTAGAATAAGTGTTAAAATATGTCTCGAATTTGAGCCCATTAGACAATACTTGATCTAAATAAATTAATCTTGCCGACTTGTGATTTCGTGGGACTTCTTCGGTCTAGCTGCACATGATCGCATCTATGTTCAGCCGCAATCGTGAGAAGAAGAGGATTGCGCATGGCTTTTCTCTCCCTCTTTGTCCCATGCAATGAACGAATAGAATCAAACGAAGCTCACAATTTTTTACTTTGGTCAATTCTTCTTGCGGCTCCTCTCTATCTCTCTTCCCCCTTTTCTTTTGACTTTCTTACTCGACTGAGGATCACAAAGTCACGCGTGATCAACGACAACCTTAAATGAAAGCCATGCGCAATCTTCTTCTTCTCACAATTGCGGCTGAATATAAATGCAATCATGTGGAGCTAGACCGAAAAAGAAGTCCCACAAAATCACAGCCAGTTTAATTTATTTAGATCGAGCATTGTTCACTAGGCTTAAACTCGAGATACATTTTAACAATCTCTACCCTAGCATCAAGTCACAATCGCTTAAGTGAAAATCTTGCTACTACTTTCCCACAGCCTCAATGGGCTCACTCGCCACAGAGTGCTTTTTGGACTTCACCATAACTGTAGACCTCATCAAGACGCCAACTCCACTTGCATAGTCAGCCACTCCACGAGGATTTTCCGACGTAACTTTTGTGTCATAGATAAAACAAAACCATCATTGCATTCATATTTGATAGAAGGACCTTGCTACAGCAACCATTGGCTCTATCGGCTCCACCTAGCTACAAGTATCATGTGTCAATTATTCCGCTAGTACCCGCTACCTCACGAGTTTTTGGTTGCAACTCCACCTTGACCTGAACACCGTCCAGATCTGTGTTAACACTACCACAATGACTCCTAGTCGAAAGTATTGGAGACTTGTGAAAACTGGTGGAATGAAACCAGCGCCTATTCCTTGTATCAAGTGCTTGCCTTTGATATGTTTCAGACATCAACTAATCAACCAAAAACAGTTGATACATATCAAAATGTAGGTACAATAGATCTGGACAGGACAATGAAAAAAAAAAAGTGAAATTCGTCTCCCACACAGCACAATGCCATTTCTTCATGCTTTTTTTGCCCGTTCAACCATCGCTACTGGGTATACAACAGTCACCCACCCTGCCCCGCAAAAACAAGAAGGAAAAGGATAGAACTCGCTCCTAACCCACTGATATCCAAAGTTGCACTGCACAGAGTTCCAACGACAGCAAAGATGAGCTAGAGAGGAGAGAAGATAAATCCATGCAGTCACCTGGATTTCCGCCATTCAGGACTGCACTTTCAATTGGCTCAACGCCATACACCTGGACGTAAACGAGAGTATATAAAGACATATACTTAGAGGTTATTTATCTCTCTGAAACTAACCGAACACGCGATTGGAATTCGAGCTGACCTTGATTTCTGGGTTTTTTTTCCTTGAGGAATTTGCCCACGCCAGTTACAGTTCCTCCCCTCCCTATTCCTGAAACGAAGGCATCCACCTTTCCTCCCAAGTCCTTCCATATTTCTGGGCCAGTGGTTTCATAATGAATCTACAGACAATCGCAAATCAACTCTTCAATCCTTCAAAGTGTGGACATAAATGCATATCCAGATAAATTAAAAGAATGAGGCAGAAGAAAATCAACAATTAAAATAAAGAACCTTTGGATTTGCAGGATTCTCAAACTGTCGGAAGAAGTGAGTATTTGGTGATTCTTCTCTCAATACCATATGAAGCTGGCATGACAAGGATTAGCTTGTAGCCCTTAAGGGCAGCAATAAAAGCCAAACCAATGCCGGTGTTACCGCTGGTGATTTTGATAAGGACAGTCTTCAATCGTCATACATCCATCAAAAACCATTTTCCAAAATCAGTAAGTTAAACATAGGCAACAGTGACCGTGTAAATGTTCAGAATGAAACTTTTAGCCCCGTGTAATTCACCTTTCCTGGAGTTATCAGGCCTTTTTCCTCAGCATCTTGGATCATGCTAAATGCGATCCTGCATAAATTATATTGACGGATATCTATCAGTGTGTGCTAATGAATGCAAGCCAGCAGTAACAGAGGGATAATTGTTGCTTGCCTATCTTTAACGCTAGAACAAGGCTCCACATTCTCAAGCTTCGCAGCAATGCGAGCTACACAGCCTTCCACAACATTATTGAGATAAACCATTGGAGTATTGCCTATTAACTGCACAATACAATGAGAAAAAGGTCAATCGGATAGCACATGACCAACAGGAACTTTGTGAGAGAATCATAGTGAAATTGGGAAAATGGCATTAATATAGAGTTTACCTCGGTGATGTTTCTCTTGATAGCACACTGTCCCTGCATGTCGTGTTTTCGCAACAATCTAGAAGCCAACAAGAAAATAAATTGCGAGATAAGCCTTCCAATCAAAAGTCAATTGAGAAGCAACAACCAAGGGACTGATCTTGTTTGTAATTCCATCGACGCATTTTGCATTCTATATATTGCTTATTCCACAAAACAGTAGCCTAGGCCATGCTTCTACTAAACCACATCGCTCCAGCACGAAGGGCAAGCAAATGATATCAAACGAAGCCAACTTGCAGCAACAATCAGAACACTTAAATCAGCTCAACCAGAGACGCAAAAGGGGAAAAAAAAGGCATGGACGAAATTCATCGACTGTCAACTTTGATTAAAGAGCAGTGGAAACACACAATGCCCTGACTTTCCCATCCTCTAGGAGAATATTTACACCTGTTTTGACTGAGCATTTAAGAAAATAAAAACTTTGAGAAGCAACTGACTACATATATCGTCACTTCTTTTCTGAAAGTACAATCTTCTTCATCCTCAGTCTCTAGCAACAAAGCACCAACATTTTGAGATATCTTTCAACATAAGCTCGGCAGAATTTTGACTAACACCCATAAGTTTCACCATGAATTTTTTCTTGAAAAGAATAAATCCGACAAAAGCTCCAGAATCTCTCACAAACTTCAACGGGCACCTATAAGCAAGAGCAGGAGCAGCAAAAGCAGCAGCGATCAAAACATTGCAATTCGCCATTTTATTAACGAACTCACCAGACCACTGATCAGAACACGCAGTATGGCTCGCCAATCGCTCTGCAGGAGAAAGCTATTCAAGCAATGCGATTTTAAATAGAGGAGACTGGATTGAACACAGTAAGGAAGATAAGGCAGACATTGACGAGGAGGAGGAAATTGGAGCACGCAAAGGTCGGAGAGTTTAAGAAGACAAACTAAAACTTGCTTGTCCAATTCAAGAAAAAGGAAGTTGAGGATTCATTTACAGATTTCGAAGCTTCCATGCCTTGTCAATGCTTCGTCACCACCATCTTCCACTTCTTTTTTGGGCCGAGTTGGCCGCCTATAATATTCAAAAGCTTTGGAACTCGGGTTTCTCTCTCTCTCTCTCTCTCACGCCCCACACACACACACACAACGTTACGCAGAGCAGCATTGACTTAGCATTCGTTAAGATGAAGTCACTGTTTCCGTCAAGTCACGATTTTCACTCACGCATCAGTCTGTCATCTGGGCTGCCCACTAAATAACAACCAGCTAAGAACAAGAGCCTCTGCTCCCAAGAAGAAACAAGAAGACCCCAAGAGCAATTTCATCGAACCCACAAGCAACATGAGTAGTGTTTCATACTCCTACTACTTGGAATTTGACTTTATCTATGGTGTAGGTTAATCAACCTAAGGATTGTCATATGGAGGAAGTCGACTGCTTGCAATGCAGACATCCATCTAGAACCATTTGAACTGTTCAAACAAACTGATCAAATTCAGCTGATCAGCCAACAAAGCGACCTTTGGGAACTACAAGATAAAGTTTGGAACGGAACATCCTTCATTTCCATGCTCTCTTTTTTTTTTTTTTTTTTTTTTTTTTTATCTTCAACCCTTTTCTCTCTTCCTCTTGGTGAATCAGCCAAAAAAGCAACCTTTGCGAACTACAACGGTACCATCACGAATCTTCGCAAGTCCCCCGTTCGCAAGAAACGCCCTTTCGATTCTTCTTGCCTTCGACCACCCAATGGGTCCCCGGAAACCACAGCTACACACTCAAAGACCCCAAATTCTAACCGACTCCTCCATCTCCATCTCTCTCTCTCTCTCTCTCTCTGTGTTTGTCCCACACAGAGTGACAACTGAATCAGCGAGTGAGCTCGACCTGCATAAAAGCAAAGGCCCGGGCAACGAGTAAATCACTTACCTGGACGGGGTCAATGGGCAATCAAGAAAGCTCATGGCCTGGGCCTAGTGACCTCCATTGCACTTCGGGGGGTGCTAGCCCAAGGTCGACCCAAGTGGTCGAGCCTACGTCATAATTTGTGAGGGGGCCTGCGTTCGCGCGGCCCCTACCCAATTCCCAAGTCTTATATTTCAAGTGAAGCCAGTGAAGATTCTCCTCCCGTTTCAATATTCTCGTGGCCTTGTTAGTTTATGTGCCTATTTCCACTTTCCTGGCAGCTTCGTCTTTCTGATTTTAGGAATAATAAAAGGAGGGTTCTCTCTTCTTTAGCTGAGAAGAACATGTGAGCTTTTGAGTTCAGCATCGGAGAAATCGTAGTTTTTTATGCCTTGGGATGGAGGGAGTTGACCCATCGACCGTGAGTCTCCGTCCCTTCAGGATTTCCGACGCCGACGACTTCCTTTCGTTCGCAGGTGACGACCAGGTCACCAGGTTCCTGAGGTGGAACACGCTGGCCTCCAGAGAGGAGGCCCTAGCCACCATCAGGGACGTCTGCATGCCGCACCCCTGGCGCCGCGCGGTGTGCGTCGGGGACCGCTGCGTCGGGTT
This sequence comes from Eucalyptus microcorys, assembly GCA_014182515.1. NCBI lineage: Eukaryota > Viridiplantae > Streptophyta > Magnoliopsida > Myrtales > Myrtaceae > Eucalyptus > Eucalyptus microcorys. The sequence continues at coordinate 43,763,463 of CM024569.1, read as the reverse complement.
CGTCTCCATCTGGCCCGGGTCGGGGGACGACAGGTGCCGGGCGGACATCGGGTACGGCGTGGCCAGGGAGTGGTGGGGGAAGGGCGTGGCGACCCGAGCGGTGAGGATGACGCTGTCCCAGGTGTTTGGGGATTTGCCTGATGTGTTGAGGATTCAAGCCTTTGTCGGGGCGGACAATAAGGCTTCCCAGAGAATGTTGGAGAAGGCCGGGTTCACGAGAGATGGGTTGCTGAGGAAGTATGCTCTATCTGAAGGGGACTCTGCAGGATCTGTACTTGTACAGTTTCTTGTCCACCGACGTCGTCCCCGCCGCCGCAGACTGATAAGTACCGATCCGATGGCCTTCCGAGTCGAGTCTCGAAGGCATATTGAAGTCTGAAAATTTTTCTGCCTTGCTAGGAAAAGCTAATGGGCGATCTATATTTTCGAGTCACTAAGTTTATCTTCATTCATGTACGAGAATTAGCTCCTCAATAGTCATGTTCATGGCGATCTCAATGTTTCTTCTTCACGGAGTATGAAATGTAACTGCTATCAGCTTTATGCATATGAAAGAGCTCTTTCTTTTTCTTCTTTTTTGGGCATAAGGAAGAACTTCCGAAAATGGCATGGCGGATTCGATCGACAGAAAGCATGGCTAGTGGAGGTAGTAAAAGAGCAAATCCGAACTGTTAATTGCCACCTTCCCCCTTCTCCATCAAACGCAGGAGGTTATACTTACAAGACAGTTGAAAGCTCACACGAAAGTTTGCGTGGTAGGAAGAATACAGCACGAATATCAAGCACCATGGCCTGCCTGCGCAGCTTGATTTGCACTGGTGAAAACATAGAAACTGAAGGGGGAACGGAACCATAGCACGTTTTTTATACTTGTTACTAGGACAACTCTTCATTAGAAAGGACCCGCCGGAATTTGTTCTTTGATTTGTCAGTCAAACCAGATGAAAATATACTGACTCATAGTCAAGGTTCATAAAGCATATTCTCTGCCTCCTGCTTTGCGGATTGAAAAAGCGCAGTAGACAAATAACGCTCTCCGAAGCTTGCGAAGACTAACTGAGCAGGGTTAAACATTTGGTATAAGTATGATCGAATGGTTGCTTGCCGCTGAAGAAGAGTATGAACAGGTAGAAATGGTTTTTAGTCTTTTGAATAGAGGAAAACAGAATAGTTCTATTCAACAGAAGGTCAACATCAAGCTGAACAAAACTCAAGTAAGCCACACTCACGAATCAAGAAGAATATGCTGCTTACACAGCTATGTTACGGCAAACTCAGTTGAAAAATGCATGATATTCTGCTTATGATGTCCAATAATAGCAAATTAACTCACCACAATGAGCTTTCCAGAATTTTCTGGCCTCTTTGCAAGTTTGATTGCAGCTGCGGCGGCTGCACCTGATGATATTCTGACCTGCAAAGTGCAACAGATAAAATCACAAAGAAGCCAGCTGAAAAGCACGCAGCAGAAATCTCTGAATTGCTGTGATCATGATATATCCCAAGAAATCAGTTGAATATGGATTTTAGTCAGTGTGCGAATTGTTTCCTAGGTTGCGTTCTGAAGTCTCAGTGCCCTAGATAGATAAGTCACTTTACTAGCAAAACTTCCTTCACTGGAAAAAGCTCGGCAGTTGCAATAGCTTCTTCACTTGATATCTGCAAAGTCAGAAAGACAGTCCTGTGATAGCTGCCGAGAAATTACTCAATAGAGGTCACATTACGTTCAGAAGCTTAACATACAATGATATACAGACAGGTGAGAATTTGGCTTTCTCTTCAATGAAAATTGAATCTCCAAGGGCCTTTTTCATCCAAGGTGAGCTTCTGGTATCTGGGCCTAGAACAAGGTGATGGAAAAGATTGGAGGTACCAATAGTAGATGTTTTACCATTCAGAGCAAAAATTCCATCAATGCTGCTGCAATTGTGAATAAAGATTTTCCAAAATCAGCAAGTTTCCTTGTGAAGTAGCTTTACTATTACATAGAAGTCATTTAAGTTGGCCCCTTAGGTGGCAGTTAATGAATTGACAATGCCACATGATCCAACCTTGCCAGATAGCAGGAATCGAAGGAACAGAGCAGAAGGTGTACCAGTGCCAATCGTTCTTTTAAGAGATGAAAGTGCATGAGTTTGTCCTAAGAGTTATGCAATCCCTGTACCCCTTCATTTTACAAAGCAAAGTGAAGATCGTTGGCTAATCGGTATGCAGGTCATGGAACGTGCGATTGAAGAGTTGTCGTCATTTAGATGACGAGAAATTGTGACTGTCAGGTTGTAAGATGGGTATCAGCAAGAGAGAAGACTTTCTGTTGGTATGTTAAGTCCTTTATCCCCTGTGCAATAGCATGGATGCTATGAAATTGAGCAATGAAAGATGATTGAACAAGATGGTAGGCCAAAAATAGGAAAAGTACAAATTCGTTCTCTCGTATGGATCAAAATTTACTCGAAAAACTTCATCAAGTAAATTCACATCAAGCACTCCAGGGATGAAGCCAGCACCAATGCCTTGTATTTTTATGCGTTCGGCCATTCATTTTGTGTTGTGCGTGAAGTAAAGATAGAATCACGCTGAACATCACAAAAATACTATCAAGGGCAGAAAAATCTAAGCATATTTAGATGCCCCCACACATCCGTAGCAAACTCGCATGTTCTGAAACAAAATAAAAGATTGTCTAAACAGAACCAGGGTAGATGAGCATTGGAAAAGACTTCTATGATGTTTTAAAGTTGACAAAGCCATTTATTTCTAATTATTATTTGATAAATAAAATATTTCAGATAATGTTTATTTCAGAAATAATGTTGATATGAAAGGAAGAGCTAGATGGATCTATAAAACAAGTTTAGGTGAATGGAAAGTTCATGAGCACACAGTGAAAGACACATTAAGAGCTAGATGGATCTTGATGGAGTAAAACAAGTTTAGGTGAATGGAAAGTTCGTGATGATTTTAAGGTATTGTGATAAGGTGAATAGTTGAGTGAAATCTTGATCAATTATGTATTCAAGAAGACTGATGAATAGTGATTTGTAAGCGAGATTGCACAGATTCATCAAATTGCTGACAAAAGTAATTCTCTTCAACCGTGATGAGCACATTTTCAAACCAACGGATCAAATTCATCAGATCAGATATGCTCAGAGAAGTATGGAATGGGACATCCTTCATTTCCATCTCTTTCCCACCTTTTTTTTTTAATCTTCAACCCTCTTCTCTCTTCCTCAACGTAAATCAGCCAAAAAAGCAACCCCTGCGAACTGCAATAGCACAATGAAGAATCTTGGCAAGTCCCCCGTTCGCAAGAAAGACCCTTTTTGATTCTTCACCCCAAATTTTGACCGAGTCCTCTCTCTCTCTCTCTCTCACTGTGTCTGTGTCCCACACAGAGTGAATACTGAATCAGCGAGAGTTGGACCCGTGTAAAACCAAAGGCCTGGGGAACGAGCAAATCACTTACCTGGACGGGGTCAATGGGCGGTCAAGAAGGTTCATGGCCTGGGTCTAGTGATCTCCATTGCACTTTGGGAGGGGTGCTAGCCCAAGGTCGGCCCAAGTGGCCGAGCCTACGTCATAATTTGTGGCAGAGGGGGCCTGCGTTCGCGCGGCCCCTACCCAATTCTGTAGTTCAACTTTCCTGGCGGCTAACATCTTTCTCGTTTTAAAAATGGTAAAAGAAGTGTGGTCTTGTTTGGCGTAGGGACCCGAGCAATGGGAGCGGCGCTGTCCCAGGCGTTCGGGGATTTTCCTGATGTCTTAAGGATTCAAGCCTTGCCGGGGTGGACAATAGGGGCCAGGGAGTGTTGGAGAAGGCCGGGTTCACAAGAGATGGGTTGCTGAGAAAGTATGCCTATTTGAAGGGGACTTTGCAGGATTTGTACTTGCACAGTTTCTTTTCCACGGTCGTCGTTCCTGCAGACTGATTAGTACCGATCCGATTGGCCCCTTGGGTCGAGTCACGAAGGTGTAATAAAGTCTCAAAATTTTTGACTAGCTGCCAAAAGCTAATGGACTGATCTACATTTAAAAGTCACTGGGTCATCTACATTTATGTCAGAGAGTTAGGTCTAGTATAGTCTCGTTCATCATAATCTGAATGCTGCTTCTTCATGGAGTATGAAATGGAACTGCTATCAGCTTTATGCATATGGCTAATTTGACAACAGAAAGCATGGCAAGTGGAGGAAGTAAAAGAGTAAATCTGAACTATTAATTGTCACCTTTCCACTTCACCGCACGCAGAAGGTTATAATTCCAAGACGATCATGAAAGCTCACACGAAAGTTAGCATGGTCGGAAGAGTACAGTACAAATATAACGCTCTGCAGCCAGCCTGAGCAGTTTGATTTGCACAAGGAAAAGAAAAACTGAAAGGGTGAAACAGAAAAAAAACATACATGTCCGATAGCGTGTTATTGAATGCTCATCATGGACAATTCTTCATCCGAATGGGCCAGCTGGAATTTCTTCTAGACGTGTCAATGAAACCAAATCAAAGTACGTGAGGAAATTAGTCAAGGTTCATAGAGCAAATTCTCTGACTCCTGCTTCACGGATTGAAACAGCTCAGAAGACAAATAACGCTCTCCAAAGCTTGGGAAGACCACCTGAGCAGGGTTAATATTTAGTATAAGTATGATCAAATGGCTGCTTGCTGCTGAAGAAGAGTATGAACAGCTAGAAATGCTTGTACTTTTTTATTATTTAGAGAAGGAAATTAGGAGTAGTTTGTTCAACAGAAAGTCGACATCAAGCTGAAGAAAATTTAAGTAAGCCATACTCGCAGAACAAGAAGATATGTTCTGGCTTACACAGCTGTGTCATTGTGAAGTCACTTGTAAAAGATGATATTCTGCTAATGATGTCCAGTAAAAGCAAATTTACTCACCACAATGAGCTTTCCAGAATTTTCTGGCCTCTTTGCAATGTTAATTGCAGCTGCAGCAGCTGCACCTGACGATATTCCGACCTGTGAGTGAAAAAGATAAAATCACAAAGAAGCCACTTAAAAGGCACGCAGCAGAAAACTCTGAGTGCCACGATCATGTCATGTCTTAAGAAATGAGTTTAAAATGGATATTAGCCAGTGTGCGCATTGTTTCCTTTTCTTGGGGGGGAGGGGGATTTCTGAAGTCTCAATGCCTAATGATAAGTCTCTTTACCAGCAAGCCCTCCTTCACTGCAAGCAACTTGGCAATTTCAATAGCTTCTTCACTTGATACCTGCAAAGTCAGAAAGACAATCCTGTAATAGCCTACGTGAATTACTCATTTACCACTTGATAGGAACCACATGTACAATGCAAAGATCATTGGCTAACAGTATGCAAATCGTAAAAAGCATGTGCAATTGAAGATTGTTGTCATTTTGATGAATAGAAACGATGATCTATCATGTAGTAGGATGGATATCAGCAAGAGAGCAGACTTTCTGTTCATATGTTTAGTCCTTTTTCCCTTGTGCAACAGCATGGATGTTATGAAGTTTAGGAATGAGGATAATTGAACATTATGGCAGGACCAGAAAACAGAAAGAAAATAGCACAAATTGGTCTCCTTGTACGGATAAAAACTTACTGGAACAACTTCATCAAGTAAATTCACATCAAGCACTCCAGGGATGAAGCCAGCACCGATGCCTTGTATTTTATGCGGACCTTCGGCAATTCATTTTGTATAATGCATGAAATTAAAATAGAATCATGCTGAGCATCACAAAAACATATGAAAAGGCAGAAAATCTAAGCATACTTTTATTCTCCATGTAAATGTAGCTGAACCGTCATGAGTAGAAAAGGAAATGGATGACCAAAATCTGTGGCTCAATCATTGAAGTTAATTTCCGGGCAAGTAGTTGCTTTGTTTAACATAATTAGATAACTACTCTAACTGTATCCTTGGAAAAATCGGGACAGCTATTCCTAAGTTCTTCCTGCAGTATATTAATCATGCATTAGAGGGGGAGACAAACAAAGAAGCACAACTAAAACACAAACCCAGAAGAAAAAAATGAATACACAGTAAAGTTAAGTTGGCGTAATATCACTGCCAGTTAAAAAGGGATCCAAGAGTGTATCAAAGATCATGACTTACCAGGTTTGCCGCCCGATAATACTGCACTTTCTGCAGGTTCTACACCATAGAGCTAAATGCAAACCAGAAGAAATAAATGAGAAATGCGAGAAATGGTAAAGTTGCAAAGAAATATTAACTAGGCGATAGGAATGCACACCTTGATCTCAGGGTTCTGCTCCTTGAGATATTTTCCTGCTCCTGTAATTGTACCTCCAGTTCCTATCCCAGAAACGAGGGCATCAACTTTGCCACCTGAATCTTTCCAGATCTCTGGTCCGGTTGTTTTATAATGGATCTATGAAAGCGGGAAGAACTTGAGCTTCTCCCACTAGCTAGCTATAGAAGCATTTCTAAGTGTGCGAATTGTGTACCTTGGGATTGGCAGGGTTTTCAAATTGCTGAAGCATGTATGCATTGGGTGTTCTTTCCAATATCTCTTCAGCCTTTTTAACAGCACCTTTCATGCCCCTGGCTGGATCTGTGAGGACCAGCTCAGCTCCAAAAGCTCGGAGAATGGTTCTTCTTTCAAGACTCATTGAAGCAGGCATAGTAATTACAAGCTTATAACCCTTAGCAGCAGCCATAAATGCCAGCCCTATTCCAGTGTTACCACTCGTAGGCTCAATCAGAACACTCTTGAAAAAATTAAAATGAGGAAAGTTTCGTCAGTTCGTCAGTTCCTTAGTTTCACTTGGCACTTATAGAGACTTTTTCTTGTTTTACTGTGTGTATCAGACAGATAAACATTTGCGATATTTTAGAGAAGTTGATGTACTTAACAAAAGAGGATACAAACTCACTAGTGCCTTATTTGATTGTCAAATCCATCAATCTTTATTCAACAAACTTGGACCACAAAAATAGTTTATCTCTCGACAGGGCAACGGGTATAAGAGAATGAGAGGCTTTCCAACATGAATGTAACAGACTGGCCATGCCATTTCATTGGGAATCCAAGAGACAAACATGAGCTCTTATCCAGTCGGAAAGCTTTCATAGAATAGATGTTCTCCACATGAAGAAACTTGAACAAGTAAAACTAACCTCTCCTGATTTAATGAGACCCTTTTCCTCAGCATCTGCAATCATGCTATATCCAATCCTACAAGCAAGGACAAAAGCATTGGCTATGTTTGCAATTCATCAGAGCAAATCACATCCCTGAAAAAAATGTTCCATCCATGCAATAATATATGGACTGGAGATGACGATTAAATTGATGCTTCTTTCAACAAGTGCCCATCTCCTGGCATCAGGAGGAATCGGTAATTCGACTGGAGATGAACACTACAGTATAAAACTTCCAATTACAAACCTGTCTTTGACACTTGAGCAGGGCTCCATCATCTCGAGCTTTGCAGCGATTCGGGCGACACAACCCTCCACCACATGGTTGAGGTACACTAGGGGGGTCTTGCCAATTATCTGCACCGAAACAGCACTCGGTCAGAGTACAGCGCTTTAGCAGCTATTTATTCGAATGGTGTTAAAGGAGATGCAACACTGCTTACCTCGGTGACATATTTCGCAATTAGGGAGTTCCCTTCTGCCATGTCCGTCGCCGTACGATCTGAAACAGCCACTTCCCTCAGCACCAAAGAATAAGAGATAGAAACACGATTTCGATTCTTATAAAACTGTTCGTAGATTCTTATTTTTAGAAGGAAGCAAAGTAGTTCCAAGCCATTTCGCGTGAATCGCCTCAGATTCGCGCCTCCGGCAAAATCAGCATGCGAGCCAGCGTAGTACGAAGTGATTCGACACCAACGAGAACTTCAACCTGAGCTTGCGTAGAATCCGTGCACACAGAGTGCAGTAGTGGGTCCCTCACGAAGCTCAGTGCGCACACAGTATCAAAGCAAGAGCGTGTGCAGAGAAAAAAAAAATGCATGGTGAAGCTTTTCTTCAGCAGCAAAAGAGAACAGGAACAAGCTCGAAGGCTAGACGGACGCATCGCATGCACTTTTAGCTCCACACAAAACAACATGCAAACGCTAGCGCAATCGAGCCACATCGTTTGCTGCGAGCCAAGGAACGGTTCCACTACCCGAAAGCGAGACAGACGGTTTAATCTGGAGAGTCCCGTGTCCGAACTCACGGTTCGTCAGGCGATGCGAGTCTTATCGATGAAAACAAAGCTCCAAACCGAAAAAAAAAAAACAAAGAGCGACCAGGCAGCGAGCTTGCCGGTTCTCGTTAATGGGCAGCCGAGGATAGGGCGAATTCGTCGGGAGGAGCTTTTACCTTCGCAGAGAAGAATCAACGAAGAGAGAGAGAGAGAGAGAGAGAGAGAGAGAAGCTTCTAACACCAGCTCCAGATGAGCTTCTCTGCGAACTGCGTTCTGTCCGGTTTATGTAGATGTGAAAACTAGGGATCGTTTTCGTTCGACTCCTGGTTAAGGTAACAAGCGAAGGCGACGACATGAATTTGCAGACTAAAAGTCAAAAGGGAAAATTCTAAATAAGACCTAGTTTTGCCGGTTCGCCGGCAGGTAAAAAGATTACACGAATTTTTTTTGATCAAGTCCCTTGGTCGACGATGATGATACTTATCCAGGCAATGTAAGCGGAATGAACATGGACATGCTGACATATTCGTAGAAGTACAGGTTAGTTTCGCTGTGTGTTGCCCTTTTTTGTTTTATTAATAGCCACGAGGCCCACGACAAGGAAAAAGGAAGAGAAAAATCAAAAAGTTCCGACTGACAAACTCAGTAGATAAATATAAAGACAGAGAGCACTGCGTCATTTGCGTACCATGGAAGGAAGGATCCGGTGAAGGTGGCCGGTTTCACGTCTACATTCATCTTGGTATCATGGGAGATGATGGTCTTGTATTTTCATTTTCGGAATAAAGGTTGGAAAAGTAAATAATTGCAAATCGGGACTTAGAATCAGACGTAAAGATTAGGGTTGCTTGTTTCACGAAAAGTATGTATGATTTAAACTCCATGCCATTGTTATTTTGTGTTGCCCTCGGAGCTTCTCACCCAGTGTCATATTTTCTTATCATGGAATGATGAGAGTTTCGAGACTTCTCCAGCCTGAACCTTCAACTCAACAATGTGGCTGCAAAAAGAACAAGTGTAATGTCGTCGTAATATTTGAGGAATTTCCCATTTATGGGCTATACCACTTCATTGAAGAAGGGATTGCCCTCCTTGTTCGCCAATTCAAGTTAACATGAGTTATAGAAAATGGTAGAGCACTACTGCTTAATGGATAATTGCTGGCACGCAAATCATCCGTCGTATTACTAAAAAACTAACAAGAAATCCCTAAAAAGGTTCAGCAACCCCACAATCTTGATGGGCAATGGCTATTGGAACTTTCGCTACGAGCAGTAGAGTAGAGCATCAGCATACCCATTTCCTCAAATGACATTAAAGTTCACCTCATTCTTATGTTTGGATGAAAAGTTTCAGCCTGTCTTCCTCATGTCAGGAAAGAAAACCCCATTGCAACCAAGACTTAGTTATTGGACTGGAGGGTAGATGAGGGAAGTGTTCACATTGGCATTATCTAGCGTTTGGCTGAAGATTTCACTGGAGATGTCAAAGTCATTACTAAATCTCATTATTTCGTTGGACTCATTTCGGGAATTAAGCGAGAATATTACGTTTTTAATCTAAGAATTCAGTAACATTATTCCCATTCTTCATTAACCCATATCAAGGGGAACCATTCTATTACCATTAGGACACCTATGAATGAACTTAGTTAAGTTATTATTTCCTTTGACCCGTCTTACATTGAGACATGCGATTTTACAATTGGATGTACAGGTGGACACCTTCTCATTAGGTCACCCATCCAATTAGTACTCACTAATGACTCAAATACCATTAGAGTTTTACAATGCTAGTATGATCATTGCTAATAATAATAATGTTGTTCACATATATGAGTAGCAAAATATACCCGCGAGATGTTTGTTGAACAAAAAGAGCATTGTGATAGGGTCTTGACGTAAATCCAAGGCATTCTACAACTAAACTTGGAGCAACATGCATGAGGACCCCGCTTCAGCCCTGCTCGATATAATTGACACACTTTATTGGGAGTATTGAGTTTCTTCAGAAGAAGGTTCCACATATACTTCCTCGGTAAGATTGCCATTGAAGAATGCATTTTTAACATATATCAGGAACATAGGTCATTGCTTAACAAAGGTGAAAGCACGAAGACTTTGGACAGATATATGATGGGCAAGTGGAGCAAAGGTCTCATCATATTTAATACCCCACACTGAGTAAAGTCTTTCGTTACTAGTTGAGCTTTATAACATTCCATTATACCATATGTTAAGAACATCTGGGAAGATTGTTAAGAACACCTCCTATAATATTTTAAAGATGACAAAACAATCCATTAATATCTTATATCTTACTAGCTTGATACATATGGATGTTGTAATATTTCAGGTAATATCCGTTTTGAAGGAACTTAGACGAGCATAGCAAAAAGATTGGTGAAGACTGAAAGGACCAACACTAAAGGGTGAAAGACCGGAAGGACCTACATCCATTTTCCAGTGCATACTTTTCACTCACTCATCAGTCTTGCCCTCCGGGCTGCGCACTAAATAACAAACAGCTAAGAACCAGAGTCCTTTGCTCACAAGAAGAAACAAGAAGGATTCAAGAGAAAGTTTATCAATCAAAAAATAAATAAAAAAAACCAAGACCCCAAAGAGGGAGTAGGGTTCGGTACTCTTACTACATGGAAGTTGACTTCTTTTATGGTGTAAGTTAATCAACCTGAGGATTGTCATAGAGAGGAAGTCTGGCTGCTCACGAACATCTATGTAAGAACTATTTGAACTGTTCGAACAAGCTGATCAAACATATCCAGAGAAGTTTGGACTGGACCGACTTCATTTCCGTGCTCTTTCCCATTCTTTTTCTTCGACCCTTCTCTCTCTTCCTCGAGGTGAATCAGCCGAAAAAGCAACCACTGCGAACTACTGTAGCAAAATCACGAATCTTCGCGAGTCCCATCTTCGCAAGAAACACCCTTTTGATTCTTCACCCAAATTCTGACCGACTCCGCCGTCTCCATCTCCTTCTCTCTCTGTTTGTCCCACACAGAGCGACTACTGAATCGGCGAGCGAGTTCGACCAACGTAAAAGCGAAGCTTGGGCATTGGGCAAATCACTTACCTGGACGGGGTCAATGGGCGATCAAGAAGGCTCATGGCCTGGGCCTAGTGACCTCCATTGCACTTCAGGAGGGGTGCTAGCCCAAGGTCGGCCCAAGTGGCCGAGCCTACGTCATAATTTGTGGCAGTGGGGGCCTGCGTTCGCGCGGCCCCTACCCAATTCCTTAGTCGAAACATAGCCTATTTCCTTCGTATGACATTCCTGGCGAGGTGACCTGAGCGGTGAAAATGGCGCTGTTCAAGCCTTCGTCGAGGTGGACGATAGGACTGGCCAGAGTGTTGGAGAAGGCCGGGTACGTTAGAGATGGGTTGCTGAGAAAGTATGCCTACTAGCCTTTGCAGGATTTGCACTTGTACGGTTTCTCGTCCACCTACGTTGTCCCCGCAGACTGATAAGCACCAATCCTATGGCCTTTCTGGTGGAGCCTTCGAAGGCACATTGAAGGCCGAAAATTTTCGCCTTGCTGCCAAAAGCTAACACGCTGATCTATATTTTCCAACTCACTTAGTTGTCGCGTACGAGAATTAGCTCTCCTATAGTCATGTTCATCGTGATCTAAATGTTACTTCTTCATGTAAGTATGAAACGGAACTGCTATCAGCTTTGTGCGTATGGCTAATTTGATTACAGAACGCATGGCAAGTGGAGGAAGTAAAATGAGTAAATCCAAAGTATTAATTGTCACCTTTCCCCTTCGCCGAATGCAGAAGGTTATACTTACAAGATGATTATGAAAGCTAACACGAAAGTTTACATGGTTGGAAGCAAGGAAAAGAAAAACTGTTAAGGGGGGAAACAAAAAGAAACATACATGTCATGTCCCGTAGCGCATTATTAAATACTTGTTCTTGTCACGGCGGACAATTCTTCATCAGAATGGGCCGGCTGGAATTTCTTCTTCATGAGTCTATTAAACCAAATCAAATTATGTCAACACATTGAGCAAATTACTCAAGGTTCATAGAGCATATTCTCTGCCTCCTGCTTCACTAATTGAAACAGCTCAGAAGATTCCAGAGCTCGGGAAGACCACCTGAGCAGGGTTAATATTTTAGCATGAGTATGATCGAATGGCTGCTTGCTGCTGAAGAAGAGTGTGAACAAGCTAGAAATGGTTTTTCATCATTTTGAGAAGGAAAATAGGAGTAGTTTCATTCAACTGAAGCTTGACATCAAGCTGAAGAAAACTTAAGTAAGCCAAACTCACCGAACAAGAAGATATGCGCTTGCTTACACGGCTATGTTATTGCGAAGTCACTTGTAAAATACATGATATTCTGCTAACGATGTCCAATAAAAGCAAATTTACTCACCACAATGAGCTTTCCAGAATTTTCTGGCCTCTTTGCAATATTAATTGCAGCTGCAGCAGCTGCACCCGACGATATTCCGACCTGCAAGTGAAAAAGATAAAATCACAAAGAAGCCACTTAAAAAGCACACAGCAGAGAACTCTGAAGTGCCACGATCATGTCATGTTACAAGAAATAAGTTAAAAATGGATATTAGCCAGTGTGTGCATCGTTTCCTGGGGTGGGGTTCTGAAGTCTTAATGCCTAATGATAGACAAGTCTCTTTACCAGCAAAGCCTCCTTCACTGCAAGCAGCTTGGCAGTTTCAATAGCTTCTTCACTTGATACCTGCAAAGTCAGAAAGACAATCCTGTAATAGCCAATGTGAATTACTTGATAGGAACCGCATTTACAACGCAAAGATCATTGGATAACGGTATGCAAATCGTAAAAAGCATGTGCAATTGAAGAGTTGTTGTCATTTTGTTGAATACAAATGATGATCTATCAGGTAGTAGGATGGATATCAGCAAGAGAGCAGACTTTCTGTTTGCATGTTTAGTCCTTTTTCCCTTGTGCAACAGCATGGATGTTATGAAATTTAGGAATGAGGATAATTGAACATGATGGCAGGACCAGAAAACAGAAAGAAAATAGCACAAATTTTTCCCCTGTACGGATAAAAACTTACTTGAATAACTTCATCAAGTAAATTCACATCTAGCACTCCAGGGATGAAGCCAGCACCAATGCCTTGTATTTTATGTGGACCTTCGGCAATTCATTTTGTAGTGTATATGAAATTATCATAGAACTATGCTGAACATCACCAAAACATATGAAAGCACAGAAAGTTTAAGCAAATTTTTTTCCCCACACAAATGTAGCAAATTCATAAGTTCTAGTGACTAAACAAAAGACTGTCTGGGCAGAACCAGGGTATGTAGTAGCTGAACCATCATGAGAGGAAAAGGAAATGGATGACCCAAATCTGCGGTTCATTGATCATATCAATCATACAATGAAGTTAATTTCCAGGCAAGTAGTTGCTACTCTACCCATATCCTTGAAAAATCAGGACAGCCATTCCTAAGTTCTTCACACAGTATATTAATCATGCATCAGATAGGGAGATAAATGAGAGAAGGCACAGCCAAAACCCAAACACAAAGTATGTTTCCTCATCCAAGTCCTTCAATTAATGCAGAAGGAAAAGGAAAAGTACACAATGAAAAGTTAAGCCAGTGTAATATCACTACCAGTTACAAAGGGATCCAACAGTGTGTTGAAGATCATGACTTACCAGGTTTGCCACCGGATAATACTGCACATTCCACAGGTTCTACAGCATAGAGCTAAATACACAGAAGTATTAAATGAAAAACATGAGAAACGTTAAAGTTGCCTAGAAATATAACTAGGCGATAGAAATGCACACCTTGATCTTAGGGTTCTGCTCCTTGAGATATTTTCCTGCTCCTGTTATTGTACCTCCAGTTCCTATCCCAGAAACAAGGGCATCAACTTTGCCTCCTGAACCTTTCCAGATCTCCGGTCCAGTCGTTTCATAATGGATCTAGGAAAGCAGGAAGAACTTAAGCTTCTCCAACCAGCCAGCTATGGAAGCATTACTAACTGTGTGAACTGTATACCTTGGGATTGGCAGGGTTCTCAAATTGATGAAGCATGTATGCATTGGGTATTCTTTCCACTATCTCTTCAGCCTTTTTAACAGCACCTTTCATGCCCCTGGCTGGATCCGTGAGGACCAGATCAGCTCCAAAAGCACGGAGAATGGTTCTTGTTCCAAGACTCATTGAAGCAGGCATGGTAATTATAAGTTTATAACCCTTGGCAGCAGCCATAAATGCCAGCCCTATTCCGGTGCTACCACTAGTAGGCTCAGTCAGAACACTCTTGAACACATCACAACAGAGGAAGTTTCGTCAGTTCCATAGTTTCACTTGGCACATATAGAAACATTTTCTTGTTACACTGAGTTTATCAGACACAGACTCGAACCTTGCAATTTTTTAGTGTAGTTGATATACTAGACAAATGAGGATTTAAAGCACATTCATGCCTCATTTGATTGTTAAATCCATGATCAATTTATTCAACCAACTTGGATCACACAAACAGTTACATCGCCCAAGAGGCACCAAGCGATATAGAGAATCAGAGGCTTTCCAACATGAATGTAATAGACTTGCCATTCTGAGCAGCTTTTACAGATGGATAGTCTACATGAAGAAACTTGAACAACCAAAACTAACCTCTCCTGGTTTAATGAGACCCTTTTCCTCAGCATCTGCAATCATTCTATACGCAATCCTACAATCAAGGACAAAAGCATTGGCTGTGACTGCAATTCATCCGAACAAATCACATCGCTAAAGAAAATGTTTCATTTATGCAATAATATATAGACCAGAGGTGGCGAATGCTTCTTTCGACAAGTGCCAACCTCCTGGCATCGTGACATATCTGTAATTTGACTGGAAATGGACACCACAGTATTCTAATTCCAATTACAAACCTGTCTTTGACACCTGAGCAGGGCTCCATCATTTCGAGCTTCGCAGCGATTCGGGCAACACAACCCTCCACCACACGGTTGAGGTACACCAGGGGCGTCTTGCCAATTATCTGCACCGAAACAGCACTCGATCAGAGTACAGCGCCGTAGCAACTATATCTACACAAATGGTGCTGAAGGAGATGCAACACTGCTTGCCTCAGTGACATCTTTCGCAATGAGGGACTCCCCTTCCACCATGTTTCGTCGCAGCACAATCTGAAACAGCCGCTTCTCTCAGCACACGAAGCATATTCTTATAAATAAGTTGGTGGGCTACAATTTCTAGAAGGAAGCAAAGTAGCTCCAAGCCGCTTTGCGGGAATCACATCAGAATCGAGCCTTGGGCGAAATCAGCATCTCGAGCAAACACAGTACGAAGTGATTCGACACCGATGAGACCCGGACTCGGGCTTGCGTGGAATGCGCGCGAGTAAAGAGCACGCATACAGAGCGCGGTACTGGGTCCCTCACAAAACTCGGTGCGCGCACAGTATCATAAGCAAGAGCAGAGTACAAAGAGAAAAGAATATGCATGCGAAGCCTTTCTTCGGCAGCAAAAGAGAACAGGAGCAAGCTCGAAGACGAGAACGGACGCATCGCATGCACTTTAGTTCCAAACAAAAGAAGAAAGACATGCGAGCCCTTACCTTCTCCGAGAAGAAACGACGAAGAGAGAGAGAAGCTTGGAACGCGAGCTCCAGATGATCTTGCTTGCGAACTGCCATCTGTCTGGTTTTTGTATGTATGAAAAGCCGGTAAAGTAGCACGCGCGAAGGTGACGACATGAACACGTTGACTTTTTTAGTCATTGTATTACTATCATCTTTTCCAGTTTGTGCAAACGAGTCCTCGAATATTATAATTTTTTCAATTAAGTCCCCCGGTCGACGACAATATTGACTGGACCGGCGTACCGGCATCGACGAAAGTCACAAGTCTGAGAAAGGCCGTCTTCGAATGAAGATAGTTACGAAAGATTTGCTGAACTCTAATTGCAAATTATTTGTCCCGGCAATTTAATCGGAACAAATTGATTACCTAGAATCGTTGTACTTTTCTGAAATATTTTATACGTAGTCAAGAAAATTTCGAGATGTTAGTATTTTCATGGAAGTAAAATACAGGGGAATTTCGCTGTATTGTCTCTATTTTGTTTCATTAATAGCCACGACGAGAAAAAAAGAAAGAAAAATAAAAAAAGTTTGACTGACAAACTTAGCAAATAAATATAAAGACAAAGAGCATTGCATCATTTGCGGACCGGGCAGGGAGACTCCGGCGAGGGCGGCCGGTTTGATGTCTACATTTATCCTGATGCCATGGGAGATGCTCTTGTAGTTTAATTTCCGGAATTAAGATTGGAAAAATAAATAATTGCAAATCGAGACTTAAAATTAAACATAAAGATTCAGGTCCTGTTTATTTCACGGGAAATGAATGACTTAGAAAATATTTTATTCTAAAAATAATCACTTACATCACTCGAAATAATTAGTTAATAGAAAATATTTGCATTATCAAAAACAATTTATACTATTTTCATGGATGATGAAAATATTTTACATTCATTTATTTTTGTAAGGAATACAAATGATCATATATAGAAAAATATTTTTCAAATTATATATTTTTCACGAAATAAATACACTCTAAAATCACATCTCTTATATTCCGCCTAGTTTAGACTCTAGCAGTCCAAAGTTCACAGGTCTGCGACGAATGACTATTGTCCTTGCTCACCAGCAATGATTAGTAAAAGTTTGAATAGTTTCGGACAACTTTATCACCGTATCCAAATTGACCATTAATTAAATTAGGAGGCGGGATGAGGCCATGAGAATAAGCTTTTTGCATGCATAAGTCCTCGTCTATTTAGATGCACAAAATAAATCCAACTCTATCCATAATATTTTATAATAATAAAAAAATAAATGCTCTACAATATTTAAAATGAGATGATTTGATTGAGTTTGATTTTGAAACACGATTAGAGATACACTCACTTACGATTGGCTACAAATTAAATTATATTTTCCCATTATTCTGGCTAACTGGGATTCTCAAACATTATAATGCTAATTTAGAACTTAATTAAATTGGAATTCAATTGACCCAGGTCAATTTTCTGCTTCCATTTAGAAATTATTTAGTACTTCATATATGTACAAACTATGTGGAATCAATTGGCGCACATTAATTTAGTTTCATATTTACATGAAAATAGGATTATGATCATCGAGGGTGCAATAACTTCTAAAATTAAGCGATCATTTATATAATTTCTCAATATATTTATAGTGACGAAGCATTACGTGATAAATTGAAAGAACAAAAAAAAAGTTGTAAGTATGACATCCTTTCCCAATTCCTCATCTTGTCATTGCTCTATGGCTCCGTTTGGGAACAGCTTTCCCAAGGATTTTTAGGGGTCTAAAGGCCTTTGAGCCAAATATATAGTGTTTGGCAATTTTTTTTTAACTTGCCTTTGCCAAAGGCAAGCCTTCCCAAGGCTAAAAGCCCAAGGCAGGTTGGGGGCTACTTTGGGCATTCTCGGCATGCTAGCTTTAAAGGCAACGAAATTTTTATTTCGAAATTATCCTCATTAATTTTTCGTTTTTCCAGCATTACCCCGACAAATGTTCATCATCTTCATCATTCCCTTCTCTCTACTGAGAACACGGCTAGCATCTACGTGCAGTCGCCGGCGAAGGGGAGGTGGTCTGGCGAAGGGCAGGCGGTGCGGCAAGATTCCAAGCAGCATATGCCTTGCACCGCTGTCAATCCTTAGTCCTTCAACGGGTCAAGACGGCACGCAGGCTTCTTCAACTGTAAAAGTTGAAGTGCGCTAGAACTTAATCTTTGGCATAATTCGGATAAGACAATGTCGTCGCTGTCTCTTTTTTATGTTAGGCACATCGTGAGGCACATTCTCATGGAGTAAATTATTGCAAAAACCAATCACGTCGTAGTACAATCATTGTTAATTTTTATATAGATGAATTAGACGTATTATCTTTAAAAAATTATTGGCTAGTACTGGACATGAACTCCAAAGGTAATGTAGATACCGGTGGGCTAAGTAAGCTTCGACCCATGGTGGAGAGAATTTGAAAAGTGACGGCTCACCTCTTCCACTATTTCAAACCATCGTTGCCAAACATTGATGCTGTTTTCACGAAGTCTATCAATGTATTGGGAGTTGTTCCATTCTCTAGTAGGTCTTCAACATATCAGTAGATGAAGCCACAGGCCTAGTGAATGCTTTGGGGTGTTTTTCTTGCCCAGTAGAGACCGCACCATGAGGGAAAATTCTCCGTTCGTGGTTTGAAACTCGTTGCATCAAATTAACAGGCTTATGCGGCATGCATATAAGAGCCAATTCATTACCTCTATAATTATATTTTGCCCTTAGACCTCCTCACCCACTACCAAATTTTCATTTTATGGATCAATGAGAGTTTTGAGCCTCTCCAACTTGAACCTTGAATTCAAGACTGTGGCTACAAAAAGAATAAGCACAATGTCTTTGTAACATTTGAGGAATTTCACATTTATGGGCACTAATTGAAGAAGGAACTGCCCTCCTTATTTGCCAATTCAGCTGAAATGAGGTGTAGAAATGGAAGGACACAATTACTTGATAGAAAATCGCCATCATATCACTGAAAAACATGCCAGAAATCCCTAAAAACTTTGGCCTGATACCATAAAATAAAAAAAAAAAATCCAACTTTAGGTTCAATCCCAATTTTATCATAATATCTTTTGTCCTCTTAAAAAATCTCCAATTTGAAATTCGCTCTCAATTCTACCTTAAATTTTCTTTTGTACCATGAAAAACAACTTTAAATCTAGTCCAAATCTACCTTTAACTTTTTTTTTATCTCATAAAAAAATCACAAACTTTTACCTGAGTCTCAAATTTTCACTCGTTAACTTTCCGTCTAAAATTTCTTTTGACAACCAAAAGATGAAAAACTCACAAGCACAAGTATTTGAGCATCCTGAGTGTGAGCTCTCCAACCATAAGAGATAGAAGACTCCCGAGCACGAGAGATTGAATATTGAACACAAAATTGAAGATCACCGAGCAAGATGAAAGGAAGACTTTCTTAATAGTAAAAGCAATTGAAGATGGCCAACCCCTATTTGCTCTAGTTTTTACTCAAATGTAATATCCAAGAAGATATCATTTGGGCGGACATCATTTAGCTCCAATTGATGTCTTTTTATCTAAAATTTAGGGAAAAACTATAGTAATGACATGGAAATGCCACACCACTAAGGGCATTTTTGAAGTGTTAACAAGGGTAGATATGTGATTCAGTAAAAGTTGGTGATTTTTTAAAAGATAAAAAAAAAAAAAAGGGATAGAATTGGGATGGTACCCAAAGTTGATGGTTTATTATGAGACAAAACAAAAGTTCAGGGTAAGATTGAGACTAAACCAAAAGTCGATGATTTTTTTATAAGATAAGGTAGAATTGGGACTAAAGCTAAAATTGATAGTTTTTTTAAGGGTTTTTAGGCCTAAAAAATCTTGCAACCCTCCAATCTTGTTAGGAAATGGCTAGAGACCGGCACTTCTGATATGAGTGGTAGAGTAGAGCACAGGCATACCCATCTCCTCAAATGTCTAATTGAACATCTTGTATGTTGAAGTCCACCACGTTCTCATGTCCAAAGAAAATTTTTGCCTTTCTTGTGTCATGTACCAGAACCTCCAACTGTTGATTGCTCGGTAGGGCGGATCTAATGCATTGAACCCTCCCACATATGTTAGAGACGGAATCATAACTGGTAGAGGCCATCTTGCGTGCACAAGTTATACAATGACAAACACGCCTCATATGGAATAAAATCTTAGACTTGGTTGTCAGACTAAAGGACAAATTAGGGAGGTGCTCACATTGGCTTTATCTAGTATTATGCTCAAGATTTTATTGGAGATGTCAAACTCATATTGGCTCTCATTATTTTGGTGGCCTTTTTTCAGGAGTTATGCAAGAATATTACTTGTTAAATGTAAGAGATTTGTAACGTGACCCCCATTCTTCATTAACCCATATTGAGGGGTCCTACTCTCTTACCATTTGTGACATGAAATAATTCACTTCAAATGTTGTTTGTTTTAACCAGTTTCATATTGAGTCTCGTGGTTTTATCATTGGACATACAGGTAGGCACTTTTTCATAAAAGTCACCTATTTTATTAGTACAATCACTTAAGCATGTTAAATATGGAATTTCCCATGATTGCGGTTTTATGATTGGATGTATGTATAGGTAGGCACTTTCTCATAAGATCTCTTATCTTATTTGTACCATCACTTGAGCATGCTAAATATCAAATTTCCAATGGTAGACATTGTCATTAATAAAAAAAATATGCCTTTTATGAGTTAATTCCAACTTCCCACATATATAATTCAGGAATGATCTCCTAGTGATCGATGTGCAATTTATTTTGTTCTCCCCTTTGTTATCCAGGAGCCTGTCGAGATCAGTTCCTTATTTATGCCCTCTTGCCTTAGTGATACTCCGGCCCTCGTCATATCGGGTTGCTACAAGAGATTGAAAAAGAATTATACGATCTCACCTAATTTTATTAGATGTCTCCCAGATGACTTTGAACCAACTTGAAACGAGCATCACAAGAGTTTAAAAAAGGCCATTTTAGTTTCGTTGTGGAGAATGTCACTGCATGGTCATGTCGGGGCTTGGTTTAGTCAAGTATTAGTTTAAGGTAGTTTTGTGATATTTATTGGAGAGAGAAAGTCACGTTCAAAATATATTCAGTGCATAAAGATAAATCGGGCATTAACTATCCTTTCAGATCATTTGAAATTACCTAATCTAAGGTTTTTCGAAAATACTAATGATTGGAGAATTGATGCACGATACGTATCTCACCCGATGGAAGGTGACAGGCAATCTGTGCGATAAGGATAAAATGGTGAGGCCTGAGATGAGTTGAAACCGACAACGTTTCTAAACTCAATTTTTTATTTTTTTTATTTTTTTGAGTTCAGTTAATTAAGCCGGAAGCAAAGCACCCCCAACGTCTCTTATCCAAGATTATCCAGGCCCCCGCAGCCAAACGGGCCGAATCACCGTCCCCACGGGGACGCCACGTGGACAGTCCGCGCCCCCGGCACCAACCTTTTGACCCATCCCCCGGGCCGAGCCATCGCGCCACCGCCGCCCAACGCGCAGATCTCGAACCGTCTCAAATCCTCTCTCTCTCTCTCTCTCTCTCTCTCTCTCTCTTTCTCTCTCTACATTTCCGAGTTGACTCGCCGGAGCACGGCCGCCCGCCCCCGTCCGAAGGCTCGCGCGCGCCATGGGAGTCCCCGCCTTCTACCGGTGGCTCGCCGATCGGTACCCGAGCTCGATCGCCGACGTCGTCGAGGACGAGCCGGCCCTCGACGCCGGCGGCGCCGCCCTGCCGATCGACCCCTCGAGGCCCAACCCTAACGGAATGGAGTTCGACAACCTGTACCTCGACATGAACGGGATCATCCATCCGTGCTTTCACCCCGACGGCAGGGTACGTGCGTGCGTGCGTGCGTGTGTTCCTTCCTCCTCTTCGGCGCGCTTGTGTGTTCGCTCGGGTTCTATTGAATTTCGGTGGTCTCGAGCTGGAATTGTGAGAGGTTTTTGTCTTTGGGGGGCGGCTGGATGTTGAGATGAATAGTTCGGTTGATATTGGAAGAGGGTAGGAGGTGAATGTGGGAAATTTGAGTTTTTGTGCTGTCAATAATGTTTAATTCGGTTAGTCTTCCGCATTTACGTGAGCTAGGTGTGCGAGTGCGAGTTTATTTGTGGAATATAGCCGGAGAGATTGGCTTCTCATGGATATAGTGCTTTGGGATGCCTTATGATTTTAGGCGAGACGTTGGGGGATCTTTGGTTTGTGCTTGCAGATAGATGCTTCTACATGGTCATCACCATTTTAGCTCGTCTTTGTATTTCAACTGATGAAATGAGAGAGAGAGAGGGAGAGAGGGAGAGAGAGAGATAGAGAGAGAGAGAGTAGTTGGAACCAAGGACGGCAAACGTCCATGCTTGGGGGATGCGTAGGGTTTGGCAGTAGCCACGTTCACTAGGAAATGTGATTTAGCTTTGTCAGGATTCTTCTGTACTAAGTAAGGCAGTAAGGCAGGTTGTAGCAGTGACTGACCTAAGATGGGAACTAGTGGGAGCTAATGCCCCTGGGATTACGGTGTAAGTTATGATAATTTTATACTACCATATATGAAGCACCGTGTAAAATTTCTCTATTTTGCCCGCGGAGTTAAGACTTTTACGCAATTTTTCGTCGCGATGTATTATATATGTTTTACTTCCTCATAAAATTTCTCTTGACTTTAACTTTATGTGATTGTGCAGCGTCCTCCTGCTAGCTACGATGACGTCTTTAAGGCAATATTTGATTATATTGATCATGTCTATTCATTGGTTCGTCCTAGAAAGCTTCTTTACCTGGCAATTGGTAAGCTTCAGTATTTTATTATTCTCCATATCAACCATGCAGATTAATCTAACTGAAAAATATGCAGATGGAGTTGCACCAAGAGCTAAAATGAACCAACAGCGTTCTCGGCGTTTTAGGGCTGCAAAAGATGCAGCTGATGCGGTAAGATTTCTCAAGTTGCCATTATAATCATCATGATCACATTATTTTGAAGATTTTTATCTCTTCTTCAATCACGCAGGAAGCTGAAGAGGAACGGTTGAGGAAAGAATTTGAGGCTGAGGGACAAATTCTTGCTCCCAAGGAAAAGCCAGAAACTTGCGACTCAAATGTCATTACTCCTGGCACACAATTCATGGCAGTTCTTTCTGTCGCACTTCAATATTATATACAAGTGAGATTAAATCGTTATCCTGGCTGGCAGCAGACAAAGGTTTGTTGACATCTGATTTAGCATTTGCTTTCTTAGTGCCTTTCACATTGGATAATTCCTGGCCCATGGAGTAATTCATCTCTATTGGGGTAAAACTCTGTTTTCAGGATTCTTTCTCTCTAAATTTATTTATGCGGCTGCATTGGATGATTCTTGAAGGTTATTCTTTCTGATGCAAATGTTCCTGGGGAAGGAGAGCACAAGATTATGTCATATATACGATTGCAAAGGAATCTTCGTGGTTTTGATCCGAACACTCGGCACTGTCTTTATGGCCTGGTAAATTTGTTTTGCACTCTGCCTCTGTACTAATAGCTTTCCCTCTTCTCGGTTTAGATTCCTCTGAGTTATTATCTAATCTGGTTCACTATAATCAGGATGCTGACCTGATTATGCTTTCGTTAGCGACACATGAGATTCATTTTTCAATTCTCAGAGAGGTAAATAGATTATCCAATTTTCCATTTTGGGTTGTGGGATTCAGCAGGACCTCATTTTCTGGTGTCCTTTTTTTTTTTCCTCTCTCTCCAAAAAATCTGCAGGTGGTCACTTTTCCAGGACAACAGGAAAAATGTTTTCAGTGCGGCCAAGTCGGTCACCTGGCTGCTGAATGTCGTGGCAAGACTGCTGACGATATGTTAAACGATATTCCTATCCACAAGAAGAAATATCAGGTTTGTTGAACTCTGATTTCATGTTCAGTCTCTTATTCCCTGCTTTTCTTTTGTATGACTGTTTGTAATATGGCAGTTCCTCAACATTTGGGTACTCCGGGAGTACTTGCAGCATGATCTGGACATACCAAATCCTCCATTCGAGATTGATTTCGAAAGGATAGTGGATGATTTTGTATTTTTATGTTTCTTCGTTGGCAATGACTTCCTTCCACATATGCCTACATTGGAGATTAGGGAGGTATGTCACATCTAGGTCCTTTGATCAGATCACTATTATGCGTGGCAGCAATTGTGAACTAAGATGTTCACAACTTTTCGCCTAACAGAGACACGATTTCCTGCTAACCTGGTGGTTTTGCTTGGGTTTATTCTATGTGCTCACTAATTATGCGGACTTAGAATGCTCATTGTGCATCTTTCTGTTCTTCAGGGTGCTATCAATTTACTAGTGATGGTTTATAGGAGGGAGTTCACTGCCATGGGAGGTTACCTTACTGAAGCAGGCGAGGTAGTTTCATTATGCATCCTTTGATATGCAGTTTCCAGTTGGGTAATGTTGTGGTTGGATGATGAATTCGTGGGTTGGTTGCTCTAATACTAGTTGTTCGGGTTACATGTTCTTGTTTGTTGAAGAGTTTATTTCTTCTTTAGGATGTGGTTTCCACAAGGCTTTTCTAGTTATTTTTAGCTGCCATAACTATTTGCTGTCAGTATGTTTTTGGAAAGACATTTTCTATTTTGCGTTTTTTCTTATATTTTTGTTTTAACTCTTGCGAATTTGATTTTATTTAGTGAACACCTCAAATCAGTTGGTATATGCAGAGTCTATTTGTTCATATATATATTTTAAGTTTTTGGTAGAAAATCCAACAACTCCTAGTTTGTGATGGTTGTGTGAATCCATTAGTCTATTCTTTTCTTGTAAAATTTAATGTATTGACAGTCTTTGATGAGGAGTTTTAATTTCTTTCTCGTGTCCAGGTCATGTTAGACAGAGTAGAACATTTTATCCAGTCTGTTGCTGTCTACGAAGATCAAATTTTTCAGAAGCGGGCTCGCATACAGCAGGTAACTTTGGTCATTTATGAATGCTGTAAATTCAATCTGTTTGTAAGGCAGCATGTGACGGAGAATTCGAAGAATGATCCAAATTCTTTCAGTTTCTTTTGGTGTTATTCGTGGAACAAGTGGAGTGGAAATAGATTTTTATTTTTATTTTTTAATTCCATTGAAAATAGTCGTTCAGGACTCATGATCAATTAAAGCATGTGACACTTTTAGTACGGACTAGTGAGTACAATACATATGCCAGCATTCAGTCCTATTTAACTTTATGCTGGACATTTTTCTCTAGGCACTGGAGAATAATGAAGAAATGAGATCTAGATCAAGAAGAGAGTCATCAGAAGAATTACAAAGTCCAGCTGTTGACAAGGTATGCAAAGAGTTGATTTTCTTCTTTACCTGTGTGGTAATTGAATATCTTCTGTTTTGCACTTTCAATTGATCAAAGGCAATTGAAATGTGGCAAATCATGATTTCTGTAATCAATAAAGATGCTGCAGTTTTGTTTGGGCGGGGACTATCATTAAGTTTGATTTAGTTCTCTGATTGTAGGTTGGGATTTAATGAGAGATCAGGTGCACTGAAAAGATGTGCACTTAACAAGTCGAATGAATCAATCTTTAAGTGGCTCCTTTTATATCTTCCTAGCTTTGGTTACTCCAACCTCTCTGTACAATAGATTTTAGCATTATTTAACTCTTGCGCTGTCTAACCGAAAGCATAGTCTTATATGATGAGTGATGTCTTATGGACTCCAGTGTGTACCATACATGAGCTTGAATGGTGTTGACGCTACTCTTTTTTGGGGGCCATAGTATTTCTGCTATGTTTATTTTTTCTTGTGTGTCCTTTTTTTTTTTTTTTTGGGGGGTGCAGATGGGAGAAGCTAAGTTTCACACCGTGTACCATTGAACTGTGATTCTTTTTTCTGTATGCTCTCCAGTGAACATTTTATGAGTGAAGATACCATTTTTTAAGCATTATGAAGAGAATGATCTACCTTTTACATATTTTGAGTAGTCAGATAAATTGAAAAGTTTGACTTTTTGATGTGTTATTTTGTGGATGAATTATATCTATTGTCAGTCCCATTATCAATATCTCAAAGGAAACATGAGAAGCTTTCCGAGCTAAATAATCAATTCTTGAGTTTGATACACTATGGTTTGAAATCAGGTTAAATTAGGGGAGCCTGGATACAAGGAAAGGTATTATGCAGAGAAATTTCATGTGTCAACTCCGGAGGAGATAGAGAGAGTTAAGAAGGAAACGGTAATTTTTTTCTTGTATCTCGAAGCATTCAGTTTACTTACTTTAATATCAGTATTATTTCTCATAATTATTTTGCTTTTATTTCGTCTCGTTTGTCTTGGTAACTTAGTATATATTTGTTTTACAGTGTTCTGTGCTTACTCTCCTTGATTTTAATTATTGTGATTGTTTGTGGCATTGATTTAGTTTGTTTGGATGGTAAAGCAGTCTTCAGACTCTGAATCTCTTAATAGCTGTTCCTTTACACTTAGACAATTTTAAGTATGACAGTTAGATATTCTGGAAGAAATGTTGCTATTGGGGCATTAGCTTTTCTTTTTATTGTCGGGTAAAGGGGTATTGGTCAACTAAGCTGGAATGTTCTGATGCCAGGAACTAAGCTGGAACATTCTAGCTCCATCATTTGTTCAAAATGGTTTTTGGTGAACTAAGTTGGTACCATCTGAATCCTACTAGAGCAAATAGATGTTTTGATGTATCTCAAGTAGATGCTTATGTAGTTGCATTTGGTCTTTGCATGATTCAAATCCATATGCCACTAGGTGCCAAATTTGAGTGTGATAGAAAAGAGTGGCAGCTTCCTTGTTACTTGATATTTTTGTGGGTACGATACTTGGTAGGATTTTTCATGTTGACAGTGCCTATCTTTCGCATTGTAAATATATGTCATGGACTTATTAATTGGATGAGTTCTCGTTGTCAGAAGCTTCAGTTTCACTGCAGTTCCTCATTCCAGATTGTGTGGCTTCTTCAATACATTTGCCCTTGGAAAAATGTTAATTCTCTTGTTTGTGAAGTCCTAGATTGCTATTATCTTCCTACCTCTTTAGCATCGTAAAGATATATCATGGATTTATCAATTGGATGAATTCCTCATTGTCAGATGCTTCAGTTTCGGCCACAGTTCCTTCTTAGAGATTGTGTGGCCTCCTCAGTACATTTTCCCTTGGATAACTGTTAATTTCTTTTGTTTGTGAAGTTCTCAATTGCTAGTATTTTCCTACCTGTCTGATTATTACAACTGCTGTTTTGTATCGAGGTTAATGGTTGATGGCATTTCTGCTTTGCAGGTTTTGAAATACATCGAAGGTCTATGTTGGGTCTGTTGGTATTATTACCAAGGTGTTCGATCCTGGCAATGGTGAGTTTTACCATTAAGGTCTGCAAGAAACAATACTGATCCATCTTTAAATGCCTTTTAATAGCAATTATCTGATTCCATTGCCTAGAATGTGCTTATAAACTGTGCATATTGAACGGTACTTTGAAGACCTCCTGCTGGGATATTGAGCAAAAATCTTGTTATTTTGTTTAGTCAGATGAATCCTGCATGCTTCATTTTCTGGGTAGCTTTACTCCAAATGTATTGAATTACCACACTATGATTTCCCTACTGTCAATGCTACTGTTAAGTTGCAATTTGGTTTTCATGCTACACTAGTTTTTATTAGCCTATTTTTTATATCTGAATTATTGAAAGTTGTATACATGCTTGTTCAGGTACTATCCATTCCATTATGCTCCATTTGCTTCTGATCTCAAGGATTTAGCTGGTCTGGAGATCACATTCTTCTTGGGAGAGCCTTTCAAACCATTTGATCAGCTCATGGGAACCTTACCATCTGCAAGGTTTCTTTTTGTTTTCTTCTGCTTTTGAAAATACTGGGGACTGTTATATTAGTCCTTTTTGTACTTCAAATTTTCTTTTTACACTGCTCATATCTGGTGTTACAGTGCAAGTGCTCTGCCAGAACAGTACAGAAAATTGATGACGGATCCTTCCTCACCAATCCTTGACTTTTATCCTTCAGGTATACTAACCAGGAGCAGGCGATGCTTATCAATGCAACTCTCTCTCTCTCTCTCTCTCTCTCTCTTTCTCTCTCACACAACTTTTCCTTGTTATTATGTTGACAGATTTTGAGGTTGACATGAATGGAAAGAAATTCGCATGGCAGGTACGGTCTAACTTGTCCACTTGACATTGTTCTTGTTGTGGCTATCTTGTGTGAACAAATGGAAAGTTCCTCTTTCTTGAATTAGGGTGTTGCCAAATTGCCGTTCATCGAGGAGAAGAAATTGCTCACTGAAACGAGGAAACTAGAAGTCTATTTAACAGTGAGAAAGCTCTTATCTTGAATTTTATTCTTATTTAACCTGACTGGACTGTCATAGCTACTTTATATCTTTTTTTAACTTGACATTTTCTTTTTGTGTATTAACATTTATTGAAGATGCTCTTTTGTAAGATTTGTATTGGATAAAATGAGTTTTTTTAATGAGTGTGCATTCTGAGTTTATGGTCCAGTGATACTAAACGTCTGTAGTTGAATGAAAATGTTTTGCTAAAGCCTTCAAGAGTGCTTCCATGCTTCACTGATTGTTAATATTGTGGCAAGGATATTTTCCTACTTATTTGGAGACCCTTACTTGATCAATACTGAGCTTAGCTTGGGGTTGTGGCAAGGAGTATCATTTTCTTTGGAGGTGCAATTTTGTAGGCTGACCTTGTTTAACTCCAAGATTCATTGATGCCATTTCTGCCTTTTCATTTTCTTTTTGTTTTCAAACATCAGCTCATGATTTTTTTAGGTGGCATTGTTATCTGCAACTCCTCTGTAATTTGAATTCTCCATCTCATGATGCTGAAGAATGCTCACAGATTGACTTGGTTTATATAGGAGGAGGAGCAACTACGAAATAGTGTGATGTTCGATTTGCTCTATGTTCATCCATTCCATCCTTTGTCTGTACAAGTTTATTCGTACCACCAATTATGCTATCAATTAGGGCCATATCAAAGATATCCAGTACCGATTGACACAAATGCTAGGTCAGCTAGCCTCTTTCTGGCATAAAAGCTTGTGTGTATATTTTACATGGCTGCAATTGGGTTAACTTTTATTCTGCTGCATTCATTTTTTGCCAATCTTTTACAGCGGTGGAATGAATGGATTCCTCTGGCTAACTGAGAGGAATGTACTGACCAATGTAGTTCGTTCACCTGTCCGTGGATTCGAGGATATTGTAAACAATCAAGTATTGTAAGTGTCTTTTTTGCTTTTGCAATTCTTGGGCGACAAACTCGAATTATTCACAATCCCTGTTGCTTCGCAGTAATGTTACTTATCTCAATCCTGCAAAGCATGAGCACATTCCCAGACTGCCTGATGGTGTTGACATTCCTCCAAAGGTACATGATGTGCTTACTGGTTCATATATGTTAATTTGGAAGTAAACATTTGTATTTTGTTCTTAATGTATACAATTTATTCGGCAAAACCTTATGTACATCATGTAGGACTTTGTATTTGATGTTACATGAGGCCTTTTCCCCTTCAACATTGGTGTGAAATGTACAGTTGAAAAGTGGGGGTTATTTCATATGGGAAAACCTTTTTCAAATCAATGTTTAGGTCAGTTGATATTGGATGTTGTGACAAGAAAATGGATGGCTCACTTTTTCACTTTTATAGGTTTTAGGACCTTTGGATATCAAGCCATTCCCTGTGTTATGGCATGAAGATAATTACAGCAGGCGCCACCATGGAAGAGAAAGGTAAGAGTGAATTCTGATGGTCTTGCCGTCTGCATTGATATGTCTGTCCATTTGTTTTATATTTCTGCTTCTGCATGGGTGATTTATATCGATTTAGAGGCTTGTGGTGCAATAGAATTTGCAGTTGAGAATTAATTTGAAAGCAGGGACATTTGGAAAAAAAATTTGGTTACTCCTACAAGTTATTGAGTGTGGGTTGTGAATTCTTCGGAGAACCTTTTTTTCCCGTCATTTCTGTTTGGAGACACTTTTCTCTTTTCTCTCCCCATCTAATTGCAGTGCTTGTGTTCTTGTAGGCCATCAGTACCTGGAGCAATGGTCGGTCCAATGCTGGGAGAAGCAGCTCATCGTCTTGTCAAGAGTACACTAAATATCAAGTCCAACAACAATCAATCCTCTGGTATTTTGGAACAACCACGCAATCGAAACTTTTCGGTATATTATCCACTTAATAGACCAAGACCAGCTGGTCCCTCTGGGTACGAAAGGGGCTTCAGTGAAGATCCCCCCCAGTACTATGGGAATCACAACTACAATCAAGGCATGATTGGTAATTCGAGATATCTGCCTTTATCAAATGGTTGGCAAGGAAGCAAACAGCATGTGAGGCCAATGGATAGGTCTCAAAATCAAGAGCAGCATAGGAATTTGAGGAATGGAATGTCTGCTTTGGCAGTGGAAGAAGGTGTCAGAACTAAACAAAATGTCCCTATGTTACTAAGGACCCCCAATCCCGGGCATTCTTCACTCACACCCGACCAGGCTATGCAAAATGTGGGCCCACCGCCACCCCCACCCTCCAAATGGATCATCAAGAAGGCGGTCGCTGGAAATGGAGTACACA
This sequence comes from Eucalyptus microcorys, assembly GCA_014182515.1. Taxonomy (NCBI): domain Eukaryota; kingdom Viridiplantae; phylum Streptophyta; class Magnoliopsida; order Myrtales; family Myrtaceae; genus Eucalyptus; species Eucalyptus microcorys. The sequence continues at coordinate 43,733,018 of CM024569.1, read as the reverse complement.
GGGAACGACAAGGAGCTGTCACTGGAGGAGGATCAGAGAAGCAGGTAAAAATGGTCTATCAGGTGAAGACCCGGGTGTCAAACGAGATGTTGGGTATGGAAAACTCGTCATCGAGTCAAAACGCAAGTGATCTTCCACCTCCATGAAGCTTCTTGGCATCTCAATGGTTTATCTTCAACAAAACAACAGTGTTTCACGATCCATGTCTAAACCGGCGAGAACCGTGGAATTCTTCAGCTTAATGGGATATCGAGCCGCCCAAGCTCCAGTTCTCATGCCACCTTCTGGCGGGTGATTCTGATCAAATTACCTGCTGATTGATTCCTTGAGGCAAGTGTAGATACAGAAACTTGACCAACAACCTCTGCTTATTCTGCAAGAGATCTATATTTATAATCAGCACTCCATTAACTGCTGTGGAGGAGGCGTTCCCGCTCATGATGGGACCTAGATTTCTTGGCCGTTGGACGGCGCTTCTGTATCATAGGTGCAGGTCATATGTAGGATTTATTTAGTTCTCCAGCGTTGTAAAGTACTGTGATCCATTATTCATTTTCAGGGATGGTGGTTCTAGGGTTATAATCAGCAAAATTGCACTATCATCTGCGGTGTTGTTGGGAAATTGGTATCAATGGGCGAGTAGTTGACAGTCTCTTTCCCTCGCGGCGTTGCCTGAATGCCACAGGGAAGTGCAAACACTCTGCACTGCTCTTTACTCCCTAGGAAGTGCAATCAGAGACTATATGACAAGCGACAGCACTCCATTATGGTTGGAAGTCCTCGAGTCTATGGAAGATTACTGGCGTGCGATAGACGCATTTGATCTTTGCTAGGCATTTTTAAAGATGATACAATGTGACTGCGAGTCGTCTTATGGCCGTTGAGAGCCGACTAGCTGAAACATTAACCCGGACCAGGTCATCTGTGCATTCCGTGACTCGAAACGAGCGGGTTGCCGCTGCAGATTTTGCATCCTCTGTACTCGGCAAATCTCAAATCAAAGGAGAAGTTCCAACATCAACAAGATGATATAATCATCAGAGAGTCGAGCTCAACTTTTACTAACTGAGAACAGCTATATAACAGTGCTACAACAGTTGCCAAACTTTTATTAACTCTTTCAAATTCTATTTTTGCACAAACATAAAATGATTTCCCCATTAACCCAAAAAAGAAGAAAAGCCAGGCAGCTACAAAACCAGCAGCAGCCCGAATTCACTCTTTGGACTTATGTCAAGAAGTAACCGGACAAAAACAGGACGAAGAAGAAAAAGAGGCCGCCGTAGATGAGCACCGCCTTCTGGCCGGAGGTGAGGGCGTTCCCGCCGAGCCCGAACTGCTGGTTCTGCGCGAACCCCGCGATCTCGACGCTCTTGCTCTCGAAGAAGCTCTTGGCCGCCCCGCACGTGGGGCACCGCCAGTCCTCCGGCATCTGCGCGAACGGCAGGCCCGGCGGGATCGGGTACGACGGGTCCCCCACCGCCTCGTCGTACTTGTACCCGCACGACCGGCACTCGTAGATCCCCGTGTTCAGCACCGCGAACTTCTCCTCCATCCGCCGCCTGTCGAAGTTCTGGCCGTCGTCGGGGGGCGGCGGCGGCGGGCCTTCTTGCTCCTGGGCGGGCGCGGGCGGCGGGGGCGGGGCGGGCGGTTCTTGGCTCGAGGTGGGCTTGTCTTCTTTGGAGACGTCGACGGAGCGGGGCCGGAATGGTTCGGGTCGGGTTCGGGTTTAGCCTAGTCGTGAGGTGGACCTTCTTGGGGATCCTGGGGTTGGTGTTGACGGCGAGGGAGTGGTGGTGGGTGAGTTTGGGGTTTGCGGAGAGGTGGAAGGAGAAGGTGGGTCTTGTGGTGGCGGAAGCCATTGATGAGATGAGCCTAGTTCTTGCTGGTGCTGGTGTGGTGGGATTCTTGGGTTGGGGAGTTCAGTGAGGAATTCTTGATGTTGGGTTTGCAGAGGAGCTGGAGGTGGAGGAGGAGAGGGACAGAGAATCCATGGGAGAGGGAGGAAGAGCATATGCTTTTGCTGTGCAGAGGAGTTTTAGAGCTTTGTGGTTGGATAAGGTGGGGAGGAGAGAGAGACATTTGCAAGCATTCCCCCCCACACAACGCTCACACACAACACAGCACACACTCACTCCCCCCGTTTCCTGCATTTTTTCCAATTCTTGGTCTTCTCTTTTTTCTTTATTTAGCACTTTTGCCAAGAAATAATGGAGAAAACCCACGAAGAAGAAGAAGAAGATGGTTCTCAATCCAGTTCAAATTAGGCATTGCATTCTTAGCATTACCATGATTCATATGAGATACTTCCCATAAGAATAATAAGAGACATACAAGGATTAGATCTGATATGATCATCTGTCCGACCATTTTGATTGAATTAAAATCTACCTCGAATGTTGACTGTTAATTTAAGTAATCATTTATACTAATATGCTATGCTCGCGAAAGAAAATTATTTTCGGTAGATGAGATTTCTAACATAGAGAAATTTGTCAAAAATAAAAATAAAAATAAGTCACTATATTGAATCTCTCTCTACGGTGAATTTGAATTTCCTTACAGGATTTCTCGTGTATGATAGAAGAATGAAAATTGTGCATTTCTCGTAAAATTACATATCAAAGATGAATATGGGTTCTTGTCCCTGTTCATGGTGAAATTTCACTCGTCCTCAGCATGGTCCATTCTTCAACTATATATATAGTAAAAAGGACTACAAGCGAGGGTGATATGGGCTCGGGTCCATCCCCAACACGATTGGCTGAGCCTGAATAATAAATACTGTGTATAGTTTCAATCACGGGCTTGTTGGTCGTGGACCATGGCCCACTCACATGAATTGTCATTTGTCCCACAATGATTCATATCTTTCGGCCGGGACGATTCGGGCGAGCGTGCAATAATCATTGAGGGTGATGATTCCAAGAACCGGACCAGAAGTGTCGGTTCCCAGTTTCTGAAATCGAGAACCGGTCCGGTTCAGTTTATAGGTGGGTTTGGGAATTGATGGTGATATCTGTTTTTTTTTAAACCCTACCTATCCCCCTATAAGACTATAGATGTTGTTGAATAGTCTGAATTCTCTTTCTTTTTTTTTTTTTTTTTTTTTGTGTTTCGGATCTTTAATCAATGAAAATCTCATTGGAAAAACATTGGAAGTGTGATGAAATGTGATCGGGTATCTTTAACTTGCTAATGAAAAAAGTATTGGTTTGGTTTCCACATATGAAATTTTGAAATCGAATCGATAATCATTGACTTCAAATTGTAGAAACTAATAACTGTCCAGATTTGTGTGGTTTGATCTGATTATAAGCATTACCCTTATAATATTGCTTGTAATTTGTGTCAATTTAATCATCTCAATTTTGATTTTATATGTTGAATAGTATAATCATAATGAAAGCATGTTAGTTTGTGTCAACGTATAAAGTTAGCATGTCAAATGGAGTTCGGACATATTCAAGTTATCTCTATGTAATTTGTGTTTTTACCTTGCACGATGCCAATGGGACGTGTCCATTTTTATCAACCTAGCAAAATTGTTATCTCGAAACTTAACTAACATACGAAGGCTTCATTTATTTTACGGAAAAAAATGGTTTATAAGATATTTTTCTAAAAATAATTATTTATATCACTTATAATAACGAATGAACTTGTCTACAAAAATATTCAAACATAAATTATTGTGAATAATAAAAATATTTTTCATCAATAATTATTTAAAGCGATAGAAGAAATAATTTTTAGAAAAATAACTTTCAAACTTTTCATTTTTTGTGACATATAACGATAGCTACATGATTTACAATACCCACATCCACTAGTATTTCCAACATCTAAACAGTAATTCGACACATCACGTCATTAGTGGACTAATGAAAATACAAGGAACAAACTTGAAATCGAAATGCGTCCGATTCTCTTCTTGGGACTAAATAAGTCAAGTCGGAGAACGGACAGGGACTTGATCAAACCGACTGACCGGGTGCCATTGGAAACTCGTCATCTCCATCTTGATTTTCTTTATTTTTGTGAAATTTTATTAGATGGAAAGTGCAAAAGATTGAAAAGTTCATAACTGAGCAAGATAGACCAATCGAATTGAGAATCACCTGATTAAAACCAAACTGGTGGTTTCCTGTTCCCTAAAAGCGAAATTGGTTTCCCAATGGTTCGGTTCGTGATTCCAAATAAGGGAATCAGATTAATTATTTTTTATCTCTTAAAATATAAATTACACCTCTTCTTGCTATCCTCTTTAGGTCTTTTCAAATTCGTCCATGGCACCCACGCCTCATCTTCAACTAAACTCACAATGGGACACGTTCAATCTAATCATGCGTTCAATCGAAATAAAATTATTGATCGGAATGTAATTTGCATACAAATAATACAGACAAAATACTTATCTACAAGGGAAATTCATTTGGGTAACTCGGGATTTTGTTTTATACCATTTTCAAAGTGTTAACAATGAAATGAGAATATGGTGGTTATATTTTGGACGGACTCGTTTATTTATGCATAATATGAAGCACTTGAAATAACCAAGGACTAGACATGACTAGACAGGACTAGTGGTCCCCAGTTCTGAAAATTGAAGACCAGTCCCTCTAGTTCAATTCTCAATTCTTAGTTCCTAAACCGAATTGGATTGTACCGGGAGCCGATCATCCTTAAAACTGAGGATTAAAAAGCAGCTCACTTCCTAGTAGAAATCAAAAGTCAAAAAAGGACTAATAATACTAATAACAATAATTAACAATTATAATAAAATGGCTAAATTACAAAACTGAAAAAAAATAAAAAATAAAAAGAGGAGGGAGGGAGGGAGGGAGGGAGGGAAAAGGGGGAAAAAGCAAGTTGGAGGCACGCAAAAAGATAGGGAGGCAAGGGGAGGGGGGCTAAGTGCAGCGCACGGGACCGCACCCAACCCAACCCCAGCCCCACACGCTAACCCAACCCCCTCCCGCACCCACCCAATTCCCCCAACCCCCAACCCCCGTCAACTCTCTCTCTCTCTCTCTCTCTCTCTCTCTAAACGCTTTCCCCCGATCCATCCCATCGTCAACATCGAACCTCCCCCTCCGAGCCCCAACCTCACCCTCCTCCTCCTCCTCCTCCTCCGCTCTCATGGCCTCCGAGCAGGACGGCGCCGCCGTCTTCCCCGACGAGGAGGACCTCGACGACGACGACGACAGCCAGGACGACGACGACGACGAGGAGCTCCTCCCCAACCACGCCTCCGCCCCCGGCTCCGGCGTCGGCGTCGGCGTCGGCGTCGGCGTCCTCCCCGACGACGACGACGACGTCTTCGACGACGACGCCGACTCCGCCTCCACCTCCTCCTCCCTCCCCACCGCCACCCCACTCGACCACCACCTCCCCCACCCCCACCCCCACCCCCACCCCCACCCCCTTCCTCCGCCTCCGCCTCCGCCTCCGCCTCCGCCGCCGCCGTCACCGTCGCCGTCCCCGCCCCCTCCGCTCCGATCCCCTCCCCCTCCCCGTCCCATCCGCCTCCGCCCCCGCCGCCGCTCCCCATCCTCCGCCTCCGCCGCCGCCGCGGTCTCCATCGCCGCCCCAGCCGCCTCCCCGTCCCCCGATCGTCGGCACGATCTCCCCCTCCGAGCTGAAGCGGCCCTCCCCGGCCGTGACCGTCGCCAAGCCCCTGTTCCAGCGCCTCTGGACCGACGAGGACGAGATCGAGCTCCTCCGCGGGTTCCTCGACTACACCACGCAGCGCGGCGGGGCGCCCTCCGGCGGCCACCACGACACGGCCGCGTTCTACGACCAGATCAAGTGCAAGCTCCAGCTCGATTTCAACAAGAACCAGCTCGTCGAGAAGCTCCGCCGGCTTAAGAAGAAGTACCGGAACGTGCTCAGCAGGATGAGCTCCGGCAAGGACTTCGCTTTCAAGAGCCCCCACGACCAGGCCACCTTCGAGATCTCCCGCAGGATCTGGACCAACGTCGCCGCCGCCCCTCTCGGCTCTAACAACGACCACATCGACGACGAGGACGACGCCGTTCGGAACCCTAATTTCAATAATCACCTTTTTACGACTCCTAATCCTAACCCTTTTTTCGATCCGGCCACGACGCCCACCAGGTCGCGCAAAAGGCAGCGTCCTCCGCAGCCACAGTCTCATCCGCAGCAGGTGCAGGTGCAACTACAGCATGTGAAGGTGGAGGACAGGAATTTAGGGGTCGATGGCCCCACCATGTCGAATCATGCGAATCCCAATTTGAATCTGAATGCGAACGCGAGTTCGAATGCGAATGCGAGTCCGAGTATCGCGGGAGTGATTGAGGATACTGTGAGGAGCTGCTTGTCGCCATTGTTTAAGGAGTTGTTGAGTGGGGCTGCAGTGGGCGGGGGATTTGGTGGTGGGGGATCAAGAGGAGGGTTCGGGTATATTACAGCCGCGTTGAATCCGTTGCCGTTCAGTTATGGAGTGGGACTCGGAGTGGGCAGCACCGGCGAAACTGGGGATGAGAGGTGGAGGAAGCAGCAGATAATGGAGTTGGAGGTGTACTCGAAGCGGTTGGAGTTGGTGCAGGATCATATCAAGGCGACTATAGAGGAGCTGCGCTCTAGCGGAGGAGGGTGATTTAAGGAATTAGCCACTGCGCTTTTCATTTTCATGGGATGTCAGTTGTAAGTGAGTTTGAGTTTTCTTGTTTCCCCCACTCAAGTTTCGCGAAATAGATTGGGCATTGATAAATAGTTGACACTTGATAGTGTAGTGGCCAGTTGAGATTTCGGTTTCACCTTTCTTTGAAAGATGATAGGGCAGTTGTTGAATAATTATTTCTAATTATTTAGCCTCCGATAGATTGGTCATGTTTTCCTGGGTAATGTAGATAATGGCGATTATGAATCGACAGTGGTAGATGAAATAATTGAATTGCTCTAACTTGCCTGGCAGGATCTGTCCTGTCGGATTTCTGATTTGTCTTCAGTTCATGTAAGTTCTTATGTTTTGTGGTGGTTGATTAGATTTATGGGAGTTGGGTATTCTGATTTTCTTTTGTATGCATCAGCTTTGTTGAAAACCTGTACGATCTGCGACGACAAGAATTTGTTCATGGGAGTTGGATATTCTGATTTGCTTTTTGTATGCATTGGCTTTGTTGAAAACTTGTCCGATCTGCAACAAGAGGAATTTGGCTAAAAATAGAGCTGGAGCTGCATCCTTATCCTTGGTTTTTCATTTTCTGAAAGGACTTTGAATTGGCTTGGTGCCTTTTGTGCTAAAAATGTTCTCTATATATGTGCAAATACTTCCTTGTTATACTTGTAGTATGTGGGAGAGGCGAGTTCATGAGCATGTCACGCTGCTTAAATAGAGGATGAATGCATCTCAGCATCTTTTAGCATGTGACTAGTAAAGATGATAGTATCTGTACTTTTTGGCACTGTTCTGTGTCGTACCTTCTGCACTTTGACTTGTCGTTGTAAATGTTTCTTCTGTTTGATGCACTGACATCATGCATTCAAGTCATTTTGATGTTTAGCAGTTCACGTGTAATTCAGGAAATGTTGCATTGTTCACAATAACAAATTTTAGGTCTAATTATCGTTACCTCCACATTATCGAAGTTGTGGAATTCTTGAAGCGTGATATTCAAACAACTTGGTGAACTTGTAAATTGCACGGTACACCATGCGGCAAATTGTTTCATGCCTGCAAGTGTGTATTCCACAATGAATGGCAGGGGATACATAAATAGTCTAATTTATCACAGCTAGGAAATTTAGTGGGTGGGAAGAGGGGCATGTTATTACTTAGATCCTATAGTTCGTTTGAAGTTGTTCTTACATCGTCCTGGTAACAGTTTTGGTTGTTGTGACATTTATAATTTCAATCTTGGCCATTTTTGTCTTCACAAACTCTGATGCTATATGACTTCTTGGCTGATGCTTATAATGAGTTCATATATAATATGAGCATTATATTGTCACTTCTAATTTGCCTCTGCGTTCTCATGGCCACGGCCTTTAGTTACCCATGATTTTGTTAGCTGGTTTTTTTTTTCTGATTGCTGTTATTTGCTGATAGTTGTATGCTGTTTTTGTTTGTGTTTGCTGTTCCATGGAGGGAGTTTGTATGGAGTAAAACAATTTAACGTTTCGACAGTACCTAATATTAGAAACTTGCCTTGCCCATTTGAACAATGCTCTGCTAGATTTCTCTTTCTGAGGAATCTGGAATATTACCATCTACTATCCGTTTACTGATTTGTTAGGCTCTTTGAGGGAGATGAGAAAGCTTAGTAGTTCACTCAATGCTGCTACTGAGTTTGCTCGGACTGCTAGTTAACGAGTTTCTTTCCTGATTTGAGAAGGTCCGAGCCCTCGTACACTCTCTTTTGGAAGCAGCACATGCAATTTCAGGTCAGCTTCTTCCTGATTGGAAGGGTCCTTTTGGGCTAATCAGGGAGCAACATTACAATGGGCAGACAGTGTTCTTAAATTATGCAAACGCGCTAAGAAGAAACAAACTGCCGGACGGTCCAGATCGATACTATTTCCTCGTTCGTTTTTCCCTCTTAGCTTTGTCTCATAAAGTGGAGCCTTCTCGTGTGTCCTCAGAGCCTCAGAACATGGTGTGCCAAAGCAAATCAAACTTTTGCAAAGATTTCGCGGTGACCGTTGGTAGAAAAGAAACGTGAAAAAGAATCCTTGCATGTTCATCAAATTCGTTTGTTCTCATGTCGTGACCAGTCTGCTGGAGCATCTCTCCATACTTCGGCACCTGCGATAGTAGAAACCAAATCCTAGCCGTGGTCCAAAAGAAGATAGAGGCATGGTGCCACTAGAGCTAAGTATCGGTTGAGAGATGGTTACTGCTTGCCGGAAGCATCTTTGGATGCTTGCTTGTAAGGTGCTCAATATGTCCTTGTTAGCATGAAATATTGCGGGGTAGGCGTTGCTTCTGATTTTTGCCAACCATCTCGACGACAACAGATTTGGACTTACATAGCCCGATAGAAACTATGTCGAGGATCAGACCGCGGCCCACCCGCATCAATGCGGCTTTGACCCCGTGAAAACAATGGACAAGGATGCACGAATCAGAGGGGCCGATTTCCCTCTTATTCCGGACGCGTGCTTACATCTCAATCCTCCGCCATGCTCTCCACCTTGCTCGATAATCACCCTTCTGATGAAGGTTTGTGGAGGGTGTCGACAAAATTCAGTCCTATGATAAGTACTTGGACCGTCCGTTTCTTGTTACTGTACACTCCTGACATCTATGGTTTCAGAACGATAGGGTGGTCGTCATCTTGTGATGATTTATGTCAAACCCACTAATTTACTTGTGCACCCCTTAGCATCCAAACTTCCTCATGATTTATAATCTGATCAACTCCAACCAAATACGTCCCGTCATCATCGAGCCACCTATAGCGGTAGTGGCCTAGGTATAGGGACATGGCGCACATGGAATCCGCACCCTGCGGATGCCACATGGGCAGGAGCAGTAATATGCCCGGCCCCCGCCCCCGCCCGTTTCCCCCGCCCTATTGATTTACTCGACGTACACGATAATGAATGCATCCAACGCCAGAGAAGATGACAAAATGCACGTCTGCTAAATAAGACTGCCGTATTGGGATCTAATTTTACAAACAAGCTTGGTTATCATCAACGTTCCGAGGGTGGTCAGCCAAGGGATATATCAGATCAGTGACCACCAAGCGAAGGATGTAACAAAATTGATGGTAAAAAGAGAAAAGAAACGAGGGGAGTCCTTTCCCGAAAGACCAAAAATTACAGGAGCTTTGATTACTAAGTATCTTTAACAAAAGCGAGAACGTTCTCTCAAAGCTTTCTTGATCTCTGTTTCTAAAATTTCGTCCTCCACAGAACAGTCAAAATTCGTAAACCGACTAAACACCGGGTTAAACAGCAGAAACAAACAATTCACTCCATAGCTACCTCCTAACAAGGGAACATATTGCAATTGAAATTGACTCCCATATCCTAGACTTCAGAATCAACAAGACTCTAGATGCTCACTTCTTCTTCCCTCCCTTGGCAGCATCGCCTGCTTTAGTCTGCACGAGAGTAGGAAGATTAAGAATAACAACAACACCATCTGGGACCAAGAAACCAGAAAGAAACATAGATTCGAAATTACCTTCTTTACTCCACGGATTTTCTTGGCTCTATTCTTTCTTTCCTTCATTTGCTTTCTCGACTTCTCTACCTTGGTATCAAGTCCATTCTGCCATGCAAAATTACCTTCTTTACTCAGAGCTTAATCATCACTAAAGTTTGGTTATGGAGGGTGTCTACTAGTAAGAAAAGGGACCACATCCATAAGATAATCAAGTGCACTATTTCATTCCAAAACCACCATACGCAAAGAATTTATGTCCCGCATTCAAAAGGTAAATTGCAGAGTCCATACTACTAAAGATAATTTTTCTGGAATATAATGGTTATGTTTCAATTATAAAGTAGCTTGCAGGGCTTTCATATATACTGCAGAACCCTAGACTAAGAAATGCTGCCCAAAGAAGATAAGCTTAATCAGCTATATTGTGCGGTTTATAAAGGGTGGGGAGCCCCACAAGTTGGGTTCTCCCAGCAACACGTCTACTGCATGTAGCCAAGGTATGGCAAGGTATGCTAAACTGCATTATAAATATATAATCACTTCAGCAAGGAACAACTGGAGATTCAGTAGGCAGGAGTACAATTTCAATTCAACAAATGAGGAGAAAGAGGAACCACGAAAAATTAGATGACATGAGGAAATTACCCTGATGAGTCTGTACTTGGGCTCATACTTCTTGGCAGTCTCAACCGAATCATAGATCAAACCAAAGCCAGTAGATTTCCCACCTCCAAAATGAGTCCGGAACTTGAACACAAAGATGGAGTTTCGGTCCTTCACATCATACATGTTTCCGAGCTTCTCCTTCAGCTCCGCCTACAGACCAAAAAGAACCCCATTTAGCAAACATCTCTTTGGCAGAATATCTCCAATAGTTGCGGCGCAAGTGCCAGATTGAGAGGATTTTGACTGTCAAATAAACAGTTTATTACCTTGGAGACATTGGGTCTTCCAGGATGAAGTACATCAATGACCTACAGGGAAATGCAAATCGAAACATCAGCAGCCGGTAAAAAAGGCTTGATCAATACAATCTATTCAACTAACACTCCGAACTTCGGTGACTCCATATATCTGCATAATCAAGTTTCGCTCCCATCGCCTACTCGCCATTACCACGAAAACACACGGCATCTTTTGCATTTTAAGATTCTGAAGTCAATGCTAAACTAACCCAAGTCACGTTTCGACCCAAGAAAACAGACGCAGCAAATTGTATCACTCTACCATTCATTTCCCCCCGGCTAATTTCTAAATCCCACGATCCGCCCCGACGGGAGAAAACGGCGCTCCAAAGCCGATAATGCTCTCTCCTCACCAACTTCCGCCGACAAATCAGCAACCTTTCCACCATACACACAACCCTCCGCGGCTTATTCTCGCAACCCGGGACCCGTCCCTTCAAAACCCTCGAAACCATTTCAGCTCAACCCCAAAACCCTTCTTCAGGAGGAACTTAGCCCAAGACTAGACGGCCCCTTCCGGCGCCCCACCACCCACCGATCCCACATCACCAAATACCAAACGCCGCATTCACGAACCTAATCTCGCGCCGCCCCCGATACGCAAACACCACAGAACAAGCTCCTTCCACAGAGAGAGAGAGAGAGAGAGAGAGAGAGAGAAAGACTCACGAACTGCTTCCTGGAGAGAAGCCGGTTGGTCATGAACTTGCGGGTCCGGATGGTCACTGCCTTGTCCGCCATGGCCGCTGCTGCTGCTGCTGCTGCTGCTCCTCCTCTTTCTGCCCACGCTCGGTCGGTCACTTCTCGGTAGGCGCGCAGCGAAGCGGAGAGATCTCGGCAGGCAGCGACGGAAGGCGATGCCTTCGAATTTATAGCATTAGGGTTTTTCATGCCCAGGATTTCGCGTCAGCGAAGCTCCTCGTCGCCATCTTCTTCTTGGGCTGGGCTACCAAAGGGCCCAACCTCTGCGGCTCAGCTGGGTCCGTCTTCGCCTTCGCCATCGAACTGAAAAATGCAATCTTCGCCTCGTTTTTATTCATATATATGTACATAATTATTACGGGATGTTGATTAACTTTAGCCCATTGTACCACCGCCTTCTTGAAATTTCAATTTGTTTAATGAAATCTCTAATCACTAATTCAATGAGCAATGTCTTTGAATAAATATTCAATATGATCCATAAAATTTTAATAAATATTCAAATTAGTTCACAAACGATATGAAAATGCTCAATATTATTTCTAAATCTAAATTAGTGGAAGAATGACATCGATTATATTAATATAGTTTGAGGGTTAGTTTAAATATTTACGGAAAGTTCATGATCCATATTGAATATATTCAAAGTTCGAGATTTGTACTGCGCATTGGATCAAAATGTGGGGATTACATCGAACAATGGAGATTGGATTAGACGATAGGTCAAAGTCAATTGACCATTCGTGCCATTTGATTGTTTTATCTGGACATTTTGAGCTGGGCATACATTAAAATGACTGAAAATCTGGTGGTCTCCATGGAGAGATGAGGTTCATTCATGCTCCTTCCGCCACCTCCAGTCTCCACCACAAGCCGACTCTCTCTCTCTCTCTCTCTCTCTCTCTGTGAACGAGCCCATTCCTCCTTCCGCCACCCAAAAAAATAATATCTCCCTCCCAAAGTTCGCTCCTTTCCTTCCTCTCTCTCTCTCCCAAAAAATCCTCTCTCCTTCTCCTCCAACCAACGGCATTGGCTTCCTTCCATGGCCACGGCCGCGACCCTCTTCCTCTTCCAGCCCAGGCTCCCCGGGTGCGGCCGCAAGTCGCCGCCTTGCCTCCCCGGCGCCCGCCGCGTCCGCGTCCGCCTCGGCACCCGCGCTCCGAGCTTCGGCCCCGAATCCGTCCGCAGCCGCCGTGACGTCGCCGGGTGCTCCGCGCGGCGCGGGGACCTGCCCGCCGCCCCGAGCGCCGCGAGCTCCTCGGGCGCGGAGGATCGTCGGCGGAACCCGCTCGAGGTCGTCCTGAGCGCGGTCGCCCGGACCCTGGAGTCGCTCAAGAGGCCCGCCGTCGCCGCGATCCTGCTCGGCCTCCTGCTCGCCTACGATCCTAACTCCGCATTGGCCGCCTCCGGCGGGAGGATGGGCGGGAGTTCGTTTTCGTCGTCCCGATCGTCGTCGTCGTCGTCGTCGTCGTCCTCGTCCTCGTCTTCGAGGAGCTATACGACGAGGGCGCCCAGCCCTAGCTCTGCGTACTCGGCTCCGTATTACGCGCCCTCGCCGTTTGGTGGAGCCTACGTGGGTCCGGCGGTCGGGGTCGGAGTGGGCGCGGGGTCGAGCTTCTTCTTGATATTTATGGGCTTCGCCGCGTTCCTTCTGGTCTCGGGGTTTCTCTCGGATCGGTCTGAGGGCGGCGTGCTCACCGCGACGGAGAAAACGACTGTGCTCAAGCTGCAGGTATGAGTGATTGTTTGGTGTTTGTTGAAATGCTTCATGATTTGCAATCGTTTGTGGCTCTGAGTTTGATTTGGTCCGGCTAACTAGGTGGAGTTTATCTGCTTTAGATGGGGGGAGAATTTAGTCATCAATCATCATTGTTGATGTAGGAGCGAAATGATCGAACGCCTTGGGGGTACTTGTGTAGTGGTCTTTGCAATGACTTCAAAGTTACTGTCTGTTTTATTCATATTTTCCTTAATCCCTCCTGTCCATCTTCGTTTGGGTTTGTATTTGTAATGGCACCATCATACATGGCAACCGAATTGTTGACATGGTGAGATTGGCAAAGGATGGATGGAATAGACATTGAAGCGAATGTGAATAGTTTGTGCATCACAATTGCTGAAAATTGAAGTGCAAGAGGCCACTCTGCAAATGCACAAAGTGAAGGGGGTCTAGGTTCTATTGCTGATATAATACACATGCATAAATAGCTTTTCTTTGAGAACTGCGTTTTGATCATGTTTCTGTGGACTTCTTGATTGTGTGAATCAAGGTCCTTCTGGTCTTGGGGGATAAAAGTGATTAAGCTTGGAATTACCATGTGTTGTTAGGAGGTGTTTACTAGGAATTCGGATAGATGAGTTGACAATTTTGGTTAGTCAAGGTGCGAGTAATCAGAGGAATAGTTGGGATTGTCCCTAGATTCCTCAATAGAAGTGCAAGTAGATGCTATAAATGCTGGAATTGGAACTAAATTTGGATTATTTGCCATGAGTCGGGTGGTTTCAAATTCGAGACAAATGCCTTGTTGTTGAGGCTAAATTGGAATGATCTGTGCAACTTGTGTGGAAGAAGTATTTCTTTTTTCTTTCATATGAGTGAAGCGGGCAAAAAGTTGAGGTGATGTACTTTTCACAATATTGGTAATCCACCATCTACTAGCTTCTTAAGGCACTATGAATATTTGTAAATATGGAGTTATATAGTCCTTTTTAGCTTTTGAGTTTCCCCAGATCATTTTGTTCAGGTGGGATTGTTGGGCATGGGAAGGTCACTTCAAAGAGATCTTAATAAGATAGCAGATGTTGCAGATACATCCTCATCTCAGGGTCTTAGCTACATCCTGACTGGTAAATTTCCTATTCTTCCTCTCTGCCTTTTTCACAAGTGATGCCTTTCATAACGTCTGCTAGTTTCGAATGAACTCTGAAATGGTAAATTTTTTGAAGTTCTTTTTCCTAACATCTCCATGAAAGTTGTTTGGTAGTTTAGTTGTTTGTTTCCTTACATGTCAATGTGGAACAAATGAGGAAGGGAAGGAATATGGCCATATTGGTAAAGTGTTTGACCAAACAATCAAATGGAGGAAGGGAATGAAATGTAGGGATTGACGTGTCTCTCAACAGTTTTTCATGCTTATCTTGAAATGATGTGGAGAATCTTTTATGTCATCTGGTCAGCATTAGGGAAATTGACGGAACTTTTATTTTCCATTTAGACATTCACATAAGTGTGTCCACATCTGGGCTACGATGGGATTAAGCATCTTATACAAAGCGCTATTTTTTTAGTTTTTTTCCCCTCTCTTTGGGCAATGATTTTGAATTGGAAGGATTGAGCACTCTTGTCTATGCACTTTGATTATTAAATATTATTGAATTGTACTTATTGGCAAATCTTCATGCAGAGACAACACTTGCTTTACTCCGTCATCCTGATTACTGCATCTCTGGTTATTCATCCGTAAGTTAAATCCATGATCTTAAACTTTCATTGACCTAGAAGTTTTAGTGAATTTCTATCGAGAATGGGAAGTCTTGTAATGCATGGAAAATAGTAATCGTGATTATAATCATATTGGAGGCATCATCAAATGCGACAAATATTTATACCAAGTCAGTAATCAATCCATCCGCTATGACATTTGTGTTTCCCCAGCCAGGATAAGCTTAAGGTTCTAGTTTGTATGCACTCTCTGGTTGGAAGAAGGCCTGTTCTTTATGATAGGATTGTGCAGTTGTGATGCTTAACACACCAGAACCAATAGTGCTACCTTTGTTGAATTTCCTCTTGAAAAGAAAGAACTAGGGATGATAAGTGTACTATAAACCCTGTACCATAAGCAAAAACATCTACATGATAATTCCAGCTTGACACACAGAATAGAAGTCTTGCTTATCCTAATTTGCCATATGAGATATTAGAAAATAATTTCTTGATAGGCTTCTTATATTGGGTCTATTCTACTTGGCATCTAGCTTGTAGCAACTATGATTCCCAATTTCCTGTCTGAGTTTTTTCTTTTATCGATTTCCTTTCAATGTAATGATTTGATGTCTTTACACTAAATTTTTTCTGCGATTGGGTCTTTATTTAGGTGGTTGTGAAGCGGAGCATGGAGGATGGGGAGAAGCGTTTCAATCAGCTGTCAATTGAAGAGCGAGGGAAATTTGACGAAGAGACACTTGTTAATGTGAACAACATAAGAAAACAAAGTACCACCAGCCAGAGATCTAGTGGATTTAGCAATGAGTACATAGTGGTAAGTTCCTGAATTGGTGTTTTGATAAAGACCTTGCATTATTTAACTGATCTTTTATGTATGTCATTGATCCTAGCAGTTTTCATTTCCTTGCTGTTTTATTTGACCTATAACTTCACCTTCTTATTAGCTGAGTTGATGTAATCACGAAATCTTTAAGCCTTAGAACTATATAGGTCTGCTATCAGATTTTTCAGTTTATATGCTTTTGCAGTCCTTATGTGACAGATTCTATCACAAGTCTGTAAGATTTATAAGATTGATTATTGAGATCTTAGGGCATTTTCAGGACTTGTGGTGATATTGATTTTGAGGAGCTCTTCAAAAAATAATGGATGGCCATTTTGCTGCCATTTCCAGAGTTGACATCCCTGCTGTTCATTGAATGTTATTATGTTATTGGACTTTGCTTTACCTTGGCTCTGAAAACCAAATTATGAGCATGGCTTTTTTTTTTTTTATGGAAACTTAAAGCCCTCCAAAGCCATTGATGGTTTTTTGTCTGGTTGAAGTTTCATTGCAAAAGCTTGTAGTAGTCACTTAAATGAGATTTGTTGCCTATCCCACTTACACATTTTCATCACCTCAACGAAGCCTAAGACATTAAATCTGTATATGCTTCAGTGAATCAATCTTTTGGTCAGGAACTATGGAAAGATATTCAACCTGTATGAGCTTCGGTGAATCTACCGTTTAGTTTAGAACTATGAATGATCATGCATCACGAGGCTTGTAGTTTCTAGTTTTATTGCCTTTCTATATTAATCACTGCTGTTACCTGCACTTTGTCCTATAGAGCTTTTTGCATGAGGTAGAGAATTATAAAAGTTAGATTTAAGAGCTAGATGCATGGATTAATTAAAGAGTTGTATTTAGTTGGCTGTTATGTTCCCATTATCTTTCAGCCCTCTTTTGTTGCTTACAATTTTCTTTCGTTTCAGATAACCATTCTAGTGGCTGCTGAAGGAGTCCACAAATTGCCTTCCATTAATGGTGGTGGAGATCTGAAAGAAGCCTTGCAGAAACTCGGGTCCATTCCCTCTAGCAAAATACTAGTAAGAACGTTGAAATTTCTATGAATATCTACCCTGAGGATCTCTTCATTCGCTTCTGACATCTCTTTGTTGGTCATGCAGGCAGTGGAGGTGTTGTGGACCCCTCAAAATGAAAATGACACACTATCAGAGAGGGAGCTTCTCGAAGATTACCCATTACTGAGGCCTTTGTAACATATATGATGAGGCTTTATCAGAGGTATGATCCCAGTCAAAGTTGTATGCTTGGAGTGTTTTGTATAGAATAGGTCCTGTATAGTATACAGAATGAATAGGTTAATACCATTAAATTTTTGTAATCGAGCTGCCAAGGCACAGGCTTTTATTTTCTACCAACCAGCTCCGTGACTTTAATGCTTGTGAGTTGTATCTTCCAAAGGTTTGAGCTTATGAGATACAGCACGAAGTTTTTGTATCTTGATTTTCTTGCCAGATGAATGGGATTTCCTGAAGTAGTTAATTAAAACTATGTTGGCATGACTGCGTCAGAGTAGGACTTTGAAAGAAAAGGACCCTAGAAATGAGTTTTGGTCCTGTTCTTTTTAGTGGAAACAGGCCAATATCATCAAGAATAGGGAAATTACGTGGCGGGGAACATCAAGTACTTGTCATTCTCAAGGAATAGAGACCCATGCCTAACTTTCCCTACCATTCTCGTGCGTGTTGTGAACTTCCCCAAGCAATGTCTCGATGCTTTAAGCCTTTGTTGAAGGTTTCGTATTTGTTATGGTTGTAAGCAGTGTCGGTGGATTGCACATCAGGCTTTTCCAGCACCTCACTAACATTTTGGGAATGTTGGAGTAGACCTCACTAAGCCATGAACTGATGGCTCCAAAGTCCCATCGTTTCCTACTTATCACAATGAATGCGGTGTTTCGAGTCCCCAGAAGCTGCGCTGATTTGGTCGGCATCTTTTTCCCAGCGATTTGAGTGCCCTTTGCCCAAATCACGTAGAGCCAAAGGCTTCCACTTTGACCTGTCGAGAGTACACGAAGCTCTTTGTTTGGTCTAGTTCTAACTTCAAACAAGTTCGATGCCGGAACAAAGTTGCAACTCCGAGGCCTGCAAGAAATGGTCTGCTTTCCCCTGTTCTTCTTTATTTCTTGATGGTACCAGGTCCTCCAAATGTACTGCTAAACAAGAACTGTGGAACCAACCTAATATTTCCCCCTTCCTTTCTTCTGGAAGTTTTTAAACCAGTCTTAATTCAGATGGTTTGAAATGGACAGATGATCTCTAGGATCCACCATGAGTCATGAGTCATTTAACTTAGAATGCTTTCAACATATAGGATTTAGTATTTCCCATGGTTTTCGCAATTTTGACCATCAAATCACTTCCCTACCCACCGCGGAGTAAATCCGGTGTGCGGACCATTACTATCAACTTCTTGAAAAAAAGAATGCGACATACCGACTTTTGACCGCTTAGGAATCCTTTCATCTCGTCCTTCGGACCGTTATCGTGTTTTAATGATAACATCCGAAGGTAATGTTAGGCGTATTTGAAAAATCAATTTATAAATTAATATATCCGTGATATGAATAGACTGCAACTTGATCATTATACACGTGAGTCATATTTTCATGGCCGGGAAAATTTGTCAAAAAGTTATAAATATATTATAATTGTGCTAATTCAATTATAAACTTTTTTTTATTTTTTTGACAATTCAGTCGTGAACTTTTTGTATTTGTGTTAATTTAGTTAATTTGGCCAATTTTGGCTGGTCGAGGCTCACATGGCATTGTTGACATTGATATGAATTTCTTTTAATAATATTTAAATATTTTTTCTTTTTTCTTTGATTTTCCCCTTCCACCCATCGCCGACCATAGGCAAGGGCTAGGACACCCTCGCCGGCATTGGGCGGGGGCTGCCTAGGTGATAGCCTCACCCGATCTAAGTGGAGGGGTAAAAACTAAAGAAAAGAAAAAAGAACAAAGAAAAAAATATAAAATTATAAAAATTTCAAAAAACTATTAAAATATTATTAAAAAAAGTCTATATCAGAGTGTTGGCAAAGTGCTGGCAGAGTGCTGGTGGAATTGGCACAAAAACAAAAAATTTAGAACTAAATTAACAAAAAAATGTTTAGGATTGAATTGAAAAAAACAAAATATAACCGAATTGACACAATACATCTTAAACGCTTATTTCTTTTTAGGCCTTTTCTTGACGTACTTAGATCAACTTCATATCACTATCGACAACCCCATAGCAGCACTTAGAAAAAAGGTAACAACACCTAATCTCTTTCAATTTTCTTGCCATTCAATCAGTTCGCCCCTACAAGTTGACCTTGCCTGCCACTTTGTCATTGATAATGCTTCTTGCTTTATGTCTATCTTCATCTATTAATTATTATTAACTTCCCAATCCATTCTTTCTGGAAAAACCAATACAACATGACTCTTTGAATTCTCCACAAGAGTTCAAATTGTACATGCCATCACGAAGTTTTTGTCCATCTTCTTCTTCTTCTTTTCTTGTTTTGCCTTGCGAACTTTATCAATAACCCCCAAAAGTAAAGATAGTCAGCTAATGATCCCAAGAGAATCCACAATATTAGACCAAGTTAACCCAAAATTGAATTCAATATGCCTTTCTGACCTTCTATTATGGGTGCTGATTCTTCCCCCGTGCAACTTGGCCTCCAACTTCATCCCTCTCCACGGACCACGCGCAATCGCCCGCACCAAGCCATGACCACGTCAAAAAAACCGATTAGAAAAGCATCTAGAGCGGCCGCAACTCAATCATCTTTCTCATATCCCCCAAGATAAACGCCAAAGCTTCAGTTTTTAAAGTTGTTGACCCCAATTGATTGATGACAGCACTCCACGACTTGTCCTGCCAGTGACTTGCAAACGTGTGATTTCAACACGCGTGCACGCCTCCAGGTCAAAGGCCTAAAGATGAATGCAAGTCTTGCAATGTGGGGGAGGACCGGCCTAACACCCTTAAATCAACTTTTGCCATGTGAGTGCAGGCAGATAATTAAGATTTTTCGTTTTTTTTTTTGGGTGCATGGTTATCTGATGCTTTTAATTTGGTGGACCTCCCTATTATGCTCTCTCTCTCTCTCTCTCTCTCTCTCTCTCTCTCTCTTCTTCAAAAGAAGAAAAGCCCACCTCTAAATTATTGGCACGAGGGCTTGTGGTCCCACAGAAAGATGGGAAAAAGGCAAATAATTCAGCCGCATCATCACAGCCAGATCTAATGTTCCTCCTCCATGTTCAACTCTCCAACTCATGACAGGCATGGACAGTTACGTGATCAGCTTTGGGGATATTAAGGTACACCATATAATCTTAAAGCTCAGCAATGCTTGGTATACCAGATGGGTCCATAAAATTTGACATAACGGGTGATGCTGGTATGTAGTTATGATTACATGACCATTGTGTGCATGCGAAATGAACAAGGAGACTCTTTGATAGTTCTGCACACTTTAGTAGTAATTCCCCTTACCTTGTTCTTTGAGAGAACGACCCAAAAACACTCTAGCAGAAGACCGACTATGCTGCCTGACCATGCTGCTTACTTTTCGCCCAAGGTTAAAAGCAGCATTACACTGGCAACAAAATAATGAATCAAACTTTTAAGGCGGGTGAAAGAAATGAATGAGAGCTCCGATATAACCAGACCAGACATTGCAATAAACTCAGCAAATGACTAATATAAAGAATTGCGACTCAATAGACATTGTCATTGCTTTTCTAACATCATTACACGCCTGAAAATGGTGGATCCGACAATGGCAGCCTCTCTAGGGATGTATTAGACATGTACAAGAATGAGAAGTGCCTTATGAACCTATATATGAATGGCGTCGACGGGGAGGGATGTTGTCCTATGGAGCGTGTGTGGAAGCAGTGACATGGTGTAGCAACTCTCAGCAGTGGCCGTTTTTACTTCTCTTGAGGAATCATCATCCGCCTCACAATTTTGGGCCCTTTGGGTTTCCAAATTGGGGCTAACATCATACCTGCAGTTACGACCATTTGAAGTCGAATGCTCGTTATAAGAAGGGAGTGGAACTCCATCCTGCAACTGTGTACTTAAAAGTTGAACCAGAGTTGGTGAAACCACATTATTTGTTTTCACTTCCCGGTTAGAGTGAGCTGGAACTTTCAAAGTCTGTCCGAGTTGTAGGTCTTTGAGTCCTCTCAACTGCATCTGATACTTTGCCTTCTGCCATCTTAATTCGCGCTGGCCCACATTCTCATAATCATCAGATAGATCATGGCAAAAAGATGGATATGCTGACAACGAGCATGAACCAGTCCCTTTCAGAATAGATTCTCTAGCACTAGATGGGACCTTATCTTCTGATTTAATCTCCGACCCAGTTTCCTTTGAAACTGATACATCCAACCTTTCACTCTCTTCATCAGTGTGACTGGGTTCAGAGGGTCCTGCCGAACTGAGTTCACGACTTTCCCGCTGATCCCAGATATCCTGATAATCTGAGCCCTCTGATGTGCTCCACACATTTGGTGCACCCTCTCTCGTGTGATGCTCTGGACCACCAGCTTGGTAGGTTATCTCCTCGAACCTACCGTGCATTGAAGCGCATCCGTTCCTGCAACACTGCATCTGCATGTTTGTGAACTCAGGGTGATGTGATAAAAATTCCACGAAGGAGCCAGTGGAGGTGCGGTTGGATGCACAGTTCTCACAAAACGGTGGCGTTTCCTCTATTCCGGGCCCTGGCCTCCACTCTGGAACCAAAGAAGATATCTCCCCATCAATCATATCAGCAATCTTAGTCACGTCTTGGTCGTTTAGATCCAACTCAGCGACCATTTCTGTGGCTACACTTAATGCTGTATCTATTTCGATATCAAAAGGGAAATATATGTTCCGGATAGGACCTGCCCAGAATAATGCAATATAATGTTTAATTGGTCAGCGGAAAAACGTAAAAGAAGGAAGGCTGAAAATAAAATAACAGTTTAAAGCGTCTAACCATCTTTGTCTGCAATTCTGAGTCTTAAAAATATGCTCCCGTCTTCTTTTCTCTTGCCTTTTATGCTAATATCAACATTTGCAGTATGATCATCGTCATGGCACTCGAAGAGTTCCATTCCGCTGGATTCAAGCTCTGCTGGGTGATAACCCCATTGATTTGCAGGTGTATAACCATAGCCATTACAATATCCATTACCGTACGATCCATTGCTGCAAGGCAGGTATGGTTCCCTCAACATAGGACCCATCTCATCAACTTCTCTTCCGTAATCCAGTGATCTCAAATCTGATTCACGTTCATCGATTCGAAGAAAAGGGTCATCCAAAAGCTCCCTAGCAGAAAGTCTAAGAGATACCGTAACTAAGCATTTCTCGATAAACTGTCGCACTTCTGGATCCTTCACTTTATACAAAGCATCCGGCTTTTTTCCCTAAAGTAAAGACATTAACATTCATTATTGAATCTACTTTTCCACAAAACACTCAAAAAGTAAAAGGCATGATGATGAAATTAAGTGAGAAAGACTGATCTCTTACAGAGATAACTTTCTTGTAGATCTGAGCAGGGTGCGTGCATTCACTATATGGGTACTCAAACGTGACCATTTCCAATACGCACATCCCAAATGAGTATATGTCCACTAATTCATTGTAAGCCTCTTCATAAATTTCTGGAGCCATAAATTCTGGTGTCCCTGAGATATTCACCTCAAACATAAGAACTGACAATTTCTTCAACCACAAACCTAGATAATCATCGACCAAGAAAACTCCAGAACAATAGAAATTCCCTCTTTCTTATTGATAAATTGACTCGTGGCAGCTATCGACTATATGTACATGACAGATGGAATATTAGGATGTACCTACACAATGATCGGCATGAGATTTCCGTAGAATCGCTGCTAAACCAAGATCTCCAATCTTCACTTCTCCTTGGTTTCCATTGACAAAAATGTTGTCACATTTGAGATCCCTGTGGATCACTGGTGGGTCGTGGTTGTGAAGATAGAGAAGTCCCTTCAAGATCTGTCTGCACCAATGCTTCACTGCCCTAATGTTAACTCTCCTATGCTTCAACCTGTACCTGTATTGTGTTTGGGAAAACATAAACCAAAAAAAAAAAAAAAAAAAAAAAAAAAAAAATCAATTGGGGATCTGGAAAAGCCTTTCCAGAGAAATCACCAGAATCCCACGAGATACTCACTGCCTAAGGGTCCCAGAAGTGAACATTTCAGTAACAAAGTTGATGTTCCTATTGGCAGTGTCAACCCAAGAAGTGTAGAACTTCATTATGTTCTTGTGCTTCAGCGTCTTCAGGAGATGGATTTCACAGTAGAGCCTCTCGAGATCTTCAGGACTCTGCAAGAAGTCATAGAGCTTGACCTGATTCCAAGCCACCTCTATGCCTTCATACTCGTCAAATGCTCTATAACTGCGTCAGAAAAGGGTGAGAAAAATCACTAATTTCCAAAACCAATCCTCAATCTAACCATGACCCATTTGTGGGAGCTCAGAGAAGAACCTTTAAAAAGCAAAATTTCCCAGAACCCAAAATGAAATGGACGGTTTCCGAACAAAAAGGTAGAAAATTTGAAGGATACACGAAATGGGTCATTCAGAAAGTTTGAGAATACATACACTGTCTTTGAAGCTCCTTTACCGAGGATCTCATTGTACTGCAACAAAGCAAGAAGAAACTCAAATCAATCTCCCAATCTAGACGATTAAACACAGATTCGGATTCAACAGGCGCGAGGGAGCGAATTGGGAGTACCCTGCCATATCTTCCGGTGGGATCAACTTCTACAAACTCAGAAGCGTCTGGTTCGGTTTGCGAGAGACCATTCATCCTCCAACTTCCAAAGTCCAAGGCGTCTCCTTTTTCGTGTTGGCAGCTGCCCTCCTTGAAGCTCCCCCCTCCTATTCTTCCTGACACGCCGTGGATGTGCAATGGAAAAGGCCGTTTATCATGCACAAATTATTGCTTTCCAACAACTTTTGGTCAGAGAGAGAGAGAGTAACTATTTGAGAGAGAGAGAGGGAGAGGGAGAGAGTTGAGGGGAGAGAGATGGAGAGGGCATGTACTTCTCATTTTTCACAAGTTCATTAAAGTCTAATTTATGAAGTAAGACATGGAGAAGCCGAACGCCCATGAACAGGAAAGCGAACATGACAAATGGATTTGGCTCATCTTGACCGACTCCAAGGTGGTCGTTTTCTCCTTTTTTTTGGTCTGCTTGCCACATTACGCCTCTTCCGACTCTCCTTCGCAGAAGATTTCGCCAGCAATGGAAAAAAACAAAAAAAGTTGTGTATTTTCTACTTTGTACCGGAAATAGAGTTCAATACCACCAGATGAATGAAGGGCTACAGAGACTGATGTATGGTGTGTTTCCTCATGGACTCCAGCTTTTACTTTTTAGCATACGACTACCGTTTGTGTTGTTTTTTCCGAATAGATATGTTAGTTTTGACTAATGATACATTGGTTCAATTTCACACATCAGACGAGGGTTATGACCAGAGCCGAAACTTGAACTTTCTAAACCAACTTCATGGAATTTGTAGTCGATCATTTAGACAGATTTAGGCGAAGATTGACTGTACTCGAATCTATATTGTTCTCTGTCCTGTAGTTCCAAATTAGGTATTAAGGAGATGCAGTGAATTTTGGGAAAGCAGAAGAAAAATGTCAAAAGTGATCGAATCTGAATTGTGATGGTAGTTGCAAAATGAGTTCATCCGAGAATATCATTTTCTGATCAACGCCAGTTACATTAAAAAGAGGAGGAAGACGAAAAAGTTGAATTCTTTCTTGGGTAACGTTTCATTATAAATTACAGAAGGTGCATCGAGGATTCCATGCTGAGTTTTCCATGTACCCGTCCAAAGCAGGCCGAGAAATATAAAATTTTTAAGACGTGCGATCAGCAGTGGCAATTTTGAAATCTGTCTATTCTTTCGTCTCTTCATTATAGGGGCGGCCATTGCCATGGCTTGAATTGAGCTTTTTGTTAATTCAGGGTTTTCTTGTAGAAAGCTCACACTGAGCTGGTGGGTCGACAGCTATTATAATTGGGGACAAGAACCTTAATCCGATTCATTATGTTCGATTTAATTTTGCTCTTAATAACAATAAGTTAAATTGAGTTAGCAAAAATTACCGAGGGTTGCCTCAGTGGCTATCTTTCCCACAAGAGAAAGGGGAGATAGGAGGTTCGATTTCTCATCTTCTGAAGGGGGTGGTAGGTCAATTAAGATAGACAAAAGAAAAATCCCAAGAGATTAAAGACTTGGGTAACTCATATTAATGCTGGCATTTGACTAGTTGCCTAATTAGTTTTGTATAAAGATCCACATTAAAAAGATCCCACATATCTAAATTTTCTCTGAAAATATAAAGTATAGATGGAATCCAACTATGCACTAGAGAGTGCACCCCCTTGAAATTGGTACATGAGGGTGTAGATTCTTATGCTTGAATTTCTCTTTTTAAAAAAGAATGGTGGCGTGATATGTGTACACTAATGCAAAGTTATGCGTGTTAGTGCATTATAGGCACAACCGGTACATCAACGTCACTTTGGTTCGGTGCTTTTGGATATTTCTCAAAATATGACGTCGGTGATGATGCATATCGTTCAGGTCGGCTCTAATTAGATTGTTTCAATATCGTCCATTGAATAAAGGGGCGGGGGTTCTTATCTGGGAGACAGCGGCTAATTTGTTTAATCAATTTTAATTTTATTATATGAATGTCAATTTAGTCAAATTTTCTTCCAATTTTTCCAATCAAATCCTAACACCTTCTACGAAAGTCCAATATAATCCTTCCGGCCAATTTTTATGAAAAATCATCAATGTGAATGAGTGCTGTATAAGACGGATGGCAATGATTGGAATTGATTAAGAGAAAACATAACTCTCAGTTAAGATAAGATGTGACTCTTAATCAAAAGAAGACATGATTATTGATTATGAAAAGAGGTGACTTTTTGTCCTAAAAAGAGGTTATCAGTAGTTATGGAATGAAGTTATTCTTGACATGAAGAATGGTGATGATTAGGGATAAGGTATTTATTTTCAAGAGATATGTTAATTAATTATCTGTGAATAGAGACTAATTCACATATTACTTATAATAATCACAAGTATCCATAAATGTTTTTTCTTTAGAACTATCTCTTCTTATCTTTTTATAGATGCAACATTGACACATTCAAGATGAAATTTCAAGAGAGAATGTGACTTTAGTATATATCTTGCGGATATATTTGTTTTAAATCTGAAAGCAATAGTAATGAGAATAAATAATACCTTAAGGACATTAATTGTTATCATGTATCAAATTATCAAGAATATATTCCTACTTTTCTATCTTCATTTGCAATCAAATTTTCCCAACACCTTGCACGTATTAAAAAGCTTACCTGGCATCTCTATAGAATCCCTCTCTTTGATCAGAATATACTTTGCTCGAAAGTGGTTTGAACATGGCAAGATTTTTTGGTACTTACGGACCGATCCCTACAGGCACGACCCCTCTAAAAAGTTGGTGTGTCGGGTGATTGTAGAGTTGGAAATGGACAGGACAGGGAGGGGCTCGCAGCGTGTGTAGTCGGGCACACATGCATGGACGTACGTACGCATTGGGGATCGGATTTGTACCGATCCATGTACCCTCACGCCCTGAACTCAACACGTGGGCTCGTCAACTCGGCATCTGCACTTGCTGGCCTCTTTAGGGGACATGAAGATCTCTCGATTTGACGACACCAGGATTCGATGGTGGCTCTTCCGAAAAGAGATGTCCGGGGTGTTCCTTTTAGCTCAATTATTGCATGTGAGGCGTCGAGAGGATGCATGCGTTGGTGGACTTAAAATGGACGTGAAATGAAATGTCGGGACTCTGAAACGTTCGAATCTCTCTCTCTCTCTCTCTCTCTCTCTCTCTCTCTCTCTCTAATTAGGGGGGGCATCGAGAGATTTTACACTCGTGTATTGTCATAATAGCTAGATATATAATCGATCATGCCCCCAATCCCATGAACTCGGTGGGTTTATAGTTATGTCCTACAAATTCCATCACTATTTGTAGATATCCTTATTGCCAATGTTTTGATTACACATGTTAAATGCGAGTACTATCTCAATTTTCTATAAGACAATTGTCTAAAAAGTTAAAAATTTATTACACTTTTACCAATTCAATTCTAAACTTTTTAATCATATCACTTAAGTTTTAAATATTTTCATATTTTACCGATTGATTCTATTCAACCAATTTTAACAAGAAATTTACTGACATGAACATTGGCCATTCTACTGGCCATCCTAAGTAGCATGATTGGCAAGGCTTGACAACCGGCTAGAGGCAACGTCTGATGAGGTTGACCTAGCTAGCCTCGAGTGAGCCTCGCTTGCCTTGGTGAGGCTTGACCTCACCAAATCTGGTAAGGGTTGAGCCTCGCTAGTGGTGAGGCAATGCTGACCTTGCCCAGCGATAGCAAGGTCAAGCCTTGCTAGGGGTGAGTGAGGCTCACCCTTACCAGTGGCCAACCCCCGGGGGGGAGGGGGGGGGGGAGGAGCTTCGCTAGAGGTCGGCAAGGTTCATCTCATTGGCCCTCGCCTCTGGCCAGCCATCGAGGTCTTGCGACTACTAGAGAGGAAGAATGGAAAGAAAGAGTAAGAAAAAATATAATTAAAAAAATGACGAGATACTAAATTATTACTAAAAATTACTCACGTCAATGCCAACCATACCATGTGAGACGTATGGCATCCGTGTTAGTAATTTTTGGTCAAAATGGCTGGAGGACTTAACTGGCAAAATGTGAAATGTCTATAATTCAATTAGTACAATTGAAATGTTTATGATCGAATTAACAAATGTACAATAGGTTTATGGTTATTTGGACAATTTCCCCAATTTCCTCAGGTCTATGATCTAGGAGCGAGGACGGGCATATACATACGGGCTGTGTAGCTAATGTGCAATATCTCGAGTGATTTCCAACGCGAAAGCGTGCACGCATACTTGTCAAGATAGAGATGATTTCGATTTGATTCGGTCCTAAATATCAAATATAACTCAAGAAAAAGGCACTAAGACTTCTAAAGTTACACATTACACCAAGCGCCCTTCATGCATTTCACCGGATATCTTTCTTGAATCTCATACCAGAGGCAATCTCTCACATCCAGACACTTGCACACGCACTTGCGGAATATTCCGCCTTTGACTCGTGCATGCACTTTCTCCCCACCCCACTCCCAAGCAACCCTCCAAACGAAGCTGTACATATATAAAATATGCATTCACCAAAGCTGTACAGCGATCATCATTATCTCGCAAAAATTCACTTTAATTTCGTTCAGCAACGCCGCTCTTCTTTAAAAATATGGACACATCTCTCGTCGTTATCATGAGACCATGTCCACTTTTATCGCGATGTCCCCCGGTGCATGCAAAAGCTTTATTAATTGGAAACAGATCATCCCGTAAAACGACGTTAAAAAGCAGATACTACTTGCAGAGGTTTCCGGTTTTGACCCGTTGTCCCTCGTTTCCGTAAGATGCCGTACGAGTTCGGTAGGACTGTACGAAAACCTTAAAACCGGAGGTAAGTGCTTGGCATCCTCTCGTTTCGGTAGCTTCGTATTTTAATGAAGATGAAAACGAGACATGCGATTACGTAGGCTTGATATGCGCGTGACAGCGAAATTACACCAGAAGTTTGATTAAAAGAGTAGAAAGAAGATCGGGGGTTTCTGGTGGGGATTGGCTTGTTCCTGGAGCCAATGGAAGGAAGACGTGACTTTCTGTGATGGTGAAACGCTCGATGAATAAGATTGGTTGATTAATTTTTTCGTCTGCGTAGTGTGAAAGCTGACCAGGAACGCGTGCATCGATCCAACTTTGACCATCAGCTGTCGATGATTTTTTTAACTTTCTGATGCACGTAGTTATCTTGAAGGCAGCCGGTGTAAAGAGGAGAAGCTGGCATGTTGGGTTAGTTCCGTTCGTGTAGGCCATGCATGAATTCTTTCACCAATTGAATGCTTCCATTTTCGTGAAGGTATAAGATCTTCTTGACGAATCTAGAATAGGGTCTTCTGCTTGAGGATTGGAAATACCGGCGATGAACTTGATAAGATTAATGGTGATTTCCCGTGAGGTTCGCCCTCGATGAAGAGAAAAATGCAGGGATTATTGTTGGGAACCCATGAAGCATGCTGGGAAGAGACATTACAGCTATAGAATTGATAGAGCCTTTCTTGCTGCTAATGAGGTCTTCCAAACTGGAGTTACGATGACGATCAATGGTAAGGTTAGTTTACCCTGAAGTGACAATCTGATGGGTACACCCACCTCTCTGTCGTCCTATAATTGGCCCTTTAACCGAGGAAGAAAGCATGTTCGGTAGAAGCCAAAGAATCAAGTTCATTGGTGACTGAAATTTTTGTGTCAAAAGTAACATGTCAAGAGAAGATGTGACTGTGAAGAATTTTCTTGTGTCACAAAATTCTATGGACATGTGGACCAAGTTCATTCCTCAAAGACAAGTTCAAACTGGACATCTGGATGAAGAGATACGTAGGAAAGTCTCAAGTGGAGATAATTTTTTAACATCTATATCTTCGATAGTACTCGCAGTGGAGAACAGTGGGAGAAATAAAAGCAGGGGAAAATTCAGTGGGCGTGGTAGGTCGCATTCAACGGAGGAAATATTCAGTGGTTTATTAGCACCACATCACCTGCTATGGTGGCATATATTATTTTTTCGCTCATATCCACTAATATATTGACACATGTCCATCAATTCATGTAAGCAGCTGATGTGGAATCTAAATAAAAAATTTAAACATATCTTCATCCCTTTCTTCTTCCTCCTTAGTCCATGGCCGTCGGACCACCAGTGGAGTCGCCGGTGTCGTGACCAAGCTGACCACTGCTACATCCAAGCGAGCATGGCCGGCTCCCTTTGTTTTCCCCATCTCAATATCTGACTGTCCATGGCTTGAAATCATTCACACTCGTACATGGCCATTGTCGGCATCGTTCAACCCTAGTCGAATGCTTTTAGGCGTCGTCTCTGTCATTCATCCATGGCCGACCATAACCTGACTGGAAAGGACGATAGATCTCGATATTTAAGCTTTGTCCATGCCTCTGAGATCTCGACCTCATCGTCGCCATGGCCAACCATGAGCCGATTGCAAGAAGACAGCTTCTTTGTTTTTTTTCCTTGATATTTGAGATCTGTCCATGGCCTTCGAGATCTCAACCTCGCTCGTTGCCATTGGAGAGATCAGATCTGGAGACATGACTCCAATTCAAATTTGGATAAAAAACAACTGCAAGCCGCCATGACAACGAAGGGCTGGATCGGCCGTCGATGGGCCTGACCACGAGTCGACTACAAGGGGCGACAGAGTTGACCATGAGCAACAACGGTGGAAGATGGAGGCGAGCAAGAGCACGACGGAGGGGAAGCATCCATGGGTGAACAGATGGTAGATTTTTTTTTTTTTTTTACTTTTATTCCACATTAGCAGACATGGGTCGATTTTCTATTAGATTTGAGTAAAAACACATGCCACCTCAGCAGCTAAGGTGGTACCAACAAACCACTAAAATATTTCCTCCATTCAAGGGGAAAGAGATAGGCTACAAAAGATGAGTGTTGGTTTTGTCACCAAACCGGATACCGAAGGTTTCAATGTGAAGCGTACAAAAAAGAAGCGGCAAAATGAGAATCAAGGAGCTAATGTGGTTGGCTATGAACCTTTGCTAGAGAACTTGTGTTTGCAAGGTTTGACTTGACAACTGACAAGTGGTTCATTGATTTTGGTGCTTCTTTCCATTGTACCTCGCAAAGAGACATATTTGATAATTATGTTAATGGAGATTTCGGGCAAGTGGTCATGAGAAACGGCCATATGTTTTCGATTATTGGAAAAATGAACTGTGATTGTGAATATCTCAAGTGGAGGACATATAGTTCTGTATGAAACCAGACATATTCCATAATTAAAGAAAAATCTGATCTCAACCAGTGAACTTGACCAAGAAGGTTTGATAACAACTTTTGGATATGGAGAGTGGAAGATAACATCAGAGGTAAGAGTAGTAACAAAGGGAAAGCGTACAGATATACTTTACCTCATCCAAGGAGGCAATGTCAATGATATGGTTGCAACTATAGTGGCTACAGGTAATTTATCTATTCTTTGGCATTATTATTTGGGATATCTTAGTGAAAATGATGTAACGTAGTTACATTCGAGGAAATTACTTTCAGTTTTGCAAAAAATTGAGTTGGATTTATGTGAGAGTTGTATTTATGAAAATTAGAAAACTATCAGTTTTCAATTGAATAGGTGATAGAATAAAGGCCGAAAGTTAGAGTTAGTTCATACTGAGGATGGCTCAGGAACTCTCTTATGGTGTTTAGAGATATTTTGTCACATTCATTGATGATGCAACAAGGAAGACTTGGGTCTATGCTCTCAGAGAAAAATCAAAAGTATTCGAGATGTTCAAAATGTGGAAGACTATGGTAGAAAAAAAGAGAGGTTATTATATTAAAGCTCAGATTTCAGATAATGGTGGTGAAGATACAAGTAAGGAATTTGCAAAATACTTGAGCCGAGAAGGCATACACAGGTTGAAGACTATTCCTAGAACTCCTCAAGAAAACAATGTAGTTGAGAGGATGAACATAACTATTTTAAAACATGCGAGATGCATGAAGCTACACATGGGTCTCCTATTATAGTTATCGGTTGCCACAATTGATACAGTTATTTATCTTACTAATAGGAGTCTAACTAGTATGTTGGATGGAGAAATACCACAATAGCGGTGGTTAGGTGAAAAAAATTAATTATTCACATCTAAAAGTGTTTGGCTGTATTGCATATGCTCTGAGTGACAGAGAGGATAGGAATAAGTTTGATGCTAAGTATCAGAAGTGCATCTTTATCGAATATGGTGGCGATAAGTATGGTTATAGGTTTTGGAGTTATGAGAAGAACATCTCCAATTGGAATGTGGTATTTCATGAAGAAATGATGTACAATGATCATCAAACAAATCATGAGAAGGCTGTAGAACCAGAATATATTGAACTGAACACAATGCACACAAAGATGGTTCCAGTAGATCAAAGTGCACCGGAAGAAGAGGTTCAAGATGAGTCTATTATCTGTGAGGATGCATTTCAAGAGAATCGCGGTGTTTGGGGGTAGACTAATGACTCTGAAGTACTTGTCTTGAGGAAGTCTACCTGTGTGAGAAAGCTAAAAGTGATTTTTGATCCATTAGCTAATACTATACTGAGTCATGTCTTACATACAAATTCGGGAGAATCGGAGACTTATGACGAGACAAAATAAAATACATCTCACATGTAGTGGGAGTGTGTTATGAAAGATGAGATGGGCTCATTAAAACTTGGGAGTTGACCAAGTTTCCCAAATGTTAAAAAGCTTTATTAAATAAGTGTGTGTACAAGATTAAGAATGAAGTATATGGTAGTATCAGATATAAGGTGAGATTTGTGATCAAGGGCTTTTTTCAAAAAGGAGGGATCGACTACTCCGAAATATTTTCGCCTGCAGTGAAAATGATATTAATTAGAGTTCTGATAAGTATAATTGTAGTAAATGATCCTTATCTCAAGCAGTTAGATGTGAAAATAACGTTTTTACACGGTGACTTAGATAAAGAGTTATATAGAGCGCAACTTAAAGGTTTTGAAGTAAAAGATAAGGAGTACATGATATGTCGCTTGAAGAAAAGCTTATATGGCTTGAAATAAGCTTCGTGGCTATAGTACCTAAAGACTGATGGTTTCAAGAAAAAAAAACGGATTTGTATATTATGAGGCTAATCATTATGTTTATTTGCGCAAGTATAACGATAGTGATATTATGTATCTCTCTTTATGTGAATGACATGCCGATGGCTAGCTCCAATAAGAAGAGAATCGCAAAAGTAAAGAATATGTTATTATCATTGTTTGCTATGGAAGACTTGGGAGATGCCAAGAATATTTTAGATATGAAAATCATCAGGAATAAAAAAAAAGAAAAAGAAATTATTGTTGTAGAAAGACTATATGAACAAGGTGTTAAAGAGATTTAACATAAACAACGCAAAACCGACTGCGACTTCTTTAGTGAGTCACTTTAAACTTTCCAAAAAAAAAAAAAAATGTATCCTAGCACTTAAGACTTTGAAAGATAAGATGACAGCAGTTCTATATGCATCAGCAGTGGGAAGTTTGATGTATATCATGGTAAGCACGAAACTAGACATTGCATAGCTAATGGGAGTAGTGAGTCGATATATGCAGAACTTAGGTAGAGAGCATTTGAATGTAATGAAATTGATATTGAGATATCTAATAGGTACATCAAATAACTCTTTTTGTTACGGTGGTACATCTTTAAAGTTACAAGGTTATATAAATGCAAATCACTCAGGTGATCGAGATAATGATAAGAGTACCACTGAATATGCCTTTACAGTTTAAGTACAGTAGTGAATTAGGTATCTCAACTACAGGAACTAGTGACTCTATCAACAATAGAAGCGAAGTACGTGGCCATCACGGAAGCTTCCAAGGAAATCATGTGGTTACAAGATTACATGAAGGAGCTACATCGAAGGCAACCAATCAGTACACTGTGGAGCGATAGTCAAAGTGCAGTGCATTTAGCAAAGAATGCAACTTACCACTTAAGAACTAGACATATCAAGAAAAGTTATCACTTTATTAGGTCAGTATTGAAAGATAATGAGTTAGAGTTACAGAAGATTGATGACTCGAAAAATCCAATTGACACGTTGACCAATGTAGTAGACAAAGAGAAGCATACTTTATGTACTACTAGCATTAGTATTACCACATGTTGATTGATGAGGAACATTGCTGAGGCATAAGCTTTTCAATTACTAGCTTTTGAAGAAGATGGATGCAAAGTTGCTTGGTGCATCACGTATATTTATCTTCAAGTGGGAGATTATTGGTGGATGAAGCCAAATCTTTTTTAGGGGTCTTTTTGTCTTTTCAATTAGTTTTTCTTCTAGGTTAAAAGTTGCACCTTTATAATAGCATAGTTAGATGCTAGTTGTCAAGATGTCAAGATGCTGAAAAAGAAAAAGAAAATAGATAGGAAAGAAAAAGAGAGAACAAAAAGTGAGTATTTTTTCTTTGTGATGATTCTCAATATCTTTATACCTTGATCATGAGAGAAAATCATTGTTATATTTCAACTTTCTTCGAAATCTAGTAGATTCGTAGAGTTTCTCTATGCGGAAATGTAGTCCAAGTTTGGGTAAAGAAGTGTAGCCCAAATTTGGGTAACCTTCGATAACAAAATTTTTAACATGTTGTTCTGATTCTATTATTTTATTATTATATTTTGTTTAGTGAATTGTTTGCTTGCGTTATTTTCTAGAATCAGTGTACGATTTCATAACACTGAGATGGATAATAGTCACTATGACTTGGTTCAGACATTGAGTTAAGGTAGAGATTATTGAAAATATGTCTCTAGTTTGAGCAAATTTCCTAGTTTAAGTAGGTTTCCCAAAACAGATTTCCTATTTTAGATAGAATTGCTATTAGTTGAAGTAGAACAAACAAGAGTAATATCAGATTTTATCCTTGTGGGTTTGTTTTGGGCTTGATCTAGGTGCTAAAGCACTTGATCGTATGAGTGATTGTAACTCCAATTCTTCGATTATTAGTGGATTACTTATTATTGATTTTCCTTGTGAAATAGATATTGATATTTGGATCGAACCATGTAAATCTCTATCGATTGTTTCTCTAGTGACTTTACATTGATTTAATTGCAAAGTTTGGTCAGCTTCCGCGTTATATTACTACAACTTCTCGCTTTCATCTGCCTTTGACCTAGCTAATCATATCTGTGGTGAGGCCATTCATGGAGTTGACTGGGATTGGATTTGCAAAGCAAAAACTTTACCCAAGATCCAGCATTTGTTCTGGTTGTTTAGCCATGATGCGATTGCCACCATTACCCTCTTGGCTGATATAGAGGGTTGAATATCAATGCTTCTTGCCTTATGTGCCTCGTGATGTTGAAATGTCGGATCATTTTTTTAGAACTTGCTCGTTTACAGAATAAGTTTTGGACTGATTTGGGCATTCCTTTCCACATGAAAAACTCCTTCCGGCTATCCCTCGCTGAATGGTTGAAAATGAACTGTCTCTCAACTTCGATGTATGCTTGCCCAGAGCTTTATGTGGAAGGTCATTTTACCCTTCGCTGTCTTGTTGCTTTGGCCGCTGACGCATTAGCAACTTCTCTGATCATAAACCCAAAATTTCATTACTTGAAAGACAAGCTCTCTGTCTGGCGAGAACTGCCAAACACCATGCTGTTTCCACAGAAAATAAACACCTATGTTCGAGAGAAATCGTCTCGGTTCTGCGGACACGACCCCTGGCCTCCAGCTCTCGTGGTGCGGATCTCGCATGACGGGGGGCATGCATTGTTTTGATTGAACAGTGGCTCGAGGTTGCAGCAGCTAGAAAGGCAGGCCAATGTCCGCCAGCTCGCGTTTTTGTGCGCTGAGGACATGAACGGCACGATGTCGACCGGTGCAAGGTCTTTGAAACTCTAAAACTCTTGCCATATAATATGAGGGAGAGGTGGTGGAGTCATATAAAAGCCAGTCAACGCGGATTTAGCTGTTTAATCTCATTTGGTAATATGTTCATAGTTTCCCCTCTTGTTTTGGAAAATGGAAGACAAAATATGTAATTTCTTGTGAGAAAGAGTAGAGGAAATATATATAATAAAAGAAATGCGTAGTCTCTACCTGAAGTTTCCTTTCCCTCAACTTTCCAAACGTGGCATAGTTTATTCCTAAACTAGCATGTTCACACACGTTAGACATAATGGTTGACTAATCATGGTTGTTTGATCTATCTAATAAGTAATTAATCATATTCTTTTAGAAGAAATAAATTGAAATTCCCCTACAAATACGAGATTATCTTTCTTTTTTAACTAATGGGATATATGACTGATCGTGGAGAATCCGTAGAGCTTTTCTGTTCTTTCACCCTACATGTCGGCCCAAGAAAACTAGAATTCTCATTCTATGATCCGACACGCTGTAAATTCGACAAAAATTATCTCTCCCACGTCCATACCGCCAACTCTTTTGGAAATAAAGTACTTTTGTGATGGAAATTACAGTAAAAAAAGAGTAAAAAATGCAAACCTCGATTTCCACATTTTACATCACCGATTATAGAAAAGCCGTTTAAAGAGAAACACATTGGGACAATCTCGTCATGTTTCACGAGGTTCAAGTAGGGGAAAGAAAGAAGAAAGAAGAAGAAAATGATGGAGTGTTCGTGGGGTCGTCGGGGTTCGCTCGTTGAACCCGCAACTTCCTCGCCCCACATGCGCCGACGACAAGTCGTTTTAAGTGGCATGTTAGGATGGCATCCCCACCTAACCTTAGCCCCCACATGTCTTGTTCCTCCAGTGTTTGTGCGTCATGTGTAGACTTTTGGCGGATCTCTCCCGATAGAGGGAGAGAGAGAGAGAGAGAGAGAGAGAGAGAGAGAGAGAGAGAGAGAGAGAGAGAGAGAGAGAGAGAGAGAGAGAGAGAGAGAGAGAGCGCGATCCCAGCGAGTCCCGAGCGCTGGGCATGTTGGCGGGCTCGGGTCGATCAGAGTGGTCGAGACAGTGGTTTAGCAAACTAACAAGTGTAGGAGGTACTCCGTCGTGAGCGAGGCTTTCCCGGGTTAATCAGGAACGAGATGGTGCATGTTGTGCGGCCCTTTCGGGGTTTTGGATACACAACCCGTTTCCTAGAATCGTCCCCATACAAGCCGTCCACGACACCGTCGTGAAAAAGTACTTTTCATTGACTTAGGATTCCACCGGGTCTGTCGTCCGATCATATCCTAAGGTTCTTTCTCATATCTCCATTTTTCTTCAATACCCCAATACAAAAAGATGTAGTGAGAAACCAGCTACCAAAGCTGTACCATAGGAAAAAATCAATGATATCGATTTGAATGTCATCCTCAATTAATAATTGGCATAATTCGACAACAATGAGAACCATTCCACATTTGCGCATGATTATATAAATTAAATAAAAGTGTACGACCGATTAAATCTTTGTTGAAAAAAACGAGCTGAACATGCTTAAACTTGCAAGTCTCTTTTAAGGCCTTGAAGTCCACGGATCGCGAGGTTTGAACGAAAACCCATCATCAGTCGCCATCCCCCAACGCCCTTTTTTCCCGAGATTTCTAAATGCACGGAGACGACGTTTTGCGCAAGGCGAGATCAGTGCGTGGGGGTGATCCCGTTTTCTCGTGCTGCATCCAGTTCCATCAGGCGTGAGCCCATCAGGGTAATGCAGGAAATGACGTTCGAGTAGAGAAAAATATAGTTGGCATGGTCCCATGCTGACATAGGATGTGACTCGTACTTCTTCCTGGGAATTTAATATAATGTTGGACCGGACGATCCAGCGGATCGCGACCGCATCGATAGCTCCAGGTTTGATCCAATTCGGCCGTCCTCCAAGAACGTCAAACTGATTGGATTTATTGTTCTTGTAGAAATGTATGTTTGACTAGAGGAAGAGGGCAGGTGATGCGAGAACCCGATACAAAGGGAGGCCATATACATATCAGATGAAAACATGCCATATAAGGCATAGCAGTAAGGGAAGTTCCCAAAAGTTCCGAACTAAAATAGCACCTGAGAGGAACTACATAAGGCATGCTTAAACATCAACAACACTTCATGGTAATTCCAGGTTATTAGGATTTAAGCAAAGAACAAAGCCAACTTGTTACCTGTTAATGAGACAGGGTTGTCATTCAAAGAAGGATTGGGCTTCTAAAAGAAGAACCTGCTTGAGACTCTTTTGATGATCTTATCATTCGGCAAAGGCATATGCGGATCACCTGTTGTCAGGACACATCTGGAATATAGCAGATGTAAATCAGTCATGGCACATCCAACCAAGAGTCACGCGGGTTGCTGGGTGAGGTTGACCTCACCCAACAATGGTGGGATTGAGCCTCGCTAGGGGCAGGTGAGGCTCACCCTAGCTAGTAATCGGTAGGGGCAAGCTTTGCTAAAGGTTGGTGAGCGGCTAGAAGAGGAAAAAATGGAAGAAAGAAAATAAAAGAAAAGTGAAAAAGAAAAAAGAAAAGATTAATAAAAATTTGAAAAAAATATATTAAAATATTATTAATAATTATCAATGTCAGCATCGACCGTACTATTAAGGAATAGAAGCATACTGAAACAGAGCTGCATAATGAAATAGAGCTCGAGACAAAGTTTGTGGAAGTGAAGAAGGATGAGGAACCAAAGGCTGAAGACTGTGTTGCTGCAAGTGTGATGATAGCTACGCCGTCTATACGTGAATATGGAGCTGTTGCGAAGAACAGAATTAGTGGAGTCAGAAGCTCGACTTTGGCCTCTATTGGAAACACAACTCGCTCCAAGTGTCCACGTGCACGTGCTTTATTATTAAAGAATAGTTATTCAGTTTTACAAACAGAACAGAATCTGTTAAAATTCTGTTTTTGTCATCTTCTTCTTCCTTTTATTCTTGATATGATGTATAAATGAAGATAGAAAAAGAAAAGACGAGAAGTTGAGCTCTCAGAGAGAAATGTATTGCTTGTCTTGTTCATGAAATACAGAGAATTACTCGATTCTTTCAGTCTTCTTCTTCTTCTTTTGCATTCTCTGTTCAATTCATATTCTTCACACGTACTACATAGAACAACTAGTGTCTAGGTTAGCAATTTCTGGTCAAATTGTTTGGATAGACTCAATTGACGAAACGTGAAAATGTTTAAGCTCAATTGGCACAATTAAATGGTTTTGGATTGAATTAATAAAAATGCAATAAGTTTAATATTTTTTGGATAATTTTCTTATGCCCATGCTCTAGGAGCGAGGACAGGCATATACGTAAGGGCTATGTAACTAGCATGCTATATCCCAACTAATGTCCAATGTGAAGGATTGCACACAAGTGTCATGGGTCCACAGTTCCTTGGCCAAGGAATAAGTCGTGCGACGCTTGGTGGGCAAAAAAACACTTGGCTAACCTTCCTTATATATATTTTAGAGAACAATATGGTGAATAACTTCCTCATATAAGATCATACCACGCTCAGCTTAGCTCGGGTGTTTAGTTCGTTGAGCAAGACAGCAGATCATTTTAGGCTTCGCAATTGGTTTCAGCTTGCTATGACCTCATTATGAGAGCGGCATTAGCTTCCAACTAGTTTATGCATAGGAGGCCACCCCTGCCTTTGGAGTTTCTAAGTAATATAATCTTTTCTATCCTAAAACTTCTAGCACCAACTGTCCTAACGCCACTCGCAGGAACCAATTGTATTCGTCCCCTCTGCATCACTCGCTCTTTACTCGATAACCTCAAGCTCCACTCACAAGAGTTCATGAGTACTAGAGAATCACCGACTGTGACATTCTCCCGTGCTCAATTCCATAACATCCTCGTTGTAGGCTGTGTTGTCACTTCCCTATGTTTCCTTAATCATTGATGTTCCACTTTGGATCAGATATTGAATGGTAACATTCGTCCAACAAAATATGCTACCCCATTGGTAGTTTCTTTTTATTGTAACTGTATGGGCCGCTTTGGTTACCTACGCTTTTCCTAGAAGTGTGGTATTTTTTGCCAATTGCACATTTTGGCAGCACCCTATTTTGCCTACTAAACTTTTCTTGATCCCAACAGACTAATAGAGGTTTCTTTCCTTGTGGAAAACATGGCAGCATGCTTCCTCTTGAGATTCGCCAATTAATCTAGGAACGTTTTTCCCTATTGAATGAGGAACCGGATCTTTCTTGTGGCCGCAATGCTATCCTAGAAGTTAGTCAAGAGCTGCGTTTTGTCTGAACGCCTTTTGTTTCAGCAATTCACTCTCTGCCCTTGTAGGACCATGAAGACCGCATGTTTTCTCTAACTCAACCCATTTGTTGAAGAGATCCTGCTCTGATACCATTTGTCGAATCGACGATTCATTGGTTGCGAAATATCCCGTGCGGGACCTAGTGAGCAGAAAACACTAGGCTAACATTTCTTCTATAATTGTTCTAGATAACAGTATGGTGAATATCTTTCTTACATAAGATCATACCATGCCCAGCTTAGCTAAGACGTCTAGTCCGTTGAGTGAGACAACAAATCACTTTAGGCTACACAACTATTTGGCTTGCCATGACCTTATTAGGAGAGCGGAATCAACACTCGACTAGTTTGTTTAGGATAGGCTAACCCAGCCTTCTGAACTCCTAAGTAATATAATTTTTCTATCCCAAAACTCTTAACATTAACTGTCCTGACGTTATTTCTACAGATTAGTTATATTCATCCCTTCTGCATCATTCGCTCTTTACTCAATAACCCCAAGCTCCACTCACAAAAATTTACGAGTACGAGAAAATCACGAACCGTGACCCATGCTTGTCAAGAGAGAGATGATTTCGATTCGATTCGATTCGATTCAATTGGGCTCCAAATATCGAATATAACTAACATTTAAAAAAAAAAACAAAAAAAAAGAAGAAGAAGAAAACGTACTGGCTTCCCAAGTTACACATCACACAAAGCGCGCTACATACATTCACTGAATATCCTTCTTGAATCTCATCCCAAAAGCAACCTCTCATATCCAAATACTTGCACACGCACTCACGTAATATTCCGCTTTTGACTCGCACATGCACTTTCTCCCCACCGCTTTCCCAAGCAACCTCTAAACGAAGCTGTATATTTATAAAATATACATTTTACCAAGGCCGTAAAGCGATCATCATTATCTTGCAAAAATTTACTTTAACCTCGTTTAGCGACGTCTCTCATCTTTAATAATATCGAGACATCTTTCTCCATTAGAGACCAAGGCTCCTGTCGTTATCACAAGACCATGTGCACTTTTATCACGATGTTCCTCGGTGCATGCAAAAGCTTTATTAATCGGAAACAGATCATCCGGTAAAACGACGTTAAAAAGCGGACACCTCTTGCAGAGGTTTTGGTCTTGACCCGTCGTCCTCTGGCTTCCGTAGAACGCCGTACGAGTTCGGTAGGACTGTACGACAACGTTAAAACCGGAGGTAAGTGCCTGGAATCTTCTCGTTTCGGTAGCTTCATATGTTAATGAAGACGAAAACGAATCGTGGGATTACGTAGGCTTGTTATGCGCGTGACGGCGATATTACACCAGAAGCATGATTAAAAGAGTAGAAAGAGCATCCGGGGTTTCTGGTAGGGATTGTCTTGTTCCTGGAGCCAATGGAAGGAGGACTTGACTGTTCTGTGATGGGGAAAGGTTCGATGAATGAGATCGGTTGGTTAATTTTTTCATCCGTGTAGTGTGAAAGCTGACCGGGAACGCGTGCATGGGTCCAACTTTGACCATCAGTTGTCTAATGATTTTTTCACTTTCTGATGCACGTAGTTATCTTGAAGGCAGCTGGTGTAAAGAGAAGCTGGCATGTTGGGTTAGTTCGGTTCGTGTAGGTCACGCATGGAGTCTTTCATCAATTGAATGCTTCCATTTTCGTGAAGGTATAGAGATCTTCTTGACGAATCTAGAATAGGGTCTCCTGCTTGAGGATTGAAACTACCTGCGATGAACTTGATAAGATTAATGGGGATTTCCTGTGGGGTTCACCCTCGACGAAGAGAAAAATGCAGGGATTGTTGTTGTGAACCCATGAAGCATGCTGAGAAGAGGCATAACAACTCTAGAATTGATAGAGCCTTTCTTGCTGCTAATGAGGTCTTCTAAACTAGAGTTGGGATGGCAATCGATGGCAAGGTTAGTTCACCCTAAAGTGACAATCTGACGGGTAAACCCACCTCTTTGTTGTCTTATAATTAGCCCTTTAATCGAGGAAGAAAGCATGTTCAGTAGAAGTCAGAGAATCAAGTTCCTTGGTGACCGAAATTTTTGTGTCAAAATTAACATGTCAAGAGAGGATGTGATTATGAAGAAGTTTCTTGCGTCAAAAAATCTTGTGGACATGTGGACCAAGTTCATTCCTCAAGACAAGTTCAAACTCAGCATGGGTTTAATAGACATATGGATGAAGAGATGCGTAGGAAAGTCTCAAGTGGACTTAATTTTTTAGCATCTACACCTTCAATGGCACTAGAGTGGAGAACCATGGGAGAAATAAAAACAGGGAAAAATTCAACGGATGTGGCAGGTCACAATCAAGGGAAAATAGATAGGTTACAAAAGATGAGTGTTGGTTTTGTCACCAAACTAGACACCGGAGGTT
This sequence comes from Eucalyptus microcorys, assembly GCA_014182515.1. Taxonomy (NCBI): domain Eukaryota; kingdom Viridiplantae; phylum Streptophyta; class Magnoliopsida; order Myrtales; family Myrtaceae; genus Eucalyptus; species Eucalyptus microcorys. Next base: position 43,690,555 of record CM024569.1, on the reverse strand, counting down.
TCAATGTGAAGCCTACAAAAAGAAGCGGCAAAATGAGAATCAAGGACCTAATGTAGTTAGCAATGAACCTTTACTAGAGAACTTGTGTTTGTCTGCAGGGTTTAACTTTATGACTAACAAGTGATTTATTAATTCCTGTGCTTCTTTCCATTACACCTCACAAAGAGACATATTTGATGATTATTTTAGTGGAGATTTCGGGCAAGTAGTTGTGGGAAATGGCCACATGTGTCTGATTGTTGGAAAATGAACTATGATTGTGAACATCTCAGGTGAAGGACATATAGTTTTGCATAAAACTGGACATATTCCAGAATTACAGAAAAATGTGATCTCAACTAGTAAACTTGACCAATAAGGTTTGATAATAACCTTTGGATGTGGAGAGTAGAAGATAACCTTAGGGGCAAGAGTAGTAGCAAAAGCAAAAAATATGGGTATACTTTACCTTTTCAAGGAGACAATATCAGTGATATGGTTGCAGTTACAGTGGCCACAGGTAACTTGTTTACTCTTTGGTATTATTGTTTGGGACATCTTAATGAAAATGGTGTAAAGCGGTTTCATTCTAGAAAATTACTTTCAGGCTTGCAAAAATTTGAGTTGAATTTCCGTGATAGTTGCATTTATGGAAATAAAAAATAGTTAGTTTTTAAATGAATGGGTGACAGAATAAAGGCCGATGGTTGCATTTATGGAAATCAGAAATAGTTAGTTTTCAATTGAATGGGTGACAAAATAAAGGCCGAAAGTTAGAGTTAACTTGCATTGATGTGTGGGGATTGGCTTAGGAACTCTCTTATGGTGGTAAGAAATATTTTGTCACCTTCATCAATGATGCAACAAGGAAGACTTGGGTTTATGCTCTAAGAGAAAAATTAGAAGTATTGGAGATGTTCAAAATGTGGAACTCTATGGTAGAGAAAGAGAAGGTTATTAGATTAAAGCTTTGAAATATGATAATGGTGGTAAATATACGAGTAAGGAATTTGCAGAATACTTGAATTGGGAAGGCATACAAGGGTTGAAGATCGTTCCTAGAACTCCTCAAGAAAATGGTGTAGCTGAGAGGGTGAACATGACGATTCTAGAATGTCCGAGATGTATGAGGCTACATGCGGGCCTCCCACTACGCTTATGGGTTGCTATAGTTGATCCAGGTATTTATCTTATCAACAGGAGTCTATCTAATGTGTTCAATGGAGAAATACCACAAGAGTGGTGGTTAGATAAAAATATTAATTATTCACACCTAATATTATTTGGTTGTATTGCATATGCTTTGATTGATAGGCTAGATTGGAAGACACTGCACAGGCAGTGGGAGTTATGAGTTGATATATGCAGAACCTAGACAAAGAGCATTAGAATGCAACAAAATGGATATTCAAATATCTAGCATGTACATCGAATTACTCTCTTTATTACGGTAGTACATTTTTAAAGTTGCAGGATTATGTAGATACAGATCACTCGGGTGAGCAAGAAAGTAGTAAGAGTACCATTAGATATGTCTTAATAGTTGTAAGTGCAGCAATGAGTTAAGTATCTCAACTACATAAAATAGTGGCTCTATCGACAACAGAAGCAGAGTAAGCCTCCAAGGAAATCATGTGGTTACAAGATTATATGGAGGAGCTACATCGAAAGTAACCAATCAGTACACTGTGGAGTGATAGTCAAAGTACAGTGCACTTAGCAAACAATACAGCTTATTACTCAAGGATTTGACATATCAAGAAGCATTATTACTTTATCAAGTTATCATTGAAAGATAACGAGTTAAAGTTATAGATGATTAATAGCTCGAAAAATCTAACTGACATTTTGACCAAGTAGTAGACAAAGAGATGCATATTTTCAATACTACTACCATAGGTATTACTCCATGCTGATTAATGAGGAATATTTCAGAGGCACAAGTTTTTTAGTTACTAACTTTTGAAGAAGATGGATGCAAAGTTGCTTGGTGTATTGAGTATATTTGTTTTCAAGTGGGAGATTGTTGTTAGATGGAGCCAAATCTTTTTTAGGGGCTTTTTTTTTGTCTTTTCTATTAATTTTGCTTTTAGGTTAAAAGCTACACCTTTATATTAGCATAGTAAGACGCTAGCCGTCAAGACATTGAAAAAGGAAATAGAAAGGAAAGAGAGAGAGAGAAGAAAAAGTGATTTTTTTCTTTGTCAGGGTTCTCAATCTCATTGTGTTTTGATTTTTAGAGAAAATCATCGTTGTATTCGAACTTTCTTTAAAGTCTAGTGGGTTCGCAGAGAGCTTTTGCGTGGAAATGTAGTCCAAGTTTGGGTAAACTTTGATAGCAAATTTTATGGCGTATTCTTCTGATTTTGTTCTTTTATCATTATATTTTGTTTGGTGGATTGTTTGCTTGCGTTATTTTTTTGGAATCAGCATGCGATTTCATAATACTAAGATGAATAATAGGCACTATGACTTGGTTCAGATATCAAGTTAAGGTGGAGATTATTGAAAATATGTCTCTATTTTGAGCAAATTTCCTAGTTTAAGTAAGTTTCCCAAAACAAATTTCCTATTTTAGATGGAATTGCTATTAGATGAAGTAGAACAAACAAGAGTAATATCATATTTTCTATCTGTAAGTTTTTATAGTGAGTTATCAGTGAGATATTGTAAGATAATATTTTTGGGTTTATTTTGGGCTTAATCTAGGTGCTAAAAGCACTTGATCGTATAAGTGATTGTAACTTTGATTCTCCGACTATAAGAGGATTACTTTTTATCGGTTCTCCCCGTGAAATAGATATTAACACTCAAATCGAATTACGTAAATCTCTATTAATTGTTTCTCTAGTGAATTTACATTGATTTAATCGCAAAGTTTGGTTAGCTTCTGCCTTGTATTACTACAACTTCTCGCTCTCATCTGCTATCACCTAGCTAATCATATCTGTGGTGAGGCGAATCATGGAGGTGACTGGGATTGATTTTGTAAGGCAAAAACTTTACCCAGGATCCAGCATTTGCTCTGGTTGTTTAACCATGATGCGATTGCCACCGTAACCCTTTTGGCTGATGGAGGGTCGAACATCAACGCTTCTTGCCTCATGTGTGCTCATGCTGTTGAGTCGTTGGATCATCTATTAAGAACTTGCTCGTTTACAGAATAAATTTAGGACCGACATGGGCATCCCTTTCCACATCAAAAACTCCTTCCGGCTATCCCGCGTTGAATGGTTGAAAATGAACTGTCTCTCAACTTCGATGTTTGCTTGCCAAAAGCTTTATGTGGAAGGTCGTTTTATCCTTCGCTTTCTTGCTACTTTGGCTGCTGACGCAATGGCAACTTCTCTGGTCATAAAGCCAAAATTTTCATCACTTGAAAGACAAGCTCTCTGTCTTACGGGAACTGCTGAATACCATACTGTTTCTACAGAAAAGAAACACCTCTCCGCGAGAGAAATCATCTCGGTTCTACGGACTCCCCCCCTCCCGACCTCGAGCTCTCATGGTGCGGATGTTGCGCGATGGGGGACTTGTGCTGTTTTGCGGCTCGAGGTCGAAGCAGCTAGGAAGGCAGGCCCATGTCTGCCCACGGCTTGCGTTTTTGTGCGCTGAGGACATGAACGGTACGATGTCGACCGGTGCGAGGCCGTCGAAACTCTAAAACTCTTCTCATATGGAATGAGGGAGAGGTGGTGGAGTCATATAAAGGTCAGTCACCGCAGATTTAGCTATTTAATTTGCACATTTGGTTATATGTTCATAATTTCCCTAAAGTTTCCTTTCCCTCAACCTCCCAAACGTGGCATTAGTTTATTCCTGGACTAGCATGTTCACACACGTTAGACATAATAGTTGACCAGTCACGGCCGTTTCATCCGTAGAATAAGTAATTGAGCATATTCGTTCAGAAGAAAAGAAAAATTAAAATCCCCCTAAAAATACGATATTATTTTTCTTTTTTGACTAATGAAATATATGAGTGATCATCAAGAATCCATAGAGCTTCTTTCACCTTACATATCAGCCCGAGAAAATGAAAATCCTCATTCTATGATCCGACATGCTGTAAATTCGACAAAATTATCTTTCCCACGTCCGATCTAGGATGGACTCGAACTTCTCAATTTAACTCTTTTAAATAGAAAGCACTTTCGCGACAGAAATTACAGTTAAAAAAAAAAAAAAAAGAGGAGTGAAAAATGCAAACCTCGATTTCCACATTTTACATCAGGGATTATAGAAACGTCGTTTAAAGAGAATCGCATCGGGACAACCTCGTCATGTTTCACGAAGTTCAAGTAGGGTAAAAGAAAGAAGAAAAAGAAGAAAATGATGGAGTGTCCGTGGGGTCGCCGCGGTTCTCTCGTTGAACCCGCAACTTCCTCGTCTCACATGCGCCGCCGACAAGTCGTTTTAAGAGGCATGTGAGGATGGCATCCCACCCAACCTTACCCTGCACATGCCATGTTCCTCGCGTGTTTGTGTATCATGTGTAGGTTTTTTTGATGGATCTCTCCCTAGAGAGAGAGAGAGAGAAAGGGGGTGATCCTGACGAGTCCTGAGCACCAGGCATGTCGGCGGGCCCGGGTCGATCAGAGTGGTCGAGACGCCGGTTTAGCAAACTAACAAGTGTAGGAGGTATTCCTGTTGCGAGCGAGGCTTTCCCAGGTTAATCAAGAACGAGATGGCGCATGCTGTGCCAGCCCTTTCAGGATTTTGGATACACAACCCGTTTCCTAGAATCGTCCCCATACAAGCCGTCCACGACCCCATCGCAAAATCTGCGAAAAACTATTATTCATCGACTTAGGATCCCACCGGGTCTGTCGTCCGGCATATATTAAAGGTTCTTTTTCATATCCCCTGTTTCTTCAATACCCCAATACAAAAAGATGTAATGAGATACCAGCTACCAAAGCTCTGCAATGGGAAGAAATCAATGATATCGATTTGAATATCATCCTCAATTAATAATTGGCATAATTCGACAACAACGGGAGCCATTCCACATTGTGCAGCGCATGATTATATAAATTAAATAGAAGTGTACGACCAACTAAATCTTTGTTTGAAAAAAAGAAGCCGAACATGCTTAAACTTGCAAGTCTCTTTTAAGGCCTCGAAGTCCACGGATCGCGGTTTGAACGAAAACCCATCACCAGTCGCCATCCGCAACGCCCTTTTTTCCCGAGATTTCTAGACGTTTTGCGCAAGGCGAGATCACGCGCGTGGGGGTTCGTTTTCTCGTGCTGCATCCAGTTCCATCAGGCTCGAGCTCATCAGGGTAGTGCAGGAAATGACGTTTGAGTAGAGAAAAATATGGTTGGCATAGTACCATGCTGACATGTGATGTGACTCGAAATTCTTCCTGGAGTTTGAAATAATGTTGGACCGGGCGATCCGGCGGATTGCGACCACGTCCATAGCTCTAGGTTCGATCCGATTCGGCCGTGCTGCACGAACGTCAAACTGATCTGATTTATTGTTTTCTTGTGGAAATGTATGTTTGACTAGGGGAAGAGGGCAGGTGATGCAGCACCTTTTGAAGTTCCTTTTTCGCCTTTTTGGTTGGATTTTGCGTCCTTGATGATGATCTTCATGGGGCCAAGTTCCGTGTGGATCATCCATTGGCGTGCTGGATTAATGGTTTGAACTGGGATTTTTGCTTGGACAGCATGTTATCAGGTTCGTGTGAGCTTAACATGAACGAATCGATTGGTGAGTCTCTGTAGAATAGCTAAAGGAGAGGGGAGATGGGGTTGAAGCTTTTTTTTGTTCAGAACTTTGAAGTCTTTACAAAAGCAAATACATAATAAAACATCACCAAAATAGGACTCATAACAATCCATTATCTGCATAAATCAATTACTCCACTAACTCCTAAAAACTAGGACAACCGACAAACAAATTAGCTAAATGTGCAGAAAAAGAAATAACTATTATTTTTAACAGTCTCGACATCTCCTATCGAATCAATCTGATTGAATGGCTTGGGTATATTGATCTCGAATGGACTGAGCACATAAAAGAATCTTTCCTTTCGACCCCAAAGCATGCTGTCGAGACCAGGCTCGATAGAGCGAGGCTGTCCATCCACAAAGTCCTTATGGGCCGGGATCGATCGACTCAAGAATGCCCGACCCATCAGTTTAGAGACCTAGCATAGAGTTTATTAGCTGAATGTATGCTAACTCATCTAGATAACCAGTCAAAATTTCAATGTTTGCAGAAAAATACTAATGATCCTAGTCAATCAGACAAAGTTGCTTTGACAATGTTATTCAAAATAATTGGATTTCAGTCATAACCAAAGGCTCCATGCAATCTCCACGCGTCTCGGATTCTCCTAACCAAACCGCGGAAATGAAATCATTTAAACTTTAGGTACCGAGTATTTGAACGTCGCAGCGAAAAGGATGAAAGATGAGGAGAGAAGAAAACGAGAATGGTTGACAGAACGCAAAAGCTTCAACCCATGATCAAACTGATGAAACGGGGCCATCTAGCTTAAATTTCAGAGAGTTGATTGCAGCAGGAACTTTCACCAGATGATCAACCCCCCACCAATTTCTTTCATTGAACAAGCCCCGAAATACAATGCCCATTACGCTATCGGTTTCATGATACATATGGATACTTCTACTTGCTCCCCGTTCAGGATGCAACTTACATCGTGATTCATGCGCCTCCCGGCTACGTCGCCTTTCCCGTCCCTGTAAAATCAATAGCCTGCGTATTAGACAAGACTTAGCTCGTCCTTGGTATTAAGAGTGTTCTCCTGGACTTGAGAATCGATAGCGGTGGCTATCTTCTTTCGCAAAGCCACCAGCTCTTCCCCAGCATTGCATATGTATGCTGAAGCCTGCCTCCCGGATAAAGTGGCACCTTCCATGCTATCAATGTAATCCTGCACAAGCAAATTCTTAAGCCACCTCTTTCTCGATTTTATTACAGAATCAGCCATTAAGCTCACATCAAGCTAAGAAAAAGTAAAATAACCTGTTTTGTGTACGAGCCGGCGAGGAAAAAGTTTTTGATGGGTGTCTTCTGATCAGGTCTGAATGGATCTTTACCAGGAGCTTCTCGGTAGAGAGATTGTCCAATTTTGACGACAGAAGACCAAGTCACTTCTAAGCCTTGAGCTGACGGGAACAATGTGAGGACCTGATACAAGAGGAGGCCATAAACATATCAGAATTGAAGACATGACAAGCTTGTACGGCATGGTGCAATAAGAGAAGTGCACAAAAGTTCCGAACCTAGGATTCTAGCAAAAGAACAAAGCCTAGTTGTTCCATGTTAAAGGAAGGGACAGTGTCATTCAAAGAAAGATTGGGCTTCTAAAAGTCAAACCTGCTTAGAGACTCTTTTGATGATCTCATCATTCGGCAAAGGCATATATGGATCACCTGGTGTCAGGACACATCTGGAATAAAACAGATTTAAATCAGTCATGGCACATCCAACCAGGAGACTATAAATATTTGTTAGCAATCAAACATAAACTACATTCTATGTTTGATGAGCATGCAAAAGACCTATATTAAAGTTTAATCAATATTTCAAATCTGATACAATGAATCTTGACAATAGATCTTTTGACACAAGTTCGGTCTAAGAAACATTTAAGATTATGAGAAACAAATAACCCAAGAGGAGCCTCATGGCATATTGCTCAAGAAAGTGTTGATAAAGAGATTCATTTTCCCATCAAAAGTTTTCATTTCTCTAGTTCAGATTTTGTAAGCTCTCTGAGAGAGAAGGAGAGAGAAGAGGGGAGGGGGGAGACAGAGAGAGAGAGATCACCCATTCTGAACTAATGAAAATATGCACATAGTCCAAACAAAATGAAGAAACTTCTTTGTGATTATAAAGAACACGAATATTGTTTACCTAACAAGATCCATCTTCAAAACAGCAGATCTCAAAAAAAATGAGCTTTGTAAACATTTGTCAAAAGAAACAGTGAAAATTTTCTTACTGGAGCAAGGAACCTTGTCCCTCAATGTAGTAATCTTCTGGAGAAGTGAGCGCAAGGTCTGCGAAGCAAGAGAAATCTGCATCTGGAGTGTAAAGAAGGTTGTCTAACCCAGCAGCTTTCCTCAATTGCCTATCAATTGTCTCTCGGTTAACATGTCTGTAATATGCTCTTTAAAGTATAGGAGAATGGAATTTTGGGTTTTTGCAGCTAGCTTTAGTAAGAGACCGCATTGTTTTTGCAAAACTCACATTCACAATTCCACAGAAGATTACCTTGACCTCTCTAGATCCTGCAACTCTGTTACCCAGCCGTTGTACCGAAGCTGCACAGTGACAACAGGCACGCCAACTAGCTGGTAAATATTATCAAAGAACTCCCATTCCCTCCATTGTGACGGTAGAAGTCTCTTGATGCCAGGGACATCACACGCTGCCATTCAGGTGGGCAAATCTAATGATATTCGATTTTCATAAATCTAAAGAAAAAAAGTAAAGAATACCTGGATAGTAGATTTAATTACAGACCTGCTACATAAGCATCAGCTTTCACAACTTTCTTATTGGTAGCCTGAGAAACAAATTTCCATGAACCTTATGTTAGCCTGACAAAAATAAGAGATGCGCACCCCTGAAAACCATATGCAGCTTGTGGTAATGCCATTAATGTTTGTTAGCATTGGAAGATTATTCACACTGTAGCAAGAGAAGGATACCATTGCACTTGCTTGATGCTTTATTGAAACAAATCAACTTTATAACCTTTCCCTTGACCAATTCGAAGGACACTTGATGATTATCAGCAGCGTAAATTACCAATCTATAACTCGCACAGTAAGAGAATTGTCTGGAAGCTTATCAGCCGAAGGAGTTGTCATCTTGATTAAATTGACGGGAAGACCTTTTATTGGCTTAATACAGGGTCCTATTTGATGATGGCTTGGTATATTTCTTTTCTTTCTTTGGGGTATTTCTTCGCAAGGAAATATACACGAGTAATGCTAAATTGGTCAGACATATCAAGAAGACTTCTCTTGGACTGACTAGATAATGTCAGGAAAAAAGAGCTTCACAAATCAAGTAGTTGACAAACTAGTCATAGAAAATGTCTTTAAATGCATGAACTAGTACCATAGGCATTCCAACTTAAGGGAAGAAGGTGAACATATTACTTTAGACATAGCAAGTCCTGCAATGTATGTCCCTCCATCAGCAGATTTATCATAGAGTATCTCTCTGCATCCCCACCTAAGATGGAACCTGTTCTAGCGGAGAGAGATTCTAGATTAACATAGATCACTTGAAAATAAGGGAAAAAAATATTGTCAATCACTCGCTTTGAAAGGATCTTTTGAAAAGATGCATATACCTGCCTCCTCTGTCTGTAATGTACTTCCTAATTGGGCCACTCAAGTAAATGTCTGGAGAGCCCTTGAGCATGCGTAGTAGAGAAGCCTCTGTTTTGGTAGCAAACAATGCAAATATTGTGAGCATACAGCGAGCGCTGATGTTATCACAGTCTATAAATCCAAGGGCATATGCAACAGGATCCCACATTCTCTGGATGCTCATCCGTGTGCCGCCCTTGGACATAAACCAATCAGAGAAGCTTACCTGCAAGAGGCAACAGAATTTTAGCGATTAAGCAACAACTGAAACGTTATTGAGTGAAACTATCATGGAGAAGAGGAAGAAATTTTATGAAGTTCCAATAAAAGAAGAACCTCCAGAGACGTAACTAAAACAGAACACTTGAAGAAATTCCTCTACAGGATTCTGGAATCCACAATTCACATAGATGAAAATGAGAAGATAATCCAAAAGAATAGACCACTAAGTTTATCATCTTACACTATCCAAATCACGTATGTCCTTCAGCGCTCCATCTGGATTGACTAGAGCCTTCACGACTGGACTCAGTGCAAGAGCAATGGCATTTCTGGCTTTATCATAAGTCTGCATGCAATGATTGAAGAAAGAGCGCTTATGTCATCTGTGAACTCATGTCCCGGAAAAATTGTTTGGTTTTTCATATCCAGTATCAATCAAAGCCCTAGTTGGTAACCACAGCTGTGGGTAATTGACACATATCATGCAAAGCAAAACTTAATGTTCAAACCATTTGAATAGTAAAGTTCGCTTGAAAGAAGATTACAAGACACTCATTTGTTAGATTATTTCGTCAATAAAATTTAAATGCTAGTGAATAACAGCATAATGGAAATCTGGGCAGTAGTAGCAAGCATCAGGAAGAAAGAGAAATATTCATAATGTATTCTTCCTGAAACATTACCTTCAGTTGATTTGTTGACAAGAATGCATTAATCCCGTGCAGTGGAGCACCAACAGGAAACCGAAAATCAAGTTCTGACAAAAAATTGATTCATGAAGTTTTACTCCAAAATAACTCATTTGTATATCACCACAATGTAAGGGTCTTATCATGAAATGAATTCTGCCTTGAAGCTAGAAAAAGGCAATTTATTGTCAGTTTTTAAAGGTTGAACAATACCACCAATTTCACCGCCTTTGTTCACAAAGGTGTGGGAGTGATCCTTCACGAGCAAATTTTGCTCTGCACCCACCTATGTTGAAGAGAAAATGAAAGAGAAATCATCAGAAACCGCAGAATTTCCATACTTTAACATACTTAAAAATGATTCAGACTTACTCTGCATAAAGAATTATTAGTTCCTAGCAAAAAGATAAGACTAGTCCCAAGAAAACACATTATTGATTCACATTCTCATAATGAGAAAATAAAATATGTTCACCTTCTTCATCAAACGAAAAAGATTGTTGTAGCAGCCAAAAAAGACATGCAGACCCATTTCGATGTGGTTTCCACGTTTATCAATGAACGAACCGACTTTCCCACCAATGAAGGACCTTGACTCATATATATCAACCTGAAAATATAAGACATGATTACAACCACCAAAAATATCATCAGAAGGTATCCAAAGAACATTAACCACTAGTTGCGCACATGAGCTCCCAAATGAAGCAATGCTAACATAAACAAATGTTTAAATTTTCTCAAGCAAAGCATGCTTCTGTAATCCACTCAAAGTCCAACATTAATTTGATTCCCATCACTTTGAGATCATATAATTAAAATATCTAGTTGATGTTCTTTCAGAGGTGAAAAACCAAGTGATGGCAACAAACAAGTAACTATTGCTGTTGCGTATTGGGAAGCCTTTAGAATAAAGAATAGCGGACCTCGTGGCCTTGATCCAAAAGCTCGACTGCAGTCGACATACCGGCAAGCCCTGCTCCTATGATTGCTACTTTCAGCTTCGGCCCCCTGTAATGTTCAGGCTCTGGAGGGAACAAGCCCTTGGGAGCTGCATAGAAAACCAGCGAGTTGCGTAGCTGGATTTAAATACTAGAAGCCCGAGATTATCAACCCAACTTACAATCATCAGTCAAATAATATACACATTTCTCCTTCCTCCTTACACAGCTTAAACTAATTAGACAACACAGGACTGGCAAACATTTTTAACCAACACTTGACTCTCACTCTTATCAGCTCTTCATCATGATAGAATTGGACGGCAAAATATACTCCCAGTCCCAAAACACTTAATCTGAGTATAATATGAAAAAGTTTCACCTTGAATTTCGTAAAATCCATCAAAACAATAACAGGCCCTCTCTCGAAATTAGACTAATCTAATCAGCCGCAAAAAACTAGAAACAGAAGCGTAAAAAGTATATTGAACCCAGAAAACTCGAACTAGAACAGAGTGAAATTGAGCTCTGCATACCATTAACGCTCATGTCTGACACATTCGAGTCCAGCGATGACCGAACGCACAGCCTCTGCGGCACCTTCCACAGCTGCCGGCGGCGACCCGATAGCAAGAATTCACCATTTCCGTTCCGGGTCCGAGTCACGGAGGTCGCCGGAAAAACAACGGAAGAAGCCATAGGCAGGCGCCAAGAGCCCAAGAAGCTGGGCAAAGCTCAAAACTTTATGGCGTGGGACGTGTCTGAATCACAGAATTTTGTAGTTTTTAACGTCGCCAGCACTCTCTTTGGGTAGAGAGAGAAAGAGAAACATAAGTGGCTACAGTGCTAAATAGTTTAGAGAGAGAAAGTTAGGCTTCAGGGTATCTGGACAAGGAGAGATGCTGCAAGAGAGTTTTGTCAGGTAATCGAAGGGTTGAAATTGAGTCTGGTGGTTGAAATTTTGAAGGTTATTGCGGTTGATGCAGTGGGAATTATTTTTTAGCAAATGGAATGTTATTGCCACTAAAAGAGATAATGGGGCACCCAATGTGTAATTACAAAAAAAAAAAAAAAAAACTCAATTTTTATATTTTTTTGTGATATCATCTTTATGTCGGCTCTGTTTTTAATTTTGTCTTGTTTCATGGGTTTGGCATTTGCTTAGTGGGGTGTTTAATGCTGTCCACCTTATCTTTTTCATGGGTGTTTGGGCAATTAGTACCTAGTGTTGGGTGTTCCCGTGTAGAAGGTTTTCTTGGTGAGCTTCAGTTTGTCTGGCCTGGATGAGATAAAGCCTGAAAAAACTTTGCAGAAAAAGAAAATTGCCACCATTTTCCCCATTTTCTTTTGCTGCTTATATTGATGAAATGTCACCAGAATTGTGGTACCCACTTCCCCTCGCAAGTAACTTGTCTTTAAGCCCAAAAAGGAACCCACAAAATGAAAAGATGCTCTTAACAGGATGTCAAATTTTGAGTTAGTAGATGCCTTATGTTATGCTTATGACAGCATTTAGTCTGTTCTTTCTGTTTCATGTGACTTTGAGAGAAATCTGAAATGAGAGAACAAATTGTCCAGGGAAAACACTGCTGAGCTGATGAATTGTGTGGTAATCATTGGACATTGATTTGACTCTTGATTAGGGAGACTTGGTTCTTGTTGCTGCAAATAAATGTTGATGCCACAATATATCAGCTCTCTGGGACAGCAAGGTCTATGCATTAGCATAATCGTAGAATAAATTCAGCTGACTTAGCAGGCTGAAGTAAATCACTAGAAGACGCTTTTTGTCTCTTCTCAGCCTCACAAAAACACTTCAGATGGATTTAAGAGCTGGACCTAAACAACACATTAGGCGTGGAACAATCAAATCGCATGAGAGTCCCAAAGATTATTCTGAAATCCAAGGTTTCTTCATTCCATCTACCAGGGGGCACTTTGAAACTTGGAGATCTCGTCTTGGTCTTTAACAGTGACATGATAGTGGCAGTTGCCAAGAGGAAAATTGATGAAGAATGGATAGCAGTTAATCTGATATGCAATGCAAATGGCAGACCGCTTGATGGTTGGATTCAATGTTCTCCTACTTTAAAATTTCGTTAACCAATACATAGAAGACACCGCTTTTTGACTGATCAAAGAACTTAATAATAAAGAAAGAATCACTCGCAAAATTGTCAACAAGAGACAAGAGTACTTTGTTCATACTAGAATCGACCTCTCATTGATATCATCCCTTGGTGTCTCCAAAGTAGATGATGTGACAGTACATCAGATATGATATTACCATGGTCTTTTGTTTTCTTTCCTAACGTCGTATAGATCTATTCCATTTACTTTTACCTTCCAAGATCACAAATTACCCACTGAGCTGCAGCATCAGCATTAAGGAAATCCGTTTTAATAACGAATTCCAGGTGTATTGGATTGTTGATGGTATCTCATATTATTGCACAGACAACAAACAATGTTAAGAGAAGTGCGGTTGCTCCAAGTATTGAACATATGATCCAACAAGCTTTCCACAGCCAACTCTTCGCAGTGAAAGAGTCCTGCACACAATGAACGTGGGCATTTGATTATATAAACAAGCATATATAGATTGAATTATTATTATTTTTTTTTTATTTTGTCCAGCCAAAAAGTACCTGCTTATGAATTTGAGATGCATCATCCGACTGTCAAGAACGAAGCAGTGAAAAAGGATGAGCCAACGGAACACAAGATGTGCAGAGGATAGATTACTTGGTGGTTAGAACAGGATGATGACTTACCAAAAGAGGTCTTAGCATCTCTGGGTCATCTTTCGAAAATAAGGCTGCCATCTCATCTGCATAACAAGTCAGTCGGTCCACTTAAGATTATTGAAAAATTTAAGTTGAAGACAAGGCTAACTGCTCGATTTGGCAGATTCATATAACCAATCATCAAAGGTAAATCAATGGCAACAAGAAAAGTAAAATCAAGAAACCCAAAACATCTTTGTCTCTCCCATTCATGAGCCGAAATTTCAAGGTCGTTGAAGTTGTCATTCCTATAGAGTTTAGTTTTCTGGTGTCTGCTTACTACAATTTGTTCCAGTAATTCATTCAGGAAACTAATGTTAGAGCTCGCACATTTTCTCTGTCAAATGTAAGTGTTTCTGCTTCCAGTTTAATATGGAAAAACAGATTCATGTAGCAAGTATGACGATTCGACAAAAAATAAATGCACCTTGATTGTAAAGACTGGTAGATTGACTGGTTTCTTTGGAGTTGGCAGAATGTAAATCTCCAGGCCTGGATGCAACAAAAATGCAAAAGCTGAGATAAAGAAATGGCAAGGTCATGTGTCAACAGTTTGACTTACATTTTCCTATACCTCAAGCAAAGGAAGCATTTATCTTAGCCTACCACATGGTTGTAGTCACTTAACTATACTGCAATTAACAACATAGATGATCTAGATGATACCGCAAGGTTGTTTGTGCTTTTTAGTCGTTTTGAAGTAAGGGAGATCGACTTTTTTGCAAGTCTCAAAGAAGATAAAATACTTATGATGTGAAGCCTCCAATAATCAAACAAGTTTTTCAGATTCACCTATCTACTTTTGTTCTTTTTGCCGAAGTTATTGGTTTCAGAACTGTAGCTCTAAAGGAAGTAAGAAAATAGCTTGCTGCTCATCTCCTATAGGGAAGTCATTACCGGAGCATTATGTACAGCCAAACTTGACAATTTTACCTTATTGGACCAACTAATCTAACAATTGCCACCAGTCTATAAACTTTATAAACCTTAATACAAGTTGACACAGTGAATGTCATACCTGCTTGGAGATGCTGGCATGAGGAGACTGACGGCCACTTCTCTTGTTCGCAGCTGAATATCCAACAGCATTTTCCATCGCCAACCTAAATCTTCATCAGTTCTGCACAAAAACTGCAATTGAAGAATTTACTCATGCTGGCATTGGCAACCTAAACAATGTCCGCGCATGCTCAGAAGATTCCTCTTGTTTCCCATTCTTCAACGAGCAAATAAAGCAAAGTGGTCTAATATGAAAATGTGGACAAGTTGGTTCTTGTGAATGTGAATCTTTTGTTTCCAATGGAATCCTCCATTGTTAGCTAAAGTTTAAATACCAAGAAATTAGGAAGCTTTATCACAGTAATTTCGTATGAACGCCTGTCCATTTATAGCCATGCCCATCTCTAGTAAAAGAATAAAGGCTACTGAACTAAGGCTCATTCAGACCCAAAAAAGAATTAAGGGGCATAATTCCCAATATTCTTTCACTCAAAACACCAGATGGTCATTCAATGAGAGGCATAAACAGATAAACTAACTCCTTCAAGAAACTGAAGAGCAGTTTAAAGCAGAGAGAGAGAGAGAGAGAGAGAGAGAGAGAGTACAAGACGGGTTTTGAGGGTGGATTGTGAAGGAGAGACTCAAGGCGATCAAGCTTCGTGCCAAGCTCAAGGAGTTTGGATTTAGTGGCGTTACTGAGCCTGCACATCTCCTGAGGATTCTTGTTCCTGACCTTGCTCTCCAGCTCTTCCAACAACTCTGAAGCTTCTTCAGCTTCTCTCATCCACGCATCCATCACCATGAATTGCTTCACCATCCCTCCCCCACTCCCTTCCTCTCTCTTCTCAATTGACCACACCTCTCAAATCTCCATTACGGTTAAGCTGAACCGTAAGAGGGGCTTGCCAAATGCAGGACACACACACACACATGCACGGACCAAATTGACTCTGATTTAGACCACTCAAATGATAGCTGGCACAATCATTTGAGCGTGACATGGGCAAATTCGGAAAGGCGGGTATGGTCTAAGCAACAGCTAAGATCCGTTTGTCCTGGCCGGAATATCTCAAATAAAGATGGCAGAGATATGAATGACATCTTGTCTCTTTCTTATGTAATGAATCGGGACGTTGCGGGGTGATTAATTATTGCCAAACAAGGAAATGATTGGTCCAGCGCAACTTAATCAACATCAGACGAAGGGTTACCGACAAAAGCCATGTCCATTTTTCTTGGTCACTGTCTTGATCACTTGTAGATTGGGTTGTCCCAATTTGTCTCATCAATTTTAATATCGAATAGATTGATGTGGCATTGCATAGATTTGGTTATCGCGTGTTTATTTGCTGGGCTAGTTTTGAGCTCAGGCGAAAAAGGCTAAGAAGTCATTGCATGTATCTGATTCAATTGATTTAACATATGAATCTCACATGAAATCCATATGATCTAATGATTGACATTCTTTGAGTATCATGTTTCGGATGTAACTAATAATTTCCCTAAAAGACTTGACACCAAGCACACCAAAAAGAACACAAGTTTGTGTGGACTAAGAGGGATTTTCCACAATCGGATCTTGAATAGACCCTTGGATGCTTAAAGTCAATGATAGTTGTGGGAATGCGATAAAAGGCTGGTTTCCGCGTTACACAGTTCCGCTATGATCTTATCCTAACATTACACCTATGGGATCAATTAAGGCTTTTAATTCTTCGTGATAGTATATGAAATGAAATGATCAAAAGTAGAGTCGAAATATGTTTTTTTGGTCCGTAAATGTGTCGATAGGGTTTATGCGAAATGAAGAGGAGTTGAAGAAGATGCGTAAGAACCCAAAACCGGCCCAACACAGAGGTGAGGCCCAGTTCTTGGCCTGTGAAAAAGTGCAGCTTTTGTCTCGTTAATGGATAGCAAGCTTCCATTTTGATGATTAAGATGTTACGATGAAAATTACTTGCAAAAAGGGCTTTGCAAAAATTGATATTTAGAAAGATTTTTCAAAACCACCTTATTCAGAACCGTTTGAATTATCGATAACCGGAAAAAAAAAAAAAAAAAAAGTTCATCGAGGGAATATGAATATCGTACACATGTAGTATGCAAAAAGAGAAAATTATTTCAAGATTTGAAAATAAAAATTTATGATTGTTTATCAGATGGAAGATTTTTGAATTCTGCAATGGAAACACAAGAAATATAAATGGAATTATTAGCATACGCATCTACCCATTGATAAAGTATTATAAAACAATGGCAGATAGATATTTTGAAAAAGACAAAAAAAAAAAAAAAAAGAAAAAAGAAAGTGATCCCTATAAAATATGAGATTCTCTTTATTTTATGTAATAGTATATATAATCATGTAAAGTCAATTATATGAAAATTTACTTTGTTCTATTAAAAGACTCAAACTACCTTGAGCATATTGCTAGTAATAGGATCGGTCCAATATTGATTATCCTAATTAAGCAGTTTCTCCAAATGAAACTCTTTATGCAGAGAATTCAGGACCCACCTTTTTCCCATTGATGTAATTCTACACTAACGAAATTATTGCGGCATGCTAACTTAACACATCAAAAAGATGTTTTCCACATACAATGCCTTGGTAAGTTTCCATGTGTATCCAGAAAAGGGGGGGAAATACAAATATAATATCCCTTATTTTTCACCCAATAATCACTTTCATACCTATAATATAACAAAAGTACCACGGACATACCTCTAAGCAAAACCCACATAAAAAAAAAAAAAAAAAAAAAAACCAAATTACCCTCATTGCAAGCTCATTTTGGCATCTTGCTGAGGGTTTGGGTGATTTGTTTGTAGTTGGTACTGAGTGTTTTGAGTGGGAGCAGAATTTTTTTGGATTTAGGGATGGGCACTTTTGGCACAAAATTGCATTTTCGTGTACAAGCCACAAGGGCACTGGGATAATTGATGCAAATATGTATATTGATCTCTAAAGATAAAGATCATGTGCATATTTGGTATTTTCCAAAGAGCAATGCGATGGCAATCGCTCTGTAAATTTTTTTCCTAGTAACGTTGCTTTCACGATCACACATTATTCCATGGAAACTGGCCTGCTTACTTCATCCGTTTTCATTTGAAAAATAAAAACTTTTACCTACCATATAGAGTTATGATGTAAAACTAATAAAGAAATTGAGTATAAGGATATTCCAATTGACGTACAAACACAGATTGTAATATTAAGGTTATATTATTCTATGCAAAAAAAAAAAAAAAAAAGATTTTTGCATTTAACTTTTCTTTGAAAATTTAAAACTTTTAGAATATTAGGTTTTAAAAATTATGGAGTACTATACATGATTTTATGTGTCTATATATGTATAGTTTGAAGCATTTCATATGTTTTTTGCTAACTAAAAATCTAAGTGTGAAAACCATATTAAAAAAGAAGTAAAAGTTCACTCTAAATCGACTTCATTAATTGAATGACTATATATATATATATATTCTTTGACCGTGTTCATTTCCTACCGAGGAGGATGCACATAGGTCAATGTAAAGTTGATTCATTTAATCCATTCCTAGTTGCATGCTCAATTTGTTTCGATCTGTTTAATAAATAAACACGACATAACATGAAAATCTACTTTAGCCATAAGTATCAAACACAGCATGAAAAACTTCTTTTCAACAAAAATTAAACTTTTGGTGGTTTTTATGTATAAAACATGTGATAATTATGGGAGATTTACATGCTAGAGAGTTGCTCTCTAATAAATTATTAGGAAAAAATTTGCAAATCATGTTCATTATTGTATAATTAGAGTTTGTTGTGTTGTCAATTGCATCCAGCATATCATAATTTAATTATTTTGTACCGACTAACAAATTAGGCTTTTTATATTGACATAGTATTTCATAATTCTTTTTAAAATTTAATCTTTCAAAAGTTTGTAAGTTTTGAAAGGAAAGTTAAATGTAAGAAAAATGATTCTTTCTATGTTGAATAATACATACTTAATATTACAAAAATTAAATTATTGGTTGCATCTGCATAAACAATATACAACAGATGAAACTTTTGTAATTTATCCCTTGAAAATCGGCTAAGGGCCCGTTTGTTTTCATTTCTTTTTTTTTTTTGTTTTTAAACAGTTTTTGTGTTTTTTGTTCTGGGAACAAAAAAGTAAACGCGTTTGGTTGCGTTTTGTTCCTTTTTTGTTCTTTTGTTCCAAGGAACAAAGAAACAGTAGTAAGAAACAAAAAATTTTTGTTTCTCACTTCGAAACAACATTGAAGAACAAAAAGGAACAAAATGTTGTTCCTTTTCGTTTCTCGCGGAAGACTTCTCGAAGACACCGTCTCCTCCTCCGAGCGTGTCCCGAGCGATCGTCTCCACCGTCGTCTTCTCCGGCGCCTCCTACTCTCCGGCGCCGGCCCGCCTCCGTCTCGACACCATCCGGCTTCTCCACCCGTCGTCCTCTCCGCGCCGACATCCGCCGCTCCTTCACCAGTGAATCGCTCCCTCGCTCGTCCTTCACCGACCGCCGATGGCTTCGGCGAGCACCACCGCTCGCAGATCCGGGCGATGGTTGCTCGGAGCTCGAGCGTGAGGGCTCGCTCGAGCTTCGATCTTGCCCGAGTCTCCGAGACGGTTGGTCGAGGTCCGAGCAGATCTGGGCGAGCGTCTATCGCCCAGATCTAGGGCACCGTTGCTCGCCCCAGATCTGCGGCAGCGGCTCGTTTGCTCGCTCGAGATCTGGACGAGCACGGTCGCCCAGATCTGGCGAGCAGACGGTGGCCGACCGATTGCTTGCAGCGAGAAGCCGGTGGCCGACCGATTGCTTGCAGCGAGCGTCTGCTCGCTTGCTGGTCTGCTCGTTGGTCGGTTCCTTCTCCGCTCGAACGAGCGGAGCGCGAGCGTTGCTTTGCTCGATCGAGCTTCGTTCTCGCTCGAGCGAGCGAGCGGCCCAGCCCCGCTCGCTCGCTCGAGCGAGCAGGCCCGGCTCGCTCCGCTCGCTCGAGCGGCCTTCTCGCTCGCTCGAGCTTCGTTACGTGCTCGAGCGAGCGGAGCGTGACGAGCGAGGAGCCGTGAGCCCCGCTCCGCTCGCTCGAGCTTCGTTCTGCTCGAGCGAGCGGAGCGGCGAGCCCCGCTCCGCTCGTGAGATCTTCCTTCTCCGGTCGAGCCGCCTTCTCGGTCGAGCCGCGCCGGGTTGCTTCTCTGCCGGGCTCTTCTCGCTCACGCTCGAGCAGAGCGAGCGAGCGCACGCCGCTGCTGCTCACGGCCGAGCGGAGCGGCGAGCCCCGCTCCGCTCGACCGTCTCTCGCTCGAGCGAGTGAGCGAGCGACGGCGTCGCTCGGCCGCGCTCACTGTCGAGCGGAAAGCGGCGAGCTCGCCGCCGCCACTGTCGAGCGGAGCGGCGAGCTCGGCCGCTGCTCACGGCCGAGCGAGCGGCGAGCCCCGCTCCGCTCGACCGCCGTCTCGCCGAGCGAGTGAGCGGAGCGAGCGCGTCGCTCGCTGCCGCTCACGGTCGCCGAGCGTAGCGGCCCCCTGCTCGCTCGACACCCTTCAGCCGGCGGCGAGCACGGCGGCGAGCCCAGCGCTGCTGCTGCTCACGGTCAGCGGAGCGCGAGCGGCGGCTTTCTTCTTCACGCTGCTTTCCAGCTCGCCGACGCGCGGCCTGCTGCTTGCTCGGGTCGCGGGCGGCGGCGGCGGCTGCTCTGGCTGCTCCTGGGTCGAGCGGGCGGGGCTCCACTGCGCCCGCTACGGCCTGCTTTGCTTGACTGCTCTGCTCGAGCAAAGCGGCGACGCGCGAGCGACGACGGCGGCTGCACGCTCGAGCAAAGCGTGGCGACGGGCTGCTTTGCTCCTCGGGTCAGCGGAAGCGGGGGCTCCTGCTCTGCTCGACTTCTACTGCTCGAGCAAAGCGACTGCTCTGGCATACGCTCTGCTCGAGCAAGCCGACTGCTCTCTTGCTCTGCTCGAGCAAAGCGGCGGCGACGGCTCTTGCTCCTCGAGGTCGGCGGAAGCGGGGCTCCCCGCTCGCTCGACCGCTCCCGCTCGAGCAAAGCGGCGAGCGGCGGAGCTGCTGCTCCTCGGGTCGAGCGGAGCGGGGCTCCCCGCTCGCTCGACTCCGCTCCGCTCGAGCAAGCAAAGCGGCGAGCGGCGAGCCGCTTCTTTGCTCGAGTCAGAGCAGAGCGGGCGGCGAGCGTTTGCTCGAGCTGCTGCTCCTAGCCCAGCGATGATGCTCTGGACATATTGTTTTTAGTTTACCATTGTCATTGAAACAATTAGTAGAGGTTTGACATGATTGTAATATCTCATTTACCTCATGAGTTATTATTATTTTTGTTATTTTTTGTCATTATGTTCAATTAAGCAAATATGACCAATTTTTTATTCCCTTTGGATCACGGCACTTTATTGGTTGATTAAATCCCACGACAAAACGATACCATGACATTAACACCTAAATCTCGGTCAATTAGAAGCACTATAGAAGTAAATGTTGAATGCACCAAATTATATAACGGAGTACGCTTTAAGGTGGTTAGTGAAATTGACATGTCAAGGTGTGTGAAAACCGACCTTGACACCGTCTAATTACTACACCAAAACAAAAATTGGTCGGACTATGGTGGATAAAAAATGATTTTTGAATATATGAAATGTTTACTTATGTTTACACTATTTATGCCTATACGTGTCATGCTAACATAATGGATGCTTTTAAATAAACGAGTGAAAATGTATTTATTTTGTGGTAAGATAGTCAATGCATACCCAACATGTTTATCATTTATCATTATTAAGTTTATGCCACATTAACGAGCGATCTAACTTTTAATATCATAAGAAGCCCATAAAAAAAAACAATTTCCAATCCAAATTACATTCGTGTCAACGATGTTCTTATTTATAATTTTGCATTCATAATATTTCTCAATTACCCTATAAATCTCCCGTCCATATAGGTTAGCACGAGTGAAATTATTTCAAATGACGTGTTGTTTGATGACTAACAAGTATGTCGTTCCTTAAGCAAAAGTTTAGAATATACCAAAATTTTATATTGCATGGAAGAGTCTCATTTCAAAAACACGTAATTCTAAATTTTTACCACATTATGTGATTACTAGGGTACTCTTTTTGGGAGATTAGGGGACATAAACCAAATTGGGTTCTTACAAATATTGACAAGAGTTGTTAGGATAAAATAAATGTAATTATAATAAGCGAGTCAATTTTTCTTATTAATCAAACCATAAATGGACAAATCATACAAGTAGTATAGCAGTTTACACGCAAATACTTTTCCATGTTTCTCACTCTATCTCAATCTTCCCAGGTGAACAATTGTGGTGTTGGTGGATTCATTATCGACGTTGATGATTTGAGAACTTAGGTGGATTCATCCAAAGTTCCGCCTTGCCGGTGCCAATCCACGAAGACATATTTCTTTTTCCCTTGCTCGTCGGCAATTTACCGGTCCTTGCCACATAAATCGCAATTTGCTGACTTTGGAAACAATTATCTACACGGTAAGGTTGGCATTTCGCATACTTTTTTCATTATCTTAATCTTAGAGATCTTATAATTTAGTTGGACCGTGCACAAAATAGTATAGGCTATGCGGATCCATATAGGTTACCATGTTGATTCTGTGTATGCCGTGTAGTTTTTATGGTATTATGTTATTGATTTAATTAATAACTCATATGATGATCAATCGGTTCAAGATTCAATGGCATCTGAGACACACTCATTCAATGCAAAGTGGACGGAGTCTCGTAACCAATATACTTATTGGTTTATTGGTGGATGAGGTAAAAAGGGAAACCGGACCTCTTCCACTTTCAACAAAGCGGGGTGGAGGAATGTACCCGAACTCGGTAGGCGACAGATTCCGGTTTACCATGGTTCAGCCTGAGAAACAAGGTAAATAAACTGAAAAAACAGTACGCCGGTTTTCACAAACTCATTTCTCGGACCGGATTTGGTTGGGATAACGTGAACAAAAGAGTTGTTGTCGACGATCCAAGTATATGGGAATCTCATATCAAGGTATTTCTTAACTTTGTGGTCATTTTGATATCATTACAGGTGTCTAATTTAAAATGTATGCTTATAATTCTGAAATGTCATTATTGTGAACATTGTAGGATAATGTCGAGTGGGCAAGATTCGGGAAGAATGGATTTCCTCGGTATCCCGAGCTCGTATTGTTTTTGGTGGTACATATGCTACCGGGGATCACGCCATAGAAAGTGCTCAAGATCTCAATGTGTCGGATGATGATGACAATGCGATGACGCCGTAGGTGGTGACTACGGTGGTGGCGATGCGAGATGGTGTCAATGCAGGTGGTGACTATGAATGTAGCAATGCCAATGATTTCAAAGTGGATACCACGGTGATGATAGACTCTTTACAAATGACGATGCTGGAACTTCGGTTCGTGGAAAGCACAAATTGGATAGAACTCCAAATAGTAAGCGGAGAAGAAAGAGTAACCAATCCGGTATTGCTGAAACTTGCAAAGCGATACAAGATTTTCTGAAAGTTAGGTCATCAAGTCACTGGTGGTGGCTCGGCGAGCTCGGGGACTACACAACCACCCGTAGATCCTTTCTCCGTTTCGCCGTGGTCCATTCTTCCGAGTATGCCCGAGATAGAGCAAGATGTGTATAATAAAGTGGAACGAGCATGCGCCGTAGTCAATGGAGGGAGGCTTTCGTTATATCCACACCGCAAGGAGGATTGGACTTCTTCAATTCCTTTAGTTGATATTTGGAAATATATCATGAATTGCATGGAGTTTCATTAGACTGTATAACTTATATTATCTATTAGTGTTGAGACTCTGCTACTTATATGTAATGGCATATCTTATTATTGAGATTTCATAGGTTATGTTAGTGATTGTTATTGGGATGTGTTTTCGAAATCTATATTGATGTTTTGGTTATTTTTTTTGATTGTATAGGTACTATGGAAGGAGGATCAAATAGTGTGTCTAATGAGCAGGTACAACCAGTTGAACAATTCTTGGATGATGATATTAACATATTGGTAGCGTGGTTCTGCTTAGCTGCGATGGACACGTCCCTGCATACGAGAGAACCTATTAGGGACAGTCAATTATCGGGGAGCGAGAATGGATAAGGGAGATTGTTCATGGACATTCGGATAGGATATATGATGCATTTAGGATGGAAAGACATGTTTTTCTGAATTTATGCGACTTAATGAGGGTAAGGGGTTGGTTGAGAGATAGTCGATATGTTCAAATAGATGAACAAGTTGGCATATTCTTAAGTGTGGTTACTCACAATAACTCAAATAGAGATTTATGTGAGAGATTCCAACATTCAGGAGAAACGATCAGTAAGTATTTCAACAAAGTGTTGAAAGCAATGATCAAACTTTCAAAGGAGATAATCAAACCACCATCCTTTGACGTCATTCCACAAGAAATTCTTATTGATCCTAGTCATAAACGCTACTTCAAGGTATGATTTTTATATTAATTTTATACCGTCAAATAGATGTAGTTGATAATCTTATATGATATTAGATTGTTAATATATTGACAGAGCTGCGTAGGTGCTATGGATGGCACTCATATAGATGCAACCGTCCCTGTGTCTCAGCAGATTCCATTTAGAGGTAGGAGCGGGAGAACAAGCCAGAATGTGCTGTGTATTTGCTCTTTTGATATGAAATTTACTTTTGTCTATCTTTGGATGGGAAGGATCGCCAACGATTGTCGAGTGCTTTCAGCAAAGACTCGAAAATCCTCAATTGCAATTTCCCGACCACCACCACGGTACTTACTTTGTTTGTGAAGACAATTTTATGATTATATATTATGGTTCAATATCACAACAAATGTATATATATCATGTTATAGGGAAATATTACGTGGTAGATTCGGGTTATGCAGCACTTCCAGGGTTTTTAACTCCATTTAGAGGCGAACGGTATCATCTAAGCGAGTATAGAGGGAATGGGGGACGACCAAGGACAGCAAGAGAATTGTTCAACAAGAAGCACTCTTCACTAAGAAATGTAATTGAGAGGTCATTTGGGGCATTAAAGAATCGCTTCACCATTTTGAGACAGATGCCTCCATTTACAATTCGGAAGCAAGCACTTGTTGTAATTGCTTGTTGTACTCTCCATAATTACATTCGTGAACAAGATGCGATGGATAGAAACTTTTCCCTATATGGAAATCCGGAGTATCCATGCGGACCTACGAAGTGGAGGTTGTAGATGATACATTGCATGATACACCTGGAATAAACATGCTTAGGACAAGGATTGCAAATAAAATGGCGCGAGATCATAATATGCCCGAGATTTCATGACTTTGTGTTTGGGACTTTTGTAATTTTGTATTTAAGTACTCACTTATCAAATTCAATGTGATGAAGTTGAACAATGAACTATATTACTTCATTATTGTGATGTTATGTATGAAAGGGTCTATGTAGAGATTTATAAGATATTCTTCTTTTAGCTAGCTCTTATTGTACAAATTTTACTTACGAAATTTTATTCCAAGTAAGCAAATATGATCATGATTAGAATGTTTGTTTTCACTTACTATAAACAAAATTACATTGATGAGCATTATATGATAATGAGAATTGTAATTCATCAAGTTCACACTTTATTTATAAAGAAAAAAAACCCATTTGGGAAAATTTTGGTACAAACTTAAAAAAATTTCTACCAAATAAGCAAATATGATCATGTTTAGAATGTTTGTTTTCACTTACTATAAACAAAATTAAATTGATGAGCATTTTATGATAATGACAATTCAAAACCAAGTTTACACTTCATTAAAAAAAAAAAAAAAAAAAAACGATTGGGAAAATTTTGGTACAAACTTCAAAAATTTTCTTCCAAGTAAGCAAATATGATCATGTTTAGAATGTTTGTTTTCACTTCCTATAAACAAAATTAAATTGATGAGAATTGTTCATAAGAATGATAATTCAATACCAATATCACACTTTATTTAAAAAAAAAATACACTTTCAAACAAATTGAAACAGAAATTTTTTGCGATTAAACGTGTTTGTTTTTTTCTATTCCGTAAAATGAAATTTTATACGATTACCAAACATGTTTGTTCTTTTTCTATTAGAAAAGAAATTTTATACGATTTACCAAACGCGTTTTTTTGTTCAAAAATTGTTCGGAATGAAATACTTTTTTCTATTTCGTTTCCGGAACAATTTTTAAAAGTAAACGTTACCAAACGCACCCTAAGTAGCCCGATTCTATGGAATATTCTGTGACCAAGAATAGGAAAAGAATGGCAGAGCTGTCACCTTAGCATTGGTCTTTTCACAATTAGAGGTAAGTGGCTATTATCGAGCGAAAAGCGAGATATATTATTGATATTTTTCAAAAAAAGAATGATTTGTTTTTATAGATCTATGACAAGAAATGTTATACTCAATGGCGTGACAAGGAAGGGAGACAAATTTTGTATCATGATGTGCTAAGTGTGTAGTCATCATCTCGTTACTTGAAATAGATTCAAATTCTGACGTGCACATGCTCTCATGTTGGACCGTTTCAGTCAGCAGCAGCAGCAGCAGCAGCAGCAGCACCGTGACAAAGAGGGTTTTACTCTAGCATCAATGTTTTTTGGGGAATCGATCTCTCCTAAGATTGATGAATAGACAACTCTTGGTTGGAAAAGAAAAACACCTTTGCCAAGGATGATCTGTTCCTTTCCTCGTAAAAAAAAAAAAAATTGCTGTTTTGTTCAGGTAAGTTGGCCAGATCACTCTCCATCATCTTCATATAGTAGTTCTATTCTCGGCTTTTTGATGCTGTTTTGTATAGAACTATCTACACATGCTAAATTAGACCCTAAAGTGAACTGAAACAATTTATCCACCTAACGTTATCATCACGTGACGTGATAACTGTCGTATTTACTAT
Organism: Eucalyptus microcorys; assembly: GCA_014182515.1. NCBI lineage: Eukaryota > Viridiplantae > Streptophyta > Magnoliopsida > Myrtales > Myrtaceae > Eucalyptus > Eucalyptus microcorys. Next base: position 43,663,621 of record CM024569.1, on the reverse strand, counting down.
CAATGGTGCCTTCTTCTTATTACTTGATGCAATGTTTAGGACTAAGCCTCCAGGAAAGAATGACTTGCTAATCCCCCAACGCCTTCCATATTATCAGCCCTGCTTAGAAGGGGGACTTAGGCTGCGTTTGGGACCAGCTTTACCAAGTATCTTTGGGTGTCCAAAGCCCATTTGCTCAAATATTTGGTGTTTGGAAATATTTTTGAAACCTACCTTGAAAGAATGCTAGCCTTCCAAAGGCTAAAAGCCCAAGGCAGGTCCTAGGCTGCCTTGGGCTTTTAGCATTTTCAGAATGCCTGATGCACTATTCAATCTTTTTTTTTGTCAGATTCTCAAATGTCGGCTGGCGAGGTTGGGATGGGTCGGTGACGGGTTGGAGAGAGGCCGACATGGTCGCGGCACCCCGACGATCGTCGCCGACCAATCGCGCGACCTAGATCTGGGTGGCACAACCTTGTCGTGACCCAGATTTGGGTCGCATCAATCGCCTAGGTCACGGCAAGGTCAGTCACTGCGACCTCCATCAATGCACGGCCTCGCCGCGACCTAGATCTGGGTCATGGAGGTAGCGGAGGTCGCCTGGGTCGCCGTGAGGTCTATCGTTGTGACCCAAGCGACCCATGACCTCGCCTGGGTCGCTGGTGACCTCCGCGGCGCGGTGGGTCGCGCAACGGCACGGCAAGGGTCGCCGCAACCCTTGCCGTGCCGCCTCCCCCTTGCCAGATCGCCTATCCTTCGCTAGCAACTATTAGCTCTTCGCCGACGATAACTGGCGAAACCCTTGGTCGGCCAACTTTCCTTTTTTTTTTTTTTTTTTTTTTTTTTTTTTAATAACAAAAGTCTTTTACAAATTTAATTTACCCAAACATTATTTTGCTCAAAGATACTTCACAATGAACTTTCACAAATAAATTTACCAAACCCACTTTGCATTTTGAAAAACTCTTTTAACTCAATGGCCTTTACATTTTCTTAAGGACTTTTCCCAAAAGTCTTTCTAAACGCACCCTTAGTTTCACTCACAAGAAATCAGTCGAGATCCCCATCGATTGCAACATGAGAGTAGAGAGATGCCACGCGAACGTCGAAGGAGAACATTCCTGCCCGGGCTTGGCCTGCAAAGCAGGCCTAACTTGCTATTTAGGCTTGACCTGAATGAGTTCTGTATGAGTTTCATCTAGAATATGAACATAGAACTTGGAACCTACCTGCTCGAAGAAATTCCTTATTTTTGGAACTTGAAACCTACTCTATATTCTTTGGAACTTACAATTTAACAGGTTCCTATCGGTCTAGTTCTCATGTTCTAAGTTTTACTTTGAAACCATGCCCACCCCTATCATGCAATTGCAGCATAAGCGACGATCAAGGGTGCACTGGGCATTCCATAGACCAGAGCAGCACAGTAGCGGCGCCACCTTCCCGAAGGAATTCAATAAATCGGTCCCAGCCTCTGCATGAATTCACGTGTCCTGCCATACAATTGCCGTTAATTACACCATCATCAGCACCCGCTGGTGCATAGGATTCTAGGGACCGAGATGCCCCCCTCCCAAAACCTTCGTTCGGATGCACCCCCCACAAACGCTTTTCAAAACTCATCACTTGTTTTGTTTTTCTCCTCCTCTTCTGCCCATCCCCAACGCTCGCGGACGCTGCTGCTCCCGCACGCGCTCCCCCTTAGTTCCCACCCAGCGGAAGAGAGAGAGGACGGTGATTGACAGCACGGGTGATTTGAATCTTGATGACAAGTTGCTGTCCCCGTCCCTCTACACTGACTTCACCTCCTGCCGAAAGAGCGTGGTGGGTTATCATCTCTTTGCCCGAACAGGACAAAATCCTTGATAAATGAATATGGGGGAAGAGAGAGAAGGGGAGAGAGAGAGAGAGGGGGAGAGGGAGGAAGGAGAGAGAGGTCTTTCTTTGTAGTTTTCTTGGTATCACTTTGCCAATTTACAGTGAGCAGAGTTGGGGGCGGAGAGAGAGAGAGAGAGAGAGTTAGATAGAGCTCAAACACAAGATGTTCGATGGAGTTTCGGACCAGTTTCACCAGTTCCTAGCCTCCTCAAGAGCTTCATCACTCTCTCTCCCTCTCTCTTTCCCGCTTCAACATGCCTCTTCACCCCCGCCGCCGCCTCTCGCTTCTTTGAATTTCCCTGCCTTCGATCTCTACCCTCCTCACCACCACCACCTGCAGCAGCCGCCTCCCCATTTCCTGCAACCGCTGCACCAACCGCCTCGAGCCCAGAAGGACATCATTCATGAAGAGATAGATGGTGAGAACAGCTTGGTCCCTGTGAATTTGGGCATTGATCAGAGAGACAGATCCAAATTAGCAGAAGCAGCCACTGTTGATGATGATCGCCAGTGGACTAGTGATGAAGTTCTTGCACTGTTTAAAATCAGATCTGGCATGGAGAATTGGTTCCCTGAATTCATTTGGGAACATATATCCAGGTAAACACGAATCAGTTTTTTTTTACCAAATTGGAAAAGAAAGAGAGACACAGGTAGGTTTTTTCTCTGTGCATGTGTGTTTGTCCAGGTGTGCATATGTGTCACACATGCATGCATCAATCTCATAGTCTTCTTGGACTTTCCGAATTAGTTTGATGAACTGGGGCTCAGAATCTTGTTGATGACCGGTTCAGTTTCTTCCTAACACCAAAGAAAAATGAAGCAGCAGTTTGTATAGGGATCTTCAAGCTTAAAAAATTGCCTTCCCCAAAAAAAATAACTAGACAGAGATAGTGCCTAAAGTTAAACAAATGGAGGAATAAACTCTCATGGCCTATTAAACAAGAAGCAAGGTCTGCGCGTATTCTTATTTTAAAGTGGGTTGCATGCAGGAAGCTTGCAGAGCTTGGCTTCAGAAGGAGTGCTGCTGAGTGCAAGGAAAAATTTGAAGAAGAAAGCATCAGATCATATACACCTGCTAGTGCTAGTTATCCAAAGAACGACAGGTTGCTGAGTGAGCTTGAAGAGCTGTGCAATAGTAATCATGGAGATCACCAGAACAATCCTCCAATACTTGCAGCTGACAAGAGCACTGTTAATAAGGTGGGAAAGCTCAGAGTAGGAGAAGAAGAAGACAAGATGGCGGGTCAGATGATCCAGAACTTTGATGGCACCAATTCAAGAAATGAATTGCGTGCGACCGTGAATGAAGCATCAGAGGAAAATTACAAAAAGGCAGCAACAGATGATGAGGACCACATCAACAGGTCATCCTCAAAGGGCAAGAAGAGGAAAAGATCACAAGAGGAGAGACTAGTGAAATATGAGCTGTTCAAGGGCTTATGTGAGACCGTTGTCCAGAGGTTGATGGCTCAGCAGGAGGAGATGCACAACAAGCTGCTTGAGGACATGGTGAGGAGAGAGAAGGAGATGGTGGAGAGAGAGGAAGCATGGAAGAGGCAGGAGATCGAGAGGATGAACAAGGAGCTTGATGCTAGGGCGCACGACCAGGCCATTGCAGGTAACAGACAGGCCACCATCATTGAGTTCCTCAAGAAGTTCACTTCCTTCGATGGGGATGATGATCACAGCCCGCATTTGCTGTCCAACTCTTCAAGTCCATGCTCCTTGGCTGAGCCCAACTCCTCAAACCCTAATGACAATTCTAGCACTTCCCATATGGGCACGCACAAGCAGAGCCATGCTGCTGAAGTTCCCACTTCGTCTTCCCTGGAAAATCACAACCACTCCACTTGTTCTTCCTCCTTCCAAAGCACACCCACCAAACAAGACCCAAGTTCAGCTTCAGCAGCAATGGCTCAAACTGAATCCAGGTCCAACCCACCAACTTTGACCACCATGACTCCTCAAAACCCTAATCCTCCCAACCCCCATCAAAAGACCCATCATGGGTCCCAAAACTCAGCCCCAAACGCGGCCAAAGATCAGGACCTCGGGAAGAGATGGCCAAGAGATGAAGTCCAAGCGCTCATAAACCTTAGGTGCAGTCTCTATGGTGGTACCAACAACGAAGATCACAAATTGGAAGGATCAAACAACAACGGCAACAATAGAGCTCCACTTTGGGAGAGAATCTCACAGAAGATGTCGGAGCTGGGCTACGAGAGGAGTGCCAAGAGGTGCAAAGAGAAGTGGGAGAACATAAACAAGTACTTCCGAAAAACCAAAGACAACGACAAGAAGAGGTCTCTCGACTCAAGGACGTGCCCCTATTTCCACCAACTGAGCCACCTGTACAGCCAAGGAAAACTTGCCGCGACTGCCACCGCCACGGTGCCGCCGGCCGACCAGGCCTTGCCGGTGACCGGCGCTCACGGCGATTCGTCAGCTGCGCAATTCGGTGCAGATAGAGACGAGGACGTTGCCAATCAGGTAGCTCCAGCTGCTAATTTTGAGTTTTGAGTTCTAGAAAAAGAGAAGTTTTTTTCGTTTGCATGTTTTTGGTGTGCAATCAGGATGGTAATAATCATAAAGTGGTAGGCTAGCTGGACCTTTTTCTCCTTGCGAAGATTTGAGTACTAGCAGTCCCTTTTTGTTATGTTCTTCCCTTTGTTTCTATCATATATAATATATGATTTCTCTCGTCCGAGGACAATGTCAGTATATAAAGTTGTAGCCATGTGCACCGACAGGTTTGAAAAATGAGATTTTAGATTATCTTTCTATAGTCACGTATGATTCTCTCATTACTTTACAATGCCACTCGTGCGCGCCCGGGAAAGTGAAAAAAATAGAAAAAGTTAATAGAACAATCATATCTCAGAGATTATGGAAGACAATGCAATTCCTTCTTCTTCCGTTTTTGTTTTTTTTTGGGCGAAAATGATGATAATTGCGATATTCTATTAAATTGATTCCCTTCTTTTGAAAAATATGAACCCTTTTGGGTATAATAAAATTTTCGCTTAATGCAAAGTTTATTGATAGTATATATATATATACATACAAGCTACTACCATGTTAAACTTATATTGTAGTGCAGTGGTTCTCACCTTGCATTTTCACTTGGGAGTAACGACAACAAATTTATGGATGGCTATTAAATTATGCATTATATTGATCTATTATGCATGGCAATTTATTATAAGGCTCCACAAAACTTATTTTTCTAACCACGGAGGAGAATTATCTCTAATTTTGTAACAAATTATTACTCCTCTTGAAAGATTGATAGGTGATTTTCAAAGTGAGAACAAGGAACTAATGTTATTGCCAGTTTATTCTACATTAATTTTGCTCAACTTTGAAAGGATGACTTGGTGATGTCTGTATGACCAACTATTCTTATCTTAAATTTCTCGCGGACCAATATTTTCGCTATTAGTTAGTACTTATGAAGTTATTGCAGTGTGCAACATATTTCGTATCTAAAATGTTAGACACTCTTTCCTATATCAAATTCTGATAATGTTATCATCCAAAAAAAAAAAAAATCATAAACATAAGTAGGAGCTATTAATTTAGATTGATTCTTTTCTTAACATATGTTTTCTAATTTTGTGTTAGTCTCGTCATTTGTACTTAGGTGAGACTTGCGAAAAATGGATTTACAAAATTAGTTTACTAAGTAATATATCAAACTACAATTGACCCTATTTTCCTCATTTGGTCAGAGAGGTGGGCAATTAAATACTTGATGGACTGTGAAAGAGAAAAGAGAAGTCAAATTGCATTTATAGTCTTATTATTACACCAAAGCTCTGAAAAGTGAGATGAAAAGAAGATTTTCAGTTATAGCATGAGATACTGGCAAAAAGATAAGTTCTAGTATCAAATACTAGAAGATGGACTCTAACATGTTAATTTCATCTAATGAGAACTGAGGAATATTATTTGTGATTTTACATTGAACACCCTCATGGAAACGGGTGATAATGATTTGATAATGATCTTACCGCAATTATATTTACACTATTATTCCTTGCTGATTTTTTTTTTTTTATAAGATGCACTTTTTTATTAATTCAAGTCCTATTTTGTCTATCGAGCATTTGATTTGGATGTAATGAATATTAAATTCAAATTTTGAGCAGCCACATTTGCCATTCGCTATATAAGGTCTTAGCCACACGCATGAACATGAAAAGTTAAAACAAAATTACAAAGCATCGTGAGCATAGATTCTCAATTGATTGATATACGAAAAAAAAATCCAATTATATAAGTAGCATTGATTGTGCCCGTCCATGTTATACACCGACAGTGAACTCACACTCTGTGATAATCATATTAAATCTCGAAAAATTTTAATTTCCAACATTCAATGTCGTCAAGTATGTCTAATGATTTTTAAATTCAGCCAGTTTGATTAAGTGATAAAATGACAAAAGAAAGTAGAATGTCACCGGACCCCTTTTGATAGCACTCCCTGCCCTACATTTGTACGAGACCAATGTAATTTATTATTCAATTATTTTTTTTCCCTTATTACAAAAATGATTATTTTGTCGTCATTTTCTCAGTATTTCCGTAAACTCGATGATTTAAAATAAAAAAATAAAAACAATATTTTTTCTTATCACTTACGCATTGACAGCTCAGTGGGGGCACGACATAATAATTCTGTCTGCAGCGGGCCCCACCACATGACAGGTGGCCATCTGACGCGCTTCTTCTTACATTACGCATTATAGTACACACTGACCTTCTTGAGCAGCGTCCTGACAAGTGGGGCCCGACCCCCGGGGCCCACCCCGTCCTCGCCTGCCCGCCGTCGATCGACCCCGCCGCCCCGCATCGGACGTCGCTCACTCGACGCTGGTGCGGGCCCACCGCACTGTACGCTGTGCGGCCGCTCCACGGAACCCTTCCCGTACCGTCCGGGACCGAATCGGAGGGTGGAGAGCGCCCCTGCGGAGGCCGCACGTGCGCCCGCGCTCATCCAACGGCTCGGATCGGAGGTCCACCAACCGATCTCACCCTTCGGTTCCCGCTCCGGAAGTCAACGCGATCGAGCGCGGTCGTCTTCCTTTCCTCCTTTTTCCGAGGGGGCGCCGGAGGATTTGACTCTGGTCCTCGTTGACGACCTTTTTAGTTCTCTTACCACGTCGTGATCCGGCGACGGTCGACATAATAATGACCCAACGATGAGACAATAATGCTAAAAATTAAATTAAAGCAAGGCTGAATCGAGAATTCAGTGCATGTGGACCATAAAGGCATTTCGTGCGATAATTACATATATGCAGCACGGTAAGCCGATTGGATTCAAGGGATTGCGAAAATCAAGAGTCACGAAATGATGAGACACACAACATGCGAGCAATATGATTGGTCCTTTATATTATGTCGGACGTGTGACTGATACGTGAAATGCTAGATACTGGCAATTTGGAAAAGTTTATATTTTTAACAGGCATCTGCAAAAGTAAAAATATTATCCATTTGCCAGATGTAGCCCATGAAAATGGATAGGAGGAGAAGTCATCAGAGGCCTAACCCATTAGGTTTTGGGCCCTAGCCCAGAAGATCAGTGGATGGGCTTGATTCAATGAGGAAGGAGAGGACAGGCCCAAGTGAGTCTTGGTTGCAAAATTTGATCTTGGCCATCCACATATACCAAAACATAGATTATGACCACAATAAGATACAAAAACAACACTACCACCACATAAAAGGGTTTCGACGAGACCGAAAGGAGCGATGAGAGGCGACATCCGAGCAAAATCTCCCGATTTAGAGGGTCCCGAGCGAGTTCGAGGGCATGTACTTATGGACGGTCTTATAATTTCTTAACATGATGTAACCTTTGTTCGAATGAGATGTTCCATTGATTATGTCTTGTGGCTAATCATAAATGGGCCATCTTGAGCTTCATCGTTGGACAAAACACTAATTTTTCCACTGAATTTGCTAAGAGGAATACGTCGTGTCACATGTTGTCATGGAGTTGGCAAGGCATGTGAAGTTCCGTGGTTGGAAGCAATGGATTGTATGAACCCCCTAAATACCAAAAGAACACAAATTTTTCGTAGGTGGAATGGTGCGTCGGTGCAAAGTAATGATGGTATGGATGACAATGATGCAACCATCGTTCAAAAAGTATGTGAGGGAAAATGTAAGATCAATTGGAAGCTTCACGGGTTTGATTCTCTATGTCGTTCAATAACAATGACGTTACGTGCCGATGTGCCGGCTTAGAATTTGACTCGCATCTTGCTTGATCTACAATGTTGGAGAGGCATTCCATCGGTCTAGATTTTACCTACTTAAGCATACTTGTACTTCGTAATTAAAGAAGGGTCCAACGGTGGGGACGATGACATGAAGTAGACTCGTTTGGATTTTTTATTTTTTTTTGTTGGGGGTGGGGGAAGAGAGATTTTCGAAGCTTTTTGTGTAAAGTTGTTCGGAAACATTGGAAATCACTTTGCGATGGTGGGGTGGCACTTTCTGCTCTTTGTTTGGGTCACGTTCGCCTTGTTGCTTCACCACTAATTTCTCACCCTTTTGTCCTGCGGATTCATGAGAAGAAAACCAAGTTTTTTGAACATCAACTTCTTGACGACTCCATTTCCTAGACTTGTTTTCTAGGTGATCTGTCACGGATGCATGAAAAAGAAAACACAACTTTTGTGAAATTGATGATCTTTTCAGCCATCCTAACTTCGTCGGATAGGCTTTATTATTGCTCGACTTTAATCATCTTTCAACAACATTGAATATGTTGATCCTATGGGAGGGACCAGAAATCCGCATCTCTCCTACTCTTTCTTTGTGTAATGGTTTAGGTGGCATCCTAGGTTAACTGTTCATGTTGAGTTGAATCCATTTCTCAATCCGATCAGGGACAAACAATCGTATCCAAATTGACAGATTCGCAAGAAATTACTTTTTTATCCGACACAATCCTAAGTAAAGTGAGAGTCAAATCCGAGACCTCGTGCTGGAATTATTAGGGCTTTGGCCTAATGACACTAGTGGTGACTAGCTTTGGTGAGGATTGTCTCCCCCAATTAAAGCTTAATCAAAGTCTCCACAAGCCTCACCGACAGCAATATTCTACCAACAAAGTCCAAACAAAAAGAAAATAACATAGGCAATGAGGCGGAAGATACCAAAAGGAGGGTGGGTCCCGCGCACGGACACAAGTGGTCCCACCGAAGCCATCTCCGCCCCTCATCTAATTTTTCTTCAAGAATGTGGTGGGTCATAATGAAAGAACGGAGTTTGTAGGTAGACTTTTATAATAAAATAGAGATCGGTGAGATTTTCTTGTTTTCGAGGGGTGGAAAATGGAAATTAGATTCATGAATCTAAAGTGGCCAACATTAAATGAATTTCTCTTCTCTTTTTTTTTTTTTCCTTTCTATATTTGTATTTTCTTTTTTTTTTTTTGGCTCTGATGGAAAATTTGCAGGGTCACCAACCGAGTTGCTGGGTGCTGCCCTCAGATCTCGTGACATTGCCGATAGCCAAAGGATCCTCTGCTTGTCCTTTGCCAGGAAATATGATTTTTTTGGGGGGGTTTTGAAAAAATTAATTTATTGAGGGCAAAAGGGCTTTTGTCCTTTTGAGCGAAGCTTGGAATCTTTTGGCAATTTTTTTGGAGGTGCCCGGAAATTACAAAAGAGAGAAAGTGGTCCATTAAAAAAAAAAATTGTATTGTGATGCTTGGAAGCCAATGTGAACAGAGATTCATCATTAAGTCATGATTTAGTGAAGGGGGTCAACGATTTTAGAGGGAAAAAAAGAGAGGAAGAAGTCAAAACTTAGGGGGAAAAACTCATCTAAGTTCTGTTTATTTTAAAAAAAATAAAAATAAGCAATTTGACAAATTTACCCCAAAAAAATCGATTACTTGTTTTACCCTCCGTTTTTAGTTAAATTTTCTTGTTAAATTATAAAGTTAAATAACACGTGACAATTGATCAAGTATATCAATTTGAGATTTTACACTGTTTGTCACGTTTATAATTTTTGTGATTTTTTTGTGGTATTAATCTAATTTTTCGGAGGGTATATTAGTCACAAATTTACCGGTTTGGGGTTTTTTGTGGTCGAATAAATTAGTTTGGGGTAAATTTGTCATAAATGTACCTCAGTTTAGGGTTTTTTATAGTTAGTCGGGGTAAATTTGTCACGAGATGTACCGGTTTGGGGTTTTTCATGGTCAAAAAAATAGTTTGGGGTAAATTTGTCACAAGTGTACCTGGGGTTTGGGGTTTTTAAGGTATTAACCCTTATTTTAAAAACAAATGAATAAAAATATTTTTACTATTGATAATAATTTATATTTAAATATTTTTGAAAACGAAGAAAGTACTTTTAAATTACTAAATTAATTAAGATGATGCACGGGATTATATATTAGAAAAAAATTTTCAAATTGTTAATTTTTTGTGAAACAAACAAAATCTTGGTAGGATAGAACCACGACATTTGAACGATGCGGCAATAAACAATATTTATGACTAGATTGGGAAATGAATGATTTTTAATAGTAGATGCTACAAAAAAAGAATAAAACTTTAGTTTTTTTCTTTTTTGTTGGTTTATTAGGAGTCATTATGGGTCTTATTATCTGTCAAGATCGTGATCAACCATCTGAATAGAAATCAAATAGGGTATTTATGCTCATCATGTCCTTTATGTGGATATCAAAGGACAGGGGACCATTCCTCGACGCGTACCGATGGTAAGAAGCCTTTGATGGGTTTTTGACGAACAGAATTAATCCACTCGAAGCTGAAAAAAATGGTGATTAACTGAAAGATTATCTCTAACTCCAAGAAACAAAATTAAGCACTTTCCACCAAGCATAACCCACTGAACAGTAACCTTCAGTATTCACTTGACTTCACTTCAAATGGCAAAGTGCAGTTGGGCCACGTGCCTGCGCTGCTGCGTAATCTTAGCAGAAGAGAGGATTTCTGATTTTATGAATGACTCCAAATGCACAGGACAACTTTAGGAGGAGGCCATGAAGCTTCCTTCAATTCATGTCAAAAAAGTTCAGCCAAGTTGGTAGAGATGATCATGACCATCTCGTGTTTCCGAAAGAGGATGGGGTTTCTATGTTCGGTGCTCATTTGAGATAGTCATTAGGAAGAAGTTCCTACTGAAATGCCTTGTCCTACCTCGGGCGCTTTCGTTGCATAGGAAATGTAGACCTGACCCGATATTAGAAAGCTATATTTTGAAATTGGTTTGGTTGTTCTCGTGTGGGTGGAGGCCATCAACTTGCCAAAATGGGAGAATTAGGCAACACGACCAAACCGCGTGTGCCTTGAACGAAAATGGAGTAATTGAAATCGACTAAAGTACTTGGTCGGCTCTTCCATCACTCGTCCCATGATAGTGACGGCTCTTCCCCCAAGCTGTGTGGCACCTAAATTGCCAGCCAGACACAATTTGTTGACCATCACAAACGCCGAATTTCACGAACTTATCCATGAAATTTATATGCCTTATATATATGTATGTGATCTCCATCCACTAATAACTTTAGTTTATTGGAATTGAACATTCTAATGTGGTGTTAGAGTCAAGTTTTGCCCCCATTTAATTTTGTATGTGTGGCCTCTTGATCTATGAATTTTCGCTTGTCATTCCTGAATTCAACTTGTCCACGAGAGGGGTATTAATATATACCGCTTTGTAAATGGGGTTTCTATGCTTTTTATATATACATGGTTTACATTTGCCTATAAGTTTAAGCTTTTGAATTGGATATTCTAAACCAAACATGATCGAATGTGTTGGTTGATAATTCCTATTCACCACATCAAAGCTCATGCCAAAGGGTTTTTTTTTTTTTTTTTTTTTTTTAAAGATATTCTAATGATTAAGTAGTGGGTTTCTCTCTCACAAAAGTTACTTATGTTGGGACTCAAACCCATAATTGCCTCGAGGCGATTTCAAGTGTCGAGATTTCATCATCTCGTTGGATTGTGAATGGACATTGGATTCATATATGTATTCTATCTATGCATCGTTTAGATGTACTCATAATTATAGTTCGATTTATCCATAAATCGATTAAATTTCAATTGCACATGTGATGAATCTCGATATGGTTAGCAACAAACTCTTTATCTCTTTCAAACACTCTAGGAGACTTCTCATTCACGCTTCTCCTGCCCAAAGATGACCTGTTCTCTTTCCCTAAACGAATGGAAAGAGAAATAGGAGAAAGAGAACATGCACACCTCGACTAGTAATCGATGGTTCTCTCTCCCTTTTCGGTAGATAAGCCAAGGGCATCATCTCCAACCGCTTGAAAGGTGGTTATCAACTATGATTGCTACGTGAAAGAAAACGTGCCAATCCACCATCATATGCCAAGAGAAAAAGGATACAAGAGGGGAGAAAAGAGAGAGAGAGAGGGAGGGACAGGGAGAGAGAGAGAGAGCTTTCACTAGGCCTCGACATAAATTTTAGGATTGAAGAGTTTGCACATCATTATATGGAGAGAGAGAGATCCTTCACTAGGCCTTGACATAAATGTTAAGATTAAAGGGTTTGCACATCATGATGTGGATGTACCACTTCTCCATTTTCCTCTTCAGTGGTCCATACATAACGAAAGATACACATCGACCATGGAAGCAAACTGCACGATATAATGTATGCTTCATCGCTTAGTTTTCCTAGGAGGCTACGCATGAGGCGGGGGGGTGCACATTCGAATGATGATGGTCATTGAATACATTGACCAATGTTTTGTCACCTCATGCCAACCAACACATGGGACGGTCATTAAGTTTGCACGTAGAATGCCAACCCCATTCTGATTTTTGCCTTTTTGATTTGTTACTTCAAAGTTGTAGACACATGTGCATGAGGTCGGGCGTTCCCGGATAGATTAGAAAATGGGGAGCCTTGAGAAGCCCAGACAATGGAATCGAGTATTTGGGCGAGTAGAAAACGGTCTCAGACAACCTTAGGAGGCTCGCAATTCGAAAAGCCGGTGATTAGATAGAATGGTCAGTATGAGGTAGGGTTTTGTACTTAATTCACAGTGCTTCCCACTCAAAGTAAGTTTAGGATGTGGATAGAATGATTTGTATGCACTCACGAACACTAGTCAAGTCAATAGGTTTGAACATCTCGTGTTATGAGAAAAAAAATAAACCTTGAAATTTGATTCCCATCTTTGAATTATGTACGTATGGATTTATGTCCCAATGTAAAAAAAAAAAGATTTCAATTTTTGAATCATAGTATATTGATTGTCAAAACATTTGTAAAATTACCCATCACACTCTTAACTAAAAAAAGACATCATATATAATGAGTTGCAACTGACTATAATCACATTGCTTGTGCAATACTTATTCTAACCCAATTTATACATGAATCATGAAAATATGTACATATTATTTGACTTGCTTTTTCTTGCATCGTTGTATATGCACCATAAAAAAACACTATCCGTCACTTTTACACCACATAAATACCGATAATCTATGTAGCATCGACACGTGACACGCGACACGACACGACACGACACGACATATGCCGACACATTATTTCTCAAAAAATAAAAAATTTTAACACGTTTCGACACGTTATATATTAAATATATATTTATATATATGAAAAAAATAATAATAAAAAGAGCATATAATTAATTTATACTAAAAATATTAATTTAATATTTATTAATATCATTTATTATTTTAATTTGACAGGATATTGAATGAGAAATTCAAAAATTGCAAACACAAAAGAGTAAATTTGAAGGAACATGTCCTATTTTCTTACATTTGTTGAAAATTAATGAGATTTCTTGTAGTCCCAGACCAAGTTCGAAGTTCATGATATAGATTGGCTTGAGCTTCCTCTACAAAACAAGGCTCGAGAAAAATGAAAATCTAGGACAATAACTCTCAAAGTAAGACCAAAAGAAAATGAAATAGCTAGATTTATCATGGGAAATATGACCAAAAGAGATAACTTGCAAGAGACGCCTGCGAGAGGTGGAAAGAAGTAAAAAAAAAAAAAAAAATCACAACTTTAACTGCGGGGCAGCGGAGCAATGCCGGCGAGAAGAATGTCGTTCCATCGTCACTCACGGGAAGGTCAAAACTTATAAACGAGAAGTTTGAGTGTGAAAATTTTATTCTTTCCCCTTTATTTTTGTTATTTTCATTATTTTTTCATATATTTAATTTTTGATCCCTCAAATATTGAAAATTTTTAAAATTGACCCCGTGCGTGTTGAAGTCGCGTGTTTGGAAGAATTGACCACGTGTTGGATTTTCCAACACTCATTGATCACGTATCGAAACGTGTCGGACACATGTCGGATACAACACGAAAGCTTCCGAAAAGTGTGGATGCGTGTTAGCCGATAATTATGTGTCGAGTCTCCTGTTGTAAAAAATGGGAGTAAATTTGATTCCTGAAATTCCGAAGTCAATAGAGTAAAACCGAAACCTCCCTCGTGAAGTAGGAAAAAAGACGGGAGAAGAAGAAGGAAGTCAACGGCTTAACGAGGACTGAGAATCGGGTCAATTTATGGTTTTCGAGATTTCGGTGGAAGACGAGGGGTGGTTCGGTCATTTCGCGGGGTGCAAGTGGGGAAGGGACAACGGGGGCCTCGTGATTGAAGGCGGGGGAGTTGGGGTCGCGGGGATCGAAGAAGTCATGGGGAAGTGCAGGGGGGACGCAAAAGGGGGCGGGCCCCACGGCCGCTTGTGACATCCCCCAAAGGCAAAAAAAGAAAATAAAAAAAAATATATTATGTAAATGTGGAAAAAAAGAAAATAAGAGATTCGGTCAAAATTATCCTCTTCTCATTTTTTTTTCCAATTTATATAAATAATGAATTTCTTGTTACAGATGACCATAAAGAGAAGCTGGCATTTTAAAATGGGATCCCACCATTCGATAATCGATGTCAGTGGTTAATCGAATCTGGATCGACCGTAATGGTGAAGACCATAGCGACACTCTCGGATCGAATGGGGCATGTGTTTTCCAAGTCTGTGAAAAGGATTGGGGAAGAAAAAACTACCAATTAATGTCAAATTGTGCGTATGGGTCGGGAGGAAAAAAAGGAAAGAGTTTAGAACAAATGCTGACAAAAGGTTTACCTAGAAGAGACCCCTCTCTCTATCACCTCCTTCGCATCTCCATTTAGTCAAAAGAGGAAGTTAAGAGAGAGAAAGAGAGAGAGAGAGAGCTCATTCCTAGTTCAGTTATTTACATATTTTTCATTTTTATATAATTTCTATTATATGAAACCCCTTTTAATTGAGACTAAAAGGGCGGGCGAGGACAACGGGCGCGGCGAATTTTTCTTGTCTTTAGCTATTTGGTAAATCATTGCTGGAGTGGACATCGATCGAAAAATTCTACAAGGGTCACATGGCGAGCCCAGAGACCTAAGCTATCCTATCAAATAGAGGCTGTGAAAATAAAAAAAAATTGAAAAGTTGTTCCTGATCTGTCTCTTCTCTAATCTTTAATCTATTTAATCTAAATAATCTAATTAAATATATTTTTTCAATTTAATAACTGTCAATATCTTATATCAGCCCAAATATATCTATCTCCCCCGGCACCCCCTCCACCTCCCTCGCTTCTTTTGTCTGCTTCTGTGAGCTCAGCTCGCCATTACCATTTTCCTCTCTCTCTCTCTCTCTCTCTCTCTCTTTCTTTGTCGTCTCGCTCGAGGCGAGCACCAATGGCGAGGCCGCTGCTGCAGCTGCACCTTCCCCTCCTCCTCCTCCTCCTCTTCCTCCTCCGTACGTCGCAGCGCTGTCGCTTCCTCCTCCCCCTGCCAATGTAGCTCCCCCTCAGATTCCTCTCTCTCTCTAACGCCGTTCCAGCTGCCCTCCGATCCGTCCGCGCCTCCAGCGGGCAATGTTGCATTCCCCGCTCCTCCCTTTCGCTTCTTTCCTTCGGTGCGAATCTTGGGTCGGGCCCGGATTTTGAATCTGGCGAGTGTTTCCGGGGCTCGCATTGACTGGTTCTCGAGCTGCTGCATTTGGCTGCTGCTGCTGCGTGCTTGGCTCGCGCGTGCCGAGATTTGATTTTTCGCTTGCTGGGTTCTGTTGCTTGTTGCGGGCTTCGACGTTGGGACAGGTAGTCAAAAGGCACTGGCTCTATTCCCCTTTGAATCTGCCTCCTTTTTCGTCTTTAGAATCTTTTCGCTTGATTACGGGGTGCTTGTAAGTTGTAACTCGGAGATTTGTGTCGGTAGCTGCTCGCGGCCGTCTCGCCGTCTCTTTCTCTGTTCTGTTCGGTGCCGGCATTGCTTTTGAACGGCTGTGTTTGTTGGTGAGAAATGCAGGTAACGGAAGGGGAAGACGCTGCCGTTCATCATCAGACATTCTCGGGATATCATGAAAGCTTCTAGTAACTGAGTCGGAAAAGGACCATTCGCATTAGCTAATGTAAGTGTTCGGGGTGAAGATTTCGGCTTTGTACTCTGTTCGATGTCCGCTGTCGAGATAGTATTTACTCATGAGACAGTTGATTCTTGGAACTAGAAAGTTATGATATTTCTCATTTCTAGCCATTAAGACAAATTAAATTAGCTAATGTAAGGGCTCAGGTAGAGATTTGTGCTCCGTGCTTGGTTGCTTGTGACGATTTGAAAACCATCCAATAGAGCGCTGTTGAGATATTTATGTACTCATGAGGCAGTAATTTCTCGGAGTTAGAAAGTTATAATCTTTTGCATTTCTAGCCACTAATTTCTGCAGAAACTATGTTATTTTCTTACTAGCAATTTTACTTCTGCTAAAGAATTTCTGGTAGTGCCACACTTTCTCGTCATTTATTTCCGGCTATATTGACTTAGGCTTATACATTGATTTGTGAGTTTGCCCAAGTGTCTTGTTTGCTTAAATAAGGAAAAGTTTTCCAAGCGCTTTTTTCTGTCAGTGGGAACGGAGGATACTCTCATTTTCTGTTCACCTATCTGGTAAATGCAGATTTTATAGGTATAATCAACATGGAGCAATATGAGATCCTAGAGCAAATCGGCAAAGGGGCTTTTGGTTCCGCTCTTCTCGTGAGGCATAAACATGAAAAAAAGAAGTGAGGACTATTCAACAAGTGCTCTTGCTAATTTCCTTTTGTCTAATATTTCAATAACAAAAAACTTTGTAGGACCAGTGTTCATTTATCTGTATCTCTGTACCTAGGATGTCTGATTCTTTGGTCTTTCTTTTCTGCTTGTCTGTATGTTATTAAGGTATGTGTTGAAAAAGATTCGTCTTGCTCGGCAAACTGATAGGACCCGTAGATCTGCACATCAGGAGGTTGGTTTTTATAATTTTTTCTTCCCAACTTTATACTCTTTGCTGCTATTCATATTTTTTTTTCTTAAAGCCACCCCATTGCTGTAAGACTCATGTTCCCTTGTCCATTCATGCTAAATTTATGAGGGTTTCTTGTTAATCTAACTTCTAGTTGTTGAGCAGTATGATTTAGTGGCGTTCATTAGAGAAAATTGGCCACTAAATATAATGATTAGCCGGAGGTGAAGTGTATTTCTGATAATGTGCTTTGGTTATTACATGTTTGAGAAACTGTTTTGAGCTAAATGTCGCTTGGACTAATAGGAGCTCTGACAACTTATTTTTCTAGCATGTTGTAGCCTTTTGAAGCTGATTAGCTTAGTACATGTGCGCTGAACATACTTTCAGTTGCTTTACTAGAAGAGGAAACTTCAATTATTGGATTAAAGTTGGCTTGTCTATCTTTATTTTAACCTTTTCAATGCTTTTGCAGATGGAGCTCATTTCTAGAATGCGGAATCCATTTATTGTTGAGTATAAAGATTCATGGGTGGAGAAGGTAAAAATTCATCATCACGTATGTTATAAGTCTAATATATATTGCTGTCCAGCACGTATCAGTTCTATGCCTTTCGACAAATTGTGCTATATCTCATTTTGCACTTGTCTTCTGGAAATAAATGTTAAGAATATCCATTGACTCCTTGCACAATGTCTTTTCTGATGAAGCTTTTAGTATTAGTCCTCCACAGCTCAACCTAAGTATATATGAGCTTTGGTTATTTTACATTTCCTTTTGTGACTCTAGCTTTGGCTTTTGCATATGGGGCCTAACTTTAGTTCGAAAATGCCTCTATCTCAGGGTTGCTATGTCTGCATAATATTAGGTTACTGCGAAGGAGGAGATATGTAAGCTCTAGCTTTCTGAATTTCAAGATGATTGATCTGATAAAAGTCACGAGCTGAATCATGGCATAATCTTAAATACTTGCTTACTTATTGGCTGTGCTACAGGGCTGAAGCTATCAAAAAGGCTAATGGCATGCTTTTCTCTGAAGAGGTTTCCACTTTTGTTCTGTTTTCGTTGTTGCAGCTTTAACTTTACCTTTATGATGGTTAACAATGCAGTTCTTGCTGCATTAATGTTCTAACAGTCGTATTCATTAGTTCTTCGTTGGTCCTTCCAGAAATTATGTAAGTGGCTAGTGCAGCTTCTCATGGCGCTTGACTACTTACACATGAAGCACATCCTCCATAGAGATGTCAAGGTTTGAGGCATATCTGTGTAATTTGTGACTGTATTGCAGTGTTCTAATGTTATTCATACTGATACTGTTCTGTGGTTTCTCTAGTGCTCCAATATATTCTTGACAAGAGACCAGAATATACGCCTAGGTAAGTGATTCTATTCTTCTATTATTCTCTTAGAGATCGTCATAATTGTCTGCTGAACAATCAGTGATAAATGTTGTGTACAGGTGATTTTGGACTTGCCAAAATGCTTACTTCTGATGATCTTGCTTCCTCGGTATGTTTTGCTGTCTCTCATCAAACTAAACTTCCATGAGTTGATGTAGCATAGTTCCTTTTTCTTTTGGCTAAGCTAGCAAGTGAGTTGTATTATAAAGAATCAGTTACAAAGGCTTAATGGAACAGCTGCTACAAATAACAAACCAGATAGCAAATGGACATTGCTCTTGGCCTACCGTTCTCCACCTTCTACAGATTTCTCCACATTGATCTTGAACAATGGAACTGCAAGTTTGCTAGCTAACAATTCTGTACAATACATCACCATGGAATAGCATTCCTTATTTGCTTTCTCTTACGAATCATTGTTACTCAGGTTGTGGGAACTCCCAGCTACATGTGTCCAGAGCTACTTGCTGATATTCCTTATGGTTCGAAATCCGATATTTGGTCTCTCGGTAAGCTCTGTGTAGCTGCTTGAATGCCTTTTTCCTTATTTTTAACCAGGACAAGAGCAAGAACTATTATTGTTTCCCTCCTTTGTATTTTATTCTTAATTCTGCCGGTGTATCTATTGGTCAGGATGCTGCATGTATGAAATGACTGCACATAAGCCTGCATTTAAAGCATTCGTAAGTTCTAAATGCCATCTTTTTTCTTCCCGATAATGTTGGTGCAGTGCATGTTTGTGCTGTTATTACATCAGACCTATTTTAAATTGGTACAGTGAATTTCAAAGTTTAGGTACCAAGGAAACTTTTTGATTGTACTCCAATTTCTCTCCTGTATTTACTGCAACTTAATTCTACTAGCTTTGTATTTGCTATTTGCCCCAGAATCTCCTTTATACCATGGGTGTGCTGCATTTCTCAAATTTGGTGTGTGCTTTCGCAGGATATGCAAGCACTGATAAACAAAATCAACAAGTCCATAGTGTCTCCACTTCCTACAAAGTATTCTGGGGCATTGTAAGTCCTAAAGTAATGGGTATCATTTCTCCTGAAATAGCAGAAGAGTACAGTGGTTCTAATATTATTGCTCATTTTCAATTTCAGCCGAAGTCTTATCAAAAGCATGCTACGGAAAAATCCAGAACTCAGGCCAAGTGTATGTGGTTTCTCTCTTAAATATAGCTCTCTCAAGTGGATGCGTACAGATACCTTATTCTTTGCTGATCTCAAGCATGTAGCCAACCTTTTCATCATGCAAGTTTCTGCTTGTTTGACTGTTATCTTTGCAGCTGTAAATTCAGTATTTCCTAGTTTAATATGGAGCAAAAAATCAGTGATTCTTCACTTTCTTGAAGGAGGTCTCTTTTTTATCCTTATATTTGAGATAAAACGGTTGATTACATTGTAAATGCATAACATAGACTTAGTGGCGGATGCAAAATTTTAAGTCATTGTGGGCGGCAAATAAGAAATTTACAAAACCCTACTTGAGAAGGAGGGTTGGGGGGGGTGTTAGGGATAAAGAACTTCAAAATTCCCAGATCTTGCACATATTTCGATTCCAGTGATCCTTTCTGAAAGCTTCCACCTGTAAAATTTCAAGAGGTGCAATGCACAATTATTAAATATTGCATGGAGTACCTAGTTGGCAGCCCTCATTATATCTGGCCCTGCACATGTTCTGATTATGAAATAGAGAGACTGGAATTTGCATGTTTGCTTCTTGAATCTGTTACCATCCCTTCTCCAATTTAAGTTAATTTTTATCCCTTTCAGGCTGCTGAACTGCTTGGTAACCGACATCTTCAGCCTTATGTTCTCAAAGTACAAATGAATATGAATAGCCCCAGACGCAATACATTGCCTGCCCAGTGGCCAGTAGATGCTCGGGCTTACAGGAAATACCGGTACTCGTCCAGCAATAATAGGGCCTTGAATCCAAGTATATCTGGTGCCGAGCATGATTCTGTTTGTTCCACTGAAGGAAGATATGTTCCTAGTTATCTAAATGAGGAATTCGAAGAACTGTCAGTTGCAAGCACACAAAGCACTGTGATTTGCAAGCCAATTTATTCAAAAGCATCCAGTATCGTCAAAAACCCAAAAATAAATCCTGCAAAAGCTTCTGCCACTCCAAAAAGACGAACAGAACCACTGAAGAAGCGTGAATCAGTAAAATCAGAAACCCTCCTTTTCTTTACATGCACCATCTAAATACGTCTTGAGCCACTGTTCAGTACTTATAGTTAAAATTTTTGGCCTTTGACTTTGAGCTTTATTCTTTGTTTAATGTTTTTCAGCTTCCTGTTTCACGTGCTCCGAAGAATCCTGCCCCTGCAGCTCGCAGAGCATCTTTCCCGCTGCCCAATGATAATATTCTCCACCATCTGAAGTCTCCTGATGTATCCGTCAACTCACCACGGATAGACAAGATAGCTGAATTTCCACTATCTTCATGTGAAGAACCCTTCTTACCTATTCGGAGAACTTCTGCTAAAGGTTCCTCTGGCTCCCCGCATTATGGAGACAAATCAATAATGAAGGACAAATGCATGGTTCAGATTTGCAACAAATCTTCTAGAAAGCCTGCTTATTCTGATCTCTGGCAGGGGATTCAGAGAAGTATGTTTCAGGTTGAGAGGGAGGATGGAAGCGACTCTTCTAACCAAAATGCAACTGCAGGGGCATCAAGCCGCACTTCGTGCGATTCACGGCAGCGCCGGTTTGACATGTCATCATACCAGCAAAGAGCCTGAGGCTTTGGAAGGGCTGCTTGAGTTTAGTGCAAGGTTGTTGCAGCAGGAAAGGTACGGCGAGCTTAATGTGCTTCTCAAGCCATTCGGGCCTGGAAAAGTTTCCCCTAGGGAAACTGCCATTTGGATAACCAAGAGCTTCAAGGAGAATACTTCGAAGCCAGAAGATTAGTTCAATAGAACCAATGCCACGTGTAACATAATTGTTAGTCGTAGTTGATCAGGGTGGAAATCATAGAAGCTTGTCAACGGGGATGGATACGGGAGGCACTAGGCACTCTAGGCAGACTAAATGAGTATTTAGGTTAGAATTCCGGGCACTTACAGTTTTGCCACTCCATTTTATGACCTTCCACTTGGTATTGTCTGCATCAATTGTTCAAATCTCAGCTGACAGTACAGTGACATTAGTTCCATCGTAGTGTACGTATTGAATACTGGCTAGGATAAATCTTTGCAGATATGACCTCTCTCTCTCTCTCTCTCTCTCTCTCTCTCTCTCTCATGTGTGTCAGTGTGTATGAGCAGGCAGATGCATTGATTGAAATCGGATATAGAATGATAAGGAGTAACGTGCACCATACATGGAGTTCGCATGCATGCACAGAAAATCTTTTGGTATGGTATCATATAATTGCAGATCTGTACCAATATTGGGCATTTGTCTAGGTTATTGTTGGATAAAATTTTTTTCCAATTTAAGATGATTTTGTTCAAATATCTCGCACTGTTCGTGGGGTTTAGAACGATGACCTTATATGCATGTAATGTTCCTTTTTGGCCTGAATGAAAATTCGTCTTTTGGAGACTTTGGTTGCTCTCTTTATACATAGCCGTTTGAACTTATGCCAACCCGTGGTGATGGCTTGCATTCAAACGTGGAAGTAACAGGCAACAGTGGTAATGCTTTAATTCTGAGCTCCACACAATTACAATCCAAATCTGAATCTCTAGGTGACCAAAGAACCATCTTCTGCATTCTCATGTACAAAAGCCACCTCCTTCACTGCCAAGTTGATGGCATCACGCTCTGGTCTCGGAAATACGCTTTACGCCTTCTTCAGAACATAGCCAAATGCGGCTGCAGCAAGCATATTTAAGAAGTTCAAGATCTTTGTAAAGAAAGTAAAGAGTAACCACCACGTATGTACTTCAATTCAAGTCATACCTCGTAGGCGATAAGAGGTCTGCTATAGTTGGAATGAGTAGTCACAGTGCTGGTGGTGGTATCGCTCTCACCGTCGTTGACCGATCTCCTCGACTTATAGAGCTTTACGAACCACGGTTCTTGATTTTCTTGAGAAGTGAGTTTTGCCCCCGGAGTGAGGTCTCTCAACGGAGTCCCGAGCTGTGTGCTTGTACCATCCACCGATGGGGTCTGCTTGCTCTTCTGCCGTGCACTCCACTTGGGCCGCTGCTTTGGTTCGCTCTGAGACCTGGTTTTTGCCCTCGATGACTCTGTGTTTGCCATGTAATGCGGCCCCAATGCATAATTCTGAGATGCAGAGTCTGCAGTATCTGTGTGATGAAAAGCGAAAGAAGTTCCTCTCGATCTTGTTTTAGTGATGACGGACCGATTGTCTTGGGGAGTGTTTTGTGCCGAGGAAAAGAAGTATTCCTCGTACTGTTGTCCTTGTCTCGCTACCGAGAGGTCTCCGGAAAAGTAAGTGGTGAAGCCTTGCTCTATTCTTCTTTCCACCTTTGGTTGATTGAAGTAGCCACTCTTGCTCTTTGAGACTTGGCATGACTCTATCGGATTTCTATCCAGTGGTTCCTGTTTGCTCAGGAGTGTTATGAAGATTCGTTTTCACTAATTATACTACCGAATTGCAGATACACTACATTCTTCTAAAATGAATCAATCATCACTAAATACAATCTCTGAAGGAATGTTCAAACATCAAAGTTTTGAATTGCGTATTTCGTATGAAAATTTGCTTTTCACTTACTTTCTGTACTTTTCTGTTGTGGCCATCCTGGAATGAATTTCTATGGACCGATGACCGCCTAGGAACTGCGACTTGTGCTTCCTCTGCCATCTGGATCCTTTGAACACGGGCTCGGACTTGAATTGACATTAGTGCGTGCATGCACCGTAGAGTGGCTGTAGTCTGCTTCCTCACAAGGAAACCCCTCACAAGGGCTTGTAGCTTCACTAGACTCCTTAAAGCACATAATGCTTTCCTTGCCTGCAATTTGTGTCATCAGATGATAATAAACGTTAAAGCTTATGACTGGTATTACAAAAACGCAGTCAAATTTCTGCAACACAACATGAGGATCCTTACATTTATTCTTGGACCTGATTCGCTTCATTTTAATTGATGAATTAGAAACTGCTGTAACAAGAACTACTGTACGAACAACGATACTTACTAAGTAAGAGCGAAAGACGGCCTGTATTTTCGTTGCAGCTGCATGTTTATCACTGGCTATGGCCAACAGTGCCAATGAGCGGTTGCGCTGAAGCTGAAACTCGGCCTTTGCCTGCATCACCAGCTGAGTGGTCTCAGTCAAGTCCATCGACCTTGAGAGCTTGTGTGCCTTGCCTTTGGCTGCAGATTTCCCGAAGCTCCACCGCCTTTTTATCTTCGGGTTGGCAGTGGTAAACTGCTGCTGGCAGCCACATTCCCAGATAAAACAGAAGCATTATTGATCTTCTTGTTATCTTTCTCATCCCTTTTCCTTAACAAGAAGTTTCGGATCCATCTGCTCGCCTTTCCCATCTTCTTAGCACCGCAATATGGGAAAAGAAACTGAGAATTAACGCAGACCCTCTTCCTGAATTGCTCTATACTGTATGAATTTTGTACTTATAGAAACTCAAGAAGCTCTTTAATTCATTAGCTTTTGTTGTATATAATTGAACTTTTGTCCTGGTTTGATCTGGGGCCGTGTGGACTCGAGTGATTCAGTCAAATTAATTGTTTGGTTGAGGCCTGCAGATAGTTTTCACTTCCTGTCTTGCCATTTGCCATTCTCCTGAAGCTTTATAACCTGTAAAGGTTGTCATCATCCGAGATTTCTTTTCTGCATTGTAGAAACTGAAAAAGTATCTAGGATTTCATTTTTTTAACGCAACCTATATAAGCTTATAACTTGTAAAATTGTCAACATTCTCTTGCTATTGTTTTCATAAACGTAGTGCATGAAGAACCACTGTTCTCTAGACAATGGGGCTCACTATGTGTTATAACAGGCCCAGCCCTCCCCAGCTCAAAACCTTAAAAATTCTAGTCTTAAAAAACTACTCTCAATTTATTCATGTGATGTGTTTTTTCAGATTCTTTTGCCATCGATGAATAAGATTTGGGAAGTTGGATTTTGAATATAAGTTGAGATGACCGTGTATATGTCTAAGATGGTAATTGTTAAGGTTTAGTTTGAAATTTTAAAGATGCAAAAAAATTTTGCCAATGAATTTTAAATGTCTTAACTTTATAATTAGATTACCGTTCTATTTAATACATAAAAACGTATATTCTAACAACAAAATGATGTATGGCCAAGCCATTTCCCTGCGCTTGCAGGAGTGGGGGGGTTGACTGCTGGCATGATGCGCCAAACATGATGAAGAGTTAAAGTTAGGAGCTATCGACGGGACAAACAGCATGACGAAGTCGTCCAAAAGCATGGCCCCGGATCCATAGGTCGCACCGATTTTTCCAAGTGTTCTCACTGTATTTATTGATCGAACTTGTCAAGAGCAGTACTTCTAGAAAGTGTCAGCGGATATGCGTGATCAATGTGCCGTCCTGTTTTGGTAGTCTGTGACACAAAGTCAAGCTAAAAAACCAGAAAATTTGACTTAGGAAAAGGACTTGAAGAACCAAACCACCTTGAGTTGCAAAAACAAGAGTCAACGCATCAGAAATAAAAGAGAATTCTGGGGAAGAGAAGAGGATAAACAGTAGGGGCCTCATCTAATTTTCTCGTCCTACTACGTACCGAGCCACAGACCGATCGAATTGCGAAAATTACTCCAACTTGGTCCGCTTTCTTTCTTTTACGGTCAATCGAATTACCCCCTCTTCTCACGATTCCTCAATTTCAATCTTTGGAGTTCCGGGTCGAGTCGTGAGGACGCGGCGTTCCTCGGTCCTTCCTTGGAAGTTAGGCCAATCCAATTCAGCTGAGAATTCAGCAATCTCAATCCCCACCAAAACGCTTGGGCCCATATATCCGTGTCGATGTCACCATTACATAAACGACTGCTAAACTACTTTTCCCTCGCCTGTTTCTTATTGGCTAAGACTAAATTTTCGCACACATTAAATGGAAGAAGCTTCTGTGACATGCAAAAACGAAAAACGGACCGGCAAATCTCATTGTTCTGAATTTCTGCACCATCTCTCACATCTCCCCCGATATTCTAATTTCTATCTGTCAGGTCTTGGCTTGTCTGGACCAGATAAAACTCTGATCTATATCTTTTCCATGTTGAAAATGATATTGGACTAACCCTACCCACTTCTGGACCTGGTTGTTTGTTCTGTCTCTTTCTTTTCTGGTTTTTCTGTCAACAATTGGAGGCTATGAGACAAATGAAGCACTAAACCAAGGTGCAAGAAATGCTAAAAATAATTTGAAAATTCCCACTGACTTGTGGGGGTGGACAATACACCCTATGACCCGTTCGGTGGATTTCAAATTAATGTGTAATTTCCGAAGAAGCTTCCGTGAGTTGGAAAATCTCATTCTCTAGTTCGTTGTTTTCTAATGGGTACCTAGAAAACTCGTTCCTATATATACATATTGCGTCGGATACGTCTTATCAGAAAAGCTCAACTGCCAGCTCTTGCAAATATAGCTTGTTAGTAGTTATGGCTACTTCCAAGTTAACAGTTTTCTTAGCTGTGCTTGTGCTGCTACCAATTGCAGCTTTAGGATTCCCTTGGACTCCTTTTAATGGTATTTCATCATCATCATCATCATCATCATCATCTCTCTCTCTCTCCCTCTCTCCCTCCCTCTCTCTCTCTCTCTAAAGCAGAGATGCTATGCTAATACATGGAAATGTGCTCTTTTGTGATGAAACAAATATAGATAAGGTGTGTGATGAGGTGGAGTGTGGAAAAGGGACCTGTGTAACGAATTCGAGCTACCCTTTCACCTACATCTGCGAGTGCGAGGCCGGATGGAGGAGGACGCGCTTGGACAATGAAGACAATCTCAAGTTCCTCCCTTGTGTCATTCCCAATTGTGAGTAAACTCGCTTCTTCTCAAACACTACTGCTGAGACACCGTCCTGCGTCAAGGAAGAGCGGGAGCTCAACTCCTTACCCACCTCGCTTCCTGCAATATCATATATAGTTATATGAATACTTCTGTGCAGCTACTTATTTTCCTTGAATTGATGCGATCTTAAGCTTGAGATATTGGGTTAGGGGGTTGAAGTTGACAAATGCCGTATATGCAAGTTTTAGGCTTTTCTTTAGCTGGAAATGCACATCTAGCTTACTTTAAGATACGGAGTGGGAGCAAACTTCAACCGTTAACTTGCTTTGGTTAATGACTGCAACTGTTACCGATTAATATATTTTCTTTTGATACTGTTACTTATCAATATGAAAGAATATGTTATTTTGAATCTTTAAAACACAAGTACATAACAAAAACTCGTTTAACTGGCAAACATGTTCTTAATGCAGGTTCGCTCCAGTACTCTTGCATGCCGGCTCCTCCGCCGATCCCACCGGTTCCAGTCAACTGGTCTTTCCTTGACCGTAATCAACTTAACCCCTGTTTATAATTTCTTCATTAAACTACTTCTGAACTTTCATTTTCTGAATTTGAAGATTGCTCTACTCATTTGCTCCTTCAGCTTGCTACTGGACCTATTGCGGAGGAGGAACATGCAGCAAATCAACATCATACGATCATATATGTCAGTGCAGTCCTGGTTATAGCAATCTGATGAACGTCAGCGTTTTCCCTTGCTTCAACGATTGTAAGAACAATAACAAGAATTTATAAGTCGCAATGAAATGTCTCTCATTAACCTCCATGTTCCTTGTTTATTTGTATAGTTTGGTAATTTGATTTGTTTGTATTGAAGGTGCAATTGGAGCCGATTGCGCCAAGCTTGGAATCAAAGTCGCCAGTTCGACCAGCACAACAGCTTCTTCCTCAGGTAGCGGGAGCCACGGTGAGATTGGCAGCCAAACAACAATCTTATGCTTATCTCTGCTTAAATGTTACTTCTACAACCGTTTCTATTGCAGAAGATATTAAGAGCTACAGAATGAAAGATGCATGTTAAAGGAGGCAAAAGTGGAATTTAGATCTTCGAATAAACCCCTTTTCACATAAGCGTGACCAATAGAAAACCTCTAATGGCCTCTCTTTGGAGAAGTCTTATGATAAAGACCCATTGATCAGTACGAATCGGGACAAAAAAGAAACGTCTTTTCATTCGGGTTGGTAGGGTTTAAGCGTCTGCATTAGAAAAGTCAAACCACCTGTACTTGTGATCTGATACACTTGCAGCGTGGTGATTTTTAATTGGAGAAAAAGACTTTGATACTTGGCCATTATTCAAATTTCGCCTCACCACGCCGTTGACACGCACAAAGCCTGCCTTGTCACACACTCCTACAAGTAATCCTTTCCTTCCTGTCCACACAATGCCTCAAATTACACTCCAAATGAAAATCTCTACCTGAATTAGCGGTTACACATAGTACACCAGGATCATACACATTCATATTGGGTTTGCTGTCGTTGTGACGTCCGGTTAGTTGCATGAGATTGGTAGAGGTACAGTAAGTCGGGTGCAACGTGAATTGGGTGTCTCCGAGAACTGCCTGGTTAACTGTTTTAAGTAGCAAAGAAGGGAAAAAAATCAATTGTTTGGTCTACCTCAAAGAAAAAATCCTGCTGATAAACTTTTGGACAGTCTTTCATACGGAGCAAAATACTATTATGACAGCTTACTCTGTTCCTGGTCTCTCAGCTTACGGTGTCCTTCCGGGCAAGATCGTTTGGATGGCCATCCTCACCACATCTATTGCTTTGGTCCTGAAGAAGTAGGAGGGGGATGTGCAGGGTCAATCTATATCTCTTACCTGGTCTATACTACACATGTCATGGTTTTGAATACGCACAGGGTCGTTGTTGCTGATGATGCATTCTCTTCATTATTTTCATTTTATGTGGTGTAAAAAGTCTTTCGTGCATTAATTAGGGGAGGGAGTAGGTGAAACATTATTGATGTATAATAGACAGCGTATACACATGTTTTTGACTTCAAAGGCCTATTCCTACTCTCTCTCTCTCTCTCTCTCTCTCTCTCTCTCTCTCTCGTGTGTAGGCACATGCAAGCTCTGACTCTTCGAGAGCTTTCTTATCGTGTTGGACATTCCAACACACTCTGACACGCTTGACATGTGATCAATAGGTATTGGAGAATCCGACACGTGGTCAACTAACATGCTTTGATATGCGAGTCCAAAATTTTGACACGCGATTTTGATACGCACGGGATTAATTTTAAAAATTTTCAATAAATGAGAGATCAAAATGTAAATATGTAAATAATAAAAATAATAAAGGGGAAGACTTCTTGTTATATTTGATGGTGAAATATAAATTGTATTTTTTTCGACTTATTATTAAATGTTAAATTTAATAGTGAAATATGGATTATTTGTTTTTTTCCTCAAAGTTTCATGGATTATTGAAATGGAATATAATTGAATTTATCAAATTAAAACAACGAATGGTATTAACAAATGATGAATTAATGTTTTTAGTATAAATTCATTTTAGGTTCTTTTTTATTATTTATTTACGTGTAATTTGAATCAAATTAATAGAAATGATAATTTATTATGTATATATTAAAAAAATACATTTAATATATAACATATTCCAATGTGTCAGATTTTTTTATTTTTTGATAAATGATGTGTCGGTGTGTCGTGTCGTGTGTTCGTATCGGTATTACTTAGCGTGCAAGTGTGCTGCATAGACGCAAAACCTGTCTAATAGCTATCATATAGCTTTCTCATTCAAGGCTACGCATTATCGGATGCGAAGAAAAAGATAAGCAACGCAGTAGAGACACTTCCCAGGTCAACATCCACGTAATTTGCTCTTCTGGGAATCCTTATCATCAGAAGAAAATGTCAAGCTGTTAGGAAAATGGTGGATCCGAATCGACGTTTTGAGGAAAACGACCTATTCATGGCAATATAATAGGTCAAATATCTAGCTGCGCATTCCTTATAAAAGGTTTCTTTATTCGTCTTGATTGATGATGAATTTGGTTTGATAAAATGATCACGCATAAATGGATTTCGATAGGAAAAAGTAAGGGATAAATACACTATTGGTGCCATAAGTTGTATACGACGCTCACTTTGGTGTCAAAAGTTTTCGCCGAATCACTTAAGTGTCAAATAGGAGAAAAAACGATTACTTTGGTGCCACCGGCGAGAAATTCCAGCCAAGATGATTACGTGGCATTTATATTTAAAAAAAAAAAGTTACTCGGCTTTTAAACGACGTCGTTTTTCATCCTCTTCAAGAAACAATGTCGTTTTGCCCTTATACGTGGACATCCTTGCAAAAATGACGCCGTTTAGCTCGTACGTGAATTGAAATTAGGGTTAGGGTTTCTTCCTCGCCGCTCGGCCACTGTTGTTCGCCCGCCAACGCTCGGTCACCGTCGCTCGGCCACCGTCACTTGGTCACCATTGTAGATGCTCGACCAGGTAAGCGAGGAGAGAATGAGATTGTTGCTCAAGCAAGAAGTGGCAGAAAGAATAGGAGGCAAGGGTGGAGGAGGAGGAGGAAGAAGAGGGGTCGGAGGTGCCACTACTGGTGTGCCGCCGCCGCCGCCGTAGCCGATGGTGCCGTTGTTGGTGCTGCTACTGGTGCGCTGCTAATGTTGCTGCTGGTGTCGTTCTTCTGGGAAGAAGACGACGTGCCTCCTCTCTTTGCTGCTGGTGTCATTCTTCAGGGAAGAAGACAACATGCCTCTCTCTCTCTCTCTCTCTTTCAATTTAGGGATTTAGGGTTTCAATTTGGGGGAAAAAAGCCAAACGACGTCGTTTTTGTGATTTAGATGCTGACTGTGCTCTCTGGCGAGCCACATCAGCCTAAAAAATTAATAAAAAAGTAACACGTCGGATTTCCGGTCAATCTGATCGGAGTTGGCACTAAAATAATCGTTTTTCAAATTTTTTGACACTTAAGTGTTCCAACGAAAAATTTTGGCATCAAAGTGACGCCGTATACAACTTTTGGCACTGTTAGTATAGTTATCCCAAAAAAGTAACTCAAGAAGCGGAATCACTAGTATCATCAGATCACATCTTATAATTTAGCAGTCACCAGTGTAACAAAGAAAGACTAGTTCTATCTTGTATGTGATCCCATTCCTTGCAAGCTGATGTTTCACGCTATTTTTGAATGTTAGTTAATCTCAGAGATAGTACAGCTAAAAAGCTAGATACCGTCAGCTGTATCTCTACCCACTTTATTAGTCACGCATTAGTGCTGATTGACAGATTACTAGAAACAGAGGTTCCTTAGCTGAACGAAGCACGCTCTTTCGACACGAGAGAGCAATATGATCACTATGCCATTTAGTAAAGTATTGCAATTTGGTCTGCTTACGCGACGTGCTAGCCGAAAGTCACGCACGATAAATCCAAAGGTGACCCAACTGCAATCTAAAGACAAAGCATACGTTCAGCACCCAAGCCCAATGTAAGTTTAGGCACTTACGGATTAACTCCCTCAAGTCTGCCAAGAGTAGACCGCCGAGAAACTCATGTTCTTTAGCTCTCTAAACTACAAATCTATCAGAAAGAAAATAAAGAGTACTTGGCTGTCGAGTCATCATTAGTGAGCAAGCATGTCAAACCCCATGAATCCAAGCAATCCCAGCTATGTTAATACACTCGAATAGTCATGAAGCAAGGCAACCTGTTCTAGGATGCTGGTTCTTTCTGTTAATTGGGTGATGATCCATAACAAAACTGATGCTCCCATAAGGATACTTTTGCAATAAATCTTCTGAATCATTATTTGAGTAGTTGCACCAAAAATGCAAAGAAACAAAAAAGAACAGAGGGTATATATTCTGGAATCTTATATATGAGAGAAAATGCTTTGAAATGATTCGTCAGAGCAGTATATCTCCTTTATTCAAAATTTTCACATTTGAAGGAGGATCTGATGCAGTTAGCAGCTCAAAAACTGCGAATATACCACAATATTTATCGGACTCAATCAAGCATCCATGTAAGAATTACAAAATCTGAATGAAGATACAAATTCAAAGCTCACCCTTCCCCAGGGAAAATCACTTGGATTTTACTTCTACGCCATTCTTTCCGGCAATGATCACCACTGTTGCCATGTCGAGAAACAGTCCATGTTCGACCACCCCTTCGAATGCTGATATTTCCTTCCCCGCTGCTAAGCTGTCCTTAATTGGAGTTTTAAAGTACAAGTCCACAATATAGTTAGAATTATCGGTGACATAGGGCTTCCCATCCTGGTTCAACCTCAGTTTTGCCTCACAGCCTTCTTCCTGGAACAATTCTTGAAGCTTTACCTGTTGTCATAAAAAATCAACCTAATTTTCAGCATTTGAGGGAGCTCAACCATACCGACAAGCACATTAATAAACGTCAACAGCAGAAAGCTTTTAACTCTACAATCCCTTTTCCATTAGAAATTCAAAAAGCATGCTGGGGTTTCCTCAGATCTCCACCAAGAATGAACGATAAAGCCATGTGCTGTGCAAGTCATGAGGAAATTGTAACCATGCAAGACTAATCCAATTTCTCGTATTTCAATTCTCCATCGCAAAAACAGGTGAACTAAGATCAGACAAAATGAACAGCAGAATTACTACAAAAACAAAACTTCCGCAAGGAAAAAGTAAAACTCATTACTTCAAACCAAATTCATCAGGGAAATCACACCAACCCACCGAAAATTTCACCAATTCTGTCAAGCAACACCAACATTACTCCATTTCAACCCACACTCCGAAAAATTAAAACTTTATGTTCAAATCAAGAACTTCACATCACAACGCACTCCAGAATCACCTGCAGAAGTAGCAAATCCTTCCAAGCAAGTGACACCAACACAACTCCATTTCAATACACATTCCCAAAGATAAGAACTTTCAACATTTCAACATTAAATCAAGAACGTAAAAACAAAACCAGTCACCGGGCTCCAGAATCACTCACCAAATTGTACTTCCAGCAGAACTGCACCACCTCAACCGGCATTGCCAATCCGCTCCCGCCAAGCCCACTTACGAGCTTGGTCTCATCCGCCACTACCACGAACTTGTCGCTCGCGGCCTCCACCATCTTCTCCCTCAGGAGGGCCCCGCCCCTCCCCTTCACCAGGTTCAAATCGGGGTCCACCTCGTCGGCGCCGTCGATCGCGAGGTCGAGCCGCGGGTGGTCGTCGAGGACCGAGAGCGGGATGCCGAGCCCCCGGGCCTGCTCCTCGGTGCGCTTCGAGGTCGGGACCCCGACGATGTCCGACAGCTCGCCGGACCGGAGGAGATGACCGAGCTTGGCCACGACGAAGGCGGCGG
The DNA here is from genome assembly GCA_014182515.1 of Eucalyptus microcorys. Classification (NCBI taxonomy): domain Eukaryota; kingdom Viridiplantae; phylum Streptophyta; class Magnoliopsida; order Myrtales; family Myrtaceae; genus Eucalyptus; species Eucalyptus microcorys. The sequence goes on along the minus strand of CM024569.1, from coordinate 43,630,692 downwards.
TGGAGCCGGTGCCGAGGCCGAGGACCATGCCGCTGCGGACGTAGCCCACGGCCTTGTCGGCGGCGATCTTCTTGAGGTCGTCCTGGGTGAGGGCGGGGGATGGGGATGGAGCGGAGAGGGCTCTGATGGAGAGGGGCTTCGGAGTTGAGGAAGGGCCGCGCAGGTCGAGGGTCCCGGGGGCGCGCAGGGTGAGACGGCCACCGTGGCGGGAAGCGGCGGAGAAGGAAGATACGGAGGAGATGGCGGCGGCGGCGGAGGCCATTTTCTGGGGGAACGGAGGATGATGGGCGGTTAGAGTTGGTTCGTTCTGTATTTAGATTTGTCTTTGTCTGAGAATTTTGAGAAATTTGAGAAATTTAAGGTTTTTGGTGCGATTAAGGGTAGGTTGTTTTTTTTTGTTCTTTTTCTTTTTTTGGTGAGCCATTTGGTGGAGTGAGGTTTTACGGTTGACAATGGTAGGTGAGAGTGTGTCGTTTCGGTAGCTGCTTCTGCTGCATACACATCTGATTTGGACAAACGATTTTGCGGGCAAAGAATCATTAAACAATGAGGGATGTTGATTTTTCCATCCTTTCTTTATTATTAAATCATTGGCTCCACGATGAGTAGATCCGAAGCCCGCAGGCTCGAGCTGTTCAAAGTGTTACTACGATCAGTAGCAACCGTGGTTCAAGATTGCAAATGAGCTTTTGACTCAGCTGAATTTCTTCACTAATTCCTTTTCCAATCCACGTCTGGCAATAGGCAACTGACAACGTACCAAAGAGTCAAATTCAGAATACATTGAAGTCTAAATGCCTGGTCATGCCCCATAAGGCGATACATGCAGCAGTCTCAGGGGAAGGGAAGAGAATGGAACACTGGAGGCACCACTTCTCTTCAGGAATAATTTGATCTTTTTAGATTTATGACAATTTTACTTTATCTCTCTCATTTGTTCTGACACGGGTTGGCTACTGCAATATATTGAAACCGCCCCGGTTGGCTTGGGTTTGGGTGCGTCAGCTGCATCTTGCATAAAGGTCGATGCTTCCTAACTGCAGCCGCGAGTTTGATTGAATATCTCGAACTGCGAGAAACCTAAACCTGCGATATGTAACCTCAAGTGAACGATTGATCAGATCCAACTTTCAAACTACGGGGAAAAAAAAATCTTTGGTTGACACTGTACCTGAAAGCATTGGATGGGGGCACTTTCGTTTTAATTTTGAAAGTCCTGCGCTCGAAACGGTTTTCAAACAGCTGGGAAGTCTGTTCATCCAATACATGCCAGCTGGATCCGCCATCGCTGCTTCCCTCCAGGACCCTAAGAAGTGACCGAAATGTAGCAATTCATTTAAATGTGATTCTTTCAACCTATAATTTAGGGCATCAATGCCAAAAGGAATAAGGAATTGACTATCTCTGAACAGATGATTCAATGGTCAGATGATCAATGACTGAAACAAGATCCAAACATTCCTTGATGCATCTTAAGCTCATAGGAATATGATATGCAATCAGACTGTTAGGGAATCGCAAAAACCAGATGAATTTTGCTGACTAAATGGTTTATGAACATCACGCATGGTTTTAGCAATAACAGAAGTATACTTTTAAAGTTAGGTAAACAACATGAACAATAGAATCCACATGCCAACAGAGGACTATGCAGAAAAAAGCGCACCAATTCATAGGATCTCTTTCTGGAACGTCATTGGCAGACATCAACTCGTAAGCCACAAGCTCTCTCATCTGGCCATCCGGTACTTTATACATGATCCAACAACCTGCAAGACTAATTTCAGTAACTAACAAATGAAAACACAAACTAACAGTTGGAAAGAACACACACAGGATACAGCAACCATACAAAATTCGTTGGTGATGCATCATGCTTTCACCATGATCTCACCATCAGAGTGCCAAATGAAAAAACAATCCTACAACTCTCATAGATAAGGTCATTTTACCTCGACCCCCATTTGGTTCCTCCCATTTGGTCTCACGAGTACCATCAAATGCTGCTGTGGCCTGAAAGTTCATCACAATAGTTTAATGACATAACATTGAGATGCGACGAGTAAAACTGTGAAGGAAGCTTACAAAGTCAAAGAGCAAACCACTACTTACAATTCCAAGAGGAAGTTCCTCACCGCTTGCAAGAACCGAACCAGAGTGGATTCTATTAGATTTCAACAGTGGAAAGGACAGAACATCACTACCGAAATGGTCACTCTGTCTAAGGTTATGGATCACGTCATCCAAAGCATCCAGAACGACAGGTAATGCTAGCGAGGTTTTTACAGGGTCACCAGCCAGAAATATGTCAATTTTCCCGTCCACGTGTTCACACTTCAGAGAGAGTGCATTAAGTAACTCGCTGAGGGAAGGAAGCAACTGCTGCACAAATGGTGGTGTCCCAATTGAAGCTGAATCAAGTGACACTCTCCTTGTTTTGAAGGGTGATTTCCTCGTCTTTTCTAAAAGTTCCCTAAAAGTCTCAAAAACTTCGAGAGCTCTAAGCTTAGCAACAGAGTTGTCTGCTAAGAGAGAGGATAGGAGAAAATGCATCATAGATTTTCGTTACATGCTCATCAAAGCAAACACGAACTGGGCAAGAAGAGCAACTCAAAGAGCCATTGTCATCTGGACCAATCTCTGATCTCGAGATGCGCCATTCCTTGTCCCCACTTTGCCTTCCAGGTAAAGATACCGAGGCATCATCTGCTGCATGAAGATCTCTCTCAATTGCTTCCATTTCCCTTTTCTCACGATCTTCAAGGGCAGAAAGCACCTGAGATGTAAAACTTCTCCGACATTCTTTTGTCAACTTAGCTAAAACAGCTGAAAGAGATGTCTCCGTGATCAACTTTCGCCGTGTTAAAACCTGCACGTTAAACAAAGAAAGAAATGATTTGGCACAATCTATCGGATTCTCTCAATTACTCAACTCAATTTACCCCCTCAAGGGTCATGACAAGTTACTTGCAAAATAAATATCAACGACCCATCTATTTTCAGGTGATGTGCTATATTTAAAGGGTTACTTTGAGAATCTGTCTTTCCATACCATAACACAACATATGAGTATAAATCTTATGTTGGTGAAAATCTACAAGCAGAAAAACAAAATCTACCGTGGATGTTGGTGAAACTCCCAGTTAGGACCATATGCTGCTGAAAAAATAAATTACCTCATGCCACTTCCTTGTGTAGCGTTTTGTGACATCATAGATTCCATCTTTTGCTATCCCAAATGCATAATTCAATTTCTTGTTCCACCTAGCATATTAAGAATGGAAAGCAAAAGTAGTTCTCTCAATATTGGAAAGCAAAAGTAGTTCACTTAAACATTTTAGAATGAGTCACAATCAAAGGGGAATTAAACTGCGTTACCCCTTTTCATATAACAAAGGTTCGTCATAAACTCCTTCACAAGGATCAAGATGCATCCATCTGCACAATCATGCACAATAGGAAATACTTGTGATTGTTGATTAAAAATCATGCTTCACAGAAAGTGTGAACGAGTCGCAGCATGTTAATGACGTTTCTACCTTCCCAGATGTACTGAAAAGCACTCTGTCCACACATGATCAGTGAAATCTACAACCTACACAAGAACAAGAGACAGCGAAGGGGGAAGAGCCATTAAGACCTCATATGACACAATACATAATACAAGAAAGAGTGCCTCGACACATTATCATTTCGGAGACAGTGATGCAACCACAAATATGAAATGGCAAAATAAGTGATCTAAGCTTTAATTCATGCAAGTTCATATTGAGGCTAATTGGCTGATACAAAACACAACAGAGTGTGCCTTAACATAATATTATCTTGTAGATGATCCACCCAGAGCATGTAATGGCAAAGCAAACAACTTAAGGTTTAATTCACGTAAGTTCATACTCAAACCAATTTTTTCCATTCAAATTTATCACAAGACCTGTACCAAGTACATTTGCTGTACCAAATAACATAACATGCAATCAATCCTATATATTTGAAGACTAAGTATGCATTTTGGCCGATTAATTTCTTATTTGGAAATAAAGAAGAAATTAAAAAGTTCAGACCTACCGTATCATGAAGCCTGAAGGATTAAGGCAACAAAAAAGAGAAAAAAAAAAGAACTAACCATACGGGTTTCATAACCAAAAGCACGACAGTAGAATGTAAAGCAGTTTGCCCACTCCCCACAACGACCTCTTCTTGTCTCTAAGAGCTTCCAATAGAAAAAGAGGCAAAAAATTAGTCGTCTGTAGAGTACAATATTCTCTCATGGGAAAAGGGAGGACGCCAAAGAACTAATTTCTGTTGAGGTTAGAAAACCAAAATACCTTCACTGGATCGTTGTATCTCGGAAAGCGCGTGATCTCTGAGCAGCGTGTACAGCTAGAATTGGCAAAAGACAACAAAAAGAATAAGAAAGGCCAGTTTAGCAAAGGGAACCATAAAGCCAAGCATAACATCTAATATATTCACCAAGCTAATTTGCTTCAAATACTTTTGTCATCCAGATAGCTACAAATAAACATCTTGAATTCAAATCTTACAACTTTTTTTTTTTTTGGTTCTTTCCTTTTCTTTTCCTGAAGGAAATGTGCTCATAAGAAGGTAGCGTACTGGATAAGCACTTCTCCAATATTCAAAATGCTAGCAGTCTATCACACTCTGCCAATGGTTATTCCTGAATATGGGGTTTGACATTCGAACTTTGATGTATTCCAAGTCCAATATATTTTTTTGCCTTCTTAGTTCCTAGGATTTTGCATGAGTCAATTTTTTTATGTTAAAATCTTCAAAGTTATGAAAACTAGATAAGGACATCACAGGTGTCATAGCTTCTATACGACACTCACTTAAGTGCCATAATTTTTTAAAAAACATTCATTACAAGTACCATGCCACGACAGATTTTCGGTACATGGAGTAAAAGTTTTTTAAAAAGCTATGGCACTTGAATGTTTTCTGTTTTTTAGAACTCATTGCATTTAGTGATTGAATAGAAGTTATGGCACTCAAGTTTACGTTTTTTAGAAGTTATGACACGCACGTGAGTGCCGTACAAAAGTTAAGATAGATGTGATATTCTCACGGTATATGCTCCAGTAGATAATCTTCAACCATGACATTATTCTTTTCCTTCTCCTCCTAAACAAATATCTGCTTCTTAAAAAGCAAAAACCTCTTGTTACTTTGAGAATGTTTTTGCTAATTTCCCCCCGGAGAATATGTACTCCTCTGAGTTACTATAAAAGTGCAGATGAACTAATTCCCCAGCCATATAATATGTACATAAGGTTGCCAAGAGAACAGCGTATTTCAGGAAAGCACAAGTCTAAATTTTGAATAAAATCTAAAGTTGGCTGCATGATGAAATTAAACAGGGAAGGTTTTTCTTCTTTATTTATTATTTTTTTTTAGGGGAATGGGGTCTAATCAGATGGGAATAAGATAGTTATCTTTTCCTACCGGTAAATTTCAACGCAAGAACAGCCATAACGACGTTCAGGAGAAAGCGGCCTGCCCATGCCTTGACCTACAGTTTCACCACCACATCCTTCGCAAGGAGGAGCATTAACCCAGCTGCAAAAATAGATGAGTTCAGACCCCTCTTATATTCCAGTTTGGATATTAAATTTGTACAGGCAACAAGGATATAAGAACACAGGTTAGTATAGTACTTTAAGGAACACGAAATTCCTCTTTTGCACTTTTCATCATTATAAACCATGTTATAAAGGTAAGTATTCAAAAGATTTACATAGTAAACGATGTCATTATTTCCCCCTCTTATTTTTTCAGCCTTCAATTTTTCTACCTGTCTTAAGATGATTATTCCTAACTCTGACATATAGTGCCTTAAATGATAAAACTTTCCCTTTTCAACCGTCATGTCTGCCCATCATGCTCCTATAAAGATCACTAAACAACTATTTGCTTAAGCATGGCAAGTGTAAAAAGCAAAGTTGCCATCCTGCAGTCCTGAATCAGAATTTAAACCTCATATCAAACAAAGGTGCAAAGCATGCTCTGGTTAATATAACTGGGATTTTCATAGTGCAACACGGGTGACATTTAGAGTATGATGTCTGATTTTTCTGAGAGGACTGCTTCCACTTAAGCATACAATAATGACATCTAAATCCTCAGTGCTGATCAAGATGACCATGACGTCCAAAATTAAAACCCATGAAAAAACAAGACTTCTACCTTGAACTCTATCAATATATGTATTAGGGGTGAGCATGATCCGGGTTGGGTTGGCCTACTCCCGAACCCTAGAACCAACCCACACAGTACTGGTCTTTAATATTTGGGACCGATGACTGACCCTATTGAGCTTGGCCTGTTCCAGGGTCAACTCGGGATCAATCGATAATTTATTTATTTCATTTTTTTGTATTATCTGAAAAGGCAACCGAGGACCGGACCGACCCAATGAGTTTGGTTCGGTTCCAGGGTCAACCCGGAATCAACCGATAATTTTTCGTTTTATTCCTTGTACTTTCTAAAAAGGCGAGCGAGGACCGAATCTACCCTTTGGGTTCAATGATGAGCGAGGTCAGCTAAGAGAGGCAAGCGACGAGTGTCGAGTGAGGTGAGCGTCAAGCGTCGAGTAGGGAGCAACAAGCTAGGCGATCATTGAGTGACGAGCGGCATGAGTGACCTAAAGTGAGTGAGACAAGTGTTAAGTAGCGAGCGAAGGAGTTGTTTCTTTCGATTTTGGCAAATTAAAGATTAATAAGACAAACAAGATAGAAGAGAACGAGTACTAAAAGAGGATGCGGTGAGAAGCTATTTATGCTATTTTGAACGCCGTGAGGACTCTTAACAAAAATATTTTCCTCATTTATAAATTATGGCTGTTGACGCCGTAAAAGATATTAAAATATCTAAGTTACTAAGAAGTAGTGTAAAATTACTTGAACTCTTCACTAATGAGCTATTTAATATTATTGATGCCGTTTATTTTAAGATTTTTTTTTATATAAAAAAATTATAAATAATATATAATATATATAATATATATAGAATCGGGATTGGTCCGGATTGGACTGACCCTAAACTCCCAGGATTGAGGACCAACCCGCACAATGCTGGTCCAGAAATCCCAGGACCAAGGATCGACCCGGTCTTTCTGGGAACCGGAATAGGACCACCAGGATTGGACCGGTCCAAGGTTGGTCTAGGATTGACCTAGACCGATGCTCACCCCTAATATGTATCACGAGCACTTCCTTGTACGCTAAATGAATAGTATGAAAAGCCCGGTGGTAGGAATACTTCAAAAAACTGTTGCACTATAATAAAAATAGGTGATGTAAACATGAAATGATGAAAAAACTCTTCAGCTGCGGTCGCATATCAGCAATCACTGCACAAGATATACACTATCCAGAATTTAGAAGAACTAAGCAGAAAAATCTAATGGACAACCGTTAAAAGCACCTGAACGAACGCTTGAACCAGTAAAGCAGCTGTATTAAGAAAGCATGATCCCGTTCACTTTTGGATGGTTTGAAGTTCCCCACCTGATCATATTTTAATTTACACTCATGAATGGCCAAAAGCAACAAAAATGCTCATTGTTTGCAAGAGAAAAACATCAGCAAATTGGTCGTTGACGGTAAGCAAAATTACAATGCGGGTTCTCAAAGGCAAAATGAGGTCAAAGCAAAACCACACTACCCCTCTCACCTTGGCCAGAGATAACAATGCCTTCTCCTCAAGCTCGTCTACAGGTACAGTCTTCCGAGCAGCCTCTTGGGCTTCAGGATCCTCGTACTAAATTTCACGGCATTGATTCAGTCAAGCGGCTAATATCGTTCTCACCGACACGGACGAGAGAAAAAGAAGTACAGACAGAGATTATTATTACCCCGCGAACTATATCAATATCTGGCCTCAATCTTTCCTCCATGCCAAGACTTTGCAAAGAAAATTGAAACTTCAAAACTATCTGATGAGAATATTAAAATTGGAGCGGCGGATAAAATTTCTCAAACGAAAAGCACAAAGTCGGCCGCGCCAATTTTCAGCAAACTTCAGGTGATGCCCGCGATCCAACAAATATCGAATCCTACCTGCAGCAATCGAGCCAGCTCCTCTACCAACTCGAGCAATTCGGCGCTGCTGCTGCTGCCGCCGGCGCCCTGGTCCGCCGCGGCGAGATCGGAGTCCTCGGAGACGACCAGATCGTCACCGTCCGCGACGATCTGACGAAGGCAACAACAGCCAAAAAAAAAAAAAAAAAAAAACAAAAGACAAAAGACAAAAAACAAACAAAACCGAATGATCAGCCGCGATCGTACCTCAATCCCCTAACCCAATGCACTTAACCCAGCTAAAAAAACAACGATTTTTCGGGACGATTCGGCGAGAGAGAGAGAGAGACATCGAGCCTGTCGTCGGTGTCGGTGTCGGTGTCGACTTCGTAGTCGGAGCCGTCGTGGCGGACCTGGTTCCTCCGCGCCGCTATCTCTCTCTCTCTGAGCTCAGATCTCCGTACAGGAAGGTATCGTAGAATGGATGATGATGATGATGATGAATGAGGAAGAAGAAAGAGTTCGTGGAATGCCTTTGGGGTCAAGTCAACGGTTGAGTTGACATTGACCTGAGAGAGCCCTAAGGTCCTACGAAGCACCGATACTTTCGAAAATCCTTCATGTTGTGTCGATATTGCAACACGTGTCCGACACTCTCCGACACTTTTGGAAACTCTCGGACACTCGATCAACACTTGTCGAATTTGATACTTAGTCAACTTTCTCAATACTCTTTAATATTCGAGTTGAAATTCCAATATGTAACTTTTTAATTTCGATACACAAGATCAATTTTAAAAATTCTTAATAAATGAGGAATCGAAAAATATATATATATAACCACCGCCCATGGTGGCCGCGATGGTTTCGCGCTTTCTCCCCCACCGAGGGGGGAGGGGTTCGAAACCCCATCCCCATTACGTGACTCACTTGCGGCTAGGTCTATGGTTGTGGTCCAATTCGCCCCAAATTTAGCCCGCTGGCTAGCGACTGTTAAAATACATATATATAACCACTGCTCGTAGTGGCCACGACGGTTTCACGCTTACTCCCCCACCGATGGGGGAGGGGTTCAAAACCCCGCGTCCCTATTGCGCGACTCACCCACGGTTGGGTCTGTGGTGGTGGTGGCCAGGTTCGTCCCGGATTTACCCCCGCCGGCCTGCCGGTTATTCAGATTCTGGGTCACAAAAAAAAAAAAAAAAAAATATATATATATATATATATATATATGAAAAAGTAATAAATATAATAAATGTAGAAAGAAGAAAAACTTAATCTTCTCTTCTCTTTTGACTCGCTTCCTATGATACAAAATTCAAATCCAAGTTTTTTTCTCTTTATTTCCAATACCTCTAACACGTGAATCTAGAATGTGAATGGCTTGTTTTCCTTATCCAAATTTTATGGATTATTAGAATAGAGTTGAATTTATTAAATTGAAACAAAAAATGATATTAATAAATGGTAGATTAATATTTTTAGTGTAAATGCATTCTAGAATTTTTTGTTATTTATTTATTTATTTATGAGTTTGAATCAAATTAATTTGATTGAAATAATCAGAAAAATGATAATTAATTATATATAAATATATTTAATATATAACGTGTCCTAACGTGTCGAAATTCTTGTTTTTTTTTTATAAATGACGTGTCGTGTGTCGTTTCGCGTCGTGTCGCATGTCGTATGTCGCATGTCAGTGCTACTTAGCTCCTCAGCACATGAACGCTTGAGGCCCCCCTTCAGTAAAAAAAAGAAAGAAAGTAAAATTGGCATTTAATTCCTTTCTTTTTCATCTAATGATTAATTTTCAATTAATTTATTCAAAGAAAAAGATAGTTATGATCTTCGCAATAGAGAAACGGGTATATCAAATACTCCGAGATTGGCTTTGATGAATTATGGGTTGTTTGTTTTTTGCAAGTTAATTTGCGAGGATTAACTTTGTCGGCACTTAATCGTGTTCGTACCTTTTCTACATGATAGGAGAAGAAGATGTAGAAGAAGAATGAGTGCTCATTTGAAATGAGCTTATGTGGCTCAAAAGCTCTTACACTCTTCAGCAGCTTCCCAAGTGCTTGAGTGAAGCATTGGATGGCTTCCATCAGGTAAAAGCTCGTGAGGTTCACTTCACATTGTGTTGCTGGGACAGAAGATGCAAATGAGGAGAAGCCAGTGGGTCAGAAGAATGGGGTTGGTGCATGAGAATTGAGCAGGCCAGACCTACAAACAACCGTGTCTTCTGCTCCTGTCCCTTGCATCATTTCCTTTGGCCACTCTTTTCAAGTCTCATGGTTAGTCATTGGTTTTGCTCAAGAAAAGGAAAGGAGACAGGGATTTGCTTATATGGTATTTTGTCTTAAGAAACAGCTATTGTCGTTTGCCCCTCAGATTTAACTTTATGCTTGTCAGAATACATGGGAAAGAAGTATCCGTCTTCGTCTGTTTTGATGTCCCTGGAAATGGATAAAGCATCGGTTCTTTGCATGTAATTTTCATAAAGTGGCTCCTTCCGCTTGAAGTAAAGAATGAAAGTTTCTCTTAGTTGAATCGGAATAAAGTCTTGACAAAGACCTCGCTGTGTGGCATTAACAATTTGATCAGTCGCAAAGCCTACAGTGAATGAAGTGCATTGATGAGGTCTCGCAAGCATTGAAAACAGCATTAGAACATGAGAAGGAAGGCTCGACTGCAATTCCTGTGATGGGAAAGAATCATTAAACAATGAGGGATGTTGATTTTTTTATCCTTTCTTTATTATTAAATCAATGGCTCGACGATGAGTAGATCCGAAGCCGGCGGGATCGAGCTGTACAAAGTGTTACGATCAGTAGCAACTGTGGCTCAAGATTGCACATGGGCTTTTGACTCAGCTGAATTTCTTCACTAAGTCCTTTTCCAATCCACGTCTGGCAATAGGCAACTGACAACGTACCAAAGAGTCAAATTTAGAATACATTGGAGTCTAAATGCCTGGTCATGCCCCATAAGGCGATACATGTAGCAGTCTCTGAGGAAGGGAAGAGAATGGAACACTGGAGGCACCACTTCTCTTCAGGAATAATTTGATCTTTTTAGAATTATGACAATTTTACTTTATCTCTCTCATTTGTTCCGACACGGGTTGGCTACTGCAATATATTGAAACCGCCCCGGTTGGCTTGGGTTTGCGTGCATCAGCTGCATCTTGCATAAAGGTCGATGCTTCCTAACTGCAGCCGCGAGTTTGATTGAATATCTCGAACTGCGAGAAACCTAAACCTGCGATATTTAACCTCAAGTGAACGATTGATCAGATCTAACTTTCAAACTATGGGAAAAAAAAAAAAAAAAAAATCTTTGGTTGACACTGTACCTGAAAACATTGGATGGGGGCACTTTTGTTTTAATTTTGAAAGTCCTGCGCTCGAAACGGTTTTCAAACTGCTGGGAAGTCTGTTCATCCAATACATGCCAGCTAGATCCGCCATCGCTGCTTCCCTCCAGGACCCTGATAAGTGACCGAAATGTAGCAATTCATTTAAATGTGATTCTTTAAACCTATATTTAGGGCATCGATGCCAAAAGGAATGAGGAATTGACTATCTCTGAACAGATGATTCAATGGTCTGATGATCAATGACTGAAACAAGATCGATACATTCCTTGATGCATCTTAAGCTCATAGGAATATGATATGCAATCAGACTGTTAGGGAATCACGAAAACCAGATGAATTTTGCTGACTAAATGGTTTATGAACATCACGCATGGTTTTAGCAATAACAGAAGTATACTCTTAAAGTTAGGTAAACAACATGAACAATAGAATCCACACGCCAACAGAGGACTATGCAGAAGGAAGCACACCAATTCATAGGATCTCTTTCTGGAACGTCATTGGCAGACATCAACTCGTAAGCCACAAGCTCTCTCATCTGGCCATCAGGTACTTTATACATGATCCAACAACCTGCAAGACTAATTTCAGTAACTAACAAATGAAAACACGAACTAACAGTTGGGAAGAACATACACAGGATACAGCAACCATACAAAATTCGTTGGTGATCCATCATGCTTTCACTATGATCTCACCATCACAGTGCCAAATGAAAAAACAATCCTACAACTCTCATAGATAAGGTCATTTTACCTCGACCCCCATTTGGTTCCTCCCATTTGGTCTCACGAGTACCATCAAATGCTGCTGTGGCCTGAAAGTTCATCACAATAGTTTAATGACATAACATTGAGGTACGACGAGTAAAACTGTGAAGGAAGCTTACAAAGTCAAAGAGCAAACCACTACTTACAATTCCAAGAGGAAGTTCCTCACCGCTTGCAAGAACCGAACCAGAGTGGATTCTATTAGATTTCAACAGTGGAAAGGACAGAACATCACTACCGAAATGGTCACTCTGTCTAAGGTTATGGATCACGTCATCCAAAGCATCCAGAACTACAGGTAATGCTAGCGAGGCTTTTACAGGGTCACCAGCCAGAGATATGTCAATTTTCCCGTCCACGTGTTCACACTTCAGAGAGAGTGCATTGAGTAACTCGCCGAAGGAAGGAAGCAACTGATGCACAAATGGTGGTGTCCCAATTGAAGCTGAATCAAGTGACACTCTCCTTGTTTTGAAGGGTGATTTCCTCGTCTTTTCTAAAAGTTCCCTAAAAGTCTCAAAAACTTCGAGAGCTCTAAGCTTAGCAACAGAGTTGTCTGCTAAGAAAGAGAGGACAGGAGAAAATGCATCATAGATTTTCGTTACATGCTCATCAAAGCAAACACGAACTGGGCAAGAAGAGCAACTCAAAGAGCCATTGTCATCTGGACCAATCTCTGATCTCGAGATGCGCCATTCCTTGTCCCCACTTTGCCTACCAGGTAAAGATACCGAGGCATCATCTGCTGCATGAAGATCTCTCTCAATTGCTTCCATTTCCCTTTTCTCACGATCTTCGAGGGCAGAAAGCACCTGAGATGTAAAACTTCTCCGACATTCTTTTGTCAACTTAGCTAAAACAGCTGAAAGAGATGTCTCCGTGATCAAGTTTCGCCGTGTTAAAACCTGCGCGTTAAACCAAGAAAGAAATAATTTGGCACAATCTATCGGATTCTCTCCATTACTCAACTCAAGTTACCCCCTTGAGGGTCATGACAAGTTACTTGCAAAATAAATATCAACGACCCATCTATTTTCAGGTGATGTGCTATTATTTAAAGGGTTACTTTGCGAATCTGCCTTTCCATACCATAACACAACATATGAGTAAAAATCTTATGTTGGTGAAAATCTACAAGCAGAAAAACAAAATCTACCGTGGATGTTGGTGAAACTCCCCGTTAGGACCATATGCTGCTGAAAAGATAAATTACCTCATGCCACTTCCTTGTGTAGCGTTTTGTGACATCATAGATTCCATCTTTTGCTATCCCAAATGCATAATTCATTTGCTTATTCCACCTAGCATATTAAGAATGGAAAGCAAAAGTAGTTCTCTCAATATTGGAAAGCAAAAGTAGTTCTCTTAAACATTTTAGAATAAGTCACAATCAAAGGGGAATCAAACTGTGTTACCCCTTTTCATATAGCAAAGGTTCGTCATAAACTCCTTCACAAGGATCAAGATGCATCCATCTGCACAATCATGCACAATAGGAAATACTTGTGATTGTTGATTAAAAATCATGCTTCACACAAAGTGTGAATGAGTTGCAGCATGTTAATGATGTTTCTACCTTCCCAGATATACCGAAAAGCACTCTGTCCACACATGATCATTGAAATCTAAAACCTACACAAGAACAAGAGACAGTGGAGGGGGAAGAGCCATTAACACCTCATATGACACAATACATAATACAAGAAAGAGTGCCTCGACACATTATCATTTCGGAGATAGTGACGCAACCACAAATATGAAATGGCAAAATAAGTGATCTAAGCTTTAATTCATGCAAGTTCATATTGAGGCTAATTGGCTGATACAAAACACAACAAAGTGTGCCTTAACATAATATTATCTTGTAGATGATCCACCTAGAACATGTAATGGCAAAGCAAACGACTAAAGGTTTAATTCACGTAAGTTCATACTCAAACCAATTTTTTCTATTCAAATTTATCACCAGACCTATACCAAGTACATTTGCTGCACCAAATAACATAACATGCAATCAATCCTATATATTTGAAGACTAAGTATGCATTTTGGCAGATTAATTTCTTATTTGGAAATAAAGAAGAAATTACAAAGTTTAGACCCACCGTATCATGAAGCCTGAAGGATTAAGGGGGGGAAAAAAGGAACTAACCAGACGGGTTTCATAACCAAAAGCACGACAGTAGAATGTAAAGCAGTTTGCCCACTCCCCACAACGACCTCTTCTTGTCTCTAAGAGCTTCCAATAGAAAAAGAGGCAAAAATTAGTTGTCTGTAGAGTACGATATTCTCTCACGGGAAAAGGGAGGACGCCAAAGAACTAATTTCTGTTGAGGTTAGAAAACCAAAATACCTTCACTGGATCGTTGTATCTCGGAAAGCGTGTGATCCTTGAGCAGCGTGTGCAGCTAGAATTGGCAAAAGACAACAAAAAGAATAAGAAAGGCCAGTTTAGCAAAGGGAACCATAAAGCCAAGCATAACAAGTAATATATTCACCAAGTTAATTTGCTTCAAATACTTTTGTCATCCAGATAGCTACAAACAAACATCTTGAATTCAAATCTTACAATTTTTTTTTTTCTTTCCTTTTCTTTTCCTGAAGGAAATGTGCTCATAAGAAGGTAGTGGACTGGATAAGCACTTCTCCAATATTCAAAATGCTAGCAGGCCATCACACTATGCCAATGGTTATTCCTGAATATGGGGTTTGACATTCGAACTTTGATGTACTCCAAGTCCAACATATTTTTTTGCCTTCCTAGTTCCTAGGATTTTGCATGAGTCAATTTTTTTTAAAAAAAAACTTCAAAACCAGATAAGGACATCACAGGTGTCGTAACTTTCATACGACACTCACTTAAATACCATAATTTTTTTTTTTTGGGTCACTTAAGTGCCATGATTTCTCAAAAGAGTGCCACGAATTCTAAAAATGATTACTTGAGTGTCACAACTTTTAAAAAACATTCATTACAAGTACCATGCCACGACAGATTTTCGGTACATGGAGTAAAAGTTTTTTAAAAAGCTATGGCACTGAAACATTTTTTTTTTTTTTTAAGAACTCATTGCATTAAGTGATTGAATATAAGTTATGGCACTCAAGTTTACATCTTTTAGAAGTTATGACATATGCACGTGAGTGCCGTACAGAAGTTAAGATAGATGTGATATTCTTACGGTATATGCGCCAGCAGATAATCTTCAACCATGATATTATTCTTTTCCTTCTCCTCCTAAACAAATATCTGCTTCTTAAATAGCAATAAGCTCTTGTTACTTAGAGAATGCTTTTGCTTATTTCCCCTGGAGAATATGTACTCCTTTATGAGTTACTATAAAAATGCAGATGAACTAATTCCCCAGCCATATAATATGTACTTATGGTTGCCAAGAGAACAGCGTATTTCAGGAAAGCACAAGTCTAAATTTTGAATAAAATCCAAAGTTGGCTGCATGATGAAATTAAACAGGGAAGGTTTTTCTTCTTAATTTTTTTTTAGGGGAATGGGAGCTAATTAGATGGGAATAAGATAGTAATCTTTTCCTACCGGTAAATTTCAACGCGAGAACCACCATAAAGAAGTTCGGAATCAAGTGGCCTGCCCATGCCTTGACCTACAGTTTCACCACCACATCTTTCGCAAGGAGGAGCATTAACCCAGCTGCAAAAATAGATGAGTTCAGACCCCTCTTATATTCCAGTTTGGATATTAAATTTGTACAGGCAACAAGGAACACAAAATTCCTCTATTGCACTTTTCATCATTATAAACCATGTTATAAAGGTAAGTATTCAAAAGATTTACATAGTAGACGATGTCATTATTTCCCCCTCTTATTTTTTTCAGCCTTCAATTTTTCTACCTGTCTTAAGATGATTATCCCTAACTCTGACATATAGTGCCTTAAATGATAAAACTTTCCCTTTTCAACTGTCATGTCCGCCCATCATGCTCGTATAAAGATCACTAAACAAGTATTTGCTTAAGCATGGCAAGTGTAAAAAGCAAAGTTGCCATCCTGCAGTCCTGAATCAGAATTTAAACCTCATATCAAACAAAGGTGCAAAGCATGCTCTGGTTAATATAACTGGGATTTTCATAGTGCAACCCGGGTGACATTTAGAGTATGATGTCTGATTTTTCTGAGAGGACTGCTTCCACTTAAGCATACAATAATGACATCTAGATCCTCAGTGCTGATCAAGATGACTATGAGGTCCCAAATTAAAACCCATGAAAAAACAAGACTTCTACCATGAACTCTATCCATATATGTATCACGAGCACTTCCCTGTACGCTAAATGAATAGCTGGAAGAAGTTATCTACCCACGAAGCAGATGAATATGAAAAGCCCAGTAGTAGGAGTACTTCAAAAAACTGTTGCACTATAATAAAAATAGGTGATGTAAGCATGAAATGATGAAAAAACTCTTCAGCTGCGGTCGCATATCAGCAATCACTGCAGAAGATATACACTATCTAGAATTTAGAAGAACTAAGCAGAAAAATGCAATGGACAACCGTTAAAAGCACCTGAATGAACGCTTGAACCAGTAAAGCAGCTGTATTAAGAAAGCATGATCCTGTTCACTTTTGGATGGTTTGAAGTTCCCCACCTGACCATATGTTAATTTACACTCATGAATGGCCAAAGCAACAAAAATGCTCATTGTTTGCAAGAGAAAACATCAGCAAATTGGTCCTTGACGGTAAGCAAAATTACACTGCAGGTTCTCAAAGGTAACATGAGGTCAAAGCAAAACCACACTACCCCTCTCACCTTGGCCAGAGATAACAATGCCTTCTCCTCAAGCTCGTCTACAGGTACAGTCTTCCGAGCAGCCTCTTGGGCTTTAGGATCCTCATACTAAATTTCACAGCATTGATTCAGTCAAGCGGCTAATATCGTTCTCACCGACACGGACGAGAGAAAAAGAAGTACAGACAGAATATTATTACCCCGCGAACTTGAGCAATGTAAGGCCTCAATCTTTCCTCCATGTGAGCACTATTATCGTCCACGACAAACTGCTGCAACAGCAGTGCTTCCTCTTCCGCCTAAAAGAACGAAAGAAAATTGAAACTTCACAACTATCTGATGGGAATATTAAAATTGGAGCGGCGGATAAATTTCTCAAACGAAAAGCACAAGTCGGCCGCGCCAATTTTCAGCAAACTTCAGGTGATGCCCGCGATCCAACAAATATCGAATCCTACCTGCAGCAATCGAGCCAGCTCCTCATCCGACTTGAGCAATTCGGCGCTGCTGCTGCCGCCGGCGCCCTGGTCCGCCGCCCTCTCCCCTTCCTCATCGATCGACACGAGCCGGAGCTTGCCGGCGACCGCGGCGAGATCGGAGTCCTCGGAGACGACCCGATCGTCACCGTCCGCAACGATCTGACGAAGGCAACAACAGCCCAAAAAAAAAAAAAAACAAACAAACAAAACCGAATGATCAGCCGCGATCGCACCTCAATTCCCTAACCCAATGCACTGACCCAGCTGAAAAAGCAACGATTTTTCGGGACGATTCGGCGAGAGAGAGATGAACCCTTTGCTCGTCGGGAGGGATCGCGGTTAGGGAGAAGAGCTGGTATCTGAACACCTGCAAAAACGAAGAGGCGAAGGCCTTAGCTGCAGCAAGAATCACAGAGAAAGCGAGAGAGAGAGAGAGAGGGAGAGAGACTTCGAGGCCGTCGTCGGTGTCGTAGTCGACTTCGAAGTCGGAGCCGTCGTGGCGGACCTGGAACCTCCGCGCAACCATCTCTGTCTCTCTCTCTCTGTCTCTCTCTCTCTGATCTGAGATCTCCGTACAGGAAGGTATCGCAGAATGGATGATGATGATGATGCTACTAATGATGAATGAGGAAGAAGGAGGAGTTCGCGGAATGCCTTTGGCGTCAAGTCAACGGTTGACTTGACATTGACCTGAGAGCGCCCCCAGGTCCTCCTCAGCACATGAACACTTGAAGCCCAAAACAAAAAAAAAAGGGAAAGTAAAATTGGCATTTCATTCCTTTCTCTTTTCATCTAATGATTAAATTTCAATAAATTAATTTGGAAAAAAAAGAGATATTTATGATCTTCGCAATAGAGAAACAGGTATATCAAATACTACGAGATTGGCTATGATGAATCATGGGTTCTTTGCTTTTCGCAAGTTAATTTGTGAGGATTGGTTTTGTTGGCACTGAATTGTGTTCATAGAAGAAGATGCAGAAGAAGAATAAGTGCTCATTTGAAATGAGCTTATGTGGCTCAAAAGCTCTTACCCTCCTCAGCAGCTTCCCAAGGCCTTGAGTGAAGCATTGGATGGCTTCCATCAGGTAAAAGCTCATGAGGTTCACTTCACATTGTGTTGCTGGGACAGAAGATGCAAATGAGGAGAAGCCAATGGGTCAGAAGAATGGGGTTGGTGCATGAGAATTGAGCAGGCCAAACCTACAAACAACCATGTCTTTTGCTCCTGTCCCTTGCATCATTTCCTTTGGCCACTCTTTTCAAGCCTCATGGTTAGTCATTGGTTTTGCTCAGGAAAATGAAAGGAGACAGGGATTTGCTTATATGGTATTTTGTCTTAGGAAACAGCTATTGTCATTTGCCCCTCAGATTTAACTTTATGCTTGTCAGAATACATGGGAAAGAAGTAATCTGTCCCCGTCTGTTTTGATGTCCCTGGAAATGGATAAAGCATCGGTTCTTTGCATGTAATTTTCATAAAGTGGCTCCTTCTGCTTGAAGTAAAGAATGAAAGTTTCTCTTGGTTGAATTGGAATAAAGTCTTGACAAAGACCTCGTAGTGTGACGAAGACCTTGTAGTGTGGCATTAACAGTTTGATCAGTCGCAAAGCCTATGAGTGAAGTGCATTGACGAGGTCTCGCAAGCATTACAAACAGCATTAGAACATGAGAAGGAAGGCTCGACCGCAAGTCCTGTGATGGCTAGGAGAACAAAGAGCAGCTCCAAAGTACACATTGTCGGCGGTGATCTTCTTGAGGTCGTCCGGGGTGAGGGCAGGGGATGGGGCGGAGAGGGCTCTGATGGAGAGGGGCTTCGGAGTTGAGGAAGGGGCGCACAGGTCGAGGGTGCCAGGGCGCGCAGGGTGAGACAGCCGCCATGGCAGGAAGCGGCGGAGAAGGAAGATACGGAGGAGGCGGCGGCGGCAGAGGCCATTCACTGGGGGAACGGAGGATGATGGGCGGTTAAAGTTGGTTTGTTCTGTATTTAGATTTGTCTTTGTCTGAGAATTTTGAGAAATTTGAGAAATTTAAGGTTTTTGGTGCGATTAAGGTTAGGTGACAGAGTGTCGTTTCGGTAGCTGCTTCTGCTGCATAAACATCTGATTTGGACAAATGATTTTGTGGGGAAAGAATCATTAAACAATGAGGGATGTTGATTTTTCCATCCTTTCTTTATTATTAAGTCAATGGCTCGACGACGAAGCCGGCAGGCTCCAGCTGTTCAAAGTGTTACGATCAGTAGCAACTGTGGCTCAAGATTGCAAATGAGCTTTTGACTCAGCTGAATTTCTTCACTAATTCCTTTTCCAATCCACGTCTGGCAATAGGCAACTGACAACGTACCAAAGAGTCAAATTCAGAATACATAGCAGTTCAATGCCCGGTCCGGTCCTATCAGGCGATACATGTAGCAGTCTCTGGGGAGGGGAAGAGGATGGAACAATGGAGGCACCATTTCTCTTCACGAATAGTTTGAGCTTTCCAGAATTATGACAATATTACTTTATCTCTCTCATTTGTTCCGACACGGGTTGGCTACTGCAATATATTGAAACCGCCCCGGTTGGCTTGGGTTTGGGTGCGTCAGCTGCAGCTTGCATAAAGGTTGATGCTTCCTAACTGCAGCCGCGAGTTTGATTGAACATCTTGAACTGCGAGAAACCTAAACCTGCGATATGTAACCTCAAGTGAACGATTGATCAGATCTAACTTTCAAACTATGGGAAAAAAAAAAAAAAATCTTTGGTTGACACCGTACCTGAAAACATTGGATGGGGTCACTTTCGTTTTAATTTTGAAAGTCCTGCGCTCGAAACGGTTTTCAAACAGCTGGGAAGTCTGTTCATCCAATACATGCCAGCTAGATCCGCCATCGCTGCTTCCCTCCAGGACCCTGATAAGTGACCGAAATGTAGCAATTCATTTAAATGTGATTCTTTCAACCTATATTTAGGGCATCAATGCCAGAAGGAATAAGGAATTGACTATCTCTGAACAGATGATTCAATGGTCTGATGATCAATGACCGAAACAAGATCGATACATTCCTTGATGCATCTTAAGCTCATAGGAATATGATATGCAATCAGACTGTTAGGGAATCACGAAAACCAGATGAATTTTGCTGACTAAATGGTTTATGAACATCACGCATGGTTTTAGCAATAACAGAAGTATACTCTTAAAGTTAGGTAAATAACATGAACAATAAAATCCACACGCCAACAGAGGACTATGCAGAAGGAAGCGCACCAATTCATAGGATCTCTTTCTGGAACGTCATTGGCAGACATCAACTCGTAAGCCACAAGCTCTCTCATCTGGCCATCCGGTACTTTATACATGATCCAACAACCTGCAAGACTAATTTCAGTAACTAACAAATGAAAACACAAACTAACAGTTGGAAAGAACATACACAGGATACAGCAACCATACAAAATTCGTTGGTGATCCATCATGCTTTCACTATGATCTCACCATCAGAATGCCAAATGAAAAGACAGTCCTACAACTCTCATAGATAAGGTCATTTTACCTTGACCCCCATTTGGTTCCTCCCATTTGGTCTCACGAGTACCATCAAATGCTGCTGTGGCCTGAAAGTTCATCACAATAGTTTAATGACATAACATTGAGGTACGACGAGTAAAACTGTGAAGGAAGCTTACAAAGTCAAAGAGCAAACCACTACTTACAATTCCAAGAGGAAGTTCCTCACCACTTGCAAGAACCGAACCAGAGTGGATTCTATTAGATTTCAACAGTGGAAAGGACAGAACATCGCTACCGAAATGGTCACTCCGTCTAAGGTTATGGATCACGTCATCCAAAGCATCCAGAACTACAGGTAGTGCTAGCGAGGTTTTTACAGGGTCACCAGCCAGAGAGATGTCAATTTTCCCATCCACGTGTTCACACTTCAGAGAGAGTGCATTGAGTAACTTGCTGAAGGAAGGAAGCAACTGATGCACAAATGGTGGTGTCCCAATTGAAGCTGAATCAAGTGACACTCTCCTTGTTTTGAAGGGTGATTTCCTCGTCTTTTCTAAAAGTTCCCTAAAAGTCTCAAAAACTTCGAGAGCTCTAAGCTTAGCAACAGAGTTGTCTGCTAAGAGAGAGAGGATAGGAGAAAATGCATCATAGATTTTCGTTACATGCTCATCAAAGCAAACACGAACTGGGCAAGAAGAGCAACTCAAAGAGCCATTGTCATCTGGACCAATCTCTGATCTCGAGATGCGCCATTCCTTGTCCCCACTTTGCCTTCCAGGTAAAGATACCGAGGCATCATCTGCTGCATGAAGATCGCTCTCAATTGCTTCCATTTCCCTTTTCTCACGATCTTCGAGGGCAGAAAGCACCTCAAAAGTAAAATTTCTACGACATTCTTCTGTCAACTTAGCTAAAACAGCTGAAAGAGATGTCTCCGTGATCAAGTTTCGCCGTGTTAAAACCTGCATGTTAAACCAAGAAAGAAATAATTTGGCACAATCTATAGGATTCTCTCAATTACTCAACTCAAGTTACCCCCTCAAGGGTCATGACAAGTTACTTGCAAAATAAATATCAACGACCCATCTATTTTCAGGTGATGTGCTATTATTTAAAGGGTTACTTAGAGAATCTGCCTTTCCATACCATAACACAACATATGAGTATAAATCTTATGTTGGTGAAAATCTACAAGCAGAAAAACAAAATCTACCGTGGATGTTGGTGAAACTCCCAGTTAGGACCATATGCTGCTGAAAAGATAAATTACCTCATGCCACTTCCTTGTGTAGCGTTTTGTGACATCATAGATTCCATCTTTTGCTATCCCAAATGCATAATTCAATTTCTTATTCCACCTAGCATATTAAGAATGGAAAGCAAAAGTAGTTCTCTCAATATTGGAAAGCAAAAGTAGTTCTCTTAAACATTTTATAATGAGTCACAATCAAAGGGGAATCAAACGGCGTTACCCCTTTTCATATAACAAAGGTCTGTCATAAACTCCTTCACAAGGATCAAGATGCATCCATCTGCACAATCATGCACAATAGGAAATATTTGTGATTGTTGATTAAAAATCATGCTTCACACAAAGTGTGAACGAGTTGCAGCATGTTAATGACGTTTCTACCTTCCCAAATGTACTGAAAAGCACTCTGTCCACACATGATCAGTGAAATCTACAACCTACACAAGAACAAGAGAGCGAAGGGGGAAGAGCCATTAAGACCTCATATGACACAATAAATAATATAAGAAAGAGTGCCTTGACACATTACCATTTCGGAGATAGTGATGCAACCACAAATATGAAATGGCAAAATAAGTGATCTAAGCTTTAATTCATGCAAGTTCATATTGAGGCTAATTGGCTGATACAAAACACAACAAAGTGTGCCTTAACATAATATTATCTTGTAGATGATCCACCCAGAGCATGTAATGGCAAAGCAAACAACTTAAGGTTTAATTCACGTAAGTTCATACTCAAACCAATTTTTCTATTCAAATTTATCACCAGACCTATACCAAGTACATTTGCTGTACCAAATAACATAACATGCAATCAATCTTATTTATTTGAAGATTAAGTATGCATTTTGGCGGATTAATTTCTTATTTGGAAATAAAGAAGAAATTACAAAGTTTAGACCCACCGTATCATGAAGCCTGAAGGATTAAGGGGGGGAAAAAAGGAACTAACCAGACGGGTTTCATAACCAAAAGCACAACAGTAGAATGTAAAGCAGTTTGCCCACTCCCCACAACGGCCTCTTCTTGTCTCTAAGAGCTTCCAATAGAAAAAGAGGCAAAAAATTAGTTGTCTGTAGAGTACGATATTCTCTGATGGGAAAAGGGAGGACGCCAAAGAACTAATTTTTGTCGAGGTTACCAAACCAAAATACCTTCACTGGATCGTTGTATCTCGGAAAGCGCGTGATCTCTGAGCAGCGTGTGCAGCTAGAATTGGCAAAAGACAACAAAAAGAATAAGAAAGGCCAGTTTAGCAAAGGGAACCATAAAGCCAAGCATAACATCTAATATATTCACCAAGCTAATTTGGTTCAAATACTTTTGTCATCCAGATAGCTACAAATAAACATCTTGAATTCAAATCTTACAATTTTTTTTTTTTGGTTCTTTCCTTTTCTTTTCCTGAAGGAAATGTGCTCATAAGAAGGTAGCGGACTGGATAAGCACTTCTCCAATATTCAAATGCTAGCAGTCTATCACACTATGCCGATGGTTATTCCTGAATATGGGGTTTGACATTCGAACTTTGATGTACTCCAAGTCCAACATATTTTTTTGCCTTCCTAGTTCCTAGGATTTTGCATGAGTCAATTTTTTTACGTTAAAATCTTCAAAGTTTTGAAAACTAGATAAGGACATCACAGGTGTCATAACTTTCATACGACACTCACTTAAGTGTCATAATTTGTTTTTGGTCAATTAAGTGCCATGATTTCTCAAAAGATGTTCGCTTAAGTGCCGTGAATTCTTAAAATGATTACTTGAGTGTCACAACTTTTAAAAAACATTCATTACAAGTACCATGCCACGACAGATTTTCGGTACATGACGTAAAAGTTTCTTAAAAGGTATAGTACTCAAACGTTTTCTTTTTTTTTAGAACTCATTGCATTTAGTGATTGAATAGAAGTTATGACACTCAAGTTTACGTTTTTTAGAAGTTATGACATGCACGTGAGTGCCGTACGGAAGTTAAGATAGATGTGATATTCTTACGGTATATGCTCCAGCAGATGATCTTCAACCATGCTATTATTCTTTTCCTTCTCCTCCTAAACAAAATCTGCTTCTTAAATAGCAAAAACCTCTTGTTACTTTGAGAATGTTTTTGCTTATTTTCCCCGGAGAATATGTACTCCTCTATGAGTTACTATAAAAATGCAGATGAACTAATTCCCCAGCCATATAATATGTACATAAGGTTGCCAAGAGAACAGCGTATTTCAGGAAAGCACAAGTCTAAATTTTGAATAAAATCTAAAGTTGGCTGCATGATGATATTAAACAGGGAAGGTTTTTCTTCTTTATTTATTATTACTTTTTTTTTAGGGGAATGGGGGCTAATCAGATGGGAATAAGATAGTTATCTTTTCCTACCGGTAAATTTCAACGCGAGAACAGTCATAACGAAGTTCGGAAGGAAGCGGTGTGCCCATGCCTTGACCTAAAGTTTCTCCTCCACATCCTTCGCAAGGAGGAGCATTAACCCAGCTGCAAAAATAGACGAGTTCAGACCCCTCTTATATTCCAGTTTGGATATTAAATTTTTACAGGCAACAAGGATATAAGAACACAGGTTAGTAATTTATTCATAGTACTTTAAGGAACGCGAAATTCCTCTTTTGCACTTTTCATCATTATAAACCATGTTATAAAGGTAAGTATTCGATATTTCCCCCTCTTATTTTTTCAGCCTTCAATTTTTCTACCTGTCTTAAGATGATTATTCCTAACTCTGACATATTGTGCCTTAAATGACAAAGCTTTCCCTTTTCAACCGTCATGTCTGCCCATCATGCTCCTATAAAGATCACTAGACAACTATTTGCTTAAGCATGGCAAATGTAAAAAGCAAAGTCGCCATCCTGCAGTCCTGAATCAGAATTTAAACCTCATATCAAACAAAGGTGCAAAGCATGCTCTGGTTAATATAACTGGGATTTTCATAGTGCAACACGGGTGACATTTAGAGTATAATGTCTGATTTTTCTGAGAGGACTGTTTCCACTTAAGCATACAATAATGACATCTAGATCCTCAGTGCTGATCAAGATGACCATGGCGTCCAAAATTAAAACCCATGAAAAAACAAGACTTCTAGCGTGAACTCTGTCCATATATGTATTAGGGGTAAGAATGGTTCGGGTTGGGTCGGCCCACTCTCGAATCCTAGGACTAACCCGCACAGTGCTGATTCTCAATTTTTGGGACCGAGGACCGACCCTATTGAACGTGGGACCGAGGACTGGACCGACCTAGTGGGTTTGGTCCGATTCCAGGGTCAACTTGAGACCAATCGATAATTTATTTATTTCATTTTTTTGTACTCTTTGAAAAGGCAACCGAGGACCGGACCGACCCAATGAGTTTGGTTCGGTTCTAGGGTGAACCTGGGACCAACCGATAATTTTTGTTTCATTCTTTGTACTCTCTAAAAAGGCGAGCTAGGACTGAACTGACCCTTTGGGTTCAGTAACAAGCGAGGTCAGCTAAGAGAGGCAAGCGACGAGTGTTAAGTGGGGTGAGCGTTAAGTGTCAAGTAGGGAGCAACAAGTTAGTCGAGCATCGAGCGGCGAGCGACACGAGTGACCTAAAGCGAGTGAGGCGAGTATCAAGTAGTGAGTGGAGAAATTATTTCTTTCGATTTTAGCAAATTAAAGATTAATAGGACAAACAAGACAGAAGATAACGAGTACTATAGGAGGATGTCGTGAGAAGCTATTTATGTCATTTTGAATGCCGTGAGGACTCCTTATAAATTATGGCTGTTGATACCATAAAAGACATTAAAATATCTAAGTTATTAAGAAATAATGTAAAATTACTTGAACTTCTTACTAATGAGCTATTTAATGTTGTTGATGCCGTTTATTTTAGAGTTTTTTCTATATAAAAAATTATAAATAATATATTAGATATATAATATATATAGAATCAGGGTTGGTCTGGGTTGGACCGACCCTAAACTCCTAGAACTGAGGACCAATCCACACAATGATGGTTTAGAAATCCAGGACCAATGATTGACCCGGTTTTTTGGGAACCGGACTAGGATCAGCAGGATTGGGCCGGTCCAAAGTTGGTTCGGGATTGACCCTAGACGATGCTCACCCCTAATATGTATCACGAGCACTTCCCTGTACGCTAAATGAATAGTATGAAAAGCCCAGTGGTAGGAATACTTCAAAAAACTGTTGCACTATAATAAAAATAGGTGACGTAAACATGAAATGATGGAAAAACTCTTCAGCTGCGGTCGCACATCAGCAATCACTGCACAAGATATACACTATCCAGAATTTAGAAGAACTAAGCAGAAAAATCTAATGGACAACCGTTAAAAGCACCTGAACGAACGCTTGAACCAGTAAAGCAGCTGTATTAAGAAAGCATGATCCCGTTCACTTTTGGATGGTTTGAAGTTCCCCACCTGATCATATTTTAATTTACACTCATGAATGGCCAAAAGCAACAAAAATGCTCATTGTTTGCAAGAGAAAAACATCAGCAAATTGGTCCTTGAGGGTAAGCAAAATTACAATGCGGGTTCTCAAGGGCAAAATGAGGTCAAAGCAAAACCACACTACCCCTCTCACCTTGGCCAGAGGTACCAATGCCTTCTCCTCAAGCTCGTCTACAGGTACAGTCTTCCGAGCAGCCTCTTGGGCTTCAGGATCCTCATACTAAATAATTTCACGGCATCGATTCAGTCAAGCGGCCAATATCGTTCTCACCGACACGGACGAGAGAAAAAGAAGTACAGACACAGATTATTATTACCCCGCGAACTCGATCAATGTAAGGCCTCGATCTTTCCTCCATGTCAGCACTATCATCGCCCACGACAGACTGCTGCAACAGCAGTTCACAACTATCTGATGAGAATATTAAAATTGGAGCGGCGAATAAATTTCTCAAACGAAAAGCACAAAGTCGGCCGCGCCAATTTTCAGCAAACTTCAGGTGATGCCCGCGATCCAACAAATATCGAATCCTACCTGCAGCAATCGAGCCAGCTCCTCTACCAACTCGAGCAATTCGGCGCTGCTGCTGCCGCCGGCGCCCTGGTCCGCCGCCCTCTCCCCTTCCTCATCGATCGACACGACCGCGGCGAGATCGGAGTCCTCGGAGACGACCAGATCGTCACCGTCCGCGACGATCTGACGAAGGCAACAACAGCCAAAAAAAAAAAAAAAAAAAAAAAACACAAAAGACAAAAAACAAACAAAACCGAATGATCAGCCGCGATCGTACCTCAATCCCCTAACCCAATGCACTAACCCAGCTAAAAAAACAACGATTTTTCGGGACGATTCGGCGAGAGAGAGAGAGAGACATCGAGCCTGTCGTCGGTGTCGTAGTCGACTTCGTCGTCGGAGCCGTCGTGGCGGACCTGGTTCCTCCGCGCCGCCATCTCTCTCTCTCTGAGCTCCGATCTCCGTACAGGAAGGTATCGCAGAATGGGTGATGATGATGATGCTGATGATGAATGAGGAAGAAGAAGGAGTTCGTGGAATGCCTTTGGGGTCAAGTCAACGGTTGACTTGACATTGACCTGAGAGAGCCCCCAGGTCCTCCTCAGCACAGGAACACTTGAAGCCCAAAACAACAAAAAGAAGAAGAAGGGAAAGTAAAATTGGCATTTCATTCCTTTCTAATTTCAATTAATTTATTTAGAAAAAAGAGAGATATTTATGATCTTCGCAATAGAGAAACGGGCATATCAAATACTACGAGATTGGCTGTGATGAATCATGGGTTCTTTGCTTTTCGCAAGTTAATTCATGAGAATTGGCTTTGTTGGCACTGAATTGTGTTCATAGAAGAAGATGCAGAAGAAGAAGAAGAAGTGCTCATTTGAAATGAGCTTATGTGGCTCAAAAGCTGTTACCCTCCTCAGCACCTTCCCAAGGGCTTGAGTGAAGCATTGGATGGCTTCCATCAGGTAAAAGCTCATGAGGTTCACTTCACATTGTGTTGCTGGGACAGAAGATGCAAATGAGGAGAAGCCAGGTGGTCAGAAGAATGGGGTTGGTGCATGAGAATTGAGCAGGCCAAACCTACAAACAATCATGTCTTCTGCTCCTGTACCTTGCATCATTTCCTTTGGCCACTCTTTTCAAGTCTCATGGTTAGTCATTGGTTTTGCTCAAGAAAAGGAAAGGAGACAGGGATTTGCTTATATGGTATTTTGTCTTAGGAAACAGCTATTGTCATTTACCCCTCAGATTTAACTTTATGCTTGTCAGAATACATGGGAAAGAAGTAATCTGTCCCCGTCTGTTTTGATGTCCCTGGAAATGGATAAAGCATCGGTTCTTTGCATGTAATTTCCATAAAGTGGCTCCTTCTGCTTGAAGTAAAGAATGAAAGTTTCTCTTAGTTGAATCGGAATAAAGTCTTGACAAAGACCTCGTAGTGTGGCATTAACAGTTTGATCAGTCGCAAAGCCTACAGTGAGTGAAGTGCATTGACGAGGTCTTGCAAGCATTAAAAACGGCATTAGAACATGAGAAGGAAGGCTTGACTGCAAGTCCTGTGATGGCTAGGAGAACAAAGAGCAGCTGCAAAGTACACAAGCCTTCTGTATCCATTTATCGTACTTATCAGTCATTGCATTCCTGGAGTCTTCAAATCCTTGAACTGGGCAGCAGGACTGCGATTGTGAACCTCTTATGCTTAGCACTTCTTGCTTGGCAGAGGTGTGTTAGCAAACTTCCATGTCGCACGCATCACGCCCTCGTACGTTCTACCACCTGCTACTTCGTTGGTGGGCACAGCTCTCGAAATATCTTCCAAATCTTCTTCAGTGAGCTTTAATGTCAAGGAGCCTATGTTGTCATTTAAGTTCTTGATCTTAGTTGTCCCTAGCAAAGTTCACAGAAAACCAGTAAATATTCCATGAATTACATCAGAAAGGGCTTGTTTGATTCTGTTGTTTTTTCTTTCTTTTCTCACTGGTTTGCTTTCCCCCTTCTTTCATTTCTTTTTCCTTATTCTTTTTTTTTTTTTTTGGGGGGGGTGGGGGAACGCATGGTTTTTCTACATTTGCTGGATCTTTTTCACTTCATTAGAAGAGGACACTCCTTCATTCCTCTGCATGACATACACGGGAGTCATTCAACTCGAAATATAAGCTCTAGGGGACTCACCGGGGATGGGTATGACCCCGTTTCCTTGTTCAAGAAGCCATGCTAGAGCTAATTGAGCTGTTGTACATCCATGCTTCCTCGCGAGATCTTCAATCCTAGAGTAGATGATTTTATTCTTGTCCAGGTTCTCCTTTCTGAATCTGGGGTGCGTAAACTTTCAAGGGAGAGTTTTCTTGCATCAGTTGCTATAAATATATAAGTCCTCACTAGTCATTACTGAAAATTCCCTCGAGGAGATTGTGTCTACCAATGTCATAAAGATGTATAGAGGCTTACAAACCCAACAGAAAGATCACATGAATATTAACATAATCAAGATAAGACTGTACAACCCGTAAAGCCTTGAACAGCCAGTTTTCTAGTTCGACCAATGGTTCAATTAATTAACTGAAATTCATATCCAGATGACACATTTTCGCAGTATCATTGCATCCTTCCAGTTGAAATAGATGAATAGGACGTACCAGAGAGCTGACGGAAGGCAAGCTCTCAATAATAGCTTTGCCAGCAAAGAAGCCACGGCCGAGAGGACTGTACGTAACTATTCCAATACCAAGCTCCCTAGCAAGTCACACTATCAATCCATCAATTTCACATCAAAGTCAACGGTAGATGCACGATCAAACCAACAAAGTCTGGATGCCAATATACACTAACCTGCATAATGGAACTATCTCCTTTTCGATATCACGAGTCCAGAGAGACCACTCCATCTGTACAGCCGTAATTGGATGGACTACGTGAGCTCTTCTAATCGTGTCAGGGCTGGCTTCAGATAGACCAATGTACTTTATCTTTCCCTCTTCCACCAGTTTCTTCAATTCGTGCATCTATTGAACAGGAAATACATGGTTCAACACTTGTCTGTATTCGTCCTCAAGGAACCAATCACCGAAATACTACTATACAGAGCGAATGATCACGCAAAATGCTAGAAAAGAAGTATTCAGCCAATGTAGTTAGACAACAAAAAAGGGTACTTACAGTTTCTTCTATGGGAACTGATATGTCAACTCGATGTTGATAATACAGATCAATGTATTCCACATCGAGGCGCTTCAAACTAGCTTCACAACATGACCGCACATATTCAGGGGTGCCCCTAACTACCAAGTTGGAAAAGTCTAATCTCACTATACCGAACTTTGTGGCTAGCTGAATGTTTTCTCTTGGGAGTTGCTTCAAGGCCTATAAGAAAATTACAATCAAATTGACTACGAAGAGGATCGGATCCACAAGAAGCTGCAAAGTAAAACCAGAAGCATCTTCATCTTCAATTCATATGTAATTGCATCATAATTCATCAAACCAACCTTGCTAAATGGAGGAAAATTGGTGTCCATGAAAGCAAAATAGAAGGGAAACATCACCGGAGGGCAATAATGCCTTCCTTCTTTACTTTTTTTTTTTATCTATTTCCATAACTAAAATGAATCAACACTGAGCAGAATAGCGAATTTATAAGCCTTTTGAAACAATAGTGCCCGCATAAAAACAGGGGTGGAAAAGCATCTCATCTTTAGTACCTCAGCCTCTCTGGAAATACCAAATACTGAGCTTGAGATCATAGGCGCACAATAACTGGCATGGCAACGTACGAGGCCAATGAAGCACAATGCCTATACGGGGATAACACTGTACCTTTCCGACCAGAACTTCATTAGCATTTGCTCCATACGAATCGGCTGTGTCGAAGAACGTGATTCCCTTGCTATAAGCTTCCTTTATTATCGCAATGCCGTCCTCATCGGAAAGTGGAGCGTTGTAGACACCACTCAAGCCCATACATCCGAACCCCAACTTAGATACCTGAACAAAAACAAAGTCGAGAGTGATCAGCACTCTTGTGCCTTCAATTACAGGCCATAAGCTCGAATCGCACAGACATAGAACATGAGGAGAGTAATCTTTTCCCCATGGTTCCAGAAGCTAACAAAGTATCAAAATAAATTCTGAACCATTCACTGACAATCCCCAGATACATTTACCAGCCAGAGACCCCCAAGGATGTAGACACAGTTCAGCATTCTCATTTTATAGTAGAAATTTAATGAACAAAAAGAGCAAGCAAGACCGAGCAGCTCTTGGAGAAACTTAATGGGCATGGGCATTCAAAGATTTGGGATTGGGTTCTGATTAAATTCACCTCCAGTCCTTCGCTTCCCAGCTTCACTCTTGGAATCTCCAATCCTGCCATTTATTTTCTCCAGTCCTTCGCTTCCCAGAGCATGTGCGATCTTAGATAGGCCAGTTTGATGTGTTTTGAATTTTAGCTTCTCCGGATTGGCTCCTTTTGGAGGTAGAGTATACGTTATCCTCAATGCATTTCCATCCATTAACTTTTAGGATCAGTCACTTCATTCAAATATCCGGGGTCACTTTATGGATATTTTAAGACTCTGATGAGTCACTGACAACTTTTCTAATAATGCAGGAAAGAGGGATACTGCAAAACTTGAAATAGTACATGGACACTTTTCAATGTAAAAAGGTCAAGAAGGTCAGCTTACACCACATTATTTTACCCATTTTGCTTGTCGTACTAAAACGTTGTGTGTACCTATATTTTTCCCATGGAGAATTGTGTTACGTCCGCTTCTTTGAGCCATTGAGGAGTAAATAAACTCGCTCTCGCCAGGCCTCAATATTTCTCATTGCCTAATTGTATGTCAATTTTACGCTTTTTAACTCAATCGAACCTTTGGATTTTCAATAGACAATTGGTAATAATTTTCTTTTTCCTTGGTGCTTTAGATTTGAAGCAAAAGCTCTCTCAACTACGGTACAATGTGCACACCTACTCTCTTTTTTCCCCAATAATTGATGAATCATAAGAAAGATCATCAACTTGAATTCTCAATTTATCACGTGCAAATAGATCTAGATTGAAGAATTGGGGACAAGGTATTGTTTACTCTTTTCTTTTGCTGGTGAAGGACTAATGCCTGGTACCTGTTTTCTAATGACTTAAGCTTCAAGCTTACGCATTTCAACAATTGATATTGAAGATCACCTCAACCATAACTTCCTCATAAGACCCTGTAAAGCGGTAGTATCGCTTTCATTGCAAAGCTGAGCCATGATTAAGTTGAACTGGCATCTATCTACATCTTGATGTTGAAGCTCGAGATTGGATTTTGCCTAATGAAACGTTGCTCAATGGAGGGGAGATCATGGGAAGGTCATTCAAGCATAAAAAAAGAGCGACAGAAACATGAGATAGAAGGCTGGATATATGAGCATAATCCTTGAGACAACAGTGAGAAGAAAGGACAGTGCCAATAAGTTTGCAGGTCTGCTCTAATCTAGAATAGGGCGGTCCACAAATGCTTGAATAGGGCGGCCATGAACGCAATCTTGTACTCGCTATGCTTAGACCTTCTGACGAGGCAGGGGTGTGTTGGCACACTTCCATAATGCATGAGCCACGCCGTCGTATGCTCTGCCGCCTGCCACCTCGCCGGTGGGCACGGCATTGGAAATCTCTTTTAAACCTTCTTCAGTGAGATTCACTTTCAAGGAGCCTATGCTGGAATCCAAATTCTTGATCTTAGTTGTCCCTAGAGAAGTAAAAAGAAAAATCCGTCAAACAATTCCATGAGTCTCATCGGATGCACTTCTTGACTACATAATCCTATGCACATAAGTCCTACAAAATCCTATGCACTTCTTTCGCGCTCAAGGAGCCTATGTTGTCATTTAAGTTCTTGACCTTAGTTGTGCCTAGCGAATTTCACAGAAAACCAGTAAACGTTCCCAGGAATCACATCACAAAGAGTTTGTTTCACTCTGTCGTTTCTTTTCTCACAATTACTGATTTCCCCGTTCTTTAATTTATTTTCCTTCATAATTTTTTTTTTTTTGGTGGATTCAGAATACATGGTTTTCCTGCAAATATTTCTCTAAGGACCACTTCACCATTTTCTGGATATTCTTTTTAGCTTCATTAGAAGAGTACACTCTCTTCACACTACCTCAAAACATACATGAGTCATTCAACTCAAAATACAAGCTATAGAGAGGACTCACCAGGGGTCGGTACAGCCTCGTTTCCTTGCTCAAGAAGCCATGCTAGAGCTAATTGAGCTGTTGAACATCCACACTTCCTCGCAAGATCTTCAATCCTAGAGTAGATGATTTTATTGTTGTCCAGGTTCTCCATTTTGAATGTAGGATGCGTAGCCTTTCAAGATGGGGTATTCTTGCATCAGTAACTAAATACATAGTTCCCCTTGAGTCACAAATCGAGGAGATTGTGTTTTGCAATTTCATAAAGATGTATAGAGGACTTATAACACCAACAGAATGATCACCTGCAACAAAATAAAGAGAAGATTATGGCCAGCTTTGTAGTTCAACTAGTGGTTCAGTTATTTGACTGAAAGTCATATCCAGAAGATTACTTTTTTGCAGTAACATTACATTCTTCCAATTGAAACAAATGAATAGGACATACCAGAGAGCTGACTGAAGGCAAGCGCTCAAGAACAGCTTTGCCAGCAAAGAAGCCACGGCCAAGAGGACTGTACGCAACAATTCCAAGACCGAGCTCCCTAGCATGTCACACCATCAATGCATCATTTTCACATCAAAGTCAAACTAAATGACCAAAGAACGCTGAAGAAAGCTATTTCATTATAGCAGCCGAACTTAAGTTGAGGGCATTATGGAAGTCCACGGGGTCGGATATAGGATTGCTCGAAATGAAAAATCAAAAGTTGTTTGAGATTTCCGTATCCTGTGCTAAACGTAGACACACGAACAAATTTATAAATTCTAGATGCTATTGTAGACTAACCTGCATAATGGAACTATCTCCTCCTCAAAATCACGAGACCAGAGAGACCACTCCATCTGTACAGCCATAATTGGATGCACTTTGTGAGCTCTCCTAATCGTGTCAGGGCTGGCTTCAGATAGACCAATGTACCTTATCTTTCTCTCTTCCACCAGTTTCTTTAATTCGTGCATCTACAGAACAGAAAATACATGGTTCAACACTTATCTGTATTCGTCCTTGAGGAACCCATTTGATTATTTACTTCAATCAAACCAATCACCAAAGGACTATTGTACAGAACAAATCATCATGTGAGGTTAAATAGATAGTCCAGATGTACTCAACCCAATGTACTCAGACAACAGATGCGGTACTTACAGTTTCTTCTGTGGGAACTGCTGGGTCAACTCGATGCTGATAATACAGATCAATGTATTCCACACCAAGGCGCGCTTCAAACTAGCTTCACAACATGACCGCACATATTCAGGGTCGCCGTTGACTACCAAGTTGGAATAGTCTAATCTTACTATACCGAACTTTGTGGCTAGCTGAATGTTTTCTCTGGGGAGTTGCTTCAAGGCCTAAAAGACGATTACAATCATATCGAGTTCGCAGAGCATCAGATGATGTCAAGAAGCTGTGAAGTAAGACCAGAAGCACCTCAATCTCCAACTAAAATATAATTGCATGATAGTTCATCAAATCAACCTTGCTAAATGGAGAAAATTTGGTTTTTTTTTAAAGCAAAAATAGAAGGGAAACATCACCAGAAGGCGACAATTCCTTCCTTCTTTACTTGTTTTCTCTATTTCCAAGTCTAAAATGGACCAACATTAAGCAGAAAAACGAATTTATAAGCTTTTTAAAACAATGGTGCCCACATAAACACGGGGGTACAGAAGCATCTCGTCCTCAGTACCTCAGCCTTCCTCAAGATGTATACAGTAAGTATCCTCTCTTCCGGTTCATCAAATGAAAAGGAATGGAAAAAATACTGAGCTTAAGATCATAGGTGCACGATAACTGGCATTATAAGGTCACATATACGTTCGGCCAAACAGAAAAAGGTCACAGATACGCAATGCTTTTCCCGAATGTACCTTCCCAACCAGAACTTCATTTGCATTTGCTCCATACGCATTGGCCGTGTCGAAGAATGTGATTCCCTTGCTATAAGCATCCTTAATTATTGCGTCCTCATTGGAAAGTGGAGAATTGTACATGCCACTCAAGCCCAGGCATCCAAACCCCAACTTAGATACCTGAAGGCAAACACCTGCCAGGAGTGATTAACATTTTTGTGCCTTCAGTTACAGGCCATAAGTTCAATGGACATAAACATACAATATGAGACAACTACTCTTATTCCCATGGTTTCGGAAGCTGGAAAAAGGTATCAAAATGACCTCTGAACCATTTACTGACAGTCCCCAGACACATTTACTAGAGGGAGACCCACCAAGGGTGTAGATCAGAGTTCAGCATTCTCACCTTACAGTAGAATTTAACGAACAAAAACAGTAAGCATAACCTAGCAGGTCTTGGCTTCCCAGCTTCACTCTAGGAATCTCCAATCCTGCCATTTATTTTCTCAGCTTTTGATTTGAGTTTCTTTTTCTGCTCCTTCTGGAGGCAGAGCATGTGTTATCTTCTTCTTCTTCTTTTGTTCCGGATAAGTTTTCTTAGATAGCTCAGTTTGATATGTTTTGATTTTTAGCTTTTCTGGATTGGCTCCTTTTGAACGGTACATGGAGATTTTTCATTGGAAAAAGGTTAAGAAGTTCAACTTACACCACATGATTCAATCCAAAGTACAATCATGCAAAAGCATTTTACCCTTCACGTGTATTTGTTAGAGTGAAAGTACTTTTCGAAAATTACTTTTCTGAATTTTCACCCATTTAGTTCGCAAAAAATATTTAACCAACTAAAAACACTTTCCAGTCAATGATACAAAATTAGGAAAGCGAATTCCTAAATCTAAGGAGGTGAAAATGCTTTTGGGAATTCCTCCTTCTTTAATATTTTTTCTTTTTTTTTTCTCTCTTTTTTTCTCTTTTCTTTCCTTTTATTTCTCCCTCTGCCAAAACCAATTGCTACGCCTCAATGATGGCTAGTGACTGGCCATAGGTGTGGGCCGACAAGGCTCAACTTCGCCAGATCTAGCAACTCGACCTTGCCGAATTTGGTGAGGTCGAGCCTTGCTTGTGACCTATCATTAGCCGCAGTCCTTGACTGGCGATTGGCAAGGGAAGAAGGACAAAGAAAAACAAAGAAGAAAAGAACAAAAAGATTAAAAAATTATTTAAAACGTTAATTTTTCTTTTGCTTGAGATGAAGTCATGAGAATGAAATAATTTTCCAAATGAGATTCAAATATCATAAAATATTTTCAGTCATATATCATTAAATGAAGGAAAACTAATCATTTAAAAAAAAAAAATGATTTGTTAATATTTTCCTTTATCATTAAGTTATCCCCTCAAACAAACATACCCTAATTGTGGTACTAAAACACTCCGTACACTTTCATGTCTCCTGCGAAGAATACATGTGAATTTTCCATCACATCCACTTGTTTCGAGTCTTTGAGGAATAACGAAACTTACTCTCCCAAAGCCTCAATATAATTTCATTACCTAAGTTTTTTCAATATTCTTCACTGCCAAATTGCAAATTAGGACCGTGGAGGCTCAGGTATTTTTGTTGCCTTACCTCACCTATGCTTTATCAAGGAATTTCCATTCTTCCACTCGTTTGAAGATGAGTCATGATCCGACTGAACTGGATATACTAAATAAAGCAGTCTCCCATGCCAAACTTCAGCAAAATAGATTCGCCTAAAAAGAGAGAGGAAAGAATAATGATAATCCGAAGCTCAAGAGGACTGCTTGCAACTATATCACTACAAGAAAATTTAGTGCATTAAGGGTGCGTTTGATAATCATTCCACTCATGGGAACAATTTTTTTATTAGAAATAATTCTTTTTTACTCTGTTCTCATGAACAAATTTTATACATTTGGTAACTGCTCAAAATTCTGAGGATAAAATTGTATTTGGCACCGTTCTTAAAATTTATAAGTCAAATCATTTTCTTCTAATTTTTAAATAGTTTTATTACTTCTTTTCTTTTTTTCTTTTATCTTCTTCCTCAGCGGGTTGTCGGAAGAGCCAGCCACGCCTTGCTGGCCAAGCCTTGTCGATGGCTAAGGGTGCGTTTGGCAACTGGTGAAATAGTGAAACTTTTTATTCTTTTGTTCTCGAGAATAGATTTGGAATAAAAATCCGTTTGGTAAAATTTTTATTTCCGAGAATAAATTTCTATTTTTTGTTTCGGAAATAGATTTGGAATAGAATCAAAAAGTAAAAAAAAAATGTGATTCTTTGTTCCCGGGAATAATTTTAGAATCAAGCCAACTTTTTTTTTCTTTTTCTCTTATTTCTTCTTGTTCTTCTTCCCTCTCTCTTCTTCTTCAAAACGCCGCCGTTTGCCGATGAAGGGTTGGGTGAGGTCTCGCCAGGCCAGGGCGAGGTCCGCTTAGCTTGCTGGAGGCTCGCCCGGGCCTCCCTTGGCCACAAGTGAGCCTCGTCTGGCCGGGTGAGGCTCGACTCAATCATGATTGGGCGAGGCTCGGTCTCGCCTAGATTTGACGAGGCCGACCTCGTGGTGGCTCTGTGAGATTGAGCCCCGCCAACGGTGGAGCCAAGGCTCAGTCGAGCCTCACTTGGCTATCGACGAGACTCGATCGATGATGCATGGCCTCGCCGAGGGCCAACGACGCTTTGGCGAGGTCACCGACTCTTGTCTAGCCGGTCGTTGATCATCCCAAGGCCAACAACCAACAAACCTTGAAGAAGAATAAGAGAAAGAAAAGAAAAAAAGTAATAAAAATTATTAAAAAATTAAAAGAAAATTATTTGGATTAGAAATTTTCATAATGATACTAAATGCAATTTTATTTCAAAAATAAAAATTTTAAACAGTTAGCAAATGGCTCAAAATGCTTACAAATTATTCTTGGAAACAAAATAAAAAAATTATTTATGATCAAAAATTGTTTTCAAAAACAGAATAGTTATCAAACACGTTCTAAGCAAGCCTTCGGTGAGCTTGTTTGGACTCACCCAACCGATCGCTAGTGACCGGCGATCAACGACCGGCGATGGTGGACGGTAGTGGTGGCGGTGGCTGAATTCGGCGGTGGTGGAAGAAGAGAAAAGGAAGAAAAACAAGAAGGAAAGAAGAAGAGAAAAGAAAAGAGATTCAATTGGCTTGATTCTAAAATTGTTCTTGAGAACAACGAATTAACTTTTTTTTACTTCTTGATTTTACTCCAAATCTTTTAATGGGAACAAAAAAATTACCAAATAAATTTCTATTCCAAATCTACTCCCAAGAACAAAAAAAAAAAAAGAAACAAATACCATTTAGTCGGTTGCCAAATGCACCCTAAGTAAGGTGAAATTATTGTCAACGAGTATTGTACAATGAGTCCTGTTTGATTATCCTAGGATAACACAGCAGCAGTTCTTCGCTTTTCTTTGTTTAATATGGCTCCTTTGACAGTAAGAAGAGTCGAACTTCCTTTAGAATTTAAACCAAAATGTGTTCGACATCATATATTGTTGGTGCCAGACCTGCAGACCTTGCCACTGAACCATAAAAAACAAAGCGGAGAACAAGATTCCGCATAAATCTTATCTAGCTGACGATTGATGTACTAGCTGCAGACTAAAATTTCCTAGGTGAAACCACTTCTTCCCAAACAGGACGGTAAACAACAAGATCTTGCAAAACTGGAAATGCTTCACACTCCGAAAATAAGGCAAGGCATGTTATTTTTATGCTTTAAGGGGAGAGAGAGAAAGGGATAGAAGTGCTCTCCCAATGGGCACGGCATCTTTATTTCAATGTCATAGGAGCAGAAGCATTGCCAAAGTTCATAAGTCATCTTCTCGTTTTCTCTATCAGTGCTCACATGCTTCATTATTGCACAGTCGACAAATGCTTAAATAGACCGGCCAGACTTTGAAATTCTAGGGCTCAGACTTTCTGAGTTGGTGGAGGTGTATTGGCAAACTTCCAAGTCGCATGAACCATGCTCTCGTAGGTTCTACCACCGGCTACCTCACTGATGGATACAGCATCAGAGATCTCCTTCAGATCTTCTTCAGTAAGCTTTACTTTTAAAGAGCCGATATTGTCATCCAAGTTCTTGATCTTAGTTGTCCCTGGAGATAGGAAAAAGAAAACAGCAAACATTCCAAGGAATCATATTTGAAGTCACTTTGATAGCATCTGCTTGAAACAAAGATGATATAAATCCATGTCTTTCTCGGCAATTCATGGGGCCATATAGACCCATGAATAGCCTGCGTGGTTTTCATATGAAACAGCAACACAATTGCTCATTTTTAACCTTTCAAGAAAGTCTACACTGCAGTTACAATCATACATGTGGCAGAATTTAACTTGAAGCAGAAGGTTATCATATAGAGGGCTCACCAGGGATTGGTACAACCATGTCTCCTTGTCCATGAACCCATGCTAGAGCTAATTGCGCAGGGGTGCATCCATGTTTCTTCGCAAGGCTATCCATCCGAGTATAAATGTTTTTGTTCTTATCCAAGTTCTCCTTTTGGAATCGAGGGTGCGTGGACTTTCAAAGAGAACATGGGCATTAGTATCCGTGGAATATAGTTTTTGCAAAGAGGGTTGTCATTCAATCACCCAGTGCAAAGATTGTGCTTTGATTGTCCAATATTAATCCCTAGTTTTGCAACTAATAAAGCCTCAGTTTTCTGCTCCACCATGTTTACAGAATTCAGAACATAATTTTTGGGGCAAACACAATCTGATCCCAAATTAACTGAAGCAAAATATTGTCTAAAAAAGTCAGAGCATTTCCACCGAAGGCTCAAGAAATGGAGCTTGAAACAGACCTTCTATGCCAAATGAAATGGCTACATACCAGAATGCTGTTTGAAGGCATACTTTCAACGATAGCTTTGCCACCAAAAAAGCCACGCCCAAGCGGACTGTAGGGAACTATTGCAATACCAAGCTGCCTGGCATTTAGCAACATCCAGACAGCATTTGTAGATCAGGAAATATTATGAAGAGTTTCGACACAGCATATGCAGCTGCAACATGAAGTTGTTTGAGAGCTCATATAGCAGACCAATATAGCATGATTTTTTGGGGGCTAAAGGACGACAAACGAACGAATTAATAAAGTAAAGGATACTATTGTGGACTAATTAACCTGCATAATGGAACTATCTCCTCCTCAATATCACGAGTCCAAAGAGACCACTCCATTTGTAATGCTGTAATGGGATGAACTGCATGAGCTCGTCTAATTGTATCTGTGCTTGCCTCAGACAGTCCAATATACTTTATTTTCCCCTCTTCCACCAGTTTCTTAAGTTCTCCCATCTATGTACCAGGAAATACATGGCTTCAGATGATATGTAATATAATTTTCCGATAGAAAATCCAAAGAAGGGGTGCCCAAGAAAAAAAATTGCAAAAGAAGCACTTACAGTTTCTTCAATGGGAATTGATGTGTCCACTCGATGCTGATAATACAGATCAATGTAGTCCACACCTAGGCGCTTCAAACTAGCTTCACAACATGATCGCACATATTCAGGGGTACCCTTAACTACCATCTTAGTAGCTTCCATTCTTACTATACCAAACTTTGTGGCCAGCTGAATATTTTCTCTTGGGAGCTGCTTCAAAGCCTAAATTGCATCACAATGTCATTAAATCAAGCTAGCAATATGAGGATCAGATTTCCTATCTCTAGAAAAACCAATTAGGAGGAGAACATTTGTCCAAGGCAAACAATTTCTTCTTTTCCTTCTTTCTCTCACTGTCTTTGATTACATGACCAAAGAAGTGATCTGAGAAATCTGAGAAGGGTTAGGTTTGTAATATAATAAGGGGAGAAGCTAAATTAAATCCCACATACCTAACCCTCCCTCAGGATGTAACCTCTTTCAGGCTCGTCAAAAATAGGAAAGAAAAAGATGCAGAGTCTTTTTCAGTGAATTTGATCGTAAGTGGAAGAAAACTGACTTTTGGTTATGAGATACAAACAGGATGAATTGGTTCAACCAATTGATTCGTAACAAGAAAAAGTCACTGCTTATGCAGAGATATGTACCTTTCCCACCAGAACTTCATTAGCACTTGCTCCATACACATCAGCTGTATCAAAGAAGGTGACTCCCTTGCTATAAGCATCCTTAATTATGGCGATGCCATCCTCTTCAGAAAGTGGAGAGTTGTAGACACCACTCAAGCCCATGCATCCAAAGCCCAACTTCGATACCTGGGGCAAAAATAATAAGGAGCTTACCACTTACCATTTCTCAGAACATGTATTTTAGGCAAAAGACAGTTCATATTTTCAGTCTCAACGTTACCAGTAAAGTTCTAAAACTTCAATGTAGGGTGGGATATAAATGTGTCATGGCACTAGCTATCTCGACTAGCAGATAAGTCCTGCTTGACTTGATTCCTTTGGTATATGAGAGCTTAATTACCAAATTGCATTGACCTCGAACTTCAAAATGCTTAGGGCGAGCAGCTAACAAACTCGGTCGAGTAGTTGGATATTTGAGTTTTCCAGTTATACATAAAAGATGTATCGATCGGACTTTTAAGAACATGAGTTCATTCTCAAGCTCAATGACTTTAACCTGAGCTTAGACTAAATCGAGTCAAGAATAGTAGAGCATATCAAATTCTTTATTAAATGAGCTCAGGTTCTTGAAAAATCAAGCTAGATCGAGCTCAAGTCAAGTGTCCAGACTCCAGCCTCCAACGCTCGAGTCAGGTCGAGTCAAACTCGAGCGCACCTAAACTGTCTCAAGTTGACACGGCTAGAGCATATCAAATTCTTTATTAAATGAGCTCAGGTTCTTGAAAAATCAAGCTAGATCGAGCTCAAGTCAAGTGTCCAGACTCCAGCCTCCAACGCTCGAGTCAGGTCGAGTCAAACTCGAGCGCACCTAAGCTGTCTCGAGTTGACACGGCTGGATCGGACCTCTATTTCCATTGTGGACACAAACAAGCAATCAAACACCCAACTTCAGTGCTATCGCAAAAACCCCCCATTGTATCGATAAAATGCCCAGCAGAGGATTCTACTCATTACCCACGGCTCAAGTTCAAAACTTCCATGAAGCCTCTGCTCTGTGTCGTGTCTTCCTTTTGTTGCGTATTAGGTTTTGTAAGAGGGATGCGAATTCTGTCGCTGATTGGGCAGCAAGAGCCCACAGCAAGGGCTGCCTCTTCCCATCGTGGGCCGTTTCCCCTCCACCTCCCCTCTATGACTTGCTTATTTCGGATATTATAGCAGCGGATTGTAATTTACCCTTCTATCTATAATACTTATCTTTCGATCAAAAAAAAAGTTCAAAACTTCCACGCATAAATCCAGCACCCACTTCCCAAACCACCGAAAAATCCCATAAAAAAATCAATGCGATCTACACATTTTCTACAGATAAACCGTCATCAAAAAGCACAGCAACAAAATGCATAGCCCTTTCAGTACACGCAGAATCAAGAAAGACAGTTGATCATTTCTTGGAAATTCTTGTAATGGGCACTGGAAAAAGATCTGGGATTGCGTTGATTTTTACCTCCAGTCCTTGGCTTCCGAGCTTCACCCTTGGAACCTCCACTCCTGCCATTATTTTTCTGTCAGGTGTGCTGATTTTTCTCCTTCGCTGTTTTGATGGTTTCGGTGTTCAGTTGTGTGGAGTGTATATATGTTGTCCTCAGAGCAGAGACGGTACGACAAGTTGTAGTTCCAAGCTTCCATCTGGAATGGACTTTGCCACAGAGGCATGACGCATGCCTATACGTCATTGCGATCAAAGCTCGTAGAGGTTTCCTATTTCTCTTTCCCTTTCGTTTTGAAGAGGAAAAAAGTCATGAAAAATCTTGAATTTTATCCAAAGTGACATATTTACCTCAAATTTTTTTTTTGTAATGTAAAACCCTAAACTTTACCAACAATGATACATTTACCCCAAACTTTTTTTTGTGACACAAAAAACCCTGAATTTTTGTTATGTGATACATTTATCCCCAAATTATAGGGCATTTTGGTCTTTTTATTTTTTAAAATTTTTTTCTTTTTTTTTTCTTGGGGAAGCTGGCGTCCGGCGAGGGCTGCCCTCACCGGTGTCGGGCGAGGGTCACCCTCGCCAGCGTCGGGCTAGAGCGGCCCTCACCGACGTCAAGCGAGGGCCGCCCTCGCCAAATCTGGGGAGGGCCATCCCCACTCGACACCAGCGAGGGTGTCCCTGCCCTCGCCTGCGTCGGGCGAGGGTGTCCCTACTCTCACCGGCATTGGGTAGCCCTCGCTGCGTCTGGCGAGGACGACCCTCGCCAGATCTGACGAGGGGTGCCCTCACTTGACGCTGGCGAGGGCGACTTGCCAGATGCAGGCGAGGGTGACCCTCATCGGATGCTGGCTTCCCTCTGCCATGGCCGGCGGAGGGAAGAAGAAGAAAAAAAGAAAAAAAAAAGAAAAAGGAAAAAACATAATAAAAAGACAAAAATGCCCTTGATTGGGGTAAATGTGTCACGGTTTGAAAAGTTTGGGGTTTTTCACGTCACAAAAAAAAAAAATTTGGGGTAAATGTATTACTTTGGGCAAAGTTTAGAGTTTTTCGTGGCTTTATCTTTCGACTTTTTATTGACATTCTCGTTTCAGTTCAAAAGGGGGAAAAATGCCACTTCTAAATTTTAACGCAACTTCACATATTCCGTTCGCTTACCCTCAATCAAAATACTTTAAAATGTATGCTTTTGACTTTCTCATCAAAATTTTAAAATAAATTATAAGAAAGTAAACAACATTTGGGAAATGAAAGCTTTGGAAGTTACCGATCCAAAAGAAATGAAGTGCGTGAATTGTAAAATTTTCGTTTGATTAACTGTAAAAATTGATCCAGACAAATCGATATGTACTATGATACTCTTTGAGGTCTTTTGCAATAAATCTACTTTTTCTCTAGCAACAAGTGCCATGATGCATGAGTGCTCCAAAACTCTACTAATCACTATGTTGTTTAACTTGGTTTATAATGGAAATTTGTTCTTTCATTTTTAAGTTGACACTAATTTATCATGCAAGAGATCATTTCATTTTTCCATAAATCGAAGATACAGAAAACGGGCTCAATTACACTAAAGTCATTAGTGT
Organism: Eucalyptus microcorys; assembly: GCA_014182515.1. NCBI lineage: Eukaryota > Viridiplantae > Streptophyta > Magnoliopsida > Myrtales > Myrtaceae > Eucalyptus > Eucalyptus microcorys. The sequence goes on along the minus strand of CM024569.1, from coordinate 43,586,327 downwards.
CTGTTTACTACCTTTTCCGTCATTTTGAAAATGTTTTTATTATGTGATTATCTTCATTTTTCATTCTTAGGCAGATCCACCTAAATGACCATGCATCGCAAATTCACACAAGAACATTCAATAACAAAATAGTCCAAACATGATAAAAGCCACATAAAATGAGATGCGAAAATGGAAAACTCGATACAATATCAAACAAAGAATATATATGGCCATGTTATTAAGTTTCGGATAGTACCCCGTGAACTCTTACATGCGATTACTCTTATTTGAATATCACCGACGGAGCACTAATATAACAAAACATGAATTAAATCCAAGCCGTACCATACAACTCTAAGCTAAATGCAACTTTCATTTCTTTATCATCATGCAACTTCCGCTGCTCCAACAATGTATTTAGACGACAAATCATCATGTAACTTCCATTGCCCGGCATGTTATGTTAATGCTTTAAGGGGAGAGAAGTGCTCTCTCCAACGGGCATGGCACATTTACTTTGTTGCCATAGGAGCAGAAGCATTGCCAAAGTTCACGAGTCATCTTCTCATTTTCCCTATCAGTGCTCACATTGCACAGTCGACAAATGCTTAAATTGCCCGGCCAGACCGTGAAATTCTTGGGCTCAGACTTTGAGTTGGTAGAGGTGTATTAACATAGCAGTCTTCCAAGTCACTTCAGTCATGCTCTCGTAGGTTCTACCTCTGGCTACCTCATTGACAGGTACAGCGTCAGAGATCTCCTTCAGATCTTCTTCGATAAGCTGTAGTTTGAGAGAGCCGATATTGTCATCCAAGTTCTTAATCTTAGTTGTCCCTGGAGTTATAAGAAAACTAGCAAACATTCCACGGAATTATGTTAGAAGTCACTTTGAGAGTATTTGCTTAAAACAAAGACAGTAGAAATGCACGACTTCTTCCCGGCAATTCTTAAGGCCACATTTTTTATACACAACAGGTACTTGATGGATTATTTTTTGTACTTTTCAAAAAGTCCACAACACAGTAACAATCATACAAGTAGAAGATTTATCTACTAGAGGACTCACCGGGTATTGGAACAACCATGTCTCCTCGCCGAAGAACCCATGTGCTAATTGTGCTGGTGTGCACCCATGTTTCTTGGCGAGTTTATCCATCTGAGTATAAAGGTTTCTGTTCTTATCCAGGTTCTCCCCTCTGAATCGAGGGTTTGTGGCCTTTCATAGAGTACACGGGCATTAGTCTCCGTGGAATATAACTTTTGTAAACTGGGCTGTCATTCAATCACCAGTGAGAAGATTGTGCTTTGAATGTCCAATAAAAATCCACTGTGTTGCGACTAATAAAGCCCTAGTTTTCCGCTTCTCCCATGGTTTATAGTAGTTATATTCAAAACATACTTTGTGGTGCCAACAATTTTTTTTTCTTTTTCCACTTTTAAAGAATCGAAATAGTGTCTTCAAATCACAGAGCATTTTCGTTGAAGACTCAAGAACTGGAGCTTGAAAAATGAAACTTTTATACCAAATGAAATGGCTACATACCAGATTATTGTCTGAAGGCAAATCTTCAATGACAGCTCTGCCACCAAAAAAGCCACGGCCAAGCGGACTATATGGAACTATTCCAATACCAAGCTCAGTGGCATTTAGCAACATCAAGACAGCACTTTTAGATTAGGAAACATTATAAAGAATGTCAACACTGCACCTGTGGCTGCAACATAAAGTTGCTTGATTGGTCATATAGAAGACAATATTGCGCGATTTCATGGGCTAAAGGGATATATACTCCTAAACTTTTTTTCTTACCCCAAATAAAACGAAGTAAAAGATGCTACTGTGGACTAACTAACCTGCATAACGGAACTATCTCCTCCTCAATATCACGAGTCCAGAGAGACCACTCCATTTGTACTGCCGTAATGGGATGAACCGCATGAGCTCATCTAATAGTGTCCGGGCTCACCTCAGACAGACCAATATGCTTCACCTTTCCCTCTTCCACCAATTTCTTAAGTTCTCCCATCTATGTACCAGGAAATGGATAGCTTCAGATGGGGTGGAATATAATTTTCAAGAGAAAAATCAATCACCAGAAGACACAGGATGGTAAACATGCACAAGAAATGCAAAAGGGGTACCCAAAGAAAAAAATTGCAAAAGAAGCACTTACAGTTTCTTCAATGGGAAATGTGTTGGAAGATATGCAAGTTGCCCGATATGATCTGATCTTAATTGATCATGATTGATCACGATCTTCATGTATATGTAAATTAAATATTAGATCTAGATTTAGATTGATAGTCCAGATCATTTACTTCCTCATTCAGAATAGAGCTTGTATTATATCTTTGCTGAATTGTACATTCAATATACATCAATGACAATACAGAGAAATCTCCTCACATCTTCGTCCATTCTTCCTTCACTCTTGCCTTCTTTCATGGTATCAGAGCGTCTTGATCTCTGACTCGCTTCCGCTTCAAACCACTGCCGAAGAAAAATTCTCAACTTGCAAAAGGATCGATCTTTCGGCATTAGGCATACTCTCGAAGGAAGAAATTTAAATTAACTTACTATGGCCTCTCCGCAGGACTCCGGTCCAGGCGCCGACGACGGGACCACCGAAGAAAGTAGTCCTCAAGTTCCACAGATCCGAATCTCCCTGCAAGAATACCAATGCCAGTATCCGACCAGCAATTTTCTCTAACTCAACCCCAGCAGTGGCGACCCACGCAGGCTCAGTTTCAATTGGGGCAACCCACGACGAGTCAACCATACCAGTGGATTCCATATCCACTCTACTTTGATTCCTCATCGCCTTTTCTCGTGGGCCACCAGAATCACGATGGAGGTCCGCCAACCACGAATGGGGCAAACCCAACCATCGCGAGAGAGCAGACGGGCGGTTCAAGCGAATCGGGTACGGGGCATAATCCCTACCTGGGATATGTCAATACGGGGCATCCAGTCGAGTCGAGCGAATCGGGTCAAGGGACGAATCCCTACCCGAATTTCGCACTGGGCTTTCTCGCCTGTTCCGGCGGCGGCGTTCACGGGCGACCGAAATAGGCGATCCTCTCGTTTGTCTCCACCGCCGACGGACCGGAGCTTCGACCGATAAACCAGCAACTAACCGGACCGAGACCTATTCGAAGTGGTCACGGGAGCTCCGGCGGCACCGTTAACAAAAGACAAAGACGGATTTCTCGATGGGACAATTTCCATCCTCCGATGAACGCCTAGCCCGACACCGGCGGAAATGCAATCAACTCGTCCGAACGTGGATCGGAAATTGCATATCCCCAGAAGTCGCGGCTGGGCTTCCACCCACAGAGGATGCCAAAACCATGTGGGAAAACATTCGAGAAATGTACGGTAAAATGGATCAAGCAAAAGTTTTTAATCTTATGCAAGAAATCAGCGAACTCAAATAGGGAAACTCGACGGTCACGGCCTGCTTCAACAGGCTATCGTCTCTCCTGAATCAACTCGAAGCAGTAGAAGAAAGACTTGAAGGGCCAGAATCTACCCTCAAGCAATATAAAAAGATCAAGGAGAGAGAAAAAGCCACGCGATTCCTGTTGATCTTGAACGAATCTTACCTCACGTTTCGGTCACAGATCCTTGCCATGGATCCCATGCCACCGATCGGACGTATTTTCCAATTGGCGATGCGGGAGGAGAGTCGCCGACTCACAATCGCGAAGAACAAAGTGAGAGCATCGCTGGCTGCGCGCGGAGAGGGTTCGTCCCTAACCCTAGCTCGCGAAAAGGAAAAAAAAAGCCCTTTAGGGTTCGGCGAAATCGATTCGCGCGGACTTAAAAGGGATGGAACGAACGGCCAGGATTACATGCAAGGATCGAGCGGCCTAGATTACGCTCGAAGATCCGACGGCCCAGATTATGCACGAAGATCCGACGGTCATCACGGAATCAACGTTGCGCCCGGATCGGACGGTCGACAGCAAATCGCGCCGAAAGGAACGGACGGCCGATCTTCGCCACGTCATCAAAGAATTTCGCAAAAATTTTTAAAGGAAAGGGTAAATTTTTTTGCGATTATTGCAAGCGTACTAATCATACCATTGACAGTTGTTGGAAATTACATGGGAAGCCGGGAGAAAAGGAGAAAAAAATTTCCACAGCCTATCAGGTCACTGGACCAACTGGTCCAAAAATTGACCAGCAAATTTCATATGGTCAGTATCAGCAACTCATGCAGCAACTACGAAGATGGAAATATCCAACAAAGGGGGGTTTCTCAGGTATTTCACATTGCCTAATTAATTCCATTTCCGGAAGGCATGGATTATAGATTTTGGGGCAAGTGACCATATTATATGCGACAAGGGATTTTTTTCAACTATAAATGACAGTTCAAATTTTCCTATCTCTGTACAACTACCCAATGGCAATGTTACTCATGTTAAAGTGACAGGAACAGTGAATCTCAGTCCTTAGATAATTCTTCAGAATGTGCTATATGTCCTAATTCCAATTCAACCTCATATATCGTGTCTCAAGTCCGCAAAGAGAACTCATGCAGGTAATATTCAATGCCGACACATGTTTATTTCAGGCCCTTTCGACCGGGAGACTCGATGGGCTTGGGTAATCTTTCTAAAGGACTCTATTTCTGGACGAGTTTTCCAAGTAATTTCAATTTTCCATGCAATTCCTTGAATAAGAAATCATTGTGTAATTCAACTGCCAATGATAGAAATTTGACTATGCATATGAGATTGGGTCACAGTGCTTCCTTTTCATATCCTGAATGTCTTGTATGTCCCCTTGCAAAGCAATCACGTACACCATTTTCTTCTAGTACCTCACGAACTAGTCAAATATTTTCATTACTCCATGTGGACATTTGGGGACCTTATCATACAGTCAATCATGATGGCTCCCGTTATTTTCTTACGATAGTAGATGACTATTCTCGGGCAACATGGATCTTCCTAATGCAATCAAAAAGTCAGGTCTATTCTCACCTGAAAAATTTCATTCTCGCTATCTAAGAACCAATTCAGGAAAACCATTCAGCGGGTTCGTACTGATAACGGGAGAGAATTCTTCAGTCATGAATGCTCCCACTTATTCAATTCTCATGGTATTCAACACGAAAGTTCCTGTGTTTACTCACCACAACAAAATGGAGTGGTTGAAAGAAAGCATCGCCATCTACTGGAGGTTGCTCGTGCATTGAAATTTCAAGCATCAATTCCGGAAAAATATTGGGGTGACTGTGTCACCACAGCAGCTTACCTTATTAATAGAATGCCTACTCGGATTCTCAATGGACAGACGCCATTTGAGCTGCTATTTGGGAAGAAACCGGACTTGAATCATCTCAGGATCATTGGATGTCTTTGTTATGCTGCAATCATGGGGCCTCGAGATAAAATGAGTCCACGTGCGCGGCGATGCGTCTTTATGGGATATCCCAATCTTCAGAAGGGGTATCGGGTGCTTGAGCTTTCCACAGGAGAATTTATAGTAAGTCGTGATGTCATTTTCCATGAGACTATTTTTCCATTTTCTGCAAGGGATTCTTCACATGGAGATCCAGAGATAACCTCCAGCCATCATAATTTTCTCTATGATGAAGCACCTTACCAGGATCTCTCCTATATACCAATAGTACAGCCGAGGAATTCTATTCTCCCTTCCATCCCAGCTCTACAAGATTCTAATGGAACTTCAAATTCTTTAGAACATATTCAGGGAGATATCGTGGAGGAACCTATTGCTGATGCAGAAGTTGATGACACTACAACAACTTCCTTACCAGCGACATCACAACCTACCACCGAAGCCGAGCATCTTAGGAGGTCCGGACGATCTATAAGACCACCAACCCGGACGAAAGATTATGTCCGTGCTACTAACAAATCTCCAGGTATTCGGTATCCAATCTCTTCATATGTTTCCTTCGATAGATTGTCTCAGGAGCATAGATGTTGTATTAGTCGATTGTCTGAAGGAAAGGAGCTGTCTAGTTATAAAGAAGCCTCTACTAACCCAAAATGGCAAGAGGCCATGAAGGCAGAATTGAAGGCTCTTACTGATAATCATACATGGGATCTTGTTCCATTCCCAGCTCATCGTAAACCAATTGGATGCAAATGGGTCTACAAGATTAAATATCGGGCTGATGGCTCCATTGAACGGTACAAGGCAAGATTGGTAGCTAAGGGGTTCACCCAAAGAGAAGGTTTTGACTACCATGAGACGTTCTCACCAATTGCCAAAGATGTTACAGTCCGTTCATTCTTAGCTGTCGCTGTTGTCAATGACTGGCACCTACACCAGATGGATGTCCATAATGCATTTCTCCACAGTGATCTAGATGAAGAGATCTACATGGATATTCCTCAAGGCATACGGAGACAGGGGGAGAATAAAGTGTGTCATCTCCGTAAATCCCTTTATGGATTAAAACAGGCGTCCAGACAATGGTATGCTAAATTTGCCAGCGCCCTTACAACAGCAGGCTTCAAACAATCCAAGCACGATTATGCTCTATTCTCAAAAACTAAAGGTATGTCATCTATCTATTTGATGATTTATGTCGATGACATACTTGTTATGGGAAATGATAGAGCCTCTATAGAGAATTTCAAGGAATATTTGCATGCTACCTTTCATATCAAAGACTTAGGAGCACCAAAATATTTCCTTGAATCGAAATTGCCCGATCTCGACAAGGGAATTTCCCTTAGTCAGCGGAAGTTCATTCTAGAAATCATATCGAAGGTGTCTATCGGGATTCAAGCCACCTGTAATTCCTATAGAGCAAAACACTAAGTTGACCCAAAGCAGACTATGATAAGGGAATATCTCAAAATGATGATTCTCTACTTAGTGATCCGTCAGGCTATCAAAGACTTGTTGGGAAACTTATATACCTGACAATGACTAGACCTGACATCTCATATGCGGTTAAGATACTTAGCCAGTTTATGCATCAGCCAAAACGTTCTCATTTGGATGCAGCCTTAAAGGTCGTAAAATATCTGAAGAAATGTCCGGGGCTGGGGATACTTCTTTCTAAGGAATGTGACATGAGAATGACAGCATATTGTGATGCAGACTATGCAACATGCCCGATTAGTCGAAGATCTGTCACTGGATATTGCATTAAATTGGGAGGATCTCTTCTATCTTGGAAAACCAAGAAACAAGCCACCGTGTCTCCGTCCTCTCCCTGAAGCAGAATATCGAGCTATGGCCAAGGCCACTTGTCAAGTAGTTTGGATGCGAGGTTTGCTCAAGGATCTTGGAGTAGAAGTGCAAAGACCCACAAGATTATATTGCGATAATGATGCGGCTCTTAAACTTGCATCTAATCCTATAGTGCATGAAAGAACCAAGCATATAGAAGTGGATTGTCACTTCACACGGGAAAAGATCCAGGAAGGAGTAATTGAGACAAGAGGAATAGGGACAACAGAGCAACCAGCAGACTTGTTCACCAAGCCCCTATGTCAAAGGCAACTTACATATCTATTAAACAAGCTAGGCGTCTTGGACATTTACAAGCCACCAGCTTGAGGGGGAGTGTTGGAAGATATGCAAGTTGCCTGATATGATTTGATCTTAATTGATCATGATTGATCATGATCTTCATGTATATGTAAATTAAATATTAGATCTAGATTTAGATTGATAGTCCAGATCATTTACTTCCTCATTCAGAATAGAGCTTGTATTATATCTTTGCTGAATTGTACATTCAATATACATCAATGACAATACAGAGAAATCTCCTCACATCTTCGTCCATTCTTCCTTCACTCTTGCCTTCTTTCAAAATGAAATGTCGATGCTGATAATGCAGATCAATGTATTCCACGCCTAGGCGCTTCACAACACGATCGCACATATTCAGGGCACCCTTAACCACCATCTGAGAAGCTTCCATTCTCACTATACCGAATTTGGCGGCCAGCTGAATATTTTCTCTTGAGAGCTGCTTCAAGGCCTAAATCGAATCACAATATCATTAAATCAAGCCTGCCATACGACGATCAGATTCCCCTATCTCTGGAAAAACCAATTAGAAGGAGAACATTTGTCCAGAGCAAACATTTTCTTCTTTTCCTTCTTTCTCTTATTATGTTTGATTACATGACCAAAGAAGTGATCTAAGAAGGGTTATCCAAGAAAGGTTAAGTTCATAATATAAGAAGGGGAGAAGCTAAATTAAACCCCGTATAACTAACCCTGCACCTTTTTCAGCCAATTTGATCTTTAGTAGAAGAAAAGTAACTTCTGCACTTGACAGACGAACTGGACGAATTGGCACAACCAATTGATTGGTCAAATGCAAATGTCACTGCTTATGCAGAGATATGTACCTTTCCCACCAGAACTTCGTTAGCATTTGTTCCATACACGTCAGCTGTATCACAGAAGGTGACTCCCTTGCATCCTTAATTATGGTGATGCCATCCTCTTCAGAAAGTGGAGAGTTGTAGACACCAGTTAAGCCGATGCATCCAAACCCCAACTTGGATAACTGTGGTAAAAAAAGAGGTGAGTTTGCCGCTTACCATTTCAGAACGGGCATATCAGGTCAAATGCTGTTCATATTTCCAAGCTGAACATTGCTATTAAAGTTCAAAAACTCCGTTGTAAGGTGGGGAGACAGATGTGTCGGTACTAGCGATCTGCTCAATCTCAACTAGCAGATTAGTCCTGCTTCACTAAAATCCTTTGGCATATGTGTGCCCAAATCCCAAAGAGCATTGAGCTCAAGTTTAAAATTCTTAGCGTGAGCAGCTTGCGAGGTTGCTAGAGTAGTTTGATATATGAGTTTTTCGGTTATGGATAAAAGAAAAACATGTACCATGTTAATTCTTTTTCCTTTTGGACTTTGAGAACGCGAGTTTATTCTTGAGCAGAATAACTTTTAATTTGAACTTAGACCAAAATAAGTCAAGAGTAGTTGAGAATACCAAATTCCTCACGAATTGAGCTCAGTTTCTTTGAAAAATCAAGCTACATCGAGCTCAAGTCGAGTGTCCAGGCTCCAACCTTGAACACTCGATCGAGTAGAGCCAAACTCAAGCACACCCGAACTGTGTCGAATTGACTTGGTTGGACAAGACTTCCGTGCTTCCACGGTAGACACAAATAAGAAACCATATCCAATTTCAACATTTGCAGCATCGCAAAGCCCCCTTTTTGCATCAGTGGATGTGTAGCCGACAATTCTACTCATTACCCACGGCTCAAGTTCGAAACTTTCATGTATAAATCCAATGCCCACTTCCCAAGCCACCCAAAATTTTCGTGAAAACCAACTGATCTACACACTGACACGTTTTCATCAAGAAGCACAACAATAAAAGCAACCAATCATTTCTTGGACATACATGGTAATGGGCACCAAAAAAGATCTGGGATTGCGTTGATTTTTATCTCCAGTCCTTGGCTTCCAAGCTTCACTCTCGGAACCTCCACTCCTGCCATTATTTTATGTCACTGTGTTGAGTTTTATCCTTCACTGTTTGAGCACATCTGCTTCTGCTTTTCGGGCAGGGTTCGTGCGATCTCAGAATTGCCCACCAGTTGTTGGCATGACAGCATGCGCATATGTTAGCGGACTCGCTGAGGTTGTCCATTGATCTTTCCCGTCGCTTCTAGTTGTATTAAGATATTTTATTGACATCCACGTTTCAGGTCAACGACCTCTACTTCAACGCAGCCTTGGAGAATATCCTATTTGTTTAGCCCCAAAACAAGCAAATAGGTTTTTTTATTTATTACTTTCCCGTTTTTCCCGTCATAATTCAAAATATTCATTAATCTTTTCAAAATTATGAAAATGTTACGTGTGAGCTACATGAGTGTATGAAAACTTTAAGAGCTACGGATTAAAAGTTAAAAAAAAACGCGTGAGCTACAAGATATAGATTAAGTAGCATCTAAAAATCAATCCAAATGAACTGGCATACGTTAAAATGCTGTTCGAGCTCTTTTCATATGACTCTTAATTCTTTTTCCAACAACAAGGAGAGTATCTATTTTGGCAATGGAAGTAATAAAGACTAATAAAGGATAAATCACTCAAATTAATATTGATAATTTCGTATAGCAATTAGTAACTCTTTAACACATCGCTAAACTACGCAATTTGACAAATTATTACAATTGCTTCCTCGAAGCAACCAAAAAAATACCAGTAAGAGATTTAAAAAAGAATTGGTAAACTGAAATTAGTTGATAACCAAATCAAACAGAAGTTGGTAAATCAATCATATTAAGGTTAGAAATTTCAAAACGATAGTGACTTTAACATTTTAGTAAGCTTAAATTATAATGGTAATTATTATTTAATTTGGTAACGTAAAGCATCAAATAAACATAATTAAACTACACAATAAGAATTGGTAAACTAAACCTAGTAGGTGATTTCGTCACAGAAAAGTCGGCGAATATATCAAAGTAAAGATTGTAACTTTGTATAATTGTTAAAAACTCCTTAATATAATTATAAGAAAGCTATGGAATTGTTGAAATTTTGGAATTTTGTGTGAAAGCATGGTTTTGATATCTATGATAGTTTGTGGGTTTGATTGTGTGCAAGTGTATATGTGTAGGATATATTTGGTATATGATGGATAAGGGATGAGGTAAGATAGTTTAAGGATAGAGTTTTTTTTAGTTTTGGTAATTACAAGAGTTGTTGGTTCGATTGAAGGGCTTAAACCTCACATACTCAAATGGATGAATTACAAGTCTCTTTATCGACAATTACAATTGACATAATAGATTCTTCAACAGAAGAGTACTAAAAGTGTCAAAAGTTATGTACGACGTTCACTTTAATGCTAAAAGTTTTCATCAAATCAACAAAGTGCAAAATCAAAGAAAAAACAATTACCTAAGTACCAATGACGAGAAGTTCCAGTAAAAAAAATAATATGTGACTTTTATAATTAAAAATTTAATAAGACTTGGCATATTATTTAAAAAATTCAATCCATGTGGTGTGCTTGGAATTGAAATGATTGCCTTTTAATAACAATTGATACTGAAATGATCATTATAATCAAATTTGATACTCAAACGATCACTATTTACAATTTTTAGACGACATCGTTTTGGAGTTATATGCTAATTGGACTCACTGGCGTGCCATGTAGGACTAAGAAACCAACAAAATATGGCGATGTCTGATTTCGATACACTTAAGTGATTTTTTTTTTTAAAGTGACGCTTAAGCAATCTGAGAAAAACTTTTAGCACTAAAGTGAACGCCATACATAATTTTTGGCATTTTTAATGTCATTATCCTTGAATTCTTCTAGTTTGCAGGTTGTAGGTTTGTGTGGACATTCCTTGTTCACTTTCTTGGCTCTCCTTTCTCATGATTAAGCAACCTTGATTTCCAGAATGTTTTCCTTTGCAAGCTCGTCTTTTCATGTTCCTTCAACTGTCTTCTGACACTTGCAAGATTTATCCGGTAGTTTCCAGATTTTTTTTTTAATAGAAAATGGATCACGAATTTTTTAACAGAAATTACTACCGTACGTTATTAGTAAAATTAACAATACGAAACAAGCATAAAGGTGCGGCGAGTGACTAAAATAAGAGCTCATAAGCCAAAACTGGTTAGTGCCTTAATCAAAGAAAGGTTGACAAAATCACTTTGGTAATTTTATATAAAAGTCAGCAAAATTCTAAAAGGTTGGTAAGTTAGTCAAACAATGTTGGTAAATTATAATGAAGCAAGCATGAACATTATAAATTAATCAAATAAATGTTTGGTAAGTTTAAATTAGTTGGAAGAGAAAAATCGGTACATCACTTAAATTAGGATTGACAAAATGGTAAGTGGCGCAAATGAGTGTTGGTCAATTATTGAAAGACTTAGTAGTTCCAACACGACATAAGTGACTTAAATTAACACATTAATAAGACTAGTCAAATAATTTTCGACTGTTATTATAAATGAGTTTTACGAGTTACCAAAGCTTTAGAAAATTGTTAACACCAAAAGTTGACTCTGTGGGCCGTTGATAATCAATAAAACCCACTGGGCTTGTAATGGATATATCGGGCCGTGGGAGTTCGGCTATAGCAGCAGTTATAATTATCGACGGCTCAGCACCAACTACCATTTGGAAGCAAGAGGATAAGAAAGAGACCAGTTACCGAAGCACTAGGTATCAACCACTTCGTGGATAAGGTGATACAATTATTGAAGGCACACCGAGTATTCCACGAACAACTAAAATTGAAGCAATAACCGTCGGAGCAGTTATTCGCCCTATCTAGCCATAGATAGCCGAAGACAAGTTGTAATGGATCGGAAAAAAGATGAACTAAGAACACCATTTATCTGTTATTTCTTGCCTATAGTTATCTTTGATCTCAAATTTACTTTCAAGTATTTTAAATTTATCTTTTATTCGAATAGTTATAGCCAATCGCTTCCTTTTTTAAACAACACAAAACCCAATAAACAAAAAAGCGGAAGAGCCAACCTTGGATGAAAGATATTTTGTCCGAGAGCTTTATTGGACAAAAAGCTAGAAATCTGCAAAATGGTATCAAACAGCAACTGCAAAATGCAACATCATCATTGATGATTAATTCAAGCTTTCCCTTCCAGATCCAAGGGACTTAACAATCCCTGGTTTTATTTATGCATCGAGATCCCCATGATCTTGCAGACCTCGGTTACAGACAGGAAAAGAACAATGCAGAGAGCCGAACAGTGCTCCATGAAACTGAAGGAAGTCTAGGCCGACGATTTCCCGTCTCTCAGGGGCGGCGTGTCCGCATACCTCCACGAGAGATGAGCAACCCCTTTGCGAATTCTGCCACCGACGACCTCCTCGATTGGCACGGCATCTGATATCTCTCTCAAATCATCTTCTGCGAGTTTCACTTGCAAGGAGCCGATGTTGGTGTCCAGGTTCTTTATCTTTGTCGTTCCTACATAAACGATGTATAAGTTCAGATAATTCAAAATGCGACGGCAGGTTTGTTAATGAACCGAGAATTCATAAATTCAGAGAACTTATAAAACGACGTGTAGAGATCGAGCGACAGGCACCAGAAAACAGTCGCTTAGTCTCTTTAGTAGCAAGTGGAAGGCGATGGCTGCTGCTGGTCGGAACGCCCATCGCCAGTAGTCATTAGAGACTGTTTTTGAGGGCTTTAGGGACCGGACAGGCAGTCGCAGTCCAATTTTTTCGTAGTAAAAGGGAACGTAATTATCATACAAATGATGCTTCTATTCAAGTTGTCTACACACCCGGTATCGGCACAACGTCATCCCCTTGATGGAGAACCCATGCCAGGGCGAGCTGGATCGGGGTGCAATCGTGCTTGTTTGCTAGCTTCTCGATTCGGGTGTAAAAGACTTTGTTCTTCTCCAAATTCTCCGGTTGAAACCTGGGAAACCTTTCCTGGAAATTTGAAGAAACAGATATGAGGATTCAGGATTGTCTTGGAGAAGCTTGGACTAAATGATACGCACGCCAAAAGAAGTAAGGCATGTCTCACACCTGAAGGCTCTTCCCAGGCACAGCTTCTATGACTCCCCTTCCACCAAAGAACCCGCGACCGAGAGGACTATATGGCACTATGCCGATCCCAAGCTCCCTAAAAATCCGAGAAGCGGGCCAACACGAAGAAAGAAACTCCGCTAGTTAAATCCAAGTGTCCGACTATGTAATTAAAATGGACCAATTTATGAAGGTTCGGAGTCTACTAGGAAGTCCATGGACAGAGTTTTCCTCCACTTCTTCGTTGCAAATGTTCCGAGAGATTAGAGTAGAGCAAGCAATGTACCTGCAGAGAGGGACGAGTTCTTGCTCGATGTCACGAGTCCAGAGTGACCACTCGATTTGTAAGGCAGTGACGGGATGAACCGCGTGCGCTCTCCGTATGGTGTCGGGACTGGCTTCCGACAAGCCAATGTACTTCACTTTCCCCTCTTCCACCAACTTCTTCAGTTCTCCCATCTGCAAATTTGTTGAAAATTGATGAGTTTAAAGTCTGTAGGAGCAGAGAAATTATTCAGATTTTCTTTGACATTGCAAAACTTACAGTTTCCTCTATTGGGACTGATGTGTCGATTCGATGCACGTAATAGAGATCTATGTAGTCGACATCGAGGCGCTTAAGGCTGGCCTCACAGCATGAACGGACATATTCAGGCCTTCCATTTATCGCCACATCGTATCCCTTGGATTGCTGCGCACCGAATTTGGTAGCTAACTGCACCTTCTCGCGAGGCAACTTCTTCAACGCCTGTAAATAAAGTCCCTTAGTTTCTCTTCCTTTTTCCTCACCACGTAACTAAAATTCCATGAACTAAAACTATAAACGATTTGAATTTTTCATGTTTATGTCCTCAATTACCTTCCCAACCAGAATTTCATTAGTTTTCGGGCCGTATACATCCGACGTGTCGAAAAATGTTACCCCCTTGGCGAACGCATCGGTGATGATGGATACGCCGACTTCCTCCTGGACAGGATCGTTGTAAATTCCTGTCAGTCCCATACAGCCAAAGCCCAACTTGGAAACCTGCAGCAGCATAAAACCAAGAAAGAGCAAAAGAACTTGCACATGTCAGCAAGAAATCACATAAATTATGATCTCTGCTTTTTGAAAAAGCAACCGCATGAATCTATCATCTGCACTGAACTTCTGCCTTTCGTTGCGGACTCAGTAGTCGAATCTAGGACGAGAAATCATTGTCCAACGACGAAAAGTCATGATCGATTTTCGCACTCCATGCGATCAAGAAGTAGCTTTTGTGCAAATTACCTCAAGACCCTGGGTTCCAAGTTTCACTCTGGGAATCTGAACATGTTGCTCCTCGGCCATATTTCAGATGCACCTGCAAGGAATTGCTAGCTCCTTTATCTTCTGGTTCAATCCTAGTCAAATTCCATGTATATATAGGAGTCGAGGCGGCCAAAACACAAAGAAAAATTTGTAATGTCGACATCTGTAGTCTATATGGTATAATTAGTGTTATGTTATAATAACCACGCTGAAATATAAATATTTCAACACCTTATTACAATAGGGTGGAGCAGCTTCCTAAGAAAAAAAAAATATTGTGTGGCCAATTGCAGGCCTAGAATTTTAGTGTTGACGATCTGGAACCACATCTTTTTAACCGAACTTTTGAGCACATCATTTTAAAATTCATAAAATTTTAAGTGAACAATACAAATACGTTATTGGGACAAGCGGCAGACTAAGTAGCACGGACACATGACACGACATGACACGACACGTCGACACGTTTTTTCTCAAAAATAAAGAATTTCGACACGTTGGAACACGTTGTATATTAAATGAATATTTTTAATTAATTTGATTCAAATTCATAAATAATTAATTAATTAAAAAAAGAGCCTACAATGAATTTACAGTAATAATATTAATAAGTCAATTCATTGAAAATTCAAAAGCCATTTTCATAGTTAATATGTATCCATGTTTGGAAATGTGTTTTTAACTTTAACAAAAATTATTGATAAAACTAATAATTAATAAGAAATTAAAATCAATTTATTTAAATAAATCCATGATCTTCTACAAATGACCAAAATTTACCATTATTCAAAATTCAGTAGTTTTGTTTTTCAAAATTATTTTTTAATGTCATTTATTTTTTTATTTAAAAAAAAGTCCCCACACCCCATTCTCTACTTTCCCTTGTCCACCCCCAAAATTATTACACTTTTATTTCCCTCCCCTATTTCCTTCCCCCACCACATGATAGTGACAGGTAACCCTAGCCAGCCCTCCTTTTCCTCCTCTTCCTTGCTGCTCACCGCACGACTCCCTTCCCTTTGTTCTTCCTCTCAATCCTTCTCCTCCTCCTCCTCGCCGCACGACCGCCTTCCTTTCCTCTTCCGTCTCTCGCCGTCGCTCGCAGCCCCGTCGCGGGCTCGCCGTCACTCGCAGCTTGTCTCTGCTCCCTCGCTCTCGCCTCTTGCCGTTGCTCGCAGCTCGTCTTTGCTCTCTCGCCCTCGCCTCTCGTCGTCGATCGCAACTTCGTCACGGGCTCGCTGTCGCTTGCAGCTCATCTCTACTCCCTCGCCCTCGCCTCCACCCTCCATCTTCCGGACACACGTGTCAAAACGTGTTTGACCACGTGTCGGAAAATCCGACACGTTTTGACCGCGTGTCCGACTGTGTCCAAGCGTGTTGACGTGTCGGACACGCTCCGACACGTGTCGGACACGACACGGAAGCACGGGCAACGGCAGAGGGCAATCACTTTCACTATAGCCCGCGCCACATGTGGAGTTGTAAGGCATTTGCCAAACACTTCATAAAACGTTAAATGCCCTTTTAAACACAGTGAGAACAATATCAAACATTTGCTTATGAATTAACTTCTTGTACGCAGATTAAGCAAATGGTTCACAAGTATCCTCGACACCAAAATATGTGTATATACATGTATATGTACAGACAATTGTTTAATTACCGAAAATATATCTAACTAAATAAATGAACGATAACGTAAGTTGCCACATTTTACACAATATATTATGTAATATGGTGAAATCTTTTCGGAAGAAGAGCTAGTTTGATCTACTGGGCCCCACAAAAGGATGAGAGGGATCTGACAATCACCAATTGACGTAAGCCGATGCGCAAAACGACCCATTGACGTAAGCAGATGCGCAACGCAACACCCCTACAGCCTCGACGTGTTGTTGCATAATTTAAAGCTTGCATCGGCCTATACGTCACAAGGCCCTTTTATGACGTCACTCACATCCACATGGCAAGAAGCAAGTAATACTGTAGCTAAGTTAGTTTATACATGCGATAAAATTCCAGCCACATGGCGTGCAACAAGGATGCACCCTGTAGTATTTGTTGCTTTTGCTAACTGTGAATCTGAATTGAAGAGACCTTATTGTTGAACATGAATCCGACCGCAACGAAGTGTGATTGTTGTTGTTAGGGTTCACAAAGCCGAGCAAGAGTAACCCGGTATTTTACTCTATTGCTGCAACGAACGCTATGCTGGATCCCATGAAATTCAGCACCTTTTGTGCATCGTTAGGACGATGATCGATTTGATGTATGGTTCTTGTAGTAATGTGATGTTGACAATGTCTCGGTATGAGGATGTAGATCCAATGATTCTATTATTGTAACACTACCGAGTAGCAGAAACTTTTGCTGGGGTGTGTATGGTTCCTAGAATGATTCAAGAACAACTTATAGACCAAAATCTGGGTGGGAAATGAAGAGTCATCTGCATACTTTGGATTTCATGAATTCATTGGCATAATCAGACCTTTCACTTTCGCTAGTTTCTAATAATTTATAGGATGGCACGACTAATGTTTGGAGCGGGTTCATTTTCCACAGGGAAGGGATTCAAGGTCATCATCATCCTTGAGGGAAATGTCCATTCACTTTTCAATTTTCTGAATCTGTGTATGTTCCTTGTTGAAGAGAGCACCGCCACTCTCTCCTTCTCTCCAGAATTCTCTAGCAAAAATCCATCAAGAAAAGATGCGCCACTTCTAGACTTCTCCAAAGAAATCTAGTTGTCAAGCTATAATAAAATAATACTTGTAGAATAGTGTAGAAAGCCAGCAAAGTCACCGACTTTCCATCCTATAAATAGGATCAACTTGCTCCTCATGCGTGCGTGAGTAAGAAGTCCGACTAAGAGTGTGTGAGTGGGTGGAGTAGGTGGTGTGAGTGTAGAGTGTAGTGTAAGTGTAGGGTGATAGAGAGTAAGTAGGTGTAGGCATAGAAAGTTGTCTTCGTGTGTGGTTTGTGAAGTGAGTGGGTGAGCAAGTAAAGTGAGTAGTTGTGAGAGTGTGATAGTATAAAGAGTTTGTAATATTGTTTATAAAGAAGTAATTATTTTACTTGTACATCCACTTGCTTCTCAATAATTGGTATCAGAGCAGGTCGTCGGAGACCGTGTGAAGGCAGTGGTTGGGGACCATTGTAAGTGAGTAGGCGGTTAGGTTCGTCGAGCCAAGGAGCGGAGTACGTTGGAAATTTGCCAGTGCACAATCCGGGATTGTGAAGTCGGTTGGTCTGGGACCAGGCTTACTTGGTATAGTGCTGGGCATTACAACCAAGTCATAATGGCAGATTTCTCAAGTTTGGTAAGTGGCACCAAGAAGCTCAACAACTCAAATTATAATAATTGGAGTACCCGCATGCAATATTACTTGCTAGGTCAAGATTTGTGGGATATCATAGGCGGGAGCAACACCACACCACCCACGAATGATAGCGAATTAAGAAAATGGAACATAAATCAGGTAAGGCTCTTTACATTCTTGTCGTGACCGTTGAAGATAAATTATTGCAACACATAAAGGGTAGAATAATAGCCCAAGTACCAAACTTGACACAGAATGACACTTAAGTGCCAAAACTTCGGAAATGTACACTTAAGTGCTAGTTTCGGAGTAAAGTGGAATACTTAAGTGCCACTCTAGCAAAAATCAGGCCAAATTGCTGACGTAGCAATTTTCCGGCTAGTTAGGTGCAAAACGGCGTCATTTTGCTTGCGACGTGGCGAGAAAATGAAAAAACGACGTCATTTTGTGTCTAATGTGTAAATAATTATTATAAAAATTAATTAAATTTAATTTAAACTTAATTTTATTTAAAATATTCTAAAAAATAAAAAATATAATTAAAAAACCTAAAAAATAAAAAACTTATAATTAAAAAACCTAAAAAATACAAAAACTTAAAATTGAAAAACCTAAAAAATAAAAAAAAAAATTAAAATAGAAAAACCTAAAAAAAAAAAAAATTATAATTGAAAAACCCTTAAAAAATAAAAAACTTAAAAATTAAAAAACCTAAAAAACAAAAAAAAATTAAAAAACCTAAAAAATTAAAAATTAAAAAACCTAAAAAACAAAAAACTTAAATTAAAAAACCTAAAAAAAATAAAAAAATTATAATTAAAAAACCTAAAAAAAAAATAAAAAGGGTTGGGGGAGAGCTGAAGGGGGCGGCTAAGGGCCGAGCCCTCGCCGCGCGCCGCGCGCCGCCTGTGAAGGGCCGGCAACAAATGGGGGAGGGTCGGCCGAGGTCGTCGGCCCCGGCCGATCGACGTCGAGGGCCCGCGAGCCCTCGCCCGGATCCGGGCGAGGGTTGCGGCCCTCGTCGCGATCCGGGAGGGCTCGCGGCCCTTGTCGCCGTTTGGTTGGGGGTGGCAACCCCGGCCGACCCTCCCCCTCCGTCGCCTTCCCTTCCGGCGGCGACGGGAAGGGGCGGCGGCGAGGGCTCGGCCCTCGCCGCCCCCTTCGGTTCCCCACCCTTTTTTAAAGGTTTTTTAATTATACGTTTTTTATTTTTTAGGTTTTTTAATAATAATTTTTTTTTAATTTTAAGTTTTTAATTTTTTTGAGGTTTTTTAATTATATATATTTTTTATTTTTAGGTTTTTTAATTAATTTTTTTTTTTTTAGGTTTTTCAATTTTAATTTTTTAATTTTTTAGGTTTTTTAATTATAAGTTTTTTATTTTTTAGGTTTTTTAATTTTAAGTTTGTTATTTTTTAGTTTTTCAATTTTAAGTTTTTTATTTTTTAGGTTTTTCAATTTTAGGTTTTTCAATTTTTAGTTTTTTTTTTTTTTAGAATATTTTAAATAAAATTGAGTTTAAATTTAATTTAAATAATTTTTATATTAATTATTTACACATTAGACACAAAATAATGTCATTTTTGCATTTTCTCGCCACATCGCCGAGCAAAATGATGCCGTTTTGCACCCAAGTCATCGGAAAATTGCCACGTCGGCAATTTGGTCGGATTTTGGCCAGAGTGGCACTTAAGTGTACCTTTTCGAAGTTTTGGCACTTAAGTGTCCATTCGTGCCAAGTTTTGGCACTTCAGATGTCCCAAACTCACACATAAAGAGTGCAAAGACCCCAATGAGGCCTGAGATAATTTGGCAATGCTGTTTGCGAGGACAAACAATGCCAAGTTACAATGCCTAGAGAACGAGCTCCTCTCAATCTCGCAACAATGTATCACGGTGAGTCAATACTTCTCTAAAGTTAAATCTATTTGTGACGAAATTTCAAAGTTATATCCTCATAATGCCATCTTTGAGACAAGAACGATAAGAATAATAATTCACGAGTTAAGGCCGGAGTATAATGGTATTGTTACGGCCACTCGTGGATGGGCAAATGAGCCAACTCTAACAAAGTTGGAGAATATATTGGCCAACCAAGAAGCCTTAGATAAACAAATTTCTAAGGTCTTAATTAAGGAGGATGAAAGTGCCCTCTTCAGTAATAAAAGAGGGTTCAAGGGCCAGAATAGAAATAGAGCAGGTGCAAGAGATGGCAAATCATGGAAAAGTCATGGAGAATGGCAAAAGTGAATAGAAGGAAGTGGACCTCGGCTAAGGGGAGCTTGTCAAGACCGCGATAAGGACGACAATGAAGAAAAGAAGAATAGAAGGCGTAATGGACGGTGTTACATGTGTGGCAAAGTAGGTCACTTTGCCAGGGATTGTCGATTCAAAAGAGTTGAAGGAAACGTTGCGGCATCTAAGGAAAATGATAGTGAAGAAGAGTGGGATTTCCAAGCATCCTTTGCAGTGGAGGAACAAGAAGAGTTTGCAAGCTCCTCCATCATAGAGTTAGAAGATGTGATAGCCCTCATCACGGTAAGTGATAAATTGATTGATTATGATGAAGATTGGATAGTTGACTCGGGGTGCTCAAATCACATGACCGAAGATGGCAAGCTTGCAATAGTATTAACCTATGTGGATGATCTAATCATCACTGGAGATAATGAAGAAGAGATTCAGAACCAACCTCTCAGTGCAGTTTCAGATAAAAGAGCTTGGAGAATTAAAACATTTCTTGGGACTCGAGATTGAGAAGACCAATGAAGGATTATTCCTATGTCAGCAGAAGTATGCACAAGACCTCCTAGACAAGTTCGGGATGCTTGATTGCAAACCTATATCTACTCCGATTGATGGAAATGTAAAGCTATGTGCAATTGAAGGATGAGAATTGGAAGACTCAACTATGTACAGGCAATTGGTGGGTAGCCTCATTTACTTAACCATAACACGGCCTGATATTGCCTTTGCAGTGGGAGTAGCAAGCCGATTCATGGAAAAGCCGTGAAAGCCCCACTTAGATGCAGTTAGGCGTATACTAAGATATGTAAAGGATACATTTGATTTTGGGCTTTTGTATAAGAAAGAAGTTGTGACGCCCAAATTCTAATCTCTTCACTCTAGTTAGAATGGGCATGTTTGAGGCTAACTAAAATTTATTCCGTTAGAGACCTACTTCGTACATGAGAGAGCGGAAGGGGGAGGGATTATTTTAAGAAGAAAATTTTCTTTTCCCCCACGTTGCAACCAAGTGGAGTTGAGAAGGAAGGGGGAGGCAACACTTGTACATCTTAATTTTTTTTTTTTATTCATTCTCCTTCCTTGAAACATTCGATACCTTTTCCCCAAATAGACCAGCGTCTTCTCTTCTTCTCTCTACCGAAACACCCACTTCCTTTCTCCCCTGTTCTTGCTTCATTCCACCAAAAACCCGACCTCATCTCGGCCTCTCACGACTGGTGTCTCCATCCAGCAGCGAAATCTTCTATTCGGAGCTCCGCCGCCGGCCGTGGAACCCTAGCTCGCCCGACGCCTCCTCCCTTCTCCACCGGTGAAAGATCCAGGCAAGTGGGGCTGTGTTTAGAGTTTCGGGTTCACGAAAAGGCTGTTTCTAGTTGTGCATGTGAGAATCGGGGTAGATTTTGAAGTTGGGTGCGAGAAATTTGGGAACCAAAGCTCTGTTTGGGAGCTAAAATTTGGGGGACTCGAAGTTCTATTCCTTTGCGCTAGTCATTGGTTGCTGGATGAGGTACTATCGCATGTTATCTAGAGGATTTTCCTTTCCTCCGGTTCTATTGTGGTACGGCCTCACCTATGGTGTGCCGTTTGTAAGTCGTCTGTCTGGTTAATGGCCATCATGGGAGTAGAAAGTCTGCAAGAAAGCTGAGAAATATTGTTTTGCTTGGTAGAAGGCCATGAGTCTTGGTAGAAGGCCATGAGTGTTGTGAACATTTGCTTTGTACCGAGTTGTAGAATGTTTCTTGTGGGTAAAGATCTACTGTGATTAATTTTAGATGCTGTGGAAGAGTCTTGAGGTGTTGTAAAAGAGATTGGTAGAGAAATTTGCAGTTTGGTTGAACTAAAAACAGAAGAAAACAGTATAAGATGCTTCTGTTTTAGAGAAATATAGATGGAAAACCTTTTGTTTTGGTGTCGCCTTAAATTCTGATGATGTAGATAAGGAAAAGAACAAGTTTACTTGAGAGAACATTCATTAGATCAAGTTCTGCATCTAGTTATAGCAAGTTTAATGAGAAAATGTGTTGGTAAGAGCATTTACCTTGAACTAGTAAGCTGTACTTTAGAAAACAGCAATACCTTAGGTGATTCCACGAATTTTCTGTAATTTTCTAGAAATAATTGTACATTAAACTCTTAATGAAAGTTGTAGGACACATCCTTAGGAATGACATATCAAAATTTGAGAGCAAATGGTTAAGGTTAAGGTGGTGAAACGATATTTCTTCTGTAGGTACTAAATTTGAGAGTTGCTGCAGAATTTTGAGGAGAAGACAGAAAATTACTGCTCTTAATACACTGAGATTTAGGCTTAGGTTTCTTCACGGAAAATGTTAATCTATGTCTCTTCTATAACATACTGAAATTTCATAACATTCCGATAAGGTTAGATATATTTTCTGTGTCTGTGATTGAAACTGCTCATTTTAGTCTATAGACTGCTTTGATCCGAGAATGTGCAGCAGTTGCTGTCACTTTTAATGAGAGTTCCTATATACTCTGAAGTATTTAATGATGTGTGTTTAGACCTGTTTGTGGTTGTTCACATGTTGAGGTTGTTGGTGCTGCAACAAGGGAATTGTGAATGTGTGAAGTTGGCTAAGAGCCAATGTGAGACCTTGGGTGTCGGGATGCTTGGAGAGGGTGATGAAGAGTAGTGGTATTTTCTCCAGAGGTCTGAGAAGGGCGAAAGAGCTTCTCAGGGGACCTCGTGATGCCAGGTTGGGTGTGAGGGGGACAGGGTGGAGTGTCATCTCCCCCTAGGTGATCGTGGACCTCGTGATGCCAGGTTGGGTGCGAGGGTTCAGGGCGGAGTGTCGTCTCCCCCTGGGTGATTGTTGCAGCTAGATTTATGTGGATTCAGCAAATTGATGACTTATTTACCTATTTGTTTTGTTTTTGGCCAAATCCAAGTTAGGACTAACCGCCCACTTGCTGAGTTTTTATTTAAAAACTCATACTTGTTTATTGTGTCTTTTCTTCAGATTAAAAGGTGACTGAGGAGCGCTCGAAGTGTGGGAGAGTTTTGTTTTTGTCAATCTATGTACATACTCGATAGGAGGCAAGATATTTAGTGTTTGTGGCTCCTATTGTTTTTTTGTGGAAATCCCCCTCCTTAGCCTCATCTCCTGATGTATACGTAAACCAAGTTTTTGATAAATATTGTCAAGTGCAGTTCAATTTCTTATAACTCAACTTAGAATGAAATTTATTTTATCCCTGGAATTAATATCTCCCCTAATTTATAAAGCAAGTAATGTGAGCTGATCTCAGATAAAGGGTGTCATAGAAGCATCATGTGAAGTTGTAGGCCATTGCGATACTGACTTTGCTAGAGATCGTGACACATGATGATCAACTACTGGATATATGTTTAGCCTCGGATCAACAGTAGTATCATGGTGCAGCAAAAGACAGGCAACTGTGTCACTATCTATGATAGTAGCTGAGTATAGAGCAGCAGCAATGGCAGCACAAGAGAGTACATGGCTGGTACAGCTAATGGAGGATCTTCATCAACCAATAAATCAATCTACACGGATATATCGTGATAATCTGTCAGCCATAAGCTTAGCGGAAAATCCAGTTTTCCATGCGAGGACCAAGCATGTAGAAGTGCACTATTATTTCTTGCGGGAAAAAGTATTACAAGGCAATATAAAGATGGAGTATGCCAAAACAAATGATTAAGTTGTAGATATTTTCACCAAAGGTCAATTTGGGGAGTTTTGAAGGCAACTTGGTATGATCACGAGGTCCATACTAAGAGACAGTAGTCGGTGAGGGGAAGTGTTGAAGAGAGCACCGCCACTCTCCTTCTCTCCAGAATTCTCTAGAAAAAATCCATCAAGAAAAGATGCGCCACTTCTAGACTTCTCCAAAGAAATCTAGTTGTTAGGCTATAATAAAATAATACTTGTAGAATAGTGTAGAAAGCCAGCAAAGTCATCGACTTTTCATCCTATAAATAGGAGCAACTTGCTCCTCATGCGTGCGTGAGTAAGAAGTCCAACTAAGAGTGTGTGAGTGGGTGGAGTAGGTGGCATGAGTGTAGAGTGTCGTGTAAGTGTAGGGTGATAGAGAGTGAGTGGGTGTATGCACAGAAAGTTGTCTTCATGTGTGGTTTGTGAAGTGAGTGGGTGAGCAAGTAAAGTGAGTAGTTGTGAGAGTGTGATAGTATAAAGAGTTTGTAATATTGTTTATAAAGAAGTAATTATTTTACTTGTACATCCACTTGCTTCTCAACATTCCTTTCCTCCTGGCATGTGGGCAGTTGATTGCAGAGTGGATTTCTTGTTGAATTTCATCGAGAGTTCACATCCGCAATCTTCCTATTTTTGGCATGAAAGGATCTCTCTAGGCCATAGCCAATCACCGTGGAATGGCTGATAGTCGGGAAAATTAAAAATCACTACGATTGTGACATACTAGGTGATGCAAACCTGAAGTATCCAGGTAGTATCCATATAGGAATGAGCAATTCCAGATTCCATATAGATTCTACTTGAAACCTGGTATCTATCCGTTAGAACAAGTTTTTCATTTTTTGAACCTGAAATCTATCATGCATACCGTAAAGCCTGGAACTTACCCTTTCATAGGTTTTGGGATCGGTTTCAAAGTTTACCAAAGTTCCACCCATATTATTAATTAAATGATTGTAGTGAATTAAAATATTTAACACCACCACTTACTATTACAATTTATTGACCCTAACTTATATTTAGATATAAAAAAAAATGTTAATAAAGTAAAAGTCTTAATTATAAAATGAAAGCTCAGATTAATGCTTACGCTCATCATCAAATAGCATAGAACATTGCAAGATGGCGCGAAGTCATAAACCAAGAAAAATATTAATACTTGATTCAGATTTTAGGTTCCAGGTTCTTCCAAGTTCCTTTTATTAAGAACCTGGAACCTATCCGTTGAAATAGATTCTTTATTTTTTAGAATCTGAAACCTATCATGCATACCTTAAGAGTATCATATTTACAAGGGCGCTTATGCCATATCTTATAAGGTGTCATAGACAATTTAAAGTGCGGCAACTTATTCAAGATGTGATTAGCAATTAGAACTGTTTCTCCCTAGTAGGAGGATGGCATGCCAGCTGTAAGTAACATAGAGTTTAACATTTCAGTTAACGTTCTATTCTTACGCTCAGTAACACCATTTGATTGGGGTGAATAAGGAGCAGTGGTTTCAAGTATTATACCTTCTGAAGCACAAAATTCCTTGAACCTTGACATAGTATATTCTTCTCCTCTATCACTCCTAAACCTCTTAATTTTTAAGTTGTGTTAATTTTCTACTCTAGATTTAAAAATCTTAAAATTTTCAAAAGTCTCATCTTTCGATTTCAACAAATAGATATGACAATATCTAGAAAATCGTCTATGAATGTTATTAAATACTTCTGACCATCTCTAGTAATGTAATTTCTAAAGTCACAAATGTCAGAATGTATTAATTCAAAAAGTTGTGTGCTTTTAGAAACCGACTTAAAGGGTTTTCTAGTGATTTTAGCCTGAGCACACACTCCACACTTGTCAAATCGAATAAAGTATCTAATGGAATGTTGTGAGTTTTCGCTAGATGTTGCATTTTCCTGTAATTCACATGTCTAAGTTTATTGTGTAGCAACTTTAGATCAATCAAAATAGAATTCACATGGTTTATGCTATCGGTATTTAAACTCAATCTATACATACCATTAACCATGAATGCACAATCGAAATAATATGAGTTAATAGATAAAGTTACTCTACCATTCATAGTTGAAAAATACATACTAGCTTTATCAAGTAAACTCATAGATATCAAATTCTTTTTAAATAAAGGTACTACTCTAACATGTTTCAGAGTTAGTAACTTACCTGAAGAAAGCACAAAATTTGCAGTTCCAGCATGAGTCACCTTTGCCTCACCACCATTGCAATTTTCCACTGTGTCTTTCACTTCTGTGACTTTAGTGAGTAAGTTCTTGTCATTTGTAGCATGACAAGTAGCGCCACTGTCCAACCACCACTCAGAAGAGACGTTGGCCTTTCCATTCTTCATTATTCCAATGAAGGCTCGAGGCTCAGATCCTCTAATTAGCACATTGGCCTCATTTTGTGGTGTGTCATTATTTGGCTTCTTCGGCAACTTATACTCTGTTGCCCAGTAACCCCACTTTCCACAATTATGGCACTTGCCATTCTTCTTCTTTTTGAAAATAGTCTTTTTGGCCTTTAACTGTAAAGAGGATTCACCTTTTGGTGACTTAGACTTTTTCTGAGGTTTATTGGAGTGTGAAACTAAGTTGGCAACTGACTTTTGTTGTCCCACTTGTTTCAAACTTTTCCTAGTAATATTTTGATCCTTAATGTGAATATATTTCTTTAATTCATCCAGTCCTATATGTACCTCAGTTTGTGCATTTCAGTCTTGAAAGAACTCCATTCAGTTGGTAGTTTGCTCAATAAAAGACCGACAAAGAGATTATCGGACATATCAGAGTTATCATATTTCAGCTTGTTCCTCATGTACTCAAATTCAACTAACTAAAAGGTAATGCTAGAATTCATAATGAATTTAAAGTCAAAAAATTTCTCCGCTAGGAGAATTTTAGAGAGCCCTTATTGTTTTTGGAACTGAGCATTCAAGTGATCCCATATCTCTTTCGCCGTCTTATACTCATTATAAGTCATAGCCAAATTAGGATTTAGAGAGTTCAACAAATAATCTCTACAAAAATCCTTATATTTGTTCCATTGATATTCATCCACATCTTCAGTGGTAGATGCAAAATCATTTAATACAATATAGAATATGTCACGTTCTTTCATGCCAAATTGAACATGTAATTTCCAGCCATGAAATTTAGTAACATCAAATGATTGCAACTTTATAATATCCTAGGAACTACGCTTTGCCATTTTAGTCATAGCAAAGTGTTAGTAAGACTCTACATTAGATTCCTCGGAGGCACAAAGTCGAATAACTCCCCTAACCTTGATCAAACCACTCTGTAGAGTTGAAATTTGCCAAAAAAAACCCCAAAAATAGATCTGGAGCGCCCAAAAACCTTAAGATGGACTACCATTATCACTGAAACTCGCTAGAAATTTCCACCACCGAAATTCGTTGGAAATTTCTTCCCTAAAATTCACTAGAAATTCAGATGGAAACTTCCAGGTGCCGTAACTTCTCCATCTGATCTCCGATTGACGTGAGTGACTACTCAAAACGTTCGTATCGATGAGTAGAACAAAGCCAAAATGGTTTCACCCTCTAAAATTGGCTATAATTTTTGGGTTTTTGAATAAAAAATTTCGGTCACCCGAATCTTCAAACTTAGATCCCGGCCAATACCACAGTCGAAATCGAAAGTAAATTACACCCATGAGTTCGACTTGACGAAATCTTCAAAAAGACACCTTACTCACTCAAATCCAACACACGGATATAATACTTCAAGATTGTTGGAGGTTATAGGTTTGAGAGAGAAGAAGCGATTGCTTGAAGTATTACACGAAGAGATATCAAGTTTGGAACGCTCAACAGTGTTACCTCCAGCGTAGGGAAACCCTAGATTTTTTATATGCAAGTTATTGGGTTTCGGCCTATATGGACCCAAATAACCATGCTTTTACCTATTGAGCTTGTATGTGAACATATTAT
Source organism: Eucalyptus microcorys (assembly GCA_014182515.1). Lineage (NCBI taxonomy): Eukaryota > Viridiplantae > Streptophyta > Magnoliopsida > Myrtales > Myrtaceae > Eucalyptus > Eucalyptus microcorys. Next base: position 43,558,292 of record CM024569.1, on the reverse strand, counting down.
TTTGGATTATATTAACAATATATCCAACACTAATTGTGCTAACGTGCACTCATGTTTCTTGGCAAGTTTATCCATTTGAGTATAAAGGTTTCTGCTCTTATCCAGGTTCTCTACTCTGAATCGAGGGTTTGTGGCCTTTCATAGAGTATACGGGCATTAGTCTTCGTGGAATATAACTTTTGTAAACTGGGCTGTCATTCAATCACCAGTGAGAAGATTGTGCTTTGAATGTCCAATAAAAATCCATTGTGTTGCGAGTATTACAGCCCTAGTTTTCCACTTCCCCCATGGTTTATAGTAGTTATATACAAAACAAACTTTGTGGTGCCAACAAATTTTTTTTTTCCAACTCCAAAGAATCGAAATATTGTCTTCAAATCACAGAGCATTTTTGTTGAAGACTCAAGAACTGGAGCTTGAAAATGGAACTTCTATACCAAATGAAATGGCTATATACCATATTACTGTTTGAAGGAAAATCTTCAACAACAGCTCTGCCACCAAACAAGCCACGACCAAGTGGACTGTATGGAACTATTCCAATACCAAGCTCGCTGGCATTGAGCAACACCAAGACATCTTTTTTAGGTTTGGAAAAATTATAACAAATGTCAACACTACACTTGTGACTGCAACATAAAGTTGTTTGACTGGTCATATAGAAGACAATATCGCGCGATTTCATGGGCTAAAGGGAAATATACTCCTAAACTTTTTTGCTTACCCCAAATAAAACGAAGTAAAAGATGCTACTGTGGACTAACTAACCTGCATAACAGAACTATTGTTGGAGAAAACTTTCTTATTATTTTGAAGTTGACAAAACATTTCCATCGATCTAGTTTGAAGACTTATAGACTTAAGTGTTAAAGTCTGACGAACTTCAGATTCTATCGTCAAAGTCTGAAGACTGCAAGACTCAAAACTCAAGACTCAAGTCTACCATCACTGACATTTCCAGACCAATGAAGAGAAGACTTATCTAGATGCGAGTTTATCTTTGAGGATTCGGTTCGTATGGTTTGTTGAAGATCTTACGGCTGGAGATAGTACCTTGTAATCAATTATTTGAAGCAATTAAGATAATTAGATCTGTTGAATGGAGAAGTATACTTGGAAGGTTCTACTTATGTAAACCTAAATATTGATTGTATGGACGAGCAGGATTGATGGGCTATCATCACATTCCTTAAATGACTCGAGATCTCCTTAATTGATTCTGTCCAACGGGTAGATTGGAAGAACTCATTTAAAAAGCACCAACGGTTGAAAAGGCATGGAAGAGTATATAAGGAAGACGCTCAAGTTATTTGAGTGTGTGCGTGAAAGAAAAATTCCAAAGTCTGAATTTCCTAATTCTTTGCTATCTCAATCGCTGAGCTTATTTTGTACTCAAAAGAGAGATCAAATGCTTGTGAGACCTTGATGAAGTATAGTAGAAATTCTATACTGTGGAATCAAGGACGTGAGATTGTAAAATCTCTTTTGGTTCTTAGTGAAATCCAGCCAGTGGGCTGTTAGTGCGAGAGTGCACGTAGGCTTGATCTAAGCCGAACCACTATAAACCTTGTATTTCAATTCTCTTTCCCTATACTCCTTACTTTAATTCATAGCTTTATTTAACTGCTTATAGTCCTTTACATATTAAATCTGTTATTCTTGAAAGACGAGTTAACTTGTTTAAAGTCTAGCATAAATTTTTTTAGAACACCTATTCACCCCCCTCTAGGTGTACTTACTAGCCTTATCAATTGGTATCAGAGCCTGTGTGCTCGTTTTATTGAAGTGTTTATACTTCTGAGCTAAAAATTTATGGCTAGTATTTTGGCTCTAGGTTTGGTTGAAGGCTAGAGCAACACCAGACCTTCTTACTTTGATAGAAATGAATACAGCGTATTGGAAAAACAAGATGAAGGCATTCCTAAGATCAAAAGATCCTCTAGAATGGGATGTTGTAGAAAAAAGGAATCAATCCTAAAGCTGCATCAGTTTCAGAAAAAGGAAATGAAATTGCAAACGCTAGTGAGATGACTCAAGAAAAAATAACCAAGAGATAAGCAATTGATGCTAAAGCAATTTACTCTCTATACTGTGCTTGGTCTCCTACTAAGCATAACATAATTTCTTCTTGTGAAACAGCCAAAGAAGTCTGGGATAGGTTGCACGTTACCTATGAAGGAACTAATCGAGTCAAAAAAATAAAGATCAATATCTTACTCGGACAATATGAAGTCTTCAAAATGAAACCAAGAGAATCTATTACTAACATGTTTAGTCGTTTCACAGAAATTGTAAACGGTCTATCATATCAGGAACATCCAATCTCTGGACCAATGAAGATCAATAAACTGCTACGTGGATTATCCAAAGACTGAAATCACGTGTTGACTTCGATAAGAGAAACCCAAAGAATCATGCCTCTTACGGTTGATGAGCTCGTAGGCACACTTCAATCATACGAAGTGGAGCAATTCAATGATGAAGAAGATCCCAAAGGTAAGAAGTCAATTGCTTTAAAATCTAATGATGATTTTGATGTCACAGATTCTGAAGATAACATGGAGATGAAGAGCTAGCACTCATGATAAGGAGGTTCAGGAAACTAAATAAAATGGAAAAAGATTTAATTGGAGAAAGCAAGACACTCAAAAATTCCAAAACAAATCAACTGAGGATGATGAAAGCAATAAATATGTGATCTGTTTCGAATGCAAGAAAAATGGACACATCAGACCCAGCTGTCCTCTGTTGAAGAAAAAGAAGGGAAAAGTTGAGAAATACAGAAAGGCTTTCAAAGCAGAGACATGGAGTGATATTGAATGTGAAGAAAGTGACGAAGATTGTGCCAATATATGTCTAATGGTAAAATCAGAATCAGATTCAGACTCAGACAGTGAAATCGAGGTAAGCAATTTAAAAATTCCTACTAAAGTCTCGAAATACATTGATGAACTTTGTCTTAATCTCAAAACCTCTTTTAAGAGGATTTCCGAGCTAAAAAGGGAGAATTCTACACTTAAACAACATGAAATCTCTTCGAAAGAAAATTTTGAAAATTCAAACAAAAATTTTGTGGTTTTAAAAGAAAATGCAGACTCTCTTTCAAAAGAAAATACATTTTTGAAACAAGATATTTCGAATATTTCAAAAATGTTTTCAATAGGATCTGAGAAGTTGGAAAATATTCTTTCAGTACAAAGACCTTATTTCAACAAGTTAGGTTTGAGAATGACCCCAGAAACTATTCCTTTAATTGATTTTCCAAAGGTAAATGAAAGAATCAAATAAAGACCGACAAAAACTTTTAACAGAAATCATTTTCAAAAAGTCTTTGTAAAACCTGTTAGCCGAAGTGTTCTCAAATGTTCAAAGTGCAATAGATCAAAACATTTTGAGAAAGAATGTTCTATGGTTTGGAGATCTATTAAGAAGGATTAGGGAGAGGCTGTGTTTAAAACTAACTCTTTTGGATCCAAAAAGATAAGGTACCAAAGAAAACTTGAGTTCTTTTTGTAATTACAGGTCACTACCAAAAAAAAGATTAAATGGTATTTGGATAGCGGCTATTCGAGACACATGACTGGAGATTCAAACTGCTTTATAAAACTTGTGCAAATAAATGGTGGAAAAGTTTCTTTTGGTGGAAACATCAAATGAAGAATTGTTAGATGTGGAACTGTAAAGATTGGAAGTCTCACAATCAACAATGTCTCCTTGGTGGAAGGATTAAATTACAATCTACTCATCATTAGTCAATTGTGCGACACTGGATTTAAAATCAATTTCCAAGAAGGAATCTATTCGGGAACTAGTAAATATCTTTCTTAATCTTTCACTGGATGAAGACATGTGAATATTTATCTTATGGACATAAAACCAGAGAGTTCTCAATGTCTAATATCAATTCAAGATGAAGCAAACATTTGGCACAGAAAGCTTGGCCATATTAACATGAATCAGATTGCTAAGATCTCCTCCAAAAAACTTGTTCGTGGACTGCCCAACTTAAAGTACCAAAAATCTGATTTATGCACACCAAGTGTTTTGGGAAAACATGTTAGAAGCTCTTTTAAATCTATAAATCAAGTTTTCACTAACCGTGTTTTGCAGCTTCTGCATATGGATCTCTTTGGACCAACCAGAACGCAAAGTATTGGTGGGAAGAGATACTGCTTAGTAATCGTTGATGATTATTCTTGATTTACTTGGGTTTATTTTCTAGCAAGTAAGTCTGAAACATTTTATCACTTTTTAAAGTTTGCCAAGAAAGTTCAGAATGAGAAATAATATGTTATTTCAAGCACATGGACATACCATTGAGGTGAGTTTGAAAATCAAGACTTTGCCAAATTCTGTGATAAATCAAGTTTTCAGCATGTTTTCTCTTCTCCAGACACTCCAGAACAGAATGGAGTTGTCGAAAGAAAGAATAGATCATTGCAGGAAATGTCAAGAACTCTTTTAATTGAAAGTAATATCTCTTCTCATTTTTGGGTTGAAGCAGTTTCTACAGCTGGTTATATTATTAACAAAGCATTCTTAAGGCCTATTTTGGAGAAAACTCCTTATGAGTTATTCAAAGGAAAGAAGCCATTTATTTCTTATTTTCATATATTTGGTTGCAAATGTTTTATTTTAAAAAATGCAAATGATGGAATTGGTAAGTTTGAAGAAAAATCAGACGAAGGAATTTTCCTTGGATATTCAACCTCAAGCAAAGCCTACAGAGCATTCAATAAGAAAAGTCAGTCTGTAGAAGAATCTATAAACGTCAAGTTTCAAGACTTAATACAGAATCAACTGAATCACTTTCAACTTGAAGAATCTAAACCTATTCCAAATTCTACAAAGTCTACTATTCCCGAAGTAGTTCAGACTCCTGAAGTTCAACAACAAGATGAAACAGAAGATTCAATTAAAACAGAAGATCAGCAGACTTACAACCAACCAGCAATTGGAAGCATAAATTAAGTCATCCCAAGGAACTTATCATCAGCAACGTCAATGAAGGAATTCAAACCAGGTCCAAAAGGCGTGAAGAATCTAGTACTTTAGCACTTGTTTTTGAGATTGAACCCAAATCTGTAGAAGAAGCTTTGGCTGAAAGAAGTTGGATTGAAGCTATGCAAGCATAACTTAGACAGTTTAGCATTAATGATGTTTGAGAACTTATTCCTAAACCTAAAGGTAAGTCTATTATTGGAACTAAATGGGTTTTCAGGAACAAGATAGACAAAAAAGGAAAAGTGGTTAGAAACAAAGCAAGACTTGTAGCCAAATGATATATGCAAGAAGAAGAGATAGACTATGACGAGACATATGTACCGGTGGCGAGATTAGAAGCAATTAGATTATTACTTGCTATAAAAATTTCAGGTTGTATCAAATGGACGTAAAAAATGCATTCCCAAATGGATTTATCTAAGAAGAAGTCTATGTTGAACAACCACATGGTTTTGAAGATCCAAGAAAGCTAGACTCTAGTTTTGAAGATCCAAGAAAGCCAGACTCCGTATTCAGACTAAAAATGCTCTTTGTGGATTAAAGCAAGCATCTCAAGCTTGGTATGACAGGTTAAGTAAATTTCTAATTCAAAATGGTTTTGATAAAGGTAAAGTAGATACTACCATGTTCATTAAACGAGAAGGTAAGGACTTTCTACTCGTTCAAATCTATGTTGATGATATTATTTTCGGATCATTTAATGAAAGTCTGTGCAAGAAATTTTCTAAGTCTATGCAAGATGAATTTGAGATGAGCATGATAGGTGAGTTAACTTTCTTTCTCGAATTACAAGTTAGACAATTGAAGAAGGGAATTTTCATTCACCAAGAGAAATATGCAAAAGATCTCATCAAAAAGTACGGTTTGGAGAATTGCAAAAAGACTGAGATACCTATGTCAAAATTTTCAAAGCTGGATAAAGATGAAGAAGGAAAGAGTGTAGACCAGAAGCTATACAGGAGCATAATTGGTTCACTTCTTTATCTTACTGCATCTAGACCTGACATTTTGTTTAGTGTTTGCACTTATGCTAGGTTTCAATCAAATCCCAAAGAATCTCACTTATCTGCTGCAAAGCGCATTATCAAATACATTGCAACAACTTTAAAGCTAGGATTGTGGTATCCAAAAGAATGAGAGACCTTACTCTCATTGGTTATTCAAATGCAGACTTAGCAGGTTACAAAATGGATAGAAAGAGTACTTCTGGTACATGTTAACTGCTTGGTAACAAGCTGGTATCATGGATTTCAAGAAAACAGAGTACTATAACTCTTTCAACAGCTGAAGCAGAATATGTGGCTCTTAGAAGTTGCTGCTTACAAATCTTATGGATATGGCAATAGCTAAGAGACTTTGGAATTGAAGAATCATGCACTGAGATCAAATGTGAGAACACCAGTGCCATAAATCTTACAAAGAATCCAATTATGCATTCAAGGGAAAAGCATATAGAGATTCGACATCACTTTATTAGAGACCATGTTCAGAATGGAGAAGTTATGATTTAATGTATAGACTCAAAGAATCAATTGGTAGACATATTCACAAAGCTGCTTGGGAAAAGTTTATTTGAGTCTATTTGCACCAAACTGAACATCACATCTTTTATGGAGTAAAGTCTGGAAGTGTTCTAGACTCTGAGGTAAAATCTGAAGGCATTCAGACTCAGAATGACTAAAAGTTACGACTGTAAGTTATTTCGACTTCAGTATTTTAATTTTAGATAAAAATTTGAAAATGTACGGCTACTTTTTAAACGCTAATTGATTGATATATTTTTAGAAATTATCTTCTTCGAGTTTTTGAATTTTTAGCAGTTCTGCATTTTCAAAAAGGCAGTTATTCATTTTCTAAAAGGCAGTTTTATTTTTCCTTTATGACGATTCGTTTACCCTGCTTCACTTGTTTTATATACTATTGAGATTCGTCTTCTTCATTTTCACTCTCAAATCCTAGAATACAAAACTCCCACTTGCTTTCACTTTCACTCTCATTTATTCCAAAAAGTTTTCATCTTTTTCGAGCAAGTTGAGAATTTCTTCCTTAAAGCGACAATGTCTTCAAGAAAGTCTTCGAAAATCGCAAGCAGGGGACCACGACACATGCTTGAGGGTCCTACACATTTTGATTTGACCGAGGAAGAAGACACTTCTCAACCGTAGTGACCAACTCAGCAACAACCTTCTCAACAGCGTCAGTCTCCTCGACCGACTCAACCGGAAGAAGAAATTTTGGAAGAAGTTGATCTTGTAAGAACGCCGACACCTAAAATTGTTTTCAAGCTTTATTCTAAGTTGAAAGAATGAGGTACTACTATGTCTTTGATTGATGAATATTTGAAAGAGAGAGAGGCTACAAAAATGAGACCTTATTCTTGCGCGACATGGAGAAGATGGGTATAGCAGAAAAGGGATCGGCTGAAAAGGCGTTTGCTAATTTTTCAAGCGACCCTTTTTATGGCATTGCTAATCAGCCACAAGGACAGGATGACGACAACCGAATGTTTTCACATTTTTAGCGGAGGATGGGAGTGGCTGTTAATACTGAAGGTAGTGGAGCAAGCATTTTTCGCTCTAAGGAGCACAAGAAAGTCTACTCCAAATTGTTGAAAAGAGGGGTGATGAACCCTAGGAGTGTTGACTTCGATTTTCTCGACTCAGTAAAGGTAAATCTACGAGAAAAATTTGGACCTTTGTAATTAGAGCGATTTTGTTCTAAATCTACAATTGCCTACCCAGAACTCACAGCTTACTTCTACTCGAACTTATCCTTCCTAGATGCAAACAGTTTCTCTTTCACAGTCAGGGATAATGAGTTTTTGGTGGATATGGACACTTTGGCCGATCTAATTGGGGTGGAAAGAACGAGTTTTCTACCAATTAGTGTATCTATTGCTCATACTACACTGGTATTGGTAAAGGGCAGGTTTGCTGAAGGGAAAATCTCCTACTCAAGAATGAATGCCTCCAACATCTTGATGCACAAAATTGTGATCAACTGCATCCGTCCCAAGTTCACATCCAAGACTGATGTCTCTTGATCTGAAGCAAAATTGATATATGCCATCAATGCTGGTTACAAATTTTCTCTGCCTCACACTATCCTATTTGACATGTATAGGACAGTAGTCAAAGACAAGGGACAACTCCCTTATTATGCTCTTATCACGCGTCTTTTCAAACATTTTAAAATTCACATCCCTGCAACGTTATGTTTGACTAACATTTCTCCAATGGTGATTGGATTTAAAATGGTCACCAAGATGCTTCTGAAAGAGCTTAACAAGGTGCTAGAGCGCATGAAGGAGAAGTCTCCCGTCAAGGCAAGAAAAGACTCTACTGCAGCCAAAAGGAAAGGCAAGGAGCTCATGGGTGCTCCAGCAAAGAAGAAGAGAATTCTCATCTTGCAGGATGAAGATGATGAGGATGAGATGACTCTTTTAGCCTTAAGGAACTTGAAGAACTATCAAGAGTCAAGAGAAGAGCCAAAAGAAGGAGAAAAAGAGAAAGAAGAGACAGAGAAGGAAGATGAAGAACAGAGGAGAACAGAGGAAGAAGAGGAAAGAAGAAGAGAGGAAGAAGAAGAAGAAAGAAAGAAAGAAGAGAGAGATCAGGGTTAAGAAGACTCTTTTGAGCCAACTTTGGCTATCTCCTTGTCTAGTGACTCTGAGATAGTAGGAACTGGAATTGCTTAAGTGCATCACTCTGAAGCTGAAGTTGAATAAGAAGAAATATTTCTTACTCCATTTGAAGGCAACCGAACAGGGGGAGCTGTTGAACATCGAGGTATTTCTTCACCTATCTTTACTAGTGATGTGAGTCGTTTTGCAGCAGATCTAGATGATGTGTATGCCTCTCATTATCCAGAAGCATCCACTCATAATCTTGGTGGACAAACTACTGAAAATCCATCCATTCTCAAAACTCCTGGAATAGAATTGGCTGGACCTAGTGCTGCACCAAAACAAACAGTAGATTTTTCGAGACTACTAGACATCTTATTGGATTTGAGGAGGTAGCATATGCTATGGAGTATGAGATGAAGGATCTCAAGAAAGCTTTCATGGCCACTTTAGTGTCTTTGCAAGAGCAGTTACTCGCCCTCAATATTCAAGTGCAGACTAATATTAAGGGTGAAGATTTACAATCACTGAAGAAGCATTTTGCAAGGCTTGAGAAGACAATGAATTCTATGGAAGAATTCCAGCTTGTTCGCCTTCCAAAGCAACCATGATTCAGACCTTACCATTTTCAAACAACTCTCTTTATTTGTTCTCTACTTTTTACTGTTGACAAAAAGGGGGAGAAGTTTGATGCAGATTTGACTTTTGATTACTTTTTGGTTTGATTGACTTTTAAACTTATTGGTTTTGACTTTTGACTGCTTGACTGCTAAAGTACTTTGATTTGTTCCTTTAATGCTTGCAGTAACTTAGGCTGTGATAATGGAAGGATAATTATATCGCAGGACTAACATGTTTTCTGTGGTTGCAGAATCATTACTATACATGTCCTAATCTATTTATCCTTTATGAGATATCTTGTATTGTCTAAGTTTTGTTTTGCAAGACAAAAGTTTTCAAATCTGCAGGAAAGTTTTGTCACCATCAAAAATGGGGAAATTGTTGGAGAAAACTTCCTTACTGTTTTGAAGTTGATAAAACGTTTTCATCAGTTTAGTCTGAAGATTTGTAGATTCAAGTGTTAAAGTCTGACGAACTCCAGACTCTATCGTCAAAGTCTGAAGACTGCAAGACTCAAAACTCAAGACTCAAGTCTACCCTCGCTGACAGTTTCCAAACTGACGAAGAGAAGACTTATCCATATGTGAGTTTATCTTTGAGGATTCGGTTCGTATGGTTTGTTGAAGATCTTACGGCTGGAGATAGCACCTCATAATCAATTATTTGAAGCAATTCGGATAATTAGATCTGTTGAATGGCGAAGTATACTTGGAATGTTCTACTTATGGAAACCTAGATCTTGATTGTATGGGCGAGCAGGATTGGTGGGCTATCATCACATTCTTAAATGACTCGAGATCTCCTTAATTAATTCTGTTCAACGGGTAGATTGGAAGAACTCCTTTGGAAAATGCTAACGGTTGAAAAGGCATGGAGGAGTATAAAAGAAAGACGCTCAAGTTATTCGAATGTGTGCGTGAAAGAAAAATTCCAAAGTCTGAAGTTTCTAGTTCTTTGCTATCTCAATCGCTGAGCTTATTTTGTACTCAAAAGAGAGATCAAATACTTGTAAAATCTTGAGGAAGTATAGTAGAAATTCTATACTGTGGAATCAATGACGTGAGACTGTAAAATCTCTTTTGGTTCTTAGTGAAATCCAGCTAGTGGACTGTTAGTGTGGGAGAGTGGACGTAGGCTTGATCTAAGCACTATAAACCTTGTGTTTCAATTCTCTTTTCCTATACTCCTTACTTTAATTCGTAGCTTTATTTAACTGCTTATAGTCCTTTACATATTAAATCTGTTATTCTTGAAAGACGAGTTAACTTGTTTAAAGTCTAACATAAATTTTTTTAGAACACTTATTCACCCCCCTCTAGGTGTACTTACTAGCCTTATCAACTATCTCCTCCTCAATATCACGAGTCCAGAGAGACCACTCCATTTGTACCGCCGTAATGGGATGAACCGCATGAGCTCATCTAATAGTGTCTGGGCTCGCCTCAGACAGACCAATATGCTTTACCTTTCCCTCTTCCACCAGTTTCTTAAGTTCTCCCATCTATGTACCAGGAAATGCATGGCTTCAGATGGGGTGGAATATAATTTTTCAAGAGAAAAATCAATCGCCAAAAGACACAGGATGGTAAACATGCACAAGAAATGCAAAAGGGGTACCCAAAGAAAAAAATTGCAAAAGAAGCACTTACAGTTTCTTCAATGGGAATTGAAATGTCGACTCGATGCTGATAATGCGGATCAATGTATTCCAAGCCTAGGCACTTCACGCAAGCTTCACAACACGATTGCACATATTCAGGGCACCCTTAACCACCATCTGAGAAGCTTCCACTCTCACTATACCGAATTTGGCGGCCAGCTGAATATTTTCTCTTGAAAGCTGCTTCAAGGCCTAAATCGAATCACAATATCATTAAATCAAGCCTGCCATACGACGATCAGATTCCCCTATCTCTGGAAAAACCAATTAGAAGGAGAACATTTGTCCAGAGCAAACATTTTCTTCTTTTCCTTCTTTCTCTTATTATGTTTGATTACATGACCAAAGAAGTGATCTAAGAAGGGTTATCCAAGAAAGGTTAAGTTCATAATATAAGAAGGGGAGAAGCTAAATTAAACCCCATATAACTAACCCTCCACCTTTTTCGGGCTCGCTAAAACAAGGAAAGAAAAAGATGCAGAGTCCTTTTCAGCCAATTTGATCTTTAGTAGAAGAAAAGTAACTTCTGCACTTGACATACGAACTGGACGAATTGGCTCTACCAATTGATTGGTCAAATGCAAATGTCACTGCTTATGCAGAGATATGTACCTTTCCCACCAGAACTTCGTTAGCATTTGTTCCATACACGTCAGCTGTATCACAGAAGGTGACTCCCTTGCGATAAGCATCCTTAATTATGGTGATGCCATCCTCTTCAGAAAGTGGAGAGTTGTAGACACCAGTTAAGCCCATGCATCCAAACCCCAACTTGGATAACTGTGGTAAAAAAGAGGTGAGTTTGTCGCTTACCATTTCAGAACGGGCATATCAGGTCAAATGCTGTTCATATTTCCAAGCTGAACACTGCCATTAAAGTTCAAAAACTCCGTTGTAAGGTGGGGAGACAGATGTGTCGGTACTAGTGATCTGCTGAATCTCAACTAGCCGATTAGTCCTGCTTTACTTAAATCCTTTGGCATATGTGTGCCCAAATGCCAAAGAGCATTGAGCTCAAGTTTAAAATTCTTAGCGTGAGCAGCTTGCGAGGTTGCTAGAGTAGTTTGATATTTGAGTTTTTCGGTTATGGATAAAAGAAAAACAAGTGCCATGTTAATTCCTTTTCCTTTTGGACTTTGAGAACGCGAGTTTATTCTTGAGCACAATAACTTTTAATTTGAACTTGACCAAAATAAGTCAAGAGTAGTTGAGGATACCAAATTCCTCACGAATTGAGCTCAGTTTCTTTGAAAAATCAAGCTACATCGAGCTCAAGTCGAGTGTTCAGACTCCAACCTTGAACACTCGATTGAGTAGAGCCAAACTCAAGCACACCCGAACTGTGTCGAATTTACTTGGTTGGACAAGACCTCTGTGCTTCCACTGTAGACACAAATAAGAAACCATATCCAATTTCAACATTTGCAGCATCGCAAAGCCCCCTTATTGCATCAGTGGATGTGTAGCCGACAATTCTACTCATTACCCACGGCTCAAGTTCGAAACTTTCATGTATAAATCCAATGCCCACTTCCCAAGCCACCCAAAATTTTTCGTGAAAACCAACTGATCTACACGCTGACACATCGTCATCAAGAAGCACAACAATAAAAACAACCAATCATTTCTTGGACATACATGGTAATGGGCACCAAAAAAGATCTGGGATTGCGTTGATTTTTACCTCCAGTCCTTGGCTTCCAAGCTTCAACCTCGGAACCTCCACTCCTGCCATTATTTTATGTCACTGTGTTGAGTTTTATCCTTCACTGTTTGAGCACATCTGCTTCCGCTTTTCGGGCAGGGTTCGTGCGATCTCAGAATTGCCCACCAGTTGTTGGCATGACAGCATGCGCATATGTTAGCAGACTCGCTGAGGTTGTCCATTGATCTTTCCCGTCGCTTCTAGTTGTATTAAGATATTTTATTGACATCCACGTTTCAGGTCAACGACCTCTACTTCAACGCAGCCTTGGAGAATATCCTATTTGTTTAGCCCCAAAACAAGCAAAAAGGTTTTTTTATTTATTACTTTCCCATTTTTCCCGTCATAATTCAAAATATTCATTAATCTTTTCAAAATTATGAAAATGTTACGTGTGAGCTACATGAGTGTATGAAAACTTTAAGAGCTACGGATTAAAAGTTAAAAAAAAACGCGTGAGCTACAAGATATAGATTAAGTAGCATCTAAAAATCAATCCAGATGAACTGGCATACATTAAAATGCTGTTCGAGCTCTTTTCATATGACTCTTAATTCTTTTTCCAACAACAAGGAGAGTATCTATTTTGGCAATGGAAGAAATAAAGACTAATAAAGGATAAATACTCAAATTAATATTGATAATTTCGTATAGCAATTAGTAACTCTTTAACACATCGCTAAACTACGCAATTTGATAAATTATTACAATTGCTTCCTCGAAGCAACCAAAAAAAGACCAGTAAGAGATTTAAAAAAGAACTGGTAAACTGAAATTAGTTGATAACTAAATCAAACAGAAGTTGGTAAATCACTCATATTAAGGTTAGAAATTTCAAAATGATAGTGACTTTAACATTTTAGTAAGCTTAAATTATATTGGTAATTATTATTTAATTTGGTAACGTAAAGCATCAAATAAACATAATTAAACTACACAATAAGAATTGGTAAACTAAACCTAGTAGGTGATTTCGTCACAGAAAAGTCGGCGAATATATCAAAGTAAAGATTGTAACTTTGTATAATTGTTAAAAACTCTTTAATATAATTATAAGAAAGCTACGGAATTGTTGAAATTTTGGAATTTTGTGTGAAAGCATGGTTTTGATATCTATGATAGTTTGTGGTTTGATTGTGTGCAAGTGTATATGTGTAGGATATATGTGGTATATGATGGATAAGGGATGAGGTAAGATAGTTTAAGGATAGAGTTTATTTAGTTTAGGTAATTACAAGAGCTGTCGGTTCGATTGAAGGGCTTAAACCTCACATACTCAAATGGATGAATTACAAGTCTCTTTATCGACAATTACAATTGACATAATAGATTCTTCAACAAAAGAGTACTAAAAGTGTCAAAAGTTATGTACGACGTTCACTTTAATACTAAAAGTTTTCATCGAATCAATAAAGTGCAAAATCAAAGAAAAAACAATTACCTAAGTACCAATGACGAGAAGTTCCAGTAAAAAAAATAATATGTGACTTTTATAATTAAAAATTTAATAAGACTTGGCATATTATTTAAAAAATTCAATCCATGTGGTGTGCTTGTAATTGAAATGATTGCCTTTTAATAACAACTGATACTGAAATAATCATTATAAATAAAATTTGATACTCAAACGATCACTATTTACAATTTTTAGATGACATCGTTTTGGAGTTATATGCTAATTGGACTCGCTGGCGAGCCATGTAGGACTAAGAAACTAACAAAATATGGCCATGTCTGATTTCGATACACTTAAGTGATTTTTTTTTTTTAAAGTGATGCTTAAGCAATCTGAGAAAAACTTTTAGCACTAAAGTGAACGTCATACATAATTTTTGGCACTTTTAATGTCATTCTCCTTGAATTCTTCTAGTTTGCAGGTTGTAGGCTTGTGTGGACATTCCTTGTTCACTTTCTTGGCTCTCCTTTCTCATGATTAAGCAACCTTGATTTCCAGAATGTTTTCCTTTGCAAGCTGGTCTTTTCATGTTCCTTCAACTGTCTTCTGACACTTGCAAGATTTATCCGGTAGTTTCCAGATTTTTCTTTTAATAGAAAATGGATCACGAATTTTTTAACAGAAATTACTACCGTACGTTATTAGTAAAATTAACAATATGAAACAAGCATAAAGGTGCGGCGAGTGACTAAAATAAGAGCTCATAAGCCAAAACTGGTTAGTGCCTTAATCAAAGAAAGGTTGACAAAATCACTTTGGTAATTTTATATAAAAGTCAGCAAAATTCTAAAAGGTTGGTAAGTTAGTCAAACAATGTCGGTAAATTATAATGAAGCAAGCATGAACATTATAAATTAATCAAATCAATGTTGGGTAAGTTTAAATTAGTTGGAAGAGAAAAATCGGTACATCACTTAAATTAGGATCGACAAAATGGTAAGTGGCGCAAATGAGTGTTGGTTAATTATTGAAAGACTTATTAGTTCCAACACAACATAAGTGACTTAAATTAACACATTAATAAGCCTAGTCAAATAAATTTTGATAAATTATTGAATTAGCTCATATTTTTTATTTAATAACGTTGGTAGTTTAGTAAGGGGGTCCGTTAGTTACGCATTATGCATGGACTATTATTATAAATGAGTTTTACGAGTTACCAAAGCTTTAGAAAATTGTTAACACCAAAAGTTGACTCCGTGGGCCGTTGATAATCAACAAAACCCACTGGGCTTGTAATGGACATATCGGGCCGCGGGAGTTCGGATATAGCAGCAGTTATAATCTATGAAGCACGGACACGTTGTCCGTGTTTCCGCGTCGTGTCCGACACGTGTTGGAGAGTGTCTCGACACGGTCGGACACGTGATCAACGCGTGTCGAAAAATCCGACAAGCGGTCAATTTTTGCTCGACACGTTTGGACTCGCGTTTCCAGAAGATGGTGGAGGCGAGGGTGAGGGAACAAAGAGGCCGCGAGCAACGGTGAGCCTGCGACGCCGAGTAGACCTAGTCCTCCTCAAGCAAAAGTCCCTCGAGGCGAAAGTATATCCCCACCACTTCTTCCGGCTTCCACTTCTTCAACTCATCTTCCGGGCGGCGGTGCTTCTCCTTCTCAGTCACTGTGGTGGTGGTGGTGTGGCACTCCTTCTTCCTGCCTCACCCCCGAACCCGCGGCCCGGCCGAATTAGAGAGAGAAAGTAGTGAGAGAAAGCCTCTGAGTGCTTGTGTCGTGTGTGGGTCTCTGTCCGCGTCCTTGCGGACGTCAAAACTCCCTTCAATCAGAGGAGTAGAAGAAGAGGAGAGGAAGGAAGGAGGGTCGTGCGGCAAGGAGGAGGAGAAGAAGAGGCGCCCTACGGTTTTGACTCTATTGAGAAGGGAACTAAATGGAGGGGGAAGTGATCGGCTGATGGCCTGTCAGGGAAAGAAAAGGCAAAAAGATTTGGGGGTGGGGGGAAAGATACGGGTGGAGTTTTTTTGGGGGAACTTTCGGATACTTTTTATTTTCGATTTTGGGAGGTGGGGTTAAGAGTGGTAAAATTAAAAAAGTAATTTCGAATAATAAAGTACCAAATGTTGAATGATGTGTATAAATTCATTTAGGTTCTTTTTTGAAATTATTTATTTATTTATAAATTTGAATTAAATTAATTAAAAATAAAAATATTTATTTAATATTTAACATGTCGAAATTCTCTACTTTTTAAGAAATGACGTGTCGCATGTCTGTGTCGCCGTGTCCGTGCTACCTAGATTATAATTATGCTCAGCACTAATTACCATTTGGAAGCAAGAGGAAAAGAAAGAGACTAGTTACCGAAGCTGCGAAGAACTAGGTATCAACCACTTCGTGAATAAGGCGATACAATTATTGAAGGCACACCGAGTATTCCACGAACAATTAAAATTGAAGCAATAACCGTCGGAGCAGTTATTCGCCCTATCTAGCTATAGATAGCCGAAGACAAGTTGTAATGGATCGGAAAAAAGATGAACTAAGAACACCATTTATCTGTTATTTCTTGCCTATAGTTATCTTTGATCTCAAATTTACTTTCAAGTATTTTAAATTTATCTTTTATTCGAAAAGTTATAGCCAATGGCTTCCTTTTTTAACCAACACAAAACCCAATAAACAAAAAAGCCGAAGAGCCAACTTTGGATGAAAGATATTTTGTCCGAGAGCTTTATTGGACAAAAAGCTAGAAATCTGCAAAATGGTATCAAAGAGCAACTGCAAAATGCAACATCATCATTGATGATTAATTCAAGCTTTCCCTTCCAGATCCAAGGGACTTAACAATCCCTGGTTTTATTTTTGCATCGAGATCCCCATGATCTTAAAGACCTCGGTTACAGACAGGAAAAGAACAATGCAGAGAGCCGAACAATGCTCCATGAAACTGAAGGAAGTCTAGGCCGACGATTTCCCGTCTCTCAGAGGTGGCGTGTCCGCGTACCTCCACGAGAGACGAGCAAACCCTTCATGCATTCTGCCACCGACGACCTCCTCGATTGGCACGGCATCTGATATCTCTCTCAAGTCATCCTCTGCGAGCTTCACTTGCAAGGAGCCGATGTTAGCGTCCAGGTTCTTTATCTTTGTCGTTCCTATATAAACGATGCATAAGTTCAGATAATTCAAAATGCGACGGCAGGTTTGTTAATGAACCGAGAATTCATAAATTCAGAGAACTTATAAAACGACGTGTAGAGATCGAGCGACAGGCACTGGAAAACAGTCGCTTAGTCTCTTTAGTAGCAAGTGGAAGGCGATGGCTGCTGCTGGTCGGAACGCCCATCGCCAGTAGTCATTAGAGACTGTTTTTGAGGGCTTTAGGGACCGGACAGGCAGTCGCAGTCCAATTTTTTCGTAGTAAAAGGGAACGTAATTATCATACAAATGATGCTTCTATTCAAGTTGTCTACACACCCGGTATCGGCACAACGTCATCCCCTTGATGGAGAACCCATGCCAGGGCGAGCTGGATCGGGGTGCAATCGTGCTTGTTTGCTAGCTTCTCGATTCGGGTGTAAAAGACTTTGTTCTTCTCCA
This sequence comes from Eucalyptus microcorys, assembly GCA_014182515.1. Taxonomy (NCBI): domain Eukaryota; kingdom Viridiplantae; phylum Streptophyta; class Magnoliopsida; order Myrtales; family Myrtaceae; genus Eucalyptus; species Eucalyptus microcorys. The sequence goes on along the minus strand of CM024569.1, from coordinate 43,540,666 downwards.
AATTCTCCGGTCGAAACCTGGGATACCTTTCCTGGAAATTTGAAGAAACAGATATGAGGATTCAGGATTGTCTTGGAGAAGCTTGGACTAAATGATACGCACGCCAAAAGAAGTAAGGCATGTCTCACACCTGAAGGCTCTTCCCAGGCACAGCTCCTATGACTCCCCTACCACCAAAGAACCCGCGACCGAGAGGACTATATGGCACTATGCCGATCCCAAGCTCCCTAAAATTCCGAGAAGCGGGCCAACATGAAGAAAGAAACTCCGCTAGTTAAATCCAAGTGTCCGACTATGTAATTAAAATGGACCAATTTATGAAGGTTCAGAGTCTACTAGGAAGTCCGTGGACAGAGTTTTCCTCCACTTCTTCGTTGCAAATGTTCCGAGAGATTAGAGTAGAGCAAGCAATGTACCTGCAGAGAGGGACGATTTCTTGCTCAATGTCACGAGTCCAGAGTGACCACTGATTTGTAAGGCAGTGACGGGATGAACCGCATGCGCTCTCCGTATGGTGTCGGGACTGGCTTCCGACAAGCCAATGTACTTCACTTTACCCTCTTCCACCAACTTCTTCAGTTCTCCCATCTGCAAATTTGTTGAAAATTGATGAGTTTAAAGTCTGTTGGAGCAGAGAAATTATTTGGATTTTCTTTGACATTGCAAAACTTACAGTTTCCTCTATTGGGACCGATGTGTCGATTCGATGCACGTAATAGAGATCTATGTAGTCGACATCGAGGCGCTTAAGGCTGGCCTCACAGCATGAGCGGACATATTCAGGCCTTCCATTTATCGCCACATCGTATCCCTTGGATTGCAGTGCCCCGAATTTGGTAGCTAACTGCACCTTCTCGCGAGTCAACTTCTTCAACGCCTGTAAATAAAGTCCCTTCGTTTCTCTTCCTTTTTCCTCACCACGTAACTAAAATTCCATGAACTAAAACTATAAACGATTTGAATTTTGCATGTTTATGTCCTCAATTACCTTCCCAACCAGAATTTCATTAGTTTTCGGGCCGTATAAATCCGATGTGTCGAAAAATGTTACCCCCTTGGCGAACGCATCGGTGATGATGGATACGCCGACTTCCTCCTGGACAGGATCGTTGTACATTCCTGTCAGTCCCATACAGCCAAAGCCCAACTTGGAAACCTGCAGCAGCATAAAACCAAGAAAGAGCAAAAGAACTTGCACATGTCAGCAAGAAATCACATAAATTATGATCTCTCTGCCTTATGAAAAAGCAACCGCATGAATCTATCATCTGCACTGAACTTCTGCCTTTCGTTGCGGACTCAGAAGTCGAATCTAGGACGAGAAATCATTGTCCAACGACGAAAAGTCATGATCGATTTTCGCACGCCATGCGATCAAGAAGTAGCTTTTGTGCAAATTACCTCAAGACCCTGAGTTCCAAGTTTCACTCTGGGAATCTGAACATGTTGCTCCTCGGCCATATTTCAGATGCACCTGCAAGGAATTGCTAGCTCCTTTATCTTCTGGTTCAATCCTAGTCAAATTCCATGTATATATAGGAGTCGAGGCGGCCAACACACAAAGAAAAATTTGTAATGTCGACATCTGTAGTCTATATGGTATAATTAGTGTTATGTTATAATAACCACGCTGAAATTTAAATATTTCAACACCTTATTACAATAGGGTGGAGCAGCTTCCTAAGAAAAAAAAATATTGTGTGGCTAATTGCAGGCCTAGAATTTTAGTGTTGACGATCTGGAACCACATCTTTTTAACCGAACTTTTAAGCACATCATTTTAAAATTCATAAAATTTTAATTGAACAATACAAATACATTATTGGGACAAGCAGTAGATTTAGTAGCATGGATACGCGACACGACACGACACGACATGTCGACACATTATTTCTCAAAAATAGAAAATTCCGATATATTGGGACACGTTATATATTAAATGAATATTTTTAATTAATTTGATTCAAATTCATAAATAAATAATTAATTAAAAAAAGAGCCTACAATGAATTTACAGTAATAATATTAATAAGTCGATTCATTGAAAATTCGAAAAACATATTCATAGTTAATGTGTATCCATGTTTGGAAACGTGTTTTTAATTTTAACAAAAATTATTGATGAAACTAATGATTAATAAGAAATTAGAATCAATTTATTTAAATAAATCCATGATCTCCTACAAATGACCAAAATTTATCATTATTCAAAATTCAGTACTTTTATTTTCAAAATTATTTTTTAATGTCATTTATTTATTTTTCTATTTAAAAAAAAAGTCCCCACACCCCGTTCTCTACTTTCCCTCGTCCACCCCCAAAATTATTACACTTTTATTTCCCTTCCCCACCACTTGATATTGACAGGTAAGGTGTCACTTCACTTCCCCTCCCCCCAAAATTAAAACTCACGACTAGGGGTGAACATCAGTCCAAGGTCAACTCAAGATTGAACCTGGACCGGCCCAACTCTGCCGGTCTTGGTTTGGTTCCCAGGGAGATTGGGTCGATCATTGGTCCTAGAATTCTTGGACCAACACTGTACGGGTTGGTTCTCAGTCCTGAGAGTTCCGGGTCGGTCCAACTCGGACCAACCCTAACTCTATATATATTACTTATAATTTTTATATAGATAAAACATTAAAATAAACATCATCAATAATATTAAACAACTCTTTAGTGAGAAGTTCAAGTAATTTTACATTGTTTGTTATTCTTTAATAACTTAGATTTTTAATGTTTTTTACGGCGTCAATAGTCATAATTTACGAAGGAGGAAAATGTTTTTGTGAGGAGTCCTCACGGCGTTTACAAAGGCGTAAACAACTCTTTATGGAATCATCATTTAGTATTCGTTCTCTTCTGTCTTATTTGTCCTTTTAGTCTTCAATTTGCCAAAATTGAAAGAAACAACTTCTCCGCTCACCACTTGACACTTGCTTTGCTCACTTTGGGTCACTCGTGCCACTCGTCGCTCGATACTTGCTTGGCTTGTTGCTTCCTGCTCGACATTCGATGTTCATTCTGTTTGATGCTCACTCCACTTAACCCTTATCACTTGCCTTTCTTAACTGACCTCGCTCATCATCAAACCCATTGGGTCGGTGTGGTCTTTGGTTGTCCTTTTAAGGAGTTCAAAAAATAAAATAAAAAATTATTGGTTGAGCCTAGTTTGACCCTGAAACCAGACTGAACCCATTGGGTCAGTTCGGTCATCAATCTTTTTTAAAGGAGTACAAAAAATGATAAAAAATTATTGATTGGTCCTGAATTGACCTTGAAATTGGACCGAACCCATTGGGTTAGTTCGGTCCTTAATCGCTCGGTCCTTAATCGCTTTTTTAAAAAGTACAAAAATGAAATAAAAAATTATCGATTAGTCTCGGGTTGATCTTGGAACCGGACCGAACCTATTGGGTTGGTCCAGTCCTCGGTCCTAAGCTCAATTTGGTCGGTCCTCGGTCCCAAAAATTGAGGATTAGCACTGTGCGGGTTGGTCCTAGGGTTAGGGGGCAGATCTATCCAACCCGGACCATGCTCAGCCCTACTCACGACATTAGATCTCTTTTTATTTTTTTTTTTTTTTTTTTGAGTTTTCTTATCAATAACCCTAGCCAGCCCTCCTTTTCCTCCTCCTCCTCGCCACTCGCTACACGACTCCCTTCCCTTTGCTCTTCCTCTCGATCCTTCTCCTCCTTCTCCTCCTCCTCCTCACCGCACGACCACCTTCCTTTCCTCTTCCGTCGCTCACAGCCTCGTCGCGGGCTTGTCGTCATTTGCAACTCGTCTTTGCTCCCTCGCCCTCGCCTCTCACCATCGCTCGCAGCCTCGTCGCGGGCTCACCATTGCTCGCAGTTCGTCTATGCTCCCTTGCCTTTGCCTCCACCCTTCATCTTCCGGACACGCGTGTCAAAACGAGTTTGACCACATGTCAGAAAATCCTACATGCGTTGACCGCGTGTCCGACCGTGTCCGAGCATGTCGACGTGTCTGACATGCTCTGACACGTGTCGAACACAACACAGAAGCATGGACAACATAGGCGGCATAGGGCGATCACTCTCACTATAGCCCACGCCACTCACATGTGGAGTTGTAAGGCATTTGCCAAACACTTCATAAAACGTTAATGTCCTTTTAAACACAGTGAGAACAATATCAAACATTTTCTCAAAAAAAAAAAAAATCAATGGTTCAATACATATTTGCTTGCGAATTAACTTCTTAACTTCTTGTATGCAGATTAAGCAAATGGTTCACAAGTATCCTCGACACCTAAATATGTGTATATACATGTATATGTACAGACAATTGTTTAATTACCGAAAATATATCTAACTAAATAAATGAACGATAAAGTAAGTTGCCACATTTTACACAACATATTATGTAATATGGTGAAATCTTATCGGAAGAAGAGCTAGTTTGATCTACTGGGCCCCACAAAAGGATGAGAGGGATCTGACAATCACCAATTGACGTAAGCCGATGCGCAAACGACCCATTGACGTAAGCAGATGCGCAACGCAACACCCCTACGGCCTCGACGTGTTGATGCATAATTTAAAGCTTGCATCAGCCTATACGTCACAAGGCCCTTTTATGACGTCACTCACATCCACATGGCAAGAAGCAAGTACTACTGTAGCTAAGTTACTTTATACATGAGATAAAATTCCAGCCACATGGCGTGCAACAAGGATGCACCCTGTAGTATTTGCTGCTTTTGCTAACTGTGAATCTGAACTGAACAGACCTTATTGTTGAACATGAATCCGACCGCAACGAAGTGTGATTGTTGTTGTTAGGGTTCACAAAGCCGAGCAAGAGTAACCCGGTATTTTACTCTATTGCTGCAACGAACGCTATGCTGGATCCCATGAAATTCAGCACCTTTTGTGCATCGTTAGGACGATGATCGATTTGATGTATGGTTCTTGTAGTAATGTGATGTTGACAATGTCTCTGTATGAGGATGTAGATCCAATGATTCTATTATTGTAACACTACCGAGTAGCGGAAACTTTTGCTGGGGTGTGTATGGTTCCCAGAATGATTCAAGAACAACTTATAGACCAAAATCTGGGTGGGAAATGAAGAGCCATCTGCATACTTTGGATTTCATGAATTCATTAGCATAATCAGACCTTTCACTTTCGCTAGTTTCTAATAATTTATAGGATGGCACGACTAATGTTTGGAGCGGGTTCATTTTCCAAAGGGAAGGGATTCAAGGTCATCATCATCCTGGAGGGAAATGTCCATTCACTTTTCAATTTTCTGAATGTGTATGTTCCTTGTTGAAGAGAGCACCGCCACTCTCTCCTTCTCTCCAGAATTCTTTAGCAAAAATCCATCAAGAAAAGATATGCCACTTCTAGACTTCTCCAAAGAAATCTAGTTGTCAGGCTATAATAAAATAATACTTGTAGAATAGTGTAGAAAGCCAGCAAAGTCGCCAACTTTCCATCCTATAAATAGGAGCAACTTGCTCCTCATGTGTGCGTGAGTAAGAAGTCCAACTAAGAGTGTGTGAGTGGGTGGAGTAGGTGGCGTGAGTGTAGGGTGATAGAGAGTGAGTGGGTGTATGCACAGAAAGTTGTCTTCGTGTGTGGTTTGTGAAGTGAGTGGGTGAGAAAGTAAAGTGAGTAGTTGTGAAAGTGTGATAGTATAAAGAGTTTGTAATATTGTTTATAAAGAAGTAATTATTTTACTTGTACATCCACTTGCTTCTCAACAATTGGTATCAGAGTAGGTCGTCAGAGGCCGTGCGAAGACAGTGGTTGGGGACCATTGTAAGTGAGTAGGCGGTCAGGTTCGTCAAGCCAAGGAGTGGAGTACGTCAGAGTTCTGCTAGTGCACAATCTAGGATTGTGAAGTCGGTTGGTCTGGGACCAGTCTTACTTGGTATTGTTGACATCCGAAATTTTTGTCGACGTTTTAAACATTCATTTTGCAAGAAAAATATAAAAAAATAAAGAGCAAAAAAAAATGAAAATGAATAAAAAAAAAGAATGAAAACATTAAAAAAGAAAGAAAAAGAGAAAACAAAAAGAAAAAAGGGAAAAACGCTAAAATATATATATAAAGGGGGTCATTCAACGGAGGAGGGGGGACTCTCACTTTTACATTTTTTCTCTCTCCCTCCCGCGCGGACTCAAAAACTCTCTGGTGCTCTCTCCCTCGAGGTTCCGCTCTCTGGATTTTCTCTCCCTTTCTCTGTAACTGCTCGATGGAGCTTCCATGGCAGATCTCGAAACCCTAGCCTCGAGCAATCTCAGTAGAGATCCGCCATTCCTCAGGGGAAAATCTTCGCCTGGCGCGCCGTCCACCAGAGGAAGCTTCCGCCTTTGTCTCCAGCGTTTCTCCGTCGAGAGAGTCGAAGGCTAGGGTTTTCTCTCATTAGCGAGGATAGGAGATCGAAGGCCGGCAGTCGGGGATTGCGAGAGGAGTTCAGTTTCATTCTCGTTCTACCGGTTCTCACTCAGCAAATCCCTCTTTTTCTCTCAATCGCTCTCTCTCTCTGGAGTTTGATCGGTGACTCTCTCGATCGGGGATTTTCTCGCCAGATCTGACTGGCCGGATCGACGTCTCTCCCTCTCAATTGCTCTCTCATGCGTCGGATCTGACTCGCTGGGGCGGTCGGTCGAGGAGCTCGAAGTACAGGGCTCAGATTCGCGTTGACAGCAGTGGCAACGACAGTATCGACGGTAGCGGTGGTGGCAGCGACAGCAACGGTGGTGACGGCTTCCCATCGCTTCTTTATTCTGTTTTTCTGATCTCGCCATCTTCCTGTGGTCCAATCCAGGTATAGTTGAGACGCCGTTGTTGTCTCACGTTTCTTTTATGTAGAGCAGTAACATGGATTTAGCTTCAGTTTTCATTCGGTAGTTTCTGTAGTATTCTGTCAGCCCAATAATGAAATGCTGCGACTTGTGAGTGATCATGGCCGTGGTTGGGGTTGGTATAGTCTCCCGGCAAATGGTAGGGCGATATGTATTGCATAGGTGGTATGTACTGTAGTGGGATCGATAGTTTCTTGGCATATGATAGGGTAGTATGTGCTGAGTAGATGGTTTTTGGTCGTTGTAGGATATCGACCTCCTTTGATGTATACTCCTTTTGATCGTCTGCTCGTATTGAGTCATGCATCAGTCATTGTGAACTATCACGTTTCTATCTGCTTTATCGATCATTTCAAGGATTGAGGAATTTGTTGGAAAATCGGTATTCTATTTCCATGCTTGCTTACTTCTCATTACATAGTTCATCTATTCTTGTTTCTATTAATGTGATTGAATGAGGTTGATGATACAGAAAATAAATCACGTGTGGAATGGTCTTGCTCTATTGTTCTCTTTCTTAGCAAAATTCTGTTGTTTGATAATTGATATTAGATATCCACCATCAAGCCAATTTCCAACACTAATCACTTTGCCCGGTGGCTTATTTGTGTTCTACTAGTCCAAACTCTCTGTGTTTTTGTTTGTAAAGATGTCCAGAGTTATGTTGTTCTTTAGTGCCGGTATTTCTTTGCTTGCTATCTTTTCTTATTTCTGACTTCAAAGCTCCTTGTGGCTTTCTTGAAGTTGTATGTCTTTCCATGATACACGCCATTTGTGAATATCAGCATGCTATAATTGCTGCTCTGTTCTTGTGTAGATTGTTTTAGCTAATTGATACATCTCTGCTCTTGATTTTTTTTTTGAAAAAATATGCATGCTAAATCTGAGAATGCTATCTTCTTAAAACTACTTATGACATGCTGTCTTTTCTGTGGCTAGTTGTTGTTAGTTTTGAAATGAAATAGTATATGTGTCCAGTTACTTTCAATATGTTGTGGAATGCTTGTGTTACATATTACCCTGTTCTATTATAGACTGACTAGTTCATGTTCTAGTATTTTTGGAAATTCATGTGTTGATATGATGATAGTGTCTCTATGAGATTTATTTAGGATATCACCTAGAATTTGATCTAGAGACTTTGTGACTTTAGTCACTCTTTTTGAACACAAAAGATGTCTTGCTTTCGATTGTTTTGATACGTGATGATTGTTTCTTTCATTTGTATGCATCTAGTCATCCAGATTTCTTAGATTAGGTTTAGAATAGAATCCTGAACATGGATAAAGCGTGAAGATGGTAGAGGTCGATGTCCATTCCGACCATTGTCATGTACTATTTGTTTTCCCGACATATGTCTCTGGTTCCATGCATTGTATAAAGCCCGACGAGTTGCGGGTTTCTTTTCTTTTTCGATTGTTTTCTCTTTTATATTCTTTAGAATTACATGATTAGGTTTAACTGCTTTTCTTGATTGTTTACTTCATGTCTTGCAATTTCATTTTCATTGTTTGTTTTCCTTTCATTTTTTAGGAATAGAACAGAATGAAAGTAATCCACCACGCATGATCATTTAGTATAGAATTAACGATCCTGAAAATATAAAAAGAAATGCATGAACATGTTAGGAAAAACACAACATACTATTTAGGTACCGAAAGGGCGCTAATAGCAATATTAGCGTAACCCAAGTCCCCGAACCTAGATATCTGGTTACGTAGGAATCGAGGGAACACTCCCGACCCTCGATTGGGTTTCTAGCCGACCCCCAAAATGAGGCTAGTGGCGACTCCTGTCTATTTTTTAGGTTGTTAAATACCTAGATCGTATAAATAAATCCGCTGTCGCGCGGGGTATGAGCTTGGGAGAGCTCGCGATCTCGTGAGGAAACTCTCGTGATCAAAGTATCCCTAAACCCGACCTTTCCCTCCTTGGACATTCGAGGGTGGCGAGGTCGGGTCGCGACAGGTATAGTGCTGGGCATTACAACCAAGTCATAATGGTAGATTTCTCAAGTTCGGTAAGTGGCATCGAGAAGCTCAACAACTCAAATTATAATAATTAGAGTACCCGCATGCAATAGTACTGGCTAGGTCAAGATTTGTGGGATATCATTGGCGGGAGCAACACCACACCACCCATGAATGATAGTGAATTAAGAAAATGGAACATAAAATCAAGTAAGGCTCTTTATGTTCTTGTTGTGACTGTTGAAGATGAATTATTGCAACACATAAAGAGTGCAAGGACCCCGAAGGAGGCTTGAGATAATTTGGCAACGCTGTTTGCGAGGACAAACGATGCCAAGTTACAATGCCTGGAGAACGAGCTCCTCTCAATCTCGCAACAAAGTATGTCGATGAGTCAATACTTCTCTAAAGTTAAATCTATTTGTGAAAAAATTTCAAAGTTAGATCCTCTGAATGCCATCTCTGAGACAAGAATGAGAAGAATAATAATTCACAGGTTAAGGCCGGAGTATAACGGTATTGTTACGACCACCCGTGGATGGGCAAATGAGTCAACTCTAATAGAGTTGGAGAATATATTGGCCAACCAAGAAGCCTTAGATAAAAAAATTTCTAAGGTCTCAATTAAGGAGGATGAAAGTACCCTCTTTAGTAATAAAAGAGGGTTCAAGGGCCATAATAGAAATAGAGCAGGTGCAAGAGATGGCAAATCATGGAAAAGTCATGGAGAATGGCAAAAGCGAATAGAAGGAAGTGGACCTTGGCCAGGGGGAGCTTGTCGAGACCGCGATAAGGACGACAATGAAGAAAAGAAGAATAGAAGGCGTAATGGATGGTGTTACATGTGTGGCAAAGTAGGTCACTTTGCCAGGGATTGTCGATTCAAAAGAGTTGAAGGAAACGTTGCGGCATCTAAGGAAAATGATAGCAAAGAAGAGTGGGATTTCCAAGCATCATTTACAGTGGAGGAGCAAGAAAAGTTTGCAAGCTCCTCCATGATAGAGTTAGAAGATGCGATGGCCCTCATCACGGTAAGTGATAAATTGATTGATTATGATGAAGATTGGATAGTTGACTCGGGGTGCTCAAATCACATGACCGAAGATGGCAAGCTTGCAATAGTATTAATCTACGTGGATGATCTAATCATCACTGAAGATAATGAAGAAGAGATATGCCAAATCAGAACTAACCTCTCAGTGCGGTTTCAGATGAAAGAGCTTGGAGAATTAAAACATTTCCTGGGACTCGAGATTGAGAAGACCAATGAAAGATTATTCCTATGTCAGCAGAAGTATGCACGAGACCTCTTAGACAAGTTTGGGATGCTTGATTGCAAACCTATATCTACTCCGATTGATGGAAATGTAAAGCTATGTGCAATTGAAGGACGAGAATTGGAAGACTCAACTATGTATAGGCAATTGGTGGGTAGCCTCATTTACCTAACCATAACACAGCCTGATATTGCCTTTGCAGTGGGAGTAGCAAGCCGATTCATGGAGAAGCCGCGAAAGCCCCACTTAGATGCAGTCAAGCGTATACTAAGGTATGTGAAGGGTACATTTGATTTTGGGCTTTTGTATAAGAAAGAAGCATCATGTGAAGTTGTAGGCCATTGCAATATTGACTTTGCTGGAGATCGTGACACACGACGATCAACTACTGGATATATGTTTAGCCTTGGATCAGCATTAGTGTCATGGTGCAGCAAAAGACAGGCAACTGTGTCACTATTTATGACGGAAGCTGAGTATAGAGTAGCAACAATGTCAGCACAAGAGAGTACATGGCTGGTACAGCTAATGGAGGATCTTCATCAACCAATAAATCAATCTACACGGATATATTGTGATAATCCGTCAGCCATAAGCTTAGCGGAAAATCCAATTTTCCATGCAAGGACCAAGCATGTAGAAGTGCACCATCATTTCTTGCGGGAAAAAGTATTACAAGGCAAGATAAAGATGGAGTATGCCGAAACAAATGATTAAGTTGTAGATATTTTCACCAAAGGTCTTGGAGCTGCAAAATTTGGGGAGTTTCGAAGGCAACTTGGTATGATCACGAGGTCCATACTAAGAGAGAGTAGTCAGTGAGGGGGAGTGTTGAAGAGAGCACCACCACTCTCTCCTTCTCTCCAGAATTCTCTAGCAAAAATTCATCAAGAAAAGATGCGCCACTTCTAGACTTCTCCAAAGAAATCTAGTTGTCAAGCTATAATAAAATAGTACTTGTAGAATAGCGTAGAAAGCTAGCAAAGTCACCGACTTTCCATCTTATAAAGAAGAGCAACTTGCTCCTCATGTGTGCGTGAGTAAGAAGTCCAACTAAGAGTGTGTGAGTGGGTGGAGTAGGTGGCGTGAGTGTAGAGTGTAGTGTAAGTGTAGGGTGATAGAGAGTGAGTGGGTGCATGCACAGAAAGTTATCTTCATGTGTGGTTTGTGAAGTGAGTGGGTGAGCAAGTAAAGTGAGTAGTTGTGAGGGTGTGATAGTATAAAGAGTTTGTAATATTGTTTATAAAGAAGTAATTATTTTATTTGTACATCCACTTGCTTCTCAACATTCCTTTCCTCTTGGCACGTGGGTAGTTGATTGCAGAGTGGATTTCTTGTTGAATTTCATCGAGAGTTTGCATCCGCAATCTTCCTATTTTTGGCATGAAAGGATCTCTCTAGGCCATAGCCAATCACCGTGGAATGGCTGATAGTCAAGAAAATTAAAAATCACTACGATTGTGACATACTAGGTGATGCAAACCCAAAGTATTTAGGTAGCATCCATATAGGAATGAGCGATTTCAGATTCCGTATAGATTCTACTTGAAACCTGGTATCTATCTGTTAGAACAAGTTTTTCATCTTTTGAACCTGAAACTTATCATGCATACTCTAAAACCTGGAACTTACCCTATCACAGGTTTTGGGATCGATTTCAGAGTTTATCCAAGTTCCACCCATATTATTAATTAAATGATTGTAATGAATTAAAATATTTAACACCATCACTTACTATTATAATTTATTGACCATAACTTATATTTAGATACAAAAAAAGATAAAAATAAACGTTAATAAAGTAAAAGTCTCAATTATAAAATGAAAGCTCAGATTAATGCTTACACTCATAATCAAATAGCATAGAACATTGCTATTAATACTTGTTTTAGATGCAAAGTCATAAACCAAGAAAAATATTAATACTTGTTTTAGATTTTAGGTTTTAGGTTCCAGGTTCTTTCAAGTTCCTTCTATTAAGAACCTGGAACCTATCCATCGAAATAAATTCTTTATTTTTTAGAATCTGAAACCTATCATGCATACCTTAAAACTTGGAACATATTGGTTTCCACCCATCTTGTTCTCAGATTTTGGGTTTTACCTTGGAACTATGCTCACCTCTTGTATCCAACAAAGTAGAGCTCTTACACATCTACTTACGTGATGGGCCTTGGATATCTTAGATTTGGAACCTTTAGGTTTCCATCAATCCGGTTCTCAAATTCTAGGTTTTACCCTAAAATTATGCTCACCCCTTATATCTAACAAAGTTGGGCTCTTGCGTATCTGCTTACGTGATGGGCCCTGGTCAATGGCATTTGACTATTTAATAATCTAAAGTTTCCTTTCTTTATCACTGTATTTGTCACCTCAACAAACTCCCACAAATATGCACGAAAATTGACAGATCAAGAATCCAGAAAGTACAGCAAGTAGCAACTTCAAGATATCATCTGCAAAATGGCTGGGGTTCGGATTCCGCGAGTGAAGCTCGGAACGCAGGGTCTCGAGGTTTGCAATTAAACTACTACTTTCTTCGTCGTATTTTAATGGTGTATGTACAAAATGAAAATTTCACCAGGTCGGTCTTATTGTCTGTTCTTATATTGGGCGCTTTTTGCAGGAACGACCAAGATCAAGAATCTCGATGATAACATCGGTTCCTTGGGAGTGAAGCTCACGGAGGCAGACGCGAAAGAGATCTCAGATGCTACACCGATCGATGAAATCGCCGGCGACAAGATCGTCGACCACTTTGCTCGCTTGTCATGGAAGTACGCGAACACACCCCCAATAGATGGGAAATTCTCAGCATCCTAGGCTTCTCTTTTGCTTCTTGTAATTGAGTTCAGGAAATTAATTTCTGAATAGCTTAGTGAAAATTACAACAAAACTAGGCAAGTCTACGTTATTGGTTTTGTTGAAGGGTACTTTAGTTTTTTCATTGTTAGTGAGACCTAATGCTCACACTATATCTAATGATGTAATTTGTCATTTTTCTCTTTTTTCATCGTTTATAAGTCCTATCCAGTGCGATGCTTGTCAATTTGGCAAACATCATCAGGTATCCTTCCCTTCCCGTGTCTAGAGTCATGTGTCAAGTCCTTTGAGTTGGTCCATTTTGATGTTTGGGGAACCTGTCATGTCAATGATATGTAAACCTGTCATGTCAATGATATGTCTAGTTATAAGTATGTTGTTATGTTTGCATAATGATTATTTTTGCATAACATGGTTATATTTGATAAAAGATTGAACTGAAGTTTTTTCCTGTTTCCGTTTATTTTACTTTGAGATTCTCAATCAATATCATAATTCTATTAAATGTTTGCACTTCGATAATGCTAAAGAAAAAATGGCTATTTCCTCTGGTTTTCAATCATTTCTTTGGGATTCTACACTAGACCTCTTGTCCACTCCCCAACAAAATGGGGTGGCAGAACGAAAAAATCGTCATTTTTTGGATGTTGCTCGTTGTCTAATTTTTTATATGAACCTCCCCAAAACGTTCTGGGCATGCTATTCCTAGTGTATGCTATCTTATAAATTGTCTCCCATCCTCCGTGCTTCATGGGGGCATACTTTTCTCTACTTTCCATCCTACGAGTCCGCTTTTTTATTCACCACTCCGTATATTTGGCTATATTGTGGTCATGATAAGCACAATCCACCAGTTGACAAGTGTGTGTTTTTTGGGTTCTCACGAACTCAAAAAGGGTACAAGTGTTATAGTTTGGTTAGTCGGCGGTTTTATATCTCAGCACATGTAAACTTTTTTGAGGATCATTCATATTTCTCCTCCACTACTCAACCGGTGACTCCTTTTGAAGATACATCGTCCTTGGCCATGGCCTCTCTACCACTTATCCTCTCATCGGGTATACTTAGGATATCACTCGATTTTTAGTTCGCCTACATGACTTATCAACATCATCTTGTTCAACGTGAGCTAGTACAGTCGCCGCCCGCATTAGAAAAGCATGATTCTCCACCAATTTATGCCTTAGCCTCTGATCTGCTAGTTTCTTCGGAGCCCGATCCTACTACTAGCATTCCCATTGCATAAAGCAAAGGTATGCATTTTTAGGTCGGTCAACCTAATTCTTGATTTACCCCGTATAATGGTTTGTCTTGTTATACACATACTCGTCACATTTTTACTTAGTTTTTATCCTATGATTGGCTTTCTTCTACATATTCCTTGTTTGTTGTTTCTTTATCTATTGTGTCTATGCCAACTACTAATGCATAGTCCTTGCTTATCTAGATTGGCGGCGTGCTATGGAGGATGAAATGCATGTGCTACAAGATAGTAGGACATGGCATCTTACTGTTAACTGACGACAAACAGGTTGTGGGGAATCATTGGGTTTTCACAGTGAAGTTTCAACTGGATGGTTCTGATGAGGAAGGCGCATTCAGTTGCTAAAGGTTATACTTAGACTTATGGAGTTGATTACAATGATACATTTTCTCCTGTCACAAAGATACTTTTTGTCTATGTTTTCGTTGCTCTTGTTGTCTGATATGATTGGACTCTCCATTAGCTTGATGTCCAGAATGTATTCCTTCATGGCGACTTGGTAGATGAGGTATATATGGAGCACCTGGGGTTCGTCACCCTTTTTCTTACTTTTTATCTTATGATTGTCTTTCTCCTACATATTCCTCATTTGTTGCTTCTTTATCTGTTGTGTCTATGCCAAGTACTATTGCAGAGGCCTTTGCTTATCTAGATTGGTGGTGGGCTACGGAGGATGAAATGCAGGTGCTACAAGATAATGAGACATAGCATTTTACACCATTACCTACCAACAAACAGGTTGTAGGGTGTCGTTGGGTTTTCATAGTGAAGTTTCAACTGGATGGTTTTGTTGAGCGTCTGAAGGCGCTTCCTATTGCCAAAGGTAATACTTAGGCCTATGGAGTTGATTACGGTGATACGTTTTTTGCTATAGCAAAGATACCTTCTTTTTGTGTTTTTGTTTCTCTTGTTGTCCAATATGATTGGACTATCCATTAGCCTGATGTCCAGAATGCATTCCTTCGTGGCAACTTGATAGAGGAGGTACAAATGGAGCACTCGGGGTTTGTTGCTCATGGGACGTCTACTAGTGTTTGTTGCCTACGCAAGGCATTATATGAGTTGAAATAGTTTCCTCATGCCTGGTTTGATCATTTTAGTGATGCAGTTATTTGGTTTGGTTTGAGGCATTGTACCATGGATTATTATGTGTTTAGTTCCACTTCCTCTATAAGGTGTGTTTTCCTAATTGTTTATGTGGATGACATAATCATCATTGATATTGATTCTGTGGGCATACAAAAGTTGAAATAGTTTTTACAGATAGAGTTAATGCAAAAGATTTGGATAGTCTATGGTATTTATTGGGCATTGAGGTGGCCTATTCATGTGATGGTATCTCATTATCACAGTAGAAATTTGTTCTTGATATCCTCAGTGAGGTTGGTTTTCTTGGGGCTAAGCCTATCAATACTTTAATGGATCCTAATGTGAAACTTGATGCAAAACATGGAGAGTTACTTCATGATCCAAGTAGGTATTGAAGGTTAGTGGATAAGCTCAACTATTTAACTGTCACCCGACTAGATATTTCTTTTGTTTTTAGCGTGGTTAGTCAATTTATGAGTGCTCCTCGCACTATACATTGGGAGGCAATGTTATGTGTTGTTAAGTATTTGAAAGGAGCACTAGGTAGATGGACTTCATTCAAGAATCATGGACATCGTAGTGTTATTGGCTACTCTGATGCTGATTGGGCTGCATGTCCTATTGATGGGAGATCAACTTGTGGCTACTGTGTGTTATTGGGAGGCAATCTTGTGGGTTGGAAATGTAAGAAGCAATAGGTGGTGTCTCGATCAAGTGCAAAGGCAGAACATCGGGCCATGGCTCATATGACTATTGAGTTGCTTTGGTTGAGGATGCTCTTATCTGAACTTAGCATGCCATCTTTAGCTTCCTCGGTTCTACGTTGTGATAACCAGTCTGCTATGATATTGCTTCCAATCTAGTTTTTCATGAGTGCACGATGTATATTGAAGTAGATTGCCATTTTGTGCGAGAAAAGATTCAGAACAATGACATAACACTTCAACATACACGGACCGAAGACCAACTTGCCAATCTTTTCACTAAGTTATTGCGAGGTAGTAGAGCGACTACTTTATGAAACAAGTTAGGACTCTTTGATATTTATGTAAATGGAAAACTCGATATAATGTCGAACAAAGAATACATATGGCCATGTTATTAAGTTTCGGATAGTACCTTGTGAACTCTTACATGCAATTACTCTTATTTGAATAACACTGATGAAACACTAATATAACAAAACATGAATTAAATCCAAGCTGTACCATACAACTCTAAGCTAAATGCAACTTTCATTTCTTTATCATCATGCAACTTCCGTTGCTCTGACAATGTATTTAGACAACAAATCATCATGTAACTTCCATTGCCCGGCATGTTATTTTTATGCTTTAAGGGGAGAGAAGTGCTCTCTCCAACGGGCATGGCACAATTTACTTTGTTGCCATAGGAGCAAAAACATTGCCAAAGTTCACGAGTCATTTTCTCATTTTCCCTATCAGTGCTCACATACTTCATTATTGCACAGTCGACAAATGCTTAAGTTGCCCGGCCAGACCGTGAAATTCTTGGGCTCAGACTTTGAGTTGGTAGAGGTGTATTGGCAATCTTCCAAGTCACTTCATTCATGCTCTCGTAGGTTTTAGAATTATATGCTAAGTGGACCTACTGGCAAGCCACATAGGACTAAGAAATTAACAAACTATGGTCATGTCAGATTTCTAATCTTCCAAATCGGAGTTGACATCTAAGTGATTTTTTTTTTTAAAAGTGGCATTTAAGTGATCCAAATTTTTTTTAATATTAAATTGAGTGCCATATACAATTTTTTGCACTTTTAATGCCATTCTCCTTGGATGCTTCTAGTTTGCAGGTTGTCGGCTTGTGTGGACATTCCTTGTTCACTTTCTCGGCTCTGCTTTCTCATGATTAAGCAACCTTGATTTCCAGAATGTTTTCCTTCGCAAGTGGTCTTCTCATGTTCCTTCAATTGTCTTCTCACACTTGATTTATCCGGTAGTTTCTAGATTTTTTTTCTTTCTATCGAAAATGGATCACAAATTTTTTAACAGAAATTAATACCGTACGTTATTAGTAAAATTAACAATATGAAACAAGCATAAAGGTGCGGCGAGTGACTCAAATAAGAGCTCATAAGCCAAAACTGGTTAGTGCCTTAATCAAAGAAAAGTTGACAAAATCACTTTTGAAATTTTATATAAAAGTCAGCAAAATTCTAAAAGGTTGGTAAGTTAATCAAACAATGTCGGTAAATTATAATGAAGCGAGCATGAACATTATAAATTAATCAAATAAATGTTGGGTAAGTCTAAATTAGTTGGAAGAGACAAATCGGTACATCACTTAAATTAGGATCGACAAAATGGTAAGTGGTGCAAATGAGTGTTGGTAAATTATTGAAAGACTTAGTAGTTCCAACACGACATGAGTGACTTAAATTAACACATTAATAAGCCTAGTCAAATAAATTTCGATAAATTATTGGATTAGCTTATATTTTTTATTTAATAACGTTGGTCGTTGGATTAGCTTATATTTTTTATTTAATAACGTTGGTAGTTTAGTAAGGGGATCCGTTAGTTACGCATTATGCATCGACTATTATTATAAATGAGTTTTACGAGTTACCAAAGCTTTAGAAAATTGTTAACACCAAAAGTTGACTCTGTGGGCCGATGATAATCAATAAAACCCACTGGGCTTGTAATGGACATATCGGGCCGCGGGAGTTCGGATATAGCAGCCGTTATAATTATCGACGGCTCAGCACCAATTACCATTTGGAAGCAAGAGGATAAGAAAGGGACCAGTTACCGAAGCACTAGGTACCAACTTCTTTGTGGACAAGGCGATACAATTATTGAAGGCACACCACTTTGTGGATAAGGCGATACAATTATTGAAGGCATACCGAGTATTCCACGAACAATTAAAATTCAAGCAATAACCATCGGAGCCATTATTCGTCCTATCTAGCTATAGACTAAGAAGTATCGACACTCTCCTGGAAGTCTTCGTATTGTGTCCGACACTTCGACACGTGTCCGACATGCTTTGACACGTTCCGACATGCGTTCAACGAGTGTTGGGAAATCCGACATGTGATCAACTCTTCCTGACACGCGAGTCCGAAATTCCAACACACAATTTTGACATGCACAGGATTAATTTTAAAAAATTTCAATACTCGATGGGTTAAAATATAAATATATATGAAAAAATAACAAAAATAAAGGAGAAAGAAGAAAATTATCACTCTCAAATTTCTCACTTATAAGTTTTGACCTTTCCGTGAATGACAATAGAATGCCCTTCTTCTCGCCGGCGTCGCTCCGTCACCCCTGCAGACTTAAAATTGTGATTTTTTTTTTGCTTCTTTCTACCTCTCGCACGCGTCATCTGCGAGTTATTTCTTTTGGTCTATGTCATTGGCTTGTAAATTATCTTTCATATTTTCCAAGGCCAATTTAGTTATCTCATTTTCTTTGAGTTCTTGTCCTAAATTTTCATTTTTCTCGAACCTTGTTTTGCAAAGAAGCTCCAAGCTAGTCTATATCATGAATTCCAAACTTTGTCTAGGACTAAGAAAACTCACTAATCTCCGACAAATGTAAGAAAACATGACATGTTCCTTCAAATTTACTCTTTTGTGTTAGCAATTTTTGAATTTCTCATTCAATCTCTATTAAATTAAAACAATGAATGATCTTAACAAATATTGGATTAACATTTTTAGTATAAATTAATTCTATGCTCATTTTATTATTTATTTATTTATGCATTTATATATAAAAATATTTATATATTTCATATTTAATATGTCGGAACGTGTTAGAATTCTTTATTTTTTGAGAAATGACGTGTTGGTATGTCGTGTCGTGTCGCATATCGCGTGTCTGTGTCAATGCTATATAGGCTATAGATAGCCGAAGACAAGTTGTAAAGGATCGGAAAAAAGATGAACAAAGAACACCATTGTGGACATCTAAATTTTACAATTTTATTTAGGATTTAATCGTGTATAAATTTATGAATTAGACCACCCGCCGTTGCAGCGTAGATGGTAGAGCTTCTGTTCTCCACCAAGGAGAACCAGGTTCGAAGCCCCTGCGAAGCAGGGAGGCTAAAGCGCTGTGTGGTGCCTTGCCCGGGGTGCGTGGGTGGTGGTTTCCTGCGTGCCTCCCCAGGGTTTACTCTCCGGCTGGCGGCCGTGCGGGGGTTCCCTAGGTCACCAAAAAAAAAAAAAATTATGAATTAGTCGCTAAGAAAAAAGGCACTTTCATTAAAATGCATCGTGTATGTTTTCATTAAAATCCGTTACGCGTAGACATTAGGAACATTTACACAACTATCATTAATCATTAAATTTATTTTTTTTAAAAATCGAAAATTAAAAAAATTAAAAAAAAAAAGGACAAAAAGCGAGGCCGGGCCAAGGTTAGGTCGGCCCAGCCCTCTTCTTCCTTTTATTCTTGTTTTTGCGCAGATTGGCCCAAGTCCTTTCATTTCAGCGCAGCCCACGCGTGGGTGGTCTTCATCCCTCATCACCCTCACGTTGATTTGGCTTTGGCAGAAAAAGAAACGTACAAACCAGGGGCGAGGCAGAGGATCGCGAGGGCAGAGGACGGCGCGATCCCAGGGTCGGAGATCAAGCTGCCGCGATAGGTTGCCGGTGGCAGAAGCCATGCGCGCCTGTCGTTGGCCGGGCTTAAAAGGAAGAGAGCAAAGAGAAGAGGGGGTTTCTCGGCTTTTTTTTTTTTTTTTTTTTTTTTTTTTTTTTTTCGGGACTGAGAGGGAGTTTGAGCGAGTGAGAGGGAGCTAGGGAGAGGTTGAGCCAGCCAAAGGGAGAGAGAGAGAGTGAGATTGAGATAGCGTCGCCGTCGCCTGAGGTCCGCCCATTGCCCGCCGTCCGAACCAGGTAGGTCCTCCAAACCACGGTACGTCGTTTTGAGAGGTGTCGGGCTGGAGCTCGCGACCGACCAGTTCGCCTGAGCTCCGGTCCTACCGATCCTTCATGGATGTCTTGGTGTTCGCTGGCATGTTCGGTTAGGAACTAGGTTCGCGTTTGAGTCTCGATTGAGGCAAAAATCTCTTGTTTCTTTAGTGCACGCCATCTGCTTGATGAAATGCCCAGGCTAGATGCCCATATCAGTTGTTTCCGCTACAAAGTCGAACCTTGCTCGCTGATTTTGGTATAATTTCGTGTCTCCAATAAATGCGAAACTTCTGTTTGGCCGATGCCCTCTGCATGTTCGAGGATTTGTCTGCCAAAATTTCTACATCCGTTATTAGTCCTTCTTGCGTTCCCGGATCCTTGGCTTGTCAAATGAGTTTTAATAGGTCCCTGTTGCTACCTTCCGTTTCGTATGTTCGTGTTTCAACGTTTTCGTATGCACGGCATCTTTCCGGATAAGCATTCCTTGACTGGTGATTTTGAAAGAAAGTGTTTGTGGCTGTGAACAGTAATTGCAAGGTAGACGGGCGTAGTTTGCAAGAGGGTTAAATCATTTTATCTAAGCTTAGATTCTTTTAGTGCTTGGAATTTTTTTTTTTTTTTTTTTGGCCATTAAAGAAGCAAGGTTGATGTTCTGGTTTTCTGTGGACCTTCGGCTTCGTTGAAGGAGGGGCGAGAGGCTGAAGACGAAGCTGGGTTGAAGGCGTGCGTGCAGGGGGAAGGGACAAAGTAAAAAAAGAAAAAAGGAAAAAGGCAAAACCAAAAAAATAGAAAACTATAACGTGGCAAAAGTTGGCTTCGGGAAGAACCAACGAGCAGAATGTGCAGGGAAAAGGACGAGGTGAGGAAAAGACAAAAAATGAATTACAAAAATCATTTAATTTTTTAAAATTAAAAATAATAATTAATTAAACAAATTAAATCGGGTCGGGTTCAGGTCGTCGGGTCGAGTCAATGGGCCGGATTAGGTTTACCCGGTCGGACCTTTTTTCCGAGAAAAATAATATTAAATAATAGAAATATATTAAAAAATTCAAAATAAAATAAAAATTTTAAAAAAAAATTCAAAAAAATCGAAAATAATAAAATTTCAAAAAAATTTTCAGAAAATTCAAGAGCTTTCAGAGAACATTAAAATTTTCAGAAAATATTGAAAATTCGAATTTTTTTAAATGATAATAATTAAAAAAATTTAAAAATTTAAAAATTAGAAAATTTAAAAAAGATAAAAAAAAAATGTCAGAAAATTCAGAATTTCATTTGAATAATTTTTAAAAACAAACTGTTCCAGCTATTTTCTTAAAAATGGAGGTTTCTTAACTTTAAAGTGTGTTAAAAAATTGAGTAAGCCCATAGGGCTCTACCTTAGGCTTCAATTGTCTTCAAAGACAATTACTTTTGTTTACATGATTTTGCTGTTTTGATCCCTTTAGTCCAGTTAAGATTAGCATTTATCTTTTCCTTAATGTTAAATATTTGCTCTCCCATGCAATTTATTTAAACGTTTTTCTTGATTGCTAACTGTTATTTTAATGATTGTGTACCCATATGATCACCTCGCATGTTAATGGATTGGTTTAAAATTAATCCAAACTGCTTAACAAAATTTCTTTTTAAAATAAACAAGATTAGGTACCAAAATGGCATGAATTGATTAATTAGTATAATCAAGTCCCCGAACCTAGATTCTTTGGTTGCGTAGGAAGTGGGGTATACTCTCATGCCTCAGTTGGTTACTAGCCGACTCCAATAGACTAATGGTGACTCTTTATTACAAAATTCCTATGAATTTTCCAATGTTGCGTGAGGTATGGGCTTGTGAGAGACTGTGTTTGATTATGGTTCATAGGCCTATCTTTAAGACAATACCCCTAAACTTATATTATTCCCTCCCCCTGAAGGGTAGGTCACGACAACCATTTATCTGTTATTTCTTGCCTATAGTTTCAAGTATTTTAGATTTATCTTTTATTTGAATAGTTATAGTCAATCGCTTCCTTTCCAAAACAACACGAAACCCAATATACAAAAAAGCCGAAGAGCCAACCTTGGATGAAAGATATTTTGTCTGAGAGCTTTCTTGGACAAAAAGCTAGAAATCTGCAAAATGGTATCAAACAGCAACTGCAAAATGCAACATCATCATTGATGATTAATTCAAGCTTTCCCTTCCAGATCCAAGGGACTTAACAATCCATGGTTTTATTTTTGCATCGAGATCCCCATGATCTTGCAGACCTCGGTTACAGACTGGAAAAGAACAATGCAGAGAGCCAAACAGTGCTCCATGAAACTAAAGGAAGTCTAGGCCGACGATTTCCCGGCTCTTAGGGGTGGCGTGTCTGCGTACCTCCACGAGAGACGAGCATACCCTTCGTGAATACTGCCACCAACGACCTCCTCGATTGGCACGGCATCCGATATCTCTCTCAAATCATCCTCTGCGAGTTTCACTAGCAAGGAGCCGATGTTGACGTCCAGGTTCTTTATCTTTGTCGTTCCTACAGAAGCAATATACAAGTTCAGATAATTCATAATGCGGCGGCAGGTTTGTTAATGAACCGAAAATTCATAAATTCAGAGAACTTATAAAACGACGTGTAGAGATCAAGCGACGGGCACCAGAAAACAGTCGCTTAGTCTCTTTAGTAGCAAGTGTAAGGTGATGGCTGCTGCCGGTCGGAACGCCCGTCGCCAGTAGTCATTAGAGACTGTTTTTGAGGGCTTTAGGGACCGGACAAGCGGTCGCTGTCCAGTTTTTTCACAGTAAAAGGGAACGTAATTATCGTACAAATGATGCTTCTATACAAGTTGTCTACACACCCGGTATCGGCACAACGTCGTCCCCTTGATGGAGAACCCATGCCAGCGCGAGCTGGATCGGGGTGCAATCGTGCTTGTTTGCTAGCTTCTCGATTCGGGTGTAAAAGACTTTGTTCTTCTCCAAATTCTCCGGTCGAAACCTGGGATGCCTTTCCTGGAAATTTGAAGAAACAGATATGAGGATTCAGGATTGTCTTGGAGAAGCTTGGACTAAAGGATGCGCACGCCAAAAAAAGTAAGGCATGTCTCACACCTGAAAGCTCTTCTCAGGCACAGCTCCTATGACTCCCCTACCACCGAAGTACCCGCGACCGAGAGGACTATATGGTACTATGCTGATCCCAAGCTCCCTGGAAATCCGAGAAGCGGGCCAACATGAAGAAAGAAACTCCGCTAGTTAAATCCAAGTGTCCGACTATGTAATTAAAATGGACCAATTTATGAAGGTTCGGAGTCTACTAGGAAGTCCGTGGACAGAGTTTTCCTCCACTTCTTCGTTGCATATGTTCCGAGAGATTAGACTAGAGCAAGCAATGTACCTGCAGAGAGGGACGATTTCTTGCTCGATGTCACGAGTCCAGAGTGACCACTCGATTTGTAAGGCAGTGACGGGATGAACCGCGTGCGCTCTCCGTATGGTGTTGGGACTGGCTTCCGACAAGCCAATGTACTTCACTTTCTTTTCTTCCACCAACTTCTTCAGTTCTCCCATCTGCAAATTTGTTGAAAATTGATGAGTTTAAAGTCTGTTGGAGCAGAGAAATTATTCAGATTTTCTTTGACATTGCAAAACTTACAGTTTCCTCTATTGGGACTGATGTGTCGATTCGATGCACGTAATAGAGATCTATGTAGTCGACATCGAGGCGCTTAAGGCTGGCCTCACAGCATGAGCGGACATATTCAGGCCTTCCATTTATCGCCACATCGTATCCCTTGGATTGCAGCGCCCCGAATTTGGTAGCTAACTGCACCTTCTCGCGAGGCAACTTCTTCAACGCCTGTAAATAAAGTCCCTTAGTTTCTCTTCCTTTTTCCTCACCACGTAACTAAAATTCCATGAACTAAAACTATAAACGATTTGAATTTTGCATGTTTCTGCCCTCAATTACCTTCCCAACCAGAATTTCATTAGTTTTCGGGCCGTATACATCCGACGTGTCGAAGAATGTTACCCCCTTGGTGAATGCATCGGTGATGATGGATACGCCGACTTCCTCCTGGACAGGATCGTTGTAAATTCCTGTCAGTCCCATACAGCCAAAGCCCAACTTGGAAACCTGCAGCAGCATAAAACCAAGAAAGAGCAAAAGAACTTGCACATGTCAGCAAGAAATCACATAAATTATGATCTCTCTGCCTTATGAAAAAGCAACTGCATGAATCTATCATCTGCACTGAACTTCTGCCTTTCGTTGCGGACTCAGAAGTCGAATCTAGGACGATAAATTATTGTCCAACGACGAAAAGTCATGACCGATTTTCGCACTCCGTGCGATCAAGAAGTTGCTTTTGTGCAAATTACCTCAAGACCCTGAGTTCCAAGTTTCACTCTGGGAATCTGAACATGTTGCTCCTCGGCCATATTTCAAATGCACCTGCAAGGAATTGCTAGCTCCTTTATCTTCTGGTTCAATCCTAGTCAAATTCCATGTATATATAGGAGTCAGGGTGGCCAAAACACAAAGAAAAATTTGTAATGTCCACATCTGTAGTCTATATGGTATAATTAGAGTTAAGTTATAGTAACCATGCTGAAATATAAATATTTCAAGACCTTATTACGATAGGGTGGAGCAGCTTCCTAAGAAAAAAAAAAATACCGTGTGGCCAATTGCAGGTCTAGAATTTTAGTGTTGGCGATCTGGAACCACATCTTTTTAACCGAACTTTTAAGCGCATCATTTTAAAATTCATAAAATTTTCAAGTGAACAATACAAATATTTTTTTGGGACAAGCGGCAAAGGACAATCACTCTCCCCATATCTTGCACCGCTCACATGTGGAGTTGTAAAGCATTTGCCAAACACTTCATAAAATGTTAAATGCTCTTTTAAACATTGTGAGAACAACATCAAACATTTTCTTAAAAAGAAAATCAATAATTCAGTACATATTTGCTTATGAATTAACTTCTCGTTTACATATTAAGCAAACGGTTTAGAAGTATCCTCAACACTAATATATATATACAAACAATTGTTTAATTACCAAAAATATATCTAACTAAATAAATGAACGATAACGTAAGTTGCAATAAGCATTTTACACTATATGGTATGTAATATGGTGAAACCTTATCGGAAGAAGAGCTAGCTTGACCTACTGGGCCCCAAAAAAGGATGAGAGGGATCTGATAATAACCCATTGACGTAAGCCGATGCGCAAACGACCCATTGACGTAAGCACATGCGCAACGCAACACTCCTACAGCCTCAACGTGTTGTTGCATATTTAAAGCTCGAATCAGCCTATACGTCACAAGGCTCTTTTATGACGTCACTCCCATCCACATGGCAAGAAGCGAGTAATACTGTAGCTAAGTTACTTTATACATGCGATAAAATTCCAGCCACATGGCGTGCTAACAAGGATGCACCCTGTAGTATTTGTTGCTTTCGCTAACTGTGAATCTGAACTGAAAAGACCTTATTGTTGAACATGAATCCGACGGCAACGAAGGATGATTGTTGTTGTTAGGGTTCACAAAGCCGAGCAAGAGTAACCCGGTATTTTACTCTATTGCCGCAACGAATGCTATGCTGGATCCCACGAAATTCAGCACCTTTTGTGAATCGTTAGGAAGATGATCGATTTGATGTATGGTTCTTGTAGTAATGTGATGTTGACAATGTCTCAGTGTGAGGATGGAGATCCAATGATCATGTAACACTACCGAGTAGTGGAAACTTTTGCTTGGGTGTGTATGGTTTCTAGAATGATTCAAGAACAACTTACAGACCAAAATCTGGGTGGGAAATGAAGAGCCATCTGCATACTTTGGATTTCATGAATTTAATGGCATAATCAGACCTTTCACTTTCGCTAGTTTCTAATAATTTATGGGATGGCACGACTAATGTTTGGAGCGGGTTCATTTTCCAAAGGGAAGGGATTCAAGGTCATCATCATCCTGGAGGGAAATGTCCATTCACTTTTCAATTTTCTGAATCTCTGTATGTTCCTTTCCTCCTGGCATGTGAGCAGTTGATTGCAGAGTGGATTTCTTGTTGAATTTCACTGAGAGTTTGCATCCGCAATCTTCCTATTTTTGGCATGAAAGGATCTCTCTAGGCCATAGCCAATCACCGTGGAATGGCTGATAGCCAGGAAAATTAAAAATCACTACAATTGTGACATACTAGGTGATGCAAACCCGAAGTATCCAGGTAGTATCCATATAGGAATGAGCAATTACAAGTTCCGTATAGGTTCTACTTGAAATCCGGTATCTATTCATTAGAACAAGTTCTTCATTTTTTGAACCCGAAACCTATTATGCCTACCTTAAAACCTAGAACTTATCCTGTCACAAGTTCTAGGATCGGTTTCAGGGTTTATCCAAGTTTCACCCATATTATTAATTAAATGATTGTAATAAATTAAAATATTTAATCACCACCACTTACTGTTACAATTCATTGACTATAACTTATATTTAAATACAAAAAATAAATAAATGTTAATAAAGTAAAAGTCTTAGTTATAAAATGAAAGCTTAGACTAGTGCTTATAAGTTATACACTCATCATCAAATGGCATAGAACATTGCAAGATCGCGAGAAGTCATCAACCAAGAAAAATATTAATACTTGTTTCAGATTTTAGGTTCTGGGTTCTTCCAAGTTCATTCTATTAAGAACTTGGAACCTATCTGTCGAAATAGGTTCCTCATTTTAAGAAATTTGAAACCTACCATGCATACCTTGGAACTTGAACATATAGGTTTCCACCGGTCTTATTCTCAGATTTTATGTTTTACTTTGGAACTATGCTCACCTCTTGTATCCAACAAAGGAGGGCTCTTGCGCATATGCTTACGTGATAGGTCCAGCATACCTTGGATCTAGAACCTTTAGGTTTTCATTGGTCCGATTCTCAAGTTTTAGGTTCTACCCTAAAATTATGCTCACCCCTTGTATCAAACAAAGTAGAGCTCTTGCGTATCTGCTTACGTGATGGGCCCTGGTCAATGTCATTTGACTATCTCATAATCTAAAGTTTCCTTTCTCTATCACTGTATTTGTCACCTCAACAAACTCCTACAAATATGCATGAAAATTGACAGATCAAGAAACCAGAAAGTACAGCAAGTAGCAACTTCAAGATATCATCTGCAAAATGGCTGGGGTTCGGATTCCGCGAGTGAAGCTCGGAACGCAGGGTCTCGAGGTTTGCAATTAAACTACTTCTTTCTTCGTCGTATTTTAATGGTGTATGTACAAAATGAAAATTTCATCACATCGGTCTTATTGTTTGTGATTGGTTAAATTCCCGTGGATTCATTTCAGCTTCTTCGTGCTAAAATGTACGACTTTCCGTTTCTTCTTCTTCATTTTATTTTGTTTTCAAACAATTGCAGGTTTCGAAGTTGGGTTTCGGCTGCATGGGACTCTCTGGAATGTACAATGATCCTGTTCCTGAGGAAGCCGGCGTAGCAATCATCACTGACGCGTTCGCCAAGGGGATAACATTCTTCGACACGTCGAATTTTTATGGACCCAAAATCAATGAAATTCTTGTTGGAAAGGTAATGCGAAGTAACTGAAACGCACGAAACTGGTCATTTAGTGTTTTAGTTGACTGATTTTACTTGCATAATTATTTGGAAACTTTGTGATATCATTGTTGCAGGCACTGAAGAGGTTACCGCGGGAGGAGGTACAGTTAGCCACCAAATTCGGTATTGAAAAAACCGAAGCGGGCAATGTCGTGATTAAGGGGACACCTGAATATGTCCGCTCATGTTGCGAGTCGAGCCTTGAGCGCCTTGGTGTCGAATACATTGACCTCTATTACGTGCATCGAATCGACACATCGGTCCCCATAGAGGAAACTGTAAGTTTGTTTAGCAGCTCTTCCAGTTTGTGGATAATTGCCGATGCTCGAAACAGGTTTTTAGCAATCAGAAATTCATAAAACCAAATGATTTCGAAAAACTGCAGATGGGGGAACTGAAGAAGTTGGTGGAAGAGGGAAAAGTGAGGTACATCGGCTTGTCTGAGGCTAGCCCCGACACCGTACGGAGGGCGCACGCAGTTCATCCCATCACGGCCTTACAGATGGAGTGGTCGCTCTGGACTCGCGACATCGAGCAAGAAGTTGTCCCACTTTGCAGGTACATTGCTGTTTCCTGCCATCGTAGAAGACTTCTAATCCTTTGCAAAGTTGTTCTCCAAAGAAGAGCCTTCTCTGCTTCGAACGTTTGTCTCTTCTTTCTTAATCTGTTAGCCCGCCTCTCAATTTCAGGGAGCTTGGAATCGGCATCGTTCCGTATAGCCCTCTTGGTCGTGGGTTCTTTGGCGGCAGAGGAGTCACAGCAACTGCGCCGGCACATTATTCTCCGGTAGGTTTATAGTTAAAGGGGCTCTTCTTTGTTGAATATTTCACTTCATGTACGCGATGGTCTAAACGCTTCTCCACCAATCCTCCTTGCTAACTTTTTCTCACCTCATTTCACAGGAACTGTATCCCAGGTTTCAAGCAGAGAATATGGAGAGAAACAAGATTCTCTATGCTCGAATCGAGAAGTTAGCGAAACAGCACGATTGTTCCCCTGTACAGCTTGCGCTTGCATGGGTACTCCATCAAGGAGATGGCGTTGTGCCTATCCCTGGTGAGAATCTGATGAAATGGCATTCTTTAACAGATGACATGGAACTGGGTTTCTGTTCTTATATTGGGCGCTTTCTGCAGGAACGACCAAGATCAAGAATCTCGATAATAACATTGGTTCCTTGGGAGTGAAGCTCACGGAGGCAGACGCGAAAGAGATCTCAGATGCTATACCTATCGATGAAATTGCCGGCGACAAGATCGTCGACCACTTTGCTCACTTGTCATGGAAGTACGCGAACACACCCCCAATAGATGGGAAATTCTCAGCATCCTAGGCTTCTCTTTTGCTTCTTGTAATTGAGTTCAGGAAATGAATTTCTGAATAGCTTAGTGAAAAATACAACAAATACAACAAAACTAGGCAAGTCTACGTTATTGGCTTTGTTGAAGGGTAGTTTAGTCTTTTCATTGTTAGTGAGCCCTAATGCTCACACTCTATATCATGATGTAATTTGTCATTTTTCTCTTGTTTCATCGTTTATGAGTCCTATCCAGTGCGATGCTTATCAATTTGGCAAACATCATTGAGTATCTTTCCCTTCTCATGTCCAGAGTCGTGTGTCAAGTCCTTTTGAGTTGGTCTATTATGATATTCAGGGAACCTATCATGTCAATGATATATCTAGTTATAAGTATGTTGTTACGTTCGTGGATGATTATTTTTGTGTAACATGGTTATATTTGACAAAAGATCTAATTGAAGTTGATTCCTATTTCTATAGTTTTACTCAGAGATTCTCAATCAATATCGTATTTATGTTAAATGTTTGCACTTCGATAATGCCAAAGAATATATGGCTATTTCCTCTGGTTTTCAATCATTTCTTTGGGATTCTACATTAGACCTTTAGTCCACTTCCCAGCAAAATGGGGTGGCAAAATGAAAAAATCGCCATCTCTTGGATGTTGCTCACTATCTAATTTTTCATATGAACCTCCCCAAAACGTTTTGGGGGCATGCTATTCCTACCGCATGCTATCTTATAAGCTAGGTAGCACGGACACGCTGTCCATGCTTCCGTGTCGTGTCCGACACGTGTCGGAGCGTGTCCAACACGTCGACACGCTCGGACACGGTCCGGACACGCGGTCAACGCGTGCCCGACACGTTTCGACACGCGTGTCCGGAAGATGATGGAGGGTTGAAGCGACAGCGAGGGAGTAGAGACGAGGCCGCGACAGCGAGAGACGGCCACCATTGTGATGCTGCGACGGATCCGACGAGGTTGCAGCTGCGAGGGAGAAAGGGCCAAAGGCAAGAGGAAGAGGAGAAGAAGGCGGTCGTGCGGCGAGTGGCAAGCGGCGGCGAGCGGCAAGGGGCGAGGAAGGGGGTCGTGCGGCGAGCAGCGAGCGGCGAGGAACGAGAAGAGAAAGGGTCGTGCAGAGCTAGGGTTTTTGATGGCCATCGCGTATTGGGGGGAGGGGAAGAGACAAGGACGGGTTTTTGATGGGCTATTGCGTATTGGGGGAGGGAAAGAGACAGGGACAGGGACAGCCTGTCTGTCAGTGAAGGGGAGGGAAAGAAAAATAAATTTGGGGGTGGGGGAAACGAACGATGGTGGGGGGGGGAAGAAAAATAAATTTTGGGGGAGGGGGCAAATGGACAAGGGAAAGAACTTGAAGAGGGTGGGGTGGACCTCAGTGGAGATTTGTTTTTTTAATGAAAAAATAAATAAATGAGACTAAAATATAATTTCGAAAAATAAAAATACTGAATTTGAATTAAATTAATTAAAAATAAAAATATTCATTTAATATATAACGTGTCGAAACGTGTCGGAATTCTCTACTTTTTGAAAAATAATGTGTCACGTGTCGTGTCGTGTCGTGTCGCGTGTCCGTGTCGTCGTGTCCGTGCTACCTAGCTTATAAGTTGTCTCCCATCCTCTGTGCTTTGCGGGGCATACTTTTCTCTACTTTCGATCCTATGAGTCCGCTTTTTTGTCTACCACTCTATGTATTTGGCTATATTGTGGTCATGATAAGCACGATCCACGAGCTAACCAGTGTGTGTTTTTTGGGTACTCTCAAACTCAGAAATGATACAAGTGTTATAGTCCAGTTAGTCGGCGGTTCTATGTCTCAGCACATGTAACCTTTTTCGAGGATCAGTCATATCATTCCTCCACTACTCAACCGGTGACTCCTTCCAAAGATACATTGTCCTTGGCCATGGCCTCTCTACAACCTATCCCCTTGTCGAGTATACCTAGGATATTGCTCGATTTTTAGTTCACCGACATGACTTATCAACGACGTCTTCCTATTCAACGTGAGGTAGTATAGTCGCCGCCTGCGTTAGATAAGCATGATTCTCCACCAATTTTATGCATTGGCCTCTGATCCGCTAGTTTCTTTTGAGCCCGATCCTACTAGTAATATTCCCATTGCATAAAGCAAAGGTATGCATTTTTACATCAGTCAACCCAATTTCCGATTTACCCCCTATACTGATTTGTCTTGTCATGCACATACTCGTCACTTTTTTTTTTTAGTTTTTATCCTACGATTGTCTTTCTCCTACATATTCCTCATTTGTTGCTTCTTTATCTATTGTGTTTGAGCCAAGTACTATTGCAGAGGCCCTTGCTTATCCAAATTTGTGGCGGGCTATGGAGGATGAAATAGTGCTAGAGGATAATGGGACATGGCATCTTATCATTAACTGCCGCCAAACAGGTTGTGGGGGTGTCATTGGGTTTTCATAGTGAAGTTTCAACTAGATGGTTTTGATGAGTGTCTGAAGGTGCATTCAGTTGCCAAAGGTTATACTCAGACCTACAGAGTTGATTATGATGATACATTTTCTCCTGTTGCAAAGATACTTTTTGTCTGTGTTTTTGTTTCTCTTGTTGTCCGATATGATTGGACTCTCCATTAGCTTGATGTCCATATATATGAGGTATATATGAAGCATTTGTCACCCTTTTCCTTAGTTTTTATCCTATGATTGTCTTTCTCTTACATATTCCTCGTTTGTTGCTTCTTTATCTACTATGTTTATGCCAAATACTGTTGCAGAGGCCCTTGCTTAACCAGGTTGGTGGTGAGCTATGGAGGATGAAATGCGGGTGCTATAGGATAATGAGACATGGCATCTTACATCGTTACCTACCAACAAATAGGTTGTGGCGTGTTGTTGGGTTTTCACAGTGAAGTTTCAACTTGATGGTTCTGTTGAGTGTCTGAAGGTGCTTTCGGTTGCCAAAGGTTATACTTAGGTCTATGGAGTTAATTACGATGATTCGTTTTCTCCTGTAGCAAAGATACCTTCTGTTTGTGTTTTCATTTCTCTACTCTCCATTAGCTTGATGTTCATAATGCATTCCTTCATGGTGACTTGATAGAGGAGGTATACATGGAGCACTCGGGGATTGTTGCTCAAGGGAGGTCTACTAGTGTTTGTCGCCTACACGAGGCATTATACGGGTTGAAACAATTTCCTCGTGCCTAGTTTGATCATTTCAGTGGTGCAGTTATTTGGTTTGGTTTGAGGCATTGTACCATGGATCATTATGTGTTTAGTTCCACTTCCTTTGCAAGGGGTGTTCTCCTAGTTGTGTATGTAGATGATATTATCATCATTGATAGTGATTTTGTGGGCATACACAAGTTGAAATAGTTTTTTCCAGACAGAGTTCAGTGAAGAAGGTATGGGTTGTCTGCGGTATTTCCTTGACATTGATGTGGCCTACTCACGGGATGGTATTTCATTATCACAATAGAAATATGTTCTTGATATCCTCAGTGAGGATGGTTTTCTTGGAGCTAAGTTTGTTGATACTCCAATGGATCCTAATGTGAAACTTGATGCAAAACATGGAGACTTATTTCATGATTCAAGTAGGTATCAAATGTTAGTGGATAAGCTCAACTATTTAACTGTCACCTGACTAGATATTTCTTTTGTTGTTAGTGTGGTTAGTCAATTAATGAGTGCTCCTCGCACTACACATTGGGAGGCAGTGTTACATGTTGTTAAGTATTTGAAAGAAGCACTGGGTAGAGGGATTTCGTTCAAGAATCATGGACATTGTAGTGTTATTGGCTACTCTGATGTTGATTGGGCTGCATGTCCTATTGATAGGAGATCAACTTGTGGCTGTTGTGTGTTATTGGGGAGGCAATCTTGTGAGTTAGGAAAGTAAGAAGCAATAGGTGGTGTCTTGATTAAGGCGGAATATTGGGCCATGGCTCATTTGACTATTGAGTTGCTTTGGTTGAGGATGTTGTTATCCAAACTTAGCATGCCATCTTCAGCTTTCTCAGTTCTGTGTTGTGATAACTAGTCTGCTATGCATATTGCTTCAAATCCAGTTTTTTTTTTTAGCTCACAAAGTATATTAAAGTAGATTGCCATTTTGTGTGAGAAAAGATTCAGAACAATGAAATAACACTTCAATACACGTGGACCGAAGACCAACTTCCGATCTTTTCACTAAGTCATTGCAGGGTAGTAGAGTGACTACTTTATGTAACAAGTTTGGGCTCTTTGATATTTATGCCCCAACTTGAGAGGAAGTGTTGAAGAGTACTTTAGTCTTTTAATTGATAGTGAGCCCTAATGCTCACACGATATATATTGATGTAATATGTAATTATGATAATAACAATTTTTTCTCTTTCGTTTATGGCCTTCTTTTCTGCTGCTCATGAAACATTTGTTTGCTTGTTATTCCTCTCTGGTACAAGAAGGTGCCAGAGATCAAAATGTAAACAGCAAATATTCATTCTACTGAACAGACAATGAAATCGTAACCGTCTACATGAAGCTGCGGATTTCCTCTCTCTCCGTGATATGCATGCGTATGAGGGCTTTTTCTAAATGTGGCCGAACAAATTAGTCCGACGATGGCGACGCCACAAGCCTCGCAACTGCTTGCATCCGAAATTTACAGGCCACACTTGCTTATTGTTAGATTGACTGGAATTATCATGTCCGCTATGTTGACATGAAAATTTACCAATCTTTCTTTATAATTTTACGAAATTTCAACGCTTAATTGCTATGAAAATCCGGAGTCTTACAAAGAGAATACTAGAAACATCGTAGATTATGATTTGACTGGCGGTGGCATTGGCCACCGGCAACCAATGACCAGCGGAGGCGGCCGACATAAATGTGTTTGTGATAGGTTTGTGGTTATAGAAATGTGAAAATGGAATTGCACTACTAATTAAAGCTACGTGAT
Source organism: Eucalyptus microcorys (assembly GCA_014182515.1). Classification (NCBI taxonomy): domain Eukaryota; kingdom Viridiplantae; phylum Streptophyta; class Magnoliopsida; order Myrtales; family Myrtaceae; genus Eucalyptus; species Eucalyptus microcorys. The sequence continues at coordinate 43,506,626 of CM024569.1, read as the reverse complement.
TTAGTGAATGCAGATCTAAAATTCGGTTGATTATAATTTTAGTTGACACGTGATGTAGAACGTGTCGATTAGATCAATTTTCAGTAAGTTTGTTTAGTATATGTTTGTATCTTTTTTAATAAGAGAATATGCTTGTTAATTGTAAAATTAGATAAAACTCGGTAATTTAATTGCAAATCTACACAAAAATCCATTTTATGATATCATTTGTGTACTCGATTATGATCAAGCGTAACAAATCTTTATAGAATATATAAAATAAGGGAAGATATACTTTACAAAATTTTGTATTTGGTCATATCCTAACATCACAAATTCATAAAATTTGATTTCTTTTTATTTTACATCCACGGATGTAAAATGCGTCATGCTAGATGGTGGAATTTATAATTTAATATCTGGTGCCCAAATTAGGTTCATTAATTTTTTTTTATTTTTTTTTATTTTTTTATGAAAATTGAGCACAAAAGTTTGACACAGTTGCGATATGATCGGTAAAAGAACATTTGCATAGTCCATTTGTTAAATAATAACTCAATATATCCAGGTTTTGATTACTTCTTTTTTTCTCTCTTGTTATTCTGTACTTTATTTTTTTGGCCAACTGCATATTTTTCTTCCATTTAAACTTCATCACTTTGGGATATAACTAAGAAATTTTTTAGTGGATACCAGATATACAAGTCGGTTTCCGAGGAAAAATTGAAGGTGGACAAAGCTCCGTCGCATTTGTGATGGGGACGGATCGGTTACCTTCACATTTTCCATTGATAACTCAGGTTGTTCCGAATGTAAGTCTGCCTGATTTTCCAGTTCATCGACGGCATTCATCCTTGCACGTGGACTAAGCTCACGACGTAAATTCAACTTCTCATGCCATCAAATGCAAACGGTTTCAGGTTTAGTCCACTCCTTTTGGGCCTAGCGCATATGATTTTAAGGTGGAATTTTATGAGCTCTAAGACTAAATTACTCTAAAATAGTCTATTTGCAGTCATAAAAGCATACAATGCTAATCGCCATATATATTAAGGTTGATTTGCGGGAGTAGCTTACTGAATGATGTGGAGCCCGTAAAGTTCGCACCGCCCTGACTCTTCTGACATGATGATTGAAGAAGAGTCTAGAATTAGGATTGCATAGTAATTAAGGCCTATCCACCATGTGTTGGTAGTAGGTCATATCCAACTACTTTTTTTTTTTTTTTTTTAAATTGAGAATCCGGCCTAACTCACCTTATGGGAGCATAGCACCGACTATATCTCAGGGAAGAATAACCCAGCAACCTACTGCCGGGACCCCTCACTTAAATCACAGAGCATATCTGGGAGTCGAACTCCTGACCTCTTGGTTCAAGGGGGAATGCCCCACCAACGCAACCATGCGTGAGTAGGTATATCCAACTACTTCTTACTTTTCAATAAATGTAATGAATCCTTCCTTGAGCTGTAATAGGGAGATGCATCCGGAAAGAACACAATCGAAACCCTTGAGGGGAAAAGTGCCAAAAAAGTCTTAAACCTTTTGTCTTTGTGCCGATTTAGTCCTAAACATTTTTTTTTATGCCGATTTAGTCCTAAACATTTTTATGTTGTGCCAATTTAGTCCTTTCCGGCTAATTTTGGCAAGATTTTGCTGACTGGACGCCGGCCGACTGACATGCCCCGATCGGCGCCGACGTGGACAACTTTTAATAATATTTTAATTTTTTTTTTTTTTTTTTTTTATTTTCTTCTCCTTTTCTTCCTCTAGCCATTCGCCAAGGTCTGGCGATCGGCCAGAGGTGATGGCCAGCAAGGTCGAGGTTGACCTCGCCGGCCACCTTGCTAGTGGTCGCGAGGGTGGCCTTGCATTAGGCGGCGAGGCTCGCTCCCGTCGGATCTGGCAAGGGTTGAGTCTCGCCCATGGCCGGCAAGGGCGAGCCCCGCCAGCTTGGTGTGAGGCCAGCTCGAGGCCACCTCCTTCCGCCGAGCTGGCGGGGCTCGCCCTCGCCGCCCTCGCGGCCACTAGCGAGGTGGCCGGCGAGGTCGACCTCCACCTCGTTGGCCATCGCCTTTGGCCAATCGCCGGACCTCGGTGACCGGCTGGAGGAAAAAAAGAATAAAAGAATAAAAGAATAAAATAAATAAAATAAAAATAAAAATAAAAATATTGAAAAATACTAAAATATTATTAAAAGCTGTTCACGTTAGTGTCAATCAGGCCACGTCAGCCAGCCGGCGCTTAGTCAGGAAAATCTAGCCAAAATTGGCCGGAAATGACTGAATTTGCACAACGTAAAAATGTTTAGGACTAAATCGACACAAAAACAAAATGTTTAGTACTTTTTTGGCACTTTTTCCAACCCTTAAGCATTCGAGCAAGCAAACCCGACTGCCAAGGATTGGGAAGCTTTCTCTAGTCCTTTCCTTCATAGTTACTTTCTAGATAGAGTTATTATGAGCAGCTAGAACCGTTAGGGGTCTAGGATTGCAAAGTTGTAACCATATTTGTCGTACTTTGGGGTCTAGGACTGCACAGTTGTAACCATATTTATCATACGGAATAAATCCCTCCCTTGCACAAATTATACAATTATTCCTTTGATATCCAATCTCTCTCAATAGCGTATGGATCCATGGAGTGCTGTTGATTGAAGGCAGGTGGTTGTGTGTTTCCAGCTTAATCCTAGCGAGGCGTGAAAAGAGAAGGATGTTATCCCCAGTTATCAAGTGCGGAAGGTGATGGACCCATGCAAAGATATTGGAGTAAGTACATTATCGGTGCCAAAAGTTGTGTACGGCGCTCACTTTGGTACCAAAAGTTTCTGTCGGATCACTTAAGTGTCAAATCGGAGAAAAAACAATCACTTTAGTGCCATTGGCGAGAGATTCCAACCAAAATGATTACATGGTTTTTATATTTAAAAAAAAAAATTGACATAGCTTTTAAACGACGTTGTTTTTCGTCATTCTTAAAAAAACGTCATTTTGCCGTCCTAAGTGGATGGCCTCACAAAAATGACGCCGCACAACTCATTTTGGGATTTTTTTTTTTTTTTGGAGATTTAAATTAGAGTTTCGATCTTCGTTGGCCACCGACCTAGCTCGCTTGGCCACCGTCGCTTGGCCGCAGCTTGAGGCACGTGAGGTTCCTGCACTTGAGCGAGATCAACACAAGCACGTCGTCGCCGATGCTCAACGACTTGCGCTAAGTCGAACTTGCGCTTTCTGCGTGAGCTTCGTGACCAAGTCGAACTCGCGTGAACAGCGCCAGGACCACGTCCAGCAACTTCGAGTGGGGATGGAGGGTGAGCCTTTGATCACGAGCTAGCGACGACACACGAGGGAGCACCAGCCCCAATCGTCGGAGCCTAGGTACCAGAAGACGCAAGCCAGGCACTCGTCGAGGAGATTGGAGATGGAGAGGGAGAGATCGGGGGCGGCACACTCGTCGACGGCCTCTCCGAACACTGGCCAGATCACAGCCTTCGACTTGGCGGCCGAGTGGCTGTCGTTGGGGTCGGGGTCGGGGTCGGGGTCGGAGTCGCGGCCACCGAGCGCGAGGGCCGTCGAGAACGGCGACTGGTCGAAGATTTAGGGTTTTGAATTGGGGGAGACACACCAAACAGCATCGTTTTGTTGTTTAAATGTTAACTGTACTCTCTGGCGAGCCACATCAACTTCAAAAATTAATAAAAAAGTGTCATGTCGGATTTTCGGCTAACCATATCGGAATTTGCACTAAAATGATCGTTTTTTTAAACTTTTTGGCACTTAAGTGATCCAACAGAAACTTTTGACACCAAAGTGAGCGTCGTACACAACTTTTTGCACTGATAGTGTACTTACCCCCAAAGATATTGGTAAGACGGTTGCATCCTAGTACCCTTTATCAAATATATTTCACGTTATAAAGTATTATTGCTCAAATATGGAAAATACAAGGTTTCATTTTAGAGAAGATTTCTTAAATCAACAAGTAAAAGAATTGACAATATAGTAAATAGTATGGAGTTAAGAAATAGAAATGAAAGGGAAGTCTTTTCCAGAAATCTAGAGATAAAAACAAGGTTCTTTACGCTCGAATGGAGAAGTTAGCAAAAAAGCACAATTGCGCCCCTCTACAGCTTGCGCTCGCGTGGGTTCTCGATCAAGGAGATGATGTTGTGCCTATCCCTGGTGAGAATTGAATGTTTACGACATCATAACAGAGAACATGAATTAAGTATCTGTTTTGAAATGACGCTGTTTTTGCAGGAACAACGAAAATTATGAATCTCGATGTCAACGTTGGTTCCTTGAGAGTTAAGCTTACTGAGTAAGACGTGAAAGAGATCTTGGATGCTGCACTGGTTGATGACGTTGCTGGCGACAGGAGCAATGAGCACAATGTCCGCAGGTCATGGAAGTAAGCAAACACGCCCCCGAGAGAAGGGAAGCCGTCGGCTTATTAGACTTCTTTTGAGTGTGTTGATGAAGCATTGTTTGGCTCTCTGCTCTCTTTTGCTCATTGTAACGGCAGTCAGAAAAGAAAACTCAGAATAGCTTAAATAAGAATAAAACCAAGCCAGACAATTCTAAGTTAATGGCTTCTTTTGTCCTTATGAAGCATTTGTTTGCTGGTCATTCTTCTCTGATACAATAAAGTGCCAGAAATCAAAATGTCAATGGCAAATATTTATACCGCTGAACAGACAATCAGATATGCATACCTACACGGCTTTTCTAACTCTAGCTGGATAAATTTGTCCGACAACTGCACGAGCCCTGCGACTGCTTGCATCTGTAACATACGTACCGCACTTGCTAAGTATTAGCTGACTGGAATTATCATTTTCACTATGTTGTCATGTTAAACTTGTTTCGTTTCTTTCACCTCTTCTGGCAAAAGGTTGATCGGTGTTCCTATAATCTTCCTCATTTTCCAATTCGTGTACGGCTTCGTTCTTCAAGAATAAATTTGTGCATGCGGATGAAGCTCACGACATAAATTCAATTTCTCATACCACTAAATGCAAACAGTTTCAGGTTTAGGGCCCCTCCACCCGGGTCCGATACATACGTGTGCTTTTCTCATGGTGTTATCATCCCATTCAGTAAGTAAATCAATATTTCTGAACTCCATTTATTTGTTAGTACTGGTTGGGGGTAACAATACGTCCTAGAGCAGGTCGAATAATTTTAATGAGGATTATGAAAATATTTCACGGAATTTGTCAGAAGCAATAGGAAAGTGGGATGAGATGATAATCAATGTGTGTGGTGATAGTGAACAGATACCGCAAATAATAAGCTAGAAAGGTAAAGCACAAAACGATTTATAGTGGCACGGCTTTATCCTCAAACTTATGTGCACTCTCCAAATTACATCATTAACATAGGCTGGATTCTATTAGTAATTTGTAGTGCAAGTTACCTCTGGGCTCTTATATGATAGATTACACTATTAGGACACAAAGATTGCTTTTACACTTGTACATTTGACTATTTGTAATTACAATACAAAAAAAAATTACTGGTAATATCAGATAAAGAACAGTGAATTGCAACTATAGTATTATTAGTATTTCACTTTTCCAACCTCTTCATGCTTCATCGGTCCTCTTTTCATAGACGTCTTCAAATAGCCGACTAGAGACTTTGAAGAAGATCAAGATGGCCGCTTGAGAGCAATGGAGACCCTTGCCAGAATTGGGATTGGCCATATAATCGTTTCCTTTGACATCTGTAGATTTCCTAAAATAGAGTCTACTGTAGATGTCAACTCACTATACTCGAGTTGATGTTGAAAGCTGTCAGTTGCTTTTCCAATTTTTTTCTAGCTTTTTTTATGCGGATTTCAAGCTTGTAATGGCTTATTTTCTGTATCATTGACGATCGTACTTAGATGAATAATTTCCCATCGTCACTCGTGACTTGATAATAGCACGATCCAAAACTCATCATTAGCATGTGCAAATTATTAGTCAATCGGTTGACCATCTTTAATGGAAGTATTGATGAAATGATATGAGAGTGCAAGTTCAATGATCCTTTCGACTTTATTAGTCTCCAAAGACCTTCAAGAATACTATATCGAATTTGTACCTATTGTGATCTTACCCTCACAATGCACCATTTAGGGATTCGGCTAATAGATTATTAAGTCCAGATTTAGCTTAAGCTCTCCCAATTTTATGCCAATTTACAATTCAATGTTCATTTTCTTATCATGCAAATCATTTTCAATATGGAGTGCTACTACTCAATTTATGGTAGATCGATTAGACATCTAAGTAAAATAATGAGAAAATTATTTTATTTTTACGAACCAATAATTTTTAGTATGAAGACTTGATTACACTAGATTTTTATAATAGCCTTTCATTAATATTCCTTTCATGAAAAAGAAAATGTTTATTAGGCAGTTTAAATTCATTTTATTACTTCTTAACATGTGAGGTGATTATGTGAATGCATAATCCACCAATTTAATACCCAATAAAGTAATAAATAAATTACAAGACTTTCCTCATAGCAACGAAAGCGTTGCTATGTTTGCTCATAATTTACATTAATAGCCTCATATATGATTTTTAATTGACATGCAATCACTTAATCATTTTTAGGATTTTCTCTTATTTAATAAAACCTAATATATGTATAATACAATGCAATGACGTACAAAAATGGGTCTATACTAACATGACATGCAACATATAATTAAATAAAACTAACATGCAAAACATATGCCATGCGGCATTAATTAAATGACCTAATTTAATGACGGGCAAATATTAAATAAAACTATCTTAATATGTCACACATTTAAATGATCCTAAACATGCAATGGCTAAATAGTGTGCAAGGGATGACCTAATTCTAAACGACACACGTTTCTTTTCTTTTTAATTAAAAATTCAAAAATAAATTACCCATTAATTAAAAATGCAATTTAAATTAACAAAAGGAAAATCTGACATCCTAGAGTAATATTTTTGGCATTTTTTATTTTAGAAATTCGGAATAAATAAAATACCTAATCTAGACCTCAATCTTGGCCTAAAATAAGCAATGTTCTAGCAATAATCAAATTTACTTCAAACATAATTTTTTGTGTTTTCGTTTTTGGGCGAGCAATCAAACAATGGATAGATATTTAATATAATAATGTAATCCACAATCTTACGTTATCTGTCTCTCGATAAATATAATCCGATGATCATATCCAAGTGACTATGGATATTAATGAAAGGCTATCCGTTCAAATTTGGAAATGGGTAATTCAACGATCGTATCTAAAAGATTTTCCGCACCCCGTAGTTAGAGATTGGACAGCCGTCGAGGTATGTTGTTAAGTTATGAAAATTTTCTAACTTGAGGGATATCTTGGGATTTTGTGGATATCACATTATTTAAGTAAACATCTAACTGAATATTTTAGTATCCAACAAAATATTTGTAATATCTAACAGGATATATCAGAATATATCCAATCACTCAAATAAGACGGTAAAATTTACAGAATATACTAAAGATCGACACCTTACCTAATTTGAGAATATTTTTGCCAAATTTGATTGCAACACAATAAGACCGGAATGACGACCGGCTTCTCGACGGCATGGTAGCAGACAACTTCGACGGTGGCAAGCGGCGACAGGTGGTGGGCTCATGAAGCGTCCCCAGGAAACCTACGAAAACAGATAAAAATGGCAAGGATGGACTCGAGGGGTGTCACGGCCGGGAGCGGTGCGCAGCGGCGCAGGTTACAATTGAGCGCGAACAACTCGGCTCGCGGTGGGGGAACGCCCGGATGGGATTGACAGAGCAATCCTGGTGAGCGAATGCTAGGCTTTTCCTCTTGTTGCCCTCTTCTTACTCCCTTAGAAGCGTACGTTGCATACTCCAGAATCCCGACATGTGGCCTCCTCTCTGGTCTCATGATCTTCTCTTTTTAATTTTTTTAAGCTTTTCCTCTTCAAGCTTGGACTGTCCACCGCTTGGATTCTTGGTTAAGATTCCAGAACCGCAACTACGTCGTCCCACGAATTGAAGGCGTCGATCCAGAAGGGCCGAACAGAGCTGGACAATCGCCGGCGTCGGATTGGTCCGTCGGGCAAGCTAGACCTTGGCAGGAGCTTCGGGATGTTAGGCCACTCCATTCGGGCTTAAGATGGTATTTTATGAGCTCTGAGATTTATTTACTCTAACTAGTCTTATTTAATTACAAAAACATACGATGCTAATCGCCATATATATTAAGATTGGTTTGCAGAGGTAACTTATTGAATGATGTGGAGCCCGTAAATTTCTGTCCATAATCAAGAAACTATTTATATGATTAATTTCTTGCCTTATTCCGCAAGAAAAAGCTCTTCTATTAGGTGATGCAAAACCAATGGAAGAGACCGTAAGTTTCATTAAAAAAAAAAAAGAAAAGGAAAAGTCTCGTGACGTATTGGATTATGCAAAACCTAGGGGTGGCAAATGGGTGGGTTGGGTTGGGTATGGGTCGGGTCGAAAATGGGTCGACCCATATTTGACCATTTAACCCATTTTGATCCATATTCTTGTAGTGTAAATCTAATGACTCATACCTAACCCGACTTATATCCGACCCGACCTGTATTGCTAAAACCTACTTATTGTTAAAATATTTTTATGCAATGCAAATTTTTTAACAATTTTTATGCAATACAAATTTAATGGAAAATTTTTATAATTCTTTTTGAAATATTTTTTTTTTTAAAATCCAATTTTTATTTTTAAAATATATATTTTTAAATATTTTTATTTTAAAAATATATTTTTAATATTTTTATTTTAAAAATATATATTTTATTATTTTTATTTTTTAAAATATCATTTTTAATTTTAATAATTATTTCTTTTCTCTTTTCTCTTTTTTTTTCTTCTTCGGCCGGCCGCCGGCCATGACGACGGCCGGCAATCGGCCATAGGTGAGATCGAGCTCACCGACTTCGAGCTAGGCTCGATTTTGCCGATTCGGCAAGGCCAAGGCCCCGCCCGACGCCGGTGAGCTCGAGCCTCGCTAGATCCGAGTCTTGAGCCTCGCTAGTCGTTGAGCCTCGCCGGATCCGGGCGAGACTCGAGCTGGCCGACGTCGGGCAAGGCTTGATCTCGCCGATTTGGCGAGGTCGAGGCCCCGCCCAATGCCGACGAGCTCGAGCCTCGCCGGTCATCGGCCAGCTCGAGCCTCGCCGGATCTAGCGAGACTCGAGCTCGCCGGCGTCAAGCGAGGCTTAATCTTGCCAGATCTGGCGTGGCCGAGGCCTCACTCGACACCGGCGAGCTTGAGCCTTGCCATATTCGGTGAGTCTCGAGCCTCACCGAATCTGGCGAGACTCGAGCTTGCCGGCGTTGGGCGAGGCTCGATCTTGCCGATCTGATGAGGCCGAGGCCCCATCGACGCCGGCGAGCTCGAGCCTCGCCAGTCGTTGGCGAGGCCGAGAGATCTAGCGAGGCTCAGTCATCGGCAACGTTCGAGGGAGCGGCAGAGAGGCGGGCGGCGGAGGCGACTTGGAGGTGAGCCACGGCAGCGAGTGGAGGAGGTGGCTCGGAGGCGAGCGGCAAAGGTGAAGGTCGAAGGGCTGTCCATGTTTTTTAGGCTTTAAAAATGGGTCAGAACGTATGACCCATTCTCGACCTATATAAAACTGAACTTAAAATGGGTCGAATGTGGGTTATGGGTGGGTTATGGCCCATTACAACTTCATAATCCACATTCGACCTATTTGTGAAAAATATGGGTGCAAAATGGGTCCATGACCCATTTTGCCACCTCTAGCAAAACCTCAGGTACGATAGGAGAGTTTTCAACATCGTACCACGACAGAGGAGAAGCTTCCTAAAAAATTATGTGTGACCATTTGCAAATCTAAAAGGTTAGGTTTGGCAAGCTGAGACCAAATTTTTCAACTGACCTTTTAATTACATTATTTTAAAAAAAAGAATAATTCACGAATACAATATGAAAATTTTTGGGACTGGAGGCGCGGGACCATCACATGCTCCCTTGATCTGCCATTATACGAGAAGCTGTCAAGTTGTTATTAAACATTTTGCTAAAAGTCAAATGTCCTTTGAAGCTTAGGAGAACTGCATCCAACGCTCTCTTCTTAATCAATGAATCAAAATGGCGAAAATTTATAGGAACAAGAGATGGTTTGACCTATCGGTTCCCACAAAAGAGGGGTCTGACCGTGAGCCATCAACGTAAGCAGAGACGTAACAGTATATTTGAGTCATCCATTATGTCACAAATTCTTTCTATGACGCCACTCTCACAATCATAAATATCGAGAAACTAGTAATATTACTGCCAAGTTATCTTATAAATGAGATAGAAGTTCAAGAAAATAACATATGATGTGCTTACTAGGACACCTACTATAGTATTTGTTTTTTTCTTTGTTGCTACATGTGAATGTAAAGTAAATAAACCCTATTGTTGAGCAGAAACCCAATTGTAAGATGCATGATTGTTGATTTATGGGTTTATACAACCAAGCAAGAGTCACCCGGTATCCTTAGTTATCGTTGGAGAAATTTGTTCAAAAGGTTTTAAACCTACTGTAAAATGGCTAAGTCAATTTTAAACTTTTTAATTTTGTCTTAATCCTGAACTTTTTTATGAGTAATCAATATAGCTAGCGCTAATATGTTTACATAATTCTGACCAATTTTGATCAAATATAATACCGGTTGTTTTACGTGGCATAATTGATATTAGCATGAATAATTTTTAAATTTTAAAATATTTTTTGAAACTTTTTTTTTTCTTTTTATTGTGAGCCAGCGACGCTTTCTAGTCGCAACCGCCACCACCAAGGCAATGGACTGGAGGACTGAAATAAAAAGAAAAAAAAAAAAAAATTAGAAAATTTTAAAAAAACATTGCACTGCTCCTGACGTATTGGGTGATGCAAACATCACGTGAGCCATGATCAAACGCCACTTTCTGAACTCCATAATTCGAAGTTTCCCTTTCCTTGTCCTTGCCGCCTGAACTCCTATAAATATGCACGAAATATAACGATCATGAAACCAGAAAACACAGCAAGTAGCAACTTCAAGATATCATCCGAAGATGGCCGAGCATCAAGGAGTTACGATTCCGCGAGTGAAACTTGGAACTCAGGGTCTTGAGGTTTGTATTGAAACTATTTCTGTTGATTAGATTCTTGTGGATTCATCTGAACTGCTTCATGCGGAGATGCCTGAATTGTGGTTTCTGTTTCTTCTTCCGTTGTTTTCAAATAATTGCAGGTTTCAAAGTTGGGTTATGGCTGCATGGGACTCACAGGTACTTACAATGATCCTGTCTCGGAGGAAGCTGGCATATCAATCATCACTGATGCCTTCACCAAGGGGATAACATTCTTTGACACGTCGGATATATATGGCCCCAAAATCAATGAGATTCTTGTTGGAAAGGTAATGTGAATAAACCGAAACATGCAAAACCAGTAATTTAGTCTTTTAGCCGATACAGTTTAGTTATATGGTTATTAGAAAAACTTCATTACATCACTATTGCAGGCATTGAAAAAGTTGCCGCGGGAGGAGGTGCAGCTAGCCACCAAATTCGGTGTGAATTTCGAAGAGGGCAATATGGTAATCAAGGGGACACCTGAATACGTCCGCTCATGTTGTGAGTCGAGCCTCGAGCGCCTTGGCATCGAGTACATTGACCTCTATTATGTGCATCGGATTGACACAACTGTCCCAATAGAGGAAACTGTAAGATTGTTTGACAGTCTTCCTATTTGCGGATGATTGCCTATGCTCTAAATGGGCTTTAGCAATCAGCAACTAATAAAACCAAATGGTTTTGGAAAAACGCAGATGGGGGAACTGAAGAAGTTGGTGGGAGAGGGAAAAGTCAAGTACATTGGCTTATCGGAGGCTAGCCCCGACACCATACGGAGAGCGCATGCGGTTCATCCCATCACGGCCATACAGTTGGAGTGGTCGCTTTGGACTCGCGAAATCGAGCAAGAAATACTCCCGCTCTGCAGGTATATTGCTGTTCACCTCCAGTGGAGTAGACTTCAAATTTTTTCCTAAGCTATTTCCCAAAGAAACAGTCTTTTTGCTTGGTACGATGTTTCTTCGTTAATCTTTTGGCTCGCCTGTCCAAATTTTCAGGGAGCTTGGAATCGGCATTGTTCCATATTGCCCTCTTGGTAGTGGGTTCTTCGGTGGTAGGGGAGTCACAGAAGCCTTGCCTGCTAATAGTGTTCTGGTATGTTAATAGTTAAATGGGCACTTCTTCCTTTGATATTTCACATTCATATCCACGATGGTCTAAACGCTCTTTGCTAATCCTCGCTAACTTTTACCCTTATTTCTCAGGGACAACTTCCTAGGTTTCAAGCAGGGAATTTGGACAAAAATAAGATTCTTTACGCTCGAATGGAGAAGTTAGCAAAAAAGCACAATTGCAGCCCTGTACAGCTTGCACTCGCGTGGGTTCTCCATCAAGGACATGATGTTGTGCCCATCCCTGGTGAGGATCGAACTTTTATGACATTCATTGACAGATGACATGAATTGGGATTTCTGTTTTGAAATTATGTGGTTTCTGCAGGAACGACGAAAATTAAGAATCTCGATAATAACATTGGTTCCCTTGGAGTGAAGCTTACGGAGGAAGACATGAAAGAGATCTCGGATGCTATACCGATTGATGATGTTGCTGGTGACAGGATTGATGAGCACCGTGGCCGCTTCTCATGGACGCACGCGAACACGCCCCTGAGAGATGGGAAGCCGTCAGCTTATTAGACTTCGTTCGAGTGTGTTGATGAAGCTTCGTTCAGCTCTCTGCTCTCTTTTGCTACTTGTAACTGCAGTCAGAAAATAAAACTCAGAATAGCTTAAATTAGAATAAAACCAAATCAGGCAAGTCTAAGTTATTGGCTTATTTTGTGCTGCTCATGAAACATTTGGTTGCTGGTTATTCTTCTCTGATACAAGAAGGTGCCAAGAATCAAAATGTCAAGGGCAAATTTTCATTTTACTGAACAGACTGAAATAAAAACCGCCTAGACAAAGTTGCGGATTCTGTCTCTTTGTGTGGCGTAACAACTTGATATGCATGCTTCCTGCGGCCTTTTCTCACTTGAGAAGGACAAGTTTGTTGGACGATGGCACGAGCCCTGCACGTGCTTGCACCAGAAAAATACATACCACACTTGCTAAGTAGTAGCTGAGTGGAATTACCATTTCCACTATGTGGTCATGTTATACCTGTTTCGTTTCTTCATCTCTTCTGGCAAATGGTTTATAATCACTTGATCGTATACGGATTTGTTCTTCAAGAATGAATATGTGCTTGCGGATGAAGCTCACTACACAAATTCAATTTTACATGCCACCAAATGCAAACAGTTTCAGGTTTAGGCCACTCCACCCGGGCCCGATGAATACGTGTCCTCTTCTCACGGTGTTATCATCCCATTCAATAAGTTCAGTTGCACTATTGATGAAATGACACGCGATTACAAGTTCAATGATCCTTTTGACTTTATCAGTCTCCCAAGACTATCCAAGACACTAGATTGACCTTGGTATCTACAAGTCACCATGAGCTACTTGTCATATTGACATTTGTTATGCTGATTGTCAATTTTTAGCTTCTCGTCTTTCCTAATATCATAGGAAACATTGACATATGCAAAATTATCACACCATTCGCACTTATCATAATAGGCATTAATACCAAGTATAATTTTGGAATCATCAAAATTCCATGTGAGTTTTTTTCCCAACTACTGTTCTTCTCAATTCCCTAATATATAAATTGGACTTTATATGTGGAACTCATCATATTTAGGTGACATATAGAACTAGCAACCAAGGTAGAAAGAGGGGAACGCATCATATTTAGGTGATATATTGAACTAGGAACCAGGGTAGAAAGAGTAGTCATAAGTAGATAAATGGAATTAGATCGAGAGAGAAAGAGTGTTGGGATTCGAATTTTTGGCACAAGCTTCAACTTTAAGATAGATGATCATTTACCCCCCAACAATCAAAGTAGATAGGTTTTTTATTTTTATTTTTTTGGTCAAGTCCGTTCCTTGACACACTTAATGTTTCAATGTGCTTATGACACCTCCTTCTAGAAAATAGTACATGTTTATTTACTTATGTTAGGGCTAACAATACAACCTAGAGGAGAGATGAATAGGTTATTTTAGTAAGTTTTGACAATTTTGCAGAAATTGGCAATTACTATGAAAATCAAGTCAAGCAAACATTTCAAATGTCGAGAACTGATTGTGTGCTAGAATGAGTAAGAGAAACAGTAGCACACAACAATATATAGTGGTTCAGTTTTATCAAAAAATCTATGCCCACTTTCCACACTAACAGCCTTAAGTTGTATTGGATTGCACTAATAATCTGCTAACTAAATTACAATTAGTATACATTGATCTTATCCAATGATGGATCACACTATCAGAAGTTAGATGCCGGCATCACTCTTGTACACTTGATTTTTTACATGATAAAAATATAGCAAGAGCGCAACAGTGTAGTTTACAAAATAGAGGAACAATATTAGCTAGGAGAATAGCTCAAAATAATATTTGGTTTCTACGTATTGCTCATCTATCATTTGGCCTTCAAGATCTTCTTTAATATAGACATATTCAGTCTTCCTGTTGGAAATGCTTTAGAAAAGTTGATAGTAGTTAGAAATCTTTTCGTCTAGCTCGGCTGGGTTTTGGAGACTTCCTTTCCAGCCGAGATCGTGATGCGCCCAAGCCGTAGATTCAGACGGTCTTGTTGCAAATCAGAGGAAGAAGTAGTGGGTATTTGTAAGTTAGGGTTTGGGGTTTTGAGGAGTTACGGGTTTTTGGGGAAGAAAAGGTTTCCCTTTTCTGACGAGGGTGATGCTATCCTCCATTGGAAAGTAGGTTAAGGGAATGATGTGGAGAGTTGATTGTGTACTAGAGTAAGTATGAGTGAGATAATCAAAAGCACATGATGATATATATAGTGGTTCGGCTTTATCATTGCATCCAATTTTTACACTAACAACCTTAGGTCGGGCTAGATTGCAACAGTAATATGCTTAACAAGTAAAATCAGCGAGCATCGATCCTATACAATGATGGATCAAACTATCAGGGGTTAGATTCTGCTATTACTCTTGTACACTTGATTTTTCACATGATTAAAAGACAGCAAGAATGCAGCAACGAAGTTTACAAAAGAGAGGAACAATATCAGCTAGGAGTACATCTCACAATGATATTTGGTTTCCATGTATTGCATGTCTAACATTTGGCCTTCACGATCTTCTTTTATATAGGCATCTTCAATCTTGCTGTTCAAGATACTTCAAAGAAGCAAATAGCCATTAAAAATCCATTCATGTAGATGTTCATAGATGGAGTGCCCATACAGTCTTTTCATATGAACATTAGCTGGCTATCCCAAAATAGTATCTTTTGCTACTGTCCAATCGCTGATAACTTGACAATTTCGACAAAAGCTTATTTCCAATTCTCTAACATCTTCCTGTTCTTCTGTTGCGCATATCCCAATTGGCAATGGCTATTTTTTATTTGTCCGAGAGATCATCCACTGATGGTCGTTATTCTAGCATCACCAATGACATGATATATTTAGCATCAACATAAAACATCATCATTAGCTAATCTTTAAGTTCGTTGGCGTTGTTTATGAAAAGATAAATTTATGATCTTTTTCCATTATAGATATCACTTTTGCCTTTGTTATATTGTCACAAAATAAACATTATATTAATGATAGTATTAAAATCATCAAAATACTTTGGGATGTTTCTCCAACAACTTATTATAAACACAAAAACCAAAGCTAAAAATCCCCTAGTCTTATATTTAAGCTATTTTGTGATACTTTTGAGCCTCAGTCAAATACAGGCATAAAGGCAAGAGACAAAAAAACAAGTCTCAAGCTGAATAATTCCCGTCTCTTGGTGGTGTGTTCGCGTTCTTCCACAAGTAGCAAGCATAATGCTCGTTTATCTAACTCCTAGCAATGCGTGGCCTTCGACTTCATGGCCTCTAGTGAGGGCCACTCTTGTGGGATCTAATGAGGGTTAGGCCCTTGTGGCCTCTGACAAGGGCTTGAGCCTCACCAGATCTAGTGAGGTCAAGCCTTGCCCATGGTTGGTGAGGTTCAACCCTTGCCTAGAGAGAGAGAGAGAAATAAAAATCCGAAAAAATTAAAATATTATTAAAATTTGTTTACATCAACACCCATGGTAGAGAGAGAGTAATAAAAATCCGAAAAAATTAAAATATTGTTAAAAATTGTCTATATCATCACCCGTGGTAGAGAGAGAGAGAGTAATAAAAATCCGAAAAAATTAAAATATTATTAAAAATTATCTACATCAACACTAGTGACACCACGTAGGACACCTAGCATCTATGTTAGCACTTTTCTGGCTAAAATTAGTTGGATGAACTAAATTGTCAAATTTCCAAAGGTTTATAATTAAATTGACAAAAAAATTAATGATTAAATTGGCACAATTAAAATTGATTTAGGACTTTTTCAGTAATTTTTCCATTCAATTTCTCATGTCACCAAATGCAAACAGTTTGAGGCTTAGGCCACTCCACTCGTGCGCATATGATTTTAAGGTGGCATTTTATGAGCTCTATGACTTATTTACTCTTAGTCTTTTTTCCGTCATAAAAACATACAATGCTAATCGCCATATATATTAAGATTGATTTGCGGAAATAGCTTATTAAATGATGTGGAGACAGTAAGTTCTTACACGGATAAGTGTCCACAATCAAGAAACTCTTTATATGATTAATTTCTAGACTTATTCCGAATAAAAAAATTGACGTCGTAAAAAAGCCTTCTGACGTATTGGGTGATGCAAAACCTAAGTACTTAACCTCTATGCTGGAGATCGCTCTTGAGCTTCTACTTACGTAGGAGAGTTTTCAACACCCTACTACGACAGTGTGGAGCAACTTCCTAAAAAACATTTGTACGGCCAATTGCAAATCTAGAATTTTAGTTGGCAAGCTGGGACCAAAATTTTCAACTAAACTTTTAATTACATCATTTAAAAAAGGAAGAAGAATTCAAGCATACAATATAAATATTTTATGGGACCGGAGGCGCAGGACCATAACTAGCTCCCTCGGTCCGCCATTACACGAGTTGTAAATGTTTGTTAAACATTTTATAAAACGTTAAATGCCCTTTTAAGCTGAGTGGAAACTTGCATTGGATGCTCTCTTCTTTATCAAAGAATCAATGTAAATTTACTTTTGAAGTAACTTTAGCAGACCATACGAATAGTTTTCTTTTAGAAATAATTTCAACGCCACGATATACATAATTATTTAATTATATAACTTAATGGGTGACAGGGGTAGCTCAATAACATTCTACACGATGTATCATGTGAAAAATACTTTTCTTATTAATTAGTTCGATTTCATTAATCCTAGACGGCTCCAAGGCTGCAATACGGTGAAAATTTATTGGTACAAGAGACAGTTTGACCTTTTGATTCCACGGTACGTCACGAGTCCTTTTCATGACGTTGCCCCCACAGCGATAAATATCGAGAAGCTAGTGATAAAACTTACGTGAGATACAAGCCCAAGAAAATAACACATGGTGTGCTAACTAGGATACCTACTATAGTAGTAGTTTTTTTTCCGTCGTTGCTAGATGTGAATATAAACTAAATAAACCTTATTGTTGAGCAGAAATCCAATTCTAACATGCATGATTATTGATGTATGGGTTTGCGAAGCCAAGCAAGAGTCATCCGGTATTTTTCTCTACCGTTATGGAAATTTGTCCGAAAAAATTGTAAACCCATTACAAAGTGACTATTATAGCCTTAATTTTTTTAAATTTTGTTATTAAAAGAGTCATTTCAGCCAATTTTGATCGGAAATCACTTATATGGATGCTAGTTATTCTATATAGCACAATTAACAATGATAAATTTTACAATTTTTAAATAATTTTTTGAAACTTTTTTTTTTCATTTTTTCTGTTCTTTTTTATCATGAGTCGGTGAACCCGTCTAGTCGCAGCGCCCTCATTGGCCATTGCCGAGGCCGCAGACTAGTGGGGGGAAATAGAAAAAAAAAAAAAAAGAAAAAAAAGAAATCAGATAATTTAAATAAATAAAAAATGACAAGGGCCGTGACATATTGGGTGATGCAAACCAAAAGTATCCAACAGCTCAACACGTCTGCTTATGCGATGCGTCATGATCAAACACCACTTTTTAAACTTCATAATTTGCAGAAATTCAACGATCCTGAAAGCAAAACATACAGCCAGTAGCGACTTCAGGATATCATCTGAAGATGGCTGAGCTTCAGGAGGTCCGGATTCCGCGAGTGAGACTCGGAACTCAGGGTCTTGAGGTTTGTATTGAATCTACTTCTTACTTTCCTTAAGTTTAATAGTGTACTTACGAGATCAGAATTTTATCACATCGTTTGATTGTTTGTGGTTGATTAAATTCTTGTGGAATCATTTAAGCTGCTTCATGCCGGGATGTATGGATTGTGGTTTCTTCTTATTCTTCTGTTGTTCTCAAATAATTGCAGGTTTCGAAGTTGGGTTTTGGCTGCCTAGGACTCACGGGTTTCTACAATGATCCTGTCCCGGAGGAAGTTGGCATATCGGTCATCACTAATGCGTTTTTCCAAGGGGATAACATTCTTCGACACATCGGACATATATGGACCCAAAATCAATGAGATTCTTGTTGGAAAGGTAACGTGAATAAACCGAAACGCGCAAAACCAATAAATTAATCTTTTTAGCCAATAAATTTTAGATATATGGTTATTAGAGAAACTTCGTTATATAATTGTGGCAGGCATTGAAGAAGTTGCCGCGGGAAGCGGTGCAACTAGCGACCAAATTCGGTGTGGTGAAAATGGAAGCGGACAATTTGGTGATCAAGGGGTCACCTGAATACGTCCGCTCGTGTTGTGAGTCAAGCCTCGAGCGCCTTGATGTTGAGTACATTGACCTCTATTATGTGCATCGGATTGACACATCGGTCCGATAGAGGAAACTGCAAGTTCGTTTAGCAGGTGTTCCTGTTTGTGGATGATTGCCGATGCTCTAAACGGCCTTTAGTGATCAGCAATTAATAAAACCTAATGGTTTGGAAAAAACGCAGATAGAGGAACTGAAGAAGTTGGTAGAAGAGGGAAAAGTCAAGTATATCGGCTTGTCAGAGGCTAGCCCTGACACGGTGACACCAGAGCGCATGCGGTTCATCCCATCACAGCCTTACAAATGGAGTGGTCGCTCTGGACTCGCGACATCGAGCAAGAAATCAACCCACTCTGCAGGTATATTGCTGTTTCACCTCCATTGGAGTAGACTTCAAACTTTTTTCCTGAGTTGTTCTCCAAAAAACAGCCTTTTCGCTTGGTACAATGTTTCTTTTTTGATCTTTTGGTCCGCCTCTCCAAATTTTTTAGGGAGCTCGGAATTGGCATCGTTCCCTATAGTCCTCTTGGTCGTGGGTTCTTCGGTGGCAAGGGAGTCACAGAAACTGTGCCTATAAATAGTATTCTGGTATGTTAATACTTAGATGGGCACTTCTTTCTTTGATGTTTCACATTTATATACACGATGGTCTAAACGCTTCTTCGCCAATCCTCGCTAATTTTTACCCTTATTTCTCAGGGAAGGCTTCCTAGGTTTCAAGCAGGGAATTTGGACAAAAACAAGGCTCTTTACACTCGAATGGAGAAGTTAGCGGAAAAGCACAATTGCAGCCCTGCACAGCTTGCACTTGCGTGGGTTCTCCATCAAGGCGATGATGTTGTGCCCATCCCTGGTGAGGATCGAACTTTTATGAAATTCATTGACAGATGACATGAAGTGGGATTTCTGTTTTGAAATTATGTGGTTTCTGCAGGAACGACGAAAATTAAGAATCTCGATGATAACATTGGTTCCCTGAGAGTGAAACTTACGGAGGAAGACATGAAAGAGATCTTGGATGCTGTACCGATTGATGATGTTGCTGGCGGCAGGATTGATGAGCACCGCATCCGTTTTTCATGGAAGCACGCAAACACGCCCCCGAGAGATGGAAAGCCGTCAGCTTATTAGACTTGGTTTGAGTGTGTTGATGAAGCATCGTTTGGCTCTCTGCTCTCTTTCGCTTCTTGTAACTGCAGTCAGAAAATAGAACTCAGAGTAGCTTAAATAAGAATAAAATCAAACCAGCCAATTCTAAGTTATTGGCTCTTTTGTGCTGCTCATGAAACATTTGTTTGCTGGTTATTCTTCTCTGATACAATAAGGTGCCAGGAATCAAAATGTCAACGGCAAATATTCATTCTACTGTATAGGCAACTGCCTAGATGAAGTTGCGGAGTTTCCCTCCGCCGCACAACAGCTGGATATGCATACCTACACGGCTTTTTCAGGAAAAGCGTCAAAAAATCTTAAACTTATTGTATTTGTGCCAAATTTGTCCAACAAAAACATGAGCCCTGCGACTGCTTGCATCTGAAACATACATACTACACTTGCTAAGTATTAGCTGACTGGAATCATCATTTCCACTGTGTTGTCACGTTAAACATGTTTCGTTTCTGCACCTCTTCTGGCTAAAGGTTGATAATAACTCGGTATTCCTATATAATCTGCCTCATTTTCCAATTTATGTGGAGCTTCGTTCTTCAAGAATGAATTCGTGCGCGTGGACGAAGCTCCTGACATAAAATCAATTTCTCATGCCACCAAATGCAAACAGTTTCAGTTTTAGGCCACTCCACCCGGGCCCGATGCATACTTGTGCTCTTCTTATGGTGTTATCATCCCATCCAACAAGTAAATCACTTTTTTTTTTTTTTAATTCTATTTATTTGTTAGTATTGTTTGGGCTGGAAATACGTCATAGAGTGTGTTGAATATGTTGAATGAGGATTATGAAAATCTTTCACGGAATATGTCAGAAGCAACAGTAAGGAAAAGTGAGATGAGATGATAACTGGTGTGTGTAATGATAGTAAATAGATACTACAGACAATGAATTAGAAAGGTAAAGCACACAGCGATAGTGGCACGGCTTTATCCCCTAACTGGCATCCACTCTCTAGATAACGGCTTCAACATATGCTGGATTCTACTAGTAATCGATGGTGCAAGTCACTACTGCAGTGTTGTTCCCCTTAAATGATAGATCGTACTGCTAGGACGCAAAGACTGCTATTACACTTGTACACCTAACTATTTGCAATTACAATACAATACAAATTTTTTACTTGTAATATCAGATAAAGAACAGTGAAGACTTCTGATCTCAGACAATGAAGTGCAATTCTCAGTATTTCACTTGTCTAGCCTCTTCAAGCTTCGAGCCCCCCAAAAAAAAAAAAAAAAAAAAAAACCTCTTCAAGCTTCACTAATCCTCTTTTTATAGACGCCTTCAAACAACTGATTAGAGACTTTGAAGAAGATCAAGATAGCCGTTTGAGGGCAATGGAGACCCTTGCCAAAATTGGGATTGGCCATACAATTGTTTCCTTTTACATCCACACATTTTCCGAGATAGAGTCTATTGCAACTGTCAACTCATTCGGGTTGATGCAAAAAGCTGTCAACTCTTTTCTAGGTTTTCCGCTGCATATTTTAAGCTTATAACGGCTCATTTATGTACCATCAACAATCATATTCATATAAACACTTCATCATCATCACTTGTGATTCAATATTAGCACGATCTGAAACTCATCATCAACATGTGCAGATTATCATTAAGTCAGTTGACCATCTTCATCTTCAGTGACAGTGTTGATGGAATGACACGTGATTGTTAATTCAATGATCCTTGTGACTTTATCAGTCTCCAAAGACCTTAAAAAATACTAGCTTGACTTTGGTACCTACAAGTCACCATGAGCTACTTGTCATATTGACACTTGTTCTCTTGATTGTCACTATTTAGCTTCTCATCTTTGCTGATATCATTAGAAACATTGACATATGCAAGATTATCATACCATCTGCACTTATCAAAGTAGGTATTAGTACCAAAGACAATTTTGGAATCATTAAAATTTCATAGGAGTGTTTTTCCAACCACCGCTCTTCTTAATGCTTCCCTAATATATAAACTGAACTTTATTCGTGGAACGCATCATATTTAGGCGTCATATTGAGCTAGCAACCAAGGTAGAAAGAGTGGAACACATCATCTTTAGGTGACATATTAAATTAACAACCAAAATAGAAAGAGTAGTGATAAGTAGATAAATGGAATTAGATCAAGGGAGAGAGCGTTAGAATTCGAACTTTTGGCACATGCTTTATGTAACATCCTCGATTCTAGGCCATGGAAATAAGGTACGAGAGTCAGTAAGTCCTACCTTGGCTTGTATCGTGATGTCTTATTAATTGATGAGTGGACGCTGAATCTAGCCAAGCCAATGCATCAAAGTTGATGCTACGCTTCGAACTTATGCATTGAACATGAGTCGATCTTTCGACCATGAGGTTTAATTGTGGATTGATCCCGCACCATTGCACACACGGAGGACGATTGTGGAATCGATTATATGTGGATAGTACACCGGTCGCAGATGATTCCACATGGAACCTATTCTGACCATGAGCGATTCATGAGTCAATCCTGTTCAGTAGTGAATCGATTATGGATTGATTGAGTCCACATGACCAAGTGACAACTGAGAGTCGATCGTGGGAATCAATGGCATAAACCTTAGATAGACCAAAGTATGGTATGTTCTGTGACATCCTAAAAATTCGACCATGTTTCGATGATATGAAATGGCTTTTTATCAACGCGCCCATGGTTATTTTTCTCTGAGCTGATCACTCATGAGATAACTGATCTATAAGGTGAAGCTATTAAGGCGTATAAACGCGATAGACTTGAGAATTCAATAAGAAATCGACTGCTTAACCGTGTTAATCAACAAGGGTCAATACAAGACCGTTATAATCGATTAAAGATTGGAAATAGGTCGATTCGACAGAAGCATGTAATTAAATTGTGGATGATTCCACATGATTGCAAAGTTCGTGTCGAACAACACTAAACCGATTTTTCTGTCGATTCTTTATCCGGTGGCCGTAATTGAAACCTTAAGATTTTTACGACAACCGAAAGTTGTCGATGAGTCAAAGATGCACAAACGTGAATCGAAAATTATCAACCATGGGCCAAACATGATAAAACCCCTAAAAGCTACCTGGTAGGTTAAGTCAAACTAAAATCGAGTCCAATTGATTTTAATCACGAAAGTGAACTCGGTTTCGGGAATCGAAAATTCGAGCATGTCACGATTTATTTTTAGGACATCATCTCATCCTTTGAAGAATTTTCGGTGAGCCCGAACTTTTGGCTGAAAATCAAAATTTGACAAATTAAATTCAATGAAATTCGGATGGGCACTTTGGTGTGAAATTTTGGCTATCGAATTGAGTTGGTTTGTTAGGGATTGAAGGGAAATTGTTTAGGCTGCTACCATGGTATGTTTGGCCATTAAATTAAAGTTGTTTGGTGTGAAATTGTAGATGAAAACCAAGAAATTCGTAGGGGCTGCTGCTGTGTTAATTTTGGACATCAAATTGAAGTCATATGGTGAAGATTTGTGAAGAAATTAGCTTGTGGATGAAGCTTAGACAGCAAGGGAAGAAGACTTTGGAGGCCAAGCCACTCAAGTGGCTTGATATTTGTTGAAGCTTCTTGGCCAGCTGGTTGACAAACTTGGCTGCTTGTCCCCCTCTCTCTCCCTTTCCTTCTTCTTTCCCCCCTTACGTGCGCCCACTTCACCGAGTCTTGTTGCTTCTGCCTCTCTTTCATTTTTCCTTCGAAGCTTAGCTCCCCCACTTCCATTCTGCTGCTCCACCGCTCGGTCACCATCTCCACCATCCTCCCCACGTGCCCCATCTCCCTCATTGCCACTAACATCAGACGCCACACGTCCCCACCGTTAGCCCCACTCCCAACACCTACGTCTCCACCCCTCACGCCATGTCCCAACTTCAGCGAACCCCCACCATCCGGCGTCCTCTCCACCCATCATCGTCCAGCTTGTCGTCGTCCCTGTCCACCACAACTCGCAAGAAGCCCGACCAGCTCATTCCGCCATAGCCAGCCCGGTTCAGCCACCTGCAGTTCTAAAACCGAACAAAAGCAGAACCGGTTTTCTCAGCTTGGGCTGAGACTTGCAAGGCTTTTTCAGCCCCCTTCCAGCCCTCCTTTGGTGTCGTCGTAGGCCTGAGTTTTGATCACTGTCGCGCCGCCATCGCCGAGAACCCATTATCTCACTAAACCGATGAGTTAACACTCTAAGCTCTAATTATGGGGTTAATTGCACTTAAGGGGGGATTAGTTAGGCTAATTATGATTAGTAGATTTAGTTCATGTAACTAGATTGGTTAGGTTTAGTTAGTTAATTCAATTAGTATTTAGGTGGTTAGTTAGGTGGCTTAGTTAGCTTAATTAGATAATGTAGTTAGCCTAGGTGGATTAATTTAGTTAGTTTAATTAGGTAGTTAGATTAGATTAGTAAATTTAATTATGTCGTTTAATTTAAATAATTTGCAATTTATCTCATTATTTTGTAATTTATTTAATTATTTATTAATTAGCGTAAATTATATCGAGATAGCCGGTTGTCAAAATTTTACGCTAATCGTCATGGTTGCGTTGATTTGTGAAATTGATTGCTAATTTATGCAATTGAGTGCTTGATGATGATTTTTAATTATTATTGCAAAAATGTGATTTTGTGATATTTAATTAGAAAAATACCAGGTGTCGATTTTTGACGCCAAAAAGGTTTTATGTACTATATAAAATCGTGAAATTTTAAAAAGAGAGTATATCACATTTTATGGTTCGATTTGATTGTGTGACCACGCACAATTATTTTACCGGGTATTTTTAATATGAAGAAAATTGACCAAGTCCATTATTTGAAATGGAAGTATTTGAGTGCAAAGCACGATATTCTTGACCGAGCATGGATCAGAACCCGTCACCCAATGAAAGTCGGGGAGGCGATGCTCCTTTGGGAATGCCCTTAACAACGAATGTTTATTGCAGTGGAGGCTAGGCCGATGCTCCTTCGGGAATGCCGTCTAGATGTAGACGTTGTCGTACCCGACAAAGTGGGACTACGATCAGTTATGCCACATGATCGCCGACTGTTGAGTTGGCCGTGACTATTGGGTCGTAATTAATTGGGACATGCTTAAGTGATTGAAATAACTGCGCTTGATTATGGGACAAAATTATGTGGTACGGAATGGGACGTGTCATAACGATTTGGCCTTATAATTGAAACCCATGTGATTGATTGATATATGATCTAAGGTGTTCCAATTAATGGTTTACGCTTACTGTGTTCGTATATGATATATGTGATGTATTAACGTGCAGGGAGGTGCTAAGGCGAGATAAGTCTTATATGGTGTATGCTTAGGCCGCATCTAGGTGAATTCTCGTCCTAATCGGAGTTTAGGACGTGGACTCACTGAGACTTTGTTTCACCCTGTCGTGGTTTAAAATTTTACAGGTCCTTAGATGGAGGTGCGTCACGTCCGTTTTGGGTGGCCATGGGAGGCAGAGACCCAGCATACCATACTCCCTATCCATAGGAACTCCGACTGGACTCGTGAGCTCGTCGTGACTACCATTTGGTCAATGAGAGCCTACCTCAGTTGGTACCTCACCAATTCAAAGCATGGTTTCGTCACGAGCCCAACGGTGTTCAGGAGGGCCCCTTGGATGGCTTTGACGGACCTGCCGTCGATGATGAGTATGTGGAGGAACTCGACTCTGTCGTGGACGCCGACATTATAACTGATATCGAGGCGAACCGGGGACCCAAGGTTGAAGAGCTCATAGTAAAGGTAGCTGATCCTCTAGACGTCGACATCCCAGATGGTGTCGTAGTAGACCCGGATCCCAAGTAAGTAGGGTCCAGAGTAAGGTTAGCCTGATAGCTTCTTTTGGCTTTAGACTTCTGTATATAAATCTGATATGTTTATAAAGTGTGTTTTGTTTAAATTGGTTGTCTTGCTTTTCTATCATATGTTTGATTGTTGTCTAGAGTTTATTAGTTCGCTTTCACATATGCATAAATCGATTGGGTCGGCGACGCGTCCTGGGAATGTCGCATTTTAGTCGACCGCCAAGGGATGTGTGCGTGCCCGGGATTCGGAGCGTGACATATTCAGCCATGGACAACCTTAGAGTGACAACCGAGAGTCGGTAAGTCCTAGCTTGGCTTGTATTGTCATGTCTTATTAATTGATGAGTGAAGGCTAAATCTAATCGAGCTGATGCATCGGGGTTGATGCTACGCTCCGAACTTATGCATTGAACATGAGTCGATCCTTCGACCATGAGGTTTAATTGTGGATTGATCCCGCACCATTGTGCACACGGAGGATGATCGTGGAATCGATTATATGTGGATGGTACACCCGGTCGCGGATGATTCCACATGGAACCTATTTTGACCATGAGCGATTCATGAGTCGATCCTGTTCAGTAGCGAATCGATTATGGATTGATTGAGTCCACATGACCGAGTGACAACCGAGAGTCAATCATGGGAATCAATGGCATAAACCTTAGATAGATCAAAGTATGGCATGTTCGGCCATGGACCTGATTCGCTTGACCGAGACTTGGTCAGGGCGAATGATCAAGGCCAACCACAAATGTCATTTTTAGGACATCTAATGGATCAATTCTAATTGAAAATGGTCATGAACAAGTTCGTGAAGACTATCGACTTAGTCACATTCAATTGGTTAAAGTTCAATAAATCTTTGGCACGAACCTCAGTTCTCATAGAACCATCAATCGTGTGCAAGTATGAACGACTTCTCCAATGAGGCGACACCTTATACATGAGTGCCTTTGATTAAAATTTTAGATGCAAATTAATTAATGTGGGGATGAATTATTAGACAAATGTCAATGTATAATTGGAGTTCTAGAATCTTCCATGATCTTTGACGTAGTCCATCCTTATCCATTATGTGCCACATGCCAATTGCAAGGGGGGGAGGGGGGAGGAGAAAACTTGCTTGCCAAATAGCTTAGCAAAATATCTAGGCCTCATTTAATAACTTTGGACCTTAGTTTATAAATGACATGGATGAATCGCCATACTTAGGTGTTCCCTAGAATGTTAAATCATAATGACCCTAAGATATAGCCTTGGTGATCAAGGCAAGGGCTGACCAATTAAAAGAAGACATTAGGCATAAAAGAGGGCTTATGTGTCCCCCTAGGCACCATAAGCAATAATGAGCCTACGTTGAGCCTTTGGGAGCAAGCAGATAGGTGGACCAATCGCAAGTGAATACCAAGGAATGTAGGTGCCAACTCAAGATGATAGCTAGGTCAACTCGCCAATTACGCTTAATCATGAGCTTGCACAAAAAATCTAAGGGGAGGAGACCTATAAATAGGAGGAACCAACCTTGCATTTTGCTGTTTAGCCATTCTATACTCTTTCCCCCTTTCCACTCTCTTTCATGCCCTCATCCTCCAAGTCGCCCTAACAGCCAACCAATCCTCAAGAACCATCTTGGAGCTAGGTCCAAAAAGTAGTAAGTAGACTTTCCTAACTCTTCGATAGGGCGAGGTGCTACATGTATCAATCTTAGGATCTTGTCATTGTTTGCTTGTGTTGGCTTGTATTGTTATGCTTGTTATGTTTGTTATTTGCTTGTTCTTTCATCAAGTGAATTCGTAGTCTCGTATGAGGATTGAGCACTCCCGAATATCGAGGAAAGATCTTGGCTACTTTAGACGTGTGCCAAGGTAGGTGCACAACCCACACTTGACTTCGAGACAACATTGAGGCGAGTTGCTTCTTGGGACAAGCAATTGGGTTAATGCCAAAGCTAAAGCGAATGATTCCAAGTCAAGACCACGAGCCCAAATCACTTCTGGCATGTTTTTTAATTGTTTATTCTTGCATCAAGTAAGTTCATGATCTCGCATGAGTGTCGAACATACCCAGATGTCGAGGAAAGGCCTCAACAATTTTGGACATGTGTCGAGGTGGATGCACGACCCGCACTTGATCTTGGGACAACATTGAGGCATGTTGTTACTCAGGACAAGCAACAAGTCAACGCCAAAGCCAGAGCGAACAATGCCAAGTCAAGACCACGAGCTCGAATTGCATTCGGCATGACTTTAACTAGTAAGACACAAGAGTCGTTCATTAATTCACCTTGTATGGCACGCTTTTAGGCCTTTCATCTGGCTAATGAATCAAGATAAAACTGGATTGATCGATATTTGACGCATGGACACACGATGGATCTTTACTACTGACATTGGGGTATGTCAAGTAGTTGCCTAGGTAAAGCCTCGGATGCTGTCTTGATATTGAGATCGAGGACGATGCTAGCCCAGGTGAGGTCGATACCTAGGGGTCACCCTAGATGTTGTCCTGATAATAAGATTGGGACAATGCCAATTGCCAAGAGGGGATCGATGCCTAGTTGATATCGGAAGAGTCAATGGATTTTGACTAACTAAACTGAGTGAAATTAAACTAGAAGTCCACATGTGGTACTTGACTGATGCACGTGTAATGCTTGAACTTATGCTCGTACCGATGCTTAAATTGATGCTTGCAAAAGTTGGGTTTGTTTTGGTATTAGTTGTTGAGTCCTTGCATAAATTTGAGCATACGATTGTATTGGGTCACTTAGTGCATGAATGAGTTTTGCATGATGCACGCATCATTCTAGGATTGTAATGGTCACAAGTCATGGATCATTAGAAAGCTTGTTCTTTATGCACTAACTCTTCGTCTTTGATGCTTAAAAGCACATAGATAATTGAGAGCATTTCATATACATAAACAAGGCAAGGCACGAACCTTGCTATTGATTTGCTATCGACAAGTGGATAGTGATTTTGTATACGAGGATCAACAATGAGACATTCTCCTATAGAGGAATTAGGGATTTCTACTTACTGAGTTGTCGACTCATTTGTGTCGTTTTCACTGTTTTAGGTGTGTGATGGATGTTTTGACCCAGTCGCCCATCCGTCCCGGTCTTCCTGTGGATATGGTTATCACCATGACTGATATAGTAGATGTTGAAGGAGATGTTACCTATTGGAAATATTGTACCATCGTATGGGTTCAAGAAGGGGTAAGACACCTTAGTTCCTCACATGTAGGAGGCATGGTGCGGGGACATCATAGGTCCCATTCGTGGCTTCGTTCCTCCTGTAGATCCCATGGGATCTTCTTAAGAGAATGGGCCTACCTTTTTGGAAAAAGCTCATTAGAGGAGTTAGGCTACCCCAGCCTGTTGATCGACTATGTATGAAAATGAAGATAAGTAGCCCAAGACTAGGATGGGCATATAAATGCAACAGCTTTTGATATACGTAAATATGTGCTTATGTTTGCTTTTGTATGTTTGACTTGTATATATTTTGCTCGACTTCCATGTTTGCTCACTTATCTTGGGCCTAACAATACAGCTTAGAGGGTGTTTAAGTTGCTTTAGTAAACTTTGACAATTTTGCACAAATTGACAGCTATTATGAAAATCAAGTCAAGTAGATGTTTCAAATCTTGAGAGCTGATTGTTTGCTAGAGTAAGTATTAGTGAGAGAAATAATAGCACACAATGATATATAGTGGTTCTATTTTAACACAAAACTACATCAACCTGCCACATTAATAGCCTCAAGTCAGGCCAAATTGCAATAGTAATCTACTAAACAAGTTAAAATCAACAAGCACTAATCCTTTTAAATGATAGACCACACCGTCAGAAGTCAGATGCTGCTATCACTCTTGTACACGTGATTTTTCGCATAATTACAAGATAGCAAGAACACAATAGCGAAGTTTACAAGAGAGAGGAACAATATCAGCTAAGAGTACATCTCAGAGTACTATTTAGTTTTCATGTATTGGGCATCTAACATTTGGTCTTCAACGTCTTCTCTTATATAGGCATCTTCAATCTTCCCCTTGGGGATGCTTCAGAGAATGAGATAGCCATTTGAAATCCGTTCATATAGTTGTTCATAGATGAACTACCTATAGTATTTTCGTATGAACATTAGCTAGCTATCCCAAAATAGGTTCTGCGCTACTATCCTGTACGGATAACTCTAACGATCTCGTTACAAATAACTCTAACAATTTTAACAAAGCCTCTTTCCAGTTCTTTGACATCTTCCTATTCTTTTACTATGCATATCCAATCGACAACGACTTTTTTTAATTTATCCAACCGATCATCCACTAATGGACGTTGTTATGACATCACCAATGACATGATATCTTCAGCATCGACACAAATATCATTATTAACTTATTTTTAAGTCCATTAGTGCTGTTTGTGGAAAGACAGATTTGTGATCTTTGGCCATTATGGATGTCACTTTTGTCTTCAATACATTGTCATGAACATCTGCAAATATCATAATAAACATTACAGTAATAATAGTTTTTGAATCATCAAAATACTTTGAGATGTTTCTCCATCAACTTATTTTAAATACAAACACCAAAAATCAAAATCCCTAGTTTTATATTCAAGCTATTTTGTGATACTTCTGGCCTCAAACAAATACAGGCATATAGGCAATAGAGCCAAGAACAAGTCTTAAGCCGTAAAGTTTCCCCCTCTTCGGGGCGTGTTCGCATTCTTCCAAGAGTAGCAAGCATAGTGCTTGTTTATGCGACTCAAAGTAGTGCATGGCCTTCAACCTCGCAGTCTCTAGTAAGGGCTACCCCCCATAGATCGAGTAAGAGTTAGACCATTGTGGCCTCTGGCAAGGGCTTGAGCCTCGTCAAGGGTTGAGCGAGGGTTGTCTACCCCAATGAAAAAAAAAAAAAAAAAAAAAAAAAAGAAGAGAAAAATTAATAAAAAATCCAAAAACAACATGATTAAAAATTATTCACGTGAGTGCCCGTGACGCTACATAGGACATTTGACATTTATGTCAGTAATTTCCAGCCAAAATTTATCGAATGGACTGAATTGTCAAATTGTTAAAAGGTTTAATATTAGATTGGCAAAAAAAAATGTTTTTGATTGAATTTGCTCAATTAAAATCGATTTATAACTTTTTTGGTAATTTCCAATTCAATTTCTCATGCCACCAAATGCTAACGATTTCAAGTTTAAGCCACTCCACTCATGCGCATATGATTTTAAGGTGGCATTTTATGAGTTCGAGGACTTATTTACTCTAAATAGTTCTTTTCCGTCATAAAGACATACAATGCTAATCGCCATATATATTAAGATTGATTTGCCGAAATAGCTTACTGAATGATGTGGAGACTGTAAGTTCTTATACCAATAAGTGTGCATAATCAATAAACTATTTATATGATTAATTTGTAGACTTATTCCGAAAGAAAAATCGACATCATTAAAAGCCTTGTGATGTATTGGGTGATGCGAAACCTAAGTACTGCTTACGATAGGAGACTTTACAACATCCTACTACGACGGGATGGAGCAGCATCCTAAAAAAATCTGTGTGACCAATTGCAAATCTAGAATTTTAGGTTTGGCAAGCTGGGACCTAACTTCTCGACTGAAGTTTTAATTACATCATTTAAAAAAAGAAGAAGAAGAATTCAAGCATACAATATAAATATTTTTTGGGACCGGATGGTTTGACCTATTGGTTCCATAAAAGAGGGCCCTGACTATGACTCATCAACGTAAGCAGGAGAAGCAGATGCGCAACGGCTCTAAAGTCTCCACGGTTGGTGGATCCTCTAAGGTTTGCATCACCCGGTACGTCAAAAGTCATTTTTACGACGTCACCCACATACTGATAAATATCGAGAAGCTAGTCGATCAGACACCACTTTTTCAAACCTCAGAATTTGGAGTTTTCCTTTCTTTATCATTATCGCCTAAACTCCCATAGATTTGCAGAAATTTTAACGATCCCGAAACCAGAAAATACAGTAAGTAGCAACTTCAAGATATCATCTGAAGATGTTTGAGCATCAGGGGGATCGGATTCCGCGAGTGAAAGTCGGAGCTCAGGGTCTTGAGGTTTGTATTGAAAACTACTTTTTAGTTCGTTAAGTTTAATGGTGTTCATACATGGTCAAAACTTTATCATGTCGTTTCATTGTTCGTGGTTGATTAAATTCTTGTGGATTAATTTAAGCTGCTTCTTGCCAAGATGTTTGAGTTGTGGTTTCTTCTTCTATTGTTTTTGAATAATTGCAGGTTTCAAAGTTGGGTTTTGGCTGCATGGGACTCACTAGTTTTACTATGATCCTATCCCGGATGAAGTCGGCATATCGATCATCACCCATGCATTCGCTAAGGGAATAACGTTTTTCGACACGTCAGACATATATGGACCAAAAACCAATGAGATTCTTGTTGGAAAGGTAATGTGAATAAACTGAACTGAAACACACATAACTAGTAAATTAATCTTTCAGCCGATACATTTTTGATATATGGTTATTAGAAAAACTTTGTCATATAATTGTGGCAGGCATTGAAGAAGTTGCCGCGGGAGGAGGTGCAGCTTGCCACCAAGTTCGGTGTGGTGAAAATTGAAGCGGACAATATGGTGATCAAGGGGACGCCTGAATATGTCCGCTTGTGTTGTGAGTCGAGCCTCAAGCGCCTTGGTGTCGAGTACATTGACCTCTATTATGTGCACCGGATTGACACATCGGTCCCAATAGAGGAAACTGTAAGTTCGTTTAGCATGTGTTCCTGTTTGTGGATGATTACCGATGCTCTAAAAGGCCTTCAGTGATCAGCAATTGATAAAATCAAATGGATGAAAACGCAGATGGGGGAACTGAAGAAGTTGGTGGAAGAGGGGAAAGTCAAGTATATTGGCTTGTCAGAGGCCAGCCTTGACACCATACGGAGAGCGCACGCAATTCATCCCATCACGGCCTTACAGATGGAGTGGTCACTCTGGACACGAGAAATCGAGCAAGAAATCGTCCCGCTCTGCAGGTATATCACTATTCACCTCCATTGGAGTAGACTTCGAATTTTTTCCTAAGTTGTTCTACCAAAAACAACCTTTTCGCTTGGTACGATGTTTCTTTTTTCATCTTTTGGCCCGCCTCTCCACATTTTTAAGGGACCTCGGAATTGGCATCGTTCCGTATAGCCCTCTTGGTCATGGGTTCTTCGGTGGCAAGGGAGTCACTGAAACTGTGCCTGCTAATGGATTTCTGGTATGTTAACAGTTAAATGGGTACTTTCTTTCTTTGATGTTTCACATTCATATAAATGACGGTCAAAAAGCTTCTTCGCTAATCCACAGTAGTTTTCCCCTTTTATTTCTCAGGGAAGATTTCCTAGGTTTCAAGCAAAGAATTTGGACAAAAACAAGGTTCTTTACGCTCGAATGGAGAAGTTAGCAGAAAAGCACAATTGCAGCCCTGTACAGCTTGCACTCGCGTGGGTTCTTCATCAAGGCGATGATGTG
The DNA here is from genome assembly GCA_014182515.1 of Eucalyptus microcorys. Lineage (NCBI taxonomy): Eukaryota > Viridiplantae > Streptophyta > Magnoliopsida > Myrtales > Myrtaceae > Eucalyptus > Eucalyptus microcorys. Next base: position 43,473,128 of record CM024569.1, on the reverse strand, counting down.
GTGCCCATCCCTGGTGAGGATCAAACATTTATGGCATTTATTGTCAGATGACATGAATTGGGATATCTGTTCTCAAATTATGTGGTCTCTGCAGGAACGACAAAAATTAAGAATCTCGATGATAACATTGGTTCCTTGAGAGTGAAGCTTACGGAGGAAGACATGAAAGAGATCTCGGATGCTGTACCGATTGATGATATTGCCGGTGACAGGATTGACGAGCACCATGTTCGCTGCTCGTGGAAGTACGCGAACACGCCCCTGAGAGATGGGAAACCATCGGCTTATTAGACTTCTTTTGATTGTGTTGCTGAAGCATCGTTTGGCTCTCTGCCCTCTTTTGCTCCTTGTAACAGCAGTCAGAAATTAAAACTCAGAATAGCTTATATAAAAACAAAGCCAAACCAGGCAATTCTAAGTTATTGGCTTCTTTTATCCTCATGAACCACTTGTTTGCTGGTTATTCTTCTCCGATACAATAAGGTGCCAGATGCCAGAAATCAAAATGTCAACGGCAAATATTCATTTTGCTGAACAGAATGAAATTAAAATCGCCTAGACAAAATAGCGGATTCTGTCTGTGTGTGTGGCTACTCAAGAAGGACAAGTTTGTCGGACGATGGCACGAGCCCTGCAACTGCTTGCACCCGTAAAATACATACCAATCTGCTAAGTAGTAGCTGAGTAGAATTATTGTGAAATTTTAGATGGAGAGAAATTATTATTCTCATTCATATCTTCTGGTGCTTTACAATGTTGTATTTATAGGCTAATACGCAGATAAATCCCAGCGAACAAAAATAAAGGAAAGAAAGCCTAAAAAAGGAGATGTCACGCCCCGATCCTCGAGTGCGCGCACATCCCTCTTTAGTCGATAAAAATTTTTGCGACTTTCCAGGACAAGTTGCCGACCCTTTCTTTTTATTGCACATGCGGAAGCGAATAATAAATCCCCTGACAGTAATCATCTCGGGATAAAAAAGTAGGACAACAGATTTTCAAACAAACATGCTTTTAAATACACACCGAGTCAAATACAAAAGTCTGTAGCCACAAGACTTCAAATGGTTGACTCTTAAAAAGAAAATGTCCTATCTGACCTACACTTCAAATCCCCTCAACTTGGCTCCAAGTCTTTCACCCTACGGTCCTGAAAAATGAAGCCCACGACGAGGTGAGATATAAATCTCAGCGAGTTCATGCTCTAAACCCCGATTAGGAAGGTAATACGTTTAAGACGTCTTAATCACACAATCATACAATCACAGAAACTTACCTTGACCTCAGTTCCTTCCTGCAGGTCAGCGCAGTTCATATCACAATCACGTGTATATAGCAAATTCACACACCAATTTGGAACGTCCAAACCAATCATTACTCACACGAGCAAGAACTACCAACACACATAAAAGCAAGAATCATAATTAAATCACTACTCACACGAGCAAGAATTACCAACACACATCAAAGCAAGAATCACCGACACACGTCGGTCTATTAATTCAACTCAACATGCATTCCAATTAATGAACTATTACTACCCACACGAGCAGTTTTATCCGACACATGCCGGGGAAGAATAATAACTACCAACACACGCCGGATTAAGTATTATTCACCGACACACACCAGGAAAGACTAATAACTACTGACACATGCCGGGAAAGAGTAATAACTACCAACACACGCTGGGAAAGAGCAAAATCCACCGACACACGCCAAGAAAGAATAAAATCCACCGACACACGTCGGGGAGGAATAATAACTACTAAAGTCCACCAACACACGCTGGGGACGGATTCTCTCAACTATTAACGTCCACCAACACACATTGGGGACGAATTCTCTTAACTTGTACACAATCATCAAGCATAAACTCTAGACATGTGAAATCATGAATTCTTCAACCTGCTTTCTACTGAATTAATCAGGCATTTCATTGACACGTCTATAGGGCTATTCTCAGAACCGATCACTCTCGAGATAACTAGACTAGTTGGGGAAGCTATTAAGAATTTTAAGGCAATAGACTTGAGAATTCGACTAGGAATCGGCTTCTCGACCGTGTCCATCTTTATAGGTCATTATGGCACAGTTAAAAATCGATTTGAGATCAGAGATAGGTCAGTTCGACTGAGATATATAGCTAATTGCGGGTGACTCCACTAAATTGGAAAAATCTCGTCGATCGATACTAATTTGATTTTACTGTCGTTTTGGTACATTGTGTCCGTAATTGAATCATCGAGATTTTCAAGACAATCGAGAGTCACCATTGAGTTGAGTGGGTTCATAGTGGTTCGAAAAAAAATCGATCACGGGTCATTTGCCCTAAAAAGTTATGAAAATTACCTGGTAGTCTAGGTCACGCTAAAAACGCGCCAAATGGAAATTAACCGCCAATTTGAATCCAATTCAGAAACTGAAGATTTTGTCGTGTCACAATAAATTCTAGAACCTATGACTTGGTCTTAGAAGATTTTTCGGAGAATCCGAGATTTTTACGGAAAATCATTCAGACGTCGCGGAAAGATTAACGGAAATTCATACGGGCCGAATTTAAAGAAATTTTGTCTTGCAAGCTGAGCCATATGACGAGAAGGACTTGTAGAAATTATGTGGGCTTTTTCTACATCAAAATTGGACATCAAATTTGGGAAATTGTCGAAGAAATAGATGTCTTGAAAAATTGTGAAATTCGGATCTATAAGAAGACAGCATTTTTGGGCTTCAAAATTGGGTTTATTGTGAAGATAATGCAAGAAAGAATTGAGAGACATTGAGATAAGTTTGAGGGTTAATTGGGGGACCAAGCATTCAATGCATTGGCTAAGTGTTGGACTTTTTGTCCCTCTCTCTCTTCAAGCTTGTTGAACAAACCTCAGCCGGTCTTAATCCTCTTCAATCTTTCATTTCTGCCCTTCCTTCCTTCCTTTCGGTTTTCCCCTGCGAAGCTGCCATCCGCGACCGAAGCCTCACGCTTCTGCCGTTCAACCCTCCACGCGTCTTCAATTGCTGCCGCAGCTGCTTCAAGTTCCCACGCTGGTCAACTGCAGCAATTTTCTTCAAGATAGTTGACCCAGCAACTTCCTTCGAGCGCCACCTGCCACCTCTAGCTGTCCACGAAGACCGAAACTGCTTCTTCTCTTTGCTGCTGCTCCACGCATCCAAGCAGCAACCGAAGCTGCTTCACGTCTCCACCATCGAAGATCCCACCTGCCCGTGTCTCCTCTCCGTCGCTCCTTGGCGCCAGCGAAGCAGCCCGGGCCAGTCAACATGCAACCGTTGGAGCCCAGGGTGTTGACCGAAATTCAGCCTGTCTCTTCCACCGAAGCTGCAGTGGATCGCCCCCTCCACTAGCTCGTGTCTTCGTCGAGCAAGTTTCAGCAGCCGCGTGTCTTCGATCAGCTGATTTCTTCCTTGTTGACCCTTGCTCATCCACTGAAGCCGCACGCCACATGGATCCAGTCCACGAGCCGCTGGAATTCGGGCCAGCATTTTTGCACGTTCAGCCCACGCAAACCAGCAGCCAGCTCAGCCCACCTTCAGGCAATTTCGGCCCAGCAAAGAGGTCAAGCCAGCCCAAGAAACCAGTCCAGCTCAGCCCATTTTCAAAGCATCAGTTTGGCCCAAGTTCAAGCCCAGTTCAGTTCTGTTTTAGTCTTGAAGCCCAGATCAACTCAGCCCCAAGAATTTCAGCAGGCCCAAGCCCAAAGTTTCTGCGGGCTTGCTAAGTTTTAGACCCGGCCCGAGAGTTCGTCGTCGCTGCTGAAATTTTGGAATTCGGCCGCCGTCGCGTCGTCGTCGCAGTGTCCCGGTCTTCGCTTTGCGCAAGTGAGTAATCTCACTAATCCTTTCTTAGTAGACTAATTATGCTTAAGTGTTGATTAAATTTAATTAAGTGCAATTAGGTGGTTAGATTAGAATGGATTAGTGATTAGTAGTTAATTGCATTTCATATTAGTTAGGTGGTTAGTGTACTTAGCTAGAGAACTGCGTATACTATTTATTGAATGCATATCAGGATTTTTCCCGACCCTTCGCGGGCTTCAATTAGGCATTACGGGCCTAAATTGGATTTTTAGTAATTATTTATCAATTTTTGAAATTAATTATTTAATTATTTATTTTTCAGAAATTAGGCAAGGATAGCCGACGACTGAAATTTCGTGCTGATTGTTGTGGTGCAATCCGTTTATTTATTTGAGCTCTATATTGTTCTGAATTGAATTAATTGCGCGAATTGAGGAATTATTCCTAAATTGATTGAAATTGAGTGAAATTGAATGATTGATTGGTAGACGGCCGAGTATGGTTATTTAGCATTATTAATGCCCTGATGAGTAATAAGGTGTAGAGAATCGTGACATTTAACTAGGAATACTCTTGGCTGAGACCGATTAGATACGAGATATAGACAGGCATGGTTCGGTAATTAAGGATATCACTGTGCAAAAACGGCGTCTTAAAGAACGCACGTAGACTGTCTATGACTTGTGGTAGGCGTGGTTCGGTGATTAAGGATATCACTATGCGAAAACGGCGCCTTAAAGAACGCATGTAGACTGTCTGTGATCTGTGACCTATGATAGGCGTGGTTCGGTGATGAAGGATATCACTGTGCGAAAACGGTGCCTTAAAGAACGCACGTAGACTGTCTATTACTTATGTCACCTTAGCGAAAACGACGCCCGAGAGCATTAATGGAGCTATGTGACTAAGTGTACTATTAGAGGTTATACAGTGGGATGTGAATGACCTAGAAGAGGTCCGACTGACATGTAATCAATTAGGTTGATTGATCAATGATTTGATCTAATGTCATGATTTGATTGACTGTTCGATGTGATATATGAAGCATCTGTATATAACCTAGAATTACAGGTTGGAACTGATGCCAAGGTAAGTCTTCTGACTCGTGCTGTGCTTAGGCAACCATGTGGTGTATTGGTTTCCTAATTGAGTCTTAGTGGGGTAAAACTTGCTGAAAAGTAGTCTCATCCCGGTTATGGGACATCATTTTAGGCCGGTAGATGAGCTTGAGGAGGAGGAACGAGAAGATGACGATGACCTAGAAAATGATGAAGAGCTTAAAGAATATGAGCTTAGTGAAGATGAGTCAGAAGAGGATCGGGATGATCCTGAGTATGACTCGGATGAGGACTGAGATCCCATCCTTTTTTGTGATCAGTGTTTATATGTGAATAGAGTGAACTTAGGAAGTTATGAATGGTTCTGTGAATATACTTTGAGTTATACTCTGTATAAAAGTATGGTTGTGAATTTCAATATGAAAAATATGGCATTGCTTTTCTATCCCATCGTTTTATTGTTTGGGGATTTATAACCGTTTCCGCATGTGCTATTGAAAATGAAAGGGTCGGCAATACATAATCATTGGATATCGCATTCTAAAATCAAGTTATTGTTTTCTAAAATAGGTAAAATAACTCTATTTTTATAGAGTTATCAAACCCCCAAACTTAACATTTTGCTAGTCCCCGAGCAAAATCAAGACATAACACATAATCAAGCTAACAACCTCCTCCATGACATCTTTCCATAATTGCTCAAATTCACAATTCAAATAAAAACACAAATTTCATCCAAACATTGAAATCGATTTATAAGTTAAGACCAATTCTAACTATGTGATACAAGTGTGTGTGTGAGAGTCCTCATCTTTTTCGAATTATATGCAATCCAGATAAATTCACATTGATATGCAACCTCTCAAAAATTCTCAATAATTATGACAAAATCTAATAGATTTGCTTTTCATTCCTCTCTCCACTAATGTAAGCTAATTATCCAACCAAAAATCTATAGGACTTTTCTCAGTTTGTAATGTAAGGCTAGGCTAAATGTGAGATAACGGTAATTTTAAGCTCAAATCACCATCAACACTTTGATTTCTAGGATCTAATTAAAGCCAATGTCACTGTTTAATTTCACTCCTTCAAGATAATTTTTCTACCACCATATATCAACATTCCTTCTTTTTTTATTCCTTTTTTTTTTAATTGCTTTATAGTGGAGTTCTCCTAAAGTCCCTCATAATATCACATGAAAATTTCTAACCCATTGAGTATCCAAAAGGCTCACTCAATTGAAAGTTGGATAGGGAACCATAAAAGCAATTTTTTTTTTATACACCTCAAACAATCATAGCAATTACTTTTTTTTTTGTTTTTTTTTTTTGTTTCATACTTCATCCTTCCTCCCAAATTTCTATTAAGCTCAGATAATTTTTTTTTTATCCCAAAAAGAAAATCAACGTGTTCATAGGGCATGGGACAATGATATAATCTGATAATGGCTAGGCTAAACATATATGGGTGTCAATGAAAAATTGGGTAATAATTAAGGCTCAAATGGGTGACTAGGGATAAATAAACAGGATTAGCTTGAAAGGCTCAATCGATCAAAAAATTGCCTAAATAATTTTCTCAGTTAGATTTAGCTTAGGATTTCGCCTTAAGAGAAAATCAAACAAATTCTAAGATTTTGGTGAAATCTAAGAAAATCACATACTTCACATGAATGTTCTCTGATTTACACATAATTCAAAAATTAAGGATTTTTAGTGCTCAGTAAGTGGATTAACATAATCAGAATTAAGACTAACTTACACATCAATTACAAGTTTAAATAAAATTTAAATTTTCCTAAGAACCATAAAAAATTCACAACCAAGAATGCAATCATGATAAATAAAAAAAAAATTAGCCAAAATTTTTGTCTCCCCCCTCCCCCCCAAAAAAAAACTTGAATAAAGCAATGTCCTCAATGCGAAAAATAAAATAGGAAGAAGAAAACTCTTCCAGTTGTAGGATAAGGTCATAGATGACTTTGATGATTAAACTCTTGAAAGATGATCCCTAAAAAATTAACCTGGATAAAACAGAGAAAAGTTAATCTTTTTTTTTTTGCAAAACATAAACTTAACAATAAATAAATAAATAAAACATAATTAAAATGCTTGGGTTGCCTCCCAAAAAGCGCTTGCTTTATAGTTTTCAGCCAATCTATCTCAGATGTCGCTAGTCTGGAGGATGAAGTTCAATGGTGGTCTTCTACTTGTTGTAACCACCTTCAAAATAGGGCTCAAACACTTCTGAGGTTGGATAGTGAGTTTATATTGTTCCTCCATCAAAATTTTGTGCATGCAAATTGAATGACTAATTCCCTTGATATCAGCTATTTTCTATCCAATTGCACCCTTATACTCTCTTAATATTCTGAGCAGATTCTCCTCCATCAAATTTGTCAAGAAGAAGATATAATTACTGGTAAAGAAGAAACTCCATCTAAATAAGCATATTTCAAATGAGAATATAAGGGTTTGAGTTCAAGAATTGGAGGCTCTTCAATTGATGGTTTAGGCTTTGTAATGTATTGTCCCAACTCCTCAAATTTAATTGCATTTTGCCTTGAATATGGTGGAATTGCTTCCATGAAATTTGCGTACTCCTTTATCTCCTCATTTTGAATATCTTTGTCCCTTGGTTGAATCAGACATGCTTCAAGTGGATCTTTAAAAATATTTTCCTGAAAAACCTTATTCACCAACTTGTCAACTATCTAAACTCTAAAATAAGAATTATCATCAGATGGATATTTCATTGCTTTAAAAACATTAAATGAAACAAGATCATCTTGAACTCTAAGGATCAACTTCCCTTGTTGTACATCAATAAGAGCTCTTTATGTTGCTAGAAAAGGTCGACCTAAGATAAGTGGTACCTCAAAATCTTCCCCCATGTCAAGAACTATGAAATCTACTAGAAAGATAAATTTGTCAACTTTTACCAAAATATCTTCCACAATACCTCTCGGATATTTAATTGATCGATTAGCCAATTGAAGTGACAATGTGGTTGTTTTTACCTCGCCCAATCCTAATTTCTTGAAAACTGAATAAGGTATCAGATTAATACTTGCACCTAAATCACATAATGCTTTTTCAAAGTAAGAATCCCCAATAGTGCAAGGAATAGTAAAGCTCCATAGATTTTTTAATTTCGAAGGCAATTTGTTTTGTAGGATGGTTGAACACTCCTCATTTAACTTTACAGTTTCATAATCCTCCAATTTCCTTTTGTTTGCCAAAATCTCCCTAAAAATTTTTGCATAACTAGGCATTTGCGCTAAAGCATCTGTAAAAGGAATGTTAATGTGCAATTTTTTAAATACATCAAGAAATTTAGAAAATTGCTTATCTATTTTGTGCTGCTGGAGTCATTGAGGGAATGGAATTGGCGGCACATATGACTTGGGATTATCTGGAAAAAGTTTAGTCTTGCTTGTCTCTTTTGATTGTTTATTGATCACCTCTTCCTTGTCTTTGAAAATCTCTTCTTCTCCCACTTGTTTACCACTTCTCAGGGTAATAGCCTTTATGTTTTCAATTGGATTTTTCTCTGTGTTGCTCGGCAAAGAACCTTGTTGTCTCCCTGACATCATGCTTGCTAACTAACCCACTTGCATCTCCAGATTTTTGATTGAAGCCTCTTGGTTTTGAAATCTCACATCCATGCTTTTGATTAAGTCATGAGTCATGTTAGCAAGTTTGGTAACTATATCTTCTAAATTTGACCTTGTCTCTTCTGATTGTTTGAATCCCAGTGGTCTTGTCACATTCTGATTATTCCATGAAAAATTTGGATGATTGCGTCATCCCGGATTATACGTGTTGGAGTAGGGATTATTCTGTAACCTATTAAAATTCCCAACAAAATTAGAATTTTCACTAGATTGTTTAAAAGTATTACCTACCTAACATTCTATGCTAACATATCCTCCACCATAGAAATCACATATCAAATTCTGAATTTTCATGACTGAAACACTCATATTATCTAGCTTTTTGTTGAGTGCTTCAAATTGTGCAACAATTGCAGCAAAAGCATCAACTTCGTGAACTCCGTTAACTTTTCGCATCGGTAGTCTCTCAGTAGGCCACTGATAACTATTGGACGCCATCTCCTCCAATAAATTGTAGGCTTCTTCTGGTATTTTATTATTTAGAGTTCTTCCTACAACCGCATCAATCATAGAATGAAGATTTGTACTAGAGACATTATAAAAAGTTTGTACCTGCATCCATACGGGTAGTCCGTGATGTGAGCATCTCCTAAGAAATTCTTTGAATCTTTCCCATGCTTCATATAATGATTCATTATCCATTTGCATAAAATTAATAATATCGTTACGCATCTTCGCAGACTTTGCAGGTGAAAAGAACTTACCAAGAAATTTCTAAGCCATATCATTCCATGTAGTAATTGATTCTGCAGGAAGAGAAGAAAGCCAACTCTTAGCTTTGTCTGTAAGAGAGAATGGAAATAATCTCAATCCAATAGCATCATTTGTAACTCCATTATATTTAATGGTGTCACAGATTTCAAGAAAAGTATTGATGTGAGCGTTTGGATCATCGCTTGGTAGCCCACTGAATTGCACTGATTGTTGAAGTATTTGAATGAGTGACAGCTTGATATCAAAGTTGTTTGCTTGAATCGTGGGTCTTTTGATACTTGATGTGGTGCCTTGAATTGTTGGCGCAGCATTATCTCTTAAGAGTCTACGTGGATTTTCATTCTCACCGTCTGCCATCTTCTTAGCGTGATTTCTCTGTTCTCTCAGTCGCCTTTTGAATATACGCTCGATTTTTGGATCAAGCTCAACAAGTTTTCCTTGTTGGCTACATGTCATAAACCGATGTACACCCTGAAAAATAAAACAAAACAAAAACTAGATTAAACTTAGAATTATCCGATATCAATATTAATTAGTATTAAACAAACGATCCCCAACAACGGCACCAAAAACTTGTTCGTAAAATTCTAAACGCAAGTGAACGTGTCGAACAAGTAATATAATGATAAGAAAAAGTATCGTCTCACGGAGATCAATGATTAATAAACTAACTAAATACTAAAATAGATTAATTCTAAAATTTATCTAACAGATCAAAATATAATTTAGAATAGATTAAAAACAAAATTTGTAGACTAAATGCAGTAAATCGATTAGATAAATATGTTAGAGCATCCGATTTCACCATAACCACTAGATATGAATTTCAGATTATTGTGGGTACAAGAACGATATCAAACATGTGATAGCGGAAATTCATAATCTATTTACTATCCTATCTCTAGGTATAGCAAACCTACTCAGTTTATTAATCAACTATATCTAACATAAGTGCATTAAAAATTATGAATATTCCCGACTTACAATGAGTCTTTTGGATCACATTATCACCGAAAGCTACACAAATAACGCGGTATATCTCTATCCACGTTTAATTCATGGTTATATATTATAATGAGCAATTACATATTATCATTTCTCAGTCTCAAACATACACATCAGATCATTCAAGTGGTGGCCAGTCACTCAAAAGCATTATGCACAATAATATATAACTCACATGAATGAAATCAATTGTAAAACATAAAAATCATGAAATTCACATCATCATGGTTATGTTACATCGTAGCCCTAACAAAAAAAAATTAGAACATAATAGAAGAAAAAATACAAATATAAATCAAACTCAACATCTTGAATCAAAGAACAAGAATTCTGTCACCACTTTTGTCTTCTCTTCAAAATACTTGAAAACTCTCAGAAGAATGAAAAATGATCTAACCAAAAACCTAACTCTCTCTCTCTCTCTCTCTCTCTCTCTCTCTCTCAATGTTCTCCTCTTCAAAGGATATATCCTAGATATCTATCTCCTAATGCTTGCAAATAACATTAGGGAACAAAATCAAGAATTTCCTGATTTGATATCCATCTTCCACTACTTTTTTTATTTGAATTCCTGATATTTTCCATTCCTTTCATTATCTTCTCCATATCTCATTATTCTACATAAATAAAGAAAATTCAAATAATCAGAAGGAAATCCAAATATTTTCTCATAAATATTGCATTAATTGTTGCCTAAAATAGGTAAAATAACTCTATTTTTATAGAGTTATCAGACGACCTGCTTGACGCGCGGACAGAGAGGAACGAAGCAGTTGGGACACTAGTTTGCGCAAAGGACTCGCGGGGCGCAACGGGCAAGCAACAACGCGTGAGAGGCGGTCTGGCGGCTTGGCGGTGTTGTTTCGACAGCTTACTAGCTGATCTCCTCTGCTCTCTGCAATTTTTGAAGCTTGAAGAGGCTGAGGGAAGGGGATGCACGACCAGATAAGGGAAGGAGAAGAGAGGGGGGGACAAATGGCCCCGTGGTCTTTTCCTATCCCTTTTGTTCCCTTGACCATTGTCCACCACTAGCTGACTTCCTTGGCCAATAATCAGCCACCAGTGCCCTTCTAGAAAACTTAGAAATGATCCATAAGTCATAGGCAAGGGGGAACACGAATTTGTACAAGTTTTCCTCCAATTTGACACCAAATGCTCCTCAATTCCATTCAATTTGGCCTCTAAAAATTCCATTATCAAATTCTCAATCAAATTGGTATTTTTCCTCACCAATTAATCCCACTTGCATCCCGATTGCTCAATCAAAAATGGCCCATGACATTTTCTGGACAAAAACAGCCCTACCTCGACTTTTTCCCAAAAAGTCTCGATTTACAGAAAAATCTTCGGAGACTAAGTCAACGTTCCTAAAATGACTTGTGACATAACAAAACTTTAAATTTGCGGTTAATTTCAATTCGGCGTGATTTTAGCGTGACCTAGGCTACCGAGTAGCTTTTAGAAATTTTTAGTGCAAATGACCCGTGATCAATTTTCTTCGAACCATAATGAACCCCTTCAACACATTGGCAACTCTCGGTGATCGTGACAATCTCGAGGTTTCAAATACGGACATAGGGTACCAAAACAATAAAAAAAAAATCAATCTAGTGTCGATCAACGAGAATTTTGCAATTTAGTGGGATCACCCATGTTTAACCACATATCTCAATCGAACCGACCTATCTCCGATTTCTAATCGATCTTACTGTACCAAAATGATCTCTGCAGATGAGCACGGTCAAGTAGCTAATTTCCGATCGAATCCTTAAGTCTATTGCATTAAAATCTCTTAATGACTTTCTCCAGATAGTCTAGTTATCTCACAAGTGGCATTTTCATATAAAAGCACTATAGGCACGTCGATGAAAGGCCTAACTTATCAAATTGAAATCAAAACCTGACAAATCAGGATGTCATAGGAGAAAAAGCTAAAATCCCACGATTTGTGGTTAATAGCTATAATCCCATGATTTGTGGGATTTAATCAGAATCAAATCAGAATTAAAGACCTCCTAAAAAATCCTATGTATTTACAGCCATATAATCTGCCTATGTACAGCTCAACACTCCCCTTCAAGCTGGTGAATAGATATCTTCCATTCCCAGCTTGGAAATTAGCTTACGAAAACTTCCACCATTAAGCCATTTGGTCAAGACATTCGCCACTTGCTGTCCTGAAGGAACATAAGACAAACAAATCAATCCTTCTTCAAGTTTCTCCTTGACGAAGTGCCTATCAATCTCCATACGTTTTGTCCTATCGTGCTGCACAGGATTATGAGCAATATTAATTGCAAATTTATTGTCACAAAATAGCTTCATAGGACTCTGCCACTCAACCTTCAAATCATCAAAAATGATCTTGATCCATAATAACTCACATATTCCTTGAGCCGCTACCCTAAACTTAGATTCTGCACTTGATTTTGCCACCACATTTTGTTTTTTACTCCTCCAAGTTACCAAATTACCTCCAAGGAAGGTACAATAACCGGTTGTAGACCTCATGTCAACCATTGAGCTTGCATAATCTGCATTTGTATAAGCCTCGAGCTTGAGATCTGGGCTCCTCTTGAAAAGTATTCCCTTTCCTAGACTACCTTTTAAGTAGTGTAGGACTCGATGAATAGCTTGTAAATGTGACTCCTTTGGATTATGCATGAATTGACTAATCAAGCTGGCGGCATAGGAGATATCTGGTCGAGTATGAGTAAAGTAAATTAACTTTCCCACCAATCACTGATACATTTCTCGATCCACTGCTGCCTACTCTTTTGCTTATGTTAGCCTCTGGTTCGGCTCAATTGGAGTAGCTACTGGTTTGCAACCAAGCTTTCCAATTTCTTCCAAAAGATCAGTCACATACTTTCGTTGTGAAATAAAGACCCCTTGCCTGGAGTACGAAACCTCAGTTCCCAGAAAATACCGTAGCTTCCCTAACTCTTTTATTTCAAATTTCTTAATCAAGCACTGTTTCAGTCGTGGTTTCTCCCTTTCATCATTGCCTGTGACTATTATGTCATCAACATACACCAACAATGTTGTAACTCCCCTCATGTCCGAGTGTTTTGTGAATATTGTATGATCTCCCTAGCTTTGTTTATACCCAGATGCCTTCATGACTCTAGCAAACCGTTCAAACCAAGCTCTAGGTGATTGCTTGAGCCTACATAATGCTTTCTTAAGTCTACAAACATTTTCTGTTGTTTCCTTTCCTTCAAAACCAAGTGGGATGCTCATGTAGATTTCCTCTTTCAAATCTCCATGTAAAAATGCATTCTTTACATCATACTGTTGAAGTTCCCAATCAAAATGAGCAACTAAAGATAATAAAATTCTTACAGTATTCATTTTAGCCACTGGTGCAAATGTCTCTTAGTAATCCACTTCATATGTTTGAGTGTAACCCTTCGCAACTAATCTTGCCTTATACCTCTCTAGAGAGCCATCTGCCTTGTACTTTACAGTGAATACCCACTTGCAACCAACTAGATTTTCCCCCCTTGGCCTGTCAACAATTTCCCATGTTTTATTTTTTTCGAGTGCTTCTATCTCTTCTTTCTTGGCATTCCTCCATTCCTCTTTTGACAGTGCTTCAAACAAGGTGTTAGGGATAGCAATTGTGTTTAAACTCACAATAAAGTTTCTGCATGATGATGATAACCTATTAAGGGACACATAATTTGATAGTGGATATACCGGTTTCTTGGTGCACTATCTAGTCCATTTTCTAACAGCAATAGGTAAATCAAGATCACTCTAAGGTGTATCATTAAGCTATTCATCCAAAGGAGATTCAGAACTTATTGTGCTTTCATTGACAATACCATAAGTGGTATTTTAGACATGCTCTTGTGTTGGAACGGCTGTCCTCCTTGAATACACCTGAGAAAATCTCTTAGAATCATGAATATGAGTTGGACTAGTGGGAATAGGAACAGAGATAGGTTGTTGTGTGGGAGATTGTGGTGGACAAGAGACAGGATTCAAGATAGGTTCATGAGCAACAGTGGACAAGTTTTGGTTGATAGGGACATTGGATGATAAATCTAAATTATCAATGACACCAAGGTCCTTATCTTCCATGACTAAAAAATCCCCCTGAAAATAAGATTGTAAAAAAATAGGATTTATTTTCAACAAAAGTGACATTTGCAAAGAGATAGAGTTTTTTAGGAGGAGAATGGTAACATTTATAGCCTTTTTGTGTTTGTGAGTAACCAAGAAACACACATTTGATTGCACGAGGATCTAACTTTCCTCATTGATGATGATGAATGTGGACATAGGAAGTGCAACCAAAGACTCGAGGTGTAAGACCATTAGATGTACGAAGGTGAGGATAGAATTGAGAAAGAACTTCCATAGGGGTCTTGTGGTCTAATGTACGTGAGGGTAGTCTATTGATCATGTATGTAGCTATAAGAATAGCTTCGCCCCAATATGCTTTAGGAACTTGTTCATGAAACAACAAGGCACGAGTTGTGTTAAGGAGATGGCCATTTTTCCTTTCAGCAACCCCGTTTTGTTGTGGTCTATTCACACAAGATGACTCATGGATAATGCCTTCCTTTTGAAAAATAGGAGACAATACTTGATTGAAGTATTCTCTAGTATTATCTGACCAAAAGACCTTGATCTTGACCCCAAATTGAGTTTGAATCGTGGAATGAAACGAAGGAATAATGCTACTCACATCAGATTTATGTTTGGGTAAGAAAGTCCACGTGACCCTAGAGCAATCATCAATTAGAGTGACAAACCAACGAGCTCCAGAGATGTTTGGAATCGTGGAAGGTCCCCAAATGTCACTGTGGATTAAGTCAAAAGGATTAGAACTACGGTGATTGCTAATAGGAAATGGTACGCGATTATGCTTGGCTAATTCACAAACATCACAATGGAAGTCTTTAATATTTAGATCTTTAAACAAGGATGGAAACATAATACTTAAGACTTGAAAGGACGGATGACCAAAACGAAAATGATGAAGCCAAATGGCTTCTTTATTTGAAGTACCAAGAAACAACGAAGACAGATTATTCACGATCCTTCTTGTAGTGAGAGGTGTCTCAAGGTAGTATAGCCCATTTCGTTCCTTACCAAGTCCAATCCTCCTCTCCGAGTCCCGATCCTGAAAAACACAGTAAGATGGGTAAAAAAACAACTTGACGATGAAGATCTTTTGTGAGTTTCTGTATTGAGATAAGATTGGCGGATAGTTTAGGGACATGAAGAACATCTTTAAGGATAAGATTAGGTGTGATAGGAACATTTCTAACCCCTGCAACAGTAGCAAGAGACCCATTTGCCACAATAATTTTATTATTGCTAGGACAAGGTGTATAAGTGCTAAAATGGGATGAGGTGTGAGTCATGTGGTCGGTAGACCCTGAATCAATAACCCAAGAATTACCTGAGAGTGCTAGTGAGCATGCACCAGAGGGTTTATTAAGAGTCCCTAACAAACCTCTTAATTTCTCAATTTCTTCACTGTTGAAGGTTGCTTTCTCCTGAACTTCTTCTTGACCAGCTTTCTCAGCTAGGTGGACTCGAGGCCTTGGCTATGTTGCCCAATTCATCCACTCTCGGCCTGAAGTAGTTGGTCTGTCATTCAATTTCTAGCATTGTTCTTTTGTATGTCTAGGCTTTTTGCAGTAGGCACACCACAAGCTGTCCCGGTTGTCTTTTCTTGGCAGGTCACCCTTTTCATCAACATTTCTAGTTGTCAAGGCTGACCCTTCTACAGCTTGTGGTTCTAGCATGATAGATCGACAGCTTTCTTCTGCCTGAATCAAGGAAATTGTTTCCTCCAATGATGGCACTTCCTCCTTGCCAAGTATTTGAATTCTGACTTGGTCAAATTCAGAATTAAAATCGTAGACCCGATCCTTTTCAATAAAACTCTTTAGAATGGCCGCATCGTCTGGACACCACATCTGAAATACTCGATAATGATCGAGTTCTTGCCGTAAGTTCTGCAGAGAATTAGTATACTCGGCAACAGTCTTACCTCCTTGCTTTGTCCCACTGGTTTTCACCTTAATTTCATACATCCGAGCTGCATCTCAAGCCTTTGAGTACGTCTGTCGAACAGAATCCCAGATCTCCTTTGCGGTTGGTAGAAACATACAAGTGTCGCTTATGGCTGGTTCCATGGAATTCCATAGCCATGACATGATCATGGAATCAGCCTCATCCCACGCATCAAAATCATGATCTCCTTTCTTGGGTCCCGTCCCAAGTAAATGGCTGAGTTTTCCTTTCCCCTTCAGATACATCTTGACAAATTGTGACCACTTGAGGTAGTTCTTCTCATTCAATCTATAGGTTGGCCGGATATTCTGAAGATCACCTGTCGTGTGTTGAGGCGACCTCCTTAGATTGGTCCATGGTAGGATCTGTGGCTTTGGGTGTGATTTTAGATGTGGCCATTTTGGAGAGTGAATGTTAAGAAGAGAACAAGGGCAATAGTGCAGCTATAAAGGCTGTGTAAGGAAGAAAGAATTTTTGGAGAATAATAGATAGCAAAAAAGGCTGAAAAATGCAGCAATGAAGACTGCAATTTTAAATTCAAGAATCTAGCCTAAAGCTCTAATATCATGTGAAATTTTAGATGAAGAGAAATTGTTGTTGAGCTGTAAATAGACAGATTATATGGCTATAAATACATAGGATTTTTTAGGAGATTTTTTATTCTGATTTGATTATGATTAAATCCCACAAATCATGGGATTATAGCTGTTAACCCACAAATCATAGGATTTTAGCTTTTCTCCTTTTTTAGGCTTTCTTTCCTTTATTTTTGTTTGCTAGGATTTATCTATGTATCAGCCTATAAATACAACATTATAAAGCACTAGAAGATATGAATGAGAATAACAATTTCTCTCCATCTAAAATTTCACAATTATCATTTCCACTATGTAGTGATGTTAAACCCGTTTCGTTTCTTCTTCTATTCTGGCAAAAGGTTGATAGTCACTTGATCATGTAGGCTTTGTTCTTCAAGAATGAATTTGTGCTTGCGAACGAAGCTCACGACATAAATTCAATTTTTCATGCCACCAAATGCAAACAGTTTCAGGTTTAGGCCACTCCACCCAGGCCAAATCCATATGCGTGCCCTTCTTATGGTGTTATCTTCCTATTCAATAGGTGCAGTGGCAGTATTGATGAAATGACACATGATTACAAGGTCACTGATTCTTTTGACTTATTAGTCTTCAAATACCTTCAAGAACACTAGATTGGCCTTGGTATCTACAAGTCACCATGAGCTACTTGTCATATTGGTACTTGTTCTACTGATTGTCACTTTTTAGCTTCTTGTCTTTGCTAACATCATAGGCAACATTGACATCTAAAAAATTATTACACCATCCGCACTTATCATAATAGGTATTAATACCGGGTATAATTTTGGAATCATCAAAATTCCATCTGAGTTTTTTCCCCACTATTGTTCTTCCTAATGCTTCCCTGATATATAAACTAGAACCCATCATATTTAGGTAATGTCACGACCTATCTTTTCTGTCCAAAGGGGAAAAGTAACAAACTTAGGGGTATTGCCTAAAAACGGGCCTATAGCTCATGATTGGATGCGGACTCTCCCAAGCCCATACCTCTCGCGACATTGAAATGTTCATAAAATCTTCTAATGAGGAGTCGCCATTAAACTATTGGGGTTGATTAAAAAAACAAGTGAAGTATGGAAGTATACCTCATTTTTTGCAATTGGAGAATTTAGGATCGGGGACTTGATTACACTAATTAACCAATTAATGCCCTTTTGATATCTAATCTTGTTCACATTAAAAAAAAAAAAAAAGATTTTTTTCAGGTAGTCTGCACAATCATTATCATAACAATCAACAACCACGGAAAGCATTAAAAACATTTCATGGGATAGCATAGCCTTAACACTAAAGAAAAGATAAATGTTAATCTTAACTAAATTAAAGGGAAGCCAAAATCAATATATCAATATTACACAATCAATTGTATTTATCTCTAAGAACAATTGAAACCCTAATATAGAGTTATAAGGGCTTGGTCAACTTGAAGCATAATTTTCAATTGAAAGATTTCTACTTTTTAGGAGAAAATAATGCAAAAGATTAATTTTAACCCTTTTGAGGAATTTTAATTTTTAATTTATTTATAATTATTTAGGATTTTTTGGGAAAATTGAATTTTCATGTTTTCCAAAAAAATTCTAGATTTTATAATCTTTTTTAATTTTTCCCTTTTTATTATTTTTCTAATTACTACTAAAATTTTTAAACATATTCCGAATTTTGGAATTTTCTGAAAATTTTGGAATTTTTGTTATTTTTTTAATTTTTTTTTTTATTTTCTAAAGAATTTCGAAATTTTTAATATTTTCTGAAATTTTGAATTTTTTAATGCTCTCTGAAATTTGTTAATTTTCGGAGTTTCTGAATTTTTATTTTTATTTTTATTTTTTGAATTTTTTTGAATTTTTGAATTTTTGAATTTTTAAATATATTTTTATATTAGGAAAAAGGGTTTGGACCGTAAACCCGATCCTGCCCGTTGACCCGATTCAATGACCCGGACTCGACCCAATAAAAAAATTTCTTGAAACCTTTTTTTTTAAATTTTTCTATGTTAATATTAATATTTAAATTAATTCTTTTTTAATTCTTTTTCTTTTTTTTCCCATTTATTTTTTTTCTTCCCCTTGGTCTTCTTTTCCACGGGCTTTCTTCTTCGTGCGTCTTCTTCTTCCCAGACGCCACCACCCGAACCCCTTCTTCGCCGACAACCAAATCCTCACCGAAACAGCAAGACCCGACACACTGTCTCCCAAACAAGTTGTTGCCGACACCATCCGCCGGTTGTACTAACGTCGGCGACCGCCGGCCGCCTATTCCGGCGACTGTTAATCCATACACTGGAGTGACAAAAACTCTCGCTCTTCCGACGATACATGATCATTTCGTGAAAACCACGCCAAAACGAAATGAGCGCACAAAGAGCACACATGATTCAATGGCCATGGATGCAAACACGGATCGATCCTGATTTAAAACGTGAAATTGGCTTCCGGCCTTTTTCTGGGACATTTTATCAAACATGTGGAGTGCATTGGCAAGAGGGAGGCCCTAGGCTCATTCGAGACATGGATTTGGGCAACGATCAACACAACATGCACTAGCAACACCCAAGATCCGCTTAGAGATAGGTTAAACACATTCAGAATTTGCTATAACAAACCCTCAGAACTCAAATCCCATTCAGGCATTTTCACAAGCACTTGCTGTGCGCTACTGACACGGAAGATTTTCGACTTGATACGAACCCCTAACAACGCACACTAGAACAGCTAGCAACTTTCAGGGAGGACCGGCTCGGACCGGAACTTGCGCGAACTATGTTGAAGATACTGTTGCCGATGCTAATTGACCTTACTTGACTTTTTGATTATAGGGAATATTTTATGTACATCTTTGGGATATTGTGTATATTTTTATTCCTTTGTTATTTTAGACACTCTGTATTATAAATAGATTGTAATTACATATTGAAAGGAATATAGAAAAGCAGTATACAATTCTCCCAAATTCCAAGCTTTCTATTTTTCTGATATGGTATTAGAGCCTCCCGCCTTGGCCTAGCTTCCGCAGCGCCTTTTAGGGAGAAATCATGTCGAAGACTGAGGATTTAACTTACGGCATTTCTGAGGGAAATCCATAGTCTCCCAACAATCAAAGAGGAGATGTCATCCCTGCAGAACAACAGATGAATCCATCAGAAAGTCAAACAGGCCTCGTGCAGCCTGCGCAGCTCAACACAGGATTTAATCCTGGAAATCCCCTCACAGGACCATACATTCAGTGGGTACCTGTATCAATTCAGCCAAATCAAGGAGGTTCGACTCAGAATTCACCTCAAATCGACCCTAGAAGGATTGGTGGGCTAGAGGAAAGCTCATCGCACATACCTGGAGCGGGTCCTGGATACGGGGCGAACTGGTCCTTCCCGGGCTAGAGTGGTTCGGGTCCTGGGTATGGGGCGAACAATCCCTACTCGACTTACGGACCTGATTTTTTCCTTTTACAGGTCTCACCGGAGTCGGCGGTCGACTGGAACCCGGAGACCCGTGGTATACCACAATCCCTACTCGACCTACGGACCCGGTTTTTTTCCTTTTGCAGGTCTCACCGAAGTCGGCGGTCGACTGGAACCCGGAGACCCGCTGTACACCGCAACCGCCGACGGACCGGAGCTGCGCCTGATCTCCCAGCAGCTGTCAGAACCGGAGAACTACTCTTTGTGGTCTCGCGAGCTCCAGTGAGCGCTCGTGACCAAAGACAAGGACGGTTTTTTGGACGGCACCGTCCCGATACCGTCCGACGAGCGGCTTGCACGAAAATGGCGCAAGTGCAACCAACTTGTTCGGACCTGGATAGGAAATTGTCTCACGGCGGAGGTCGCGGCCGGAGTACCACCGACCGAAGATGCAAAAAAAATTTGGGAGAATTTACTGGAAATGTATGGCAAGCTCGATAGAGCGAAAATTTTCACCCTAACGCAAGCATTATCAGATCTCAAGCAGGGAAATTTATCAATCTTAGCAATCTACAACAAACTCTCTGCCCTATGGAATGAAATCGACATGACATAGGAGAAATTAGAGGAACCCGAGGCGACCTTGGCTCAATACCGGGCCATGAGAGATCGGGAGAAGGTTACACGGTTCCTACTTGTGTTGAATGAAACCTATTTACCGTTTCGTAGCCAGATCTTGGCCATGGATCCGGTCCCGCCGCTCGGCCGCATATACCAGCTTGCGGTTCAAGAAGAATCCCAGAGGCTGGCATCGTCCGAGTATGTGAAGAGTGGTGAGCGCGTCGTTCTCACGGCCAAGGCTTCGTCGGAGCAGCGGCTCGTGTCCTCAAGGTCCGGCCATGGAGGTTTTTCGAAAAGGGCAAGGATGCTAGGGTTGCGGGAGGAAGAAGATGAGACTTTTTATATGTCTCAAATGGGCGGCCAGGATCATTTCGGGAGATTGGACAGCTCGGGCAGCTCGCAAGGATTGAATGGCCGAGATCCAATCTACGGATCTGACGGTGGAGGTTCCTTTGCGCGATCGGACGGCTCAAATTTCTCCCTTGCAGCGCCGCGATCTAACGGACCATCAGCGTCCGTTTTAAAGCAATCCAACGGCCCAAATTTGGCCACATCTTCGACCAAAAATAGTTCAAACAAATGGAAATGTAAATTTTGTGATTATTGCAAAAAACCTTATCATACCAAAGAAAATTGTTGGAAATTGCATGGAAGACCAGGGGAGAAGAAGGAACGAGAATTTTCTATTGGAAATTCTGTAGCAGCAAATGCTAAGGTGAATCAACCCATCAGCAATGACCAACTCCAACAAATCATGAGGACCTTAAATCAGATGGGCATTCAAGAAAAAATGCCTAGCTATGCAGGTATTTCTTATTGTTTGAACTGCAATATTTCGAGCAACGCATGGATTATTGATTCAAGTGCTAGTGACCATATAGTCTGTGATGAATGGTTCTTCTCTAAATTAGAAAAATCCTCAAAACATACTTCCGTTCGCCTCCCAAATGGTAGTGATATTTCAGTAGATAAAATTGGGGATGTTAAACTGAGTCCTTCCATCACACTAAGAAATGTCCTCTTCATTCCAAATTTTCAGTTCAATCTCATTTCTGTATCCAAGATTTGTCAAGACAATCTCTATCAGGTCATTTTTGATTCTGACACTTGTCTCTTTCAGGCCCCTTTGACTCGGACACTGATGGGCTCGGGTAGGAATTTCGAGGGGCTTTATTTTTTGACGGCATTTCCAAAGAATTTTTCCTTCAATAAGAGCATATTATGTAATGCCAATCATAATAAAGATACTTTTTTATCTCATCAGCGTCTAGGCCACAGCGCCGCTTTTCCTCATCCTAAGTGCCATATATGCCCATTAGCTAAACAGTCTAGAATGTCTTTTCCACAAAGTACATCGCGTGCTGCCTGAGCCTTCTCTCTATTACACATGGACATCTGGGGCCCATATCACACCCCTCATCGTGATGGGTCACGCTTCTTTCTTACTATTGTAGATGATCATACTCGAGCAACTTGGGTTTTTCTTATGCAATCCAAAGCCCAAGTTCTTTCACATCTCAAAAATTTCATTGTCCTGATCAAAAATCAGTTTAACAAATCCGTACAAAGGGTTCGTACTGACAATGCTCAAGAATTCTTTAATCATGAATGTTCTTCATTGTTCATTTCCAATGGCATTCTTCATGAAAGCTCTTGTGTTTATACTCCTCAACAAAATGAGATTGTAGAAAGGAAACACCGTCATTTGTTAGAAGTTGCTCGAGCTCTTAAGTATCAAGCTTCAATTCCTGAAATTTTTTGGGGAGACTGTGTGGTCACAGCGGCATACCTGATCAATAGAATGCCATCTCAAGTTTTGAGTGGAAAGACTCCATTCGAGTCATTGTTTGGAAAACGTCCGAACTTTCGTCATCTTCGTGTTTTTGGATGCTTATGCTATGTCTCTACCACGGGCCCTCGGGACAAATTGGGTCCTCGTGCCCTCTCTTGTGTATTTATGGGATATCCTACCCTTCAAAAAGGATATTTGGTTCTTGATCCATCTACTGGCAAATTCTTCGTCAGCAAAGATGTCACATTTCATGAAGATGTCTTCCCCTTCAAGGATAGGCTACCATCATATCAGCATGAAGATCCCCTGACATCTTCTCGTCCTTTTCTGCATGAAGACAATCCTCCACAAGGATCAATGATGATGCTCCCACAAATGATATCTCCTATAGCATCTTCAAGCGTCGATGCACCTATCAGCTCGGATGGGGACAATGCAATTTCCAACCTTCCTTCATCAAGTATACCTGAAGGACCTGAATCTTCGCAAGCCAATATTCTGGCGGACGATGTCTTTGCAGACTCACAAACTGATGTTCCATCTGAACCAACTCATCTTCGGCGATCAAGACGCACAGTTCGACCACCAACATGGACAGCGGATTACGTTTGTTCATCGTCAAAAAGGTGTGGTACACAATACCCCATCTCCTCCTATGTCAGTTTGGCTAATCTCTCTCTTGAACATAGATGCTGTGTTAGTAGAATTTCTGCACAGCAGGAACCTTCCTCTTATAATGAGGCTGCCAAGGATCCTCGTTGGCAACAGGCTATGAAAGATGAGTTACAAGCTCTCGTCGAAAATGAAACTTGGGATATTGTTCGTCTACCTCCCCATCGTCGACCCATAGGATGCAAATGGGTATACAAGATCAAATATAAAGCAGATGGCTCCATTGAACGTTACAAAGCCAGATTGGTTGCGAAGGGATTCACACAGAAGGAAGGTTTTGACTATACAGAAACTTTCTCTCCAGTTGCCAAAGAAGTCACTATACGGTCTTTTCTTTCCATTGCCGCCATCCGTGACTGGCCCCTTCATCAAATGGACGTTCACAATGCTTTTTACATGGAGATCTTGAAGAAGAGATTTATATGGATATTCCACCGGGATTTCGCGCAGGGGGGAGGGGAGTGTGTCTTTGCCGTCTTCGAAGATCCCTATATGGGCTCAAACAGGCTTCTCGTCAATGGTATGCCAAGTTCACCAGTGCACTTACAACTGCAAAATTCCAGCAATCTAAGTATGACTATGCTTTATTCACATGGAAACAAGGTATGTCGTCAATCTATTTACTTATATATGTTGACGATATACTCATTATGGGAAATGATGCGCCTGCCATTGAGAGATTCAAGGTGTATTTGCATTCTACATTTCATATTAAGGATTTGGGTTCTCCCAAATACTTCTTTGGGATAGAAATTGCACGGTCAAATAAAGGCATTTGTCTTAGCCAACGGAAATTTGTCTTAGAAATTGTGTCAGAAGCAGGTTTGTCGGGATCTAGGCCAGCTGTTATTCCCATCGATCAGAATATTAGGTTAATGACAGCTGAATATGACAAAGGGTTGTCACTTGTAAACAAGGATCCTTTGCTTAAAGATCCTTCTGCTTATCAAAGACTTGTTGGAAAGCTCATTTATTTGACCATGACCAGGCCAGACATTTCTTATGCAGTTCAGATTCTTAGTCAGTTTATGCATGCTCCGAAACAGTCTCACATGTATGCAGCACTGAAAGTCATAAAATACTTAAAAGGGTGTCCTGGATTGGGAATATTGTTGTCTCGAGACAACAATTTGGAGATGACAACATATTGTGACACAGATTACGCTACTTGTCCCATGAGTAGAAGATCAGTCACAGGATTCTGTATAAAACTAGGGGATTCTCTAATTTCATGGAAGACAAAGAAACAGTCAACCGTATCTTTATCATCCACTGAGGCAGAATACCGAGCAATGGCAAAGACAAGTTGTGAGATAGTCTGGATAAGAGGCCTTCTTCAAGACCTTGGTGTACAGATAAGAGAGCCTATTGTTCTATTTTGTGATAATGATGCTGCACTTAAGCTTGCAATGAACCCAGTATTCCATGAAAGGACAAAGCATATAGAGGTTGATTGTCACTTCATTCGAGACAAGATCCAGAGTGGGGTGATTAGAACAAAAGAGATAAGAACAACAGAGCAACCCTTGAGACATCTTTACCAAGGCCTTATGTCGAGGCAACATTCGTATCTATTAAACAAGCTAGGCGTCTTTGATGTGTATAGACCGCCGAGCTTGAGGGGGAGTGTTGAAGATACCGTTGCCGATGCTGATTGACCTTACTTGACTTTTTGATTATAGGGAATATTTTATGTACATCTTTGGGATATTGTGTATATTTTTATTCCTTTGTTATTTTAGACACTCTGTATTATAAATAGATTGTAATTACATATTGAAAGGAATATAGAAAAGCAGTATACAATTCTCCCAAATTCCAAGCTTTCTATTTTTCTGACAAACTAGTCGGCGCAAGCTCCGGCCCGACACCTCCTAAAAAACAAGGGACATACAGTCGGAAAAAGCCTACCTGGCTACGGCAGACGGCGGCTGACGAACGGGCCTCCGGCGATGGCCAACCACTCTCTCCCTCATCCAAATCGAATTCCCCCCTTCTCTCTCGGCCTCTCTCCTTTTAATGGCTAGCGACAGGCGTGCCTGGCTAATGCCATCGCCAGCTTGCCGATCGGAGACCGGCGGATCACGCCGCCACCTGCCCCGTCGCGATCCTCTGTCTCCTCTGGCTCCTACTTTGCTTTTTCTTGCAGAGGCGTGACCGGCGTGAGGAGGAAGAAGACCCACACGCGGGCCGGGCTAAAATGAAGGGAGATGGGCCAACCCAAACGAAAAAGGGAAAAGAAGGGAAAAAAAAAAGGAGGTGGGCCGGGCTTGAGCGGGGGAAAAGAGAAGGCCGGGCAGGCCCGGCCCTGCGGGGCCCTATTCGACTTTCTTTTCCTTCTTTTTTTCTTTTTATTTTTTCTTTTTCTTTAAATAATAGTTCTTTTAATTAATTTTATATTTTTTAACAAAAAGCCTCTATTACTACTGATGTAAATGCTCCTAATGTCTATATGCCATGCAATTTAATGGGTATTGTCTTTGCTAGAGTTTAAGATTTAATCCCTGATGTTCTATATAATTAATAAACGATTAAATAAGTGTCCAAAATTTAAGTGTCGACAGGTGACATAGAGAACTAGCAACCAAGGTAGAAAGAATGGAATGCATCATATTTAGGTGACATATTGAAATAGCAACCAAGGTAGAAAGAGTAGTAATAAGTACATAAATGGAATTAGATCGAGGGAGAGTGTTGGAATTCGAATTTTTGGCACATGCTTAGACTTCATGATGGATGATAGTTTGGCCCCCAACAATCAAAGTAGAAAGTTTTTTTTTTTTTGTCAGGTCCATTCCTTGACACGCTTAATGCTTCAATGTGCTTATGATACATGATTCCAAAATATAGTACATGTTGCCTTACTTTTGTGGGGACTAACAATATAGCTTAGAGGGGGATGACTAGGTTACTTTAGTAATTTTTGACAATTTTGCGGAAATTGACAACTACTATGAAAATCAAGTCAAGCAGATATTTCAAATATCAAGAGCTGATTGTGTGTTAGAATAAGGATGAGTGAGAGACATAGTAGAACATAATGATATATAATGGTTTAGTTTTATCAAAAAGCCTATGTCCACTTTCCACACTGATAGTCTTAAGTCATACTAGATTGCTTTAGTAATTTGCCAAACAAGTTACAATTACTAAACACTAAAAATTTGGAGAGGGGGGCCAAAAGATCAAAAATCGTACCAAGCGAAAAGGCTGTTTTTTGGAGAAGAATTTAGGAAAATTTTGAAGTCTACTCCAATGGAGATGAACAGCAGTATCACAAGTCCAGAGCGACCACTCCATCTGTAAGGCCGTGATGGGATGAACCATGTGCGCTCTCCATACAATGTCAGGGCTAGCCTCCGACAAAGCCAATATTCTTGACTTTTCCCCCCTCCACCAAATTCTTCAGTTCCCCCATCTGCATTTTTTCAAAACCATTTGGTTTTATCAATTGTTGTTCGCTAAAGGCCGTTTAGAGCATCAACAATCATCCACAAACTGGAACACCTGCTAAACGAACTCACACTTTCCTCTATCAGGACTGATGTGTCAATTCGATGCACGTAATAGAGGTCAATATACTCAACGCCAAGGTGCTCGAGGCTCGCCTCACAACAGGAGTAGACATATTCAAGCCCTTTGATCACAAGATTGTCCGATTCGAGTTTCACCACACTGAATTTGATCGCTAGCTGCACCTCCTCCCAACTTCTTCAATGCCTGCCACAATTATATCATGAAGTTTCTGTAATGACCTTATATCTAAAATGTATCAGCTAAAACATTAATTTACTAGTTTTGTGAGTTTCGGTTTGTTCCCATTACCTTTCCAACAAGAATCTCATTGATCTTGGGTCCATATATATCCAACGTGTCGAAGAATGTTGTCCCTTGGCGAAGGTGTCAGTGATGATCGATATGCTAGCTTCCTCCTTGACAGGATCATTGTAAATACCCGTGAGTCCCATGCAACCAAAACCCAACTTCGAAACCTGCAATTATTTGAAAACATCATAAGAAGAAGAAGAAACGATAACTCACACATCTCGGCACGAAGCAGCTTAAATGAATCCACAAGAATTTAATCAACAACAAATAACGAAAGCAAGAATTTGTTTCAATACAAACCTCAAGACCCTGACTTCCGAGTTTCACTGGTGGAATCCGAACTCCTTCCATCTTCACATGATATCTTGAAGTTGCCACTTGCTGTATTTTCTGGTCTGATGATGTTAAATTTCATGCAAATTTATAAGAGTTTAGGCGACGAGCATAAAGAAAGGAAAACTTGAATTATGAATAGGAAGAGGGGGTCAAGAATGGGGTGTTTGACCATGACCCATCACGTATGCAGACGACTGTTGAGCTGTTGGATACTCTAGGTTTGCATCACCCGGTATGTCACGAGCCTTGCCATTTGTCTTCCCTTCTACCCTGAAGATTGTCATATCTGACACCATAATGTCGTATGCAGAAAAATTGCCAAAAAAATGCTAAATTTATTATATGAATGTCAATTTAGTCATAAACCTTTCAATTGGTTAATTTAATCTTATTTCTTTTGAGAATTTGCTCATACAGTCTTTCGTATCAATTTTCATTAGAAATTATTAGTGTGGACATTAACTATCCTTCGTAACACAACTAGGCGACACTAACATGGATAATTATTCTTCTTTTCTTATATTCATTTGTCAATCCGTAGCCTCAATGGTGGCTCGTGAGAGCATTGCAACTAGGTGAGGATCGCCAACTCACAACAAGAAAAAAATGAAAAAAAAAATCGAAAATATATCGACTATGCCTTGTCAAGTCAATGATTTTCATTCAATGACCATATTGATAAGTCATAAAAAAGTTTATGACTAAATTGACAAAATTTAAAAATTTAAATTTTTTGGATAATTTTCGCCAATAATAGAGTAGAATACTAGGTGACTCTTGCTTGGCTTTGTAAATCCATACATCAACAATCATGCATGGTACAGTTGGATTTTTGCTCAACAATGAGGTTTATTTAATTTATATTCACATTTAGCACAAAAAAAAAAAAAAAAACAAATACTATAGTATCTGGAAGGCCAAATGTTAGATGCACAATACATAGTTATCCAAATATTACTTTGAGATGTACTCCTAATTGATATCGATCCTGTCTTTTGTAAACTTCATCGTTGCGCTCTTGCTATCTTGTACTCGTGTGAGATCAAGTGTATAAGAATGATAGCAGCATCTGACTTTTGATAGTGTGATCTATCATTGGATAGGATCACTACTTGCTGATAATAACTTGTTTAGCATGTTACTTTCGTAATCTAGCCAAAAGATCAAAAAAGAAACAATGTACCAAGCGAAAAGATAAATAAATAAATAAAAAAGAAGAAGAAGAAACATCGACACAAAACATCATCATTAGCTAATCTCTAAATGCATTATTGCTATTTATGAAAACTCATCTTTTACAATTACGGTGTCACTTCTGCCTTTAATGCATTGTCATGAACATCTACAAATATTATTGTAAACATTATACTAAGGATAGTTTTGGGATCATCAAAATACTTAGAGATGTATCTCCAACAATTTATTATAAATACGAAAACCAAAACTCAAAATCCCCTAGTTTTCTACTCAACCTATTTTATGATATTTTCTGGCTTTAGTCAAATGCATGCATGAAGGCAAGAGAGCCAAAAACAAGTCTTTAAGCCGAAAAATTCCCGTTTTCTTGGGGGCGTGTTCGCATTCTTCCACGAGTAGCGAGCATAGTGCTCATTTATACGACTCCCAATAGTGCATGTCCTTCAACCTCACGGCCTCTAGCGAGGACTGCACTTGTCGGATCTTGCGAAGGTTAGACCTTTGTGATCTCTAGCAAGCCTCGACAAGGGTTGGGTGAGGCACGACCTCGCCAGGCTCTAGTGAGGCCAACCTCACCCAACAACGGTGAGTCTAAATTGTCAAATTGGTTGCATGGACTTAATTGTCAAATTATCAAAAAGTTTAGAACTAAATTGATCAAAAAATTTTAAGATTGAATTGACATAATTAAAATCGCTTTGTAACTTTTTTGGTAATTTTCCCATTCAATTTCTCATGCCCCCAATGCAAACGGATTCAGCGTTAGGCCACTTCACCTTGTGCTCATATGTTTTTAAGGTGGCGTTTTATGAGCTCTAAGACATACAATGCTAACTGCCATAAATATTAAGACTAATTTGCGAAAATAGCTTACTGAATGATGTGGAGCCTGTAAGTTCTTACATGAATAAGTGTCCATAATCAAGAAATTATGTATATGATTAATTTCTAGACTTATTTCGAAACAAATGACGTCATAAAAAAGCCTGTGACGTATCAGGTGATGCAAGACCTAAGTACTGGACCTCTATGCAGGATATCGCTCTTGCCCATCTACTTACGATAGGAGAGTTTCAACACCCTATTACAATAGAGTGAAGCAGCTTAATAAAAAAATTTGCAAGGTCAATTGCAAATCTAGAATTTTAGATTTGGTGAGCTGGGACCAAAATTTTCAATTGAACTATTAATTACATCATTTAAAAAAAGGGTTAATACATAGAAAACCCCAAATTAGTACATCTACGATAAATTTACCAAAAACTAATTTTTTTACCACAAAAAATTCTAAACTAGTACATTTGTGACAAATTTACTCAAAACAAATTTGTCGATTGTCAAAAACTCTGAACTGATATATTTGTAACAAATATACTACCCATTAAATTGGATTAATATCATAAAAATGATATAATTGTAGATATAATTGTAACAAATAGAGAGTAAAAATCCCAAACTAGTACACCAGTAAATCGTCACATATCATCCAACTTAATAATTTGACAGTAAAATTTAACAAAAAATAAAGAGTAAATTTGTCACAAGTGTACCAATTTAGGGTAAATTTGTCAAATGCGTGCCAAGTTGGAGGCTTTTTGTGCAAAAAATTAACTTTAGGTAAATTTGTTACAAATGTATCAGTTTAGGATTTTTCAATGTATTAACATTTTAAGAAAATAAGAATTTAAATCTACAATATAAATATTTTTTGGGATTGGAGGCACGAGACCATCACTAGCTCCCTTGGTCCACCATTATACGAGGAGTTGTGAAGTATCTTATAAAATGTTAAATGCCTTTTTAAGCTCAATGAGAATTGTATCCAACTCTCTTTTCATTTTGAATTAACTTCACATTAGTACATCATGCGAACAATTTTCTTTTAAAATTATTTTCGATGCCACAATATACATAATTATATAACTCAATACAGGAGTAGCTCGTAACATTTTACAAAATACTTTTCTTATGAATTAGTCTGATTTCCTTATCCTTGACGGTTCTATGGCCGCAAATGGTGAAAAATTAAAACAAGATCTAGTTTGACCTAATGCGCCCCATATAAAAGCGTTCAGACCGTCAACGTAAGCAGACACGCTACGGCTCTATTATCTCAACGTGCTGTTGGATGCTCCAAGGTTTGCACCACCCAATACATCACAAGTCCTTTTCATGACGTCCCTCACACACCCCGATAAATAGTGAGGAGCTAGTATTATTATAGCTATGAAAGATAACATATCATATGGACGGCCTGAGGAAGTCTTTAAAAAAAATTTTATCTCGATCCTCGTCCAAATCTCAAGATAAGTTGGACGTTAATGGTGTGCATGATAAGATTTCTATTTTTCTATTTCTTTATTTTTTTTGTTCCCCGGAATAAGTTTAGAACATAAATCCGTTTAATAATGCAATTTCATCTTTCAATTTCTGGAATAGATTTTTATTCCATAAATAGATTTGGAACAGAAATCAGAAGTTAAAATATTTAGCTTTTTTATTTCCAGAACAAATTTGAGAAATCAAAATTTTTCTCATCGTTCATTCTTGTCACCGTTCGTCGCCTACTTGCTGCCCGAGGGATGCTGGACGCCCGCCACCGGCCCCGGCCACTAGCTGCCAACCACCGGTCACCGGACATCGGCCACCGACCACTCTCTCCGGCCACCCGTCACCAACCACCAGTCACCGAATGTCAGACGCCCACCGATCGTTGGCTGCTCATCACTAATCATTGGATGCCGAAGGCTCATCACCAACCGTCGGATGTTCGCCGGCGACCGTCCACTGCTCGCCACCGGTCGTCGGATGTCGACCGCCCACCACCCGCCGTCAACCTCCTGTCGCCGAACTCTGGATGTTGGACATCAGATGTCGAACTCTGAAAGTTTGACGCCAATTACTGGTTGTCAAACTCTGGTGTCAAACTTTGGACTTTGGCTGCTTGCCACCGATCATCGGACTTGGCGCCGGATGCCGAACATCGGACTTCGGACTTCGGCCGCTCGCTGCTGGTCACCAAACGCCGAATGTCGAACTCCGACTACTGGACGCCGATCGTTGCTGCTCCTAGAAATATAAATTTTATTTTGTTATCAAACGAATTTTTATTTCAGAAATAGAAATTTTGAATTGTTATCGAATGCGATTTTTTACTCAAAAACTCGTCCATTGAGTAGAAATTGATTTTTATTCCAGAAATTTTGTTATGCGTGCCCTAAAAATTTAGGGAGTATTCTCTTTTCTCAGGGAAGAAAAAGACAAAAAAAAAAGTACAACAGGTATGATGCATGCAGACATTGACACGTTAAAATAAAAAATATATCCATAGAGCTCATTGTGCCTATATATTAAGTAGATAGGCCACAAAAACCCTAGTAAGAGCAAAAGCTCCTTCCTTTGATAATATTATATCTTAACTGGACACCAATGATATAGACTATAGTAATTGCTTCTTCTTTTTTTTTGTTGCTAAATGTGAATATAAACTAAATAAACCTTATTGTTGAGCAAAAATCCAACTATAGCATGCATGAAGCCAAACAAAAATTTTAAACTTTTTAATTTTGTTATCAGTTTTAAACCTCATAATGATTTATCAACACAGTCATTTCAATCAATTTTAGTTAAAAATCACCAAGATGGACGTCGATTGTTTTGTGTTGAATAGTCATCGCTAATATGTATAATTTTTGAAAAATTTTAAATAATTTTTTGGAACTTTTTTTTTTTCATTTTTTGATTTCTTTTTCTATTGTGAGCCAGCCACGTCTAGTAGCGACGCCCCCACCGGCCACTGTTGAGACTACAGTCTAGCGAAGGGAAATAAAAAAAATAAAAAATAAGAAATTTTTTTAAAGAATTGAAATGCTCGTGACGTATTGGATGATGCAAAACTCAAGTAGCAAAACAGCTCAAGACACGTCTGCTTACGTGGTGGGTCATGGTCAAACGCCGCCTTCCAGACTACCTCTTGCTATTCATAATTTGAAGTTTCCCTTTCTTTATCCTTGCCGCCTCAACTCCTATAAATATGCACGAAATATAACGATCACGAAACCAGAAAATACAGCAAGTAGCAACTTCAAGATATCATCCGAACATGGCTGAGCATCAGGGGGTTCAGATTCCGCGAGTGAAACTCGGAACTCAGGGTCTTGAGGTTTGTATTGAAACTTCTCCTGTTGATTAAATTCTTGCGGATTCATTGAAGCAGCTTCATGCCGAGATGTATGAGTAATGGTTTCTTCTTCTTCTTCTTCTTTGTTTTCGAATAATTGCAGGTTTCAAAGTTGGGTTTTGGCTGCATGGGACTCACGGGTATTTACAATGATCCTGTCCCGGAGGAAGTCGGCATATCAATCATCACTGACGCCTTCGCCAAGGGGATAACATTCTTCGACACGTCAGATATGTATGGACCTAAAATCAATGAGATTCTTGTTGGAAAGGTAATGTGATTAAACCGAAACCCACAAAAACCGGTAATTTAGTCTTTTGACCGATACATTTTAGTTTTATGGTTATTAGAAAAACTTCATGATATCATTGACGCAGGCATTGAAGAAGTTGCCCCGGGAGGAGGTGCAGGTAGCCACCAAATTCGGTATTGTGAAAATTGAAGCAGACAATCTCGTGATCAAGGGGACGCCAGAATATGTCCGTTCGTGTTGTGAGTCGAGCCTCGAGCGCCTTGGTGTTGAATACATTGACCTCTATTATGTGCATCGAATTGACATATCAATCCCGATAGAGGAGACCGTAAGTTTGTTTAGCAACTTTTCCTGCTCGTGTATGATTGTCGATGCTCTAAATGGGCTTTAGCGATCAGCAATTCATAAAACCAACTGGTTTTGAAAAAACGCAGATGGGAGAACTGAAGAAGTTGGTGGAAGAAGGAAAAGTCAAGTATATCGGCTTGTCGGAAGCTAGCCCCGACACCATACGGAGAGCGCACGCAGTTCATCCCATCACGGCCTTACAGATGGAGTGGTCGCTCTGGACTCGCGATATCGAGCAAGAAATTGTCCCACTCTGCAGGTATATTGTTGTTCATCTCCATCAGAGGAGACTTCAAATTCTTTCCTGAGTTGCTCTCCAAAAAACAGCCTTTTTGCTTTGTATGTTGTTCCTTCCTAAATCTTTTGGCCCTTCTCTCAAAATTTTCAGGGAGCTCGGAATTGGCATCGTTCCGTATAGCCCTCTCGGTTGTGGGTTCTTCGGCGGCAAGGGAATCACAGAAACTGTGCCTGCAAATAGTTCTCTGGTATGTTAATGGTTAGATGGGCTCTTCTCTCTTAGATGCCCTCAAAGCTTCTTCACTAATCCTCGCTAATTTGTTTCCCTCATTTTTCAGGGAATGACATTTCCTAGGTTTCAAGCAGGGAATTTGGACAAAAACAGGGTTGTTTATGCTCGTATGGAGAAATTAGCGAAAAAGCACAACTGCACCCCTATACAGCTTGCCCTCGCATGGGTTCTCCATCAAGGAGATGATGTTGTCCCTAT
This sequence comes from Eucalyptus microcorys, assembly GCA_014182515.1. NCBI lineage: Eukaryota > Viridiplantae > Streptophyta > Magnoliopsida > Myrtales > Myrtaceae > Eucalyptus > Eucalyptus microcorys. Next base: position 43,438,864 of record CM024569.1, on the reverse strand, counting down.
ACCTGGTAAGGATCGGATGTTTACGACATCATTAACACAGATAACATGAATTGGGATATCTGTTTTGAAATTATGCGGTTTCTGCAGGAACAACGAAAATCAAGAATCTCGATGTCAACATTGGTTCCTTGAGAGTGAAGCTTACAGAGGAAGACGTGAAAGAGATCTCAGATGCTGTGCCAATTGATGACATTGCCGGCGACAGAGTCAGTGAGCACTTTGTCCGCTGCTCGTGGAAGTACGCGAACACGCCCCCGAGAGATGGGAAACCGTCGGCTAATTAGACTTCTTTTGAGTGTGGTGATGAAGCAATGTTGGGCTCTCTGCTCTCTTTTGCTCCTTGAAACTGCAGCCAGAAAATAAAACTCAGAATAGCTTGTATAAGAATAAAACCAAACCAGGCAATTCTAAGTTATTGGCTTCTTTTGTACTCATGAAGCATTTGTTCGCTGGCTATTCTTCTCTAATACAATAAGGTGCCAGAAATCAAAATGTCAACGGCAAATATTCATTCTACTGAACTGACAATCAACTTAAAACCGCCTGGACTAAGTTGTAGATTCTGTCTTTCTGCGTGGCATAACAGCTTGATATGCATGCCTCCGACGGCCTTTTCTAACTCTAGCAGGACAACTTTGTCGGATGATGGCACGAACCCTGCAACTGCTTGCATCTGAATAATACATGCCACACTTGCTTATTGTAGTTGACTGGAATTACCATTTCGACTGCCCTGCCATGTAAAACATGTTTCTCTTCTACACCTCTTCTAGCAATGGGTTGATGATAACTCAGGGTGCTCCTATATAAGTCTGCGTTTTGATCCAATTCGTGGACGGATTAATTCTTCAAGAATGAATGTGTGCTTGCGGACGAAGCTTACAACATAAATTCAATTACTCATGTCACCAAATGCAAACAGTTTCTGGTTTAGGCCACTCCACTCGAGCCAGGCACGCCTGATTAAGATGGTATTTTATGGAACGGACCGCATGCACTCTTCTTATGGTGTTATTATCCCATCAGACAAATGATTAATATTTTTGAATTTCATTTATTTTTCGCCACTCTTCTTAATGCTTCCCTAATATATAAACTAGACGTTATAACTGAAACGCATTATATTTAGTTAACTCATCAATCTTGCAGCCAAGGTAGGAAAAGTACTCATAAGTAGATCATATGTAATGCCAAACGAGAGACGAGGACATTGCATAGGTCTTTGGTATTAGAAGGATAGTAAATGCTGATCACCGTATTATTTTCTCGTAAAACACCCGCTTTATTTGTTGCATTGCTGCCGCGAACCAAACTTTCTTGCGACTCGACCCGCACTAGGTAAATTTATCTTCAAATATGTTTAATGTTTCCCTTTGTCGAAGAAATTTTACGAGTATCTCTGTTGCACTTATAGCTGATTCGCTCATAGTTATTTCTAGTGCAATTCGAGTACTTCCACGACCGGTTCATTTGTGCAGGCGCATAGTGCGGGCTTTATGTGAGACGAATTGGTACGTGAGATCTATCCAAGGAGGGTTCTTCTTAATATTTTTGTAAATCAATGGTTTTAAGAAATAAATGGATGATATATTAGCGACGTATGTTATAATTACTCATAAGTTTTAGAAAAAAGACATAAATGAGTCATGAAATTTTGGCTCAATGTACAATATGATTCCTGAACTTTTAATTTATTTGACGTAGTTTTTGAACTTTAGTCCAATATATAATATAATATGTTGAACTTTCAATTTGTTTAATGTAAACCTTTGAATTATTAGTACATACTTAATTTGGTCCTTAAATTGTATATTGTCTTTATTCTCAAATTAATCAAAGAATTATATTGAACATTGAACATTAGGCTAATAATGATCACATTAAGTATTAGGTTAAATTTCAAAAATTATATTAAGTAAATTAAAAATTCAGAGATAACATTTCACACGAAAAAGAGAGAAAAGAAGGAAACAAAAAAAGGGCAAGAGGAGGAAGAAGATAGAGAGATAGAAGAGAGATGGACCGGAAAAGACTGATGAGGGAAGAAGCGCGTCTGCTGCGCCGACCCACGTGTACAAATGTCCAAACAAAAGAGCCAAAAGCAAACGGAACCCAAATTAGCACTTGTATAAAAATCCCCACCATCTCTCTCTCTCTCTCTCTCTCTCTCTCTCTCTCTCTCTCAAGTTGCTGTATACAAATTCTCTAGATAAGGCAATAACTAAAGGATTTTGAAATAGAAAAACCTTACACTAAAATCAGATGTGACAACATAAGTGTGATCAACCTCATAAAAAATCCTATTCTCCATTCAAGAGCAAAACATATTGAAATCCGTCATCATTTCATAAGAGACCATGTATAAAATGGTGAAATCAATGTTTAATTCATTGATTCGAAGCATCAATTAGCATATATTTTCACCAAGCCACTAGAGAAAGGATCATTCGTCTTCATTCGTGAAAAGTTGAATATTATCCTTACTTATGGTTAAAGTCTATGTAGAAACAGACTCACCAGTTCAATCTTCTGGTAGAGACATTCTTATGAAAACCCTTACAAACTCAGGTAGTTGTATTTCAAATTTTGGCATGTAAGTTTCTCTCCTTCTTGAACAAGTATGATTATTTTTGAATTATTACTTGCCTTCTATATTTTTGGAAATTTTTATATCACTTTTGATTTTTCGGAATTAATATTTCATAAATTATCGATAGTTACTTTTTAAAAAATTTTCAAAACGGAAGTTTTTCCTTTGTGCCTGTTCAGTTGCCTTGGTTAGTATTCTTTAAATAAGTCTTTGGTCTCTTTTTCCCCCGATATCTAGAATCCTTGCAAACCCTAACCTCTCTCAAACATTTGCTTCTCTTGATTTGTCATCATATTCTTTACAAAGTCTCTTACTCGATCATTCACGAATATGTCATCAAAATCCTCCAAGTCCGTTTCGATGTCTTCTTAGAGGAAATCCTCTCGCATTGCTAGTCGCAAGCCTCAGTTTGTGCCTGAGGGTCCAATGCACTTTGATCTCACTGGAGATGAATCACCACAAAGCACGAATCAACCATCGTTGGAGGAAGAGGTTACTCAAGATGCAATTCCTCTTCAATAAGAAAGCCCGAGGTACTTCTTAAACATTATGAGTTTCTTAAAAAAGGAGGAAGTCCTATGGATTTTATATGTTCGTTCTTGAAAGAAAATGGCTATGGGAACAAAACTTTGTTCTTGAAAGCCATGAAAAACTTAGGGCTAGTAGAGGCTGGAAGAGCAGAAAAGGAATTTACCAACTTTCCTGCTGATCCTCAATTTGATATAGAGGTTCGACTAAGAGTAAAAAGGAAGATAATGATGAGAGAGTGTTCAAGAATTTTCAACCCAAAATGTGTGTTGTTGCAGAAATCGCCGGAACAAAAGGAAAGTTGTTTCGGTCAAAGGAACATAAGAAAGTCTACATGCAAATGCTAAATAAAGGGGTCATCAACCCTTGAACTGTAGACTTTGATTTTCTGAATTCCATCAAGGTAAACTTGCGAGAGAAATTTGCCAAGCTTCAGATGAAAAGGTTCCGTGTAGAGTCATTTGATGCTTATCCTCAATTGATTGTTTATTTCTATTCCAACCTGTCAGTTCTGGATCCCACTAATATTCAATTCACTGTGAGTGAAAATTTTTTAATGTTGATGTGGATTTATTGGTTGATATTCTAGGAGTAGAAAGAAGTGGATTTTTGCCAATAAATGTCTCCAATGAAGAGGTCACCAAGTTTCTGGTGAGGGACAGGATTCCTAGAGGAAGCATTTTACTCCAGGATGTCTACCTTTAACATTTTACTCCACAAGATTGTCATCAACTGCATCAGACCTGCTTCCAAGATTGATGTCTCAAGATTCAAGGCAAAAATGATATGAGCCATCTACAATGGAGTTGCTTTCTCACTTCCTCATACAATTCTACTGCATATGTATAGAACCATCATGAAGGAGAAGGGACAACTTCCTTATATAGCTTTGGTGACTAGACTTTTTCAACACTTTCATATTCAACCGCCCTTTAATTTTTTTCTCAAGAACCATCCTTTCCATGCAAATGGACTCTAAATGATCTCAAAAATGAGATTAAAGGATCTCTCTAAAGCCTTGAAACTTTTGAAGAAGGAATCTGCCAGCAAAGCTAAGATAGGATCTTCGACTGAAAAGAAACGCAAAGGGAAGAGCATTGTCTTGCAAACTCCAAAAAGGAAAAGACCTGTTCTTCTTTTACAAGATGAAAAAGAGGAATATGATGAAGACAAGACTATCTCTAATATTGTGGCAAATATTTCCATGAGAGATTCTGTTGGAAGCATAACTGATTCCGAAGAAGAAGAAAAGGATGAGAGCAAGAAAGACCTTGAAGAGGAAAGTGCAGAAGAGGAAATTGGAGTGAAAGAAAGTGAGGAGGATGACTCAAATGAAGAAGAGGGAGATGCAAATCTGAATAAGGAATATGAGCATTCTGACAAGAAATGAGAAGATACAAGGGAAGTTAGTAGAGAAGATGTTGGAGAGAAAATCAAGGGAATTGGTCAACAAACCAGCATTGCCAAAAAGGGGGTGCAGGAAGGAGAAAGAATTCTTCCTCGACTAAAGGCACTAAAACAGGGAGAGTGGGTGAGAAAACTCATCTTCATGACCATACAATAGAACCAACTACAAGTGATGGTATTAGTGGATCACCAGATACTGAGAATATATATATATATATATATATATATACGAGAATATATATATATATATTGGTAAATAGTAAGAATATATTAGCTTAAACCAACTATACAAAAACCGGCGCCAAAAACTTGCACTCTGTTGATACCTAAATTTTACTATTTTATTTATGACTCAATCGCATACAAAATTAGGAATTAGTCACTGAAAAAAAAAAGAAAAAAAAACAACAAAAAACAAAAAAAAAAAAAACTTCCAGCCCATGCCTGGCTTTCTTCCTCTTCTCGCGCGCAAACTTGCAAAAAAGAAAAAAAGGCAACAAAGGTCAGAGCATAGAGGGGCATGGGGACATTGGGCAGGGAAAAAACAGAGAGAAGAGAAACTGGGAGGGGACGAAGACACAAGAGAGAGAGAGCACATCGGGGAGAGGAGAGAAAGAATTTTAAAAAAGGGGAAGGAGAACACACTGTTCTCCTTCCCCGGTCGACTCATCTACTATCGGCCACGCTTCGCCTTCTACCCGCCATGCCTCCACAGTCGCCAAATCCCTGCGCCGGTCGAGTCCCGTGCCCCTGTCCGCTCATCCCTCGTGCCAGTCGCCACCCAGCAGCCGAAGCTTAGTCCTTGCTCTGCCGCGCCGGACGCTGCAACTCGAAGCCCGCGACGCCCCTATCACTATCACTCCGCCTTGGCTTGATCTGCAACTCCGGAGCTCCACCTCACTCGCAAGCTCTGTCACTGCGTCTGCCGTCGCTTCTATCGATGCCGCGTCTCTAAGTGACCCCTTGCACCAGCAACGGCGCCACCTGATTCGCCTCTACTCCACCTCCGCCCCTTGCCGTTGGAGTGCCGTTCGTTCACGCCCAGCGCTCGCACCTACGTCGGCTCACCTGCTGTCTTCCCAATGCTCGAGTCAAGTCGAGCCGCTCTACCCACAGCCCAACGAACCACTGCTATGTGCCGCCTCTGCCTCGCCGCTCCGCCATTGCGCCTCCGCATCTACGCTCCTGTCGCCACACTACCATCCTCCGATGCCAGCAGATCTGAGCCGGTCGCCGCGGCTCTACCGCCCTGCAGCCATCTGAAGCTTTGCCCCACTGTCGCTGCTTCCGCGCCCTCCGCCCGAGCCACTCTGCGTCGCCGCTGCTGTCAAGCCCGACGCCACTGCAACGCCTGCGTCGCGAGCACCGCCGTGCCAGCTCGCCCAAGCGCCGTCGCCACTCGCTACCCACAGCCGCCGCTCGCCGCGTCGCCACGGCCGTCAACGCAGAGCCCCTAGAGAAGAAGGTTAGAAGTTGAGTCAGATCCGGGTAGGGTTTTCTTAGGAATCAGGGCCAGGTTTGGGCTTGTGGACTTGTGGGCCGATTTAGGTCGCGGGCCTACGTGGGCCTATTTTTTTGCGTGGGGGGAAAGTAGAGATTGGGCCCATCGGTTAAGCCCAATCTAGATACGCGAAGGCCCGACCAAGGTTGGTCGGGCCAATCCAACCGAACCGAACTCGGGTCCAGTCGGAGACCAGGCTGAACCCGGGTCGGTCAGACCCGACCTGACCTAGTTCACCCATTTTTTTAATTAAAAATTTTTTATAAAAAAATTAAAATTTTAATTATTAAAAAAATTAAAAACTTTGAAAATTAAAAAAGTGTAGGGTTTGGTTAGGAATTGACATGTCTTGCCTTTTTAGTGTAATTAGGCCTTTATTTTCTTGCACCTTGATTATATTACATGTTTAATTCGCATATTTGATTATGTTTGGATATTTAATTGCACGTGTTCAATTTTACTGCAATTAGGATCTTGAGGATCTTGGTAGCTGTAGTTGTTACTTTAATGATTGCACACCCGCATGATCACCTCATATGTTAGTAGATAGGTATAAAATCAATCCAAACTGCCTGCCAAAAAATCATTTTATTAAATTGAACAAGATTAGGGACCGAAAGAGCACTAACTAGTCAATTAGTGTAACCAAGTCCCTGACCCTAGATTCTCTGGTTGCATAGGAAGTGAGGTACACTCACATGCCTCACTTAGTTTCTAACCGACCTCAATAGGCTAGTGGCGACTCATTTGTGCAAAATTCCTAAAAAATATCACAATGTCACGTGGGGTATGGGCTTGGGAGAGCCCACGCCTAATCATGGGCCTTAGACCCGTCCTTTAGGCAATACCCCTAAATCTATTCCCTCCCCCCGAGGGTAGGTCGCGACACACTCAAAGAACAAAAGTTAATGAGTGGAAGGACGTCGGCGCAAAACAGCTTACAGCAATAAGAACAAAAACAGATGGCCAACAACAGTCGACCACACAGAAAACACCAAGACAGCAACCAACGATGACCCAACTATGAACGCAAACAATCAAAGCAGACGCACGGAGTGGAAGCCAAGGGAAGGTTGATGTAGGAAAAAATGCCAGGCGAAGAAACACCAATAGGAGACACTAGGCTAACAAAGCACTTGAGAAGATGGAGGGGTTGAGACCCAAGATATCTGGAGTCTCCTATTCCTTGCATTGTCGGGCACATTGTTGAAAGTCAGCGCCTTATCTCTGACTACCTTAATGATATGGTTTTTCATAGCCGAAATCACCAACGTTTCGCCACAGAATATTAAGCTATTCATTTTCTTCCGAATAAGGTGGTAGATCGCTCCAAAAGAAAACCGAGTGATGCTATGGTAGAAGTCCTGACCCGATAAAAGCTTCATCGCCCAAGCGAGATTGTCCGCCCAAGGCCTATTACTGAGGATATTTATGCATCTTATATCCTTGAAGAATCTCCCGGGGGCTAAGATAAAGATGCTAATATTCAGGGGGAGCAACAAATCTCACATGTTCAGATTGATGTTCCTTCACCTTTGGATGCTCCATCGGTACATTTTGTTGAAGCTAGTGCTCAAACTGAACCAGGCTTAAACTATACTCGGATAGTGGAACTCCTTTTGAAGATTAAGGCACAGTAATATGGGGTAGAGGTTGAAATCCAGAAATTGCATGCTACTCTCAATACTACCTCAGAATCTCTCACTGGAAAGGTATAGTCTCTTGATGGCAAGGTTCAAAAAATGAATCAGCAGACCACTCAGAATTTGGTGAAAGTTGAGACTGTCTTCCATCAGTGCCTGACTAAGCTTGAGGAGACCATGTAGACTTTGGAGAATTTCTGACTTGTTCATGTTCCAAGCAACCCCAATCATTTTCAAAACCAACTCTTTTTTCTGAATTTCTTTTTGCTTGTTTGTTTTTCTCATTTTTGCTGTTGACAAAAAATGGGAGAATTTTGCAGATTTGAAGCTTTGACTTGTTAGTTGTGTTTGAGTTTTCTATGCGGGTGTGGTTGGTGTGTTTTTATATGTGCAAACTATGTGTGTTTTATTGTGCAGACCAAACTTGAGCAATTTTTTTTTAATCTATTATTTCTGTCTATTATCTTGTGCTACTAAAGTGCTATTTTGTAGGATAATATCCACATTATGCTTAAATTTGGATGAATTTTGTAATCATAAAAAATGGGGAGATTGTTGAGAAAACTCCTACTAAGTTTTGAAGTTGACAAAATTTTCTAGTTCTTATTCTTATAGTTATAGTTTACTTCTAAAGTTATATTGTAGACTCTTGCCAAAGTCTATTCATTTCAAAAGTCTTCCCACTCTAATGCAATCCAAACTAAAATCGTGTCCAGAACGAAGATAAAATCAGACTCAGATTTATTGATCTTGCGATAAGGATTCAGAATGTACGCAGTAGAAATTTGTTCTTCAATATATGGCTCTCTAATGAAGAATCTCACTTACCTTTTATAAATATATTGATGGAATCAATCACAAATTGATGAAATCAATTTAGAAGAAAAGTTCCTTTTTGGAAAGTATCTACTTGTGGAAATCTAGATTCTGATTATATGGACGATTAAAATCAACGAATTTTCATCTCAATCTTCAAACGGCTATAAGATTTTCTTAATCGATTTTGTTCAACTGATTAATTGGAAGAAATTCCTCTAGAAAATGTCAATGGCTAGTAAGATGTGGAGGAGTATTTAAAGAGATCATTCAATCTATTTGAGATAAGGTGTGAAAATTGAAATTCCAAAGTTTGAAACATTTCCAACCACTTGTTCTTTATCGACAGTTCTTACAAATCGTATTCAAGAGAGAAAATCACAAGAAGAGTGACTTAGTGAGAGAAAAAGAATTTTCCACTGAGTTAGCACTCAAAAAAATTGTACTTTTTCAGTTAATGCTATAATGAATTCTAGTCAGAAGGCTGTCAACGTGGGAGAGTAGACGTAAACTTAATTTAAGCCGAATCACCATAGATCTCGTGTGCAATTTTCTCTTCCCTTAACTCTTTTCATTTAAATCTATTGCATATTTTTAAGTATCACAAAAAGCTATTACATTTCTTATTTGATTTCTGAATATTAATCAGAAGTCTGGTGACTTGTTTATCATATTCTAATTGGTTCTTAGATTTTGTTGAAAATTTTATTTTACTTTTCAAAAATTCTTTCAAACGCCTATTCAACCCCCTTCTAGGTGTTCGTACTAGTTTTATCACTTACGATAGGAGAGTTTCAACACATTATTACAATAGAGTGAAGCAATTTCCAAAGTTAGTTGCAAATCTAGAATTTTAGATTTGGCGAGTTGGGACCAAATTTTTCAATTGAACTATTAATTACATCATTTAAAAAGGGTTAATATCATAGAAGACCCCAAACCAATACATCTACAATAAATTTATCAAAAACTGATTTTTTACCAAGAAAAACTCTAAACTAGTACATTTGTGATAAATTTACTTTGAACTAATTTGTTCGATTGCCAAGAACTTCAAATTGATACATCTGTGACAAATATACCACTCACTAAATTGGATTAATATCATAAAAATGATATAACTGCAACAAATAGAGAGCAAAATTTCAAATTAGTACACCAGTCAACTGTTACGTGTCATCAAACTTAACAATTTAATGGTAAAATTTAACAAAAACTAACAAAGAATAAATTTGTCACCAGTGTATCAATTTAGAGTAAGTTTGTTAAAGGTGTGCTAGGTTGAGGTTTTTTGTGATTAGTTTTGAGTAAATTTAATATAGACGTACCAGTTTTGGGTTTTTCAATATATTAATTTTTTAAGAAAAGAAGAATTTAAATATACAATATAAATATTTTTTGGGATTGGAGGCGCGAGACCATCACTAGCTCCCTTGGTCCACCATTATACAAGGAGTTGTGAAGTGATTATTAAACATCTTATAAAATGTTAAATGCCCTTTTAAGTTTAGTGAGAATTGTATCCAACTCTCTCTTCTTTTTGAATTAACTTCACATTAGTAGATCATGCGAATAATTTTCTTTAAAAATTATTTTTGATGCCACAATATACATAATTATATAACCCAACACGAGAGTAGCTCGTAACATTTTACACAATATAACATGTGAGAAATACTTTTCTTATGAATTAGTTTGATTTCCTTATCCTTGACGGTTCTATGGCCGCAATATGGTGGAATATTAAAACAAGATATAGTTTGAGCTAATGAGCCCCATAAAAGAGGGGTCAGACCGTCAACGTAAGCGGACACGCTACAGCTCTATTGTCTCCACGCGCTGTTGGATGCTCCAAGGTTGCATCACCCAATACATCACAAGTCCCTTTCATGACGTCGCTCACACACCCCGACAAATATTGAGGAGCTAGTATTATTATAGCTACGAAAAATAACATATGATATGGACTGACCTAAGCAACTCTTTAAAATGTTTTATCTCAATTCTCGTCTGAATCTCAAGATAAGCTGGATGTTAAAAAATTAGGGAGTATTCTCTTTTCGGAGAAAAAGACAGAAGACATATCGTAGGTGTGAGGTATGCAGACACTGATACGTGAAAATAAAAAAATGTATCCATAAAGCTCGTTGTGCCTATATATTAAACAGATAGGCCACAAAAACCCTCGTAAAAGCAAAAGCTCCTTCCTTATACTATAGTATTTGCTTCTTCTTCTTTTTGACTTTTGTCTTCTTGAGCGTCTGACTTTTGTAGGTGCCAGGCCTCATTCATTATATTCTTTTTAGGCAAAATCTATACATATCTTACATTTACCAAAAAAAAAAAACTAAATAAACCTTATTGTTGAGCAAAAATCCAACTATAGCATGCATGAAGCCAAGCAAAAGTTTTAAACTTTTAAAGTTTGTTATTAATCTTAAACCTCTTAATGATTTGCTAATGTAATTCTTTTGATAAATTTTAATCGAAAATCGCCAAGATGGAGGTCAATTGTTTTGCGTTGAATAGTCAACGCTGATATGTATAATTTTTAAAAAATTTTAAATAAGTTTTTGGAACCTTTTTTTTTTCATTTTCTGATTTCTTTTTCTACTGTGAGCCAGCCACGTCTAGTAGCGACGCCCCACCAGCCACTGTCGAGACTGCAGTCTGGCTAAGGGAAATAAAAAATAATAATAAATAATAAAAAAATTTTAAAGAATTGAAATGCTCGCGACGTATTGGATGATGCGAAACTCAAGTATCCAACAGCTCAAGACACGTCTGCTCACGTGGTGGGTAAGTCATGGTCAAACGCGGCCTTCCATCCATACTACCACTTGCTATTTTATTTTTATTTTTTGGTAAAGGACTACCACTTGCTATTCATAATTTAAAGTTTCCCTTTCTTTATCCTTGCCGCCTCAACTCCTATAAATATGCACGAAATATAACGATCACGAAACCAGAAAATACAGCAAGTAGCAACTTTAAGATATCATCCGAAGATGGCTGAGCATCAGGGGATTCAGATTCCGCGAGTGAAACTCGGAACTCAGGGTCTTGAGGTTTGTATTGAAACTTCTCCTGTTGATTAAATTCTTGCGGATTCATTTAAGCTGCTTCATGCCGAGATGTACGAGTAATGGTTTCTTCTTCTTCTTCTTCTTCTGTTGTTTTCGAATAATTGCAGGTTTCGAAGTTGGGTTTTGGCTGCATGGGACTCACGGGTATTTACAATGATCCTGTCCCGGAGGAAGTCGGCATTTCAATCATCACTGACGCCTTCGCCAAGGGGATAACATTCTTCGACACGTCAGATATATATGGACCCAAAATCAATGAGATTCTTATTGGAAAGGTAATGTGATTAAACCGAAACCCACAAAAACCAGTAATTTAGTCTTTTGACCGATACATTTTAGTTTTATGGTTATTAGAAAAACTTCATGATATCATTGACGCAGGCACTGAAGAAGTTGCCGCGGGAGGAGGTGCAGGTAGCCACCAAATTCGGTATTGTGAAAATTGAAGCAGACAATCTCGTGATCAGGGGGTCGCCAGAATATGTCCGTTCGTGTTGTGAGTCGAGCCTCGAGCGCCTTGGTGTTGAATACATTGACCTCTATTATGTGCATCGAATTGACACATCAATCCCGATAGAGGAAACTGTAAGTTTGTTTAGCAACTTTTCCTGCTCGTGTATGATTGTCGATGCTCTAAATGGGCTTTAGCGATCAGCAATTCATAAAACCAACTGGTTTTGAAAAAACGCAGATGGGAGAACTGAAGAAGTTGGTGGAAGAAGGAAAAGTCAAGTATATCGGCTTGTCGGAAGCTAGCCCTGACACCATACGGAGAGCGCACGCAGTTCATCCCATCACGGCCTTACAGATGGAGTGGTCGCTTTGGACTCGCGAAATCGAGCAAGAAATTGTCCCACTCTGCAGGTATATTGTTGTTCATCTCCATCAGAGGAGACTTCAAATTCTTTCCTAAGTTGCTCTCCAAAAAACAGCCTTTTCGCTTTGTATGTTGTTCCTTCCTAAATCTTTTGGCCCGCCTCTCAAAATTTTCAGGGAGCTCGGAATTGGCATCGTTCCGTTTAGCCCTCTCGGTCAAGGGTTCTTCGGGGGCAAGGGAGTCACAGAAACTGTGCCTGCAAATAGTTCTCTGGTATGTTAATGGTTAAATGGGCTCTTCTCTCTTAGATGCCCTTAAAGCTTCTTCACTAATCCTTTCCCTCATTTCTCAGGGAATGACATTTCCTAGGTTTCAAGCAGGGAATTTGGACAAAAACAGGGTTGTTTATGCTCGAATGGAGAAGTTAGCGAAAAAGCACAACTGCATCCCTATACAGCTTGCACTCGCATGGGTTCTCCATCAAGGAGATGATGTTGTCCCTATACCCGGTAAGGATCGGATGTTTACGACATCATTAACACAGATAACATGAATTGGGATATCTGTTTTGAAATTATGCGGTTTCTGCAGGAACAACGAAAATCAAGAATCTCGATGTCAACATTGGTTCCTTGAGAGTGAAGCTTACAGAGGAAGACGTGAAAGAGATCTCAGATGCTGTGCCAATTGATGACATTGGCGGCGACAGAGTCAGTGAGCACTTTGTCCGCCGCTCGTGGAAGTACGCGAACACCCCCCCGAGAGATGGGAAACCGTCGGCTAATTAGACTTCTCTTGAGTGTGGTGATGAAGTAATGTTGGGCTCTCTGCTCTCTTTTGCTCCTCGAAACTGCTGCCAGAAAATAAAACTCAGAATAGCTTGAATAAGAATAAAACCAAATTAGGCAATTCTGAGTCATTGGCTTCTTTTGTACTCATGAAGCATTTGTTTGCTGGTTATTCTTCTCTAATACAATAAGGTGCCAGATATCAAAATGTCAACGGCAAATATTCATTCTACTGAACTAACAATGAACTCAAAACCGCCTGGACTAAGTTGTAGATTCTGTCTTTCTGCGTGGCATAACAGCTTGATATGCATGCCTCCGACGGCCTTTTCTAACTCTAGCTGGACAACTTTGTCGGATGATGGCACGAGGCCTGCAACTGCTTGCATCTGAAAAATACATACGACACTTGCTACTGTAGTTGACTGGAATTACCATTTCGACTGCCCTGCCATGTAAAACATGTTTCTCTTCTACACCTCTTCTAGCAATGGGTTGATGATAACTCGGTGCTCCTATATAAGTCTGCTTTTTGATCCAATTTGTGGACGGATTAATTCTTCAAGAATGAATTTATGCTTGCGGACGAAGCTTACAACATAAATTCAATTACTCATGTCACCAAATGCAAACAGTTTCTGGTTTAGGCCACTCCACTCGCGCCAGGCACGCCTGATTAAGATGGTTTTGTATGGAACAGACTGCATGTACTCTTCTTATGGTGTTATTATCCTATCAGATAAATAATTAATATTTTCGAATTTCATTTATTTGTCGCCGCTCTTCTTAATGCTTCTCTAATACATAAACTAGACGTTATAACTGAAACGCATTATATTTAGTTAACACATCAATCTAGTAACCAAGGTAGGAAAAGTAGTCATAAGTAGATAAAATGTAATTAGATCAAGGGAGCAAGTGTCGTGGTCCGAACTTTTGGCACACACAGACTTGATGATAGATGATCATTCGGCCCACATCAATTAAAGTACACATGTACTTCTTATCTGTCAAGTCTATTCTTAAGACACTCAATGTTTCTGTGTGCTCATAATTCCTTATTCCAGAAAATAGTACATATTTTCTCACCTATACTTGATACAGAGCAAGCACTTAAAATTCCCTGGTTTTATGTTCAAGCTATTTTGTGATTCTTTCTGGCCTCAGTCACATACAGTCATAAAGGCAAGAGAGCCATAACAATGCCTCACGGACCATGCAATACTAGTCTTAAGCTGGAAAATTCAGTCTCTCGGGGGTGTATTTGCGTTCTTCCATGAGTAGCGAGCATAGTGCTCGTTTATCCGACTCCCAGCAACTCCATCAATAGGTATGACATCTGAGATTTCTTTCAAATCGTTCTCCATGAGCTTCACTCTCAAGGAACCAATGTTATTGTCCAGATTCTCTGCCTTCGTGGTTCCTGCAGATACGGCATACATTTTTGACTGTTTATAATGCAAGGTGTCTGCTGATAAGCTGAGAATTTTGGGGAAAAAGTGTTGAATTAATGTCATACGCTTCAAATTGAAAAGATGGCGCACAAATTTGGCTGCTGACCAGGAATAGGCACAACATCTTTGCCTTGATGAAGAACCCAAGCAAGTGCGAGTTAAGTGGGGGTGCAATTGTGCTTCTCCGCTAGCTTCTCAATTCGTGCATAGAAGATCTTGTTCTTGTCCAAACTCTCAGCTTGGAACCTTGGAAGATGTCTCTCCTGAGAAAGAAATAGAATCAAAAGGTTTAGCAAGGTCGACTAGTGAATGAAGCTTTAAGACCGTGATATGAATAGGAAGTGAACATAATTTTTCAAATCAAAGAATGTAAAAAACGGAGCAGTTACATACCAGAAAACTGTTTGGGCCCTAACCACCAAAGAACCCGCGGCCGAGAGGACTGTAAGGAACAATGCCGATCCCGAGTTCCCTTCAACATTCAACAGGCCGACCAAAAGAAAAACCCCAGTAATTAAGTCCAGCAAACTATCACGCTGTTAATAAAGTACCAAACGATACAACTTATGAAGTGTTTCCTCTGTTCTCATTTGTTTTTTGGTTCTGAAAGTGATAGGACAACAATATAACGTAACTACCTGCAAAGTGGGACGATCTCTTGCTCGATGTCACGAGTCCAGAGCGACCACTCCATTTGTAAGGCCGTAATGCGATGGACAGCGTGCGCTCTTCTTATGGTGTTGGGGCTTGCCTCGGACAAGCCGACATACTTCACCTTTCCCTCCTCCACCAACTTCTTTAGCTCCTCCATCTGTGATTTTCGCAAACTAGTGAATCCTAAGCCAGTTCTAGTGGAGTACTTGCTATCGAACTGATAAGGAACCTGCTAATCAAAACTTACAGTTTCCTCTATAGGGACTGATGTGTCGATCTGATGCACATAGTAGAGATCGATGTAATCGACAACAAGGCGCTTGAGGCTCGCCTCGCAACACGAGCGGACATAATACGGGGTCCCTTTCACCACCAGATTGCCAGGTTCCATTTTTGCCACACCGAATTTTGTGGCTAATTGCACCTCCTCTCGTGGCAACTTCTTCAATGCCTGTACATATGAAATCGCTTATTTTACAATGTCACTGAAATTCAATCGGCCGAAGAATTTGAATATTCCAATTTTTTGCACCACCTTCCCGACTAGAATCTCATTGACTTTGGGTCCATATACGTCAGATGTATCAAAGAACGTTTTGCCCTTGGTGAACGCGTCAGTGATGATCAATATGCCGACTTCCTCAGGGACCGGATCATTGTAAACTCCTGTCAGTCCCATGCAGCCAAAACCCAACTTGGAAACCTACAATCATTCGAAGAAGAAAGAAGAAGATTTCCATATATTTGAGCAAGCAGCTGCAACTGTAAGACATCAAATGAATCTAACCAAGAAACGATGTATTTTCTTAAGGCAAATCTCGAGACCCTGAGTTCCGAGTTTCACTCGGGGAACCCGATGCTGATCGCTGGCCATTCTCAGATGCTCTTGCGGTTGCTACTAACTTGTTTTGCTGGTCTCATTTCCATCGAATTCCGTCCATACATACATAGGAGTTTGAGGTGATCAAACTCGAGTCAGTCAAACAAGATAACAATTACAATGACAGTCAAACATTTTAGGTATTTGTCCTGAAGTGAGTTTAGTTTCCTAATCCACTACGGCTGCAACAGCTACGCATCCACGCGACAATTTATCTGAATTTGGATCAAGACGCAGATGCTTATCTGACCCATTTGGTCCCCATGCCATAAAAGAAAAGGACAAGCGGCCTTTGACCTTGACCCATTTCCAAGGCAGATTCTCGAGAGCGATCTCCATCATAGAAACAGTACTTGGGTTTTGCACCACCCAGTACGTCACAAGGCTCTTCTATGACGTCAATTTTTCCTTTCGGTATAAGGCTAAGAATTAATCATATAAACAGTCTCTTGAATGTGGACAGCTATTTGTATGGGGAAGTTATGGGTCCGCTTCATTCAGTAACTTCGTTTAGGCGGTTTTAACTTTATCGTCTGTTCAGTAGAACGAATATTTGCTGTTGATATTTCAATTTCCAGCACCTTAGGCGCATTTGACAACGCGTTTCTTGGTTGGGAAGAGTTTTTCCAGAAATAGTTCTTTCCTATTTCTGTTCGGGGAACAATTTACGAGCAAAAGAACTTGTTTGATAACCGCACAAAATTTATATTTCGAAACAAAAAAGAACAAAACCTTGTTTGATAAGCGCACAAAATTTTTATTCCAAATTTTAATTTTAAAAAAAATTAAAAATAAGAAAAAGGAATAGATTAGATATTACATAAAATTGACAAGATCAAAATATTATTAGATTAATAATACATTTGCTTAGAAATAAGAATTCTAGTCGAAGATGAACTTGTAACATAAGTGGTATTGTAATGGAACGTGAGCTATTATCTTATATCTGTGTGTGAGGATCTTTACTCATGTAGTTTATAGCCTATTGAATTTAGGTAGCGTTTTGAACTATAACAAATATTGCTGAAAAAGCACAAGAGATATTGGCAGCCAAATTAATTTGTAGTGATTTCCTTGGGACTAAGTTTTTACTCTTAAAAAAAAAAAAAATTTGTAATTCTAGTGCATGCGTGGCTTAGGGATTTTAGTCTTCTAATCTTGACATGGATGTCGGGTTGGGGTTGGAAATTTCCAACTATTGGAATGGTGCATGCATGGCGTGGCTTTGCTATCATTATGCATTTAGTTCATAGTATGCTCCTAAAACACTTAGTAAAGACCTCGGTCTCTTGCATTTTGAGCCGTCGATGCATTCCATCGTGATGCTACTTTTTACCTTGCTTCTTCTGAATTACAAACTATTTCATTTTCGTGTTTCACGTAAGCTTATAAGATTTTGGCTAATTTTGATGAAGGGAGGTGTTTTCCTTCTCCTCTTTTGCTTTTTTTCTTTCTTGACTAGGATGCAATCTTCGAACGGTGGTTTGTAGGTCTTGAAGTGTCAACTATACCAAATGCTTACAATTTGCTTCTCTTATGTTTGTCCACATTTATGATACATTCAATGGAATTTGTGCTCACAAAGATAGAATTTGATGACCTTAATACGATTAATAGAAATGTATTCATAATAGTTTACAAACACATTGCAAAAGTTTTCACCAAAAAACAAAAACACATCACAAAAGTCGGAAATAAAAAGTCATGGAATCTCTTGCATATTGTGATCCCTTGCCATCATATTTGCAATATTATTCCTGATCATGTTTATCTCAGCCGCCTCATCACCTGGTGTATCATCTACAACCTCATCTTGTGTAGGTCCAAATGGATACTCCGGATCTCCATATAGGGCAAAGTTCATGTCCATCTTGTCTTGGTCGCGAATATAATTATGGAGAGTACAACATGCGATTACAATATATGCTTGCTTTCGAATTGAAAATGGAGGCATGTGTCTCAAAATGGAGAAACGGTTTTTTAATGCCCCAAATGACCTCTCGATAACATTTCTCAATGAAGAATGCTTATAGTTGAACAATTCTTTTGCTGTTCTGGGTCGTCTAGTTCTACCCCTATAATCATTCAAATGATACCGTTCACCTTTAAATGGAGTCAAAAATCCTGGAAGTGCAGCATAACCAGAATCTACTACATAGTATTTTCCTACAAGAATATATACATAAATTTGTTATGATATGCAATAGCTATACAATCATAAAGAAAATCACTTGATATAGACAAAGCAAATACCTGGTGGTGGTCGAGGAAATTGCAATTGAGGAGTCTCAAGTGCTGCCGAGAGAACCCGACAATCATTGGCAGATCCTTCCCACCCAACATATACGAAAGTAAATTTCATGTCGAACGAACAAGCACACAGCACATTTTGAGTGGTCGTCCCTTTCCTGCCTCTAAATGGGATTTGTTTCGCTAGAGGGACGGATGCATTAACGTGGGTGCCATCAATAGCACCAATGCAGCCCTGTGATTTTATGAAAGTATAGCGTTAGACAATATTATCAGCTATATATATTTTAATAATGTAAAATTGATATAAAAATTATACCTTAAAGTAACGTCCGTGGTTAGGATCGATAAGAATCTCTTTCGGAATAATATCAAAAGAAGGCGGCTGATCATCTCTTTTGATAATTCGAGAAGTGCTTTTAATACTAGAGTAAAAAACTTACTGATTGTTTGTCCCGAACGTTGAAATCTTTCACACAAATCTCTATTGGAGCTTTTGTGACCAACCATAAATAAGAAAATCCCAACCTGTTCATCTACCCTTACATATCGAGTATCTTTCAGACGGCCTCTTGCCTTCATTAGATCACATAGGTTGAGAAAAACATGTCTCTCTAACCTGAATGCTTCATAGATCCTATCTGAATGTCCATAAACAATTTCCCTTACCCATTCGGCTCCTGATAATTTACTGTCCCTAATAGGCTCTTTTGTATGCAAAGACATGTCCGAAATAACAAAAGTTAACCATGCTATAATTATGTCAATATCAGTCTCATCCAAATACCATTCAACCGCTGCTACCTCTCCATTAGACACACTATTTGATTCATCTTCCATAATACCTATACCCACACAAATACAATAAAATCAATATAGATATATGTACAAAAAAAGAAAAAAAAAAAAGAAACCAATAACGTAAATAATAGAGTGAAAGCAAATCAAATATAAAAATTCAACACAATCCATCATATCCAAACCACAACACAAATGCAAAAGTCTCAACATCAATATCTTGAACAACAAAATAACAACCAACAACATAAAAAACATAGTCTAATAAAACTCCATGCAATCCACGATACATTCCCTAACATCCACTAAAGACATCGGAGAAGTCCATATCTCATATCACTTGGGGTTTTGATAAAAGCCTCCCTCCACGTGGCATTAACGCAAGCTCGTTCCACAGCTTTGTTGTAAAGATCCGGCTCCAACGAAGGCATGGCAAGTAGGATATCAATCACAATAGATATAGAGAATGGGTCCATAGGTGGTGATGTGACTTGTGAGTTGACAGAACCACTCACAGATTGACTAGCCCTAGTTTTGATCATCTCCTGTAAGGCTTT
The DNA here is from genome assembly GCA_014182515.1 of Eucalyptus microcorys. Lineage (NCBI taxonomy): Eukaryota > Viridiplantae > Streptophyta > Magnoliopsida > Myrtales > Myrtaceae > Eucalyptus > Eucalyptus microcorys. Next base: position 43,419,095 of record CM024569.1, on the reverse strand, counting down.
GCAGGTGCTAGCAATACCAAATGATTAACTCCTCCTTCTCCTCTTACTATTTGGAGTTTTATCCATCCTATGTTTGTCATGAATTGGAGTAGGAGTTGCGTCAGACATAAAAACTTCCTCATCAATATGGTGATCATTAAAGTTCTTTGGTCCATCGTCCGCATCATCACCACCGGTGCCAAGTTCATCCGACATCACCAAATCTTCAGCATTTCCTACTGCATACTCCCCAGTAGCATATGTATCACCAAATACAGTACATAAGTCGGGATATTGAGGAAACCCATCCTTCTTGAATTTTGCCCACTCAATATTATCCTGCAATTTTCACAATGACGACATATATCAGCAATACAATTAAACATCTTGCCATGTGCATCTATAGTGATCTCAAAATGATCAAAATGATCAAAGGTTAAATCATACCTTGACGTGAGATTCCCATATACTTGGATCATCAACAACAACTGTTTTGTTCACATTATCCCAGCCAAATCCGGATTGTGAAAGCAGCTTCTTGAAACTAGCATATTGCTTTTTCAATTTGTTCACCTTGTTCTTCAACTGTACTTGAGTATATTGAAGTTCTGCTCATTTATTGAATTTTGTCCGTATGTTATTCCAGCCTGCTTTGTTGAAAGTACAAGAGGTGCGATTTCCCTTTTTGACCTCTTCAACCAACAAACTGACGTACAAGTTGGTTAGAGGCTCAGTCCACTTTGCGATGAATGCCTCTTTTTGGGATGCCATGTAACCTTCACTAGTTGAGCATCATATGAGTTCAAGACAATTAAAAAGAGAGTGCAACATGCTGCTTCCTTCTTTTCTCATCACCATTTTTTAGAGTAAAGAAAGACACAAGTACCAAATCCAGTTATAGGATGATATTATCTCTAAACCTTGGATATACAGCCATATACAACCCAGTTAAAGAAAGACACACGTACACGTGCACACATATACAGCCCCTGGATTGGCTAAAACAGAGCATTGACACACACATACACAACCCCTGGATTGGCTAAAACAGATCATTTATCACAGCCAATCGCTAAAACAGAGTATCAACAACTTCAACTACTCACGCACACGCACACGTGCACACATATACAACCCCTGGATTGGCTAAAACCTTGATGCATCAGATGAGTAACTGAACTTCCAACCATGCCACCAAGACAGACTTTGGCGTGAACTAATGCAAATCTCCAATTGAAGTCCCAAGGGGAAAAGGGGGAGAGGGGGAGAGAGAGTTTGCCATGAACTAATGCAGATCTCGAGAGACAGACTTTGGCGTGAACTAATGCAGATTTATCCTAGGCAATGTGTTCCTATTCACAAGAATATAAGTTAGAATTGGTCAAATGATCTGTTCAATTACAAGAATAGCGAAAATGTTTCTGATTTGAAAAAGATGTCAATCAATCAAGCATAGAACTTTAGCAATTGTTTGGATGTGAGTCAAGATCAGAGAACAAACTACAAGAACTCTACCAAAGATGGCGAGTACTAACTGTTAATGGGTCAAATAAAGACACCATCAAACATGTAAGCTTTGCTGTTGTTACTCTCTCATGAAAGATTGTCTCTCTCTCTGGTAGCTTTTAAACATGTAAGCATTTGTCAGCTTTTACTCATAGGCACCATTTACCATTCACATGTTGGGCTGCGAAGAGCCTCGCCACTTCCGTCCGGTTTCTTTCGAGTCACAAGAGTCGAAGCAATCAACTCATAACTCAGCAATCACTACGAAAATGAAGAAACACGACATAACACAACACCAAGCACACTGATACACCCATCTCAAATGCAAGCACTTTGTGGCATTGTAACTCGCATTTCAAGAAAGAAGTGATTAGCGCACCCTACAGCAAATCAGATTTTTCTCACCAGTAGACCAAAAACAGAATCACGGGCACATCATGTTTTGAAAGAATTTTCAGCTGCAAGAATCGCAACATCCTCTATATATTCAATCAAGCTTCACAATTTGTAAAATATCCAGATTTCAAGCATAAGGATACTGGCGATGCAATGCGAGACGAGCCCAAACCAAGAACAACCCGCGAGACGAAATAAATCGTTGATTGAAGAAAGTAGTCAAAGCGTAGAGAGGGAGTTTCGCACCTTTGGAGCGGGAGATCCGGTCGGAGCAGACTTTGAGGTTGCGGCGAGACTTGGCGAGGAGCTTGTTGAGCTCGATGCGAGACTTCGGCCGGGCGTGAGATCGGAGGAGGAGGAGGAGGAGGAGGTTGTTCCGTCGACGGGCTGGGAAGAGGAGGCGACGGCTTTGCGGGCTACGGAACGGGAGATCCGGTCGGAGCCGATTTTGAGGTTGCAGCGAGACTTGGCGAGGAGCTTGTTGAGCTCGATGCAGGACTTCTGGGCGGGCGTGAGATCGGAGGAGGAGGAGGAGGTTGTTCCGTCGCCGCCGTCTGAGGCGGCGGAGAGGGACTTTGCGACGGGCTGGGAAGAGGAGGCGACGGCACTGCAGGCTACGGAACGGAAGCCGCGGCGGAGAGGGACTTCGCGACGGGCTGGGAAGAGGAGGCGACGGCACTGCAGGCTACGGAACGGAGGCCACGAGACCAGGGACGACAGGACCGGCGGCGAACGGACTGGCGACGACGGGACCGGCGGCGACAGGAGGTGCTGAGATCGGAGAGAGGCAAGTGAAGGAAGGGAGAGGTGAGCTGAGAAGGGGCGTGAGTCGAAAAGGGAAAAGAGAAATTAGGGTTAAAGAGTCGTTTCTGATTTTAATTCCGGGAAGAGAAGCAATTTTTTTTTTGTTTCTCATTTCTCCTCCAAAACCATTTCTGAGCTAAGTTTTTATTCCGGGGAATAGAAAAACAACTTGGCGTTACCAAACAGGTTTCTGTTCTTTTTTTGTTCAGGGGAACAAAAGAACAGAAATTTTGAGGAAAAGAAACGTTCTCATGCAGCCCCTTATTGCGTTACATTTATTTGTTGTTAACATTTCCAATATAATGAATATATGCAGTTTTATATTTATTGCCTTTGACCACGGCCTGGAACTAGGAGGAAGAGAAGATCAAGAAGATGTATGTCACTTTCCCAGACATACTACCAAGGCGTGAGGAGTCCATAACACTAGGAAAAGGTGGATATTCTTATTCCTCCACTCAGGACATAACACCCCCATCCTCTCCATGAGCAGGGCAAGAAGAATCTATTCATGGGTATTGGTGAATGAGGCCAAATTACTATTAAGGGCTTTTGCCTTTTTTTATTAATTTTGCTTTTAGGTTAAAAATTACACCCTTATATCAATGATAGTTAGACGCTAGTCGACAAGGTGTTGAAAAAGAAAATAGAGAGGAAAGAAAAAGATAAAAGAAAAAAGTGATTTGGCCTTGATCTTAAAAGAAAATCATTGTTGTATTCCAACTTTTTTCGAAATCTAATAAATTTGCAAAGTGCCTCTACATGGAGACATAACTCAAGTTTGGGTGAATTTCAATAATAAATTTTCTAATATGTTATTCTAATTTTGTTATTCTATTATTATATTCTATCTGGGCGGATTGTTTGCTCGCATTATTTTTCTGGAATCGACGTGCGATTTCTTAATAACCAATATCAGAGTCTAGGTTGGCTAATCAAGAACATCAAGGTTTTTTTAATGACATTCGATTTAAAGCAAACCGTATGGTAGAAAATAAAATCAGAATCAACAAGTTCGATAGGTAGGATTTCGGATGGTGGACACTCCAAATCGAGGACTATTTTTATCAAAAAGATCTCTATGCACCACTTGAGGGTTGGAAACCCAAGATCGACAAAGTGAATTCAATAGCAGAATCTAGATAAAAAATTATTGATCAAAAGGCATAAGGTGCCATTCATTTGAGGCTAACAAAAAAAAAATAGGGTACCATATCGTGAAAGCAAAAACTGCAAAAGAAGTCATGAATATTCCATCTAATATTTATGAGAAGTCGTCCACATCAAATTAGGTATTTTTGTTGAAGAAATTAGTTAATATGAAGTTATTTGATAGAAGTTCTGTGACTTAACATATTAATAGTTTCACACAGGTCACAAGTCAGTTGGAATTCACATGCATAAATCTAGATATAAAACTTCAAGCTTGATTATTTTTATGTTCTCTACCGAAAAGCTACAAAACCATAATGCAAGGAATTTCGAACACCATGAAGAATGATCTGACTTTGGATGATGTTGTGAGTAGTATCATGGATGAAGAGATGTGAAGGAAAGTCTCAAGTGGAGATAATTTTCCACATTTACATCTTCAACAATACTAGCAATGGAGAATTGTGGGAAAAGTAAAAGTAGAGGAAAAATCAGTGGGCATGATAGGTCACAATCAAGGGGAAAGAGACAAGTTGCAAAAAATGAATGTTAGTTTTGTCACCAGACTGGACATCAAAGGTTTCAATGTGAAGCCTAAAAAATGAAGTAGTGGGATGAGAATCAAGGAACTAATGTGCTTAGTGATGAACCTTTACTAAAGAACTTATTTTTGTCTGCTGGACTTGACTATAGACAAGTGGTTTATTGATTCAAGTACTTCTTTCAATTACACATCGCGAAGAGACATATTAATTGATTATGCCAATAGAGATTTTGAGCAAGTGGTTGTAGGAAACAGCCACATGTGTCTGATTGTTGAAAAAGGAATTGTGATTGTGAATATCTCAAGTGGAGGACGTCTAGTTTTGTATGAAACTAGACATATTCTAGAATTGAAGAAAAATCTGATCTCAACTAGTAAACTTAACTAAGAAGGTTTGGTAACAACCTTTGGATGTAGAGAGTGGAAGATAACATTAGGGGAGTAAGAGTAACAATAAAGAAAAAACATATGGGTACACTTATCTTCTCCAATGAGACAATATTAATGATATGGTTGCAATTACAGTAGCTACAGGTAATCTATCTACTAGTTGGCATTATCATTTGGGACATCTTGGTAAAAAGAGTGTAAAGCAATTACATTCAAGGAAATTACTTCCAAATTTGCAGAATGTTGAGTTGTATTTATAGAAAAGAAAAGGCAGTCAGTTATTAATTAGATGGGCAACAAAATAAATGCCAGAAACTAGAGTGGGTTCATACTGATGTGTGGGGATTAGCTTAGGAACTCTCTTATGGTGATAAGAGATATTTTGTCACCTTTATTGATAATGCAACAATGAAGATCTGGGTCATACTCTCAAAGAAAAATCAGAAATATTCAAGATGTTCAAAATATGGAAGACCACGGTAGAAAAAGAGATATGTTATCGGTTTAAAGCTTTGAAGTCAATAATGGTAATGAATATATGAATAAGGAATTTGTAGAATAATTCAGCCAGGAAGGCACATATGGTTAAAGATTGTTTCTAGAACTCCACAAGAGAACAATGTAGCTGAGAAGATGAACAAGATTATTCTGAAACGTGTGAGATGCATGAGACTACATGCGAGTTTCTCGCTTCATTTATAGGCTACCACATTTGATGTAATTGTTTTATCTAATCAATAGGAGTCCATCTAATGTGTTGGGTGAAGAAATTTCACAAGAGCAACGGTTAGTTAAAAAGGTTATTTATTTATATTTAAAAGTTTTTTGTTGTATTGCATATGCTTAATTGACAAGGAGGATAGGAAGAAGTTTGATACCAACTCTCAAAATTGCGTCTTTATCAAATATGGTGGTGATGAGTATGGCTCTAGACTTTCGAATCATGAGAATCACAAAGTCATCCGTAATCAAAATGTGGTATTGCATGAAAAAAAATATGTACAAGGATCATCAAACAAAGCATGATAATGCACTAGAATCAAAATATGCTACGCTCAACACAATCCTCGTGAAGATGGTTCAAGCAAATCAAAGTGCACCCGAAGAAGAAGTTCAAGATGAGCCTATTATTAGTGAGGATGTAGTTCAAGAGGAACACAATGATTTGGAGCAGACTAACAACCCTAAAGTATCTATCTTGAGGAGATCTACAAGTGTGAGAAAGTCAAATGTAATTTTTCATCCATTAGCAAATACAGTTCTGAGCCATGTCTACATGCGGAGACGTAACTCAGATTTGGGTGAATTTTGATAGTAAATTTTCTAGTGTATTATTTTGATTCTATTATTTTATTATTATATTCTACTTGAGTCGATTGTTTGCTCACGTTATTTTTTTGAAATCAACATGCGATTTCTTAACAATGGGTACTCAAGTAATCCATAAGTTCAGCCAAAAAAAAAAAGTAATCCATAAGCTCTTTGACTATATCCACGATTTGAGTTGGTTGTGTGGAGAGAGAGGTCTTGATGCTTCTTGAAAATAGATTGCTTATTTTAACTCTCCTTCATCCATTTTTGCGATACGCCGAGAATACTTCTCGACATCTCGACCTTGGTTGAACATTCCTTTTATAGTTTGTCCCATGAATTTTTCACGGTCTTCGCTCAAAGACCCCTCGCATCCTTTTATTGCTGCTTTGTCAAAACACTTGCACATTCTTTCGAAGCTGTATATCTTTTTTCAATGATTATCCATCATCAAAATGCTCCAGTAGTCATAGTTGTTCCCATCGAAAGTAGAGACAGGTAGTATTTGTGACGCGAGGTTGACCAACATGGTACAACAAGTGATCTCAAGTGCTTTGACGTGAGCTCTTCTCTCATTACAAATTCTAACTCCTTTCCAAGTATTTTTAGCCACTGATCTTACCTACTTCATGCAAGAGACAATACTAGAATTTTATGGGCAGCTCTAGAAGGCAAACGATATGGATCACTCTTTTAACAGAGAAGAATAACCAGCAAACAAATGCTTCATGAGCAGCACAAAAGAAGCCATTAACTTAGAATTGCCTGTTTTGGTGTTGTCTTTTACTAAGTCTTCTGAGTGTCATGTTCTGAACTCAGTTATAAGGAGCGAACGAGAGCAGAAGGCCAAGCAAGCTTCATCAACACACTAAACAGAAGTCTAGCAAGCTGACAATTTCTCGTCTCTTGGGGGCGTGTTCGCATACTTCCACGAGCAGCGAACAAGTGCTCGGTGATCCGGTCTCCAGGAACGTCATCAATTGGAACGGCATCGGAGATCTCTCTCACGTCTTCCTCTGTAAGCTTCACTCCCAGGGAACCAATGTTATCATCCAGATTCTTTATCGTGCATATCTGATCGAGAACAATGATGTCACCAGGGAGCCTAAATCTAGCATTGCATTTTTATGAGGGCCGAGATGTTGTGACCTCAGGCTGGTGTTGCCGTCAATGTCACACCCGAGGTTGTGAAAGCTTGGCTGCCTCACCTGTGGTCGCGGTGGCCGGACCCCTAGGCTAAGTCTCCTGATCCTCAGCTCTCATGTGAACATCTAGTCTCTTCTTTTATATATACTTTCAAGATTGGATATGAAAATTTGTGAAAAAGTGTTTACCAAACACTATTTCCATATCATAAAAGCCCTTTCGTATGAAGTGCTTAGCATTTATACAAAGGCTTTTCCTAAATGCTCTTCCAAACACAACCATAATCTCTCCTTATCTATTAACTTATTTCTTTGGATTGGAGTTTCTACCATTATATCAAAGTAGATGCCAAATTATTACACGTGGATAGCTCCGCACCTATTAGCTTATCATTTTGGGTTGGGCTTTCTAATAGAGACCTACCTAGCCATAATTTATGCGGGCTTGAATGGGCAAGCCGAACTCTGACTTGATCACAATTTCTTTGAAGTCCAAGGATTTGGAAAAACAGCACCCTTAAATGTCCATTACCGGCTTACTCAGCATCTATTAATATATTTGTACTTGTAGGTGGATAGATAATGCAAAAGCTGGCCATTACTTGATTGAGTTTTGAGGGTCACTTTGATATGAAATGCAATCTAAATGACCAACGCCAACTTGGACACATGGATCCAATTATTGAGTGCGCCCTTGACTTGGCAACATGTGATTTGTTCATCTTACATAATGAGACATGATGGAAAAGAGCCAACCTAGCGCATATTAATGCGGATTATGGCTTAATCATATTCCCCATGGATACGCAGTGGACCTAGGGAACATGACTCAAATAAAGAAGACACCTTTTGTAAAAGCATGTAACATACATTTGAGTTTTCTATTCACCTTTGGAAAAAGAAAAGAACACTTTTTCCGAGGACAATACCAACACAATTTCAAAATTTAATTTCTATAAGTAGGTCAAGAGAAAATTACATAGAACGCAAATATCTCGTGAAAAGGATTTGTTTTCCCCAAATTTCCACTTATTTGTTCCACTCGGTTATCTCTTTACTAACTATTGACATAATAGCGATTACTTGTGGGCAAAAAGTATCACAATTAGGAAAATAACTTGGTCCATAACACAAAAGAGTTAATGCTGTTTTTATATTAATATCACTTAATTTAGAGAATCATTCGTCCTATAAGCTATCGAGAAGTTGTAAAGCAGGCATACTCATTAGCAAGGATGGTCTATAATAGTAGTTGGTGGATGGAATAATCAATTAGGTTGGGGGGAGAGAATTTTTTAGGTTCGATCTCTCCCGATAGACAAATGTCAAAAACGTTATTCCCTGCTGGATAACCAGTTGTCTCTCTATAGATTTACACTTGAGATGATTGTCGAAGCTCCAATATTCCCTATCTAGAAGAATAAAACAAAGAGTCGCTAGCTACCTTTAGCTTGGCTTTTGCTTGAGAATCGATGGACTTAAGGGCCTTAAACTTGTTTGGCATTCGAGCGACGAATATTAGTGGCCGAAAGGGAGCTTCGTTTTGGCCTTCGCTTGATGAAGACACTATGCCACTCATGGCATACGGTTCAAAATTATGGCATGAATCTAATCACCTACTCGAACCGTCAGGCCAACAACACTTTGCCACATGAGGAATGCACGTTGGAAAGCAAGAAAAGTGGCCAAAAATAGTCAAGGCGTGTGGAATAATCTAAGGCCAATTTGGGGGAATAAGCATTTGCGTTTCCCCAATCGGATTGGTCGCTCGGTCAGTTCACAGCCAAAATAACATAAGAAATCAACATGTAACTATCAACTGAACTGCATCATTTTGTTCCAAGTGCTATGCATCAACTTGTTCTTTGGGGCCCCCTCCTTTTTTGCGAGCTAAAGCTCCATAAAAACCACTCTAATCCACTGGGTTTTGGCCTTGAAAAGGAGATTTATTGCTTTAACTGAATGATTGGAAACCAATCAAACCCTTTGATAAGCTTACTTTTCACCTAACAAATTGAAGATTGAAGGTATGGGAATAAAGAAATGTTCAGTGAAGTGCACGCTTCGGCCCCTGTGGATGATGGCTTTTCTTGAAGGATTTGCCATTCAGGAAGCGGGGAGCTAGGGTTTTGATTACAGCGGTGGGAAAGTGAAGACTCGTGAATGGTCCACATGGTTTCTTGCACCGTCCTGGTCGACCAAGAAAATGAACCCTTAATGCTCAAGGGGCCCTAAAGCTCTCCATAATCATATACATATATATCGAAAAGTAAACTGACTTAAAATTTTGATTTAATAAAATGCAATGTGACATGTCATTGTTGAGTGATTGAAAATAATTTACTTAGAGTGCATTTGTTTCGATGAAAATTTCATGATAAAAGAAAATATTTTTCGTATAAATCATTTTCAAGAAATAAATGATTAGTTCTTTATTTTTCCAGACAAACGGATCTTAAATTTCATTGAAATTTCAATAATGGTCTCTTATGTCGACTCTTTTCATCTCTGGTAGTAGATGTACTCATTGATCGAGAGAGAAAGGGAGAGACTTTTGCTTTCTTTTTGGCATCTTCTTTTATGTGAACCTTGTACATTACCTCCTACGAAATGCACGCAAATGGTCCCCCGAATGCTCTGTTTTTTGCTCTTTCTGGACAACGCAGTGGAGAGAGAGAGAGAGAGAGAGAGAGAGAGGTGAAGGCGGTCGCCATCAAGATCAAAGGCAAAGTTTAAAAACCACATAAAGGGCCTCAAATCGGCAGCTTAGAAACTCGCAACAAAAACCATGTCTGCATGTGGTGGCGTGGGCGTGACAATATTCAATTTGTCTCCTTTTGGACCACAACAACAATTGCTTCGCTTTCCTTGCTCTTTCTCTCTCTTTTCTTTTCCCATATCCCAAGGCTCTCGTTGTCCCCTCTCAAAACTTAATTAATTTCTTGTCACCGGTTTGCCATGTCCAGATGCTACCTGCTCTTCTAATCACATTAGTAAGGACCACGGTATTTGGTGGGACTTTCTTGTAGAGAATAGGGCCATCAAAAAAAGGTGTTCCGACTTTTGTAAGGTGTTCGACATATATCTTCTGAAAATTTGTCCGGTATTGATTCGAAATACTATGATTTCGCAAAAATAAGTGTTGATAATGCAACTTAAAAATACAGTGAAATCATATTTATGTTACACAGACAATTAATGAATTATATCAAATCGTAAATATATCGTTGTCTAATTAGTTTTTATCATTAAGACAAACATTACATTTCCTAATTTTCATGGACTTCGTCTATTTCGTCCTAATTATTCAAGAAAATACAAAAACAAGATGGCCATTGTATCTGTCATCACATGGGACAAAAGTGAGAAGAGAGAGAGAGAGGGAGTCGTGGAACTAGTAAAAGTAGATCTGAAGTAGGAATCTCTCTCTCTCTCTCTCTCTCTCTCTCTCTCTCTCTCTCTTTCTCTCTCTATTTATAGCTCTCAGACAACCCTCGCTTCTCTAAGAACAGCCTTCTCATGGGGTACCCAAGTTTGAGAAAAACAAACTCCCCAAGAAAACAAGGAGAGAAAAATACATAGAGAGATCCAATTACCAGAAAACACAAGTTCTTGAGACAGAGGGTTTTGCTTTCAGTTCATCTCTTCATCATCATCATCATCATGCATCCAATTCCCAAAAAACACAACTTCTTGAAGCAGAGGGTTTTGCTTTCAGTTCATCTCTTTATCATCATCATCATGCACCACTAATAGCTGAAGCTGCCAGCATGATCTGAGCCTTCAATAGAAGAAGCTGTCAGATCATCTGGCAGTTTCAACTGTTGCTGTGAAGCATGAGAAATCCCAAAACCAAAACCAGAAACCCTACTTCTTCTCTGATCTTCGCGTTGATCTTGCCGTTCACAATTTCAAGGACCCCTCTTGAGATAAGGTCTTGTACTTCCCCTTATGTTTTATTTCGTATATCTTAATCTCAACTACATACCATTATCATTCCCAAAAATCCACTCCTTTCCTTTTCTCGCCTTTTCTTTTGTAGTTTACTGTGTTTTATTGTTTCTCACTTACCGTGGGAACAAATTATGCACAAAATGCACGTTTTGCAGGTTCGGCTAATCAACATCGGCTTGTTTAAAAAAGGTTTCAGATTCATCTTGAATGCAGTGGTCTTTTGCAGAGGCACGACAAGAAAGTTTCTTCCTTACTGACTAGAAAAGCGGCAATACATGTCCAACCGGCTCTGTATAAGCCTAAGTCACTCAATCGCACAGCCATAGAAAAATGATATGATCAAATCCATTAGTTCACGCATATATACGTGAAGATCATGATATAGCATGGTTTCTTCTCAGGGTTTTATTTTACAAGTTTTGTAGATTGTTCCAGGGATTGGTGAAGCTAGATTTGAGGTGATTCCTTCACAAGGCATATGGCTGATGTTCATGGAGTTGTGAATTTTTCGAACCATTTTATGGGTTCTGCTTTTTCCTGAGAAGTGTTTACACAAGGTTGGAATTATCTTGTTGAAGTGGTAGATCTACTGCGATTATTACAAAATTCATTCTGGTTGAGATATTAAATCAGCGGGAAATGACCTAATCACCATCTTCTATTTCTTCTTTGTTGGAGAATTCATAATCGTTTTATCTTTTTTGTAATAGTCACAGGGATGGATCCGAATGCCGGAGTCGTCCTATCCTTGTAATGCCTCCAATATAGACTTGTTGTATATTCACTGATGCCTCAATTAATTTAACTTGGACCACCTCTCTCTCTCTCTCTCATACACATGACAAGATTTAAGAAACTTGAACAAGTCAGCTATCACGAGGAACAGCAAATTGTTTTCATAACCAGAACAAAGAATAGGAAGGTGAAAGAAAACAAAATCCGTCTGATCTGTTTGGAATGCATACATTTATAGATCTGGTACAACGTGACTGATCTACAGATCTATATGTTTACTTGATATCATCACAACTTGATGTAAGGAATGACCGGTGGTGGTGTAGCAGTGCATGTTTCTTGGTATACTAATGGAATGGATTGCTAATTAGGCTGAGTATACGACCTCTCCACCATCCTAATTCTGAACATTACACAGTAGATATGAGATCTTTATGGTAATGCAATTGGAAGTTGGTTTGTCCTTCCTCATCTCTATGGGCTAGAAAAAAACTTGATGAGGGTGAAGTTTCCTTTGAAAAGGGAAAGAAAGTTCATTGTTTCAGTTAAATCACCTAATTAGTCACAGCATCGATTGTAAAGCTTTCATCAAACAAGAATTTGGTGGGTGTCCCTGATGCCCGACTTTCTCATCCGTGCAAGCCTGTCAATGTCTGCATGCGAGTGGTCATTTATCCAAAAGGAATATAAGAAGGTAACAATATTTCCACCAAATGAACTAGCCAAAAAATATTAAAGAAAACTACAAGATCCATTAGTTACACTTTGCATTCTCTAATTTCAAAACTACTAATATAGACGGTGATGGAAGTGAATGGTTGTGTACCTTAGGCTTAGATCAGTCCTTGTTCTTATCATGCTCAATACGTTATTATAAGCAAAGGCGAAAAAGAAATAAGGGAAAGGACAAAGGAGATATTTTCCAAGGTCAAATGGATGATATTCAAGCGCATTAGACATCTTATGTTGCTTGACATGTTCATTTTGCTGTCACACTGTATTGGTACCATACAATCCCTAAGTTTAAGTAGCAACGAAATGATTTACTTTATGCGTCATGAAGTTCGAAAATTAAAACGTTTGACCATAAGAGAACTATCATTTTCACCAAAGACTTCCATGTATTTTCTTAATTTTTTCTTAAATCTCACTATGGGTTTAGCGCCGCTTATTCTGGCAAGGTTAATAATGTTGAGAGGTCATATTAACTAATAAATGCTGTTCATAGATCGATAGGCCCCTTCAACACTTCATAAGTTTCACAATATAACTTTAATAGGATGATCATGAACGAAACAAAAAGAATATATAGCAGTGCATCTTGCCAAAACATCAACTAACTAGCTTTAGAAAATCGACCTATGCATTCAGATTTTTGTTATCTAAATTTCGTATAACAAGAGGCATCATATTCTAAAACTTATGAATTGTTTGTGCTTTAAGTTTTATTTGCAGCACTCGAAAAAGAAGTTGCAGTAGACTCGCTTTGTAATATCTTTATAGATAGATTGTTCTCAATAATGTGTGAATGCTCTGTCGAACTGTTTGAACGGTGTGCGCTTCTGTTTGTGTTGGTGGGTTGGTCTGTGAGATTGATGCTTTGGGGTTGGAATTACTGCAAAAGGGAAGACCACTTGAGCACCAGATTGAAACTGAAGCTTGGATTGACTCTTCTGCATGGGGGTTGGGGTTTTGCCTCACATCCTTTTGTCCGGAACCTTGGATTGGACTCGGACTCCGCGTAGCTCTCTTCTTTTTTGTCTCCTTTTCACATGATGATTAATGATATCGATCTGTTCCTAACCACCCTCTCCCACACTCTCACGAGCCCTTTTTTTCTGTTTTTGTCTTCATTGTATTGCCAAAAAGGAACACATTTCGGTAGGTGACTGTTTCACAGGTTTGTTACATGCATTTATGGCACTTTGCCCTGATAAAACACCAAAAGTTGCTTCTTTTTTTAATGTGGAATACAGCGGCATGGCTGTGAGTCATGTGAAAACGTACAAGAAATCTCAATGCTTTAAGTAAGGAACTTTGTTTTAATCTTGAAGTGGCCTTGTTTTGTTGTGGAAGCAATCCTCTTCTTCTAGACATATCAACAGTAAATAAATTGAGTCTCTATATCTTTCTTCCTCATATATTTCATAAGGATCCTGCACCTTCATATTCCCCACAGCAAATAGCCTGTTATAAGTAGATTTAGCCTTTAGCTTGATGCCGATTTCTGCATTGAAAGAAAGATTTGGTTGTCGAGGTCTCCTATTGTCTTAGTAGTTGGATCACACTACTATAGATCCCGCCTACTGAAACTATTGAAATCACGGACGTGGGTTTCTCTCTCCTTTAGTTTGTCAATCGATGTGAGCCGTCCAACAATAGATCTTGGATTCAATACATATATGAAGCTAGTTTTCAAGAAACTGCTCGAGTGTTGGATCTTGAAACTATTAGATCCCATTAAGGGGGTTCGTCCCAATTGAACATATGGCAAACGATTCTCCACTAATGGCAATAATATCCCACTCTGAGACGAACATATTGAAAGTAAGATGCTGCCTGAGGTCAAAAAGACGAAAAATTTCAAACAAAAAAGGTATGAAGAGACGTTTTATTAACATGACAATCGAGCAAATTGGGCCAACCATGATGAAAGAAAGATTTTCCAAAGTTCTCGGATTATGATAGAGAAAAGTATAAATAAAAATGTTTTAAACCTATTATATTGGTACTAATCGAATTATAAAGTTTTTTAATTGCGCCAATTTAATCCTAAATTCTTATTGATACAAATTCAATTCATCTTGCCAATTTATGCCGGAAATCGCTAATATGGACAATAATAATATTTCAACAATTTTTTTTTTTTGGTCAGTGGACGGTTGCCGGCCATAGGCAAGTGTGAGCGCCAACAAGGCCCCCCTCACCAAATTTGGTGAGGTTGACCCTCTCCTAGGCTAGGGCGGCCTTGCCAAGCCTCGTCAGCACTAGCTATGCCACGTAGGATGTTTAGCGTCTGCATTAGCAATTCCCACCCAAATTGATTTAATGAATTGAATTAGTACAAATGTGCAAAGATTTATATCTAAATTAGTCAAATCAAAAAATTAAGACTAAATTGATACCAACGTAATAAATTTATGACTTTTTTGTATTCTTTCCGTTTACAATGTTGTATCCACCTTGATCAATTACCACGAGAGAAGTAAAGCAATTCTTGCAAAGATAAAAAGGATAAAAGAACTTCATAATCTCGACACGTGATGATTGATTTGAATAAATAAAGAGTTTGTGCTTGATCACCTAAAGATTCGTCCTTTAGAATATTCTAACTTACTCAACAAAAATAGTGAGACAAACTCCAAAGTCCAGGCTTTCAACGTGAGTTCATTGGAGGGTCCAAGTCTTTAAAGGCCAGCCTCTTTTCACCGCCAGAATCCCTCGAAAAGATATGGGAAGCCAAACTTTCCTTCGTCAAGAGTTTAATTTCTTAGAAATGATCCCCAATTTCTTGACCACCTACTTTGATTAGTTGTAACTCTTTGGCCATAAGGGATGAATTCGTGGGGTAATCATTGTGATGGAGAATATGACCATTGTGTCAACCTAATATTCCAGACAAACACGTAAAGTAACTCCTAGGAGAGAAATAATTTCAAAAGAAGCGAATAAGTATACTAAATTTCAAGACCTTCTTCGCCAAACTAATCAACTAAGCTTTTTCTTGAATGATCTTTCTTTGGCGGCACCTGCCTAAATAGTCCCACTCAAACCCTATGATTTTATACGAAGGAATTCAATATTTTCTCCATTGAAAGAATCTAAGTAGGGATTTTCAAGCAAGATACTTACTCAACACATTCAATAATCGGATCCTCTCTCAAGGGATCGATGGTGGCGAATTAAGCAACATTGATATCGTTATCAAATCTCACTTTCATCACGAGCTTTATTTCTCAATGGCTTAACAAACTACTTGTGTAAGTTCTCGGTCAAGTATCGGAGAGAAAAAGATTAACGTGTCAAGAACCCATGATGATCTCCGTCGCAATCCAACTTAGGAATTTGATTATCCCATTCTATTTTATTCCATTCCATTCCGTTCCGTTGTTCAGTTCCATTTCCATTTCGTTCTACACCATTTTCTCTTTTTCTGGGAATGCATGCCCTTGGGGATCGGGTTTGTGAACGTACCCGCCAGCCCAAACCGGTCAATTGTCCATCATTAGCACCAAGTCTTCAAGGGCCCAATCCCCAATGCGCAAAGCCCATATCAATCAATGGGCCAAAGGCCCAAAGCCCGTTCTCGTTTGGACAAACCCGTTTTCCTCGGCGAAGAAAATTTCGATGGAATCCGCCATTTTCCCAGCGCTTCAGCTCCGCGAGCAGAACAGGAAAAGGGCGGAGAGGACGAATTGGGTCCCCCTCGCCAACCCCAAAGCCAGATTCAAAGCACTTTCAACGCTGAAACGAGGAAGAAAGGCCGGCATCTCTCCCTCTCTCTCTCTCAGATGGTACGTACGGATTGCCGGTTGTCCGCGAATTTCGGACAAATTTTGATTTTTTCCCGTCTTCCGATGTTTATTCTTCTAGAGGACGAGTTGGGTTCGTCTTTTTCTTTTGTTTGTCACCCGATGTCAGTGTCTTAGAAGACGAGCTGGGCGCTCTCTCTCTCTCTCTCTCTCTCTCTCTCTCTCTGCTTGCTGGTTGGGGTCCGGGAGGCAAAGATGGAATAGAAGCTCAAATCAGTGAAGTCTGGTCTATTTAGTAAGGGAGCCCCACATTGACATCCATCGTTGAAAATTTTAAATTTTAGTTTTTACGGTTGATGGGAACATGTGTTGTCCTGGCTCTGTTCTTTAATATTCTCAGGTTTGTTTTTCTTGGTCTCTTTTTGGGTTGCCTTATTTGTTTATTCATGAAAGTACTACTGTTTGATTACTTTACATGTACTATGTTGCTGAGGAATTGTAGGAATGAATGAACTTTTAGAACTCCAGCAATCTGAGAAACCCTTTTTCTGGGAAAGTGAATTGAATGTATGCATTGAGAAGAAGCTAAAAAAGCATTTTTAAGGTAGTCTAAATGAGTTAAACCATACGAGAATTTGACTATTGTATTTCACATTGGAGATGCCTCATTGCCTCGCCCTTAATCATGTCTTGTGCTGGCCAAGACAGCAGGGTTGGAAGCTTGTTTTCCACTCGTCAACCAAACTCTTTTTTTTCTTTTCTTTTTTGTCTCTATCCTTTTTCAATAGTCCATTGCCTTTTTTTGGTTGTTGCGTTTGTGACATAAAAAGAATCAATTAGTATTGGTGATGGTTAGGTATGAAATCATTGGAATTTGATTTGCTTGTGTAAGCTTTTTTTGTGAGCCTTGTTTTTACTTTGTCAACATGGTCATATGAATCAAATATAATCTATGAGGGTTTTGCCCATGGAGTGAGATGAAGGATTGATCTCGAGATATGTGCAAACAAGTTGTGATGTTGATTAAAGACAGCTATTCGTGTTGATAGGTGAATTGGGTTGTCAACTTGGATCCTACTAGAAAAATTTCTCTTCTTCCTTCATCTGAAGAATCATTTTATATTGTTTTTTTTTTCCTTTTTCGGAGTGGTGCTCTTTTGCTGCTTCTAGGCAATCAGATTTATGCACTGGTAAGACAGCTATGGCCATCTTTTGATTTGGAGAGACAAACCTTAGAATATTAACCTCTAAAGATGTAACATTTTCATTGAAATCTTTATCCTATTTATGCAAAACAAGGACCATTGTGTAAAGATGTGCTTCATTGCTTCTATCAATGTTTTCCTGCAAGTTGTTTGCTAGAATCTTTGGTCATGCTCTTTTAGGACATGGGGAATTTAGTTGAAGATATTTAAAGAAGCTGTGAGGAAAAGATGACAGCATCTCTACTTTAGTTGAAAGCCAGGGATTTGAAGTTGTGCTCACTGTAAGAGACTTGATTCGTCCCTCGCCATTTGCATCAAATAAAATTAGTTCTGTTGTGTGGGACCATGTGCTTTTTGTTAATATAGTAAAGGAGAGATATGATGCGATAAAAGAACAGAAAGGGCCACCCTTGCATGAGCTTGAGGCATAAGTTTTTGGGGTTTTACTGCCCCCATTAAGAAGCTTGCTGAGAATTAGGAAATTTTTTCTTTAGTTTTCCTGTAGGATAACTTTTTGAATGCTAGTTCAGATATTAATGTTAAAGCAGGCCATATAGCACGATCACCTGATTAATAACCTCATCTGCAAGATGTTCCAAAATCAACAGTAGCATAGCAAGCAAGACCAAAGTACAAAGGTTGAAATAATGGATGGCAATAAACTGTTGATTTGATTCTGTAGACAAAGGTAATTTGACACATCATCTAGGAAGATACTTACCATGGATAAAATCTAGAAAAGGTACTTACAATGCATAAAATCTAGAATTTAAAAAAACAGTTTCCTAAACCCTAATTATTTTTATAATAAAAGAAAAGTTTCTTTTCTCGGAGTTTAACATTGTGCTCGGTTCAGGATGCTTCTTCTCAGCGGGAAAAGAACAACTTTTTGCCTGAGACTGGAATGCACTTAACAAGCCAACCAATCGGCCAAGACAAAGCTGCGAGTCCGATGCAAGCACCCCATTGTCCCCAGTCCAGCCTCTCAGTGTTGGCAAACCTCTTTAGAAACTCAACCATCACCACCTGAAGAATTATGGTCATGCCAATGATGCCCAAGAACAACTTGTTCTTATGGATCCCTTTGAATACATTTTTCTCCTCCAGCTTCCTGGCATTAAATTCGTTGAAGACCTGGCAGAGGACGAAGCAGTTGAAAATAATTGTGTCCCTCACTTTCTTGTCCACCCCAAAAATGGAACTCCCCTTGAATTGTAGGGTCAGGAGGACGATAACTTGGTACAAGGCCTGAGATACGAGATTCCTCCACATGACTCTGCTTATAAGCGGCTCAGTTCGTCCAACAGGTGGCTTTAGCATGAGATCATTTGTAGGTTGCTCTGTCGCCAACGCCAAAGCTCCCAGGGTGTCCATAATTAAGTTCACCCAAAGAAGCTGAACAGCTGTCAAAGGGACATTGCCAGAAGAGACCGCAGCAACGAAGTTGATGACGAGTGCAGCCACATTCACAGTGAGCTGAAATTGGATGAACTTTTGGATGTTGTTGTAGACGCACCGCCCCCACCTCAGCACAGTCACCACGGAGGCAAAATTATCATCCAGGATGACGATATCTGAGCTCTCCTTTGCCACCTCAGTGCCTTGGATTCCCATGGAGAGGCCGATATCCGCTTCCTTTAGGGCTGGCGCGTCATTCGTGCCATCACCAGTGACTGCCACCACATGCCCTTTCTGTTTTAAGCACTGCACCATCATAAGCTTATCAAATGGGGATGATCTAGCCATTACCCGGATTTTCTCGATTGCTGCCGCTCTCTGTTCAAACGAGTAGTTGCGAAACTGCACGCCCTCCACTATGGCTTCATGTTCGAGATCTTCCTCCGGATTGAATATCCCGCATTCCAAGGCTATAGCTCTTGCAGTGTGCATGTTGTCTCCTGTGATCATCTTGATGTTCACCCCAGCGCTTCTACAAGACACCACTGCCCTTCTCACGCCTGGTCTGCATGGGTCCTTTATCCCCACTATCCCCAGCAGTGTAAGTCCATCTTCCTCAAGTTTCCCATGAA
Organism: Eucalyptus microcorys; assembly: GCA_014182515.1. Taxonomy (NCBI): domain Eukaryota; kingdom Viridiplantae; phylum Streptophyta; class Magnoliopsida; order Myrtales; family Myrtaceae; genus Eucalyptus; species Eucalyptus microcorys. The sequence continues at coordinate 43,399,472 of CM024569.1, read as the reverse complement.
ATTGAGCAAGTGATCCATCGAACTTTTTGTAGGCGAATGCAATGCAGCGCAGGCTTTTGTCTGCCATATTTTTAATTACTGTCCCGAAATCAAACCTTGCTTCATCAGTCATGACATTCACTGTCCCGCTTTGGCTATAATAATCTGAACACATTGCCAAGATCATCTCAGCAGCTCCCTTCCAGTGTATGTGAACTACTTGCTCTCCTCTCCTTCTCACAGCGATCCCACTTCTCTTTTTCTCAGAATTGAATGCCTCGACTTGGACTATCTCCCATTCTTGCTTCAGTTCATCCATCGTCATACCCAATTTGGATACACCCCAAGAAAGTATCGCCTTTTCAGTTGGGCTGCCTAAAATTTCAGGAACAGATTCAGAAGGTCGCATGTGGACAGTACCTGTCGTGTTCAATCCGATTCCTGGTAGTAGGACTTCAACGATGCTGGTCGCTATTTCTTTGGATGCATCTACACTCACATGTTCTTTTCCCATACATAACTCTGTCACTCTCATCTCGTTTAACGTGAGAGTCCCGGTTTTATCCGTGCAGATCGTTGTGGCAGAACCCATGGTTTCACAGGCGGAGAGCTTCCGGACCATGGCATTGTCACCCATCATGCGCTTCATGGAGTAGGCCAGCGTCAGAGTGACGGCCAAAGGCAAGCCCTCAGGTATAGCCACCACCACAATGGTCACTGCTGCAGCAACTATGCGCACAACGGCGTCCATCACGTCCCCCGACTTGGTCTTCCCGCTGGTGAATTCTCTGTTTCCGGCATCATCTTGGGTGTGTCCAGTGAAGTAGCGGATCATCAAGACGAGAAGTACCAGTACGGCCACCGACACCCCGACCTTCCCGATGAAGGAAGTCAACTTGTTTAGACGGGCTTGGAGCGGGGTCTCTTCATCTAAGTCACGGCTCACGGAGCTCATCATCTCGCCCCATGCAGTGTTCATGCCGACAGAAGCAACCATCATTCGACCGTAGCCGTCTATCACTTTGGTGCCGGAGAGCAAGAAAGGGTTCTCGTGATCGACTTCGATGTGATCGCTCTCACCAGTCATGCTAGACTCGTCAACTCTCAGGGAATGGCCATCAACAAATAACCCGTCAGCCGGAACCTGGTCGCCAATCTTCAGATACACGACATCACCTACGACAATATCAAATATGGAAATTGGTTGCCTCCTGCCATCTCTCACAACCTCTATTCTAATGTTGCTGCTCTCTTTTGAAAGTTCCCGGAACTGCCTTCCTTGCTTATAGTTGCTGACAGAAGAGACAATGACGACCAGAAAGATGGCGATGATTATACTCCCACCATCATACCAACCTTCTTTAAGGCCGTGCTGTTTGATACCGAATGCTAAAGAGAGAACAGCGCATGCTATGAGAATGATTATGATCATGTCTTTGAACGCATCAAGCACAAAGCTGAGAAAGCTCTTTGCCGGGGGCTTATTGTACTTATTTGCACCGAAAATATTGGTTCGGCGCATGAGGTCGGTTTCATCCCCTCTCAAGCCATTTTCTAGATTTGTCATGAGAATTGAAGCGAGTCGTTTAACGCCACCAATTTGAGCAAGAGATTCAAAATTTTTCTCTCTTACCAGGTTACTCAGGATCTTCGGGCCAACGTCCCGAAGCGAAGGGCAATCTCCTTCACGTGGATTATCGCTGTTCTCGAGGTCGACATTGATGGCAACGTAAGAGAGCGTCCGCAACAGGTCCGTCTTCTTCCCGAGGACTTGTTTCGACAGAGACTCGAGAGCCCTGGTGAAGTATATGACCGTGAAAGCCAGGCGCCATCTCCGCCTGTGGATGATATTCGTCGGGCCATCGCCGCGGTTGATATTCGTCGGGCCATCGCCGCGGTCGAGCACCGCATCGGTTGCTGCTTCTTCGCTAGGTTTACGGAGCCTTAACGACGACATGGATGAACAACAGAGAGGGAGAAGACAAAAGGGTGTGCTTGGATCAGCAAAACGAGTCGGGTTCAGAGGATGAAGATGAGTCTTGAGGGAGTCAAAAACTGATTGACTTGGGTGGAACGGACGCATGAGAACGCATTGGTTCTCAGATTATATAGTGCTGTGAGAGGTTTATCGTTGCGCGGGAACTTCCTGGAAAGTTCACGGTAGCTTCTTGGATTCCACGAAGATGTTCCAAGATCTTAATCACAATTGCCCAAAATTAATGGGAATTTGCTTAATGGTGCCGTTATAACTTTGGTAAATATCTAATATTTCCACTTCAGTAATTATAACTCACCTTCTCAGAAATTACCACTGATTGAATACTCGCAAAAGGATTCGAGAAAAATCTGTTGCCCTTCTGAATTTCTTCAAAACCTTTAATGCAGTAATATGAAAAGAGCGTGTCTTGAAACGTTTTCCAGTAGTATTAATCTCCTTTTTTTTTTTTGCCGGTCCTCTTCTAGTCTTACTTTAACTCATACTTTCATATTTTTGTCCTACTTTCTTACATGACATGAAGGTCGAATCCATACCTAAAATTAAATCGTCTCTATTCCAACTCCTAGAATGCGAGAATTTGAACCCCCACCTTCCCTTCTCATAAGACAAACCCCAGTGATTTATTAATCTCCTTCCACAATTAGTATTGCATTGATTATTGAGCACTAGAAATTTTATCATTTGGCTGGAAATTTTAACAAGCAATAAATGTATTTGACGGAAATTTAGGTGAAGAATCAAGTGAATTTCGAGGTGCTTTATTTAATGTGTGTCTAGTCCAAACAAGTCAACCATTACTCGTCAAGTATTAATTTCTTACTTAATTTTGTTTCAGAATATTAAATACAATAAGGGTGCATATGTAATCGGTATACACTACAAGAAGAAGCACACACTTAAATAAATCACATTCAATATTCGCTAAGGTTTGACCTATCACTTTTTCAAAAAATTTTAGTTAATCTTTATCTACCTACAATTACTTATTGATATAATATAATTCACGTTGCCTCCATAGACGAAGAGTGAAGAAAAGTTTATTTGGTTTCCACCAGCAAAATTTACATTTGTTAAGAGTAGATATGCATGACTTCTCTCTTGTCTGTCACCCTCAGTGTCACAAGATTAGTGTTCAATCCCTTTCAACTACCTCTAATTTTACATTTCTTTTTCTCTTTTTCTATTGAAGTGTTCCACTAGCATTCTTGAAAAATACTCGCCGACATCACGGCAAGTCCAACCAAGCACAATCACAGCCATTGATTTTGTGAAATTTACGTGCAATACATGTCATGGGCAGATGTGATTGATTCGGTTTATATGCATCTGAGTCTAGACAAGAATTTGCCGCGAAAATCTCTACGCGTAAAAGTTCAGTCACAAGAATCTCATTTTCCCTTGCAGATGACGCTTGATGGCAAACGCACGCAAAGTGTGAAACTAGGACTTGAAAAAGTCCCCCGTGTAACCAACAGAATTATTTCTGGTTTTCTTTGTTGGTTGCTTTTCAGTTTTCATCTTTTCCCATTGGAGATCTCAATAGCTAATTATGAGAAGCGATGGGAGCTTATTAAACAAGTGAAGAGTGTTCTGACTGAATCAGAAAACAAACATTTATCATCAGGCAAATAATTTCTATTTTTGTTGTTGTTGCATTATTATCATTTACCAATAAAAACAAAAAAAAAATTCCTACTTATACTTCCACTACTTTCACAATTTTGGTAATTTGTGCTGTTTCCTCACCATTACTTTGCTTTTGCTTTGATCCGTGCGGTCCCGCGTGGCTTCTTTACTGGACTTTTTTTAACAACATTGTGCTTCAAGCTCCTTAGAATGAGGGAACCTTACAGTTTCACCGCAACCTCGGACACTCTTTCTAGGGTTTTTCTTTGTGCATGGACAACCTTAGATTCAAAGGAAACTCTCCAATGAATCCGATTCGAAAGCATAAATGATTCGGTCGGGATGACGAACACGCAAAGAAGGTCGGGATAAACCCTTTAGTAAGCGATTTCCGATTGCAAAAGGCAAGTTGTATTAGTGACACCGACTTAATGTTTCATACGTGATTGTGCAGTTAAAGGAATTTGAATAGTTTGCATTACGGCCACAAAAATTCTAAGTCCCTCACAATCATATTTTCCTACATTGGCCCCAGGTTACATTGATACCATCACCTAAGAACCCTCCGTCTTAAAAGTAATTTTGGTAAATTTACTCCGTCAATTTACACATCTAATCATACTTTCTTTTGTAGCACAACAGATCTAAAACTTCAAGTTGATCTCAAAAGGAGGAAACGAGTCGGTAAAAAGTTTAGCACAATAGAACAAGATAAGTAGATTAAAAATTTTTACTAGAGGTGTTTATGGCTGGCATTTATCAAAACAATCTTCAATTGGATCGAGCGAAGTTGTGAACTATCACATACCATTTTCATCGCCTAATTCCCTAAGAAAAACCCAACTTTAGGTGTAATTCCAATTTTGCCTTGAATTTTGTTATCTATAAGAAAAACCTCAAACTTTAATCCATTCCAAATGTGCCCAAATTTTTCTTTGTCTAAAAAAAACACCTAACTTTAAATTCAATCCTAAATCTACCCCAAAATTTTTTTTTGTCTAAAAGAAAAATCGTCACTTCTTACTCTGGTCTCAAATCTAGCCCCCTTAATCCTCCTCCATCCAAAAATCCTCATTAGTTATCTCTAATTTTCATATCCTATAAATGATTTATTTTGAAGATAATTTTTCATGTCATCTTGTTGATATAGATTTCTTATTGACGTGCAAATACCATATCAAGTTGGGTAATAAATTGAAAATTTATGATTTTTTTAACAAAACAAAATTTGAGGCATATTTGGAATTTGACCTTAAGTTTGAAGTTTTTTCTGAGATAAAAAAATCGATAATGATTTAAAACTGAATCTAAAATTTTGGATTTTTTTTTAGATAAAAAAAATAAAAATTCAAAATAGAATTGAAATTGGATCTAGGAGTTGCTAGGAAAGTAGGGCCCATTTACACAGAAAACGATGAGGTCCTTTCGAGTCATAAATTTAAAACCGAATGGCGGGCCCCGTTCTCTCACCTGACGACCTTTGAAAGTACAATTATGGGGTCCATTTATTATTTCTGAGTGAGTACATGTCACTAAATTTTCGTTTATTATGGGCCTATTTTATTTGATCTTTTCTGGCGGCAAAAGTCCAAAAATTGAATCGCAAGTCCTTAACAATTCGTCAATCGAAGAACCACTCGATCGCAACTATAAACTTTAGGGGTGAGCATGGCGAACCGACCGAATTGAGAATCATCCGACCGGATTGAATTTGTCAGTTTGGTCTTGTTCCCAAATTCCATAAAAATGGAACCAATGATTGTCCGTTCAGTTTCTGATTTCAATTCCGAAGGGAATTGGACTGGACCAAATTGGAACTGGACAGAATTAAACTAGACCAACCCCCTTTTTAAAAGAAATATATTTTTTTTTAATTTCTTAAAAATAGCAATAAAGCTTAAAAATAATAACAATTTTTGCATTTTTCTTAATTTTTCAACTTTTGTTGTTAAGTAATCGATTTCATGGGACTAGACCGGACCGGTTCCCAATCCTAAGTTGATCCGATCTGATTTCCAATTCTAAAAATTGAGAGCCGGTTCTTCTAATCTGATTCTCGATTCCTAAGTAAAGTCGAATCGGATCGGAACCAATCACTCTAATAAATTTTGGGATGATGAGCCGTTCTCCTGTGATTATTTCTTTTCCCGATGAGGGACGAACACCGTCGTGCACGCCATGCCTCAGTCTTGGTTTAGTCTTTTCACGGAGAAAGTGCGCCAAAGAGGACATAATGTATGGAATAGTTCATTTAGTCAAATACTGAAAAGGCACGCTACGCCATCATAAGCCAGTTGTCGACCGTGCAATCAAAACCCAAGTGACTTGCCTTTTCTCTATTGACCTTGACTTGACTTGACTTGTGACTACACACGACCAAATGCAGTGATATTTATTTATGATATCTTGTCCTCCTTTGAAAGGAGGTTTCCCATTTTCTTTTAATCATTTGTCGATAAATTTCTGAATTCACCCCCACCTAAGAATTTAAGTTTTTAGAATGAACAACTTAATATGGTATTAGATTCTGGTTTTGTTTCAATTTATTGGCATATGCAATTGTTAAATTTAATTCTTTTTGTACATGAGATAAAGTGTTCAAATATTTCATATCGCTCTTGTGGTTCTATATGCACTTTATACGCATATGGTCGACCTCAATTATTAATCTCAAGTATTTGCGTTGGACATTCTAACAAGTTATGTTATTTCCCAAACACTTTGACATTAATAAAAGGGAACAAGAATATTCACGAGAAAAATAATGCCAGATTTGGAAGTTGGAATCCATGTCAATTTGAAAGGATGATGAAGGTGCCTTAGAAATATATACAAATTTATGTGGGTTGAAATTTATCAAGATATCCAAGAAAAATAAGGTGAAGAGGAACCTTGATCTCTCGGGGGACCAAAAGAGTGTTGTGAGAAAATATTGATTGGAAAATATTTTGTCTAGTGTTCACGTCAAAATCAAACGTCTTATCACCCAGCATTAATCTTTTGGGTGAAGAAGGAGATGTAAAGGATCAACAAATATATTTGCAATTAGTTGTTCTTTTCGAAATTGACTATTGAATATTAAGTCGACATAGTATCTTAGAGAAATCAAATTTATTGTCCAAATAGCATCTCGACCTTCAAATCATGTGAGAATCACCGTCACTAATTATCGTGTTGACGTATTTCATTGTAAACCTAGTCCACATAATCAATTCACGAGAAGTAGTCTACTTCAATGAATACGAAACCCGTCTCGGATAGAAGTTATAAAAATATTCTGAACCACATGTGGAAAAAGCCTAATGTGGCTCATTGGGCTTGTGTCTCGGAACGGGATCAATCACTTTATGGTGGAGAGAATTTCAACTTCATAGAGAAGACAAAAAGCGTTATGTCTTGCTAAAATTAAAGACGTGCACTAAATTTGCTTCTTCAGTAGTTTACGACCACCTGAAACTGCTTCGAGTTATTCATTTACGTTATTATAACATAAAGTAGAAAGATCCTTCTAATTTCAAGGTATCTCAATTGTTTTTTCTTCCTCCAAACATACTTGGTTACTTATTTTACAAAAATTGTGCCCGTGGACAAATTGTGAATTCATCATTTTCTAGAAGTGGGACATTATCGGCTGCATTTGAGAACTGCATTCTCAAGAGGTTTTGGGCTCCAAAGTCTCAGGCAAATACAAATACTATTTAATAATTTTTTAAAGATAATTTTGAGGAAATGCAATTGCTTCGAAAGGCCTTAAAAGGCCTTTAGACTTTAGCTCAAGGTAGATCCAGAAGTACTTTGAGCTTTGAGCATTTTCTAAATACAAAATAAGCTTTTTCCCCTTCCAACATTACCCCGCTATACTTTCATAATTATGAAAATGTCCTCCAAAATCTTAATGTTGTTAGCGAAGGCCTTAGCAGCTAGCAAGTGGCTAGCGAGCCGTCGTTGCCCAACCTTACGCGAGGCCTAGGTCGCATGACTCAAGCAAGGTTGGCCAATGACTAGATCTAGCCACCGACAGTTGATTTGGCTCACCGGTGGCTTGAGTTCCATTGAAAAAGTTTAAAACTTTTATTAAAAAAAAATAAATAGTTTTATCCAAATATTATTTACGTCAAAATTGTTTTAGCATGTGTTTTTAAATTATATTTTACCAAACATTATTTGCATTTTGAAAAAATCATTTCACCTAAAGTCGTTTGCATTTTCGTAGAAGCTTTCCTAAAAGTGTTTCTAAACACACCCATTATCCTACAACAACCTTCTTAACAAGTTTTCAAATCACAAAATAATTCTATTTTCATAGATACAGTTTCTTTTATTGTATATTTTATATCAATATTATTATCCCAATGTTTAATGATTCAAATATTATGTAACAAACTTACTCTTTCAAATATCAATATCTTGCGCACACAACACGTGTGCACATTTGCTAATTCTACACATGGAGTGCAATTGAGCAAAAACTATACGCATCACGGACTTTTATTGTAATCATCTCTTATAAATAAATAAAAATGTTATATATTATAGTAAAATTGACTTTTTCCCCTTATATGTATTCATATTTCATAAAATGATTCTTTTTTCTCCCAATAAAAGTCGAAGAGCTTTGTCTAGAAAAAGTGACAGTCAAGTGGGAAAATCTCTTCATAATATATTTTAAATATCGCATCTAATAAATTATGCATTCAAAGTATAAAATGATTAAATTCACTTTATGGGAATGAAAAAATATTAATGATTGTAAATTTAAGTAAAGTAGACTCTATCATGCACTTCCAAATTCAAGAAAAAAATATTGTGTGCATAAGATTTGCCAACACAACAAATTAAGAAGAGTCTGAAATTGCGACATAAGTATTCTTACCAACTAAGTTAAAATTCAATACATCCATGTTGTAAATGTTTTCAAGGCCCTTGATCCAAAGTTCCTTACATGTCGCCAGAATTGCATTGATGAATAAAACAAAAAATTCCTCAGGAAGCTTCTACATAGGTCAATGGAATTTCTTTGAAGGTTTGTGAAGTTCGAAAGAAGCGAGGCAAATATTCGAGTATTTCGAGTATCCCCAAAAGCCATTGCCAGGGACTTTGATCCTTTCTCTCCCTTCTTCATGTTGATTTCAGTGTATAAGGTTAATGTTCGCTTCTCATATTAGTCTAATCCCAAAGATGGAAGATAAGTAAAAGATTTGCAACTTTTAGACAGAAAACCAAGACTAAGTGGATTGTTGTTGAAAGATCCTACATAAGACAGAGACATCAAGCAAAATAAACTAACCCCGGAAAGATCATTCAAGAAAAGTTGAGTGACTAAAGAAGAGAAGGAAAGCACTGAGAGAAAAGAAATGGCTCCTTCTTGGGATTATCACCAAGAGAATTCAACGAGTAGTTATGTTGAATTATATGCTGTTAAATGATGTTATATCACAAAACATGCCATTTTCCTACATTTGCGGATACTACAATGGATAAAACATTTGACTAATTGATTATGTCTGTCAGACTTTACGTGGTTAATGAGATATTTCACAAATATTAATTGCCTAAAATGGGCTTCCTAGCTAAAAATGGAGATTTTACAACTGTTTTATGAATTCCATTCATAAAAGTTCATTCAATATTTCTCTGTCACCTTCCCCTCTTTTTATGGGGTTTGGTTAGGAGAAATTGCTCCAAGATACAAAGAAGCTACAATTAACGAAGTATAAGCTAAACATTGAATGTGGGATTAGAAATAATTCAAACCTCATTAGGAGGTATGTAAACATCTTCATCCTTGTCAATGACCTTGAAAGCTTCCTTTAACTCCTCTTCTATTTCAGTCTCCTAAACATATATCATGCATTTACAAATATGTGATTTAAGTGACACTAGCTATTTTGACTGATATATATACATATGTGTGTATGAAATACCTTGATTTTTTTGGCCATAAGATTCAAGAACTCCCCGAATTCTATCGTCCGTTGCCATCGGTATTGACCTCATTGATCGTGCATTAAATTTCTTCTTCTCTGGGATTTAGGTCCTAGGATTTTGCAGTTGCCAATCCCTTAATTGTGATGCAACCTATGCATCAAGCAAACCAATAACCAATCATTTGGGAGAGCAAACGCGCATTAGGTGTTGAAATATTAATTAGAATATCTTAATCCCACATAATTTCTATCTTCTCGTATATACTTTAATATAAGCACCAGTTTCAACTTCCATTGCTATTTCATGCCACAACCCCTAGTGTTGGGTAACAAAATTTTAATGTAGCCTGTATCTTCAATATACAAGAACTCCTTTCTAACAGTGTACACAATTTTCTAAAATTGAAACAAATGGCTTTGATAACAATCTCATTCTTTTTGTATCATTGTGTGGTGTCATGTTAAATAGTCAACAATCTAATTTTACCGATAGTATTGTATTACCAATGAGCCTGTTGACACCTAAATTTTAATTAATAATCTAGTAATTAATGGCATTAAAAATTAGAGATTAATCTTTAATCCCTAAACAAAAATAGTAAAATTGCATTTGCATTAGACCGGCGGATGTGTTTGAATTAATAGTTTTGATTTTTAATTTAGTAAGTTGGGCTAAGCCCATAGTGAGAGAGAATTTGGCCAAGCCCGTCATTCTTTAAATGCTGAAACTTAACTTGTGAGATGTACAAAGTTGGAAAATTTGTTAATTTCAAAAAAAGATTAGTATTATTCTTCCGAAATTCGGTTATAGGAATAGGCAAGATTCGGTGGCAAACTCGGCCAACAAAATGGGAGGGGAAAGATATTGGGTGCATAGCAATATTCAGCCATATTCTCATAAAAAGGAAATAGAAGATAGCTAGCAATATCGAAGAATGTGGAGATTATTAAAAATATCTCAAGTTTGAGCTCGTTAAAGAAAACCAAACTGAAGAGAACATGTGAACTCAACCATGTGCGAGTCAAAAAAATTGGCGCACGAGAATTGATCATCCGAAATTGTCGGGAGAAGAAGATTTCAAGTGGATTTCATGAACCACAAGCGTGAAGGGATTAATCACGCGGGGTTCCTTTTGTTGTCTTCTACTCATCTCCTTGGATTTGGGAAATGATTATTTATTTGTCATAATTGGGTGAGGCTCCCTTTAACATACAAATGAGAGAAAGTCAAAGAAAGAGGAAAGAAGAGTCTATGTACGTCTATTTTGTTCTCTCCCTCGTTAATGCATTCACATGAATGCAGATAAGTTTAGGGGGGCATCGGTGCTGATTGTGGGCGCCTGTGCCGCCAATTAATGAGTTCACATTTGCCTTAGTTCCTGCTGTCAAAGGAGACGACGTCTGAACGAAGAAGAGAGTTAGCCTGAGATAGAGAAAGAGAGAGAGGGAGAGAGAAAAAAGAGGCACAAAAGAGCAGTGAGGAGAGAGAGACAGATGGAAAGAGAAAGGAAAGTACGCCTGCTGCCCCACGACGCCTTCGCCGGCCAACGTGGGTCACCATCCCGAGTTTTGCCGCTGCTCGCCGCCTGCACCGGGGACGACGAAGCTGCTCTGTTCCGTTGCCGCTCGCGACCCGCGACGACAATCTGCTGATTCGCGTCACACCCGTTCGAAGCATCCCTTGCCGCGCCATCCGCTCTAGCAACACTAGGCGTACTCGGCATTTTCTCCAGTCGGTCTCAGGTTCTCCAACGCCAACACAGCCCCCAACGTCCTGGATTTTCTCCTCTGCTGGTCGTCCGTAGCTTCCTACACGTCATGCACCACCCAACCACAATTGAAGAAATAGCAAGCGGTGATTATTTGGATTATTCGATGGTTTGGTCAAAGTAAAAGTCAAAGCTTTGAGTGGAGGTCACGCTGAAAATCCTCTCATACTTGCTGGCTACTATCCGACGCCCACTAATTCACACCGGGCTTCGATATTTCATCGGCCATTCCATCAAACCGAAAACCACTGCCACCGCCACTGCGCACCATCGCCAATCACCATCCGACCCGCTATCCACCAGTTTGAATTTGGGAACAAATTCTGCAAATTAGACAATAATAGTTATCCGATTCCATTGAATATCTTACTGTCCAATTTGATTATTGCATGCAAATAATATATATTTTTGAGTGATAAGCTTATCCCCAAATTAGGATGTTTTTCCTAATTCGCAACGGCATATACTTTTTTATTCTATCTATAAAGCTTTAGATGGAATTGTTGATTCCATGAGTATCCTTAAAATTAATATTTTGATTTTTAGGGCTTAAGATTAATTTGTTGAATTTCAAGTCGATGATTAGATGTTGGTTCCATATTTGAATTGATTGGATGATACCTTTATGGATTGAGTGGTTTGAATATTTTAATTGCTTTCCTTGTCCAGAAAATACAAAAAGATTGCATTGCATATCATGTAGATTAATTAGGTCATATTGCATGTTTAAATAGATTCTATATTGTTCAATATAAAATTCTAATTTAAATTAGGAATTAACACAGTTTAATACCTAAATTGAATTAGATATTATCCTTGTTCTAGATAGTTAATTTCCCTCATTTTTAATTACGAATTTTCATAAAATACATATATCATGTGTATGTCATGTAGAGTATTTACATATTAATCATTGTCCATCATTAAAGTTAGGCCATTTAGTTAAAATAGTGTGCCATATAATTCGCACGTTAGGATTTGAAGTTGTGCTCACTATAAGGGACTTGATTCGTCCCTCGCCATCTGCATCAAATAAAATTACTTCTGTCGCGTGGGACCATGTGCTTTTTGTTAATATAGTAAAGGAGAGATATGATGCGATAAAAGAACAGAAAGGGCCACCCTTGCATGAGCTTGAGGCATAAGTTTTGGGGTTTTACTGCCCCATTAAGAAGCTTGCTGAGAACTAGGAAATTTTTTCTTTAGTTTTCCTGTTGGATAACTTTTTGAATGCTAGTTCAGATATGAATGTTAAAGCAGGCATACAGCATGATCACCTGATTAATAACCTCATCTGTAAGATATTCCAAAATCAACAGTAGCATAGCAAGCAAGACCAAAGTACTAAGGTTGAAATAATGGATGACAATATACTGTTGATTTGATTCTGTAGACAGACAATTTGACACATCATCTAGGAAGAACTTACCATTAATAAAATCTAGAAAAGGTACTTACAATGCATAAAATCTAGAATTTAGAAAACAGTTTCTTTTCTCGAAGTTTAACATTCTGCTTGGTTCAGGATGCTTCTTCTCTGTGGGAAGAGAACAACTTTTTGCCTGATACTGGAATGCACTTAACAAGCCAACCAATCGGCCAAGACAAAGCTGCGAGTCCGATGCAAGCACCCCATTGTCCCCAGTCCAGCCTCTCAGTGTTGGCAAACCTCTTTAGAAACTCAACCATCACCACCTGAAGAATTATGGTCATGCTAATGATTCCCAAGAACAACTTGTTCTTATGGATCCCTTTAAATACATTTTTCTGTTCCAGCTTCCTGGCATTAAATTCGTTGAAGACCTGGCAGAGGACGAAGCAGTTGAAAATAATTGTGTCCCTCACTTTCTTGTCCACCCCAAAAATGGAACTCCCCTTGAATTGTAGGTTCAGGAGGATGATAACTTGGTACAAGGCCTGAGATACGAGATTCCTCCACATGACTCTGCTTATAAGCGGCTCGGTTCGTCCAACAGGTGGCTTTAGCATGAGATCATTTGTAGGTTGCTCTGTCGCCAATGCCAAAGCTCCCAGGGTGTCCATAATCAAGTTCACCCAAAGAAGCTGGACAGCTGTCAAAGGGACATTGCCAGAAGAGACCGCAGCAACGAAGTTGATGACGAGTGCAGCCACATTCACAGTGAGCTGAAACTGGATGAACTTTTGGATGTTGTTGTAGACGCACCGCCCCCACCTCAGCACAGTCACCACGGAGGCAAAATTATCATCGAGGATGACGATATCTGAGCTCTCCTTTGCCACCTCAGTGCCTTGGATTCCCATGGAGAGGCCGATATCCGCTTCCTTTAGGGCTGGCGCGTCATTGGTGCCATCACCAGTGACTGCCACCACATGCCCTCTCTGCTTCAAGCACTGCACCATCAAAAGCTTATCACATGGGGATGATCTAGCCATTACCCGGATTTTCTCGATTGCTGCCGCTCTCTGTTCAGGCGAGTAGTTGCGAAACTGCACGCCCTCCACTATGGCTTCATGTTCGAGACCTTCCTCCGGATTTGTTGGGAATAACTGATCCCCGAAAACCGGATTCGACACTAAATCGAACCCCTAAATCAATGCGGAAGACGAAGCCCGGGAATAACACGTATCACCGATCCTAAAGCACACCACGGATTCGAGCGTACCTTGTTAGCCACAGATTAGACACCGACGCCGATAGAGGAAGAGAAACTTGGCCCTGTTCGATCCGATGACGCCTTGAAGGGAAGAAGAACGTGCTTTATACTTACTGTTTCTTCTTTTTTTTTTTTTTTGGAGAGAGAGAGAGCGCGCGGGAGAAGACGTATGTTCGTTTTCTGTTTCCAACCGGTGTCTTCTCTCTCTCTCTCCTCCCTTTTATACCTTCCCCCATCCACGGGCCCTATTCCCGTGGGCCGGGCCTTTGGGCCCAAAGCATGGGCGGACGGGCCTTAAGCCCATCACCAATTAAAACCATCATCTCCCACTCGCACATGGTGGACTGAAAACAGGATTCTCTTTACCTCTCTTCAACATTCATACCGGTGAATAATCCGTGCGACCAGCATACTTTGAGAGCTCGTTGCTATACATCGTTAGGAATATATAGCAGCTCATAATGGGCATCACACTCGAGTAGATTTAGTATGCAGTACCCTAAATCGATCGATCACATTTATATCTCTCTTGATCTCTTTCAAATAATGATATATATATATATATATATATTGTATTCACAATTATGATTATCCCAAAGACAGTCATAATTGGTTAACCGGTGAATACAAAACTACAATGTGATTCTTCAAATTCGATCTTCCTCTTTCCTTCAAACTGTCAATTTCAGTTGAGCTTGCTTTTCTAGAAATGTCCCATTAGATCGAATCACTCATGACCATTGGCAACATCCTAAGATAGCAAACACTAAATAGAAATCTTGAGAATAAGTAAGAGTCATGAGGGGACAAAAAAAAAAAATTGAGGAACACTTTTCCTCAAGAATCTCACACGACACAAAAGTTGAGATCAAACTTTTGCCACTCTTATTGGTTGTCTCATGCATACGTAGTATGAAATACGTATTACGGTATTTAACTCCTTTCCCATGGAGTGTATGTCTACACCTTTCAATACCGTACAGATGATAGTTCAGACATACCCAATGTCTAACTTGAGTTCACGTATATACTCATTCACAAAATTCATCAGAACTCACATCTGGCATCATAGACAGATAAAGTAAAATATGTGGGGTATTTTACTTTCGGACATAGTAAGTATTATGTCCTCATCTTAACACCCAGTTAAGGCGACATACGTATTTTAAGCTTGAGCTCTCGATTATCACCTAGATAATAAGCTTAAAAACAGTCTCATCTCTATTTATCACACAGTAAATAGAGGCGATTACTCGTGTGAGTGGGCTAATCTTATATCTGTCCAACATACTTCCTCAACTTAAAATAATGCACTGAGCATTAAGATGCATAAAGATCAAACAAAGATTCATAGGCATTAATGATGAAAAATACAAATTCATCAAATGTGAACGCTTCAGGGAAATTACAATCCAGTACATCAGACTCTACGCAATCCTAGAGATTTCATATGGCCACAAAACACATCTCTAGGTATTGGCTTTGTCATAGGATCTGCTACCATTCTATGCGTAGTATGTACTCTAAGTTCACATCTTTTCGTGCAATCATATCATTGACAAAAGTATACTTGGTATCTATGTGTTTGGTCTTGCCATGATATTTTGGATCTTTGGTGTACGCTTTTGCTGCTTGGCTATCACAGTTAACCAATAATGAATCTGCAGCACTTCAAATAACACCTAAATGATCAAATAATCTCTTAAGCCAAACATCTTTTTTTTTAATTGCTGCTGATAATGCCACGAACTCAGTTTCCATCGTGGACAAGGCTATACACTTTTGTTTCTTACTGCTCCAACATATGGTGCCATTATTTGGTAAGAAAACAAACCCAGAGGTAGATTTTATTTCATCTAAATCTCCTCTCCAATCAGCATCAAAATAGCCTTTGAGTTGCAGATCCTTTCCATAATAACTCAACGTATAATCAGCAGTCCCCTTTAGATACCTCAGTATTCTTTTAACGGCTTTCCAACGTGCTTGACCTGGATTGGATTGGTATCTACTCATCATTCCAACTGCAAAACATATGCCAGGTCTTGTACACATCATAGCGTACATCAAGCTTCCAACAGCACTAGCATAAGGAACATGTTGCATTTGTTCCTTCTCTTGTGGAGTCCTTGGACACAGTCTATGGCTCAATCCTTCACCTTTTGCAATATGAGTATCTATGAGTTTACAATCTTGAAATCTTAACTCCAAGAATGTAAGCTACATCACCCATGTCTTTCATCTCAAAGTTGGAAGACAACCAACTCTTGACAGTATTAACAAACTCCATATTGTTTCCGGCGATTAGTATATCATCAACATATAATAATATGATCACAAATTGATCTTAGGATCTTTTGATATATACACAATGATCCTTATCTATCATTGTAAAGTCATATCCCATTATGGCATTATGAAAACGTATATACCATTGTCTTGACGACTGCTTAAGACCATATATCGACCCCCAAAGTCGACATACATTTTCTTCTTGGCCTTTCACTATGAAACTAGCAGGTTGTTCCATATATGTTCCTTCTTCTAATTCTCCATTGAGGAAAGCAGTCTTTACATCCATTTGATGTAACTCAAGATCCATACTAGCCACTATTGTCAGAATAATGCGAATCGAGGTAAATCCCTCTACGGGAGAAAATGTATCTTCATTATCAGTTCCTTCCTGTTGATTATACCCCTTCGCCACAAGGCGAGCCTTATGCCTTTCTATCGAGCCATCAGCCTTTCGCTTTATTTTGAGAACCCACTTGTTTCCAATAGCTTTGTGTCCTTTTGGAAGATCAACCAGTTCCCAGACTTGGTTTGATTTCATTGACTCAATTTCCTCTTCCATTGCATGAATCCATTTTTCCTTATTAGGGCAATTCGAGCCTCATTAATATTTCTTGGCTCATCCTCATCTTGTGGAGCAATCATAAAAGTTTCTCCTTCAATGTCAAAACGTCGATGGGGAATACTTTGGCGACTTGTTCGCTATATGGGAGATTGTACACTTAGCACATCATTCCCCATTATGCTCTCACTCGGATTAGATAATGTCGATATCATCTTATCATGTGGTTGTAATTGAGAATGAGTTGAATTCAATTCATCACTTCTCATATTACTCCCACTTGGATGAACTCCATTAATATCATTATCTTGATCCAAGGTTTCAAATAGGGGTAATCTTCCCATATTTCGCCCTTCTTAGGAAATTCATCCACTAAGAATGTGACATCCCGTGATTCAAATTCAGTTATACTCCCACTTTCCTGCTCACCTACGAACACATACCCTTTCGAGTGTTCGGAGTATCTCATTAAAATACTCTTATTTCCTTTGGAACCCAATTTCCCAAACTTGTGAGAGGACTCATGAGTATAGGCAGCACTACTCATATGGAGTGGAAATAACTAATTTGAAAGGCACCCGGTTAAGTATATAGGCAGCAGTTAACAACGCATCACTCCAAAAAGTGATAGGTAAGTTAGCATGCGCCATCATGGACCTAACTATTTCCATTAGGGTTCTGTTTCTTCTCTCTGCAACATCATTTTGTTGAAGAGTATATGAAATAGACAACTGTATTTCTATTCCTTTTCATCACATTATTTTCTGAACTCATCAGATAAATATTATCGACCTCGATCGGATCTCAATGCTTTTATTTTCTTGTCTAATTGATTTTCTACCAAGTTCACTAAACCTTTTGAAACAACTTATGCTTCAGATTTATGAGAAATCAAATAGACACATCCGAATCGAGTATAATCATCTATTAAAAGTGATGAAGTAAACAGTCCCATGCCTTCCTCTTACATTCATTGAACCACAAACGTCAGAATGGATTAAATGCAGAGGAACGTCAGCTCTTTTACCTTTTCCAAATGGTTTTCTTGTCATTTTCCCTACTAGGCTATGCTCACATATGGGCAAATCGACTTTTTCAATGTTGCCCAACAAGCCCTCTTTGGCTAGTTTATTCATACATCATTGGCCAATATGACCAAGTCTAGCATGCCACACATTCACATCATTATCATATGAAGTAGAAGACGTGAAACAAGGGAATAACATATATTGACATCACCAAAGTCAACATTTAGTACAATAAAACCATCTAGAAAGTGACCACAATCATAGTAGTTTGTATCCAAATACAAATCTACACCGTTATTACGGAAGTTCACACTAAAACCAAGCTTAACCAACATCAAAACAGACACTTAAATTTCGACGAATCTCCAGAGCATTTAGAACATCATGTAGGAACAAGGTGCGCCCACCACACATGTTCAGTTGGCAGGTGCCAATCCCTTTAACTTCAGCTCTGGAGTTGTTTCCCACATAGATCCACTTAGTTCCAGTTGGTATTCGTCGGGAATTCCACGAAGGATCCTCTATCCTTCGCTACATCGTCTGTTGCTCCTGAATTTACAGTCCACAAAGGATTGGATTCAGCTAATAATACAGAACTTGACACAAAAGTAAAGTTCTCAAATGTACAAGAGGTGTTTACCTCCTTTGGCTCACGACAGTCGCGAGCATAGTGACCTTTCTTGTCACAATTGTAACACCTCACCGTTGACATTTTCTTCACTTGAGGACGTTTTCCTCTCTTGTGTTGGTTAACTCTTGATCTCTTGCAATAAGGACTTGATCCTTTGCATTCCCACATATTGAACGAATCAATACGCTTGCGCTTAGAGCTTTCTGAGCTAGAACCAGCATTGCAAATATCTATTTTCGACTCAAATGCCGTTAAGCGGTCCTCAGCTAGCTCAAGGTAGCGCACGGCATCCTCAAGATCTTCCATAATATGGTCAAGAGCTTCTAGTGCTTCTTGCTTTTCCAGCACATATTGAATCTTCATATTCAAGACTATGCACCTAGTCAATGCTTCACCTATATAATGACTTGTTTCCAGATCATTAATGAATAAAACATGCCATCTTCTACCAGTAAAGAGCCTCAAAGTCATATGAAGGGCGACAATTGAGTAGTGCCATGTCCGCACTTCTGCATATACGAGAGAAAAAGCAGTGTTAGAAAGATGAAAGGGCAATGATCCAGGGAAAGACAGTTTACATGTTTGCAAGGGACGCCGAGTTTCTTGAACTAAAGCGTGCGGGAAACAAGTAACCTGTTGAAGTTGCCAATCTCAGACTCGAGCTTGGCGACGCGGGCTTCGACCCCTCAGCCAATACCCTGCAAAAAACTCTGGCATCCCAACCTTCGCTGCACAAAATAATGAAGGAAAAGACATGTCGTTAGGCCTGCAACTCGCGGTTGAATCGGCAGGATTACAAACTTTTGCTTTGACCAAACAAAGATTTCTAGAGCATCGGTTGTCATTCACTCCAGCATAAAGTGAAAACAATACCAAAGCTCCTTTGAACCTACAGCTACGAGACATGGCAGGACATCACACCAAAGCCACGTAACCACTCGTCTTGAAGACTAAAAACTAATTGCATCGAATCAACTCGTTGGACTACTCGCAGCCGCTTTAGCTAACATACACTATACACAGCACGGCGACAATGCACGGTGCAACCACCCCTGTCCATCGCCCAAAACACATTTCTCTTGTCACTGTGATTAAGCTCACTTACCCCTTATCACAAACAGACCCATCATAAGTTACTTAGCTCCAAACACGATATAATGCAAAAACCCATCTCAAAGCACATATTTCTCTACCTCATTCAGCTAACCAGCACGAAGAAAAAACAGAACTTTTGCTCTCCAAATGCTTCTCTCAGCAGCTACCCGCACACGGAGCGGATTTGGAGAAGAACCTGGAAAGTGCAGGAACCTATCGCAGAATGCCTGGCTCGAATCAGCCCTAATCCCGCCACCGACAACTCCGCCGTCCTCGTCGTCCTTCATCAGGATGTTCTCGATCTCGTCGAACCACGAGAGCCCCGAGTCCGGGAGACGACGACGACGCGTTCGTCGAGGAGCAAGCGCCGATGACGTCGCCGGCCTCGGGGAGGTCGCCGAAGAAGCCATCGAGGTTGATGTGAGACATCACGTCGTCCCCCCATATGCAACTCCAGATCCACCATCGAACACTAGAAAAAAAAAAAAAACAACAAAACCCAAAAAAGGGGAAAAGAAGATGAAGGCGACGATGGGATATCTCTACAAGAACATTTGATTTGCTCGCGGTGGTTCGCCGGTCAGAAAGAGGGAGGGCAGAGAGAGAGGGAGGTCGCGGTTCTCTCGCCAGTCCCGTGCAGTGGTTCGTCGATTGCTCGCCGGTCCCGTGCGGTGGTTCGTCGGTCGGAAAGAGGGAGGGCAGAGAGAGAGGAAGGTCGCGGTCCTCTCGCCGGTCCGGTGCGGTGGTTCGTCGGTTGCTGGCGGTGGTTCGCCGGTCAGAAAGAGGGAGGGAGCTAGGTCTCGCGGTCCTCTCGCCGGTCCGGTGCGGTGGCTCGTCGGTTGCTGGCGGTGGTTCGCCCGTCGGAAAGAGGGAGGGGAGAGAGAGAGGGGGAGTTCGTCGGACAGAGAGAGCGAGGGTAGAGAGGGAAAGAGGGGCGTGAAGAAAGAAAACCACAACTGAAATTTTTCGAATTGGCGCCTCTTTTTCTTTCCAGAACGTGGGTCCCACGAGGACACGTGTCACGCTCTCACCGCCTTCTTGTTTGCCAGGCTGGAGCGTGAGACGTACCTAATATTTTCTCATATTTTACCCTTTCTTTCCTTTTGTTGGCTGCAGCTGAATGAAATAAAAAAGGAAAGAAACGATGAGTTAATGAAAGAAGACAAAACTAGCCCACAACTTTTTACTTTGGCCTTTGTCTTCAACGTCCATTTATCGCCATGCATGCACATCAATTAAAGAGGTAGAAAAAAATGGACTTGGGAGGCGTGCACTTCTTTGACAAATATACACATGTGCAGAGGGCGTTCATGATTTGCTTCTTTATTGTCAATTTGCGCTTGTCAATTTGCGCCGAACTTTGATCAACAAATGCTCCTCGTGTACATCGAATCTCATACGAGCTTAAACTCGAGGCATAATTTTAATAGTAACTTATTTGTATCTTAGAGCAATTCCTCCTAACCAAACCCCATAAAAAGAGAGAAAGGTGACAGAGAAATATTGAATGAACTTTTATGGATGAAATTCATAAGACAAATGTAAAATCTCCATTTTTAGCTAGGAAGCCCATTTTAGGCAAGTAATATATGTGAAATATCTCATTAACCACATAAAGTTTGACAAACATAACTAACTAGTCAAATGTTTTTATCCATTGTAGTATCCGCAGATGTAGGAAAATGGCATGTTTTGTGATATAACATCATTTAACAGAATATAATTCTACATAACCACTTGCTAAATTCTCTATGTAATAATCCCAAGAAGGAGCCATTTCTTTTCTCTCGGTGCTTTCCTTCTCTTCTCTAGTTACTCAACTTTTCTTGAACGACCTTTATGGGGTTAGTTTATTCTGCTTGATGTCTCTATCTTATGTAGGATCTTTCAACAACAATCCACTTCGTCTTGGTTTTCTGTCTAAAAGTTGCAAATCATTTACTTATCTTTGGGATTAGACTAATATGAGAAGCGAACATTAACCTTATACACCGAAATTAACACGAAGAAGGGAGAGAAAGGATCAAAGTCCCCGGTAATGGCTTCTGGCGAAACTTGAAATACTCGAATATCTGCCTCGCTTGTTTTGAACTTCACAAGCCTTCAAAGAAATTCCACTGACCTGTGTAGAAGCTTCCTGAGGAATTTTTTTTTTATTCATCGATGCAATTATGTTGTCGTGTAAGGAACTTTGGATCAAGGGTCTTAAAAACATTTACAACGTGGATGTATTGAATTTTAACTTAGTTGGTAAGAATACTTATGTCGCAATTTCAGACTCTTCTCAATTTGTTGCGTTGGCAAGTCTTATGCACGCAATATTTTTTTCTTGAATTTGGAGTGCATGATATCGACTCGGAATCATTGATCAGGATGCCCTCGCGAGCCGCCCTTTCTCCGCCGGACTCGTCAGTGGTGCTCAATCCACCCTTGCGGCCCATCTTTTGGTACCCTTCTTCCCCTATCTACCGTTTCCTCGTCTCCCTTCCTTTGTGCCTCCCTTCTTGCCCTATCTGCTGCACCACGTCCGCCTTGTCCTCCAAGAAGGCCTCACCATGGGGGCGGTCGTCCTTGCTGACCTACACCAGGACCTGCTTGAGGTTGCTGCGGAGGGCGTTGGCAATGGCTTGAGCGAGGTCCTCCAAATCTAGTTTTCCACGCATGGTGACTTCACCCACTCCTCCAACGCCGAGTTGAGCTTCCCGATCTTCTGGATCTCCTCCTCCTTGGCCGGAGCAGCAATGAGCACAAAGACAGAAAAGCGAGTGAGCGCCGGAGCAGGGCCAGCCGTTATGTGCTTCGTCGAAGACGGCGGGAGAACGGCCACTTGACAAACGCCGGAGCAACAACAACCGCAGAGGGAGAATTTGGGATTCAAAATTTCGGAACCTTCGTGTGGAGAAAGAAATGCAGAGTGTCACGACCTTCCCGAGGGTGAATTACACAAAAGGCTAATGGATTACTAAGTCCGAAGACTTGGCACGGACCCTCCCAAGTCCTACCAATCGCAACTTAATACTAAGAAATTAACTCATTTAAACATGCAATTATACTTAATTTGGAGCCGCCACTAACCAATTAGGGTTGGTTAGAAACCCAAGTAAAGTATGGAAGAATACTTTATTTTTGCAAACCAGAGATTCAGTAGGTCCGGGGACATGGTTACGCTAGATTAGTCTAACGCCCTTTCAGTACCTTTTTATTTTAATTTCAAAAATATTTTGCATGCAATGTTGATTAATTTTAACTTAAGCTACTAACATGCAAATGGTGGTCATGCGGGTGCACAATCAATAAAATAACATTCAATAAAAAATGCTAATAAAAATGCATGCCCTAAACATGATTTCTAATAACATGACCCCTAATTTTTATTATTATGCAATCTTAATATAAACTTAATATGCATGAATTTTACTTTAATGATATATGAAATGCGATTTATATGGCATAATTTGAACTATCACCATATGTGTGCAATCTAATTTATATAATCCTAAATATGCATGTACTACATGATATGGGATAAATGACATAATAATTCTATATGCATGTTCTTTTTTATGATTCTTTTTTTAATGTATGCAACCTACACTAAACAACGATGACATAAAATGGGATTAATTATGAACTAACCTATTAACTAACCAAATAAATGACCTTTGTGTTTTTTTTTTTTTTTAAATGACTTGACAATTCTTATTAAGAAAAACAATACTAATCTTTGGATTTTTTTATTTAAAAAAAAAAAAAAAACTATACGACGAGAATATTAAAGCATTAACCTACGACCCACTAATTAAAGCGCAACATGTGGTGTGCACATTATGAAATCTATATAACCTAAATAACATTTTTTTGTTCTTTTTTTGTTTTGGATTTATTAAAGGAAATTTATACTAATTCTATTAAAATGCGGGAAATAAACATGAAATGTTTATGGACCTAAATACCTAAATTCTAGATATGGCATGTGATGCGTGATACGTGATGAGCAAATAACGATAACGCATCAAAATATATGTCCTATTGAAAATTCATCAATGTAAATTAATGACATATTATCTCAATGATGCAAAACAATTCATGAATTTGCCATGAAAAAGTCGAAATAATCAAAAATCTAACCCGACGTCTCTCGGCTCAATATTTTTTATCATTGCGACTTAACATGACAAATTTTCTAATTGGATAATGATAAGAACAAATCAAGTTAGAATAAAAATCTATGAACCCGAACATTCTAACTAAATTTAATCTAAAAATTCACCTAGTCTAACTCACGGCCGCCTTGAGGAATGGCGAAGAAACCACGGTCACCGAGCTATGATGGTGGTTTGATGATGGGTCACCGTTCAGAACAGGGGTTCGTCGGAACTCCGGCAAGGCTCGGGTAGCAACCGGACCTGCAACAAAAACAGGGGAGGCAGCAGGTGGCGGAGCTCGGGGCGTTGCAACGGCGGGCACAGGCGGTGCGGGGCTTCGGCGAAAGGCGGCGGACGCGCGGGCTACTGGCGCGGGCGTCGAGGGTGGAGTGGCGAGGCGTCCAGCGGCTGGGTCGGCGAGGAGGGCTCGCGGGCTGGTGCGTCGGAGGCGTCGGTTCGGCGTCCAGTGGGGCAGCAGCGACTCGGCTTAGGACCTGCTGGCGCGGAGGGGAGCTCGTGCGGAGCAGGGATGGAGGCGGCGTCGACGCTCGAGTGCGAGCGCAGCGGGGGTCAGCATGGGTGTGGCGACGACGCGAGGGCTCTGCAGGCGGCAGTAGGCGCGACGGGATCTCAGAGCAGTGCAGTTCGGTGACGTCGGCGCAACACGGGTCGTCGGAGCAGAGGGCTATCCGTCAGGGCTCCGGTGTTGAACTCGGCTGTCGCGTGCAGGTCTGCAGCGCGGCGGCGCGGGCGCGACGATCGGCACCAGCGCTCGCGGTTGGAGACCGGCGGCTGTGGCTGGCGAAGCGCTTCGGTTCACCGAGGAAGATGAACAGGAGCAATTTCTCTTCTTCTTTTCTTTTCTCTCTCTTCCGGTCACTCTCACGTCTTCTCCCTCTGCTCTCTTCCTTTTCACTTCACCTTTTGACTTTTCTGACTTTTTGCTAAGAAGAACCGAAGGCCATTTTCTCACCCTTTTTGGTTTTTCCCTTTTTCGGCGACGAAAAGACCCCCCAAATTCAAGGCTTCGTACTCTTTATTTATAGAGAAAGACTTGAGTTTGTTTTTTTGCAGATGAAGATTTTCCGATATACTTGCACATCCTCACTCAACTTCTCAATAACAAAGTGGCTCCAAAACATGATTGTTGAATTCTTTTGAATTCAAATTTTTTTTTCAAAATTTCCCTCTAATAAAAAATTATATTTATTTCTAAAAACTAAATTTAAATTAGGTGTCAACACAGAGAATGACTGCCCTCTTTCTTGAGAAGAAAAGAAAAAAGTTTTCCGCAATAAATACACTGCAGAGGAGAGAGAGCGTGTGCAGTTGAGCGAGAGCGCTTCGCGCTTGGCTTTTTCAAATTCGACCGAGGGACTGATGGGCCAGCAAGAGAGAGAAACTAATATATCAATTTTCCAAAATTTACTCTGATTCCAGCGTGGCGCCTGGGCGACACACGTCGCCCGGTGAGTGGACTCGGAGGAAGACACGCTGAAGTCAGAGCTGCAGCCAATATTTTCTCCCTACTTTCCTAGCAACTCCTAACATTAGATTCAATTTCAAATCTATTTTAAATTTTTTATCTCAAAAAAATTCTAAATTTTAGATTCAATTTTAAATCATTATCGATTTTTTTATCTTGGAAAAAACTTCAAACTTAAGGTCAAATGCCAAATACGCCTCAAATTTTGTTTTGTTAAAAAATCATAAATTTTCAATTTATTACCTAACTTGATCTGGCATTTTCACGTCGATAAGAAATCTACATTAGCAAGATGACATGTAAAATTATTTTCAAAATAAAACCATTTCTAGGATATGAAAATTAGAGATAACTAACGAGGAGTTTTGGACAGAGGAGGACTAATGGGGTTAGATTTGAGACCAAAGTAAAAATTAACGATTTTGAGGGTAGATTTAGGATTGACTTTAAAGGTAGATGTTTTTTTTTAGACAAAGAAAAATTTGTGCACATTTGGAATGGATTAAAGTTTGAGGTTTTTCTTATAGACAACAAAATTCAAGGCAAAATTGGAACTACACCTAAAGTTGGGTTTTTCTTAGGGAATTAGGCCACAAAAATGGTATGTGATAGTTCACAACTTCGCTTGATCCAATTGAAGATTGTTTTGATAATTGCCAACCATAAACACCTCTAGTAAAAAAATTTAATCTACTTACCTTGTTCTATCGTGCTAAACTTTTTACTGACTCGTTTTCTCCTTTTGAGATCAACTTGAAGTTTTAGATCCATCGCGCTACAAAAGAAAGTATGATATAGATGTGTAAATTGACGGAGTAAATTTACCAAACTTACTTTTAAGATTGAGGGTTCTTAGGTGATGGTATCAATGTAATCTGGGGCCAATGTAGGAAAATGTAATTGTGAGGGAATTAGAATTTTTGTGGCCATAATGCAAACTATTCAAATTCCTTTAATTGCACAATCACGTATGAAACATTAAGTTGGTGTCACTAATACAACTTGCCTTTCACATTCGCAAATTGCTTACTAAATGGTTTATCCTGACCTTCTTTGTGTGTTAGTCATCCCGACCTAATCTTTTATGCTTTTGAATCGGATTCATTGGACAGTTTCCTTCGAATCTAAGGTTGTCCATGCACAAAGAAAAACCCTAGAAAGAGTGTCCGAGATTGCGATGAAGAGGCTTCCTTATTCTAAGGAGCTTGAAGCACAATGTTGTTCAACAATGGTCCAAGAAAGAAGCCACACGGGACCGCATGGATTAAAGCAAGAGCAAAGTAATGGTGAGGAAACAGCACAAATTACCAAAAGGTAAAAGGAATTCCGTAAAATTGTGAAAGTAGTGGGAGTATAAGTAGAATCGATAACTCTATAAAAATAGAGTTATTTTACCTATTTTAGGCAACAATTAATGCAATATCTATGAGAAAATATTTGGATTTTCTTCTAATTATTCGAATTTTCCTTGTTTATGCAGAATAATGAGATATGGAGAAGATAAGGAAAAGAATGGCAAATATCAGGAATTCAAATAAAAAAAGCAGTGGAAGATGGACATGAAATCAGGAAATTCTTGATTTTGTTCCCTAATGTTATCTGTAAGCGTTGGGAGATAGATATCTGGGATATATCTTTTAAAGATGAGAACATTAAGAGGAGCAGCGAGGTTTTTTTGGTTAGATCGTTTTTTTATTATTCTGAGAGTTTTTCAAGTATTTTGAAGAAAAGACAAAAGTGGTGACGGAATTCTTGTTCTTTGATTCAAGATACTATGTTTGATTTATATTTTTATTTATTATTCTACTATGTTCTAATTTTCTTTTGTTAGGGCTACGATGTAGCTTAACCATGATTATGTGAATTTCATGATTTTTATATTTTACAATTGATTTCATTCATGTGAGTTATATTTTATTGTGCCTAATGCTTTTGAATGACTGGCCACCACTTGAATGATCCAATGTGCATGTTTGAGACTGAAAAGTGATAATATGCAATTACTCATTATAATATATAACTATGAATTAAATGTGGATAGAGATATATCGCATTATTTGTATAGCTTTCAGTGATAAGGTGATCCAAAAAACTCATTGTAAGCCGGGAATATTCATAATTTTTAATGCATTCATATTTATTTTAATTCACATAGAGATATAGTGGATTAATAAATTGAGTAGGTTTGCTATACCTAGAGATATGATAGTAAATAAATTAGGAAATTCCGCTATCACATGTTTGATATCGTTTTTGTACCCACAACAATATGAAATTTATATCTAGTGGTTATGGTGAAATCGGATGCTCTAACATATTTATCCGATTGATTTAGTGCATTTAGTCTACAAATTTTGTTTTTAATTTATTCTCAATTCTATTTTGATCTGTTAGATAAATTTTAGAATTAATCTATTTTAGTATTTAATTAGTTTATTAATCATCGATCTTCATGGGACGATATTCTTTCTCATCATTATATTACTTGTTCGACACGTTCACTTGCATTTATAATTTTACGAACAAGAATTAATCTTTTTTTTCTATGGTAAATGATAATAATGTAACAACAACAAAAATAGAAATTATTTTCCTAATGATAAATGTTTGGTTTCTAATTCAATCAAAACACTCTTCACTTGTTTAATAAGTTCCCATCGCTTCTCATAATCTCTTGAGATCTCCAATGGCAATGAAAACTGAAAAGCAACCAAGAAAGAAAATTAGAAATGATTATGTTGGTTATAAAAGGCAGAGGAGCGAAGGAGAAGAAGGCGCCAAGTTTCGATGGCTGAGAGAGAGAGCTTTGAGACTATAGAAGAGTGCAAAGAGTTCTCTTGGATGAGGGATTTTCTCGTTGTAATTATACTTGAGTGTTTTAGCCAGTTAAATTCTTGCGAGTAGAATCTGTTTAATTCCTTGAGTGAGGTTTCACTAGAAATTATGATAGGCTAGATACTGTGTGAGTTATTTGGATGTAATTTGGGGTTGGGAAACACTGAGAGTAAGTTTGAGTACTTGAGTGATTGTAATCTCCAATGTATCACTTGTTTCTATAGTGGAATTTCGTACTGCTCTCCTCGTAAACGTAGATTCCGATATTTGGACCGAACCACGTAAATCTGGTGTCCAATTCCCTTTCCTTCATTTCGACCGAACCACGTAAATCCGGTGTCCGATTCCCTTTCCTTCATTTCGACTATTTTATCCGATTCTCTGGTCCATATTCCGCACAACAGCTACAATTAACGAAGTATAAGCTAAACATTGAATGTGGGATTAGAAATAATTCAAACCTCATTAGGAGGTATGTAAACATCTTGAGAAGCTTCCTTTAACTCCTCTTCTATTTCAGTCTCCTAAACACATATCATGCATTTACAATCATCCAATCAAGTATTTGCAAATATGTGATTTAAGTGACACTAGCTATTTTGACTGATATATATACATATGTGTGTATGAAATACCTTGATTTTTCTAGCCATAAGATTCAAGAACTCCCCTAATTCTATCGTTCGTTGCCATCAGTATTGACCTCATTGATCGTGCATTGAATTTCTTCCTCTGTGGGATTTAGGTCCTAGGATTTTGCAGTTGCCAATCCCTTAATTGTGATGCAACCTATGCATCAAGCAAACCAATAACCAATTATTTGGGAGAGCAAATGCGCATTAGGTGTCAAAATATTAATCAGAATATCTTAATTCCACATAATTTCTATCTTCTCATATATACTTTAATATAAGCACCGGTTTCAACTTCCATTGCTATTTCATGCCACAACCCCTTGTGTTGGGTAACAAAATTTTAATGTAGCCTATATCTTCGATATACGAGAACTCCTTTTTGAACTCCTTTCTAACAGCATGCACAATTTTCTAAAATTAAAACAAATGGCTTTGATCTCTAATCTCCATGGAAAACAATCTCATTCTTTTGTATCATCGTGTGGTGTCATGTTAAATAGTCATCGATCTGATTTTGTTGCTGGTATTGTATTACCAATGAGCCTGTTGACACCTAAATTTTGATTAATAATCTACTAATTAATTGCATTAAAAATTAGAGATTAATATTTAATCTAGTAATTAATTGCAAAATTGTATTTGCATTGGACCGACGGATGTGTTTGAATTGATAGTTTTAATTTTTAATTTAGTAAGTTGGACTAAGCCCTTGGTGAGAGGGAATTTGGTCAAGCCCATCATTCTTTAAATGGGTGAAACGAAACTTGTGTGATGTACGAAGTTGGAAAATTTGTTCATTTCAAAAAAGATTAGTATTATTCTTCCGAAATTCGGTTATAGGAATAGGCAAGATTCGGTGGAAAACTCGGCCAACAAAATGGGAGGGAAAAGATATTGGGAGCAGGAATTTCTGGAAAAAAAAAAAAAAGAAAAGAAAAAAGAGAGATATTCGGATGGGTAGCAATATTCGGCCATATTATCATAAAAAAGAGGGAGAAGATAGCTCAGCAATATCAAAGAGTGTAGAAATTATTAAAAATTATTTCGAGTTTGAGTCGATTAAAGAAAACCAAACTGATGAGAACATTCGACCATATGCGAGTAGAAAAAAATTGGCGTATGAGAATTGACCAGCCGAAATTGCCGGAAGAATAAGATTTCATGTGGATTTCATGGGCCACAAGCGTGAAGGGATTAATCACGCGGGGCTCCTTTTGTCGTCTTCTACTCATCTCCTTGGACTTGGGAAATGATCATTTATTTGTCATAATTGGGTGAAGCTCCCTTCGACATACAAAAGAGAGAAAGTCAAAGAAAGAGGAAAGAAGAGTCTATGTACGTCTATTTTGTTCTCTCCCTCGTTAACGAATGCACATAAATGCACATAAATTTGGGGGCATCGGTGCTGATTGTGGGCGCCCGTGCCGCCCCCTTTCTTCCGGCGAGCTCCTCCGCCCTCGACAACTACCCGACGCTGCTCTTCGCCTTGTGACGTCCTTGCTGTTGGGCCGCCCCGCGACGTCTCTCCCATTGTCCCGACTGCCTGAGCGCCGCCACGTCAAACCGAGACCATCACCGCGCCACCACCGCCGTCGCACCCTCCGCGATGAGCCGCTGCTGCTTTGCTTGCTGTCCCGACCACCGGAGCTTGAAGTGGGCCGCTGCGCCACTCCTGCTGCCCTACGACGCCTTCGCCGGCCAACGTGGGTCACCATCCCGAGTTTTGCCGCTGCTCACCGCCTGCACCGGCGACGACGAAGCTGCTCTGTTCCGTTGCCGGCCGCTCGCGACCCGCGACGGCAAGCTGCTGATTCGCGTCGCCCCCGGGTCGAAGCATCCCTTGCCGCGCCATCCGCTCTAGCAACGCTAGGCGTACTCGGCATTTTCTCCAGTCGGTCTCAGGTTCTCCAACGCCAACACAGCCCCCAACGTACTGGATTTTCTCCTCTGCTGGTCGTCCGTAGCTTCCAAAACGTGAGCGACCCCACCACGGGCTACCATAATCTCATGCACCACCCAACCACAATGAGAAAATATCTCCAATATTTTCTCCAACCACAATTGAAGAAATAGCAAGCGTTGATTATTTGGATTATTCGACGGTTTGGTCAAAGTAAAAGTCAAAGCTTTGAGTGGAGGTCACGCTGAAAATCCTCTCATACTTGCTGGCTATTATCCGACGCCCACTAATTCACACCGGGCTTCGATATTTCATCGGCCATTCCATCAAAGCCGAAAACCACCTCCACCGCCACCGCGCACCATCGCCAATCACCATCCGACCCGCTATCCACCGGTTCGAATTTAGGAGCAAATTCTCCAAATTAGACAATAATAGTTATCCGATTCCATTGAATATCTTACTGTCCAATTTGATTATTGCATCTGAATAATATATATTTTTGAGTGATAAGCTTATCCCCAAATTAGGATGTTTTTCCTAATTTGTAACCGCATAAAATAATTGATTTTATCTATAAGGCTTTAGATGGATTTTTTTTTTTTTGTTTTTGGGTGAAATCTTTAGATGGAATTGTTGATTCCATGAGTATCCTTAAAATTGATATTTTGATTTTTAGGGCTTAGGATTAATTTGTTGATTTTATTCGCGAAATTTCAAGTCGATGATTAGATGTTGGCTCCATATTTGAATCAATTGGATAATACCTTTATGAATTGAGTGGTTTGAATATTTTAATTGCTTTCCTTGTCCACAAAATACAAAAAGATTGAATTGCATATCATGTAGATTAATTAGGTCATATTGCAGTTTAAATAGATTCTATAATATAAAATATAAAATTCTAATTTAAATTAGGAATTAACACAGTTTAATACCTAAATTGAATTAGATATTATCTTCGTTCTAGATAATTAATTTCCCTCATTTTTAATTACGAATTTTAATGAAAACTAAAAAAAATATATCATGTGTATGTCATGTAGAGTATTTACATATTAATCATTGCCCATCATTAAAGTTAGGCCATTTAATTAAAATAGTGTGCCATAAGGTTCGCACATTAGGATTATTTAATTAAAAGTTGCATGTCATATAAACTATTTTTGTACGTCATAGTCTAGCTTTCATTTAAATGAATGAAAATCCTAAAAAAGTGTGAGTGAATTCCATGATAATTAGAAATCATATTTAGGTTGAATATGTATTTCTAATTAATATTTGCTGGAGTTGCTTGGGTTGCATCTAGGTAAGTGTCTCTCTCCTATGCTTCGATTATTGAGTCTTGGATGCGCACCTGCATGACCATCTTGCTGATTAGAGATAGCATAAAATCAATTAAAGTTGCTTGCAAAATATATTTTGAAAATAAAAGAGAAAAATGTACTGAAAGGGCGTTATAGTAATCTAGTATAATCAAGTCCTCAAGCTCATTTAATCTCTGGTTCTTCGAAATAAGTTATTTCTCCCAATGCTTTACTTAGTGTCTGATTGGCCCACCATAAACCGATTAGTGACGACTTCTTGATAAGTTACAAATTGATATGCGCTTGGTAGAGCCCTAAGTAAGTTTAGATGTAGAATTCCATTAGCCGAACTCTTAGATAGTGGACAATGTGGGTAGGTCACGATAGCTTAGCGAAGTCCCTATCTTGATTGATATGATACTGCTTATTATGTACTGATGAGCCAGCTAATGAAGTTAAACCCTATACAATCAATAGATGCTACCTGAAGCTTTTTATTTTCTGTGGCTTAATAAGCTACTCGAGTAAGTTCTCGGCCAAGTATCGAAGAGAAAAAGATTAACATGTCTATGCCTTGAGGATGGAGCCGATGGTGATTTCTGTCACAATCCAACATAGGAATTTTGACTACCTCATTCTATTTCATTATATTTCATTCTGTTCATCAGTTCCATTTTCACTCGTTCGACGTATCCTTTTTCTGGGAAAACATGCCCTTGGAGATCGGGTATGTGAACATGCCCGCCAGCCCAAGCCGGCCCAATT
Organism: Eucalyptus microcorys; assembly: GCA_014182515.1. Taxonomy (NCBI): domain Eukaryota; kingdom Viridiplantae; phylum Streptophyta; class Magnoliopsida; order Myrtales; family Myrtaceae; genus Eucalyptus; species Eucalyptus microcorys. Next base: position 43,366,858 of record CM024569.1, on the reverse strand, counting down.
TTCCATCATTGGTACCCGAGCCCATATCAATCAACGGGTCGAAGGCTCAAAGCCCATTCTCGTTCGGAAAATCCATTTTCTTCGCAGAAGAAGATTTTCATGGAAAGCGCAGACGCAAGTCCACCATTTTCGCAGCGCTTCAGCTAACAAGCGGAACTGGAATAAAGCGGAAAGCAAAAATTGGGTCCCTCTCTCGCCAACCCCAAAAGCCAGATTCAGTGCACCTTTGACAGTGAAACGAGAGAGATGGGTCAGCATGTTTCTCTCTCTAAAAGCCAGGTACGTACGGATTGCTTGTTCCCCGCAATTCGGACAAATTTTGTTTTTTTGGGTCTTCCGATGTTTATTGTTCTAAAAGACGAGTTGGGTTCTTGTTTTTTTCCTTTTTTTGTCTCCCAATGTCATTATTCTAGAAAACGAGCTGGGTTCTCTCCTTCTGTACTTGCTGGTTGGTACGTGAGATAAAGATGGAATAGAAGTTCAGATCAGTGAAGTCTGGTCTATTTAATAAGGGAGCCCCACATTTGACATTCATCGTTGAAAATTTTTAATTTTAGTTTTTACGGGTAACCGGAACATGCGTTTTCTTGGCTCTGTTCTTTTATAATCTCAAGTTTGTTTTTCTTGGTCTTTTTTCTGGTTGCCCTATTTGTTTATTCATGGAAGTACTACTGTTTGATTACTTTATATTTGCTACATTGCTGAGAAATTGTGGGAATGAATGAACTTAAAATTACCGCAGCAATCTGAGAAACCCTTTTCTGGGAAAGTCAGTTGATTGTATGCATTGAGGAGAAGCTAATTGAACATTTTTAAGGTAGTCTAAATGAGGTAAACCGTACGAGAATTTGACTATTGTATTTCACATTGGCAATGCCTTGCCTCGCCTTTAATCAGGCCTCCTGCTGGCCAGGACAAATCAGGTTTGCAAGTTTGTTTTCCACTTGTCAACCAAAGTCTTTGTTACTTTTTGTCTCTATCCTTTTTCAATAGTCTATTGCCTTCTTTTGGTTGTTGCGTTTGTGACATGAAAAGAATCGGCTAATACTGGTGATGCTTAGGTATGAAAGCATTGGAAATCGATATGCTTGTGTAAGTTTCTTTTTGTGAGTCTTGTTATTACTATGTCAACATGGTCATATAAATCGAATATAATCTATAAGGGTTTTGCCCATGGAGTGAGGTGAAGGATTGAACGCAAGATGTGTACAGACAAGTTGTGATGTTGATTAAAGACAGTTATTCGCATTGATAGGTGAATTGGGTTGTCAACTTGTGATCCTCCTATGAAAATTTATTTTCTTCATCCAAAGAATCATGTCAAATTGTTTTCTCCTTTTTCAATGCGGTGCTGTTTTGCTGCTTCTAGGCAATCAGATTTATGTACTTATAAGACAGCTACGGCCATCTTATGATTTGCAGAGACAAATCCTTAGAATATTAGCCTCTAAAGATGTCACATTTCCATTGCCTTCTTTATCCTATTTATGCAAAGCAAGCTCCATCATGTAATGATGTGCTGCATTGCTTCTATCAACTTTTTCCTTCGGGTTGTTTGCTAGAATATTTGGTCGTGCTTTTTCAGGACATGGGGAATTTAGTTGAAGATATCTAAAGAAGTTATGAGGAAAAGATGATAGCATCTCTACTTTAGTTGGAAGCCAGCAATCTTAAAAATTTCAAGTTGTGTTTACTTTAAGTGACTTGATTCGTTTCTCGCCATTTGCATCAAGTAAAATTTGTTCCATCGCGTGGGCCCATGTCCTTTGTGTTAATATAGTAAAGGAGAGAGATGATGTGAGAAAAGAACTGAAAAGGCAACCTTGCCTTAACATTCATTTCTCGCCATTTTTGGGTTTTTACTGCCTCATCATGAAGCTTGCTGGGAACTGGCAAATTGTTTTTTAAGTCTTCCTGTAGGATAACTTTTTGAATGCTAGTTCAGAGATGAATGTTAAAGGAGGCATATAGCATGATCACTGATGAATAACCTCATCTGCAAGATTTTCCAAAATCAACAGCAGCTCACCAAGCAAGACCAAAGTACTGAGGTTGAAAAAATGGATGGCAATAAATTGTTGATTTGATTCTGTAGACAAAGGTAATTTGACACATCATCTAGGAAGATACTTACAATGCATAAAATCTAGAAATGGTACTCACAATGCATATAATCTGGAATTTAAAAAACAGTTTCCTAAACCCTAACCATTTTTATAATAAAAGAAAAGTTTATTTTCTCGGAGTTTAACATTGTGCTCGGTTCAGGATGCTTCTTCTCAGCGGGAAAAGAACAACTTTTTGCCTGAGACTGAAATGCACTTAACAAGCCAACCAATTGGCCAAGACAAAGCTGCGAGTCCGATGCAAGCACCCCATTGTCCCCAGTTCAGCCTCTCAGTGTTGGCAAACCTCTTTAGAAACTCAACCATCACCACCTGAAGAATTATGGTCATGCTAATGATGCCCAAGAACAACTTGTTCTTATGGATCCCTTTGAATACATTTTTCTCCTCCAGCTTCCTGGCATTAAATTCGTTGAAGACCTGGCAGAGGACAAAGCAGTTGAAAATAATTGTGTCCCTCACTTTCTTGTCCACCCCAAAAATGGAACTCCCCTTGAATTGTAGGGTCAGGAGGATGATAACTTGGTACAAGGCCTGAGATACGAGATTCCTCCACATGACTCTGCTTATAAGCGGCTCGGTTCGTCCAACAGGTGGCTTTCGCATGAGATCATTTGTAGGTTGCTCTGTTGCCAATGCCAAAGCTCCCAGTGTGTCCATAATCAAGTTCACCCAAAGAAGCTGGACAGCTGTCAAAGGGACATTGCCAGAAGAGACCGCAGCAACGAAGTTGATGACGAGTGCAGCCACATTCACAGTGAGCTGAAACTGGATGAACTTTTGGATGTTGTTGTAGACGCACCGCCCCCACCTCAGCACAGTCACCACGGAGGCAAAATTATCATCCAGGATGACGATATCTGAGCTCTCCTTTGCCACCTCAGTGCCTTGGATTCCCATGGAGAGGCCAATATCCGCTTCCTTTAGGGCTGGCGCGTCATTCGTGCCATCACCAGTGACTGCCACCACATGCCCTTTCTGCTTCAAGCACTGCACCATCAAAAGCTTATCAAATGGGGATGATCTAGCCATTACCCGGATTTTCTCGATTGCTGCCGCTCTCTGTTCGGGCGAGTAGTTGCGAAACTGCACGCCCTCCACTATGGCTTCATGTTCGAGATCTTCCTCCGGATTGAATATCCCGCATTCCAAGGCTATAGCTCTTGCAGTGTGCATGTTGTCTCCTGTGATCATCTTGATGTTCACCCCAGCGCTTCTGCAAGACACCACTGCCCTTCTCACGCCTGGTCTGCATGGGTCCTTTATCCCCACTATCCCCAGCAGTGTAAGCCCATCTTCCTCAAGTTTCCCATGAAATTGAGCAAGTGAGCCATCCAACTTTTTGTAGGCGAATGCGATGCAGCGCAGGCTTTTGTCTGCCATATTTTTAATTACTGTCCCGAAATCAGACCTTGCTTCATCAGTCATGACATTCACCGTCCTGCTTTGGCTATAATAATCTGAACACATTGCCAAGATCATCTCAGCAGCTCCCTTCCAGTGTATGTGAATTACCTGCTCTCCTCTCCTCCTCACAGCGACCCCACTTCTCTTTTTCTCAGAATTGAATGCCTCGACTTGGACTATCTCCCATTCTTGCTTCAGTTCGTCCATCGTCATACCCAATTTGGATATACCCCAAGAAAGTATCGCCTTTTCAGTTGGGCTGCCTAAAATTTCAGGAACAGATTCAGAAGGTCGCATGTGGACAGTACCTGTCGTGTTCAATCCGATTCCTTGTAGGAGGACTTCAACGATGCTGGTCGCTATTTCTTTGGATGCATCTACACTCACATGTTCTTTTCCCATACATAACTCTGTCACTCTCATCTCGTTTAACGTGAGAGTCCCGGTTTTATCCGTGCAGATCGTTGTGGCAGAACCCATGGTTTCACAGGCGGAGAGCTTCCGGACCATGGCATTGTCACCCATCATGCGCTTCATGGAGTAGGCCAGTGTCAAAGTGACGGCCAAAGGCAAGCCCTCAGGTATAGCCACCACCACAATGGTCACTGCTGCAGCAACTATGCGCACAACGGCGTCCATCACGTCCCCCGACTTGGTCTTCCCGCTGGTGAATTCTCTGTTTCCGGCATCATCTTGGGTGTGTCCAGTGAAGTAGCGGATCATCAAGACGAGAAGTACCAGTACGGCCACCGACACCCCGACCTTCCCGATGAAGGAAGTCAACTTGTTTAGACGGGCTTGGAGCGGGGTCTCTTCATCTAAGTCACGGCTCACGGAGCTCATCATCTCGCCCCATGCAGTGTTCATGCCGACAGAAGCAGCCATCATTCGACCATAGCCGTCTATCACTTTGGTGCCCGAGAGCAAGAAAGGGTTCTCGCGATCGACTTCGATGTGATCGCTTTCACCAGTCATGCTAGACTCGTCAACTCTCAGGGAATGACCATCAACAAATAACCCGTCAGCCGGAACCTGGTCGCCAATCTTCAGATACACGACATCGCCTACGACAATATCAAATATTGAAATTGGTTGCCTCCTGCCATCTCTTACAACCTCTACTCTAATGTTGCTGCTCTCTTTTGAAAGTTTCTGGAACTGCCTTCCTTGCTTATAGTTGCTGACAGCAGAGACAATGACGACCAGAAAGATGGCGATGATTATACTCCCACCATCATACCAACCTTCTTTAAGGCCGTGCTGTTTGATACCGAATGCTAATGAGAGAACAGCGCACGCTATGAGAATGATTATGATCATGTCTTTGAACGCATCAAGCACAAAGCTGAGAAAGCTCTTTGCCAGGGGCTTATTGTACTTATTGGCACCGAAAATATTGGTTCGGCGCATGAGGTCGGTTTCATCCCCACTCAAGCCATTTTCGAGGTTTGTCATGAGAATTGAAGCGAGTTGTTTAACGCCACCAAGTTGAGCAAGAGTATCAAAGCTTTTCTCTCTTACCAGGTTACTCAGGATCTTCGGGCCGACGTCTCGAAGCGAAGGGCAATCTCCTTCACGTGGATTATCACTGCTCTCGAGGTCGACATTGATGGCAACGTAAGAGAGCGTCCGCAACAGGTCCGTCTTCTTCCCGAGGACTTGTTTCGACAGAGACTCGAGAGCCCTCGTGAAGTATATGACCGTGAAAGCCAGGCGCCATCTTCGCCCGTGGATGATATTCGTCGGGCCATCGCCGCGGTCGAGCACCGCATCGGTTGCTGCTTCTTCGCTAGGTTTACGGAGCCTCAACGACGACATGGATGAACAACAGAGAGGGAGAAGACAAAAGGGTGTGCTTGGATCAGCAAAACGAGTCGTGTTCAGACGATGGAGATGAGTCAGAGGGGGTCAAACACTGATTGACTTGGGTGGGACCGATGTATTGGGTTCTGAGATTATATAGTGCAGTGATTTTTCATTGCGCGTGAAGTTCTTGGAAGTTTTTTGTTTTGGAAAGTTCTTGGAAAGTTCGCTGTAGCTTCTTGGATGACATTTCCACGAAGACGTTTACAGATCTGGAATCACAACCGCGTAAATTTTAATGGGAAGTTTACTTAATGGTGCCGTTACAATTTTGGAAAATTATCTAACAGTAATTATGACTCACCTTCTCAGAAATTACCACTGATTGAGTACTCGTAAAGGGATTCAAAAAAGTCCGTTGCCCTATTGAATTTCTTCGAAACTCACACTCAAAATTAAATCGTCCTTCTGAGAATGTTGGAATTTAAACCTCCCACTCTCCCTTCTCATAGAAAAACCCTAGTACTTTATTAATCTCCTTCCACGATTAGCTATTGCATTGATTATTGAGCACGGGAAATTTTATCAAGCAATAAATGTATTTGACTGGAAATTTAGGTGAATAATCAAGTGAATTTCGAGGTGCTTTACTTAATGTGTCTATTGAGCACCGGAAATTTTATCAAGCAATAAATGTATTTGACTGGAAATTTCGGTGAAGAATCAAGTGATTTTCTAGGTGCTTTATTTAATGTGTGTCTAGTCCACACAAGTCAACTATTACGTGTCAAGTATTAATTTCTTATTTAATTTTGTTTTAGAATATTAAATACAAAAAGAGTGCATATGAAATCGGTATATACTACAAGAAGAAGCGGACACTTAAATAAATCACATTCAATTTTTGCTAAGGTTCGACCTATCACTTTTTCAAAAAGTTTTAGTTAATCTTTATCTACCTACAATTACTTACCGATATAATATAATTCATGTTACCTCCATAGACGAAGAGTGAAGAAAAGTTGATTTGGTTTCCCACCCCCTAAGTTAATGTTCTAAATTATTTTAAGGGCAAAAGATCCACCAACAAAATTTACATTTGTTAAAGAGCAGATATGCATGACTTCTCTCCTCTGTCACCCTTAGTGTCACAAGATCAGTAATTCGATACCTTTCAACTACCTCTAATTTTACATTTTGTTTCCCTTTTGTTATTGAAGTGGTCCATTGGCATTCTTGAAAAATACTCGCCGAGATCACGGCAAGTCCAACCAAGCACAATCACAGCCATTTGATTTCGTGAAATTCACGTTCAATACACGTGATGGGCAGATGTGATTGATTCGGTTTATATGCATCTGAGTCTAGACAAGAATTTGCTGCGAAAATCTCTACGCTTAAAAGTTCAGTCACAGGGATCTCATTTTCCCTTGCAAATGACGCTTGGATGGCAAACCCCCCACAAAGCGTGAACGTAGGGCATGAAAAAGTTCCCGTGTAACCAACAGAATTATTTCTGGTTTTCTTTGTTGGTTGCTTTTCAATTTTAATCTTTTTCCATTGGAGATCTCAATAGCTAATTATGAGAAGCGTTGGGAGCTTATTAAACAAGTGAAGAGTGTTCTGACCGAATCTGAAAACAAACATTTATGGTCAGGCAAATAATTTCTATTTTTGTTGTCGTTGCATTATTATCATTTACCATAAAAAAAAAAAAGAAGAAGATCAATTCTACTTATACTTCCACTACTTTCACAATTTTATGGAATTCCTTTCACCTTTTGGTAACTTGTGCTGTTTCCTCACCATTACTTTGCTTTTGCTTTGATCCATGCGGTCCCGCGTAGCTTCTTTCCTGGACCATTGTCGAACAACATTGTGCTTCAAGCTGCTTGGAATAAGGGAACCTTTGTGCATGGACAACCTTAGATTCAAAGGAAACTCTCCAATGAATCTGATTCGAAAGCATAAAAGATTAGGTCGTGATGACGAACACACAAAGAAGGCCGGCATAAACCCTTTAGCAAGCGATTTCCGATTGCGAAAGGCAAGTTGTATTAGTGACACCGACTTAATGTTTCATATGTGATTGTGCAGTTAAAGGAATTTGAATAGTTTGCATCACGGCCACAGAAATTCTAATTCCCTCACAATTACATATTCCTACATTGGCCCCAGGTTACATTGATACCATCACCTAAGAACCCTCCGTCTTAAAAGTAAGTTTGGTAAATTTACTCCGTCAATTTACACATCTATATCATACTTTCTTTTGTAGCACAATGGATCTAAAACTTCAAGTTGATCTCAAAAGAAGGAAACGAGTCGGTAAAACGTTTAGCACAATAGAACAAGATAAGTAGATTAAAATTTTTTACTAGAGGTGTTTATGGCTGGCAATTATCAAAACAATCTTCAATTGGATTGAGCGAAGTTGTGAACCATCACATACCATTTTCATGGCCTAATTCCCTAAGAAAAACCCAACTTTAGGTGTAATTCCAATTTCGCCTTGAATTTTGTTATCTATAAGAAAAACCCCAAACTTTAATCCATTCCAAATGTGCCCAAATTTTTCGTTGTCTAAAAAAAACACCTAACTTTAAATTCAATCCTAAATCTACCCTCGAAATTTTTTTTGTCTAAAAGAAAAATCGGTCACTTTTTACTCTGGTCACAAATCTAGCCCCATTAGTCCTCCTCCGTCCAAAAATCCTCGTTAGTTATCTCTAATTTTCATATCTTATAAATGATTTTATTTTGAAGATAATTTTTCATGTCATCTTGTTGATATAGATTTCTTATCGATGTGAAAATACCATATCAAGTTGGTTAATAAATTGAAAATTTATGATTTTTTGAACAAAATAAAATTTGAGGCATATTTGAAATTTGACCTTAAGTTTTAAGTTTTTTCCGAGATAAAAAAATCGATAATGATTTAAAAATCTAAAATTTAGGATTTTTTTCGAGATAAAAAATAAAAAATTCAAAATAGAATCGAAATTGGATCTAGGAGTTGCTAGGAAAGTAGGGCCCATTTACACAAAAAACGATGAGGTCCTTTCGAGTCATAAATTAAAAACCAAATGGCAGGCCCGTTCTCTCACCTGAAGACCTTTGAAAGTACAATTATGGGGTCCATTTATTATTTCCGAGCGAGTACATGTCACTAAATTTTCATTTATTGTGGGCCTATTTTATTTGATTTTTTTTTTTATAACTTAAGGAACTCGCGTGCCGTGTCAACACGGATAACCCGATAGGCCCGGGGTAATGGAAGTAAACCTTGAGACGACACTAGCGGAGGGCCCACCACCCCGACATCGCACTTAAGATCCCATGCGTATTTTATTTGATCTTTTCTAGCAGCAAAAGTCCAAAAATTGAATCGCAAGTCTTTTTTTTTTTTTGGTAAAGAAATAATTTTTGGTAAAGTGAATCGCAAGTCTTTAACAATTTGTCAATTGAAGAACCAGTCGATCGCAAGTCTTTAACAATTCGTCAATCGAAGAACCAGTCGATCACAACTATAAACTTTAGGGGTGAGCACGACAAACCATCCAAATTGAGAATCGCTGGACCAGATTGAATTTGCCAATTTGGTCTGGTTCCCGATTCCATAAAAATGAAACCAATGATTGTCGGTTCAGTTTCCGATTCTGAAGGGAATCAAAATGGATCGAATCGGAACTGGACAAGATTAGACTAGACCAATCCCTTTTTAAAAGGAAATGGAAATGTATTTTTTTAATTTCTTAAAAATATCAATAAAGCTTAAAAATAATAACAATTCTTGTATTTTTCTTAATTTTTCAACTTTTGTTGTTAAGTAATCGATTTCATGAGACTAAACCGGACTAGTTCCTAAGTCGATCCGATCTGATTCCCAATCCTTAAAATTGGGAGCCGGTTCTCCTAATCCGACTCTCGGTTCCTTAGTAGAGTCGGATCAGATCGACCGATCACTCTAATAAATTTTGGGATGATAAGCCGTTCTACTCTGATTATTTCTTTTCCTGATGAGAAACGTACACTGTCGTGCACGCCATGCCTCAGTCTTGGTTCAGTCTTTTCAGATGAACATGGAGACATTTGCTTTGACGGAGAAAGTGCGCCAAAGAGGACATAACGTATGGAATACTTCATTTAGTCAAATACTCAAAAGGCACGTCACACCTTTTTTTTTTATTGACCTTGACTTGACTTGACTTGACTTATGACTAGACATGACTAAATGCAGTGATATTTATTTATGATGTCTCGTCCTCCTTAGAAAGGAGGTTTCTCATTTTCTTTTAATCATTTGTCCATAAATTTCTGAATTCACCCCACTTATGAATTTAAGTTTTTAGAATGAACAACATAATATGGTATCAAATTCTGGTTTTGTTTCAATTTATTGGCATATACAATTGTTAAATTTAATTCTTTTTGTACATGAGATAAAGTGTTCAAATATTTCATATCGCTCTTATAGTTTTATATGCACTTTATACACATATGGTCAACCTCAATTATTAATCTCAAGCATTTGCGTTGGACATTCTAACAAGTTATGTTATTTCCCAAACATTTTGACATTAATAAAAGGGAACAAGAATAGTCACGAGAAAAATAATGCCAGATTTGGAAGTTGGAATCCGCGTCAATTTGAAAGGATGATGAAGGTGCCTTAGAAATAAATACAAATTTATGTGGGTTGGATTTATCAAGACGGCCAAGAAAAATAAGGTGAAGAGGAACCTTGATCTCTCAGGGGGACCAAAAGAGTGTTGTGAGAAAATATCGATTGGAAGATATTTTGTCGAGTGTTCACGTCAAAATCAAACGCCTTATCACCCATCATTAATCTTTTAGGTGAAGAAAGAGATGTAAAGGATCAACAAATATATTTGCAATTAGTTGTTCTTTTCGAAATTGACTATCAAATATATTTGCAATTAGTTGTTCTTTTCGAAATTGACTATCGAATATTAAGTCGACATAGTATCTCAGAGGAATCAAATTTATCGTCCAAGTAGCATCTCGACCTTCAAATCATGTGAGAATCACCGTCACTAATTATCGTGTTGACGTATTTCATTGTAAACCTAGTCCACATAATCAATTCACAAGAAGTAGTCTACTTCAATGAATACAAAACCCGTCTTGGATCGAAGTTATAAAAATATTCTGAACCATATGGAAAAAGCCTGATGTGGCTCATTGGGCTTGTGTCTCAGAATGGGATCAATCACTTTATGGTGGAGAGAATTTCACTTCATAGAGAAGACAAAAAGCGTTATGTCTTGCTAAAATTAAAGACGTGCGCTAAATTTGCTTCTTCACTAGTTTACGACCACTTGAAACTACTTCGAGTTATTCATTTACGTTATTATAACATAAAGTAGAATGATCCTTCTAATTTCAAGGTATCTCAATCGTTTTTTCTTCCTCCAAACATACTTGGTTACTTATTTTACAAACATTGTGCCCATGGAAGAATTGTGTAAATTCATAATTTTCCAATATTAGAAGTTGGACATAATTGGCTGCATTTGAGAATTGCATTCTCAAGAGATTTTGGGCTCCAAAGTCTCTTGGGCTCCAAAGTCTCTTGGGCAAATGGAAATTTTGTTTGACAATTTTTTTTAAAAATAATTTTGGGAAGATGCAATTGCATTTCAAAAGGCCTCAAAAGGCCTTTAGGCTTTAGCTCAAGGTAAATCCAGAAGTACTTTGAGCTTTGAGCATTTTCTAAATACAAAATAAGCTTTTTCCCCTTCCTACATTACCCCCACTATACTTTCATAATTATGGAATGTCCTCCAAAATCTTAATGTTGTCAGTGAAGGCCTTAGCAGCTAGCAAGCAGCTAGCGAGCCATCATTGCCCCTTATGCGAGGCCTAGGTCGCATGACTCAAGCGAGGTTGGCCAATGGCTAGATCTAGCCACCAATAGTCGATTTGGCTCACCAGTGGCTTGAGTTCCGTTGACAATGTTTGAAACTTTTATTAAAAAAAAAAAAAGTGGCATTATCCAAATATTATTTATGTCAAAATTGTTTTTGCATGTGTTTTTAAATTATATTTTACCAAACACTATTTGCATTTTGGAAAAATCATTTCACCTAAAGTCATTTGCATTTTCCTAGAAGCTTCCCTAAAAGTGTTTCTAAACACACCCATTATCCTACAACAACCTTCTTAACAAGTTTTCAAATCACAAAATAATTCTCTTTTCATAGATACAGTTTCTTTTATTGTATATTTTATATCAATATTATTATCCCAATGTTTAATGATTCAAATATTATGTAACAAACTTACTCTTTCAAATATCAATATCTTGCGCACACAACACGTGTGCACATTTGCTAATTCTACACATGGAGTGCAATTGAGCAAAAACTATAAGCGTCACGGACTTTTATTGTAATCATCTCTTATAGATAAAAAAAAAATGTTATATATTATAGTAAATTGACTTTTTCCCCGTATATGTATTCATATTTCATAAAATGATTCTTTTTTCTCAGTCGAAGAGCTTTGTCTAGAAAAAGTGACAGTCAAGTGGGAAAATCTCTCCATAATATATTTTAAATATCGCATCTAATAAATTATGCATTCAAAGTACAAAATGATTAAATTCACTTTATGGGAATGAAAAAATATTAATGATTGTAAATTCAAGTATAGTAGACTCTATCATTAACTCCAAATTCAAGAAAAGAAATATTGCGTGCATAAGATTTGCCAAGGCAACAAATTGAGAAGAGTCTGAAATTGCGACATAAGTAATCTTACCAACTAAGTTAAAATTCAATACATCCATGTCGTAAATATTTTTAAGGCCCTTGATCCAAAGTTCCTTACATGTTGCTAGAATTGCATCGATGAATAAAACAAAAAAATTCCTCAGGAAGCTTCTACACAGGTCAATGGAATTTCTTCAAAGGCTCGCGAAGTTCGAAAGAAGCGAGGCAGTTATTCAAGTATTTCGAATATCACCATAAGCCATTACCAAGGACTTTGATCCTTTCTCTCCCTTCTTCATGTTAATTTCGGTGTATACGGTTAATGTTCGCTTCTCATATTAGTCTAATCCCAAAGATGGAAGATAAGTAAAAGATTTGCAACTTTTAGACAGAAAACCAAGACTAAGTGGATTGTTGTTGAAAGATCTTACATAAGACAGAGACGTCAAGCGGAATAAACTAACCTTAGAAAGGTCGTTCAAGAAAAGTTGAGTGACTAGAGAAGAGAAGGAAAGCACCGAGAGAAAAGAAATGGCTCCTTCTTGGGATTATTACATAGAAAATTCAACGAGTGGTTATGTAGAATTATATGCCGTTAAATGATGTTATATCACAAAACATGCCATTTTCCTACATCTGCGGATACTACAATGGATAAAAACATTTGACTAGTTGGTTATGTCTGTCAGACTTTACGTGGTTAATGAGATATTTCACAAAAATGGGCTTCCTAGCTAAAAATGGAGATTTTGCAACTGTCTTATGAATTCCATTCATAAAAGTTCATTCAATATTTCTTTGTCACCTTCCCCTCTTTTTATGGGGTTTGGCTAGGAGGAATTGCTCCTAGATACAAAGAAGCTACAATTAACGAAGTATAAGCTGAACATTGAATGTGGGATTAGAAATAATTCAAACCTCATTAGGAGGTATGTAAATATCTTGATCTTTGTCAATGACCTTGAAAGCTTCCTTTAACTCCTCTTCTATTTCAGTCTCCTGAACATATATCATGCATTTACAAATATGTGATTTAAGTGACACTGGCTATTTTGACTGATATATATACATATGTGTGTATGAAATACCTTGATTTTTCTGGCCATAAGATTCAAGAACTCCCCGAATTCTATCATCCGTTGCCATCGGTATTGACCTTATTGATCGTGCATTGAATTTCTTCCTATGTGGGATTTAGGTCCTAGGATTTTGCAGTTGCCATTCCCTTAATTGTGATGCAACCTATGCATCAAGCAAACCAATAACCAATCATTTGGGAGAGCAAACGCGCATTAGGTGTCGAAATATTAATCAGAATATCTTAATCCCACATAATTTCTATCTTCTCGTATATACTTTAATATAAGCACCAGTTTCAACTTCCATTGCTATTTCATGCCACAACCCCTAGTGTTGGGTAACAAAATTTTAATGTAGCATGTATCTTCAATATACAAGAACTCCTTTCTAACAGTGTACACAATTTTCTAAAATTAAAACAAATGGCTTTGATCTTTGATCTCCATTGAGAAAAATCTCATTCTTTTTGTATCATTGTGTGGTGTCATGTTAAATAGTCAACGATCTGATTCTACCGATAGTATTGTTTTACCAATGAGCCTGTTGACACCTAAAATTTGATTAATAATCTAGTAATTAATTGCATTAAAAATTAGAGATTAATCTTTAATCCCTAAACAAAAATAGCTAAATTGCATTTGCATTAGACCGGCGGATGTGTTTGAATTAATAGTTTTGATTTTTAATTTAGTAAGTTGGGCTAAGCCCATAGTAAGAGAGAATTTGGCCAAGCCCGTCATTGTTTAAATGCTGAAACTTAACTTGTGAGATGTACAAAGTTGGAAAATTTGTTACTTTCAAAAAAGATTTGTATTATTCTTCCGAAATTCGGTTATAGGAATAGGCAAGATTCGGTGGAAAACTCGGCCAACAAAATGGAAGGGAAAAGATATTGGGAGCGGGAATTTCTGCAAAAAAAAATAGAGATATTCGTATGCTTAGCAATATTCGGCCATATTCTCATAAAAAGGAAATAGAAGATAGCTTAGCAATATCGAAGAGTGTACAAATTATTAAAAATTATTTCGAGTTTGAGCACATTAAAGAAAACTAAACTGATGAGAACATGTGAACTCGACAGTAAATAAAATTGGCGTATTAGAATTGACCAGCCGAAATTGCCAGAAGAAGAAGAAGATTTCAAGTGGATTTCATGAGCCACAGCCTGAAGGGATTAATCACGCGGGGTTCCTTTTATTGTCTTCTACTCATCTCTTTGGACTCGGGAAATGATTATTTATTTGTCATAATTGGGTGAAGCTCACTTGAACATACAAATGAGAGAAAGTCAAAGAAAGAGAAAAGAAGAGTCTATGTACGTCTATTTTGTTCTCTCCCTCATTAATGCATTCACATGAATGCACATAAGTTTTGGGGGGGGGGTATCGGTGCTGATTGTGGGCGCCTGTGCCGCCAATTAATGAGTTCACATTTGCCTTTGTTCCTGCTGTCAAAGGACACGACGTCTGAACGAAGAAGAGAGGAGTCAGCCTGAGATGGGGAGAGAGAAAAAAAAGAGGCACAAGAGCGCAGTGAGGAGAGAGAGACAGATGGAAAGAGAAAGGAAAGTACCCCCATTCCCGACTCCTGCAACTCATCGCCGCCGCATCCTTTCTTCCGGCGAGCTCCTCCGCCCTCGACAACGACCCGACGCTGCTCTCCGCCTTGCGACGTCCTTGCTGTTGGGCCGCCCCGCGACGTCTCCGCCGTTGTCCCGACTGCCTGAGCGCCGCCACGTCAAACCGAGACCATCGCCGCGCCACCACCGCCGTCGCACCCTCCGCAATGAGCCGCTGCTGCTTTGCTTGCTGTCCCGACTACCGGAGCTTGAAGTGGGCCGCTGCGCCACGCCTCCTTCGCCGGCCAACGTGAGTCACCATCCCGAGTTTTGCCGCTGCTCGCCGCCTGCACCGGCGACGACGAAGCTGCTCTGTTCCGTTGCCGCTCGCGACCCGCGACGACAAGCTGCTGATTCGCCTCACCGCCGGTCGAAGCATCCGCTCTAGCAACGCCAGGCGTACTCGGCATTTTCTCCAGTCGGTCTCAGGTTCTCCAACGCCAACACAGCCCCCAACGTGCCAGATTTTCTCCTCTGCTGGTCGTCCGTAGCCTACCATAATCTCATGCACCACCCAACCACAATTGAAGAATTAGCAAGCGGTGATTATTTGGATTATTCGATGGTTTGGTCAAAGTAAAAGTCAAAGCTTTGAGTGTAGGTCACGCTGAAAATCCTCTCATACTTTCTGGCTATTGTCCGACGCCCGCTATTCACACCGGGCTTCGATATTTCATCGGCCATTCCATCAAAGCCGAAAACCACCTCCACCGCCACCGCGCACCATCGCCAATCACCATCCGACCCGCTATCCACTGGTTCGAATTTGGGAACAAATTCTCCAAATTAGACAATAATAGTTATCGATTCCATTGAATATCTTACTGTCCAATTTGGTTATTGCATCCAAATATTATATATTTTTGAGTGATAGGTTTATCTCCAAATCAGGATGTTTTTCCTAATTTGCAACCGTATCTTTAATTTTATCTATAAGGCTTTAGATTGAATTGTTTTTTTTTTTTTTTTTTTGGTAAAGGGCTTTAGATTGAATTGTTGATTCTATGAGTATACTTAAAATTGATATTTTGATTTATAAGGCTTAAGATTAATTTGTTGATTTTATTCGCAAAATTTCAAGCCGATGATTAGATGTTGGTTCCATATTTGAATGGATTGGATGATACCTTTATGGATTGAGTGGTTTGAATATTTTAATTTAATTGCTTTCCTTGTCTAGAAAATATAAAAAGATTGCATTGCATATCATGTAGATTAATTAGGTCATATTGCATGTTTAAATAGATTCTATAATATTCCAGATAAAATTCTAATTTAAATTAGGAATTAACACAGTCCAAAACCTAAATTGAATTAGATATTATCTTTGTTCTAGGTAGTTAATTTTCCTCATTTTTAATTACCAATTTTAATAAAAAAAAATAAATAATATATCATGTGTATGTCATGTAGAGTATTTACATATTAATCATTGCCCGTCGTTAAAGTTAGGCCATTTAATTAAAATAGTGTGCAATAAAGTTCACACATTAGGATTATTTAATTAAAAGTCGCATGTCATATAAACTATTTCTGTAAGTCATAGTTTAGCTTTTATTTAAATAAATGAAAATCCTAAAAAATGCCGAGTGATTTCCATGATAATTAGAAATCATAATTAGATTGAATATATATTTCTAATTAAAATTTGTTGCAGTTGCTTGTGTTGCATCTAGGTAAGTGTTTCTCTCCTATGCTTGCAATTTATTCATCGCTTCGATTATTGAGTTTTGGATGTGCACCTGCATGACCATCTTGTCGATTAGAGATAGCTTAAAATCAATTAAAGTTGCTTGCAAAATATTTTTTGAAAATAAAAGAGAAAAATGTACTGAAAGTGCATTAGAGTAATCTAGTATAATCAAGTCCTTGAACTCATTTAATCTTTGATTCGTCGAAATAAGTTATTTGTCCCAATGCTTTACTTAGTGTCTGATCGGCCTACCATAAATCGATTAGTGGCAACTCATTAATAAGTTGTGAATCGATATGCACTCAGTAGAACCCTAAGTAAGTTAAGATTTAGTATTCCATTAGCCAAACTCTTAGATAATGGACAATGAGGGTAGGTTGTGATAGCTTAGCGAAGCCCCTATCTTGATTGATATGAGACTACTTATTATGTACTTATGAGTCAAGTAATGAAGTTAAACCCTATACAATCAAATGATGCAACCTGAAGCATTTTATTTTCTGTGGCTTAATAAGCTATTCGAGTAAGTTCTCGGCCAAGTGTCGGAGAGAAAAATATTAACGTGTCTATGCCTTGAGGATGGAGTTGATGGTGATTTTTGTCACAATCCAACATAGGAATTTTGACTATCTCATTCTATTTCATTCCATTCCATTACGTTCTTCAGTTCCATTTTCACTCGTTCGACACATTCTTTTTACGGGAAAACATGCCCTTGGAGATCGGGTATGTAAACATGCCCGCCAGCCCAAACCGGCCCAATTGTCCATCATTGGCACCACCCCTTCATAGGCCCAATCTTCAATGCTCGAAGCCCATATCAATCAACGAAGGCTCGAAGGTTTTCATGGAAAGCGCAGACGCAAGTCCACCATTTTCGCAGCGCTTCAGCTAACAAGCGGAACTGGAATAAAGCGGAAAGCAAAAGTTGGGTCCCTCTCTCGCCAACCCCAAAAGCCAGATTCAGTGCACCTTTGACAGTAAAACGAGGGAGAAAGGTCATCATGTTTCTCTCTCTAAAAGCCAGGTACGTACGGATTGCTTGTTGTCCGCAATTCGGACAAATTTTGTTTTTTTGGGGTCTTCCGATGTTTATTGTTCTAAAAGACGAGTTGGGTTCTTGTTTTTTCCTTTTTTTTTTTGTCTCCCAATGTCATTATCCTAGAAGACGAGCTGGGTTCTCTCCCTCTGTACTTGCTGGTTGGTACGTGAGATAAAGATGGAATAGAAGTTAAGATCAGTGGAGTCTGGTCTATTTAATAAGGGAGCCCCACATTTGACATTCATAGTTGAAAATTTTTAATTTTAGTTTTTACGGGTAATCGGAACGTGTGTTTTCTTGGCTCTGTTCTTTTATAATCTCAAGTTTGTTTTTCTTGGTCTTTTTTTCTGGTTGCCCTAGTTGTTTATTCATGGAAGTACTACTGTTTGATTACTTTATATTTGCTACATTGCTGAGAAATTATGGTAATGAATGAACTTAAAATTACTGCAGCAATCTGAGAAACCCTTTTCTGGCAAAGTCAGTTGATTGTATGAATTGAGAAGAAGCTAATTGAACATTTTTAAGGTAGTCTAAATGAGGTAAACCGTACGAGAATTTGACTATTGTATTTCACATTGGCAATGCCTTGCCTCGCCTTTAATCAGGTCTCCTGCTGGCCAGGACAAATCAAGTTTGGAAGTTTGTTTTCCACTTGTCAACCAAAGTCTTTGTTACTTTTTGTCTCTATCCTTTTTCAATAGTCTATTGCCTTTTTTTGGTTGTTGCGTTTGTGACATGAAAAGAATCGGCTAATACTGATGATGCTTAGGTATGAAAGCATTGGAAATCGATATGCTTGTGTAAGTTTCTTTTTGTGAGTCTTGTTATTACTTTGTCAACATGGTCATATAAATCAAATATAATCTATAAGGGTTTTGCCCATGGAGTGAGGTGAAGGATTGAACACAAGATGGGTGCAGACAAGTTGTGATGTTGATTAAAGACAGTTATTTGCATTGATAGGTGAATTGGGTTGTCAACTTGTGATCCTCCTATGAAAATTTATTTTCTTCATCCAAAGAATCATGTCATATTGTTTTCTCCTTTTTCAAAGTGGTGCTGTTTTGCTGCTTCTAGGCAATCAGATTTATGTACTTATAAGACAGCTACAGCCATCTTATGATTTGCAGAGACAAATCCTTAGAATATTAGCCTCTAAAGATGTCACATTTCCATTGACTTCTTTATCCTATTTATGCAAAGCAAGCTCCATCATGTAATGATGTGCTGCATTGCTTCTATCAACTTTTTCCTTTGGGTTGTTTGCTAGAATATTTGGTCATGCTTTTTCAGGACATGGGGAATTTAGTTGAAGATATCTAAAGAAGTTATGAGGAAAAGATGATAGCATCTCTACTTTAGTTGGAAGCCAGCAATCTTAAGAATTTCAAGTTGTGTTTACTTTAAGTGACTTGATTCGTTTCTCGCCATTTGCATCAAATAAAATTTGTTCCATAGCGTGGGCCCATGTCCTTTGTGTTAATATAGTAAAGGAGAGAGATGATGTGAGAAAAGAACCGAAAAGGCAACCTTGCGTTAACATTCGTTTCTCGCCATTTTTGGGTTTTTACTGCCTCATCACGAAGCTTGCTGGGAACTGGCAAATTGTTTTTTAGTTTTCCTGTAGGATAACTTTTTGAATGCTAGTTTAGAGATGAATGTTAGAGCAGGCATATAGCATGATCACTGATTAATAACCTCATCTGCAAGATTATCCAAACTCAACAGCAGCTCACCAAGCAAGACCAAAGTACTGAGGTTGAAATAATGGATGGCAATAAACTGTTGATTTGATTCAATAGCCAAAGAGAATTTGACACATCATCTAGGAAGATACTTGCCATGCATAATATCTAGAAATGGTACTTAAAATGCATATAATCTGGAATTTAAAAAACAGTTTCATAAGCCTTAATCATTTTTATAATAAAAGACAAGATTCTTCTTGAGGCGTTTAACATTGTGCTCAGTTCAGGATGCTTCTTCTCTGCGGGAAAAGAACGACACTTTGCCCGAGACTGGAATGCACTTAACAAGCCAACCAATTGGCCAAGACAAAGCTGCAAGTCCAATGCAAGCACCCCATTGTTCCCAGTTCAGCCTCTCAGTGTTGGCAAACTTCTTCAGAAACTCAACCATCACCACCTGAAGAATTATCGTTATGCTAATGATGCCCAAGAACAACTTGTTCTTATGGATCCCTTTGAATACATTTTTCTCCTCCAGTTTCCTGGCATTAAATTCGTTGAAGACCTGGCAGAGGACGAAGCAGTTGAAAATAATTGTGTCCCTCACTTTCTTGTCCACCCCAAAAATGTAACTCCCCTTAAATTGTAGGGTCAGGAGGATGACAACTTGGTACAAGGCCTGAGATATGAGATTCCTCCACATGACTCTGCTTATAAGCGGCTCAGTTCGTCCAACTGGTGGCTTTAGCATGAGCTCATTTGTAGGTTGCTCTGTCGCCAATGCCAAAGCTCCCAGGGTGTCCATAATTAAGTTCACCCAAAGAAGTTGGACAGCTGTCAAAGGGACATCACCAGAAGAGACCGCAGCAACGAAGTTGATGATGAGGGCAGCCACATTCACAGTGAGCTGAAACTGTATGAACTTTTGAATGTTGTTGTAGACGCACCGCCCCCACCTCAGCACAGTCACCACGGAGGCAAAATTATCATCCAGGATGACGATATCTGAGCTCTCCTTTGCCACCTCAGTGCCTTGGATGCCCATGGAGAGGCCGATATCTGCTTCTTTTAGGGCTGGCGCGTCATTCGTACCATCGCCAGTGACTGCCACCACGTGCCCTTTCTGCTTCAAGCACTGCACCATCAAAAGCTTATCAAATGGGGATGATCTAGCCATTACCCGGATTTTCTCGATTGCTGCCATTCTCTGTTCGGGCGAGTAGTTGCGAAACTGCACGCCCTCTACTATGGCTTCGTGTTCGAGATCTTCATCAGGATTGAATATCCCACATTCCAAGGCTATAGCTCTTGCAGTGCGCATGTTGTCTCCTGTGATCATCTTGATGTTCACTCCGGCACTTCTACAAGCTGACACTGCCCTCCTCACGCCTGGTCTGCATGGGTCCTTTATACCTACTATCCCCAGCAATGTAAGTCCATCTTCCTCAAGTTTCCCATGAACCTGAGCAAGTGAGCCATCAATCTTTTTGTAGGCGAATGCAATGCAGCGGAGGCTTTTGTCTGCCATAGTTTTTATGATTGCCCCAAAATCTGACTGTGCTTCATCATTCATGACATTCACCATCCCGCTTTGGCTATAATAATCTGAACACAATGCCAAGATCATCTCAGCAGCTCCCTTCCAGTGTACGTGAAGGGCCTGCTCTCCTCTCCTCCTCACAGCAACCCCGCTTCTCTTTTTCTCAGAATTGAATGCCTCGACTTGGATTATCTCCCATTCTTGCTTCAGTTTATCCATCGTCATACCCAATTTGGACACACCCCAGGAAAGTATAGCCTTTTCAGTTGGGCTGCCTGAAATTTCAGGAACAGATGCAGAAGGTTGCATGTGGACAGTTCCCGTCGTGTTCATTCCGATTCCTTGTAGTAGGACTTCAATGATGCCGGTGGCTATTTCTCTGGATTCATCTACACTCACATATTCTTTTCCCATACATAATTCGGTCACCCTCATCTCGTTTAATGTGAGAGTTCCAGTTTTATCCGTGCAGATCGTTGTGGCAGAACCCATGGTTTCACAGGCGGAGAGCTTCCGGACCATGGCGTTGTCACGCATCATGCGCTTCATGGAGTAGGCCAGCGTCAAAGTGACGGCCAAAGGCAAGCCCTCAGGTATAGCCACCACCACAATGGTCACTGCTGCAGCAACCATGCGCACAACAGCGTCTATCACAGCCCCCGACTTGGTCTTCCCGCTGGTGAATTCTCTCTGGCCAGCATCATCTTGGGTGTTTCCAGTGAAGTAGCGGATCATCAAGACGAGAAGCACCAGTACGGCCACCGACACCCCGACCTTCCCGATGAAGGAAGTCAACTTATTTAGACGGGCTTGAAGTGGGGTCTCTTCATCTAAGTCACGGGTCACGGAGCTCATCATCTCACCCCATGCAGTGTTCATGCCGACAGAAGCAACCATCATTCGACCGTAGCCGTCTATCACTTTGGTGCCTGAGAGCAAGAAAGGGTTCTCGCTATCGACTTCAATGTGATCGCTTTCACCAGTCATGCTAGACTCGTCAACTCTCAAGGAGTGGCCATCAACAAACAACCCATCGGCTGGAACCTGGTCACCAATCTTCAGATACACGACATCGCCTACGACAATATCAAATATGGAAATTGGTTGCCTCCTGCCATCTCTTACAATCTCCACTTTAATGTTGCTGCTCTCTTTGGAAAGTTTCCGGAACTGCCTTCCTTGCTTATAGTTGCTGACAGCAGAGACGATGACGACTAGAAAGATGGCGATGATTATACTCCCACCATCATACCAACCTTCTTTAAGGCCGTGCTGTTTGATACCAAATGCTAAAGAGAGAACAGCACATGCTATGAGAATGATTATGATCAAGTCTTTGAACGCATCAAGCACAAAACTGAGAAAGCTCTTTGCCGGCGGCTTATTGTACTTATTCGGCCCAAAAACATCGGTTCGGTGCGTGAGGTCGGTTTCATCCCCTCTCAAGCCATTTTCGAGATTTGTCATGAGAATTGAAGCGATTTGTTTTATGCCACCAAGTTGAGCAAGAGATTCAAAGCTTTTCTCTCTTACCAGGTTACTCAGGATTTTAGGGTCGACGTCTCGAAGAGAGTGGCAATCTCCTTCACGTGGATTATCACTGCTCTCGAGTTCGACATTGATGGCAGTGTAAGAGAGCGTCCGCAACAGGGATCTCTTCTTCTCGATGACTTCTTTCGACAGAGACTCGAGAGCCCTTGTGAAGTATATGACCATGAAAGCCAGGCGCCATCTTCGCCTGTGGATGATATTCGTCGAGCTATCGCGGTGGTCGACCACTGCATCAGTTGCTGCTTCTTCGCTAGGTTTACGAAGCCTCAACGACGACATGGATGAACAGCACTTGACTGACTTGGGTTGAACGGATGGATTTGGTTTTGGTAGGTTATTTTTGTCGTGTAGTACATTATATAGTGCAGTGTGACGAGCTTCCATATTGCATGAAGTTCCCGGAAATTTCACTGCAGCTTCTTGGATGGTTTCCACGAAGAGGTTTCAGATCCGTCTGTAATCACAATTTCCCAAAATTTGATAATTATCTTTCCTTCTAAGGCCGTACTTGTTATGGTAAATGATCTTTATATTTCCATCCATTTCAGTAATTATAAATCACCTTCTCAGAAATTACCGGTGCTATTAGTGCTGTAGATAATATCCTTCCAAAATAAGCTATTGAGCAATGAATTTATTTGACCGGAATAAGGAGCATAGTTAAAGCATCTAGATTTGATATATATATATAGATCATCCGTTCTCTACTCGAAGATCCCACAAAATTTCCATTTTTACCAGATATCCATGGACAGACTTTCCTTTAAACGATGATGCTAGCGATGAAATCGCAACAAGTACGGTAACACAAAATCTGGGGCTCAGATCGAGCACAAGTCTTAGATTTCGACTGGTCAGTGCTCCATCCTTGCCCTCAGGTCTGCGGTGAGATGATGGCTGGAGGCCACGACGACTGAGCGTGTGAGAAAGAAGCTTCAAGAAAGCTTCGACTTGGCTCACATTTTTCTTTTATTTATTTATTTTTCTTTTTATTTTTTTAATCGTGGATATCCTATCCAAGTCTATCCCATCCCCTAGATGGGATTTTTTTATTCAGATTATATTTGGACTATATCCAGTTATATCCAGATTTCGAAATACTCCAAACACCAAATAAGATAACATTTATCTATTTAGAGTTTTATTTAGTCCATCAATCACAGCCTAAAAATGTATATGAAATTGGTATATACAATAACAAGAAGCGGATACTTTAAATAAATCATAATCAATATTCGCTAAGGTTCTATCAAGTTAAACGATCCAAAAAGAAAGAAAAGAAGAAGATAAACTTTTAGTTAATTTTTATATTTCATGTTACCTCCATGGTCAAATATTGAAGAAAAGTTGGTTTAATTTCACACTCCCTTAAGCTAATGTTCTAAAGGGAAAAAGCTCAACCAGCAGCATACAAGTGTTAAGAGCAGATTCGCACGACTTATCTCCTGGCATCCTCAGCGTCTCAAAATCAGAACTTCGATCCCTCACAACTACCCTCTAATTGTCCCTTTTTTTTCCCTATTTTTATATGAAGTGTTCCACCAGCATTCTTGAAAAATACTCGTGGGGATTACAGCCGATCCAACCAAGCACAAACACAGCCGTTTGATTTTGTGAAATTTATGTACAACACATGTAATCTGCTGATGTAATTGATTCACTTCACATAGATTTGAGTCTAGACAAGCATTTGCCGTGATAATCTGTACGCGTGAAAGCTCGGTCACAAGGATGTCATTTTCCCTTGCCAACGACGCTTGGATACATAGGGCTTGAAAAAGTCCTTTGTATAAGTTTTCATCACCATTACTTTGCTCTGGTTATACTGTATAACCAACAGAATTATTTCTGATTTTCTTTCTTGGTTGCTTTTCAGTTTTCATCCTTTGCCATTGGAAATGTCGATGGTTAATCGTGAGAAGCGATGGGAGTTTATTAAACAAGTGAATACTGTTCATGACTGAATCAGAAAACAAACATTTATCATCATGCATATAATTTCTATTTTTTTGTTGCATTATTATCTACTTATACCCTCCATTACTTTCACAATTCTACGGAATTCCTTTCACCTTTTGTCAATTTGTACTATTTCGCCACTATTACTTTGCTCTTGCTTTGATCCATGTGGTCCTGTGGGGCCCTCTTGCTCCTGAACCATTGTTGAGCAACATTATTGTTGATACTTAAATTTTGGCGATGCGATTATTTATTTATTATATAAAAATTATGGATTAATTTTATTCCTGAAAAAATAATAATATTAGATTGCACATCATATAATTTTAAGTGCATTTATTTGTTATTATTACATTTTGCATTGGGTTGGTGACAGATGAATTTGAATTGGTAGTTCTGAACTTTAATTTGACGAGTTGAACTAAGTCCACGAAGAGAGTAGATTAGCCCAAGCCCTTTTTTTTTTTTAATGATCGAAAATTATCTTGTGAGAAATGGAGATTTGATATGATATTACGGTAGATTTTTGGAATTTGAGAAAATCACATTGTTATTTTAATTTTAGCAATAAGCGATAAAATTAGTGAAGAATATTCAGAAGAGAGGAAAATAAAAGGATTTTTGTGATTGGGAGTTATAGGCGATGCTCGTATATATTGAAAAAGAGATGAAATATTTGATGAAGATCATTTTTTTTTTTTGCCTATAAAATGAGCCGTGTACGGTGAGAAAGGGGGCTTCGCTTCGTTCGAGGGAAAAAACAACAAAAAGTCAAAAAGTCAAGGAAAGTGAGAGAGGGGACGTGCGGCAGGGAGAGGGAAAGCAGAACAGAGAGAAGTGACGTGAGAGACGTCAGGTGAGAGGGAAGAAAAAAGATAAAAACAGAGGAAAAACAGAAGTACTGTTCTTCTTCTTGGCCGATTCCCTCGCTCGCCGCTCCGCCGCTGCCGACGCCTCGCCTGCAGCCCGCGCCGCCCGCGACGCCGCCTCTGCTCCGGCTCTGCCCGCTCGCTCGTCCCCGCGTCCACCGTCGCTGCTGCTATCTCCGTCGTCGAAGGAAACTCCCCAATGAATATTTGAAAGCTCATCACAATCTCGGGCACTCTTCCCAGGGTTTTTCTTTGTGCATGCATAACCTTAGATTCGGTTAAATTATGTCTCGAATTTGAACATTTATAAAATGCAATTTATTTAGATAAAATTTTTATTATTTGATTGTGAAGATATTTTTTTGATGAAGATAATATTTAAAATTGCATATAAAAAGAAAAACTTGAAATTCTTTTTGATTTTTGGATGTCTTCATTAAATAAAAGGAAATTCGTGGGACTCCATAAATTTACAAAAGATGAAAAAGAAAAAAAGAGCAAAATTTCTTCTTTATCTGCAAGAGCCGAATAAGGTCATCTACGTTGGGCACACATATAAAAGCTAAAAGGAAATAAAGAAAGAAACTCTCTACACGTCCATGATGCCTGAGAGTGGAGCCGCGAAAAGAAAACTTGAGAGCGCCGCACGACGAAAGAGAAAAAAAACAAGCAAGAGCCACGGGTCCAAGAGAAGAGTCACACCGTACGAAGCTTTGAACAAAAACGCGAATCCGTACGTATGCAGAACAAAGATGAACCATGAAATTCTTGATTTTAGCGTACGTAGAGCGTTTGTTTAAGCTTGAACGCATGGTGATTTTGTGTCGTAAATTTATGTCCAAATGAATTATTTATTTATAAACACTTTGGGTTTGAAATTAAATTTAGATATGGGAAACATTAGAGCGTGTGAGCGATTGTAAACTCTGATTTTCCGATTATAGTGGATTATTTGCTGTTGATTCTTCCCGTAAACAGTAGGTACCAATATTTGGACCGAACCACGTAAATTTCTAATGTCTTTATTATTTCTCGTTTATTTCTCTGG
Source organism: Eucalyptus microcorys (assembly GCA_014182515.1). Taxonomy (NCBI): domain Eukaryota; kingdom Viridiplantae; phylum Streptophyta; class Magnoliopsida; order Myrtales; family Myrtaceae; genus Eucalyptus; species Eucalyptus microcorys. The sequence continues at coordinate 43,340,691 of CM024569.1, read as the reverse complement.
TGATTTCACATTGACGTAAATCGCAATCCTATCATTTTCGTGTATTATATCACAACAGATTTGAAGGAAACTCCCCAATGAATATTTGAAAGCTTGTCAAAGCAACGAACACGCAAAGAAGATGGGGATAAATCCTTTAATAAACAATTTCTGATTGCAAAAGGCAAGTTGTGTTAGAGGCACTAGCTTAATGTTTCATAAGTGATTGTGTAATTAGAGGAATTTGAATAGTTTGCATTATGCCTTCAGAAATTTTAATTTGCTTAGAATTACCTTTTCTTACATTGGCCCAAGGTAGACTAATTAGGTTTATACTATCACCTAAGAATACTCCGTCCTAAAACTAAGTTTGGTACAATTTACTCCGTTGATTTACACATCTATATCATTCTTTCTTTTGTAGCACAATGGATTTAAAACTTCAAGTTCATTTCAAGAGGAGAAAAATAGTCAGTAAAAGGTTTAGCACAATAGAAACAAGGTATGTGGGTGAAATTTTTTTACTATTAAGTGTTTATGGTTGGCAATTATCAAAGCAACCCATCAATTGGACTGGGCGGAGTTGTGAACCATCACATACCTTTTACATGGCCTAATTACTTAAGAAACCTCAACTTTAGGTTTGGTTTCAATTTTATCCCAAATTTGATTTATAAAACATAAAAATAATATTGAAGTTTAAGTCTATTCCAAATCTGCCCTAAATTTTTCTCTATCTAAAAAAACCCAACTTTAAATCCAGTCCGAAATCTTCCCCAAACTTCTTTTTGTCTAATAGAAAAATAGTCAATTTGTACTCTAGTCTCAAATCTTCCCCCATTGGTCCTCCTTCATCCAAAAATCATCATTAGTCATCCTAATTTTTATATCCTAAAAATGATTTCATTTTGATGATAATTTTCATGTCAATTTACTGATGTGGATTTCTTATTGATGTCGAAATGCCACGTCAAGTTGAGAGCGGACCATGAGGGCGGATTTGAGAATAGATTGAAAGTTGATGATTTTTTTTTTTAACAAAAAAATTCGAGACAAATTTAAAAATGGACTTAAAGTTTAGGGTTTTTTTTTAGACAAAAAATAGTTCTGTATAGAGTTGGGATTGGATATGAAACTTAGGGCTTTTGCTGAAACAAAAAAAAAAAAATTAGACAAAATTGGGATTGAACCTAATGTTGGGTGGTTTTTTTGGGAAATTAGGCCCCATCTACGTAGAAAACGATGTCATAAATTGAAATGAATAATGTTGACCCAGACTTTCCTTTGTTAGAGTAATCAATTCAAATACTTATAATTGAGAATAGAATTAAAACCAGAGGGCGAGCCCCCGTTTTCTCACCTGAAGACCACTGAAGTTACAACCATCGGGTACAATTTAAAAAAAAAAAAAAATCAAAATCGGGTACTTTTATTATGTCCAAGTGAGTACATGTCCATATTTAAAAAAAAAAGAAAAGTGGGTACATGTCCATAAATTTTTTCTGTCGTGGGCTTCTTTAATTTTAATCCTCTCCATCGCAGTGTCTTATCATCCAAACTTTTGGATAATAAGTCGTTCTACTAGGAATATTTTTCTTGCCAATGAGGGACGTGCCCCGTCGTGCGTTTGATGCAAGATTCAACACGCCACGCCTTAGTCTTGTTTTAGTCTTTTTAGACGAAAGTGGAGGCATTTGCTTTGACGGAGGAAGTGCACGAAAGAGGACACAACGTATCGAATGGTTCATTTAGTCAAAAGACTCAAAGGCACGTTATGCTGTTATAAGCCCATTGTCGAGCCATGTAATCCCATGTGACTTGACTTGGCTCGACTAGATCTGGTAATAGTTTTGGATTTGATATCTCGTCCTTCTTAGAAAGGAGTTTTCTCTTTTTTCCTTTTTAATCGTTTGTTGGTAAATTTCTATTGAACTTCACAGATGATATTTGAGTTCTTTTCATACAAAGACATAACGTATTGAATAGTACATTTAGTCAAAAACTCAAAGGCACGTTATGCTATTATAAGCGTCTTGTCGAGTCATGCAATCCCATATGACTTTACTTGATTCAACTAAATGTGGCAATTATTTTGGATTTGATATCTTGTCCTTCTTGGAAATGAGGTTTCTCTCTTCTTCTTTTTCTTTTTAATCGTTTCATGGTAAATTTCTATTAAACTTCGCATACAATACTCAAGTTTTTTTCATACGAGAAAATAGTTGTATTAAAATATTTTGCATCACTTGTCTATGGGATATGTGATTGCTCCATCTATGAATTTAAGTTTTTGGATTGACTGATTTAATGTGGTGTTAGATTCTAGTTTTGCTCTAGTTTATTTTGCATTTGTCAAATTCCACGTTCCGTTCCTAATTCTTCTTGCACATGAGATGAAGTGTTGAAATATCTCATATGACTCATCCGTGGAGACTATAAGCGTTTTATATGCACGCAGTCTACCTCAATCAATAATCTTAAGTTTTTGGAAATTATAACAAGTTGTATAATTTCCTCATCACTTTGACATTAATAAAAGGGAACAAGAAAAATAATGCCAGATTTGAAAGTTGGAATCCATGTTATTTTGAAAGGATGTACGCACTCTAGAAATTAAAACAAACTTATGTTGATTGAGATTTATTGAGACTTTCTGGAAAAATAAGGTGAGGAACCTTCATCTCTCAGGGGGGACAAAAGGAGTGTTGTGAGAAAATGTCGATTGAAAAATATTGCGTCTAGTGTTCACATTGAGATCAAACGTCCTATCGCATAGCATTAATCTTTTAGGTGAAGAGCAAAACGTAAACAATCAACCAGTATATTTGCAATTAGTTGTTCTTTTCAAAATTGACTACCGAGTGCATATTAAGTCAACATCGTAGCTCACAAGAACCAAATATATTGTCCAAATAGAATTCGACCGTTAGATCATGTTGGAATCATCGTCACTGATGATCATGTTGACGTATTTCATTGTAAACCTATTCCATATAATCAATTCACGAGTAGTCTACTTCATGAATAAGAAACCCCTCTCGGATGGAAGTTATAGAAATTTTCCTAAAGACATATGGAAAAAGCCTGCTGTGGCTCATTGGGCTTCCGTCTCAAAGTGGGATCGAGCACTTAATCATGGAGAGAATTTCAACATCACAGAGAAGACGAAAAGCATTATGTCTTGCTAAAATTAAAGATGTGCACCAAATTTGCTTCTTTATTAGTTTGTGATCACCGAAATCTGCTAGAATTTATTTACACTATTATTATTACATAAAGTGGAAAGATCCTTAGTTTCTTATTTTACAAATTCTGTGCCTATGAAAGAATTATATAAATTCATCATTTTTCAATATCAAAACTCGAACATTATTGGTTGTGTTTGGAAATAGCATTCACAAGAGGCTTTGGACTCCAAAATCCCTTGGCAACTGCAAATACCTTTGGACAAAATTCTTGGAAAGTTTTGGAAATATACAATTACATTTTGAAAAGCCTCTAAAGGCTTTTAACTCGAGGTATGTCCAAAGATACTTGAAGCTCTAAGCATTTTCGGAATGTTAATACACTTTTTTTCTTCCAATTTTCTCCTCACTACTCTTTCATAATTATGGAAATGTTCTTGAAAACCCTAACATTGCCAATGAAGGCCTCAGTTGCCAACAAGTAGCCAGCAAGCCACCACTAGCCTCACCGTAGGTTGCTCGACCTTAGGTGAACCCTAGGTTGTGCGACTCAAGCGAGGCTGGCTGGTAGACGATTTCACTGGCCAACAACTTGAGTTCCACCAGCAAAGGTTTGAAATTTTTATAAATAAATAAAAACTAGCGAAAGTCCTCTACAGTATGTAAATTTTTCCAATTTAAGTCAAACTTGCTTTCTAATGGGTTTTCAAATTACACTTAACCAAATTGTGGTCCTTTAAAATTGACTTTTTCCCTTTATATGTATTCATAGTTCATGAAATGCATCTTTTTTCTCCCAATATTATTTGAAGAGCTTTGTCAAGAAAAAATTGACAGTTTAGTAGAAAAATCTCTCCATAATATATTTTAAATATCACATCTAATAATTTCTACATTCAAAGTACAAAACGATTAATCACTTTACAAGAACGAGAAAATATTAATAATTGTAAATTCAAGTAAAGTTGATTCCATCATGCACTCCAAGTGATATGGTACATATAAAAATGATCACACTTGTACCTGTGCAATAGCATAGAAATAAAAAGTGCTACTACCACAAAAAACTTCAAACTGATACACCTATAATAAATTTATCTCAAATTTATTTTTTGATACCCAAAAATCTCAAATTAATACATTTATGATAAATTTACCTCCTTAGTTTCCATTAAATTAGATTAATACAATGAAAATGACAAACTGATACATTGGGTAAAATCCCAAAATTGGTATACCTGTTAATTGACACGTGTCATCCAATTTAACAATTTGACAGTAAAGTTTAATCAAAATTAATAGAGGGTAAATTTGTCATAAATGTAACAATTTGGAATTTTTCGTTATATTAATCCAAAAAAAAATGGCTTCATTTCTTACAATGCAATACATTATGAAGAGTTAAAAGTATTTTGATTCCATCCAATAAAACAGATAGATGTAAGGCACACAATTAGAGTTAATGTTGCTTAAAAAATAAAGATTACGTAAAAGAATATGACAGAACAATCGAGTTGCCCAAAAGATAGTCCATGAGAACTTCAATATTTATAACTTATAGAAATGTTTGATGAGTGTAGAGTGATTTTACACTATGCACTTGGAAATGAATCCATGATAAACCCACGTGGCAAATGATATTACTATTTTAGCGTGAGATTTCTTTCCGTTTGTTATGTTTTATGACCATACGACGCTAACTATAAAATCCATATGAAGCACGAGCAGTTTGCGTTAGTCCTTTCAGAAAGCTAACATCATCCTGACGAACTCTTCGTAATTAATTTGGCCATCGCCATCCAGATCCGCCTCTCTCATCATCTCTTCCAATTCTTCCTCCGTTAACTTTTCTCCCAATTTGATCATCACACGCTTCAACTGCAGTTACCCAACATTTAAGAGAAGTTTCAAGTCTAAAGACATGGTATGTAGAATAGTAGAACTGGAATCTCTCATATTTCAACCAAACTGATACTTAAAGAGAGATCATCACAAGGGATAAAGTCAGAAGTATTCTTACCAACTCAGTCAACATTCAATACATCCATGTCGCAAACGTTTTTACCTTGATCCTAAGCTTCTTACACATTGCCAGTATTGCATTGATGAAAAAAAATCCTCGGGAAGCTTCTACGCAGGTCAATGGAAGTTCTTCGAAGGCTCATGAAGTTCGAGAGGAGCGAGACAGATATTCGAGTATTTAGAGTATCACTAGAAGCCATTGCTAGAGACTTTGATCCTTTCTTTCGCTTCTTCATGTTAATTTTAGTGTGTAAGTTTAATGTTTGCTTCTCATTTTAGTCTAGTCCCAAAGGTGGAAGATAGGTAAAAGGTTTGCAACTGTAAAATGATGTTATATCACAGAAGAGGCCATACTCCTACATCTGCAGGTATTATAATGAACATTTGACTAGCTTATGTCAGCCTTTATGTGGTTAATGAGATATTTCATGGGTCAAATAGTACTCACCTCATATGGGCTTCCATGTAAAAAAATTGGAGATTTTACAATTGCCTTATGAATTCCATTCATAAAAGTTCATTCAAGATTTCTTTGTCACCTTCCCTTCTTTTTTATGTGGTTTGGTTAGAAGGAATTGCTCCAAGATACAAACAAGCTAAAATTAACGAAGTATAAGCTGAACTTTGAATGTGGGATTAGAAATGATTCATACCTCATTAGGAGATATATAACCGTCTTGATCCTTGTCAATGATCTTGAAAGCTTCCTTTAACTCCTCTTCTAGTTCAGTCTCCTAAACATATATCATGCATTTACAATCATCCAATCAAGTACTTGTGAGTATGTGATTTAAGTGACACTAGCTATTTCAATTGATCTATATATATATAAGTATGAAAATACCTTAATTTTTCTGGCCATAAGACTCAAGAACTCCCCGAATTCTATAGTCCCATTGCCGTCAATATCGACCTCATTGATCATGCTTTGAAGTTCTTCCTCTGTGGGATGTAGGTCCAAGGATTTGATTGCAGTTGCCAATTCCATAAGTGTGATGCAACCTACGCATCAAGCAAATCAATAATCAATCATTTGGAGAGCAAACGCACATTGGGTGTCGATATATTTAATCAGAATATCTTAATCCCACATACTTACTATCTTCTCATGTATACTTTAATATAAGCTCCAGATTCAGCTTCCATTGTTGTTTCATGCCACAACCCCTAGCCTTGGGTAATAAAATTTTTACTAGCTCGTATCTTCTAATAATAAGAACTCTTTTCTAACAGTCTATACAATTTTCTAAAATTAAAACGAATGGCTTTGATCTCTGATATCTATTGAGAACAATCCCATTCTTTTTGTTTCATCGTTATTTGACACGTGGTGTCATATTGAATAATCAATGATTGGTTGATTCTACCGCTAGCCTTGTATTACCAACGAGCTGAAACCCTTGTTTGATTGATATGAAACTATTTATTATGTATCTATGAGCCAGGTAACGAAGTTAAACCCTATACGATCAACAAATGCTACCTGAACTTCAAAGAACATATACTTGGAAGAATTCAATGAGAAAGCAGAAAATATTTTCCTATAAATCAGTCTTCTTCACTAAAAAATGACGAAGCAGTTGATTCACACAGTTGCATGGTGAGATCACCAAAGGCAGAAGCAGTTGTTGTCTTCTCATGCAATAAGCACACGATCATTATATTAGTATTAAGGTTTCACATCCATGAGAAAGGGAAAAAATGGCACTTCCAATGCATTGGTCGATCTTTATCAATCAACGCTGCGATATACAGATTTTTATGTCACAAAATTAACACGAAGAACTGTATGTTAGATCTCAGGAAGAGGTATATCAGGTATTAGCTATAAATCACAAAAAGCTAGCAAACAGAGTAAGTGGGTATATGAAAAGATTATTTACTAGGAAAGGTATATATATTAAGATAATAATACAAGGATAAAGACGAAAAACTAAGGGTTACCATCTCCATCCTTGTCCAGCAAACAAAACGCTTCTTGGAACTCATCAATCTGCTGTTTAGTTAACACATCCCCTCTTCTTGGCTTCATATCGAGAGAGGGAGAGAGAGAGAGAGAGAGAGAGAGAGAGAAGCTCAGACGATATAACCCCAGTTAGATCTTACACAAGTTCTAATTCTGAAGTCTCCAAAGGCGGTCATCTATTGGGCTGTCTCTTTCACCAGGACTGGGAAATTTGCAAAAAAGAACATGTTTGAAATGGTCAAACACGCATGTACTAGAATCGATCTCAACGAATTTTCCGGAATTGTTATCTCAAGCTTTTTCTCGATGCCGTAATGGAGAAGAATTTCCAAGTAATCTTCTGTGCTCTTTTTCACCCACCAAACGTGACTTCGACGACGCAGTGGAAAGTGAAACTTAAAACGGGTTTGATAATTCACGGGAAGACATGAACTTTCTCGACTGGGACGACTCCAGTAATTTATTAGACGAAAGCATCTAAAATTCATTGCAAACACGGTTAATATCTACCAACAATTTTCATAAATATGATGCAAATCCTTTCCGATGTAGCAACAGTTGAAACTGTTATATGTCTATGTTGAAAGCTAACTCTAATGATAACAATGATGCGCAAGACTTAAATATTTCGCCCTTCTTACTTAAATTAAAGCGTAAGATTGACTTTCCTGTCGACAAATTAATAGATGAAGAATTTAGGAGGACGATGTGCACCGCCAAGATAAAAAAGTCAAAAATACTGCTGTGCAAACATCTTTGACTCTGTCGTTTCCGTGAATATTCAGATATGGCCCTAGGCTGAAAAATGGTCGTGAAGCTGGAAAAGTATGGTCAAAAGGAAATGAGAGAAGCAATACCGTAAAATTCTGGCGCCTGACCTATGTTTCTTTTGTATTATATGTGAGAAAAGGTACGAATGTATCATTTTCTAACGACATGAATGAGACTACCAAGGACTTTGGTGTGTACTCTAAATGCTTTTCTAATCATTTTATTGCAGTCTTTTAGGGCGCGCATGACAACATTTCTATTTCTCGATTTCTTTATTTTTCAGTTCCGTGGAACAGGTTTGGAACAGAAATCCGTTTCGTAACGCAATTTAATTTTTCTATTTTTGAAACGGATTTCTATTCCAGAAATAGATTTGGAGTAGAAATCAGAAGTTAAAATTTTTAGTTTTTCTATTTTTAGAACATAAATAAGAAATCAAAATTTTTCTCATCGTTAACTTTTGTCATCGCCCATCACCCATTGACCACCCGTGGGACGCTAGACACCCATCACTCGCCATTGCTCGCTGATCGCTTGCCATCGGTCGCCTACCGCCGACCGTCGAACTCCGGTCGCTCGTCATCGACCGTCGGCTATCCAATGCCCAACGGTTGTTGGTCACTCATCGCCAACCGTGAACCATCGAATGTTTGTCGCCGACTACCCATCGCTTGCCACCAATTGTTGGATGTTGGCCGCCCGCCGCCGCTCGCCGAACTTCGGCCGTCTACCACCGACTGCCTGGCTATCGGACTCCGTACATCGAACGTTGGATTCTGGTCGCCAGCTAGTCGGACGCCTGGATGCCCGGACGTCGGATGCTGGTGTCGGCCTCCGACCATCGGATGACAAATGCTAGACTCCAGATGCTGGACGCCGAACGTCAGACTTCGGACTCCAGCCGCTCGTCGTTGATTGTCGAACATCGGACTCCGGCCATCGGACGTCGGTCGTCACCGCTCCTAGAAATAGAACTTTTATTCTTTTACCAAACGAATATTTATTCTATAAATAGAAATTTTGAATTGTTATCAAACGCGTTTCTTTGCTCAGAAACTCGTCCATTGAATAGAAATTGAGAAATCAATTTCTTGCCAGAAATTTTATCATGCGCACCCTTAACTTATCCAGACAATCTGGTAATTTCATTTCATCACTTGGATGGCCATTAGAGTTAGTGAGAAGACCGTGCACGATTTTTTTTTTTTGTACTTGTTTTTGCTAGCTGTATATGAGGTTTTAGATTTATGCGCTTGTAATTGAGGGATGACTATGGTATATCTGATTTAATTATCTTTATCTAATAATTAGCACATAAAAGTTTGTTGAAAGAAAACAGTTCCCACGTCGAATCACATTATGGATATGGACTGTTTTGAAAATATGTCTCAAGTTTCAACTCGGAAAAAAAAAAAAACTTTTCTAATCTTTTACTTAATTGGAGTTGGTTTTCCATTTAAATGGTTACCTAATTTGAGTAGGTATTCCTGTTTTGAATCCAATTCTATGCTATATAAGAAGTTGGTTTTCATAATGAAGAGTATCTAAGAGGGGCTTGTGCTCATGAAATCCATCCCAAGTGTTTGAAGCACGTGAAATTCTTATATGAAGATTTTTTGAAATTCTTATATTGATGGCGAGAGTGAGTTTTTGAGATCCTTTGTTGTCTCAATAGTCAGATCATACAACTACAACTCCCACCTATGGATACTAATCGATTGGGGTTGCCTCTTTCCTTTAGTTTGTCAATTCACCTGAGCCATCCGACGAGATCTTTGATCGAATCCATATATGAAGCTAGTTTTAAAAAAACTGCTCAAGTTTTGGCCAAACCCGCTCTTGGTGATTGTATCCTTTACCAACCAAATGGCATATGCCTATAGATATATACACAAACCCACAAAGGAGAAATGTGGCTTCAACATTGTTTAAGGTGTGAGAAGGTTTTCATGTCCATCGAAATGTCTATGCTCAAAGAAAACAACAATTTTAGTTTGTTTAGAGAACAAATTGGATTTTTTCCAGGTTGCAATTAGGTATCTTGAATGCAAAATTACATATTTGGGTAAATTTGGTAAATTAGAGTCTTTATGTGATGAGTAACTTATAAGGAAAATTCTCACACAAGGACATGACTGAAAATTGTCCGTGCTCATATTTAACACAATGAGTGATGTCGCGAAGGCACTAACCACATCTTGCAAAAGTAAAAATTGTCCTCTCCCCCGGATTTAGTGAACACAACGGATAAATCTTATTTAATCCCATGAAGATGGTCAGTCTCTATTGAACGTACGGTTTTCGAAAGAGACGAACGGTGTGAAAGCTAGATGCTGCCTTATGTCCAAAAGACAAAAAGAAATTCAAAGAAGAAATCTCAAGAGACATGTTATGAAAATGAAAATGGTGCAAACTGCGCAAAACATAATGGAAAAAATATTTTCAGGTGTTTCCGAAGCACAAGACTATAAAAGGGGGTAAGTATTATAATTTCCGCATATAAATGAATAACAAAGTTCATAGTCTCGACTTGTGATGATTATCTGGTAAATAAAAACTCCGTGCTTGATAACCTGTAGATTTGTCCTCTCGGACATTCCGACTTTCTCAACACAATAGATCAGACAAAATCCAAGGTCGAAGGCTTTCAGCATGTGTTCATTGGAGGGTTCTAAGTCTAAACACCAACTTTTTGAAATGGCCACTTGATAATGAGTGACCAAGGTCAGAGGTGGAAGCCAAACTTTCCTTCATCAAGAGTTTAATTTCTTAATGATCGCCAGTTTCTTGATCACCTGCTTTGATTAATTGCAACTCTCTGGCCACAGGGAATGAATTTCTGGGGGCAATCATCGTGTTGGAGAAAACGACCATCGTGTTAATTTATTACTCTATGCATAGAGTAACTCCGACAAAAAATTATCAAATAGTCATAAGTTTTTTAATTTGCCCAATTTAATTTTAAACCTTTTAATAATTTCTAAATATAATCATTTCAATAATTTTGGTCAAACATCGCTAACGTGGACGTTAACTATCCTACATGGCACAACTAGGACTAATGGACAATTTTTCAATTCTTTTTTAATTAGTCCGAGTTATTTATTTATTTTTTCTATTATTTAATTTTTTTTTTCCATTATGGCTAGTGAGGTCGCCAAGGTTCACCTAGATCTACGCAAGACCATTGTGGCTGTAGGTGAAGACAACATCGCCCAAATTTGGTCAAGGCAGCCGCAAGTGAGAGCCACAACCCTCACTAGTGGCTCGTGAGCTTCGACGGCCCTCATCGGTCAAAGTAAAAAAGAAGAAAACACTAAAAGAAAAAAAGAGGAAAAATTAAATAAAAATTAAACAAACACTCAAAAAATAATTAAAATATTAAAAAAAATGTTTTCCGTCATTGACGGCCATGTCATGTAGGACGTGCAACATTCACATTAGCGATTTCCAATTAAAATTGACTGGAGAGATTACATTAGAAAATCATCAAAAACTTTAGAATTAAATTAGCCAAATTTGAATATTTAGAGTTGAATTGACTCAAGTGCAGTAAGTTTAAAACTTTTTTTTAATAATTTCCTTATAACTCCTAGGATGGGATAGTAAAATTCCAGACCTTATTCACAAAACTAATCAACTAAGCTTTTTCTTGAATGATCTCACCTCGCATCATATTGGCAATTTTGTTTATTCTAGGGTAACCAAAAGATAAATCAAGGTCCCCGGGCAACCGGTTTTCTTTCTTAGGCCAACACCTGCCTAGTTAGGCCTATTCAAACTCAATTATGTCATACGTAAGAAATTCAATATTTTCTCAACCACGAAAGAACCCTGACGAGGATTTTCAGGCTAGATACTTTACCTTCTAGTGTACTTTCACCCTTTCTCTCCCCGGCATATTCTTTAGAAATGGATTAAACATTCAACACTCATGTTACTAGATTCGCCCGTTGTTTTTTTTTGACACAATCCAATGTAGGAATTCAATTGTCTCATTTCATTCTGTTCCATTCTTCTTTTGTTCCATTTCCATCTCACTCCACATGTTTCAGTTTGGCAAAATGTGCCATTTGGGTACCAAGCTCATGTACATTTTAGGGTGAGTATAATCTGAGTGGGCGGTTTCCACCCTAAATTTAAAAATTGCTCATTAAGGGTGGGTCTATAGAACTGGTCCCACCAAGCACTGTAATATACAACAAAGAATTACACAACAGAATCATCTCATCAAGTACACTCCCAATTAGAGTCAATGAACCAATAATATTAGTATGTTAGGAAGTGTGTAAGCAAGAGAGCACACTCACCAACTTGTTATGAGTAGGCAAAAACAAACAATTATCTAACAAAAAAACTAGTAAGTAGTCTAGGGTTTAGGGTTTTTCATTTTTTTAAATTAAAAATTATATATATTATATATTATCAGTCTTGTTTTGGTAAATGGGTGGGCGGTTCCACACCTGGAATCGGAAACAGAACCAACACCCATCAGTTCCAATTTATTGGAACTAAGAACCGGACCGGTTCCCTTAAAAATCACCGGCTCTTGGGGATTTCGAGCAATTCGGGTGGTTCCCGGATCTTTTGCACACCCTTAATGTACGATGCCTCGCCATCCCAAATTGGTCCAAATGCAAATCAGTAACAGCACCTGTGCATAGGCCCAAGCCCGTCAAAGCCTGTTAACTGGCCAAGGGCTCAAAGCCCATTTTCTTTGAGAAACCCAATCTTGTCCGATCAAGAAATTTTCTTGGAAAGAACAGAGGCGCAGATCTCCCATATTCCCCAGCGCCTCAGATCCCCAAGCAGAACTAGAAAAAAAAAAAGGCGGAAAGGAAGAATGGGTCCTTCTCTCGCCAGCCCCCACGCCAGAACCATTCGCCTTTGTCAATAAAACAAGCGATGAAGGTCAGCACCTCCCCTCTCCCCCTCCGATTGTACGTCAGGATTGTTTCTTGCCCGCGAATTCGGACAACTTTCATTTTTTATTTTTTTGGTCTAATTATTGGTCCAGGAGACAGGCTTAATTCCTTAGAAAAATCTCACTTAAAGTTTCATTTGTTTAGTAAAAAATAAATAATTTAAAAAATATTTGTTCAAAAATAATTAGTTGTATCATTTAAAATAATATGTCAATATCGATAATAACTTATGGTCTCTACACTTTTTGTTAAATTATGTCTCGAATTTGAATTTTTATGGAACTCGATCCTTAAAAAAAAAAAATTTGACTTATTCAAGATCTGTTATTTCCTATCCGAATAAGATTTGTTCAGATTTGTTCTCGGGCGTTAGCTCTTCGAAACAGTCCAAGAGTGGATTGGCGTATGGGACTTCACCATTGACCTGCAAAAGTCTTGCGCTAAAGGATAAAGGATGGGCACCCCTTCTTTTATTATTTAACTTTTGAGGGCAAATAATGGCAGTTGGATTTATTGAAGCAGGGCACACAGGGTCAAATTTGTTGACTTGGTTACACATATAAAACACGAGAGTTTCTCTTCAGTGAGGGCGACGCCAGTTGAGACGAGACGAGCTACACGCCACACACGAAAGAACAACGCGAAGCAGTACGAAAAGAAAAGAACGAGTTCTTGTTTTTTTTTTTCTTTTTATTGTGTAAGTCTCGAACGCGTGGTGATTTTATAATGTGAATTTACATATTTATTTATATATTTTTGAATTTAGGTTTAAATCTAAATATGAAAAATACTCAAACGTCTAAGCGACTATAAATTCTGATTTTTCATTTATAGTCGATTATTTATTGCTGACTCTCTTCATGAATGTAGATACTGATATTCAGACCAATCACATAATTTTTTGGTGTCTTTATTGGCGATTTAGATCATGTTATTTCTACGTATTACTATATTACAACACTTTTCTCTTCTTGTGGGATCTAGCGACCCATCAATTGAGGAGATTTACTTGTGTTGCTCTCATAAACTCTTGCTTGAACGGTTAAAATATGTCTCGAGTTTGACCTGTTGAACGAACTCGATTCGAATTGAATTGCGGATAAAGTTGAAATAGACCGAATCTCATAATATGAAATTTACTTCCGCGGGGAAGTCGTGCAGTGGAGCCGATTATACGGCGTGTCCAAAGAAGCATTGGACTTTGACCATGAAAGAGGATGGAAAAGGAAAGGACATTGGCCGTGGGATATAAGGCCACCGTATTTCAGAGAAATAAAAGACGAAAGAATAAAATAAAAAGGAAAGTCCATATGTTGACTTTGTTGACCGAATCCTAGCTTGATTCGGTTTCCTTCACGCGCGGAATTCTCGAGTAGGGGCCATATTTCAATTCTCAAGGCCTGTTCGTGAGCGGAGGCTGACGTGAAGGTTTCTTGAAGCCCCTTTCAAGGAGTTCATGCAATTACACCAAGAATGATTAGTATTTGTACTCGTGAAATCTTACGGTAAGATTTGTGTATTTTTTTGTGAGATTGAGAGATTCTTTCCTAAGAAATTCCAGAACTAAAAACACTGTGTTTTTTTTTTTTTTGGTGGATTGGGGCTTGGAAAACACCGAAAATGTTTGAATGAATCAAGTGTATAATTTCTCTATATTGCATGATTTATATTAAATTATTGGCCAACATTTGAATTCGGATAACGATTTGTCAAACCGAATTTATTGATAAAGATTTTCTTTCGAGTATTAGAAATTGAATGAAAAAACAATTCATTGTTAGACTTTTCTTTCGGACGTGCAAATTAAATAAAGAAGATATCATGTGCAGCTACAAGACAAAAAGAGGCTCACATATTTTATTATCTTTATTCATCTTTATTCAAGAATATAAGTTATCTTTCTTCAACAGAATCCATGTAAAGGAAAAAGCAAAGATTTCTTTCTTCCCTACAAAAGCCTAGTCCATGTTGAAGTTAAAGTTGGTGGACCCAGGTCAAATATGTTGACTTTGTTGGGCACACATATAAAACTTAACGTGGGTTCTTTCTTGGAGGTGTGCCGCAAAAAGCTGAGGAGTGCTGCACACAAGAAAAAAGAAGAACAATGGAGCCGTACGAAAGAAGAATAAGCAGACGAGTTTTTATTGTTTGCAGAGTACATAGAACGTTTTGCTTGAACTTGAACGTGGGGTAATTTTTGTGCTGTAAGTTTACATTATTTATTTGTAAACACTTTGAGTTTGTGATTAAATCTAAGTATGAGAAACACTAGAGTATGTGAGAGATTATAAACTTCGATTCTCCGATTATAGTAGATTATTTGCTACGGCTCTCCCTATGGACGTAGTTACCGATACTCAAACCGAATTACATAAATTTCTAGTGTCTTTATTATTTATCGTTTTTTTTTTAGTGATTTCGCGTTAATGTAAATTACAAGATCCTATTGTTTTCGAGTATTATATTCGAACAATTAGTATCAGAGCTTGGAATCGGATTACTTGATTGTGATTTGAAGTTTTTACTTGTCTGATTATTATCTAGAAATTATATTATTGCAACTATGTCTGAGAGGAAATATGAAATTAAGAAGTTTAATGAGAGGAACAACTTTGGGTTACAAAGCATTAAGATGCGGGCATTATTGACAACTCAAGATTTGGCCAAGTACTGGATGGTGAAGATGAGTTACCGATTATAATGAAAGCCTCTGAGAGGGTAGAGCTAATGTAAAAAGCAAATAGTACAATCCTATTGAATTTGTCGGATAAGATATTAATAAAGGTGGTCGATGAGAAGGATGCCACAGCATTATGGGCAAAGCTTCAAGCACTCTATGTAAATAAAAGTTTGAACAATCATCTATACATGTTGAAGAGGATGTTTCAATTTAGATATACTGAAAGTACATCTATCAGAACCCACCTGGATGAATTCAATAAACTTTCGAAGAACGTTGGTAAGATATTTAATGATGAAGAACACGGTATGATGTTGTTAGCTTCTTTATCAGAGTCGTAGGAGCACTTTACTTATTAACTGTTGTAGTGGCGTATTACAATTACCTCAAAATAGGTAAAGTTTGTCTTATTCTCTAAAGAGTGGCAGAGAAAGTTACGAGATGATGCTCCGACGCAAGAACTAATGCAAGCACTAACGATTCGGGGTAAAAAAAAATCGAGAGCTTAGTAGCAGTAAAGGTAAAAGTAGATCAAAATCATGCCATAAAAAGTCCAATGGATGCGTGAAGTGTTTTGAGTGTCATGAGGAGGGGCACATCAGGAAAGATTGTCCAAAACGGAAGAATAAAGGTGATAGGCAAGATGTCACAAGCAGTGTGGTAGATATCGCCGAGGGGAGAACTAGTGATGTAGAAGCTGTTTTATATGTGACTACTATTTTTTCAGTAGACGAATGGGTGCTAGATTCAAGGTGTTCGTATTATATGACGCCTCATAAGAACCGGTTTACTACTTACCAGACTGCAGATGATAGTAGCTTTCTTTTGGGAATAATGTAACCTGCGAGGCTGTGGGGATAAGAACAATTCGGAGTCGGATACATGATGGGGTGGTGCGTACATTGACAGACATGAGGCATGTACCGGAGCTCAAGAAGAATCTTATTTCTTTGGAAACACTCAACGACATCGAGTGTAGGTACACCACTGAAGGTGGAGTGCTAAAGATCTCTTAATGTGACATGACAGTGATGAATGGAAAGAAAGTGAATACTCTCTATCATCTACTAGGAGAGACCATGACTGGAACCACTTTAATTTCATCAGGTAATTCAAACTCTCACTTGACTCAGTTATGGCATATGCGTTTAGGGCATATGAATGAGGCAGATATGATGATATTGAGTGAAAAAAAGGTTGTTAAAGAGTCAAAAGGCAGGGAAGCTGGACTTATATGAGCACTGCATCTTTGGGAAGTTGTATCGAGTTAAGTTTACTACAACTGTTTATTCGACCAAACGACCGGTTGAATATATTCATTCAGATGTCTGGGGCCCGTCTTCAATTCCTTCAAAATGAGGTGCATGATATATGATAACATTTATTGACGATTATTTGAGGAATATATGGGTATACTTTCTGAAGCACAAATATGAAGTGTTTGATTGGTTCAAGAAATTTAAGGTATTGATTAAAAAACAGTCAGATAAACAAATCAAGTGCCTAAAAACAGATAATGTCATAGAGTTCTGTGGTAAAGATTTTACTGAGTTCTATAAAAAAGAATGGATTGTGAGACACCGCATAATACTTGGGACACCACAGTAGAATGACGTAGTAGAACGGAAAAATAGAACTTTGCTTAAGCGAGCTCAATGCATGTTTTTGTATGCATGACTTGACAAGGAATTTTGGGTCGAAGCAGTAAATATGGCGTGTTAGTTGGTTAATTGATCTCCATAATCTACTATCAAGTGAAAGACTCTTGAAGAAGTATGGTTGGGGAAACCTGTTGATTATACCGGATTACATACATTCGAATGTCCTGCATATGTTCATGCGAATGGTGGTAAACTTGAGTTAAAGGTAAAGAAATGCATATTTCTGGGTTATACACATAGGGTGAAAGGCTACTGGTTGTGGTGTACCGATCTCAGATTACCCAGTTTTCTAATCAACAGAGACATGATTTTCGACGAGACTGCAATGTTTCAATAGAGGAATTCTGAGACACAGCCAACAGAGCATAAAGATCATGGTATCATTTTTGAGGTGAAGCTTCAGGTGAAGACTCATGAGACCTCTAAGGTAACAGAAGTTAAGACTGTAAATGAAGCTGCAGTTCCTAAAGTCGGTACTAGTGAACAACCAGTAAAGCCACAGCACACTATAGCTGCAAATAGATAAAAAAAAGGCAAATTAAATCACCGGTATATTATGGTTATATAAATATTGTTTATGCATTGACTGTAGGTGATGATGTAGAGATAGATAAGCCTTCGTCTTACTTTGAGGCAATAGCTAGTTCGGAGTCGTTGCAGTGACTAGGAGCTATGAGTGAAGAGATGGAATCACTCCATCAAAATCAGATATGAGAGTTGGTCAAAGTATCCAAAAGTTAAAAGATTATCAAAAGTAAATGGGTTTTTAAATGGAAATAGGACATTATCGGTGTCGAGGCAGCGAGATATAAGGCGAAACTTGTGGCGAAAGGGTATACATAGTGTGAGGGCATTAACTACAATGAGGTGTTCTTTCCTGTGGTAAGACATATTTCTATTTGTGTTTTACTTGTCTTAGTTGATTCGTAGGATTTCGAGTTAGAGCAGTTAGATGTTAAAACTGTGTTTTTTCACAGTGAGTTGGAGAAGCGGATTTACATGAGGCAGCTAGAGGGATTTACTATTCTAGGTAAGGAAGATCATGTTTACTTGTTAAAGAAATCTTTGTATGGACTGAAACAGTATTTTAAGTAATAGTATAATCGTTTTAATGCTTTCATGGCTAGTTAAGACTATTCGAAAAATCAGATAAATAGCTGTGTTTATTTTAGGAGATTGGGGAATGGTTCTTTGATTTATCTATTACTATATGTTGATGATATGTTTATAGTAGCTAAGAATATGTCTAATATTGATGTGCTGAAGAGGTAGTTAAATGTTGAATTTGAAATGAAAGATTTAGGTATTGCAAATAAAATATTGGGTGTGGAAATTTTGTGTAACAGAACTACATGAGTTTTATGTCTATCTCAAAAAAAATATATATTGAGAAGATTGTAGTATGTTTTAATATGCCGTTAGCAAAATCTATAAATACAAATTTAACAAAGCACTTTAAGCTTTTAGATAAATTATCACTGCAGACTGAGGAAGAGGAGGAGCATATATCTCGTGTTCCTTATTCTAGTACCATGGATAGTATTATGTATGCTATGGTATGTATCAGGCCTACCTGGAAAGTGGATCCTCAGATATTTGAAAGGGCAACAGACGTGGGTATAGTGTACCGGAGAGACATCAATGGCAGTGAAACCATTGGTTTTGTGGATTCGGATCATGTCAATGACTTGGATTATTGCAAGTCTTTAGCAAGGTACGTGTTTATGCTAGTAGGTGGTGCAATTATTTGGAAAGTGTTCTTATAGGATCACGTTGCATTGTCTTCGATTAAGACAGAGTACATGGCACTAACTTTTGTAGTGAAAGAGCCGATATGGTTATGAAATTTGCTATTGGACTTTGGGTTAGAATAGAAAACTGTGAATATATATTGTGATAACTAATGTGCGATATATTTAGCATATAATCCAATTTACCACGAGCGAACAAAGCATATCAACATCAAGTATCACTCCATCCGAAATGTCTTAGCTAAGGATAATGTTATTGTCAAAAAAATTGTTACGGTAGATAACCCGGCAGACATGATGACTAAATCTGTTTCTTTGGCGAGATTCAAGCTCTGCTTGGGTTTTATTGGCGTTTGTGGAGAGTGAGTGCCCATCGGGATATTAGGAAAGCATCATGAATAATGAGTATTATAACTTAACTTCAAACATCGAGTTAAGGTGGAGAATTGTTAAATTATTGTATTGAGTTTGAATTCGGATAATGATTTATTAAACCGAATTTATTGATAAAGATTTTCTTCCGAGGATTGGAAATCGGATGAAGAAACAATTCTTTGTTGGACTTTTCTTTCGGACGTACAAAATAAGTAAGGAAGATATCATGTGTAGGCTACAAGACAAAAATGGGCTCGTATATTTTATTATCTATATTTATCTTTATTCAATAGTAGAAGCTATCTTTTTTCAACAAAATCTATATAAAGAAAAAGCAATGATTTCTTTCTTCCCTGCAAAAAGCCTAGTCCACTTTTAAAGTTAAAATTGGTGGGCCCAAGTCAAATATGTTGACTTTGTTAGGCATACATATAAAACCTAATGTAGGTTCTTTCTTTGAGATGTACCGCAAAAAGCTGAGGAGCGCCGCACACAAAAAAACAAAAGTACAACAGAGTCGTACGAAAGAAGAACAAGCAAATAAGTTTTTATTGTTTGTGGAGTACATAAAACATTTTAATTGAGCTTAAACATGCGGTAATTTTTGTGTTGTGCGTTTACATTATTTATTTGTAAACACTTTGGGTTTGAGATTAAATTTAGGTGTGGGAAACACTCGAGTGTGTGGGAGATTATAAACTCTGATTCTCTGATTATAGTGGATTATCTGCTACTAACTCTTCCCGTGGACGTACGTACCGATACTCGGACCGAATCACGTAAATTTCTGGTATCCTTATTATTTCTCGTTTATTTCTCTGGTGATTTCATGTTAACGTAAATTATAATATCTTATCGTTTTTGCGTATTATATTTCAACAATCTATAATAAAATTCATCACTATTCACCATGTGGATGTAATTATTTACAATCAAACTACATAAATCTCATATCCGATATATTTTCTTCTTCTATTGATATTATTATTCGATCACTCACTCTCCGTAATATGAGAAATGAATGCTTCAAACAAAAGCGGACCCAATTCCAAGGTCTAAACAATACAACTCTTCCGAATTCATACTTTGTCAGTTTTCGTAGTGTTTTTCAAAGTAGGGACCGCTGAGAAGATGCTTCTCCAATTCTATACACTTGTCCCCTCAAATTTCTCCGTGAACTCTATTCCTTTTCACATGTAACGTGGTACGCTCTTGAAAATATGATGGGAGAAACACACAAAACAAGTCGAATCATCGGTAAGAAATAACAGACGTTAACGATCGTACCGATGCGGTTGTCTTCACTGGTTGAAATTAAGCCTCAAGGCCCTGCACTGTCACACGCGAACCCAAGACATGGAAGCTAGCTAGTGTGTTCTTTTGGCTGAAAGATAGAGTATACCAAATGTACATTAGGCGCAATAGCAGGTTGGATGAACCAAGTAAAACTCATCAAGCAATTATATGCCATAGATTTAAATCATATATGCTCAATTATAGTGCTTCTTTCCTCAAAATCAAGCTCAAATTCAAAATTTGAAGTAAGACTTATTGATGGACTAAGTCGACTCGAGTCAAGTCAATGTCAAGCTTCCTCGAAACATATTCAACTTGAATTCTAACTCAAAATCAGGCTCAATCAAGCTTGGGTGGTATGTCGAGCCTTAAATATTCGATTACTTGTGCTTTAATTTTATTCTTTATTTTTGTCTTCTGATGTTCAGTGTTCTAGAAGACGAGCTGGGTTATCTCTCTCTCTCTCTCTCCCCATTTGTGCTTCTTGTGGTCGGCTGTTGGTACGAGAGATAACGATAGAATAAAAGCTCAAATCAACGAAGCCGGTCAATCTAATAATGGAGCCCACATTGACATTCACCGTCGAAAACGAAATATTTTTTTTGTATTTTACGGGTAATCGGCCATGTGTTGTCTTGGCTCTGTTCCTTTCGCTGTCTTCTTTTTGGTTTTTTTGCCCTATTTGTTTATTCATGGAAGTACGGATGTTCCAGTACTTTAATGTACCGTGTTGCTAAGAAATTGTAGGTAGAATAATCTTGGAACCCTTTTCTGGGAAAGTGAGAAGCAATATATTTTATCAATCTGTATCAAAATCAATAACCTGAAAAAATATATTATTTTGATAAGTAATTCTAAGTATATAATAATTGTTTTCAAAAGTGATAAAGGGTAGATTTCCTTTGATAATTCAATATAATTTATTTATCGAACCATCCATTACTTGTTTTATACACTGCTTGTTTTATACATCTACTTTATAAACAATCTTTAATTGAACCTAATTTTATGAAACAAACCTTTATGAAAAATCAATATTCGACATATGACAATTGACTTGTATGGACTGATTTTTTGTAATTCTGAATAGATTGATATTCTCATAATAGATTAAAAACTATCACTCAACCATTCTCTTCTTTTTTCCCTCATAATATGGTATCAAAGTTCTAGTCATATAAACCACCGTATTGAGTGGCGCTGCTGGATTCGGGTTTTCTCCCCCTCACGAAGGGGAGAAATTCGAATCCCTAACACGTCGCCGGTGGACTTATCCGCTTCACGGGGGTGGTGGGTTCCTTTGTGGGCCCCAGGGTTTCCCTACCGACTGTCGGCTTACGAGTTTCTCTGGATCATTACATAAAAAAGTTCTAGTCATATAAATCAATTACTTTATCTCCGAAGGGAATCATTACATTCTTTAATCACCCTTGGCAGTTTGCCGGCCGTCATGTGGTAGTTCTTTACCAAATAAGTTTATTGCTCGATAATCGATTTAATAGCTTATTTTGGATATAGATTACTACTGGACAAACATCTTTTCTTGACACGTCTTTCCAACCGGTACATCACGAGAAAGCAAATACACATTAAAATTTTGGGTCATTGTGATTACAGGTCTGATACCTCTTCGAGGAAAGATTTTCGAAGATGCTGCAGTGAACTTTCCCATAAAGTTCATGCGGTGCGAAAACTCTATCACGCCGCCCTACACACATAAAAACGTGACAGGGACAACATAACCTATCAAAGCCAATCAAACCAAATCCATCCATATGGCCCCACACAATTAGCATCATTATATTCTATTATCCCACTTGGAAGGAGATTATTACTGCACAAACAAGTTTTTAGGCACTTTAGTTTTAAATGAGTTGTGTTAGCTTGGGCTATTATAAGAATAATGGTTTTTTTTTTTTTTTTTTTTTGTGACCAAGGATCTGCCAGAGCATATCCTTGTCAGTTTACGCTGATTCGAGGTCTCATGGGCCTCCGCGGTGGAAGCCTAACGGCGACTATAACTCGAGGGAAGCTGGCCCAGCAACCCACCGTCAGGGCCCCCACTTAAATCACTAGCACCGTAGGAATTCGACCTCTCGACCACATCAAAGCAAAGGAGAACGAATACCAACACGGCTGCTCACGGATGGGTAAGAATAATGGTTTTGTTATGAAGGTTTTGAAGAATTTTATAAGGAATACAGATTCTTCCGGATCCTTTGGTAGCAGTGGTTATTTCTGAGAAGGTAAATTATAATTACTGAAGTGGGAAAATAAGATAATTACCAAGACTGCTCTTGAACACACGTACGCAGGAGCCTGGAGGTAACCTGAGATGCGGTCCTGGACATTGAGTCCTCTTCAGTTTTCAGTACAATTTCGAATACACTTCATTTTAATCATTCCGGGTGGATCACCTGGATTAATTTATCATTTTGGGTAATTGTGATTACATATCCGACGCTTCTTCGTGAAAGATTATCCAAGAAGCTGCAGCGAACTTTCCTATGAACTTCAAAACTCTCGTCACACTGCGCTAAATATGTAGAAATGTGACAACATCACCTACTAAAACCAAATCCATCCGTTCAAACCCAACTCAATCAGTGACTCATCTTCATCCTCAGAACCCGACGCATTTTGCTAACCCAAGCAAACCCTTCTGTCGTTTCTTTGTGTTCTTCATTTATGTCGTCGTTAAGGCTTTCTAAACCTAGCGAAGTAGCAACTGATGCCGTGCTTGACTGCTGCAATAGCCTGACGACGACCATTCATAGGCGAAGATGGCGCTTGGCTTTCATAATCATATACTTCACGAGGACTCTCGAGTCTCTGTCAAAACAAATCCTTGGGAAGAAGACAGATCTGTTGCAGTCACTCTCTTATGTTGCCATCAACGTCGACCTCGAAAGCAATGATAATCCAGGTGAGGGAGATCGCCCTTCACTTCAAGACATCGATCAGAAGATCCTGAGTAACCTGGTAAGAGAGAAAAGTTTTGAATCTCTTGCTCAACTTGGTGGCATTAAACGCCTCCCTTCAATTCTCATGACAAATCTCGAAAATGGCTTGAGCGGGGATAAAACTGACCTCATGCAGCGAACCGATGTTTTTAATGCGAATAAGTACATTGAGCCTCCGGCAAAGAACTTCCTCAGTTTCGTGCTTAATGAGTTCAAAGACATGACCAAGGTCATTCCCATGGCATCCGATGTTTTGTCTTTAGTATTTGGTATCAAATGTCGCGGCCTTAAACAAGGTTGGTATGATGGTGGAAGTATAATCATCACCATCTTTCCATTCATGGTCGGATCTGCCCTCTGCAACTACAAGCAAGAAAAGCAGTTCCAGAAACATTCAAATGAAAGCAGCAACACAAGAGTGGAGGTTGTGAGAGATGGGAGGAGGCAAATGATTTCTACATCCGATATCGTGGTAGGGGATGTTGTGTGTCTGAAGATTGGCGACCAGGTTCCGGCTGATGGATTGTTTGTGGATGGCCATTCCCTGAAGGTTGACGAGTCTAGCATGACTGGCGAAAGCGATCACATTGAAGTCTGCAGCGAGAATCCTTTCTTGCTCTCGGGCACCAAAGTGATAGACGGCTATGGGCGCATGATGGTCGCTTCTGTTGGCATGAACACTGCATGGGGCAAAATGATGAGTTCCGTGAGCCGCGACTTAGATGAGGAGACCCCGCTCCAAGCCCGTCTGAACAGGTTGACTTCCTTCATCGGGAAGGTTGGGCTGTTGGTGGCTGCATTGGTACTTCTCATCTTGATGGTCCGCCACTTCACTGGACACACCCAAGACAAGGCTGGACACAGAGAATTCACCAGTGGGAAGACCAAGCCGGGGGACGTGATAAAAGCGGTCGCGCACATAGTTTCCACGACAGTGACCATTGCGGTGGTGGCTATACCTGAGGGTTTGCCTTTGGCCGGCACTTTGACGCTGACCTACTCCTTAAAGCACATGATGGGCGACAATTCCATGGTCCGGAAGCTCTCTGCCTGTGAAACCATGGGTTCTGCCACAACGATCTGCACAGATAAAACTGGGACTCTCACAATGAACGAGATGAGGGTCACGGAGTTCTGGATGGGGAAAGAACAAGTGAGTGTAGATGCATCCAGAAAAATGGCAGCCAGCATCCTTGAAGTCCTACTACAAGGAATCGGTCTGAACACAACCGGTACTGTCCAAAAGCGACCTTCTGTATCTGTTCCTGAAATTTTAGGCAGTCCAACTGAGAAAGCAATACTTTCATGGGGTGTGCTCGAATTGGGTATGACGATGGATGAACTGAAGCGAGAATGGGAGATAATCCAAGTCGAGGCATTCAATTCTGAGAAAAAGAGAAGCGGGGTTGCAGTGAGGAGGAGAGGAGGGCAGGTCATTCACATACACTGGAAGGGAGCTGCTGAGATGATCTTGGCATTGTGTTCAGATTATTATAGCCAGAATGGGATGGTGAATGTCATGAATGATGAAGGGAGGTCTGAGTTCAGGACAACCATAAAAAATATGGCGGACAAGAGCCTGAGCTGTATCGCATTTGCGTACAAAAAAATCAATGGTTCACTTGCTCAAAATCATGGGAGAGTTGAGGAAGATGGACTTACATTGTTAGGGATAGTGGGGATAAAGGATCCATGCAGACCGGGAGTGAGAGATGCGGTGGCATCTTGTAGAAGTGCTGGAGTGAACATCAAGATGATCACAGGAGACAATATGCACACTGCAAGAGCTATAGCCTTGGAATGTGGGATACTCAAACCCGACGAAGATCTTGAAGAAGAAGCCATAGTAGAGGGCGCTCAGTTCCGCAACTACTCGCCCGAACAGAGAATGGCAGCAATCGAGAAAATCCAGGTAATGGCTAGATCGTCCCCATTTGATAAGCTTTTGATGGTGCAGTGCTTGAAGCAGAAAGGGCATGTGGTGGCAGTCACTGGTGATGGCACGAATGACGCGCCAGCCCTAAAAGAAGCGGATATCGGCCTCTTCATGGGCATCCAAGGCACTGAGGTGGCAAAGGAGAGCTCAGATATCGTCATCCTGGATGATAATTTCGCCTCTGTGGTGACTCTGCTAAGGTGGGGGCGGTGCGTCTACTACAACATTCAAAAGTTCATCCAGTTTCAGCTCACATTGAATGTGGCCGCCCTCATCATCAACTTCGTTGCTGTGGTCTCTTCCGGTGAGGTCCCTTTTACGGCAGTCCAGCTTCTTTGGGTGAACTTGATCATGGACACCCTGGGAGTTTTGGCGTTCGCCACAGAGCGACCCACAAATAATCTCATGCGAAAGCCCCCTATTGGCCGTTCGGAGCCGCTTATCAACAGAGTCATGTTGAGGAATCTCACATCTCAGGCCTTGTACCAAGTTGTCGTGCTCCTGACCCTACAATTCAAGGGGAGTTCCATCTTTAGAATGGACGAGAAAGTGAAGGACACAATTATCTTCAACTGCTTCGTCCTCTGCCAGGTCTTCAACGTATTTAACGCCAGGAAGCTGGAGGAAAAGAATGTATTCGAAGGGATACGTAAGAACAAGTTGCTCTTGGGGATCGTTAGCATGACCATATTTCTTCAGGTGGTAATGGTGGAGTTTCTGAAGAGGTTTGCCAACACCCATAGGCTGGGCTGGGGACAATGGGGTGCTTGCATCGGGCTCGCAGCTTTGTCTTGGCCAATAGGTTGGCTTTTTAAGTGCATCCCAACCTCGGGCTAAAAGATACCTAAAATAAAGTTTGTCTGCAGTATCAAGTGAACAGTTTATTTCCCTACGAAAATATTTAAAACCCTATCTTTCTATATACGGTGTACTTGTGACCACCCAATGTGTGTTCCTCCGAGGACAAATCACATATCAGTGTTGATATTTAATTTCATTTTTGTCTTATTGCTCTTGGAAATTTTTTTGAAAGACGCGAGCTCACACGGGATTTTATGCATGACACATTCTGCATAAAGATACAACCATATAAATCCTAAATCTATCACATGGGTACCTCTTAATTTATACTCGGACTCTTTTTTTAATTTCCAAAGTCCCCTATCGTCTCAATAGTCGAATCATACATCTACAGCTCCTGCCTATTGATACGATGGATTAGGGTTTCTCCTTCAATTTGTCAATCGATGTAAACCATCGAACAAGAGATCTTAGGTTGAATCCAGATATGAAGCTAGTCGTCAATAAACTGCTCGAGTTTAAGCCGAATTTGATCTAGGAATTGTATGATTTACCAACCAAATGACATACATATATACACACAAAAAAAGTGAAATGTGGCTTCAACTTTGGTAAAGGTTTGAGGAGTTTTTCATGTCCATCGAAATGTCTATGCTCAAAGAAAGTAACAATTTTAGTTTAGAACAAATTGGATTTTTGCCAGGTTGCAATTGGGTGTCTTGAATGCAAATTACATATTTGGCTAAAAACTGGTAAATTAGAACCTTTTATGTAATAAGTAACATAAAAGGTAAATTCACATAAGGACATGACTGAAAATCGGTTATGTCCAAATTTAACACAAAACGAGACTGCTTTCTCATAGGATGTACGATGGCTTTTATAATGACTCCCAAGTAGGAAAGAGTGATGTTGGGAAGGCACCAACCAAATCTTGCAAAAGTAAAATTGTCCTGTCTCCCGTAGTTAGCAAATACAATGGATGAAACTATTAAATCCCGCAAAGATGGTTAGTCTCAATTGAACATATGGTACCTAATTCTCCACTAATGGCAAATCCCCTTACTTTTTTATTTTGGAGACGAGCAGTGTAAAAGCTTGCTGCCTTTGGTCAAAAAGACAAAAAAAAAAAAAAATGCGTAATATATATTGACAGGAAGAGAGAGGGACCTGCTCGCCCCCACCCCCCCCTCCGTACCCCATCTGCCTCTCTGTCCCCGTCTTCCCTCTTTTGAAACTATCTGGTCTTTCTTTTTTCTTCTCATCTATTTTGAGAGTTTGTACGTGAATAAATTTCTACAGCTGATCTTAGGTGAATGTGAAAATCATTTCAGCCATCCGTGTAGTCAATAGCCATCGAAAAAGATGCTCGTAACATGCCTCCACAACCTTTTCGACATTAGATCGCTCTCATATTTCAATTTAGATTTAGGTCAAGTTTTGAGGATTTTTACTCTCGAATTAAATTTAAATATAGATATAGGAGCTCCTTATAGGTATTTGATCTGTGTTTTTTCAACATTTTGATGTCAATGTCTTTGCATGACGATCGTGATGAGGACATTAAACTTCAATGTGCACTATGCCATTGCAAATGAAATGGGAGATCTCGGTGAGAGCTCATAACTTAATTTGGTAATTGGCCACCAACCATTTACGATGTCATATCCATTCTTGAGGGATGAAAGTGTGTATCCAACTGCAAAACTATGCTTTATTATTTACTTTTTGGCTTTTAATTTGTTCGACAGTTATTTGGAATTTATTAAGCTTGAAAGCTTTCTATTTGCTTCAAAAGTATTATTCTAATATATGAATGTATTTTTCTTTTCACCAAAAAAAACATATCAATAGACATGTTATGAGAATGAAAATAGTGCAAATTGCACAAATCATGGTGAAAGAAAGATTTTCATGTGTTTTTGGGAGCACAATGCTGTAAATGAGAGAGCAATACAATCCCCAAATAAAAAATAAATAATGAAATTCATAATCTCGATATTTTATGATTGATTGGAAAATTTGTCCAAAAAGTCTTAAATATATTGCATTTTTGCCAATTCAATCATAAACTTTTTAATTTTATCATTTTAGTTATAAAACTTTTCACATTTTGCCATTTGAATCCATCTTTGTTAACATGGATATTAACCGTTGTACATGGCATGATTAATGTTGACGTGAACAATTTTTAATAATAATTTTAATATTTTTTCGATTTTTTATTTAATTTTTATTTTTTTCTTCTTTTCTTTTTTTCCCCCCATTTCTTCTTTCGTTTGCTGATGGTTTGACTACCTACCATGGCCAAGCAAGCTGGCCTTGCCCTCTGTCAGGTGAGGGAAGCATTAGCCCAAATGAGGCCACCCTCACCGAGTCTTGCTCGCGCCCTTGCCCAGGCGAAGGCATCCTAACTTGGGCGACGGTCAGTGCCACCGTGCTTTGCCTTCACCTAGTCGACATGCAGCGCGATTGCCTTGGCCTAGGCAAGAGCCAACCTCGCCAAATTTAGCATCGGCGAGGCTAGCCCTTGCTCGATCGTGCCTCACTTATGGCAAGCAAGGCCAATTGGTGACCAGCAAGAGAAAGAAGAAAGAAAGAAAAAATTAGATAAAAAATATTAAAATATTATTAAAAATTATTTACATTAGTATCAACCATCCTACATGACATCACTAGTGTCCACGTTAATGACTTCCGGTCAAAATTGATCGAATGAACTCAATTGACAAAAAGTAAAAAAAGTTTAGAACTGAATTGATAAAAATGCAAAAAGTCAATGATTTTTTGGACTATTTTCCTTGATTAATTTGGGTAAATAAAACAATTCGGTGCTCGATCTCCCAAAGATTTGTCCTTTGGAGCATTTCGGCTTTCTCAGCACAATAGATTTGACAAAATCCAAAGTCAAGGCTTTCAAGATGTGTTCATTGGAAGGCTTCTAAGTCATTGCGAGAATCACTCAAAAAGATATGGCCACTTGATAACAAGTGACCAATACCAACGGCAAGTCAAACTTTCCTTCAAAGTTGGGAAAATTCCAGTCTGAAATGCGCTTATTTTCTCAAATAAGGGTCTAAAATAGATTTTATTTTAAATAAAAACCTAAAGTGCTACTACTTTTTTACAATAAAGGCTTGAAATGAATATTATTTCAATTAAGTGCCTAAAGTTGCCAAGTTAATCTTAAAGAATGGCTAACTCATCAATTGATAAGAGCGTTTTCATCCTTTGCATTTTGAATATTTTCTTTATCAGTATTAAATAAAAAATAATTTAAAAAAATGGAAGGGAAGGAAAATGGCAAGGGCTCTGCAAGCCCTTGCTACCGTCGTCACCCCACCATTGCCAAGAAAGGCCAGCAATGGTGGGGGATGGCCACCCCTATCATATTTGTCTAGTTCAACTCTAAGGTCTACTTGAGAATCGGTTTCTTTTTTTCTCCTCTTTTTTTGAAAAAACCCAAGACAAATAACAATTATAGCACCGCCCGCCACAGTGGCTCAGCTGGGTAGGCGTTAGACTTCCATCGAGGAGGTCTAGTGTTCGAAGCTCCTGCAACGCAAGTTGCAGGAAGGCTAGCTTGAGACTCTTGGCGACTTACCCGGTGGCACGTGTATGGTGGCTAGCACGTGTCGCCCCCAGTGGTTTACCTCCGGCTGCCAGCCATGCGGGGTTCCCTGGGTCAAAAAAAAAAAAAACAATTATAGCAAAATAGTATGAACAACAAAATGGCTCAAAAGAAAATATCGATACAAAACAGATAGAAATATAAAGCAATATGGAAGTTAAGCTCATTTAAGAATATTAAATATTCTTCCAACCTCAAAAAACAAGTTCTAATTGATTCCTAAGTAGGGGGGAGGTTCGCAATATGGAAGTTAAGCTCATTTAAGAATATTAAATATTCTTCCAACCTCAAAAAACAAGTTCTAATTGATTCCTAAGTAGGGGGGAGGTTCACTTGCATAGTTAGACCTATTTCCACTAGAATTGAAAACCGACCTTTTTCCGATGCGATTCCCATGTAGAACCAAATCGATTACACAGCCCTAATAATATAAAAAAAAAAAAACAAATAAATCATGTCAAATATACAAAAATTCTAGACCACATTCATGAAACTAATCAACTAAGCTTTTCCTTGAATGATCTCATCTCGCATCATACTGGCAATTTTGTTTATTCTCAGGTAACCAAAAGATAAATCAAGGTCCTTAGGAAACCGATTTTCTTTCTTAGGCCAGCCCCTTCCTAGTTAGGCCCATTCAAACTCGATTTTCTCGTACGTAAGAAATTCGATATTTTCTCCACCACGAAAGAACCGTGATGAGGATTTTCAGGCTAGATACTTTACCTTCTAAGGTACTCTCACCCTTTCTCTTCCCCACATATTCTTTAGGAATGGATTCAACATTCCACACTCGTGTTAGTGAATTCGCCCCTTGTTTTTCTGACACAATTCAATCCTTGATTATCCGACACAATTCAATGTAGAAATTCAATTGTCTCGTTCCATTCCTTTCCATTTCATTCTTTCTGTTCCATTTCTATCTCGCTTCACATGTTTCCGTTCGGCAAAACGTGCCCCTAGGGACCGAGTTTACGAACGTGCACCACCATCCCAAACCGGTCCAATTATTCCAACCAATAGCAGCACATGTGCATAGGCCCAAGCCCCGAAGCCCAAAGCCTAAAGCCCGTATCAACTAATGGACCAAAGGCCCAAATCCCATTTTCTTTCGGAAACCCGATTTGTGTTCGAAGGAGAAAATTCTCCATGGGAATGCGCAGGCGCGCAGGTGTGCGCCGTACTCCCCAGCGCTTCAGCTCCACAAAGCAGAGTAAAGAAAAAGAAAGGCGGAAAGGAAGAATTGGGTCCCTCTCTCACCTCTCTCGCCAACCCCAAAGCAAGAATCAATGCACCTTTGACAGCGAAATGAGGGAGGAAGGTCAGCATTTCTCTCTCTCTCTTTGATGGTACGCGCGGATTGCTTCTTGTCCGCTGGATCGGACAAATTTTGCCTTTCTTCTCGTCTTCCGATGTTAATTGTTCTAGAAGAGGAGATGGGTTCTTGCTTTTTGTTAATTGTATTCCGATGTTCATTGTTCTAGAAGACGGCTTGGGTTCCTCTCTCTTTCTCTCCCCATTTGTGATTGTTGGTTGGTGCGAGAGATAATGGCGGAATAGAAGCTCAAATCGGTGAAGTATGGTCGATTTAATAATGGAGCCTTGACATTCATAGTTGCAAATTTCAAATTTTTTGCTTTTTACGGATTATTGGACCATGCGTTGTCTTGGCTCTGATCTTTTATAAACAGAATCTTTCTTCTTTTTTTTTAAGGTTTTTCTTTTTGCCCCATTTGTTTATCTATGGAAGTACTACTGTTTGATTACTTTGCGTGTGCTGTGTTGCTGATAAATTGTGGGAATCAATGAGCTTAAAGTACCCCAGCCATCTTAAGACCCTTCTTTGGGAAAGTGAAAAGCTAGGAAAACATCTCTAGGGTAGTCTAAATGAGTCAAACGTATCAGGATTTGATCATTGTTATTTGACATTGGCAATGCTTCATTGCCTTGCCCTTGATCATGTCTCATTTGGCTAGTAAGGGTAAGCATGGTTTTAGGTAGAACTGAGAATATGGAAGTTCTAGAACATGCAGGTAGGTTCCAACTTCCAAAAATTAAGAAACATATTCTGACGGGTAGGTTAGTAGAATCGGGAAACTTAATAAGTCTTTGTGTTTCTCTCTTTCTATGTTTTTGTGTGATTCTTTGACATTCCATGGTATCTAATAATGAGTAAAAATCTGAAATCACTAGTTTAAGCTTTCATTTCTGGTGATTTCCATGATTGAGATTTTTACTTTATTAATATTTCATAATTTTCGTGTATCTAAATATGAGGTGATCAATTGATTATTGCAAATGATTGTTATTAGATGTGATTATTTTACTGTAATCATTCAATTAAAAGTACGAGTGGAACTTGAGTAGACCTTGGAACCTATGACAAGATAGATTCTAGATTCCTAAATATGTAGGATAGGTTGTAGGTTCTTTAATTTAGGGAATCTATTCCGACAGATAGATTCTTGGTTCCAAGTGAGGTTCATGGTTCCAAATGGAACCTGAACGGAACTTGGAACCACTCACCCATACTAGTTAGGAGAGATCAAGGTTTGAAGTTTATTCTTGACTTGTCGACTGAACACTATGTTTATCTTTTTACTCTTATCTTTTTTCAATAGTTTGTTCACCTTTTCTAGCTGTTGCCTTTGTGACATGGAAAGAATCAGCTAGCATCTATGATGCTTAGTTATGAAGTATTGGAAACTGATTAGCTTGCGTAAGTTTCTTTTTGCGAGTCTTGTTATTCCTGTTGTCAACATGGTCATGTGAATGGAATATAATCTATGAGTGTTTTTCCCACAAACGCGGAGGAGAAGGATTGATCCTCAGGATATGTGCAGACAAGTTGTGATGTTCATTCAAGATGGGTTTTCGCATTGATAGGTGAATTTGGCCTTCAACTTGGGATCCTTCTATGAAAATTTCTTTTCCTCCTTCCATCCAAAGAATCATGTCATATTATTCTTTTCCTTGTTCGAAGTGGTGTTGTCATGCTTGTAGGCAATCAGATTTGTGCACCTGTTAGACAACTATAGCCATCTTATAATTTGCAGAGACAAATCCTTAGAATATTTGCCTCTAAAGATATTACATTTTCATTAAAATTTTGATCCTATTCATGCAAATCAAGCTCCATCGTGTGAAGATGCCGTTTTATTGCTTATATAAAACCTTTTGTTTTGAGTTCTTTGCTATCATATGTGGTCATGCTTTTTTAAGGCTATGGAAGGTTTAGTTGAAGATATCTAAAAAGGTTATGAGATGATAGCATCTCTCCTTTAGTGAGGAGCAAGCAATCTTAAGCATCTCAGATAAAATTTATTCCGTCACGTGGGCCCATGTCCTTTTTGTTAAAATAGTGAAGCTGAGAGATGATAAGAGAACAAAACGGAAAGGAAACCCTTGAGTGAACTTTTTAGCTTTTGCTGGACCTTAACGAAGCTTTGGTGTGAATTAGCAAAGCCTTTCTTTTTAGCTATACTGTAGGATAACTTTTTGAATGCTAAATCAGAGATGGACGTTAAAGCAGGCGTCTAGCATGATCACCTGATTAATAACTTCATCTGCAAGATTATTCGAACTCGACAGTATTGTGGCAGGAAAGACCAAAGTATTCGGGTTGAAACTATGGATGACAATAAACTGTTGATACGATTATTTAGCAAAACTTAATTTGAGACATCCTTTACAATGCATAAAATTTAGAATTACAAAACAGTTTCCAAAGCCTTGACCATCCTGCAGCTGAAATTTAGATATAATAAGAAGGGATTATTTTCTTGGAGTTCAACATTGTGCTCAGTTCAGGATGTTACTTCAGTGCAGGAAAAAGTTGAACTTCTTGCCGGAGATGGGAATGCACTTAACAAGCCAACCAATTGGCCAAGACAAAGCTGCGAGTCCCATGCAAGCACCCCATTGTCCCCAGTCCAGCCTCTCGGTGTTGGCAAACCTCTTCAGAAACTCCACCATCACCACTTGAAGAATTATTGTCATGCTAACGATGCCCAAGAACAACTTGTTCCTATGTATCCCTTTGAATACATTTTTGTCCTCCAGCTTCCTGGCATTAAATTCGTTGAAGACCTGGCAGAGGACGAAGCAGTTGAAAATAATTGTGTCCCTCACTTTTTCATCCACTCCAAAAATGGAACTCCCCTTGAATTGTAGGGTCAGGAGGACGATAACTTGGTACAAAGCCTGAGAGATGAGATTCCTCCACATGACTCTGTTGATAAGAGGCTTGGTTCGTCCAACTGGCGGTTTTAGCATGAGATCATTTGTCGGTTGATCTGTGGCCAACGCCAAAGCTCCCAGGGTGTCCATAATCAAATTCACCCAAAGAAGCTGGACTGCCGTCAAAGGGACATTGCCGGAAGAGATCGCAGCAATGAAGTTGATGATGAGGGCGGCCACATTCACAGTGAGCTGAAACTGGATGAACTTTTGAATGTTGTTGTAGACGCACCGCCCCCATTTCAACACAGTCACCACAGAGGCGAAATTGTCATCTAGGATGACAATATCTGAGCTCTCCTTTGCAACCTCAGTGCCTTGGATGCCCATGGAAAGGCCGATATCTGCTTCTTTTAGGGCTGGTGCGTCATTCGTGCCATCACCAGTTACTGCCACCACATGCCCTTTCTGCTTCAAGCACTGCACCATCAAAAGCTTATCAGATGGGGAAGATCTAGCCATTACCTGGATTTTCTCAATTGCTGCCATTCTCTGTTTGGGCGAGTAGTTGCGGAACTGAGCGCCCTCTACTATGGCTTCGTGTTCAAGATCTTTGTCAATATTGAGTATCCCACATTCCAAGGCTATAGCTCTTGCAGTGTCCACATTGTCTCCTGTGATCATCTTGATGTTCACTCCGGCAATTCTACAATATGCCACCGCATTTCTCACGCCTGGTCTGCATGGATCCTTTATCCCCACTATCCCTAATAATGTAAGTCCATCTTCCACAACTCTCCCATGAACTTGAGCAAGTGAACCATTGATTTTTTTGTAGGCGAATGCGATGCAGCGCAGGCTTTTGTCCGCCATATTTTTTATGATTGTCCTGAACTCAGACGTCGCTTCATCATTCATGATATTCACCATCCCATTCTGGCTATAATAATCTGAACATAATGCCAAGATCATCTCAGCAGCTCCCTTCCAGTGTATGTGAATGACCTGCTCTCCTCTCCTCCTCACTGCAACCCCGCTTCTCTTTTTCTCAGAATTGAATGCCTCGACTTGCATTATCTCCCATTGTTGCTTCAGTTCATCCATCGTCATACCCAATTCGAGCACACCCCAAGAAAGTATTGCTTTCTCAGTTGGACTTCCTAAAATTTCAGGAACAGAAACAGAAGGTCGCTTGTGGACAGTACCTGTTGTGTTCAAACCAATTCCTTGTAGTAAGACTTCAAGGATGCTGGCTGCTATTTCTCTGGATGCATCTACACTCACATGTTCTTTACCCATCCAGAACTCTGTGACCTTCATCTGGTTTAATGTGAGAGTCCCGGTTTTATCCGTGCAGATTGTTGTGGCAGAACCCATGGTTTCACAGGCAGAGAGCTTTCGGACCATGGCGTTGTCGCCCATCATGCGCTTCATGGAGTAGGCCAGCGTCAAGGTGACGGCCAAAGGCAAGCCCTCAGGTATAGCCACCACCACAATGGTCACTGCCACAGCAACTATGCGCACCACCGCATCCATCACGTCCGCGGACTTGGTCTTTCCGCTGGTGAATTCTCTGTGTCCGGCCTCATCTTCAGTGTGTCCGGTGAAGTAGCGGATCATCAAGATGAGAAGTACCAATGCAGCCACCAACAGCCCAATTTTCCCGATGAAGGAAGTCAACTTGTTTAGACGGGCTTGGAGTGGGGTCTCTTCATCTAAGTCGCGGCTCACGGAACTCATCATCTCTCCCCATGCAGTGTTCATGCCGACAGAAGCAACCATCATGCGCCCGTAGCCGTCTATCACTTTGGTGCCTGAGAGCAAGAAAGGATTCTCGCTGTGGATTTCAATGTGATCACTTTCCCCAGTCATGCTAGACTCATCAACCTTCAGGGAATGGCCATCCACAAACAACCCATCAGCTGGAATCTGGTCACCAATCTTCAGACACACGACATCGCCTACGACGATATCGAATATGGAAATCGGTTGCCTCCTGCCATCTCTCACGACCTCCACTCTTATGTTGCTGCACTCTTTTGAAAGTTTCTGGAACTGCCTTCCTTGCTTGTAGTTGCTGAGAGCAGAAACAATGACGACTAGAAAGATGGCAAGGATTATACTCCCACCATTATACCAGCCTTCTTTAAGGCCATCTTGTTTGATACCAAACACTAATGAGAGAACAGCGCAGGCAATGAGAATGATTATGGTCATGTCTTTGAATGCATCAAGCACAAAACTCCAAAAGTTCTTTGCTGGAGGTTTATTGTACTTATTCGTACCAAAAACATTGGTTCGCTGCATTAGGTCAGTTGCATCCCCGCTCAAGCCATTGTCAGGATTTGTGATGAGAGTCGAAGCAAGTTGTTTTATGCCACCAAGTTGAGCCAGAGATTCTAACCTTTTCTCCCTCACCATGTTACTCAGGATCTTCTGGTCAACATCTCGAAGCGAAGGGCGAAGGTCGACATCAATGGCAACGTAAGAGAGTGACTGCAACAGGTCAGTCTTCTTCCCAAGGACTGGTTTCGACATAGACTCGAGAGCCCTCGTGAAGTATATGACTGTGAAGGCCCGGCGCCACCTTTGCCTGTGGATAATCTTCCTCGGGCTATCACAGCAATCGAGCAAGGCATTGTTTCCCGCCTCACTGGGTTTTCGAAACCTCATAGACGACATGGGTGAACAGGAAGAGAGGACGAAGGGTCTGCTCGGATAGCAAAAAGAGACAGGTTCAAAGACGTGTCTTAGGGAGGCAAGACACTGATTTGACTGGGGTTGAATGGAGGGGTTAGGCTTGGTTGGTTTGCATTGTGTTGTTATTTGCAATTATATATAGATAGTGTTAGAATGAAGGAGTCTAAAAGTTCTGCATGAAGTTCGCGGGAAAGTTCGCTAAAGCTTCTTGAATGAAATCTTTCCACGAACCGAAATCGGTTCTTTTATGCGCATTTTGCTTTTTGGTGTGCAGGGCAATTTATTTTCTTTTTCCCATGTCATATAACTCCAACTTCTCAGAAATTGCCATCGCCAGGTACTTGCCAAAGGTTTCGGTAAAACGTCGTGCCCTTTACGAAGTTCTTCCAATAGTTAATGACAAATGCAGTAAATTTGAGAACAATGTCTACAAAACGTGTTTGTCCAGCATCAATCTCCTTCCAAAGTAGGCAATTTGAAGCCACGTTTCAATCAATGTATCTTTCAAATGAATTTCTAGATGTTGTCTTCGCCGTGTGTGGTCCGCACAAGTCAATCGTTACATGTCAAGTATCGGTTTCTCATCCAATATTGTTTCAGAATATTAGGTACAATGGGATTGTATAAGAAACCAATCCATACAACAAGAAGTGGATACTTGAATAAATAAATTATATTTCATCATCGTTACGAATCTATCTTTATCACTTTATGTTGGTTTTAATATACTTAGGATTGCTTATCAAAATAATACAATTTCTCAGGTGGATTGACTCGGATCGATGAGAAGAAGTTGCTTTGGTAGCACTGAAAAGCGTACTGAAGACTGAAGAGGGCTCAAGTGCCCAGGGACACCACTTTTTTTTTTTTTTGCTTGGTGAAACTTCCATCGTACGTGTGTTAGAGGGCAAATCTACATTTCTTAGCTCTCTCCTCTCTTGTCCCTCTCAACGTCGCACAGCTTCTTTCCCTTTCCACAGTGGATTCGATACCTTTCTCGCCTCTTTAGTTCTGCTTTTCGTGTCCCGTCTTTTATTACCTTACTTTCCACCGTCGGCCATGGAAATATGCCTGCCCGGATCGTGGTCCGGACCGACCACAGCAATCACAGGCTTTTGTTTTTTTAATGAAATTCACGTTGTCATACATGTAATCGGCGGATTTAATTGACTCAGCCCATATTATTCTGAATCTAGACAAGGATTTGCCGTGGAAATCTTTATGCAAGAAAGTTCGGTCGCAAGAAATGATCTCATTTTTCCCATGCAAAATGATGCTTGGATGGAAAACTCAAAAAGCGTGAACACAGGCAGATGATTCTTTTTGTTTTTCTTGCTGCATTATTATCGTTTATCATAAAAATGGATAGGTTCCACCCCCCAACACTTTTCACATTTTCATGGAATCCCTTTTACCTCTTGTCAAATTATGCTATTTCGTCTCCATTACTTTGCTCTCTTGCTTTAATCCGTGCGATCCACGCGACCTTGCTGCTCCCAGACCATTTTTAACAATATTGTACTCAAAGCTACTAATAATAAAGGAAGCTTTTGAGTCATTCTTCACAACCTCGGACGCTCTTTTGTGGGGTTTTCTCTTTGTGCATGTTCCAAGCTTAGATTCGAAGGAAACTCCCGCGTAAATCCAATTCAAGAGCCTTGGCAATCAACACGCACAGAACGCGCAAAGAAGATCGAGAGAAACCCTTAAACAAAGCAAAGTCCGATTGCAAAAGGCAAGTAGTATTGGTGACTTCAGCTTAGTGTTTCATAAGTGATTGTATGGTTAGTGGAATTTCAATATTTTGCATTATGGCTTTAGAAATTCTAATTTGCTTAGTCATATTTTCTTACATTGGCAATAGGTAGAGTAATTAGGTTATACTATCGTCTAAAAGCACTCCGTCCTAAAAGCGAGTTTAACAATTTCTTTTGTTGATTTATAAAACTATATCATGTTTACTGTCGTAGTGCAACAACTCTGAATCTTCAAGATGATCTTGAAGCAGGAAAAGAGCCAATAAAGAGTTTACCATGGTAGTAAAAAAGGTGAGCGGATGAAAACCTTTTATGATAAGTCTTCACGGCTGATAAATATTGAAAAAATCGTTCAACTAAATTGAGTGAAGTTGTGAACCATCTCATACACTTTACATAGAAAAGTTGGGGAAGAATCTTAATTACAGGTAGATTGCATGATGAGGTCCTTTTGAATCATAAAATTAAAATGAAAAGTGTTCCGAAACTAGAGGATGAGTTCAAATACTTATAATCTATGAAGCACGGACACGTTATCCGTGCTTCCGTGTCGTGTCCGACACGTGCATTGACATGCTCGGACACAGTCGGACATGCGGTCAACTTTTCTCGACACGCGTGTCCGGAAGACTGATGGAGGGTGGAGGCTAGGGATGGCGAGGGAGCAGAGGCCGCGAGCGACGGTGAGAGACGGCTAGAGAAAGAGCCGAACAGAGAGAAAGAAGAGAGAGAAAGCAAACTCCCGCCGGTGAGACGAAGTCACGAAATGGACCACCGCGATGGCGAGAGAGAGTAGTTGCCACTGTTGCGATGGATCGGCGATGAGGAGGAGGAGGAGAAGGATCAAGAGGAAAAGGAGAGGAAGGGGGTTGTGCGGAGAGGAAGGTGGTCGTGCGGCGAGGAGGAGGAGGAGAAAGATCGAGAGGAAGAGGAGAGGAAGGGGGTCGTGCGGCGTGCGGCGAGCGGCGAGAAAGAGGAGGAAAAGGAGGGTGGGTAGGGTTTTTGATGAGGGAATAAAAAGTAATAAAAAAAAAAGAGGGGGGACGATGGAGGGAAATGGACGAGGGAAATGGCGTGACTTTTGAGTTTTGGGGAAGGGGAAGTGACAGGTTGACAGCCTGTCGGTCATTGGTGGGGAGGGAAAAATATAAAATAAATTTGGGGTGGAGGGAACTGGACGAAAGAAAAAAGGGGTGGATTTTGGATTTTTTTAATGAGAAAATTAAATAAATGAGATTAAAAAATAATTTTAAAAAATAAAAGTATTGAATTTTGAATAATGATAAATTTTGATTATTGTAGAAAATTATGGATTTATTTAAATAAATTGATTCTAATTTCTTATTAATTATTTGTTTCATCAATAACTTTTGTTAAAGGTAAAAACATGTTTCGCATTAACTATGAATATATTTTTCGAATTTCTAATGAATTGATTTATTAATATTATTAGTGTAAAATTATTATAGGCTCTTTTTTTAATTAATTATTTATTTATGAATTTGAATCAAATTAATTAAAAATAAAAATATTCATTTAATATACAACGTATCGCAACGTGTCGGAATTCTCTATTTTTTAGAAATGACATGTCGACGTGTTGTGTCGCGTGTCCGTGTCGCGTGTCAGTGCTACTTAGCTTATAATTGTGGATATGATAAAAAACCAGAGGGTGGGCCTCTTTTTTACTCTTGAAGACTTTGAAAATACAACGAGCCTTTCTTTTTTAAGCGCCGCCATCATCGCCGCTGTTTCTTCTTCCACCTTCAGCCTTTCATGTCAGGCAATCCTGTCATTCCACGACACCTCTCTTGCTCTCCGATCTCCTTGACCTAGACCTGTTAAACAAGTGGAGTCAAATTGGTCCAATCCAAATTGACTTATTTACATGCAACATAACTTTAGTAACTCATACCAAACCCAACTTGACTTGACTCATAGCCAGTCCATACCCAATCATTTAACCCAATTTAGAAAAAATCATACTCAAATTGAGGCGAGAGCATCAAGTGAGCAAGCGCCGATTTGAATGAGAGTAAAGAGAGATTCATAAAGGTAAGTTGGGTCTAAGTAAGTTGTGATATCATTTAACACCTATATTATTTTGGGTTTCATCATTCCAAATCCATTTATAACAACTCTACCAATTTACTAAATATAGCTAACTCATAACAACTTTACCCATCAAATAAACCTATCAAACAGGTGACCGGGTCGGATCGCATCATAAATGGTCAACCAAAATTGACCCATTACCTTGTTTATGATCAATTTATCACTAATGTAAATTTATTTATCCATACTCGACCCAATCCATACCAAACTCCTAACACTTCCATATTTAACCAAATTTGGAAAAATTTGTTTCTTATGATTTTAAAAAAAAAAAAAAATGTTATATTGGTAAAACACTCCCATATAATTACAAAATTAATGGATCAATTTTAATTTTTTTTAAAAATATTGAGAGTTTATTTATTTCATGAAAAATGTGGTATTTCTAAAAATCATAATATTTTTTAGTGTTTGGTTGAAACTTAAAAATAAATTAAATTTTCCGCTTCCTATAGAAAATCCGATTTGATTTTCTATGTACTCCTTTCAAGTGTTTTTATTTTATTTTTATTTTTTAAAAATAGAATTTTATTTTTTTCTTCTTTCTCTTTTTTGTTCTTTTTTTCTTTTTCTTTTTCCTCCTCCTTCACATGGTCGTTGGCCATGGCAATCGTGGTCGGCAATAGGTGAGCTTTAGCCTCGCCACAAGCCAACAAGGCTCGAGCTCACCCGATTCCGACAAGTCGAGCTGGCCTTGGGTAATGCTCCACCTCGCTAGATCCAGTGAGGTCAAGCTCGCCGCAATAGGGGCGAACTCGAGCCTCACCCAAAGTCAGCGAGCTTAAGGCTCGCTAGTGCAATTGGCTGGGGGCCGCAAACCTCACCTTGCTAGCATGGGCTTCACAGCCCTCACCCGGCAGTAGGCAAGGGTCAGCTGCGGGACTTCGTAGGGAAAAAAAGTAAAAGAAAGAAAGAAAAGAAAAAATATAATTAAAAATTTATTTTAAAAATCAAAATTAAAAAAAAAAATAATGAAAATCAAAGATGATGATATATACTTAAAGGGTTGACTCAATTAATAACCTTTACAAGTTAAATGGGCTGTAAATGGGCTTAAAGACAAACTCATTTATAACCTATTTATCATTGGACTTACACATAACCAAAACCCATTAACAATTAATTTATTAAAATTTAACTAACCCATATATGACCCATCTAATTGAATATGGGTTCAAAATGGGTTTTATGACACCTCTATCATCAAATATGGGTTTAATAATGCGTCTATGATACATTTTAATGGGTTTATTCTCATCTGACATGGCTCCTCTTTTTGTGGTTCTCTCTTCAACCTCAAAGACTTCCTCGTAAAAAATGACACAATGAGGTCCATGCGCGTATGCATCACTAAATTTTATCGTGAAGAACTTCTATTCTTCTAAATTCGTTTTTTGGCGGTAAAAGTCCGGAAATTGAATCGCAAGTCTTCAACAATTCGTCCATCAAAAAGAGTTGATCAACAATTCGTCCATCGAAAAGAGTTGATCATGACTCCGACTTTTGGACAAGAATACTAACTATTATATCTTTCCTCCAATGAGGGACATCCGCGTCACGTGCTTCGATGTAAGATTCAATACGTCAGCATGTTAGTCTTGGTAGATAGACATGGAAGGATTGTCACGAGGAAGAGACTCTGTCACAGTGATTATAACGTAGTGAATACTTCATTTAGTCAAAGGCACATTATGCTAATATAATCCTCTTGTTGACTCAACTCGATTCAATGTGGTCATTTTGATTTGGCATTTCGGCAAATTCAAGACACCAAAATTTAGAAGAAGATATCTATTTTTATCTGTGGAAATTTATGTGTAGGAATTTTCAATTGACAGAAATAAGTACGCTCGTATTTTGTTATGACCTATCAAAATTTTAAGGAAATTAGGTGTATTTGTTATCGATTTGTTAAGGTTGAAGGTCTGAAAAATGTATGAAACCGGGATAAAACTCATGACTCGTTAGAAGGGCGCTAGTTTGACTTGTGCTTAGTTTGTTTAAGTGTTTCCTAAGTAAAAGTGATGTTTGGTTGCACCAAACAGTGAATAGTCAAAGCAAAATCATTTTATTAAATGGTGTTTTGGTATGTCTAATTGTTATTCCAGTTCTTTTATTTTCAAAAGCAAACAAATATGCAAGCAACTCAGCAAATTCAATCGATTAATGAACAAATACGTCTTAGAACCTTGATTAGAATATACAATCGAAGTGCTTGAAATTTAGCTGTGGGTTCGTGTTTTAGGTAAAACTTTAGAAACAAATTAGATGATGAAAAAACTCTTTCGATATTTGTTTGACGGAAAATCATTTTCTCCTTCTAGTAGAAGTTGCTGAAACTTGTATATGAAGGAGGCCATATCATGTTATGCCTTTCGGCCTGTTAAAATATGTTTCAAGTTTGAGCCCAATGCGAAATTCCGAATATTTCGAATTGGATATGTTGCGGACATTCGAAATTGAGCAAATAATATCTGAAGATCAACTTCCCAAAGTTTGAATCTGCGTTGGAGAATTTGGCTGTTGAAATAGGAAAGTTCAACTTTGACTTGGATTTGGATTTTGTTTAAAATATACAAAGATATGTTTTGGATAGGAAACAGAATCCTATGAGAAGTTGGCAAAATAATAAGGGTTTTACTTATATATAGACTTGTGGCCGTGGGTGGTAGAGGTGGATCACAAATTGTCTTGAAGCGCCATCCAGTCGTCGAGTGCTTGGGAGGGATTTTCTTTATAGTTCTTATCCGTGAATTACATCCAAGAAAGATTAGTGTTTGTAGCCAATTTAAATATTGTGGTAAGATTTGTGTATAATTCCTTCGTGAGATTGAGAGATTATTTCTTGAGAAATTTCGGGGCTAAACACTGCGTGCGTTATTGAGTGTAATTGGGGTTTGGGAAACACCGAGAGAGTGTTTGAGTGACTTGAGTATGTAATCTCCTTGTATCGCTTGATATATAGTGAAATTCTCTACTGCTCTCCCTTGGACGTAGGTCTTTACGACTAAACCACGTAAATCTGGTGTTCAATTTATTTTCTTTTTCTGTCTATATTATTGTTTGATCGCTCGCCTTTCGCAACACGACCCAAGAAACAAAAATACTTCGCGACACTTTAAGCTTGCCCTTCTTCAAAAGAAATATCTGTTCTTTTTTTTTTTCCTGCTTTTTTTGTCCCTTGTTGATGAGTTTCCATCCAACTTTTCATATAATATGCAAGTTCTTTATGTACGAGGAAATAGCTGTGCTAAAGTATCTCACACGGCATATTTATGAATAAACATAATCTTTACATACATACATACATACATACATACATACATACATACATACATACATACATATATATATATATATATATATATATAAATATATTTATATGTGATCTCTCTCCATTTATAAAATTAAGTTTTTGTATTAGACATTCTAACATAATATCATACTCATGTTTTTGCTCCAATTTATTTAGCATGTGCAGCTCCCCATTTGGCAAATTCTATTTGTTGATCCTAATCACTCTTACATGCGAGGAGTGTTAAAGTACTTCATATCACTTTTTCACAAGATTTATGTACTCTTCATATAATTATTAGTTCAATTTTTTTTTTGTTAGACATTCTAACAATCAGAATTATTTCCTAAGAAAAATGATTATTTGGTTACACCATCTAATGAATGGTTAAAGTAATTTTATTTTATTAAATATAATTTTGTTATGTCTAAGTGCTCTCATAGTTCTTTTACTTTCAAAAGCAAACAAATGGGCAACCAACCCTGTGATTTTAATCTATATATGACAAATATGTCTTAAGACCTTGATTAAATAATATCACGGAAATGCTTGAATTCCAGCAGTGTGTCCATTGTTTAGGTCAAGCTTAAAATAACAAGTAGGTCGCCATTATGGAAAAATAAATCTGCTTCCGATTTTATTTTTCTTTTTCAAAATGAACACTTTTGATGTTTAATTATCCGAAAGTCGTTTTTTTCCTTATAGTAGAAGTTAATAAAACTTGCATTTGAAGGAGGTCAAAGTCATGTTATGCCTTTCAGACCAAGGAACAATAGTAATTCGTCACATAAGTGATGACTGTATAGTCGTTTAGCTTGAAATAATAATCATAAATCCGGTCCTTCTTCGGAAAGAAACTTCTCCTTTTCGCTTTCTCATCATTTGTTGATGAGTTTCCAATGAACTTTGCACCTAACATTCGAGTTCTTTTCGGACGAGGAAATAGCAATGTCAAGGTATCTCACGAGACTTGTTTTTGGGGTTTCTATGCTC
Organism: Eucalyptus microcorys; assembly: GCA_014182515.1. NCBI lineage: Eukaryota > Viridiplantae > Streptophyta > Magnoliopsida > Myrtales > Myrtaceae > Eucalyptus > Eucalyptus microcorys. The sequence continues at coordinate 43,295,710 of CM024569.1, read as the reverse complement.
TTTTTATATATATAATCTCTATTCACCATCAACTTTTTAGTTCGACATTCTAACATGTTCTCCAATTTAACTTCTACTATAATTTATGCCGCATATGCAACCCTCATTCATCAAATTTTACGTGCCGCTCGTAATCTTATTGCATGTAATAGAGGATGTTAAAGTGTCTTGCTACACTTGTGCATGGTGTATACACACTTTATATACATGCAACCCTCATTAATTTATGATTTCAAGTTTTCGGATTGGACATTCAAACAAGCTGGATTATTTCCTTGACATTGATCCATGGGGCAAGAACATTCACAAGAAAAAAAAATGGCAAAGGTTTGGAATTGAAATCCACGTTCTTTGAAAAGGCTAATGTATGCATCCTAAAATTCAAAACAAACTCATATGGATTGAGATTTATTTAGACGTCCAAAAAAAATAAGGTGAGGAACCTTAATCTTTTGTGGAAAAGATGTGTTGTGAGGAAATGTCAATTTGAAAACAATTGTTTGGTGGTTGCTTTACAATTTGAAAACAAGTTCGAGCTTTGACCTTCGACCTTTGAGCTTCGAGCTTTCTTCGAGCTTCCAACTCATCGAATCTACCAAGGTGGAGCCTCACCTGAGGGCTGGCGAGGTCGAGCCTCATCAGCCTTGGGTGGCTTGTCCCTTGCCTATAGCTAGCTACTGACCAAGAAAGTAGGAGAAAGGAAAAAAAAATTCTAATTATTTAATAATTTTCTTTAGAAAAATGAAATTAGATTTTCCATATCAAGCAAAATGGAAAATTTTTATTATTTTCCAAAAAAATTGGCACAAAACAAACAAGGCAACTCTAATCCACATCAACACTAATCATATCGCATGGGATGACCGGCATCCACGTCAGCGATTCAAGTGGTCTCAATTGACAAAACGAGAAAAGATTTAAGATTCGACGGGTTAAACCGAAAAGTTTAGTACATAATTAGCAAAAATATAGTAGGTTTATGATTTTTTAGACAATTTTCCTCTTCTATAGCTGCAAAACTTAGAGGAAGAGTGTTTTTTTCTTTTCTTCTGGTCCTATCATAAATCTATTTTATAAGTTATATGTGTTATGTGTAAGCTGCGAACCTTACCTCCTTATTTACACATCCCCACGTCAACCATCAACAAGATGGAAAATCGAATTCCCCGATGAGTTGAAATACTTACAATTGTGGATACGATCAAAGACCGGAAGGTGGGCCCCTTTTTTCTCACCTGACTACCTTAGAAAAGCATATCCACGTGAGTTCGAGTCGCTGAATTTATTATCGTGGGACTTCTTTTCTTTTATTCTTTTTCGGCAGTAAAAGCCCAGAAATTGAGTTGCAAGTACTTAACAATTCGTCTATTAAAGAAAGTCGATCGTGACTCGTTTCCTTCCACTAAGGGACGTACACGTCATGTGCTTTGATGCAGAATTCGACACGTCAGCGCGTGAGTCTTGATTTAGCTGGACATGTAAGCATCGTTATGAGGAAGAGACTATGTTAGAGAATGTATCGAATAATTCATATCGTCAAAGGTACGTTATGTTATTGTAATCCTCTTGTTGACTCAAAGCAACGTAGGGTGGTTGGCTCGACTCGACTAGATATGGTAATTTTGATTTAACATTTTGGCGAATTTAAGACACTAAAATTTACAAGAAGATATTTATTTATATCTATTGAAGTTTAAGTATAGGAATTTTGAATTTCCAGAAATAGGTATGCTCGTGTCTTATCACGATGTATAAATTTATGGAAAATAGCTATATTAAATTATCGATTTGTTAAGAGTGGTGGGTCTGAAAAATGGATGAAACTGGGATAAAATTCATGACTCATTACGAGGGCTGATTTGACTTGTCTTAGCTTGTTTAAGTGTTTCCTAAGTAAAAGTGATGTTTGGTTACACCAACTAATGAATAGTTAAAGTAACTCACTTCATTTAATGGTATTTTGGTATGTCTTAGTGTTGCTCTCTGTAAGTTATTCGTTTGGACGAGATCTGAGAAGATCATCAAGATTTTGTGATCCTTTGCCGAACCTAGGAAAACGGATAAAATTACCCACAAAGTGGCATCTTGATGCCCCCAGAAACAGGAAAAACAAATTCTATTCAAATTGAATGAATTCATAACGTTGTTATTGCTCATAGTTATGGGTGTATAAAATAATTCCTATGGGAAGCATAATTAATCATTGTTCATTCATGGGCTTTTCTTGGATATTGATAAGGTGAATACCTAGTATGTTCAACGCTAGAAATAATGGATGTCTTCTCACTGCCGAAATGTCAAGGAAGTTGCTGTGACACATATTGATGAGAATTTGACTTTGCATGAAATATTGCAATCCTTTTATTTTTGAAAGCTAAAAAATATGCAAGCCACATGGCGAACTTGATCGATCCATGATAAAAACGCCTTAGCACGGGAACGCTTGAAATTTAGTAGTGTGTCCATTATTTTGGTTAAACTTAAAAAAAAAAAAAAAGTTTCGATAATGGAAAAATATTTCTGCTTCCAATTTTATTTTTGATTTTCAAGATGAACATTTTCGATATTTAATTATCCGAAAGTCATTTTCTCATTATAGTGGAAGTCAATAAAACTTGCATATGAAGAAGGAGGCCAAGTCTATGTTATGCCTTTCAGCCCAAGAAACGAAAATAATTCGTCATATGCGTGATGAGTTTATTGTCGGTTAGCGTGTAATAATAATCATATATCTAGTCCTTCTTCGAAAAAAAAAAATTCTCTTTTTGCTTTCTGATCGATTGTTGGTAAGTTTCCAACAAATTTTCGATCTGACATCTAACATTCAAGTTCTTTTCACACGAGGCAATAGCCGTGTCAAAATATTTCACACGACTTATTTTCAGAGTTTCTATGCTCTTTTTTTATATATAATCTCTTTTCACCTATAAAGTTAAGTTTTTGAATTAACATTTTAACATGGTATTAAATTTAGGTTCTACTGCAGTTTCTTCATGTACAACCCGCATTTGTCAAATTTCATGTGCTGCTCTTATCTTATTACATGTAATATAGGATGTTAAAGTATCTTGCTACGCTTGTGTACAGGGTGTCTATGCTTCTTATATACACATGACCTGCATTAATTTATGATTCCAAGCTTTTGGATTGGACATTCAAACAAGCTTGGATTATTTCCTTGAAACTTTGACGTTGATCCATGGGGCAAGAACATTCACAAGAAAAAAAAAATGCCAAATATTTGGAATTTGAATCCACCTTATTTCAAAAGGCTAATGTATGCATCCTAGAAATCAAAACAAACTCATGTGGATTGAGATTCATCGAGACATCCTAGAAAAATAAGGTAAGGAACCTTAATCTTTCTTGGAAAAGATGTGTTGTGAGAAAAAGTCAATTTGAAAACAATTGTTTGGTGGTTGCTTTACGATCAAATGTCCTGTGACACGGCATTAAGATGTTTGGCTTTAAGATTTTTGGTGAAGAACGAAAGGTAAATGATTAACCAATATATTTGAAAATAGTTATTCTCTTTAGAATTGTCTAACAAGTTCAATATCATAGCTCAGAAGAACCAAATTTGTGAACCAAATAATAGTTAGATCATGTGAGTATGATCATGACTAATTATATGATTGACTTTGTCATGGAAAATCGAGTCCAGATTAGAAGTTACAGAAATTTGCTGAATGACATGGAAAAAAAGTCTGCTATGGCCATTGGGCTTTTGTGCTCAAAATAGGATCAAGAATATTAACATTATAGAGAAGACAAATAGCATTGTCTTTTTTTCATTTCGTTTTTTTATTTCTTTTGTTTTTTTTAAGAAAAAGCATTATGTCTTGCTAAATTGAAGATGTGCGGCATATTTGCTTCTTTGCTGGATTATGATCACATAATTCTGCCTCCAGTTATTGAATAAAAATATCCGAATCCTACTTTTACCAGCTCAGTTAACCTTTACTACAAATGGACTAGTCTCTTTGGGCGATTTTTATTGTAAATACATCCATCCCTTATAAAAATTTTATGACAGCCTATCAAATAACAGATGAGTTATGCGACGAGGCTCACTTGCAGATAGTTATGATCAAACAAGCATGTATATATAGTAGAGAACTAAGTTCTCTACAACTCGCATATTTACACTTCGATCCTGTTTGTTTAAAATGGATGTTTGAAAAATATTTTCTAAAAATTCGCTTGTATCACTTGGAATAATTAGTCAATAAAAAATATTTTACTATAAATAATAATTTATATCTAAATATTTTCATGGACTGTGAATTTTTTTCAAATTATTAATTGTTTGCAAAATGCAGCTTAAGGCTCAATTTATTTCATAAAAAATAACTTTTAGGAAATAATTTTCCCAATTTTATGGCATTTGGCTCACTGAAAAATAAACCAGTAAAAAAAAAAAATTGATCAATGGAAAAGACATTTAAAAGTGGGGAAAATGATTTCCTCTTCCTAACAAGAGAAAATCATTTTTCCTTCTCTTTCTTTTACCCAAACACTAATTCTCCTCCGTGCACTTCTTCACTGTCCTCTTTTCTTTATAGATTTTTTTTTTTTTTTTTTTTTTTTGCTTTCTCTTTCTCTTTCCTTTTTCCCTCTTCCTTTGTTGATTGTTGGCCACGGCGATCGCCACAAGTGATGGACGCGCTCACCTAAGGTTGGCAAGGCTCCACCTCGCCAGATTCTGATGAGCTTGATCTTGCCTGAGGCCCCAAGCTTCGACCTTTGTGATTCAAGCTTCTAGCTTCAACCTTCGACCTTCAAGCTTCCAACATGTTGGATCTGGCAAGGTGGAGCTTCACCTAAGGTTGGCAAGGTTGAGCCTCATTGGCCTTGGGTGAACTTGTCCCTTGCCTATGGCCAGGCGACCAATCAAGAAAGTAGGAGAAAAGGAAATTAAATATAAAAATAATTCAAGTTTTTTTTTTTTATCACTTTCTTCAGAAAAATGACTAGATTTTCGATATCAATCAAACACAGAAAAATGTTATCATTTTTCCGAAAAATTGGTGCGAAACAAATAGAGCAACTATAATCTATGTCAATATCGGTCGTGTCACGTAAAACAACACACATCCATGTTAGTGATTTCCATACAAAATTAATCGAGTGGTCTTAATTGGCAAAACGCAAAAAGGTTTAAGACTCAATAGATAAAACTAAAAAATTTAGTACTAAATTGTAAAAGTGCAATAGATTTAGGATTTTTTGAGCAATTTTTCCTTTCTATAGCTATAAAGCTTAGAGGAAGAGTTTTTGTTTTTTTGTCTGGTCCTATCCTATACCTATTTTACAAGCCACCATATGTAATACATGTCATGTTCAAATTGCGAAACCCCATCTCTTTATTCAGACGTCCTCATCTCAACCTCCAAGAAGGTGCGAGGAATCGATTGCCCAGACAAAATGAGTTCAAACACTTGCAATTGTGGATATGACCAAAGACCGGACGGTGGGGCCCTTTTTTCTCACCTGACTACCGTGAATTTGCTACCGTGGACTTCTCTTCTTTTAGTCTTTTTCGGCAGTAAAAGCCCAGAAATTGAATTGCAAGTCTCGTTTCCTTCCAATAAGAGACGTGCACGTCATGTGCTTTGATACAGGATTCGGACACGTCAGCACGTGAGTCTTGTTGTAGATGGACATGTAAGCATTGTGACGAGGAAGAGAATTTGTTAGAAAGGATCATATCGTATCGAATAATTCATATAGTCAAAGGTCCGTTATGCCATTATAATACTCTTGTTGACTCAATGTAATGTAGGGAGCTTGACTCGACTCAATTCGACTTGTTATGATAATTTTGACTTGAAATTTTGACAAATTTAAGACACCGAAATTTATGGGAAGATATCTTTTTTATCTATTAAAGTTTATGCATAAGAATTTTTAATTTCCAAAAACAGGTACACTCTTATTTTGTCACGACCTATCAAATTCATGGAAAATAGGTATATTTAATTATCGATTTGTTAGTGGTGGGTCTGAGAAAGGGATTAAACTAAGATAAAATTCATGACTCATTAGAGAGTGCTGGTTTGACTTGTGCTTAGCTTGTTTAAGTGTTTCCTAAGGAAGAGTGATGTTTGGTTACACCAAATAATAAATTGTTAAAATAAATCATCTTTATTTAATGGTGTTTTGGTATGTCTTAGTAGTGGACCCTGTAAAATATTCATTTGGACGAGGGCAGAGAAGATCATCAAGATTTCATGATCCGCCGCCTTCTCTGCCGAACCTAGAAACGGATAACATATCTCAACAAAGTGGCACCTTGATACCCGCAGGAATAGGAAAGGCAAATTCTATTCAAATTGTATGATTTCAAAACAATATTATTTATCATAATTATGGGTGTACAAATATTCCTAGAGGAAGTAAAATTAATCATTGTTCATGAACATGGGCTTTTTCTGAGATGTTGATAAGGTGAATACCTCGTCAATGCTAGGAATAATGGATGTTGCCCACTGCAGAAAGGTCGAGGAAGTTGCTACGATGTGTCTTGATGAGAATTTGACTTCACGTGAAATATTGCAATTCTCTTATTTTCAAAAGCAAACAAATACTCAAGCCACACCGTAAACTTGATCGATCCATGACAAATATGTCTTAGAACCTTAATATCATAGAAATGCTTGAAATTTAGTAGCATGTCCGTTACTTAGGTTAAACTTAAAGAAAAAAATAAGTAGGTTTGGATTATGGAAAAATAAATCTGCTTTCGATTTTATTTTTGGTTTTCAAAATGAAGATTTTCGATATTTTGTTCTCCCAAATTTATTCTCTCCTTCTAGTAGAAGTTGCTTGAAACTTGCATCTAAGGAAGGAGGTCAAGTCATGTTATGCCTTTCAGCCCAAGGAACAATAATGATTCGTCATATGCGTGATGACTTTATAGTCATTTAGCTTGAAATGATAATCATATATCTTGTCCTTCTTCGGAAAGAAATTTCTCCTTTTTGCTTTCTTGTCAATTGTTGATAAGTTTCCAATGAACTTTGCATCTGACATTCGAGTTCTTTTCATACGAGGAAATAGCCGCGTCAAGATATCTCACACGCTTACTTTTAGGGTTTCTATGTTCTTTTTATATATGTGATCTCTCTTCACTTGTAAAGTTGAGTTTTTGAGTTGAACATTCTAATATGATATCAGATTTAGGTTCTATTGTAGTTTATTTTGTATGCACAACTCCCATTTGTCAAATTTCACACGCCGTTCTCAATCTTATTACATGAAATAGGAGATCTTAAAGTATCTTGCCATGCTTGTGCACAAGATGTATATGCTCTTTATTTATATATGGTCCCCACTAATTTATGATTTCAAGCTTTTGAGTTAGACATTCAAACAAACTAGATTATTTCCTTGAAAATTTGACATTGTCATGGGGACAAGAGCATTCACGAGAAAAAAAGAAGAAGCCAAATGTTGAAATTCGAATCCACCTTATTTCAATTTTCAAAAGTCTAATGTACACCTCCAAATTAAAAGTTACATAGATGATTTAATCATGGTAAATTGAGTCAAAATTAGAAGTTACAGAATCTTCTGAACCACGTACGGAAAAGGCCTGGCCCATTGGGCTATTCGTGCTCAAAATGGGATCAAGCACCTAACGTGGAGAGAATTTTATCATAGAGAAGACAAAAAGGCATTGTCTTTTTTTTTTCTTTAACAAAAAGCATTATGTCTTGCTAAATTAAAGATGTGCACCAACTTTGCTTCTTTAATAGATTATGATCTCATAATTCTGCTTCAAGTTATTTATCTATGCTATTATTATATAAAGTAGATAAAGCTTAATATTTTTAAGAGATCTCAAGAGTTTGTGTGCTTGAAATAATTAATTATTATTAGTTATTGAAAAACGTTTACCTTATTACCGACAACAATTTTCAAACTTCATTTTCTCATACGCTTCTCTTCAACTGAATCCTTTTATGGTAGAGAACCCCCTCTTACCTTATTATTACTACAATCAGCTAAGGGAGATTCACGGAAGGTGAAAATAGCCGAATATAATACAAAGCACGAATCTTTGGACTATGGAATTGGATAGGGGCCGCGCGAACGCAGGCCCCCGCTGCCACAAATAATGACGTAGGCTCGACCGCTTGGGCCGACCTTGGGCTAGCACCCCTCCCAAAGTGCAATGGAGGTCACTAGGCCCAGGCCATGAGCCTTCTTGATCGCCCATTGACCCCGTCCAGGTAAGTGATTTGTCCTCCGCCCGGGCCTTTGCTTTTACGCAGGTCGAACTCTCTCGCCGATTCAGTAGCCATTCTGTGTGGGACAAACAGAGAGAGATGGAGACGGAGATGGAGCAGTCGGTCAAAATTTGTGGTGGAGAATCAAAGAGGGCGTTTCTTGCGAACAGGGGACTTGCCAAGATTCGTGATCGTACTATTGACGTGCGCAGTGGTTGCTTTTTGGCTGATTCCTTCGCCACGAGAAAGAGAGAAAAAGAATGGGAAAGAGCATGGAAATGAAGGAAGTTCCATTCGAAACTTCTCTGGGCGTATCTGATCGGCTGAATTTGAACAGTTCAAGTAGTGCTAGATGGATGTCTGCAAGCCGTCAACTTCCTTCACTATGACAATCCTTTGGTTGATTAACTTACGCCGTGGATGAAGTCAAATTCCAAGCAGTTAGAGCATCACTACTTATGTTGCTCTTGGAGTCTTCTTGTTTCTTCTTGGGAGTGGAGGCTCTTGTTCTTAACTGGTTGTTATTTAGTGCGCAGCCCAGACGACAGACTGATGAGCGAGTGGAAATCATGAATTGACAGAGTGACCTTATCTTAACAAATGGTGAGTCGATGCTGCTCTGCGTATCGTTGTGAGAGAGAGAAACCCGAGTTCCAAAGCCTTTGAATATTATAGGCGGCCAACTCGGCCCACAGAGAAGTGGTGGAAGATGGCGGCCACGAAACAGTGGACAAAGGACGAAAGCTTCGAAATCTGCAAATGAATCCTCAACTTCCTCTTGTTTAATTGCAGAAGCGAGTTTTAGTTTGTCTTCTTAAACTCTCTCACCTTTACGCCCTTCTTCTCTCTCTCTGCCTCATCTTCCTTACTGGGTCCAATCCAATTTCCTCGACATAAACTTACGTTGCTCGAATAGGTTTCCCCTCCAGCGCGATTGGCGAGGCATGCTGTCACTGGTTAGTTCGTGATAAGAAGCAGCGAACCGCAATGTTTTGATTGCTGCTGCTTTTGCTTCTTCTGCTCTTGTTTCTGGGTGGGTGCTCGTGAAGTATGTGAGAGGTTCTTAAGCCTACATTCGTTCATTTGAAGAAAGAGACTTGTGCTTTAGTCCGACATGTGGGTGTTGACCGAAATTCTCCCGAGCTTATGTTGAAACCTAATCATCTCAAAAATGTTGGTCCTTTGTTGCTAGACACTTAGGATGAGAAGGTTATGCTTTTAGATAATAAAAAAATGTTCAAACTGTTGGGAAATTTGTGCATCAAGGTATCTCAACTTGAATAGATTGGAGGCCCATCAATCTACCACAAGCTCTAATACCTTTTATAAGTTTCCTTTGAACTTTGCATTTAATATTTGTGTTCTTTACGTATGAGGAAATAGCTATGTTAAAGTATCTTACAACGCTTGTCTTTAGGATTTATATGATCTTTACGTATGTGTGATCTCATTCTACCTTTAAAATTATGCTTTTGAGTTCGACATTTTAACATAATATCACATTTAGGTTTTGTTATAGTTCATTTGATATGTGCAGCCTTCATTCATCAAATTTCACAAATTTCCCAATCCTCTTGCACGTAATTGGAAATGTTAATATATCTCACATCACTTGTATACATGACTTGTATGCTTTTTATATACATGTGGTCTATCTATGATCTCAAGTTTTTGAATTGAAGATTCAAACAAACTAGATAATTTCCTTGAAACTTCAACATTAATACAAGGGAACAAGATTTAATGAGAAAAAAAAAAAAAAAGCAAAATGTTGGACTACAAATCCACCTTATTTGAAAAGGCTGGTGTGTGCATCCTAGGAATTAAAGCAAAATTAAATTGATTGAAATTTATCAAGACGTTCTAGAAATGTAAGGAGAGGAACTTTAATCTTTTGGGGAAACGAAGTGTCGTGAGAAAGTGTCCATTAGAAAATGTTTGTTTGGTGGTCACTGTAAAACCAAATGTCCTATCATATAACATTAAGATTTTAGGCAAAGAACGAAATGTAAATAACCAACCATTATATTTAAAATTAGTTACTCATTTTAGAATTGTCTAACGAGTTCAAATTAAGTCAATATCGTAGCTCACAAGAATCAAATTTATAGACCAAATAACACCACGGCCGTTTTATCATAAGAACATCATTATAACTAATTATATGATTGACTTAGTCATAGCGAATGGAGTGTGGATTAGAAGTCATAGAAATTTCTTGAACCACATTTCAAAAAAGCACGCTATGGCCAATTTGGGCCTTTGTGCTCAAAATGGGATCAAGCACTTAATCGTTTAGAGAATTTTAACATCATGGAGAAGAGAAAAGGCATCTCTCTCTCTCTCTCTCTCTCTCTTCTTTTGACTCTAAAAAAAGCATTATGTCTTGCTAAATTAAAGCGTGCACCAAATTACTTCGTTACTAGATTATTATTACATAATTCTGCTTCTAGTTATTGATTGCTGCTATTATTGTGCAAAGTAAAAAGAGCTTCCTACTCTTAAATAAGAGATCTCAATCATTTTTTCTTCCCACTAGATACACTCATTTATTTTACAAATGTTATGTCCATAGAAGAATGTGTAAATTCATGATCTTATCTTATCTCTGACAATTTCTAATATTAAGGATTTGGATAATTTTTATTTTGCAAAAACTTATTTAAAAATATTTCGATTCTCAAAATACGTCTCTTTCTATAAATATAATTATTTTGTGTTGTGTATTTATATCACTAACTCTAAAAAATTACAATTGAATATGCAATAATAGGAGGGAGAATTTTTGCAAACATAAATTCTCTTGGCAAACATAAATTCTCAACAAATTTTTAAGATATAAAATCCATGTGAAGCACGAGCAGCTGCGCTAGTCCTTTCAAAAAGCTAACATCATCTTGATGAACTCTTCGTAATTAATTTGGCCATCACCATTTAAATCCGCCTCTCTGGTCATCTCTTCCAATTCTTCCTCCGTTAACTTTTCTCCCAGGTTGATCATCACCTACCCACCATTTAAGAGGAGATTTAAGCAAGTAAAAAACTAGAAGAATCAAAATCTCTTATGTTTCAACTAAACTAAAATCAAAAGGGAGATCATCGCAAGTCATAGTATTTTTACCAGCTCTTGACTACAAATAGATTAATATCTTTGGGCGATTTTAATCGTGAACGAATCCGTCTCTTAGACAATTTTTATCGACAGCCTATCAATAATAGATGAGTTATGCGACGTGGCTCACTTGCAAGTAGTTATGATCGAACGATACTAGAACAAATCATAGATCTAAGCTTCAGTTTTAAGGATTCGAGTTGGGTTCTTCATTCAAGCAATTTTGTCAAACGGTTCATGTGCGATTCTAAATACCACTTCCAGGTTCGGATTTAAGCTCGTTCGTGGCATAAACCCAACACATTAAGCTCCAAATCAACATTATTGGCAACAAATCAGTTTGGGTTTTGTACGGTTTGCTCAAAATTTCGTCGGTTTGGCCTCGCATTCTCAAACTCAATAACCTAGGGAGAAGCGGAGTGTGTCCGGGGTTTCACCTAGTTCGGGGCTTGCTGCGACCAACGGCGAAGGGCGAGTTGGCTTCTGTAGAAGGTAGAGACGAGACGAACTACCGGCGAATGAGGAAAAAATCTCTCTGCGAATGAACCCTTCAAAGAAGTTCCCCTCTCTCACTCGCTCCTCTCTCGCTTTTAAGCACCGGCGCGCATGGCCTCTTGCCACGCCAGCTGTTGCTGTCGGTCTGCCCCCCGACTACAAACTCTGGTGCGATGCTCGCGCCTGTCTCTTCTGCTCTACCTCTTTCCTTGTTCAGGCACGTTGTTCTCTTTTATGCAGAACGCGCGTGGGAAAGAGTGGGAGAGGAAACCCACCCCGCGGTGGACGCGCTGGTTCACATCCCGCCCCCTCATCCGGGAGGGGAGGGGTTTACCCATTACGCGACTAAAGTGGAGTGCCGTGGGAGGTGGGACCCTGCTAGTGCTCCCCTGGTTTATGTCGCCGGCTGCCGGCTGTACGGTGGTTCCAAGATCAAAAAAAAAAAAAAGTGGGAGAGGAAGAGAAGGCTAGCCGGTCTTGGGGAAAAAAAAGGAAAATTTGGTCAGCCCAGGTGAGGCAAAAGAAAAAGGAAAAGAAAGAGACTGGGCCGACTTGCCCCCGGCCCGACCTCGCTTTTCCCATTTTCTTTTCATTTTCTCTCTTTTTTTTATTAGTGTCTTTAATTAATTTTTTTCCTTTTCAATTTTTCTTTAAAAGTTTCTATTACTATTAATGGAAATGCTCCTAATGTCTATATGACGTGCAATTTAATGAAAATTATTTTTTATTTAGGGGTTAAGAATTAATTCTCAATTTCCTATGTAATTAATGAATGATTAAACGGGTCGTCAAAATTTAGGTGTCAACAATAAAAAAATAAATCATTTATTAAATTTATTTGACGTAAGCATCATTTGTTTTATTCAATGGCTGGAAAATGAATTAGAACAACCAAATGACTGAAAGTACTATTGGTTCCCACTACACCAAACGAGTCATGTTAGGTTTGAACATACAGCAAGGAATAAAAGGAATTTAGTAAAAGGTTCTATGCAACCGCTAAGGAATCTGGGTTGTGCCTTAAATTATCTTTTGACAATTTTATTACAGTATTTTAGCTTGATTATGACAATCTGTTAATATCATTTCAATACTTGGGCTGCGATTTTTCTACGTTTGTTCGTTGAATGTTGACATTATTTGAAAATATTTTTCAAGAAATGATTTTTCAGAAAAATAAGAATATCTTTTTTATAGTGTTGGGAATAATTTTGAAGATGAATTGGAAATTACCTTCTGTTATTTAGAAAGGAGAACTTAATTTTATTTTCTCAAAGAGACATGCACTAATTGTATGATATAAAAGATACCTAGCCACCCAGGTCTCATTTGCAAGAGCCATGGTTTCTTAGGCCTAGCCATTGGAACCCGAGCATGAGGGTGTCAGGGACTCGAGCCTAGTCTTGATGGAGTCTGGCTCATGTGCCGTTGACTTGGATGCGAGAGCTAGGTACCTTTGAAAACCACTAGTGACCTAAGCATGAGCATTGTGTCTTAGGCCCAAGCTTGAGTCCCTCAAGCCTGGCATTTGTGGACTGGAACTCAGTGGCCAAGGAACTAGGCTTGAGAGATAGTTGGACACAAGAACTAGTTACAATCTAGGCACAATTGTCAAGGGACCAAGTACAAGCATTGGGGGTCCTAAGCAAGGCTGTGGGGACTATGGCATGGGCATTATAGTCCTAAGCCTGACCTTTGTGGCCTAGCCTTGGGCAATTGTGATTGTAGCATGGGAGTTGGGTCCCTAGGTATAACCATCAAGAACCTAGGCATGGTTATCAAGGTCCTAGCCCAATCTCTATGGACCTAGACCCAAGCTAGGCCTCTATAGACTTAAGCCTAAGCGCTAGTGACTCGGGTGGAGGAGCCAAGTACTTGGGCATAGCCACCAAGGACCTGGGCACAGGTATCAAGGTCCTGAGCTCATCCTAGGGTCAACCTCTATGTACCTAGGCCCAATTGTTGAGGACCTAAATAAGAATATTGGGGTTCTCGTACCCAAACACCAAGGTCTCTTATACAGGTATCGTTGTCTAGTCATATTATAAAAAATAAATTCTGATTTATAAAAGAGAAAATCTTTTTTTCTTAATTCAAGCAAATGCATTTTGTTAGTTATAAAAGTACTTTTTGTTAACTATTTTCCTAAATTATCCGAACGCTAAAAAATGAGAAAAATATTTTTCGATATTTTGCGAAACAAATGAAGTTTTGAATAGCCATTAAAGTTAGTGAAAAGAGCGTGCACTATTTTTTGCGCTTCTTTTTGCTAGTTGTGTGGAAGGTTTCAGATTTCTATGCTTATAACTGAGGCATGATCCATAGTTACATCTAATATAACCATTTTGTCTCATAATTAGCACGTTGATGTTTTTACAAGATCCAAAAAGGAATGTTGAAAGGAAACAGTTCCCAAGTCAAACCACATCATGGGTAGGAAAATTTTTAGATATTGTTAAGGTGCATATATGTAAGATAGTTAGTGAGACTAAATCCAGTGGTATATAGGGTGCATCTGGTTTAGCATTTTGAAAGTCCATTGAGAAAATACAAAGTAGATACAACATCTATGACATCATAGTAAGCTCCTAATTATTTGTTCTAAGTTTTTTAGTGAGCTTCAAAATACAATTTGCCTTTAAGGTAGCGGACTAGATTGCAAAAATCCAGCAATATGGATCCCTACCTCACAATTGGTTGTCTCACGCCCTTTGGATTTTATTGTGTTCGGAATCTCCTTTTATGTACTCGAACTCGTCGAGATAGTAATGCAAGTTGTTTTCTGACCAAAATATATATATATATATGCCTTGACTGGTCGTGATAGGTTGTGTAGTCATTTGCAATTTTAGTGTTAGTATGAAGGAGTTCAAAAATTCTGCTTGAAGTTCGTGGGAAAGTTCGCTAAAGCTTCTTGAATGAAATCTTTCCACGGACACTGATCGGTTCTTTGATGCACATTTTGCTTTTTGGTGCGGTATTATATTTGGGCAATCCATCTTCTTTTTCCCACTTCATATAACTCCAAACTTCTCAGAAATTGCCATCGCCATTGCCACTCCTATTGGTACTCGCCGAAAGATTCGGTAAAACCCTGTGCCCTTTCCGAAGTTATTCCAATAGTTAACGACAAATGCAGTGAATTTGAGAACAATGTGTTCACAAAACGTGTTTGTCCAGCATCAATCTCCTTCCAAAATAAGGTATTGAACCCAAGTTCGATCAATGTATTCAACTGGAAATATTTGAGTGAGAGGATCTTTCAAATGAATTTCTAGACACTTTCTTTACCGTGCGTGATCCACACAAGTAAATCGTCACATGTCAAGTATCGATTTCTCGGTTAATATTGAAAGAAGTGCACTAGAAATTCTAAAATTTGTCACAAAAGTATAATTGAATCCTAAAACTATCAAAAAGTGCAATCAAGTCTTAAAACTTATTACGAAAGTATAATTGAGTTTATAAGTTTTAGATAGTACAATCAATGGAAGGACTTGTCTGAATCAATTTGAGAAATTTTAAAACACAATTGCATTTTTTGAAAGTTTTAGAATTTAATTACACTTTTTGAATATCTTAGAACTCAGAATGATAGGTATAACAAAGATTGTATACGAAAAATCGGTCCATACAACAAGAAGTGGATACTTGAATAAATTAATCATATCCTATCACGCTTTAAATAAATTGTATATGTTGGTTTTTGTTGGGATTTTCGGATCCCAAAACCGGATTCGACACTAAATTGAACTCCTAAACTTGTGCGGAAGACGAGCCCGGGAAAAACACATGTATCACCGATCCTAAAGCACACCACGGAATCGAGCGTACCTTGTTAGCCACAGATTAAACACCGACGCCGATATGAGGAAGAGAAAACGATCCGTTTGATTCCGATGACGTCAATTTGCCTTGAAGGGAAGATGGGTGTCGCCTCTTGCGCTTACTGTTTTTCTTTTGGAGGGAGAAAGGGAGAGAGGGAGGATGAACGTACGTACTTTCCAAAAGGTACGTTCTCTTTTTCTTTTCTCCCCTTAAATACGTCTTCTCCAAAAGACGTGTCTCTTCAGCAAAAGACGTCTCCCCAAAAGTTACAACACTTCAACGTATCCCTCCATCCATGAGCCCTAATCTTGTGGGCCGGGCTTTTAGGCCCAACATGGGCGGACGGGCCAACTTAGGCCCATCACATTAAATAAAACCATCATCTCCCACTCGCACATGGTGGGCCGAACAGGATTCTCTTTACCTCTCTTCAACATTCATATCGGTGAATAATCCGTGCGACCAGCATACTTTGAGAGCTCGTTGCTATACATCTGTTAGGAATATATAGCAGCTCATAATGGGCATCACACTCCGAGTAGATTTAGTATGCAGTACCCTAGATCGATCAATCACATTTATATCTCTCTTGATCTCTTTTAAACAATATATATATATATATATATATATATATATATATATATTGTATTCACAATTATGATTATCCCAAAGACAGTCATAATTGGTCGACCAGTGAATACAAAACTATAATGTGATTCTCCAAATTCGATCTTCCTCTTTCCTTCAAACTCTCAATTTCAATTCAGCTTACTTTTCTAGAAATGTCCCATTAGATCGAATCAACTCATGATCATTGGCAACATCCTAAGATAGCAAACATTAAATAGAAATCTTGAGAATAAGTAAAAGTCATGAGGGCACTAAGAATGAGGAATTCTTTTCCTCAAGAGTCTCACACGGCATAAAAGTTGAGATCAAACTTTTGCCACTCTTATTGGTCGTCTCATGCATACATAGTATGAAATACGTATTACGGCATTAACTCCTTTCCCATGGAGCGTATGTCTACACCTTTAATACCGTACAGATGATAGTTCAGACATACCCAATGTCTAACTTGAGTTCACGTATCTACTCATTCACATAATTCATCAGAACTCACATCTGGCATCTTAGGCAGATAAAGTAAAACATGTGGGGTATTTTACTTTCGGACATAGTACATGTCATGTCCTCATCTTAACACTTAGTTAAGACGACATATATATTTTAAGCTTGAGCTCTCGATTATCACCTAGATAATAAGCTTAAAAACCGTCTCATCTCTATTTATCACATAATAAATAGAGGCGATTACCCGTGTAAGTGGGCTAATCTTATATCTGTCCGACATACTTTCTCAACTTAAAGTAATGCACTGAGCATTAAGATGCATAAAGATCAAACAAAGATTCATAGGCATTAATAATGAAAAAACACAAGTTCATAAATGTGAACTACTAAGGGAAATTACAATATTCAGTACATCAGCCTCTACGCAATCCTAGAGATTTCACATGGCCACAAAACACATCTCTAGATATTGGCTTTGTCATAGGATCTGCTACCATTATATGCGTAGACATGTACTGTAAGTTCACATCTTTTCGTGCAACCATATCTTTGACAAAATTATACTTGGTATCTATATGTTTGGTCTTGCCATGATATTTTGGATCTTTGGTGTACGCTATAGCTGCTTGGCTATCATAGTTAACCAATAATGGATTTGCAGCTTTCTCAATAACACCTAAATGATCCAAAAAATCTCTTAAGCCAAACTCCTTGTACCGTTGCTGATAATGCCACGAACTCAGCTTCCATCGTGGACAAAGCTATACACGTTTGTTTCTTACTACTCCAACATATGGCGCAATTATTCAGTAAGAAAACAAACTCAGATGTAGATTTTTTTCCATCTAAATCTCCTCCCCAGTCAGCATTAGAATAGCCTTAGAGTCGCAGATCCTTTCCTTGATAACTCAGTGTATAATCAGCAGTTCCTTTTAGATACCTCAGTATTCACTTAACGGCTTTCCAATGTGCTTGACCTAGATTGGATTGGTATCTACTCACCATTCCAACTGCAAAACATATGTCAGGTCTTGTACACATCATAGCGTACATCAAGCTCTCAACAGCACTAACATAAGGAACATGTTTCATTTGTTCCTTCTCTTGTGGAGTCCTTGGACACAGTCTATGGCTCAATCCTTCACCTTTTACAATAGGAGTGTCTATGGGTTTATAATCTTGCATACGAAATCGTTCAAGAACCTTATTTATATATGTTTCTTGTGAAAAAGATAACGATCTCTTCGAACGATCTCTTGAAATCTTAATTCCAAGAATGTATGCAGCCTCACCCATATCCTTCATCTTAAAGTTGGAAGACAACCAACTCTTGACAATATTTAACAAACTCTATATTACTTTCGGCAATTAGTATGTCATCAACATATAATGATATGATCACAAATTGATCTTTGGATCTTTTGATATATACACAATGATCCTCATCTATCATTGTAAAATCATATGCCATTATAGCATTATGAAAACGTATATACCATTGTCTCGATGACTGCTTAAGGCCGTATATCGATCTCAAAAGTCGACATACCTTTCCTTCTTGGCCTTCTTTAATGAAACCAGCAGATTGTTCTATATATATTTCTTCCTCTAATTCTCCATTGAGAAAATCAATTTTTACATCCATTTGATGTAACTCAAGATCCATACTAGTCATTTTTGCCAGAATAATGCGAATCGAGGTAAATCTCACTACAGGAGAAAATGTTTCTTCATAATCAATTCATTTCTGTTGATTATACCCTTTCGCCACAAGGTGAGCCTTATGCCTTTCTATCGAGCCATCAGCTTTTCGCTTTATTTTGAGAACCCACTTGTTCCCAATAGCTTTGCGTCCTTTTGGAAGATCAACCAGTTCCCAAACATGGTTTGGCTTCATTGACTCCATTTCCTCTTCCATTGCATGAATCCATTTTTCCTTACTATGGCAATTTAGAGCCTCATTAATATTTCTTGGCTCATCCTCATTTTGCGGAGCAATCATAAAAGTTTCCCCTTCAATGTCAAAACATCGACGGGGAATACTTTTGCAACTTGTTCGCCATATGGGAGATTGTACACTTTGCACATCATTCCCCATTATGCTCCCACTAGGATTAGATAATGATGATGTCGTCTCATCATATGGTTGTAATTGAGAATGAGTTGAATTCAATTCATCACTTCTCATATTACTCCCACTTGAACGAACTCCACTAATATCATTATCTTGATCCAAGGTTTCAAATAGGGAGTAATCTTCCCCTATTTCGCCCTTCTTAGGAAATTCATCTTCTAAGAATGTGACATCCCGTGATTCAAATTCAGTTATACTCCCGCTTTCCTGCTCACCTATGAACACATACCCTTTCGAGTGTTCGGAGTATCTTATGAAAATACTCTTCTTTCCTCTGGGACCCAATTTCCCAAACTTGTGAGAGGACTCATGAGTATAGGCAGCACAACCCCACGGCTTAAGAAAACTTAAGTTCGGTTTTCTACCTGTCCATAACTTATATGGAGTGGTGGTAACTGATTTGGAAGGCACTCGGTTAAGTATATAGGCAGCAATTAACAACGCATCACTCCAAAAAGTGATTGGTAAGTTAGCATGTGCCATCATGGACCTAATCATTTCCATTTGGGTTCTGTTTCTTCTCTCCGCAACACCATTTTGTTGAGGAGTATATGGAATAGACAACTGTCTTTCTATTCCTTTTTCATCACATAATTTTCTGAACTCATCAGATAAATATTCTCGACCTCGATCGGATCGCAATACTTTTATTTTCTTGTCTAATTGATTTCTACCAAGTTCATAAACCTTTTGAAACAACTCAATACTTCAGATTTATGATAAATCAAATAGACATATCCGAATCGAGTATAATCATCTATAAAAGTGATGAAATAAACAGCCCCATGCCTTCCTCTCACATTCATTGGACCACAGACGTCAGAATGGATTAAATGCAGATGAAATTCAGCTATTTTACCTTTTTCCAAATGATTTCCTTGTCGTTTTCCCTACTAGGCAATGCTCACATATGGGCAAATCGACTTTTTCAATATTGCCCAACAAGCCCTCTTTGGCTAGTCTATTCATACGTTGTTGGCCAATATGATCAAGTCTAGCATGCCACACATTCACATCATTATCATATGAATTAGGAGACGTGAGAAGAGAATAACAAACATTTGCATTAACATAATCAATATCTAATACAATGAAACTATTTAGAAAATAACCATAGCCATAGTAGTTTGTATCCAAATACAAATCTACACCTCTATTATGGAAGTTCATATTAAAACCAAGCTTGACCAACACCAAAACAGACACTAAATTTCGACGAATCCTCGAAGCATATAAAACATCATGTATGAACAAGGTGCGTCCACCACGCATATTCAATTGGCAGGTGCCAATCCCTTTAACTTCAACTTTGGAGTTATTTCCCACATAGATCCACTTAGTTCCAGTTGGTACTCGTCGGAATTCCACGAATGATTCTCTATCCTTCGCTACATGGTCTGTCGCTTCTGAATCTACAGTCCACAAAGGATTGGATTCAGCCAATAATACAGAACTTGACACATAAGCAAA
Organism: Eucalyptus microcorys; assembly: GCA_014182515.1. Lineage (NCBI taxonomy): Eukaryota > Viridiplantae > Streptophyta > Magnoliopsida > Myrtales > Myrtaceae > Eucalyptus > Eucalyptus microcorys. The sequence continues at coordinate 43,275,363 of CM024569.1, read as the reverse complement.
GTTCTCAAATGTATAAGAGGTGTTTACCTTTTTCGGCTCATAACAATTGCGAGCATAGTAACCTTTCTTGTCACAATTGTAACACCTCACCCTTGACATTTTCTTCACTTGAGGATGTTTTTCTCTCTTGTGTTGGTTAACTCTTGATTTCTTGCAATTAGGACTTGATCATTTGCAATCCCACATATTGAACAAATCAATACGCTTGCGCTTAGAGCTCAAAGCCCTTTCTAAGCTAGAACCAGCATTACAAATATCTATTTTCGGCTCAAATGCCGTTAGACAGTCCTCTACTAGCTCAAGGTGGCGCACAGCATACTCAAGATCTTCCATAACATGGTCAAGAGCTTCTAATGCTTCTTGCTTTTTCAGCACATATTGAATCTTCATATTCAATACTTCACAATTGTTACCGTTCATATCAGGAATTACGTTCTTAGTTGCTGAAACCATCGATCTGAACACATCAGACATATATGCACGAATAATTAATGCCTATCATTTATGCATCCTTTTTGCACAGACCCATCATATTAATGAACAATCTCAAGTAAGGTTTCAGAATCAAAAGGTTACTATATTTCCAATCATCCTCCAAAAATCTTAACTTAAAACTATCATTAATATAATTGTCTTATGCAAAATAAATTCTATGAAGCTACAAAAACTTCTATGAACTACCCACAGCAACCAACAATAACAGAAAGCAAATAATATTTGACATCTAATAGAATAATAATGCTTTCACATAATACAACTAACATATCAGTTGCTACAACAACAACAATCAGGTAGTAAACTTTACATAAGACGTTCACAGAGCACACTTAACAAAGGCTAGCCAATACATCTAACACCAAGTCAGTACACGAACTGGGAAAGATCCTCTTTTGTTCAATTTCTTGATCTTTTCCTTTGTAACAATCCAATAATAATCATCTATAAAATCCATCACAATTTTTCTATACGAAGCAGCTTTGTTGACATCCCATATGCGATTCAACACTCCTTGCCATTCTGGTGGAATGGTGTTAATGAAAAATCGCACCATCTCAGACTGTGGCATAGGACGGCCATTCCATATGACCTTTTGAATTTTCCCGTTGACTTCCAGAACGTGATCAATTAAGTCGCCACTCTCCCATCGATGATCAGTCAGCTCAGCTATTAACTTAGAAAGCCTTTCCTTTTGTTCATCGGTGATTGCGCGAATAGGTGTGCGCAACTTAAGGGGAGGCATTGTTCCTGCAACAAATGTAGAACAAATAAGGGATTACATATAATCCACATAGACTTAATTGGAAAAAGAAACACATCTTTTTTTTTTTTTTTTGTCAATAGTCAAAGTCGACGGGTCGACGGTCGACGGGTCGGGCCGCCGGGTCGGGTCGGGCCGGACGAGCCGGGTCGGACCGGTCGGAACGGTCGGACCGTTCAGCCAAGTCGGATAAGCCAACCGGCACGTGCCACGTGCGTGCCTGGATGACGTCATGATGATGTCATCCGGCGCGTGCGCGGCACGCGCCAGCACCGTGCTCGCGCACGTGCGCGCGCGTGCGATGCACGCGCTTTCCCCAGCGAATCGGCGCGTGCAACGCCATTTCGCTCCGGCTGCGCGTGGGGACGCGTCCAGCGGCCATTGGCGGCGTTCCACCACTCGTCGCGATCGTCTCGACGAGCCCTTCCATCCTACGCCATCAGAAATCGATTTCGACTTACAGAAACTCGAGAAAATGGATGAACAGTGCTCGGGTGTCGGGATTTTTCCACCCCGATCGGTGTCGGCCGATTAATTTCACGAAAATTAACAAAAAAATCATCCATAAACATGAAAGGGGTCGTGAAAAATATGGAAAAGGATCGGGAAACAAGAACTACGGCTCTGATACCAATGTTGGGATTTTCGGATCCCAAAAACCGGATTCGACACTAAATCGAACTCCTAAACTTGTGCGGAAGATGAGCCCGGGAAAAACACATGTATCACCGATCCTAAAGCACACCACGGAATCGAGCGTACCTTGTTAGCCACAGATTAAACACCGATGCCGATATGAGGAAGAGAAAACGATCCCGTTTGATCGAATGACGTCAATTTGCCTTGAAGGGAAGATGGGTGTCGCCTCTTGCGCTAACTGTTTTTCTTTTGGAGGGAGAAAGGGAGAGAGGGAGGATGAACGTACGTACTTTCCAAAAGGCACGTTCTCTTTTTCTTTTCTCCCTTTAAATACGTCTTCTCCAAAAGACGTGTCCCTTCAAGAAAAGACGCCCCCCAAAAGTTACAACACTTCAACGTATCCCTCCATCCATGGGCCCTAATCTTGTGGGTCGGGCTTTTAGGCCCAACATGGGCGGACGGGTCAAATTAGGCCCATCACATTAAATAAAACCATCAGTTTTAATATACTTAGAATTGCTTAGTGAAACCTCCATCATACGTGCGTTAAAGAGCAATTCTGCATTACTTAACTCTCTCCTCTCTTGTTCCCCTCAACGTCGCACAGCTTCTTTCCCTTTCCACAGTGGATTCGATACCTTTCTCGCCTCTTTAGTTCTGCTTTTCGTGTCCCATCTTTATCACCCGACTTTGCACCGTCGGTCATGGAAATATGCTTGCCCGGATCGTGGTCGGTCCAGCCCCGGCAATCGCAAGCATTTGATTTAAAATGAAATTCACATGGAACACATAAGACTGGCTAATATAATTGACTCAGTCTAATGTTATTCTGAATCTAGACAAGTATTTGTCGTGGAAATACTAGGTTTATACCATCCCGTAAACACACTCCGTCCTAAATACATCTTTCTTTGTTGATTTATGAACTGTATCATATTTTCTTTCATAGCAATGGATCTAAAACTTCAAGTTGATCCGAAGGGAGTAGACGAAAAAGGTAAGGTAAATGAAAATTTTATATTTACGCCACTCAGGAGCCACGGATTAAAGCAAGAGAGAGCAAAGCGATGGTGATAAAATAGCATAAACCTACGGATAGTTGAAAGGATATCCATAAAGTATGTGAAAGTTTTGGTATAGTTAAAAGGATATCCATAAAGTATGTGAAAGTTTTGGTGTATAAGTAGAATTAATCTATTCTGATGAGAAATGACAATGATGCAACAATAAAAACAGAAATATCTGCCTGAAATATTCTCAATTTGACTATGGAGGTAACATGAAATGGTGTCCTGGACATTTGAGTCCCCTTTAGTATACTTTTAAATGCTCCTTATAGCACCATATTTCTATCAATCCAAATCAAGCACCCGATAAAATTTATTATTTTGATAAGTAATTTTAGGTAAATAAGAACTACGATAAAAATAGATTTCAAAACCAATAAGCTAGATTCTTATTGATAATTCAATATAATTTATTTATTTAACCAATCTTGTTTTATAGATCGATTTTACAGAAAATCTAATTATACCTAATTTTATAAAGCAAAGTTATATAAAAAATTAATACTTAACATATAACGATTATCTTATATGGACAACACACGGTGCAGAAAAGACAAAAAAAATTTGTAGCTCTCTCATCTTTTTTTTTCCCTTCATAATATGGAGTCAAATTTCTTGTCAAATACACCGATTACTTGATACCCGATGAAATTGCTTATTTTGGAAGGAGATAAATGACATTGTGACAGCACCTCTACATTCTTTAATCCCACTTGGTGATTTGCCAGCCCGCCATGTGGTAATTCTTTCCAATCACGAACAAGTTGATGTGTATTTGTTGTTCGGTGCGGCATCATTTTTGGGAGTTATGTTATTTTTCGGCAAAAGAACGTTTCAAGTACCAAAAGTTAGCACAAAACGACACTTAAGTGCAAAAACTTACGAAATGGACACTTAAGTGTCACTTTTTATGAAAAGTAGGACACTTGAATGCCACATCTAGCGAACATTGTCAGAAATCCTACGCGACAATTTTTTATTAATTTTTTCGTTTAATTGGCTCGCCGGAAGGCTGACTCAGCAAACCACACACAAAAACGACATCGTTTTGGTATAATTCGAATTTTAATATAATAATAAATTTAATTAAATTTAAAAAATTAATTAATTAATTTTGTTTAAAAGAGGGGCCCTCAGCCGCCAACTGCCCCCTCCTCCTCCCCCTTTTTTTTTTAAAAAAAAATTAATTAATTTTAATTAATTATAATATTAATTATTACCACATCACCACCAAAACGACGTCGTTTTGACACTGTTTAGCTATATCAACATGCAAAACAACGTTGTTTTGCATGCAACTCGTCGGAAAATTGCCACATCAGTGTTTTGGCCGGATTTTCTTGCCAGTGGCACTTAAGTGATCAATTGTGCTCCGATTTTGGCACTTAAATGTCACTTTCGTAAGTTTTGACACTTAAATGTCCATAAGAACAAGTCGTTCTTGGGCGTCGTTAGCATGGCAATAATTCTTCAGGTGGTGATGGTGGAGTTTTTAAACAGGTTTGCCAACACCGAGAGGCTGGGCTGGTGACAATTGGTTGCTTGCATCGGACTCGCAGCTTTTTGTTGGCCGATAGGTTGGCTTGTTAAGTGCATTCCCATCTCCGGCAAGAAGTCCAACTTTTTCCCACACTGAAGATGCGTCATTAATCGAGCACAATGTTAAACTCCTAGAAAATAATCTCTTCTTATCATATCTAAATTTCAGTTGCTAGGATGTTTAGGGCTTCAGAAACTGTTTTGTAATTCTAAATTTTATGCATTGTAAAGGATGACTCAATTTACGTTTTGCTACAGAATAAAATCAACAGTTTATTGTCATCCATAGTTTCAACCCGACTTTGGTCTTTCCTGCTACACTACTGCTGAATTCGATAATCTTGCAGATGAAGATAAGGTGATCATGCTAGATGCCTGCTTTAACAGCCACCTCAAATTTAGCATTCATAAATTTATGCGACAGGATAGCTAAGCTAAAAGGTTCACACCAAAGCTTCGTTAAGGTCCAGCAAAAGCTAAAAGGTTCGCGCAAGGGTTTCCGTTCGGTTTTGTTCTCTTATCATCCATCTCTGACATAACGCTTTTCGTTAAAGCCAAAAAATAGAAAAATGCAAATAAGACAATGCCTTTTTGTCTTCTCTATTATGTTAAAATTCTCTCCATGTTAGGTGCTTGATCCCATTTTGAGCACAATAGCCCAATGAGCCAGGCTTTTTAAATATATTGCTTAGTCATTTACGTTTTGTTCTTCGCCCAAAATCTTAATGCTGTGTGATGAGACATTTGATCTTAAAGTGACCACCAAACAATTATTTTCTAACTGACCTCAACACTTCCTTTCTCCGTGAGAGGTTCCTCATCTCTTCTTTTTTTTTAATAGGATCCTAGATGCCTGCTTTAACATCCATATCTGAGTTAGCATTCAAAAAGTCATCTTTTTTTTGCTTTAACATCCATCTCTGATTTAGCATTCAAAAAGTCTTCTTTTTTTTCCTAAGGATCCTAGATGCCTGCTTTAAGATCCATCTCTGATTTAGCATTCAAAAACTCTTCTTCTTTTTTTTTTTTGGCTATAACAAAAAGCGTTATGTCAGAGACGGATGATAAGACAACAGTACGGAAAGGAAACCCTTGCGTGAACTTTTTAGCTTTTGCTGGACCTTAACGAAGCTTTGGTTTGAACTAGCAAAGTCTTCCATCTTAGCTATCCTGTAGGATTACTTTTTGAATGCTAAATCGGAGATGGATGTTAAAGCAGGCATCTAGGATCCTTAGAAAAAAAAGATGATTTTTGGAATGCTAAATCAGAGATAGATGTTAAAGGATGACTTTTTGAATGCTAAATCAGAGATGGATGCTAAAGCAAAAAAAAGATGACTTTTTGAATGCTAACTAAGATATGGAAGTTAAAGCAGGCATCTAGGATCCTATTAAAAAAAAAAAAGAAGATGAGGAACCTCTCTCGGAGAAAGGAAGTGTCGTGAGAAAAGATCAATTAGAAAATAATTGTTTGGTGGTCACTTTAAGATCAATTGTCCCCTCGTATAGCATTAAGATTTTGGGTGAAGAACAAAACGTAAATGACTCAGCAACATATTTAAAATTAGTTATTCTTTTGTAAATTGTCTAACAAGTTCAAATTGAGTCAATTCTCACAAGACCCAATTTTATGGACCAAATAGCATATTATGACTAATTATATGGATGACTTAGTAATGACAAATCGAGTCCAAATTAAAAGTTACACGAATTTTCTGAACCACATATGGAATAAGTCTGCTTCATTGGGCTTTTTGTGCTCGAAATGGAATCAAGCACCTAACATGGAGAGAATTTTAACATCATAGAGAAGACAAAAAGGCATCGTCTTCTTTTTTATTTTTTTGGCTTTAACAAAAAGCATTATGTCTTGCTAAATTAAAGTTGTACACCAACTTTGCATGCACCAACTTTGCATCTTTACTAGATTATGATATCATAAATCTGCTTCAGGTTATCTATCTACACTATTATTACATAATTTAAGTCTGGCTCACTGAGCACAATGTTAAACTCCTAGAAAATAATCTCTTCTTATTATATCTAAATTTCAGCTGCTAGGATGGCTAGGGCTTCAGAAACTGTTTTGTAATTCTAAATTTTATGCATTGCAAAGGATGTTTCAATTTACGTTGTGCAACAGAGTCAAATCAACAGTTTATTGTCATCCATAGTTTCAACCTGAATACTTTGGTCTTCCAAGAGAGATAGGCGCTGAAGGTTTTTCAATTCAAAGCAATAGATTGAAGCTGAAGAGATTCCCCTCAATAGAAGACATTTCCCCCGGCCTGGGATAGCTAAAAATAAAGACTTTGCAAGTTCACGCCAAAGCTTCGTAAAGGTCCAGCAAAAGCTAAAACGTTCAGTCCTCCAAGTTCACGCAAGGGTTTCTTTTCCGTTTTGATATCATCTCTCTCCTTCACCATATTAACAAACAAGGCTTTGCTAGCATAACAATCCTCGAGATACTATGAGAATAATAGTGTATTGTGAATCACAAATTCTTGAAGAAATGGATCTCATAACAATTTCCAATTATTTGTAATTTAGTTTTTTGTGGTCTAAAATATACTATTATTTTCATAGTACATTAAAGACTATCACGTAATCATTTATCTAACGAAAACGACAAAGGGCCATGTGACGGAACAAATTTTATTAGAGATGCTTAAGATTGCTTGCTTTTGACTAAAGGAAAGACGCTATTATCTCACAACTTTTTTAGATATCTTCTACTAAACCTTCCATATCTTTAAAAAGGCATGACTGCATATGCTGGCGAGCAACTCAAAACAAAAGGTTTTATATAAGCAAAAAAGTGCATCTTTACACAATTATAAAAAAATATGGCGGACAAAATCCTGCGCTGCATCGCATTCGCCTACAAACCATCAATTGTCCACTTGCTCATTTCACGGGAGACACGAGGAAGATGGACTTACATTATTAGGGGTAGTGAGGATAAAGAATCCATGCAGACCCTCCAAGAAATTAGGTTAGGACTTAGAAAAATAGCATACCCTCCAGTTAACTTCCTATCATCAGAGAGCTACCAACCCAATTTGCATCAGAAAAGGCTTGCAAGCAAGTATCATTGGATTGAGAAAGAAGCAAACCAAATGACCTTATATGTTTGAGATAGCACAAGATGCATTTCACCATTTATTAATGGTCTTCAGTAGATACACGCACGAATTGCCAAGCTTTATTAACAGCAAAGGAGAGATTTGATCTTGTCAATGTCACATACTACAGGGCACCAACTATAGACTGATATAGAGTAGGATCAAATATTAGAGCACCCCATTTCTCATATGGTTTTGTAGTCGTGGCCATAGGAGTTTGGATAGGCTTACACTTAGTCGCGGATTGCTTCTTGTCCACTGAATCGGACAAATTTTGCCTTTCTTCTCGTCTTCCAATGTTAATTGTTCTAGAAGAGGAGATGGGTTCTTGCTTTTTGTTAATTATATTCCGATGTTCATTGTTCTAGAAGACGGCTTGGGTTCCTCTCTCTTTCTCTCCCCATTTGTGTTTGTTGGTTGGTGCGAGAGATAATGGCGGAATAGAAGCTCAAATCGGTGAAGTATGGTCGATTTAATAATGGAGCCCCACATTGACATTCATAGTTGCAAATTTCAATTTTTTTGCTTTTTACGGATTATTGGACCATGCGTTGTCTTGGCTCTGATCTTTTATAAACAGAATCTTTCTTTTTTTTTTAAAGGTTTTTCTTTTTGCCCCATTTGTTTATCTATGGAAGTACTACTGTTTGATTACTTTGCGTGTGCTGTGTTGCTGATAGATTGTGGGAATCAATGAGCTTAAAGTACCCCAGCCATCTTAAAACACTTCACTGGGAAAGTGAGAAGCTAGGAAAACATCTCTAGGGTAGTCTACATGAGTCAAACGTATCAAGATTTGATCATTGTTATTTGACATTGTCAATGCTTCGTTGCCTTGCCCTTGATCATGTCTCATTTTGGCCAGTAGGGGTAAGCATAGTTCCAAGTAGAACCGAGAACCTAAGAAGTTCTAGAATATGCAAAGTAAGTTCCTAGTTCTAAAAATTTGAAAACTTGTTCCGATGGGTAGTTTAGTGGAACTGGAAAACTTAACAAGTCTTTATGTTTTTCTCGTTCTATATTTTCGAGTGATTCTATGGCATTCCATGAGATCCGATAATGAGTTTGTAATCTGAAACCACTAGTCTGAGTTTTCATTTCTCGTGATATTTATAACTGAGATTTTTATTTTATTATTATTTCATAATTTTCATGTGTCTAAATATAAGGTGATTAGTGGATTGTAGCAAATGGTTATGATTAGATGTGATTATTTACTGCAATCGTTCAATTAAGAGTACGAGTGAAACTTGGATAGACATTGGAATCGATCCTGGAACCTATGATAGGATAGGTTCCAGGTTTCTAGATATACAAAGTAGGTTCCAAGTTCTCTAATTTAAAGAACTTGTTCTAGCGGGTAGGTTTCTAGTTCCAAGTAGATACTAGATGGAACTTGGAACCACTCACCCATATAGCCAAGAGAGATCAAGGTTCGAAATTTGTTCTCGACTCGTCGACCGAACACCATGTTTATCTTTTTACTCCATCTTTCTTCAATTGTTTGTTCCTCTTTTCTGGCTGTTGCCTTTGTGACATGGAAAGAGTCAGCTAGCATCGATGATGCTTAGGTATTAAGTATTGGAAATTGATTAGCTTGCGTAAGTTTCTTTTTGCGAGTCTTGCTATTGCTATTGTCAACATGGTCATATGAACGTAATATAATCTATGAGTGTTTTGCCCACAAACACAAAGGAGAAGGATTGATCCTTAGGATATGTGTGGACGAGTTGTGATGTTCATTAAAGATAGCTTTTTGCGTTGATAGGTGAATTTGGCCTTCAACTTGGGATCCTCCTATGAAAATTTCTTTTCCTCCTTCCATCCAAAGAATCATGTCATATTATTCTTTTCCTTTTTGGAAGTGGTGCTGTCATGCTGCTTGTAGGCAATTAGATTTGTGCACCTATTAGACAGATATGGCCATCTTTTAATTTGCGGAGATAAATCCTTAGAATATTTGCCTCTAAAGATATCACATTTTCATTAAAACTTTGATCCTATTCATGCAAATCAAGCTCCATCATGCGAAGATGCCGTTTTATTGGTTATATAAAACTTTTTGTTTTGAGTTGTTCGCTAGCATATGCGGTCATGCTTTTTTAAGGCTATGGAAGACGGTTATGAGATGATAGCATCTCTCCTTTAGTCAGAAGCAAGCAATCTTAAGCATCTCAGAGAAAATTTGTTCCGTCACGTGGGCCCATGTCCTTTATGTTAAAATAATTAAGGAGAGAGATGATAAGAGTACAAAACCGAAAGGAAACCCTTGAGTGAACCTTTTAGCTTTTGCTGGACCTTAACGAAGTTTTGGTGAGAACTAGCAAAATCTTTCTTTTTAGCTATCCTGTAGGATGACTTTTTGAATGCTAAATCAGAGGTGGATGTTAAAGCAGGCATCGAGCATGATCACCTGATTAATAACTTCATCTGCAAGATTATTCAAACTCAACAGTAGTGTAGCAGGAAAGACCATAGTATTCAGGTTGAAACTATGGATGACAATAAACTGTTGATTTGATCCTGTAGCAAATCGTAAACTGACATCCTTTATAATGCATAAGTTTAGAATTACAAAACCGTTTCCAAAGCCCTACATTCCTAACAGCTGAAATTAAGACATAATAAGAAAAGATTATTTTCTTGAAGTTTCGTTGTGCTTGGTTCAGGACATATCTTCAGCACAGAAGAAAGTTGAACTTCTTGCCGGAGACGGGAATGCACTTAACAAGCCAACCAATTGGCCAAGACAAAGCTGCGAGTCCGATGCAAGTGCCCCATTGTCCCCAGTCCAGCCTTTCGGTGTTGGCAAACCTCTTCAGAAACTCCACCATCACCACTTGAAGAATTATTGTCATGCTAACGATGCCCAAAAACAACTTGTTCCTATGTATCCCTTTGAATACATTTTTGTCCTCCAGCTTCCTAGCGTTAAATTCGTTGAAGACCTGGCACAGGACGAAGCAGTTGAAAATAATTGTGTCCTTCACTTTTTCGTCCACTCCAAAAATGGAACTCCCCTTGAATTGCAGGGTCAGGAGGACGATAACTTGGTACAAGGCCTGAGAGGTGAGATTCCTCCACATGACTCTGTTGATAAGAGGCTCAGTTCGTCCAACTGGTGGTTTTAGCATGAGATCATTAGTGGGTTGATCTGTCGCCAACGCCAAAGCTCCCAGGGTGTCCATAATCAAGTTCACCCAAAGAAGCTGGACTGCCGTCAAAGGGACATCGCCAGAAGAGACTGCAGCAATGAAGTTGATGACGAGGGCGGCCACATTCACTGTGAGCTGAAACTGGATGAACTTTTGAATGTTGTTGTAGACGCACCGCCCCCATTTCAACACAGTCACCACAGAGGCGAAATTGTCATCCAGGATGATGATATCTGAGCTCTCCTTTGCAACCTCAGTGCCTTGGATGCCCATGGAAAGGCCGATATCCGCTTCTTTTAGGGCTGGTGCATCATTCGTGCCATCACCAGTGACTGCCACCACATGCCCTTTCTGCTTCAAGCACTGCACCATCAAAAGCTTATCAAATGGGGACGATCTAGCCATTACCTGGATTTTCTCAATTGCTGCCATTCTCTGTTCGGGCGAGTAGTTGCGGAACTGGGCGCCCTCTACTATGGCTTCATGTTCAAGATCTTTGTCGGGATTGAGTATCCCACATTCCAAGGCTATAGCTCTTGCAGTGTGCACATTGTCACCTGTGATCATTTTGATGTTCACTCCGGCAATTCTACAAGATGCCACTGCATCTCTCACGCCCGGTCTGCATGGATCCTTTATCCCCACTATCCCTAACAACGTAAGTCCATCTTCCTCAACTCTCCCATGAACTTGAAATGGTGAACCATTGATTTTTTTGTAGGCGAATGCAATGCAGCGCAGGCTTTTGTCCGCCATATTTTTTATGATTGTCCTGAACTCAGACCTCACTTCATCATTCATGACATTGACCATCGCATTCTGGCTATAATAATCTGAACACAATGCCAAGATCATCTCAGCAGCTCCCTTCCAGTGTATGTGAATGACCTGCTCTCCTCTCCCCCTTACTGCAACCCCGCTTCTCTTTTTCTCAGAATTGAATGCCTCGACTTGGATTATCTCCCAGTCTTGCTTCAGCTCATCCATTGTCATACCCAATTCGAGCACACCCCAAGAAAGTATTGCTTTCTCAGTTGGACTTCCTAAAATTTCAGGAACAGAAACAGAAGGTCGCTTATGGACAGTACCTGTTGTGTTCAAACCAATTCCTTGTAGTAAGACTTCAAGGATGCTGGCTGCTATTTCTCTGGATGCGTCTACACTCACATGTTCTTTACCCATCCAGAACTCCGTGACCTTCATCTGGTTTAACGTGAGAGTCCCAGTTTTATCTGTGCAGATTGTTGTGGCAGAACCCATGGTTTCACAGGCAGAGAGCTTCCGGACCATGGCATTGTCGCCCATCATGCGCTTCATGGAGTAGGCCAGCGTCAAGGTGACAGCCAAAGGCAAGCCCTCAGGTATAGCCACCACCACAATGGTCACTGCTGCGGCAACTATGCGCACCACCGCGTCCATCACGTCCGCAGACTTGGTCTTTCCGCTGTTGAATTCTCTGTGTCCAGCCTCATCTTGGGTGTTTCCGGTGAAGTAGCGGATCATCAAGATGAGAAGTACTGATGCAGCCACCAACAGACCAATTTTCCCGATGAAGGAAGTCAACTTGTTTAGACGGGCTTGGAGCGGGGTCTCTTCATCTAAGTCGCGGCTCACAGAACTCATCATCTCGCCCCATGCAGTGTTCGTGCCGACAGAAGCGACCATCATGCGCCCATAGCCATCTATCACTTTGGTGCCTGAGAGCAAGAAAGGATTCTCTCTTTGGATTTCGATGTGATCGCTTTCCCCAGTCATGCTAGACTCATCAACCTTCAGGGAATGGCCATCCACAAACAACCCGTCGGCTGGAATCTGGTCGCCAATCTTGAGACACACGACATCGCCTACGACGATATCGAATATGGAAATCGGTTGCCTCCTGCCATCTCTCACAACCTCCACTCTTATGTTGCTGCACTCTTTTGAAAGTTTCTGGAACTGCCTTCCTTGCTTGTAGTTGCTGAGAGCAGAGACAATGACGACTAGAAAGATGGCAAGGATTATACTCCCACCATTATACCAGCCTTCTTTAAGGCCATCTTGTTTGATACCAAATACTAATGAGAGGACAGCGCATGCAATGAGAATGATTATGGTCATGTCTTTAAATGCATCAAGCACAAAACTCAGAAAGTTCTTTGCTGGAGGTTTATTGTACTTATTCGTACCAAAAACATCAGTTCGCTGCATGAGGTCGGTTGCATCCCCGCTCAAGCCATTGTCAGGATTTGTGATGAGAATCGAAGCGAGTTGTTTTATGCCACCAAGTTGAGCCAGAGATTCTAACCTTTTCTCTCTCACCATGTTACTCAGGATCTTCGGGTCAACATCTTGAAGTGAAGGGCCATCCCCTACACGTGGGGAATCATCGCTTTCGACGTCGTCGACGTCGACGGCGACGTACGAGAGCGACCGCAACAGGTCAGTCTTCTTCCCGAGGACTGGTCTCGACATAGACTCGAGAGCCCTCGTGAAGTATATGACCGTGAAAACCCGGCGCCACCTTCGCCTGTGGATGATCTTCCTCAGGCTATTGCGGCGGTCAAGCAAGGCATTGGTTCCCGCCTCACTGGGTTTCCGAAACCTCAAAGACAACATGGATGAACAGGAAGAGAGAACAAAAGGGTCTGCTCGAATTAGCAAAAAGAGAGGTTCAAAGACGTTTCTTAGGGAGTCAAAACGCTGATTGACTGGGGTTGAATGGAGGGATTTGGCTTGGTTGATTTGGATAGTTTGTCATTTGCAATATATATATATATAGTGCAAAGGAGTATGAAAGTTCTGCACGAAGTTCGCGGGAAAGTTCGCTAAAGCTTTTTGAAAGAAGTCTTTCCACGGACACAAATGGATTCTTTGATGCGCATTTTGCCTTTAAATGCAGTATCACATTTGGGCAATTCATCTTATCTTTCCACTTCATATAGCTCCACCTTCTCGGAAATTGCCATTGCCACTCCTGTTGGTGCTCGCCACAGGATTCGGTAAACCTTGTGCCCTTACCGAAGTTCTTCCTATAGTTAATGTCAAATGCAGTAAATTTGAGAACAATGTAACCACAAAACGTGTTCGTCCCGCATCATTCTCCTTCCAAAAATAAGCAACTTGAACCCACGTTTCAATCAATGTATCTTTCGAATGAATTTCTAGGTGCCATATTCGCCGTGTGTCTTCCGCACAAGTCAATCATTGTATGTCAAATAACGGTTTCTCATCCAATATTGTTTTAGAATGTCAGGTAGAACAGGATAGTATATGAAACCGGTCCATACAATGAGAAGTGGATACTTGAATAAATAGATTGTATTTCATCATTATTACAAATTTATCTTCATCACTTTATGTTGGTTTTAATATACTTAGGATTGCTCCTCAACCGAGGGCCTCTTTCTTCCCAGGCTGGTTGAGGAGCCTATGGCGGGAATGGAGGGGGTGGGGTTTCACCACCTACACGGCCATCTCCGATAGTCTCCTTATGGAGCACCCTACAAGACTGCGTTTCTTATTTTAACATATCACCCGCACGTCCTATACCCTCTAGTTGTATGTGTATATCTTTCTTCCCTATAATACGGGGAATACCAACGATTTTTACACTTAAGAGGAGCTGTACATTGGCAACTCTTTTCACTTCAAATCATTTCTATACTAGGTTTTCTCTGGAGCGACATTCAATGTGTTTAGGATTATCTAGAAAAATAATAAAATTTCTCAGGTGGATTGACTCTGATACATGCAAAGAAAGTTGCTTTAGTAGCACTGAAAAGTGTACTAAAGACTGAAGAGGGCTCAAATGCCCAGGGACGCCACCATTTTTTTTTTTTTGCTTGGTGAAACCTCCATCATACGTGTGTTAAAGAGCAAGTCTGCATTACTTAACTCTCTCCTCTCTTGTCCCCCTCAACGTCGCTCTGCTTCTTTCCCTTTCCACAGTGGATTCGATACCTTTCTGGCGTCATTAGTTCTCCTTTTCGCGTCCCATCTTTATCACCTGACTTTGCACCGTCGGTCGTGGAAATATGCTTGCCCGGATCGTAGTCGGGCCTGCCCCGGCAACCACAAGCATTTGATTTTTTTTATGAAATTCACGTGGAACACATAGGGTCGGCAGATATAATTGACTCAGTCCATGTTATTCTAAATCTAGATGAGTATTTGCCATGGAAATCTTTACGTAGGAAAGGCCGGTGGCAAGAGATGATCTCATTTCCCCCATGCAAAGTGATGCTTGGATGGAAAACCCAAAAAGCGTGAACTTTAGGCAGATAATTCTTTTGTCTTATTTAGTGCATTATGATCATTTACCATAAAAATGCCCCCACAGCCCTCCCTCCCCCCCCGCCCCAAAAAAAAAAAAAAAAAAAAAAGCACCCCATTACTTTTCACATTTTCAAGGAGTCCCTTTTACCTTGTCAGATTATGCTACTTCGTCTCCATTACTTTGCTTTCTTGCTTTAATCCTGGGTCCCACGTGACCATGTTCCTCCCGGACCATTGTTTAGCAACATGTACTCAAAGCTACCGAGAATAAAGGAAGCTTTTGAGTCATTCATCACAACCTCGGACGCTTTTTTGTGGGGGTTTTTTCTTGGTGCATCTTCCAAACTTAGATTTGAAGGAAAGTCCCGCGTGAATCCGATTCAAGAGCCTATAGGTCAAGGCAACCAAAGCGCACAAAACGCGTAAAGAAGGTCGAGATAAACCCTAAAACAAAGCAAAGTGCGATCGCAAAAGGCAAATAGTATTGGTGACTCTAGCTTAGTGTTTCATAAGTTATTGTATGGTTTGTGGAATTTCAATAGTTTGCATATTGCTATAGAAATTCTAATTCGCTTATAGTTATATTTTCTCACATTGGCAATAGGTAGAGTAATTGGGTTATACTATCATCTAAGGCTACGTTTGGTTGTTCGAATTTCTAATCGGGATAGGACTGGATAGGATAGAATATGAAATCGTGAAATTTTTTTATATCATATCAATTGTTTGGTGAATCGCAGTATTAAAGTCGGATATATTCACATTATATCATATACATTTTTTTATTTATTTAAACGACATAACATTATAAATGAACATAAATGTTCATATACAGATCGAAGCCGCGGTATTTATTTCACTCAAGATTGGGTCTCTCTCGTAACATTATTCCTTAATTTATTTTTAATTTATTTTTCCTCTTTTTTATATTGTTTTCTTTATTATTTCTTTTTTTTTTTCCCTTTCATCATTCTTTAATAAAATGTTATCAAATAGTAAACTTTACTAACATACCTAAAATACAAAAATACCTAAAATATATAATAAATATAAATAGTTAATTTATAGATTGAATGTTTAATATAAGATAGAATTAAAATTGAATATATAAATTAAAATAAGATTAATTAAAAATAATTTTTTTTATTTTTTTATTTTTAATTTCTTAAATTAGAATTCAAATATTATATATATTGAAATATAATTTCAGTTTTGTTAATTTAATAAGTTTGTTATTCGAGAAAAATAATTTTCCTATTATGGATATCGAAATCCTATCCATCTTTATCCCACCTCTCCCATGGGATAATTTTATCCCGCCTAAATCCCCCTTATATCCAACTTTATCATATCCCGAGCGACCACCAAACATAGGATAGGATAAATAATATCCTATCCCGAATTTTATCCCGACTGCCAAACGCAGCCTAAAAGCAATTTGTCCTAAAAGCTAATTTAACAATTTCTTTTGTTGATTTATGAAAATATATCATGTTTACTATCACAGCGCAATGGATCCAAATCTTTAGGTTGATCTCGGAAGGAGGAAAAGAGCCAGTAAAGAGTTTACCATAGTGGTGAAAAAGGTAAAAAGGTAAGCAGATGAAGATATTTTATCATAAGTCCTCACAGCTGGTATTGAAAAAATTGTTCGACTAAATTGAGTGAAGTTGTAAACCATCCCGTGCACTTTACATAGAAAAGTTGAGGAAGAACCTTAGCTATAGGTACATTGCATGATGAGGTCCTTAAAATTAAAGTTGTTGCGAAACTTAGAGGATGAGTTCAAATACTTAATTGTGGATATGATCAAAAACCAGAGGGTGGGCCTCTTTTTCCCACCTAAAGATCTTTGAAAATACAGCGAGTCTTTCTTTATGAAGGGCTGCCGTCGTTGCCGCGTCTTCTTCCACCTTTAGCCTTTCACGTTAGGCAATCCTGTCATCATACGGCATCTCTCTTGCTCTCCGATCTCCTTGACCTACACCTATCAAATGGGTGGAGTCGAGTAAGATTGAAATTAATCCAATCAAAATTGACCCATTTACATGTAATATAACTTCCATAACTCATACCAGACCCAACTCGACTCATAATCAATCCATGCGCAATCATTCAACTCAATTTTGAAAAAAATCATACTCAAATGAGGCGAGAGCATCAAGTGAGCAAGTGCTGATTCAAATGAGAGCAAAGAAAGAATCATAGGAGTAAGTTAGGTCTAAGTTAGTTGTTATCCTATTTAATACTCATATTATTTTGGGTTTTATACTTCCAAACCCATTTATAACAACTATACCCATTTACATGTAATATAACTTCAATAACTCATACCCGACCCAACTCGACTCATAATCAATCCATACACAATCATTCAACTCAATTTTGAAAAAAATCATACTCAAATGAGGCGAGAGCATCAAGTGAGCAAGTGCTGATTCAAATGAGAGCAAAGAAAGAATCATAGGAGTAAGTTAGGTCTAAGTTAGTTGTTATCCTATTTAATACTCATATTATTTTGGGTTTTATAATTCTAAACCCATTTATAACAACTATACCCATTTATTGAATATAATTAACTCATAACAACTCTACCCATCAAATAAACCTGTCAAATGGGTGAGGTGGATTGAGTTATATATAGTCCGATCAAAATTGACCCGTTGACCCATCTATTACCTATTTATCACTAATGTAAGTTTATTGATCTATTCCCGACCCAACATATACCCAAGCCATAACACTTCCTTATTTAACCAAATTTAGAAACATTTATTTCTTCTAATTTTAAAAAAAAATGTTATATTGTTGAATAGGCCCATATAATTAGGAAATTAATGATAAATTTTATTTTAAAAAAATTGAGTCTTCATTTATTTCACGAAAAATGTGGTATTTTTGAAAATGATAATATTTTTTAGTGTTTGGTTGAAACTTGACAATATATTAAAAAAATTTCCACTTGGTATAGAAAATCCGATTTGATTTTACATGCACTCCCTTCAAGTATTTTTATTTTATTTTCTATTTAAAATTTTTTTTAATGTTTAATTTTTCAATTTTTAATTTTAATTTTCTTTTTCCTCCTCCTTCACATGGTCGTCAACCATGGTGGTCATGGCTAGCAATAGGCAAGCTTTAGCCTCACCATAGGCCAACAAGGCTCGAGCTCACCCGATTCCCATGAGCTGAGCCAACCGACCTTGGGCAAGGCTCCACCTCACTAGATCCAACGAGGTCGAGCTTGCCTCAATGGCAGCAAGCTTGAGTCTCATCAAATCGGTGAGGCTCAAACCTCGGCCTCACCAAAAGCCATGGACCTCAAGGCTTACAAGTGCGATTGGGTGGGGGCTGTGAACCTCACCTTGCTAGTGAGGGCTTCATAGCCTTCACCCAGCGACTGGAGGGCCAGTCACTGGACTTCGTAGGGATAATAAGTAAAAGAAAGAAAGAAAAAGAATACAAGACAATAAAATAAAAAATTATTAAAAAAATCGAAATTAAAAAATAAAATGATGAAAACTGTTCAAAGATGATGATATATCCTTATTAGGTTGACTCAACTAATATCATTTACAAGTCAAATGGGTTGTAAATAGGTTTAAAGACAAACTCATTTGTAACCCAATTATCATTAGACTTACACACAACCAAAACCCATTAACAATTCATTAACTAAAACTTAACTAACCCAAATATGACTCATCTAATTGAATATGGGTTCAAAATGGGTTTCAACCATTTTGACACCTCTGCCATCAAATGGGTTAAATAATGCATCTATGATCCATTTTAATGGGTCTATTCTGATCCGACATGGCTCTTCTTGCGATTCTCTCTTCAACCTCAAAGACTTCCTCGTAAATAATGACATAATGAGGTCCATGCGCGTATGCATCACTAAATTTGTCGTGGAGAACTTATATTCTTCTAAAATTAAATTTGGCGGCAAAAGTCTGGAAATTGAATCGCAAGTCTTCAACAATTCGTCCATCAAAAAGAGTTAATAAAAAAATCGTCCATCGAAAGAGTCAATCATGACTCCGACTTTTGGACAAGAATACTATCTATTACATCTTTCCTCCGACGAGGGACGCCCACGTCACGTGCTTCGACGTAAGATTCAACACGTCAGCACGTTAGTCTTGGTAGATAGACATGGAAGCATTGTCACGAGGAAGAGACTTTGCCAGAGTGGATTATAACGTAGTGAATACTTCATTTAGTGAAAGGCACGTTATGCTAATTCAATTCTCTTGTTGACTCGACTCGACTCGATTCGATTTGGTCATTTTGATTTGGCATTTTGGCAAATTTGAGACACCGAAATTTATAAGAAGATATATATGTAGGAATTTTAAATTTCCTGAAATAAGTATGATTGTATTTTGTTACGACCTATCAAAATTTTATGGAAATTGGGTGTATTTAGTTATCGATTTGTTAAGGTTGCAGGTCTGAAAAATGTATGAAACCCGGATAAAACTCATGACTCGTTAGGAGGGTGCTAGTTTGACTTGTGCTTAGCTTGTTTAGATGTTTCCTAAGCAAAGGTGATGTTTGGTTGCACCAAACAGTGAATAGTCAAAGCAAAATCAGTTTATTAAATGGTGTTTCGGTATGTCTAATTGTTATTCCAGTTCTTTTATTTTCAAAAGCAAACAGATACGAAAGCAACTCAGCAACTTCAATCGATTTATAAACAGATACGTCTTAGAACCTTGATCAGAATATACAATCGAAGTGCTTGAAATTTAGCTGTATGTCCGTGTTTTAGGTAAAACTTTAGAAACAAATTAGATGATGAAAAAACTCTTTCGATATTTGTTTGACGGAAATTCATTTTCTCCTTCCAGTAGAAGTTGCTGAAACTTGTATATGCAGGAGGAAATTATATGTTATGCCTTTCGGCCCAATAAACAATAATACTTCGCGACATTCCCGACACCTTAAGCTTGTCCTTCTTCGAAAGAAATTTCTGCTCTTTTTTTTTTTTTTTTCTGCTTTTTATGTCCCTTGTTGATGAGTTTCCATCCAACTTTTCATATAATATCCAAGTTCTTTATATATGAGGAAATAGTTGTGCTAAAGTATCTCACACGGCATATTTATGAATAAATATAATCTTTATATATATATGTGATCTCTCTCCATTTATAAAATTAAGTTTTTGTATTAGACATTCTAACATAATATCATACTCATATTTTTGCTCCAATTTATTTAGCATGTGAAGCTCCCCATTTGGCAAATTCTGTATTGTTCCTAATCACTCTTATAGATGAGGAGTGTTAAAGTACTTCATATCACTTTTTTCACAAGATTTATGTACTCTTCATATAATTATTAGTTCAGTTTTTTTTTTGTTAGACAATCTGACAATCAGCATTATTTCCTAAGAAAAATGATTATTTGGTTACGCCATATAATGAATGGTTAAAGTAATTTTATTTTATTAAATAGAATTTTGTTATGTCTAAGTGCTCTCATAGTTCTTTCATTTTCAAAAGCAAACAAATGGGCAAGCAACCTTGTAATTTTGATCCATTTATGACAAATATATCTTAGGACCTTGATTAAATAATAGGGTCAATACCCTAAAAAACCCCAAACTGGTATACCTGTGACAAATTTACCCCAAACTATTTTTGTGACCATGAAAAACCTCAAACTGGTACACTTGTGATAAATTTACCCTGACTGACCATAAAAAACCCTAAACTGATACATTTATGACAAATTTACCCCAAACTAATTTATTCAATTACAAAAATACCCCAAACTGGTAAATTTGTGATAAATATACCCTCCGCTAAATTGAATTAATACCACACAAAAATCACAACAATTGTAAACTGTGACAGACGAAGCGTAAAATCCTAAATTAGTATACCAATTAACTGTCACATGTCATTTAACTTAATAATTTGACAATAAAACTTAATAAAAACTAACAGAGGGTAAATTTGTCACAAGTGTACTGGTTTGGGGTAAATTTGTCCAATGTATACCAGTTTGGGGTTTTCGGTGGTAAAAAAAATAGTTTGGGGTAAATTTGTCACAGATGTACCAGTTTGAGGTTTTTTAGGGTATTAACCCTAAATAATATCACGGAAATGCTTGAATTCCAGCAGTGTGTCCGTTGTTTAGGTCAAGCTTAAAATAACAAGTAGGTTGCCATTATGGAAAAATAAATCTGCTTCCGATTTTATTTTTCTTTTTCAAAATGAACACTTTTGATGTTTAATTATCCGAAAGTCGTTTTCTCCTTATAGTAGAAGTCAATAAAACTTGCATTTGAAGGAGGTCAAAGTCATGTTATGCCTTTCGGACCAAGGAACAATAGTAATTTGTCACATGCGTGATGACTGTATAGTCGTTTAGCTTGAAATAATAATCATAAATCCGGTCCTTCTTCGGAAAGAAACTTCTCCTTTTTCGCTTTCTTATCATTTGTTGATGAGTTTCCAACGAACTTTGCACCTAACATTCGAGTTTTTTTTGGACGAGGAAATAGCAATGTCAAGATATCTCACGCAACTTGTTTTTGGGGTTTCTATGCTCTTTATATATATAATCTCTATTCACCACCAATTTTTTAGTTCGACATTCTAACATGTTATCCGATTTAACTTCTGCTATAATTTATGCCACATATGCAACCCTCATTCATCAAATTTCATGCGCCACTCTTAATCTTATTGCACGTAATAGAGAATGTTGAAGTGTCTTGCTACACTTGTGCATGGTGTATACACACTTTATATACATGCGACCCCCATCAATTTATGATTTCAAGTTTTCGGATTGGACATTCAAACAAGCTGGATTATTTCCTTGACATTGATCCATGAGGCAAGAACATTCGCAAGAAAAAAAAATGGCAAAGGTTTGGAATTGAAATCCACGTTATTTCAAAAGGCTAATGTATGTATCCTAAAATTCAAATCAAACTCATATGGATTGAGATTTATTTAGACGTTAGACGTCCTAAAAAAATAAGGTGAGGAACCTTAATCTTTCGTGGAAAAGATGTGTTGTGAGGAAATGTCAATTTGAAAACAATTGTTTGATGGTTGCTTTACAATTTGAAAACAAGTTCAAGCTTTGACCTTCGACCTTTGAGCTTCGAGTTTTCTTTGAGCTTCCAACTCATCGAATCTGGGTGGGCTTGTCCGTTGCCTATGGCTAGCTATTGACCAAGAAAGTAGGAGAAAGAAAAAAAATATAATTATTTGATAATTTTCTTTAGAAAAATGAAATTAGATTTTCCATATCAAGCAAACATGGAAAAATTTTATTATTTTCCTAGAAAATTGGCACAAAACAAACAAGGCAACTCTAATCCACATCAACACCAATCATATCGCATGGGATGACTGGCATCCACGTCAGCGATTCAAGTGGTCTCAATTGACAAAATGAGAAAAGATTTAAGATTCAACAGGTAAAACCGAAAAGTTTAGTACATAATTAGTAAAAATACGGTAAGTTTATGATTTTTTAGACAAATTTCTCCTTCTATAGCTGCAAAACTTAGAGGAAGAGTGTTTTTTTCTTTTTTTCTGGTCCTATCATAAATCTATTTTATAAGTTATATGTGTTATGTGTAAGCTGCGAACCTTACCTCCTTATTTACACATCCCCACCTCAACCATCAACAACATGGAAAATCGAATTCCCCGATGAGTTGAAATACTTACAATTGTGGATACGATCAAAGACCGGAAGGTGGGCCCCTTTTTTCTCAACTGACTACCTTAGAAAAATACAACAATCGCGTGCGTAAAGCATATCCACGTGAGTCCGAGTCGCTGAATTTATTATCGTGGACTTCTTTTCTTTTATTCTTTTTCGGCAATAAAAGCCCAGAAATTGAGTTGCAAGTACTTAACAATTCGTCTATTAAAGGAAGTCGATCATGACTCGTTTCCTTGCACTAAGGGACGTACACGTCATGTGCTTTGATGCAGAATTCGACACGTCAGCACGTGAGTCTTGATTTAGCTGGACATGTAAGCATCGTTATGAGGAAGAGACTATGTTAGAGAATGTATCGAATAATTCATATCGTCAAAAGTACGTTATGTTATTGTAATCCTCTTGTTGACTCAAAGCAACGTAGGGTGCTTGGCTGGACTCGACTAGATAACAAAAAAATGTTCGAACTGTTGGGAGATTTGTGCATCAAGGTATCTCAACTTGAATAGATTGGAGGCCCATCAATCTACCACAAGCTCTAATACCATTTATAAGTTTCCATTGAACTTTGCATTTAATATTTGTGTTCTTTACGTATGAAGAAATAGCTATGTTAAAGTATCTTACAACGCTTGTCTTCGGGATTTATATGATCTTTATATATGTGTGATCTCATTCTACCTTTAAAATTATGCTTTTGAGTTAGACATTTTAACATAATATCACATTGAGGTTTTGTTATAGTTCATTTGATATGTGCAGCCTCCATTCATCAAATTTCACAAATTTCTCAATCCTCTTGCATGTAATTGGAGATGTTAATATATCTCACATCACTTGTATACGGGACTCATATGATCTTTATATACATGTGGTTTATCTATGATCTCAAGTTTTTGAATTGAACAGTCAAACAAAATAAATTATTTCCTCGAAACTTCAACATTAATACAAGGGAACAAGATTTAATGAGAAAAAAAATGCAAAATGTTGGAATACAAATCCACCTTATTTGAAAAGGTTGATGCATGCATCCTAGGAATTAAAGCAAAATTATATTGATTGAAATTTATCAAGACGTTCTAGAAATGTAAGGCGAGGAACTTAAATCTTTTGGGGAAAAGAAGTGTCGTGAGAAAGTGTCCATTAGAAAATGTTTGTTTGGTGGTCACTGTAAAACCAAATGTCCTATCATACAACATTAAGATTTTAGGCGAAGAACGAAATGTAAATAACCAACCATTATATTTAAAATTAGTTATTCCTTTTAGAATTGTCTAACGAGTTCAAATTAAGTCAATATCGTAACTCACAAGAATCAAATTTATAGACCAAATAATACCACAACCGTTTGATCATATGAACATCATTATAACTAATTATATAATTGACTTAGTCATAGCGAATGGAGTGTGGATTAGAAGTTATAGAAATTTCTTGAACCACATTTGGAAAAAGCACATAATGGCCAATTTGGGCCTTTGTGCTCAAAATGGGATCAATCACTTAATCGTTGAGAGAATTTTAACATTGTTTTAACATCATGGAGAAGAGAAAATGCATCTCTCTCTCTCTCTCTCTCTCTCTCTCTCTCTCTGCTCTAACAAAAAGCATTATGTCTTGCTAAATTAAAGAGAGAGAATTTTAACATCATGCAAAAGAGAAAAGGCATATCTCTCTCTCTCTCTCTCTCTCTCTCTCTCTCTCTCTCTCTCTAACAAAAAGCATTATGTCTTGCTAAATTAAAGAGTGCACCAAATTTACTTCATTATTAGATTATTATTACATAATTCTGCTTCTAGTAAGAGCCTCCTACTCTTAAATAAGAGATCTCAATCATTTTTTCTTCCACTAGATACACTCATTTATTTTACAAATGTTATGTCCATAGAAGAATGTGTAAATTCATGATCTTATCTTATCTCTGACATTTTTTAATATTAAGGATTTGGATCATTTTTATTTTACAAAAACTTATTTAAAAATATTTCGATTCTTGAAATACTTCTCTTTCTATAAATATAATTATTTTGTGTTGTGTATTCATATCACTAACTCTAAAAAATTACAATTGAATATGCAATAATAGGAGGGAGAATTTTTGCAAACATAAATTCTCTTGGCAAACATAAATTCTCAACAAATTTTTAAGATATAAAATCCATGTGAAGCACGAGCAGCTGCGCTAGTCCTTTCAAAAAGCTAACATCATCCTGATGAACTCTTCGTAATTAATTTTTCCATCACCATTTAAATCCGCCTCTCTGGTCATCTCTTCCAATTCTTCATCCGTTAACTTTTGTCCCAGGTTGACCATCACCCGCTTCAACTGTAATTACCCACCATTTAAGAGGAGATTTAAGCAAGTAAAAAACTAGAAGAATCAAAATCTCTTATGTTTCAATTAAACTGAAATCAAAAGGGAGATCATCGCAAGTCATAGTATTTTTACCAGCTCAGTTAACCTTGACTACAAATAGATTAATATCTTTGGGCGATTTTAATCGTGAACAGATCCGTCTCTTAGACAATTTTTATAGAGAGACTATCAATAATAGATGAGTTATGCGATGTGGCTCACTTGTAGGTAGTTATGATCGAACGATACTAGAACAAATCATAGATCTAAGCTTCAGTTTTAAGGATTCGAGTTGGGTTCTGCATTCAAGCAATTTTGTCAAACGGTTCATGTGCGATTCTAAATACCACTTCCAGGTTCGGATTTAAGCTCGTTCATGGCATAAACCCAACACATTAATCTCCAAATCAACATTATTGGCAACAGATTAGTTTGGGTTTTGTACGGTTTGCTCAAAATTTCGTCGGTTTGGCCTCGTGTTCTCGAACTCAATAAGCTAGGGAGAAGCGGAGCGTGTCCGAGGTTTCACCTGGTTCGGGGCTTGCTGCGACTAATGGCGACGGACGAGTTGGCTTCCATAGAAGGTCGAGACGAGACGAGCTACCGGCGAATGAGGAGAAAATCTCTTGCTTTCGGTCTCTCTTTCTCTGCGAATGAACCCTTCAAAGAAGTTCCCCTCTCTCACTCACTCCTCTCTTGCTTTTAAGCACCAGCGCGCATGGCCTCCTGCCACGCCAGCTATTGCTGCTGCTCTGCCCCCCACCACCAACTCCGGTGCCACGCTTGCGCCTGTCTCCTTTGTTGGACACAAATCACGCAATCTCATGATCTCCATAACCAGAACAAGAGCATAGATGAATGGATAAAAAGATTAACGCACCCATTTTGGAATCTATCATTCTTGAAGCGGAAGCGAAAAGTGATTATCCACGTGCAAGTCATTCTCCTCTATTGCCTTCTATATCACTGGCTCACTGAGACGGCCCGTCACCCTTTAGCGCTAGGTAAACACTCAAGAGGATACTTGTGAGAATTAGGGTTAAATGAAAGACTTGAACATTATTTATAGAGTTTTCAACCATACCCTCTCATTACGGGCTAGGCTTAACTCGGCCCACAGCCCACAGTAGCCAGTCCCATATTAGACTAATTAAAAAATATTCTATCTCACCTTAGACCATCTCCGTAAAACGGTAAATTATAATATCAATTAATGTAACTCACATCAGGAAAACTCTTACATCCTCTGCCTCTTTCCTTGTTGGGGCACGTTGTTCTCTTTTATGCAAAACGTGCGAGGGAAAGAGTGGGAGAGGAAGAGAAGGCCGACCGGTCTTGGGGAAAAAAATGAAAATTTGGTCGGTCCAGGTGAGGTGAAAGAAAAAGGAAAAGAAAGAGACCGGGCCGACTTGCCCCCGGCCTGACCTTGCTTTTCCCATTTTCTTTTCTTTTTCTCTTTTTTTTAATTAGTATCTTTAATTAATTCTTTTCCTTTTCAATTTTTCTTTAAAAGTTTCTATTACTATTAATGGAAATGCTTGTAATGTCTATATGACATGTAATTTAATGAAAATTAATTTTTATTTAGGGATTAAGAATTCCTCAATTTTCTACGTAATTAATGAATGATTAAACGGGTCATCAAAATTTAGGTATCGGACAAATAAATCATTTATTAAATTTATTTGACGTAAGCATCATTTGTTTTATTCGATGGCTGGAAAATGAATGAGAACAACCAAATGACTGAAAGTCCTATGGTTCCCACTACACCGAACCAATCATGTTAGGTTTGAACATACAGCTAAGAATAAAAGGAATTTAGTAAAAGGTTCTGTAGGACCGCCAAGGAATCTAGGGTGTGCCTTAAATTATCTTTTGACAATTTTATTACAGTATTTTATCTTGATTACGACAATCTGTTAATATCATTTCAATACTTGGGCTGCGATTTTTCTGCATTTGTTCTCTGAATGTTGACATTTTTTTAAAATATTTTTCAAGAAATAATTTTCCTGAAAAATAAGAATATCTTTTTTATAGTGTTGGGAAGAATTTTGAAGATGAATTGGAAATTACCTTCTGTTATTTAGAAAGGAAAACTTGATTTTATTTTTCTTAAAGAGACATGCACTAATTGTATGATATAAAGGATACCTAGCCACCCGAGTCTCCTTTGCAAGAGCCATGGTTTCTTAGGCCTAGCCATTGAGAACTTGAGCATGAGGGTGTCAGGGACTTTAGCCTAGTCTTGATGGAGTTTGGCTCATGTGCCGTTGACTTGGACGCAAGAGCTAGATACCTTGGAATAACCACTAGTGACCTAAACCTAAGCACTGTGTCTTAGGCCTAGCCTTGAGGGACTCAAGCCTGGCATTTATGGACTGGAACTCGATGGCCAAGGAACTAGGCTTGAGAACTAGTTGGACACGGGAACCAGTTACGATCTAGGCACAATTGTCAAGGGACTAGGTACAAGCATTGGGGTCCTAAGCAAGGCTGTGGGGACTATGGCATGGGCACTATAGTCCTAAGCCTGACTTTCGTGGCCTAACCTTGGGCAATTGTGATTGTAGCATGGGAGTTGGGTCCCAGGGCATAACCATCAAGAACCTAGGCATGGTTATTGGGGTCCTAGCCAATCTCTGTGGACCTAGACCCAAGACTGCTAACGACTCGGGCGCGAGAGCAAAGTACTCGGGCATAGCTACCAAGGACCTAGGCACAAGTATCGAGGTCCTAAGTTTAGCCTAGTGTCAGCCTCTATTCACCTAGGCCTGATTGTTGAGGACCCAAATAAGAATATTGGGGTTCTCGTACCCAAACGCCAAGGTCTCTGATACAAGTATTGTTGTCTAGTCATTTTATAGAAAATGATTTCTGATTTTTAAAAGAGAAAATCATTTTTCCTAAATTCAAGCCAATGCATTTTGTTAGTTATAAAGGGACATTTTGTTAACTCATTTCCTAAATTATCCAAATGCTAAAAAATGAGAAAAATATTTTTCAATATATTGCAAAACAAATGAAGTTTTGAATAGCCATTAAAGTTAGTGAAAAGAGCGTGCACTATTTTTTGCGCTTCTTTTTGCTAGTTGTGTGGAAGGTTTCAGATTTCTGTGCTTATAACTGAGGCATGATCCATAGTTACATCTAATTTAACCATTTTTATCTCATAATTAGCACATTGATTTTTGTACAAGATCCCGAAAGGAATGTTGAAAGGAAACAATTCCCAAGTCGAACCACATCATGGGTAGGAAAAATTTTAGATATTGTTAAGGCGCATATATGTAAGATAGTTAGTGAGGCTGAATCTAGTGGCATATAATAGATACGACATCTATGAAATCATAGTTTTAAGTTAGTAAGCTCCTTCATTGTTCTAAGTTTTTTAGAGGGCTTCAAAATACAATTTACCTTTAAGGTAGCGGATTGGATTGCAAAAGTCTAGCGGTATGGATCCCTACCTCACAATTGGTTGTCTAACCCCCCTCACGCCCTTTAGATTTTATTGTGTTTGGAATCTCCTTTGATGTACTCGAACTCATTGAGATACTAATGCAAGTCGTTTTTTGACCAAAACAAAAAAAATCCAATTTGCCTTGATTGGTCGTGATAGGTTGTGTAGTCATTTGCAATTTTAGTGTTAGTATGAAGGAGTTCAAAAATTCTGCATGAAGTTCGTGGGCAAGTTCGCTAAAGCTTCTTGAATGAAATCTTTCCACGGACACTGATCGGTTCTTTGATGCGCATTTTGCTGTTTGGTGCAGTATTATATTTGGGCAATCCATCTTCTTTTTCCCACTTCGTATAACCCCAACTTCTCAGAAATTGCCATCGCCATCGCCACTCCGGTTGGTACCCGCCAAAAGATTGGGTAAAACCTTGTGCCCTTTCCGAACTTATTCCAATAGTTAATGACAAATGCAGTGAATTTGAGAACAATGTGTTCACAAAACGCGTTTGTCCAGCATCAATCTCCTTCCAAAATAAGTTATTGAACCCAAGTTCGATCAATGTATTCAATTGGAAATATTTGAATGAGAGGATCTTTCAAATGAATTTCTAGATGCTTTCTTTACTGTGCGTGATCACAAGTAAATCATCACATGTCAAGTATCGATTTCTCATTTAATATTGAAATAAGTGTACTAGAAATCCTAAAATTTGTCACAAAAGTATAATTGAATTCTAAAACTATCAAAAAGTATAACAAAGTCTTAAAGCTTATTACGAAAGTATAATCGAGTTTATAAGTTTTAGATAGTACAATCAACGGAACAACTTGTCTGAACCAATTTTAAAACTCAATTGTATTTTTTGAAAGTTTTAGGACTAATTTGCACTTTGTGACAAATTTTAGGATTTAATTGTATTTTTTGAATATTTTAGGACTCAAAATGATAGGTATAACAAAGATTGTATACGACAACAAGAAGTGGATACTCAAATAAATTAATCATATCCTATCACGCTTTAAATGAATTGTACATGTTGGTTTTAATATACTTAGAATTGCTTAGTGAAACCTCCATCATACGTGCGTTAAAGAGCAAATCTGCATTACTTAACTCTCTCCTCTCTCGTTCCCCTCAACGTCGCGCAGCTTCTTTCCCTTTCCACAGTGGATTCGATACCTTTCTCGCCTCTTTAGTTCTGCTTTTCGCTTCCCATCATTATCACCCGACTTTGCGCCGTCGGTCATGGAAATATGCTTGCCCGGATCGTGGTCGGTCCAGCCCCGGAAATCGCAAGTATTTGATTTAAAATAAAATCACTTGGAACACATGGGATCGGGGAATATAATTGACTCGGTCTAATTTTATTCTGAATCTAGACAAGTATTTGCCGTGGAAGTACCAGGTTTATGCTATCCCCTAAACACACTCCGTCCTAAATACAATTTTCTTTGTCGATTTATGAACTATGTCATATTTTCTTTCATAGCAATTAATCTAAAACTTCAAGTTGATCCGAAGGGAGTAGAAGAAAAAGGTAAGGTAGATGAAAATTTTATGTTTACGCCACTCGGGAGCCATGGATTAAAGCAAGAGAGAGCATAAATGGACGGATAGTTAAAAGGATAATATCCATAAAGTATGTGAAAGTATTGGTGTATATGTAGAATTAATCTATTTTGATGAGAAATGATAATGATGCAACAAGAAAAACAGAAATATCTGCCTGAAATATTCTCAATTTGACTATAAAGGTAACTTGAAATGGTGTCCTGGACATTTGAGTCCCCTTCAGTATACTTTTAAATGCTCCTTATAGCACCATATTTCTATCGATCCAAATCAAGCACCCGATAAAATTTATTATTATGATAAGTAACTCTAGATAAATAAGAACTACCACAAAAATAGATTTTAAAAGCTATAAGGTAGATTCTTATCGATTATTCAATATAATTTATTTATTTAATCATCCATATGTTTTATAGAACGATTTTATATACAATCATATTATATCTAATATTATAAAACAAAGTTATAAAAAAAATTAATACTTCACATATAATGATTATCTTGTCGGTTAACCTGTGGGAGTGGCAATGATGCCGGCAATTACTGAGAAGGTGGAGTCATATGAAGAGGGAAAAAGAAGATGGATTGCCCAAATGTAATACCGCGCGTCAAAGAACCCATGTGTGTCCGCGGAAAGACTTCTTTCAAAAAGCTTTAGCGAACTTTCCCACGAACTTCATGCATTGCCCAAATATAATAGTGCGCATCAAAGAACCCATTTTGTCCGGGGAAAGATTTGTCTCAAAAAGCTTTAGCGAACTTTCCCGCGAACTTCATGCAGAACTCTTAAACTCCATTCTAACACTACTCTATAAATGCAAATGACACCACCTATCGAAACCAACCAAGCTAAATCCCTCCGTTCAACCCCAGTCAATCAGTTTGACTCCCTAAGACACGTCTTTGAACCTGTCTCCTTTTCCTATCTGAGTCTTCTCTTCCCGTTCACCCATGTCGTCTTTGAGGTTTCGAAAACCCAGCGAGGAGGGAACCAATGCCTTGCTCGACCGCCGCGATAGCCTGAGGAAGATCATCCACAGGCGAAGGTGGCGCCGGGCTTTGACGGTCATATACTTCACGAGGGCTCTCGAGTGTATGTCAAAACCAGTCCTCGGGAAGAATACTGACCTGTTGCAGTCACTCTCTTATGTCGCCATCGACGTCGACCTCAAAAGCGATGATACCCCACGTGTAGGGGATCGCCCTTCGCTTCGAGACGTTGACCCGAAGATCCTGAGTAACATGGTGAGAGAGAAAAGGTTAGAATCTCTGGCTCAAGTTGGTGGCATAAAACAACTCGCTTCGATTCTCATCACAAATCCCAACAATGGCTTGAGCGGGGATGCAACCGACCTCGTGCAGCGAACCGATGTTTTCGGTTGGAATAAGTATAATAAGCCTCCGGTGAAGAACTTCCTCAGTTTCGTGCTTGATGCGTTCAAAGACATGACCATAATCATTCCCATGGCATCCGATGTTCTGTCCTTAGTATTCGGTGTCAAACATCGTGGCCTTAGAGAAAGTTGGTATAATGGTGGGAGTATAATCATCACCATCTTTCTAGTCGTCGTCGTCCCTGTTCTCAGCAACTATATGCAAGGAAGGCATCTCCAGAAACTTTTAGAAGAAAGCAGCAACATAAGAGTGGAGGTCGCGAGAGATGGCAGGAGGCAACCGATTTCCAAGATCGATATCGTAGTAGGCGATGACGTGTGTCTGAAGATTGGGGACAAGATTCCAGCCGACGGGTTGTTTGTGGATGGCCATTCCCTGAAGGTTGATGAGTCTAGCATGACTGGGGAAAGCGATCACATCGAAATCCACAGCGAATATCCGTTCTTGCTTTCGGGCACCAAAGTGATAGATGGCTACGGGCGCATGATGGTCGCTTCTGTCGGCATGAACACTGCATGGGGCGAGATGATGAGTTCCATGAGCCGCGACTTAGATGAAGAGACCCCACTCCAAGCCCGTCTAAACAAGTTGACTTCCTTCATCGGGAAGGTTGGGCTGTTGGTGGCTGCATTGGTACTTCTCGTCTTGATGATCCGCTACTTCACCGGACACACCCAAGACGAGGCCGGACACAGAGAATTCACTGGTGGCAAGTCCAAGTCGGGGGCCGTGATGGATGCGGTTGTGCGCATAGTTGCTGCGGCAGTGACCATTGTGGTGGTGGCTATACCTGAGGGCTTGCCTTTGGCCATTACTTTGACGTTGGCCTACTCCAAGAAGTGCATGATGGGCGACAATGCCATGGTCCGGAAGCTCTCTGCCTGTGAAACCATGGGTTCTGCCACAACGATCTGCACGGATAAAACCGGGACTCTCAGGTTAAAAGAGATGAGGGTCACGGAGTTCTGGATGGGAAAAGAACATGTGAGTGTAGATGCATCCAGAGAAATAGCAGCTAGCATCCTTGAAGTCCTACTACAAGCAATTGTTTTGAACAGAACAGGTACTGTCCACATGCGACCTTCTGCATCTGTTCCTGAAATTTTAGGCAGTCCAACTGAGAAGGCGATACTTTCTTGGGGTGTGCTCGAATTGGGTATGACGATGGATGGACTGAAGCATGACTGGGAGATAATCCAAGTTGAGGCATTCAATTCCGAGAAAAAGAGAAGCGGAGCTGCAGTGAGGAAGAGAGGGGAGCAGGTCGTTCACATGCACTGGAAGGGAGCTGCTGAGATGATCTTGGCATTGTGTTCAGATTATTATAGCCAGAGTGGGATGGTGAATGTCATGAATGATGAAGCGAGGTCTGAGTTCAGGACAATCATAAAAAATATGGCGGACAAAAGCCTGCGCTGCATTGCATTCGCCTACAAAAAATTCAATGGCTCAATTGCTCAAGTTCATGGGAGAGTTGAGGAAGATGGACTTACATTGTTAGGGATAGTGGGGATAAAAAATCCATACAGACGGGGCGTAAGAAGCGCGGTGGTGTCTTGTAGAAGTGCCGGAGTGGACGTCAAGATGGTCATGGGAGACAATGTGAACACTGCAAGAGCTATAGCCTTGGAATGCGGGATACTCAATCCCGACAAAGATTTCGAACACGAAGCCATAGTAGAGGGCGCTCAGTTCCGCAACTACTCCACCGAACAGAGAATGGCAGCAATCGAGAAAATCCGGGTAATGGCTAGATCGTCCCCATTTGATAAGCTTTTGATGGTGCGGTGCTTGAAGCAGAAAGGACATGTGGTGGCGGTCACTGGTGATGGCACCAACGACGTGCCAACCCTAAAAGAAGCGAATATCGGCCTCTCCGTGGGCATCCAAGGCACTGAGGTGGCGAAGGAGAGCTCAGATATCGTCATCTTGGATGACAATTTCACCTCCGTGGTGACTGTGCTGAGGTGGGGGCGGTGCGTCTATAACAACATTCAAAAGTTCATCCAGTTTCAGCTTACGGTGAATGTGGCCGCTATCGTCATCAACTTCGTTGCTGTGGTCTCTTCCGGTGAGGTCCTTTTACTGCGGTCCAGCTTCTTTGGGTAAACTTGATTATGGACACCCTGGGAGCTTTGGCGTTGGCCACAGAGCGACCCACAAATGATCTCATGCGAAAGCCACCTGTTGGACGTTCGGAGCAGCTTATCAACAGAGTCGTGTGGAGGAATCTCACATCCCAGGCCTTATACCAAGTTATCGTCCTTCTGACACTACAATTCAAGGGGAGTTCCATCTTTGGAGTGGACAAGAAAGTGAAGGACACAATTATCTTCAACTGCTTCGTCCTCTGCCAGGTCTTCAACGTATTTAACGCCAGGAAGCTCGAGGAAAAGAATGTATTCGAAGGGATACATGAGAACAAGTTGTTCTTGGGGATCGTTAGCATGACGATAATTCTTCAAGTGGTGATGGTGGAGTTTCTGAACAGGTTTGCCAACACAGGTAGGCTGGACTGGGGACAATGGGGTGCTTGCATCGGACTTGCAGCTTTTTCTTGGCCGATAGGTTGGCTTGTTAAGTGCATTCTCGTCTCCGGCAATTGTTCAACTTTTTCCCCCACTGAAGATGCATCGTGAACCGAGCACAATGTTAAACACCTAGAAATTAACCTCTTCTTATTATATCTAAATTTCAGCTGCTAGGATGGTTAGGGCTTCAGAAACTGTTTTGTAATTCTAAATTTTATGCATGATGTCTCAATTTACGTTGTGCTACAGAATCAAATCAACAGTTTATTGTCATCCATAGTTTCAACCTGAATACTTTGGTCTTCCCTGCTACACTATTGCTGATTTAGCATTCAAAAAGTCATCCTACGGGATAGCTAAAAATAAAGACTTAGCTGGTTCATACCAAAGCTTCGTAAAGGTCCAGCAAAAGCTAGAAAGTTCAGTCCTTCAAGTTCACGCAAGGGTTTCCTTGCCGTTTCGTTATCATCTCTCTCCTTCACTATATCGACAAAAAGGACATGGGCCCACGTGACGGAACAAATTTTGTCTGAGATGCTTAAGATTGATTGCTTCTGACAAAGGAGAGATGCAATCATCTCATAACCTTTTTAGATATCTTCCACTAAACCTTCCATATCTTTAAAAAAGCTTGACCGCATATACTAACGAAAAGGTTTTATATAAGCAAAGTAGCGCATCTTTACACAATCATAAAAGGCATGGCAGACAAAAGCCCGCGCTGCATCGCATTCGCCTACAAAAACATCAATGGCTCACTTGCTCACGTTCACGGGAGACACGAGGAAGATGGACTTACATTATTAGGGATAGTGGGATAAAGAATCCATGCAGATCAGGCATGAGGAGGACAACGGTGTTGTTAAAATATGTCTCGAGTTTGAAACCCTATATAATGCCCACGCAAAATATTTATTGCTCGTAAATTTGCTGAAAATAGAAGCACGCTTCACATGCTTATTTAATCTTCTGATAACGGGTGTCGAATGATTTCTTCAAGTGTTGTGCTCATGCTTTAAAAGTGTTAAAATATGTTTCGAATTGAGGCTGTGAACGAAACAAACCCAAGATAAATTATTATTATTTATGGACATCCAAATATTTGCCGGGGAAATTTAGATCTCGTTTGAGCTTTGTTGGACAAGGATCACAAACAAAACAATAATAGGAAAGATTGGGTGAGAGAAAGAATAAAAGAAAAAGATTTAGAAATATTCTTTCCCAATTGTCGTTGAAGTTATGTTCGAGAAAAGGAAAGTCCAAGACATGGACTTGTTGACCGGTTGACCGATCTTGCATGG
This sequence comes from Eucalyptus microcorys, assembly GCA_014182515.1. Taxonomy (NCBI): domain Eukaryota; kingdom Viridiplantae; phylum Streptophyta; class Magnoliopsida; order Myrtales; family Myrtaceae; genus Eucalyptus; species Eucalyptus microcorys. Next base: position 43,240,003 of record CM024569.1, on the reverse strand, counting down.
TTTCCTATTTCAGATTAGTCGGTTTAGTCGGTCATCGTGCACTGTCCTTTTCCTTGGGTGTATACATTTTATATATATATAAAATATTGGATAGCTGGATTTCTAAAGCCTCGAAAAAACTTTTTTATCGTGAGATCTTGAAGCACCACCTTTTACGCGAGTGATTGGAAAGGAAGCCGTGGTTGATGCGAGAAAAGACTTGAAGCGCGGGAAAGCCGAAAAGAGTGCTTGGGCCGTATGGGCTATTTCTGTCTATTTCGTTTGTACAATTACATCAAAAAAAAAAAAAGTAATGTTTATAGCGGTGAAATCTTATCACAAGATTTATGAGTTTTTTTCATGAGATTGAGAAATTAATTCATAAAAAATCACAAGGCTAAACATTGCGTTCGTTGTATCACTTGATTTATAATAAAATTTATTGCTGCTTACTCGTGGACATAAGTCTCTACGATTGAACAATGTAAATTTAGTATTTTATTTATTTTCTTATTTTTTCTATTTTATTATTTGATCGCTCGTTGTCTATAACAATTAGTATCAAAGCCAGACTTGATTGAGTTGAAGCAAATCAATGGCGACAAAAGAAGAAAAAATGAGAATCGACATATTTGATTTCTTTTCCCCCATGCAAATGACGCTTGGATGGACAACCCACAAAAAAATGAACGTTAGGCAGATGACTCTTTTGTTTTACTTGTTTGCATTAGTATCGTTCATAATAAAAACGGATTGATTCTACTTATAACCCCCAATACTTTTCACATTTTCATGGAATCCCTTTTACCTCTTGTCAAATTATGCTATTTCGTCCCCATTACTTTGCTCTCTTGCTTTAATCCATGCGTCCCAGGTGACCTTGTTGCTCCCGGACCATTGTTTAACAATATTGTAATCAAAGCTACTTAGAATAAAGGGACCTTTTGAGTCATTCATCACAACCTCGGACGCTCTTTTGTGGGGTTTTTTCTTTGTGCGTGTTCCAACCTTAGATTCGAAGGAAACTCCCGCGTGAATCCAATTCAAGAGCCTAGAAGATAGGTCAAGGCAACCAACACGCACAGAACGCTCAAAGAAAGTCGAGGTAAACCCCTAAACAAAGCAAAGTCCAACCGCAAAAGGCAAGTAATATTGGTGACTCCAACTTAGTATTTCATAAGTGATTGTATGGTTAGTGAAATTTCAATAGTTTGCATTATGGCTTTAGAAATTCTAATTCGCTTATAGTTATATTTTCTTACATTGGCAATAGATAGAGTAATTAGGTTATACTATCATCAAAAAGTACTCCGTCCTAAAAGCGAGTTTAACAATTTTTTTTGTCACTTTATGAAGCTATATCATGTTTACTATTGCAGTGCCACGGATCTGAATCTTCAAGTTGATCCTGAAAGGAGGAAAAAGGGCAGTAAAGATGATAGTAATGAGTTTAACAATTTTTTTTGTAAATTTAGTTCTAAACATTTTTGTATTTTTCCAATTGAGTCATTCCGACTAATTTTGGCCAGAAATTGCTAGCATGAACGCCAACCATTCTATTTAACATGGCTGATACTAATGATGGACGGTTTTTATTAATATTTTTTGAATTTTTTATTTATTTTTCTTTTATTTATTTTTCTTTTTTCCTTTTCATTTTCCTTTTCATTTTTTTTCCTCTTCTTTTTTTCCCTTCCCTTCTTCCTCTTCTCGCTTGTCACTCAGCTTCAACAATCGACTAGAGGGACATTGTTGGCCTCTTGCAAAGTTCGCCCTCGCCGACAACTAGCAAGGACAAGCCTCACCTACCACTGGCAAGGCTCAAGCTAGCTAGATTTGGTGAGGCTAACCTCACCCAATCATTGTGAGACTCGCTCGAGGCGGGCAAAGTTGACCTCACCGGCTAGAGGAGGAATAGGAAAGAAAATATAAAGAATCAATAAATAAATTCAAAACGTATTAAAATAATATCAAAATTTATCTATATCAATGACAGCCACATCAAGTAGGATAGCACTAGCCACACCACGTAGGATAGTGTCAATGGTACCACGTAGGACAGCTAGTGTCCACATCAGTGATTTTCAATCAAAATTGATCGAATGGTCTCACTTGGCAAAACGCAAAATGATTTAAGACTCGACAAGTAAAATTGAAATATTCATGACTAAATTAGGACTTTTTGAACAATTTTTCCCTTCTATAGCTGTAACACTTAAAGGAAGAGTTTTTTTTTTTTTTTTGGTCAGATCCTATCCTATATCTACTTTATAAGCCAATGTGTATATTATGTGTTGTGCACGTGTTGCTAAACCCCACCTCCTCATTTACGCGTCTTTATCCCAATCCCCAAGAAACATGCACAGATCGTGGTCGGTCTGGCCCCGTCAACCACAAGCATTTGATTTTTTATGAACTTTTACGTGAAATACATATGATCGGTGGATATAATTGACTCGGTCCGTGTAATTCTGAATCTAGACAAGTATTTACCATGGAAATCTTTACAGTAGAAAGTCCGGTCACGAGAGATGATATCATTTCCCCCATGCAAATGACGCTTGGATGGAAATCCCACAATGAACGTTAGGCAGATGACTCTTTTGTTTTACTCGTTGCATTATTATCGTTTATTATTAAAATGCATCGATTCTACCTCTTGTCTATTTATGCTATTTCGTTACCATTACTTTGCTCTCTTGCTTTAATCCGTGCGTCCCACGTGACTTTGTTGCTCCCGGACCATTGTTTAACAATATTGTACTCAAAGCTACTTAGATTAAACGAAGCTTTTGGGTCATTCATCACAGCTCGGACGCTCTTTTGTGGGGTTTTTTCTTTGTGCATGGCCCAACCTTAGATTCGAAGGAAACTCCCGCGTGAATCCAATTCAAGAGCCTAGAAGATTAGGTCAAGGCAACCAACACGTACAGAACGCGCAAAGAAGCTCGAGATAAACCCTTAAACAAAGCAAAGTCCAATCGCAAAAGGCAAGTAACATTGGTGACTCCAGCTTAGTATTTCATAAGTGATTGTATTGTTAGTGGAATTTCAATAGTTTGCATTATGGCTATAGAAATTCTAATTCGCTTATAGTTATATTTTCTTACATTGGCAATAGATAGAGTAATTAGGTTATACTATCATCTAAAAGCACTCCATCCGAAAAGCGATTTTAACAATTTCCTATGTAATTTATGAAACTATATCATGTTTACTGTCGCAACACAATGGATCGTAAATCTTCAAGGTGATCCTAAAAGAAGGAAAAGAGCCAATAAGAAGTTTACCATAGTAGTAAAAAAGGTAAGTAGATGGAAATCCTTTAATAAGTCTTGACGGCTGGTAATTATTGAAAAAATTGTTCAACTGAATCGAGTGAAGTTGTAAACCATTCCATATACTTTACATTAAAAAAAAATTGAGGAAGAATGTTGAATTTTAGTAAGGCAATCATAAAAGAACACAAGGATTACGAGGTTCAGCAATGTGCCTACGTCCTCGGACAAAACTCTCGACTCTCTTGTTGTTTTTGTCATAATATTCTTCTGCAATTTGTACATAGGGTTCACCGCAACAAAAAAGGGAAATTTCAAAAATAGGAAACTCAAAAATAGGAAAACTATCAATGCAGAAATTTGCCCACAATATGTCCTTTCCTTAAATAGGAGAGCAAATCTCGCCAATATCACCAATAAAGAATCTTAATTATAGGTAGATTACATGATGAGGTCATTTTGACTCATAAATTAAAATGAAAAGTGTTGGGGAACTTAGAGGATGAGTTCAAATACTTATAATTGTGGATATGATCAAAAACCGTAGGGTGGGCCTCTTTTTCCCACCTGAAGACCTTCGAAAATACAGCAAGCTTTTCTTTTTTAAGCGCCACCATCTTTGCCGCCGCTTCTACTACTTCCACCTTCAGCCTTTAGTGTCCGGCAATCCTATCATCACGTACGACCTCTCTTGCTGTCCGAGGTGGCGTCATGTAGGATAGCTAGTGCCCACGTCAGTGATTTTCAGTCAAAATTGACCGAATAATCTCAATTGATAAAACGTGAAGATTTTAAGATATGACAAGTAAAACCGAAAGATCCATGACTGAATTATGACTTTTTGGACATTTTTCCCCTATTATAGCTGCAACACTTAGAGGAAGAGTTCTTTTTTTCTTTTTTCTTTTTTGTTTGATCCAATCCCATATCTAGTTTACAAGTCATTTGTGTACTATGTGCTATGCATAGGTTGTGAAATCCTACCTCCTCATTCACGCATCTTTACCCCAGCCCCCAAGAAATATGCACAAATCATGGTCGGTCTGACCCCCGCAATAGCAAGCATTTGTTTTAAAATGAAATCACATGGAACACATAGGATCGGGGGATATAATTGACTCAGTATATGTTATTCTGAATCTAGACAAGTATTTGCCGTGGAAATCTTTACGCAGGAAAGTCCGGCCGCGAGAGGTGATCTCATTTTCCCCATGCAAAATGGTGCTTGGATGGGAAACCCAAACAGCGTGAACGTTAGGCACATGATTCTTTTGTTTTACTTGTTGCATTATCATCGTTTATCATTAAAATGCATTCATTCTACCTCTTGTCAAATTAGCTATTTCGTCCCCATTACTTTGCTCTCTTGCTTTAATCTGTGCGTCCCACGTGACCTTGTTGCTCCCGGACCATTCTTTAACAATACTGTACTCAAAGCTACTTAGAATAAAGGGAGCTTTTGAGTCATTCATCGCAATCTCGGACGCTCTTTTGTGGGGTTTTTCTTTGTGCATGCTCCAACCTTAGATTCGAAGGAAACTCCCCCGTGAATCCGATTCAAGAGCCTAAAAGATTAGGTCAAAACAATCAACGCACAAACCCTAAAAGATTAGGTCAAGACAATCAACGCGTATAGAACGTGCAAAGAAGGTCGAGATAAACCCTTAAACAAAGCAACGTCCGATTGCAAAAGGCAAGTAGTATCGGTGACTCTAGCTTAGTATTGCATAAGTGATTGTATGGTTAGTGGAATTCCAATAATTTGCATTGTGGCTATAAAAATTCTAATTCATTTATATTTATATTTTCATACATTGGCAATAGGTAGAGTAATTAGGTTATACTATCATCTAAAAGCACTCCGTCCTAAAAGCGAGTTTAACAATTTCTTTTGTCCATTTATGAAGTTATATCATATTTATTATCAAAGCATAACGGATCTAAATCTTCAAGTTAATCCCGAAAGAAGGAAAAGAGCCAATAAAGAGTTTACCATAGTAGTAAAAAAGGTGAGTAGATGAAAATCTTTCATCATAAGACTTCACAGCTGATAATTATTGATATAATGGTTCAACTAAATTGAGTGAAGTTGTAAACCATCCCATACACTTCACAGAGAAAAGTCAAGGAAGAATCTTAGTTATAGGTTGATTGCATGATGAGGTCCTTTTAAGTCATAAATTAAAATGAAAAGTGTTGCGAAACTTAGAGGATAAGTTCAAATACTTACGATTGTGGATATGATCAAAAACCGGAGGGTGGACCCCTTTTTCCCACCTGAAGACCTTTGAAAATACAGCGGCCCTTTCTTTTTTAAGCGCCGCCTTCGTTGCCACCGCTTCTTCTTCCATTTTCAGACTTTCACGTCAGGCAATCCTGTCATCACACGGCACCTCTCTTGCTCTCTGGTCTCCTTGACCTAGACCCGGCAAACGGGTGGAATCGAGTCATATCAAAATTGGTCCAATCCAAATTGATCTATTTATATGCAATACAATTTTATTGACTTATACTTGATCCGACTCAACTCATAACCAATCCATACCTGATTATTTAACCCAATTTAAAAAAAAAAAAACACACACACACACACACACACTCAAATTGAAGCGAGATCATCAAGTGAGCAAATGCCGATTCGAACGAGAGCAAAGAAAAAATCATAAAAGTGAGTTGGGTCTAAATAAGTTGTAATCCCATCTAGCATCCATATTATTTTGGTTTTCATGAATCTAAACCCATTTATAACAACTCTACCTATTTTCTGAATATAACTAATTCATAACAATTCTACCCATCAAACAGACCTGTCAAATGGGTGGGATGGGTTGGGTCGTATCATAAATGGTCCGATCAAAATTGACCTATTACCCCATTTATGACCAATTTATCGCTAATGTAAATTTATTAATCCATGACTAACTCAACCCGTTTTTTTTTTTTTTTTTTTTGGTAGTTAACCAAATCTAGAAAGAATTGTTTCTTATGATTTAAAAAAAAATGTTATATTATTAAAACACTTCCATATAATTATAAAATTAATGGATAAATTTCTTTAAAAAATTGAGACTTCATTTATTTCATGAAAAATATGATATTTCTAAGAATAATAATATCTTCTAGTGTTTGGTCGAAACTTAAAAAAAAAAATTAAAAAATATTTTCCGCTTGGTATAGAAAATCCAATTTGATTTTCTATGCAATCCTTTAAGTATTTTTATTTTATTCTTATTCTTTTAAAATAGAATTTTTATTTCTTTTATTTCTTTTTCTTTTTTTCTTTTTCTTTTTCCTCCATATTCACACAATCGCCAGCCACAATGATCATGACTAACAACGGGCGAGCTCTAGCCTCACCATAGGCCGACAAGATTCGAGCTCGGCCGATGAGGCTTGAGCTCACTTGATTTCATCAAGTCGAGGCAAGCTGGCCTTGGGTGAGGCTCCACCTCACTAGATCCAGCAAGGTCAAGCTCGCTTCAATGGTAGCGAGCTCGAGTCTCACCAAATTGGCAAGGCTCAAGCCTTAGCCTCGCCCAAAAACCAGCAAACTCAAGGCTCACCAAATCGAGTTCAAGTCATGCCAACACCAAGGCTAATGAGCTCGAGGCTCACTGGTGTGATTAGGCATGGTCCATGAAACTCGCCAGCCATGAACCTCGCCCTACTAGTGAGGGCTCTGTGGCCCTTGCCTAGCGACCGACAAGGGTCGGCCATTGGACTTCATAGGGAAAAAAAGTAAAATAAAAAATAAAATAAAATAAAATATTAAAAAATCCAAATTTGAAAAATAAAATGATGAAAACTGTTCAAAAAGAATTATATACCCTTAATGGGTTGATTCAACTAATGACATTTATAAGTTAAATAGGTTGTAAATGAATTCAAAGACAAACTCATTTATAACCCATTTATCATTGCACTTACGTACAACCCAAACCCATTAACAATTCATTTATTAAAATTTAGCTAACCCGTATATGACCCATCTTATTGAATATGAACCCATTTGGACACCTCTACTATCAAATATGGGTTAAATAATGCATCTATGATCCATTTTAACGGGTTTATTATGATCCAACATGGCTCTTCATCTTTGCAGTTCTCCCTTCAACCTCAAAGACTTCCTTGTAAAAAATGACACAATGAGGTCCATGCGCCTAAGCATTACTAAATTTGTCTTGGAGAACTTCTCTTCTTCTAAATTTGTTTTTTGGCAGTAAAAGTCCGGAAATTGAATCGCAAGTCTTCATCCATTCGTCCATCAAAAAGAGTTTATCAACGAGTCGTCCATCGAAAAGAGTCGATCATGACTCCGACTTTTGGACAAGAATACTGTCCATTATATCTTCCTCCAATGAGGGACGTCCACGTCACGCGCTTCGACGTAAGATTCAACACATCAGCAGGCTAGTCTCGGTAGATGGACATGGAAGCATTGTCACGGGGAAGAGACTCTGTCAGAGTGGATTATAACGTAGCGAATACTTCCATTTAGTCAAAGGCATGTTATGCTAATATAATCCTCTTGTTGACTCAACTAATGCGGGGGCCTCAACTCGACTCGATTCGATGTGGTCATTTTGATTTGGCATTTTGGCAAATTTAAGACACTGAAATTTACAAGATATCTATTTTTACTTGTGGAAGTTTATGTATAGGAATTTTCAATTTCCGTAAATAAGTTTACTCGTATTTTGTTATGACCTATCAAATTTTAAGGAAATTAGGTGTATTTAGTTATCGATTTGTTAAGGTTGCGGGTCTGAAAAATGTATGAAACCGGGATAAAACTCATGACTCGTTAGAAGGGTGCTAGTTTGACTTGTGCTTAGCTTGCTTAAGTGTTTCCTAAGTAAAAGTGATATTTGGTTGCACCGAACAGTGAATAGTCAAAGCAAAACCATTTTATTAAATGGTATTTTGGTATGTCTAACTGTTATTCCAGACAAATATGCAAGCAACACTGCAAATTCCATCGATTTATGAACAAATACGTCTTAGAACCTTGATTAGAATATATGATCGAAGTGCTTCAAATTTAGCTGTGATCGTGTTTTAGGTAAAACTTTAAAAACAAATTAGATGATGAAAAAACTCTTTCGATAATTGTTTGACGGAAATTCATTTTTTCCTTCCAGTAGAAGTTGCTGAAACTTGCATACGAAGGATGTCAAATCATGACACGCCTTTCGGCCCAAGAAACAATAATAATTCGTGACATTCCCGGCACCTTAAGCTTGTCCTTCTTCGAAAGAAATTTCTGCTTTTTTTTTCTTCTTTTTCTTTTCCTTGTTGATTAGTTTCTATCCAACTTTCCATATAATATCGGAGTTCTTTTTGCATGGGGGAAATAGCTGTGCTAAAGTACCTCACATGGCATATTTATGGATATATACTTTTTAAACATATGTGATCTCCATCTACTTATAAAGTTAAACTTTTTGCATTGGACATTACAACGTAATATCATAATCATATTTTTGTTTCAATTTATTTAGCATATGCGGTTCCCCATTTGTCAAATCCTATGTGTTGTTTCTAATCACTCTTACACGTGAGAAGGAGTGTTAAGGCACTTCATATTGCTTTTTTCACAAGATTTATGTACTCTTCCTATAATTCTTAGTTCATGGTTCTTTGTTAGACATTCTAACAATCAGCATTATTTCCAAAGAAAAATGATTATTTGGTTACACCATATAATGAATGGTTAAAGTAATTTTATTTTATTAAATAGAATTTTCTTATGTCTAAGTGCTCTCGCAATTCTATTATTTTCAAAAGCACACAAATGGGCAAGCAACCCTAAGATTTTGATCTATTTATGAAAAATATGTCTTAGGACCTTAATAAAATAATATCACAGAAATGCTTAAAATCCACAGTGTGTCCATTGTTTAGGTTAAACTTAAAAGAACAAGCAGCTTGCCATTATGGAAAAATAAATCTGCTTCTGATTTTATTTTTTATTTTCAAAATGAACACTTTCAATATTTAATTAATCGAAAGTCGTTTCCTCCTTATAGTAGAAGTCAATGAAACTTGCATTTGAAGAAGGAGGTCAAAGTGGGAAAAAAAGGGGGGGAGGAGGTCAAAGTCATGTTATGCCTTTCAGACCCAAGAACAATAATAAAATCAAGTTTAGCTTGATAATAATCATATGTAAGGTCCTTCTTCGGAAAGAAATTTCTCGTTTTTGTTTTCTTATTATTTGTTGATAAGTTTCCAACGAACTTTGCACCTAACATTCAAGTTCTTTTTTGACAAGGAAATAGCCATGTCAAGATATATCACGTGGCTTGTTTTGGGGGTTTCGAAGTTCTTTTTATATGTGTGATATATCTTTACTTATAAAATCAAGTTTTTGAGTTAAATATTCTAACATGGTATCAGATTTAAGCTCTGCTATAGTTTATTATGCATGCGCAATCCTCATTCGTGAAGTTTCATGCACCACTTTTAATCTTATTGCACGTGATAGAGGATGTTAAAGTATCTCAATATGCTTGTGCAAAGGGTGTATATGCTCTTTATATACATGTTACCTCCATTAGTTTATGATTTCAAGTTTTTGGATTGGACATTCAAACAAACTAGATTATTTCCTTGACATTGATCCATGAGGCAAGAACATTCACAAGAAAAAAAAAATGCCAAAAGGTTTGGAATTTGAATCCACATTTCAAAAGGCTAATGTATGCATCCTAATAATCAAAACAAACTCATGTTGATTGAGGTTTATCGATGCATCCTAGAAAAATAAGGCAAGGAACCTTAATCTTTCATGGAAAAGATGAGTTGTTAGAAAATGTCAATTTGAAAACAATTGTTTGTTGGTCGCTTTACAATCAAATGTCCTGTCCCAAAGCATTAAGATTTTAGGTGAAAAACGAAACGTAAATGACTAGCCAATAAATTTAAAATTAGTTATTTTTTTAAAAATGGTCTTACGAGTTCTAATTAAGTCAATATCATAGCTCACAAGAACCAAATTTGTGGACCAAATAACAATTAGATCGTGTGAGCATCATCATGACTAATTGTATGATTAACTTAGTCATGGCAAATCAAGTCCAGAATAGAAGTTACAAAAAAAATTTGAACCATATATGGAAAAAAGTCTGCTATGGCCATTGGGCTTTTGTGCTCAAAATCGAGTCCTGAATAGAAGCTATTTATGTACACTATTATTACTTAAAAAAGAGCTTACTGCTTTGAAGTAAAGAGATCTCGGGAGTGTGTTGCTTGAAATAATTACTAATTAGTTAGTGAAAAATTACTTGTAGCTTTTAAGTAAGTGATCTCAAGAGTTTATATCGCTTAAAATAATTAGTTAGTGAAATAAAGTTAGTGAAATTCCTTGTTAACAACAATTTTGAGCCTTCATCAGCGATTATATTTAAAAAATAATAATCAAGTTAGATCTCATATGTTTTTCTCTTCAACTGAGTTCTTTCATAGTGGAGAACTCTCTCCTCCCGTCATTCCTAAAATCAGCTAGCTGAGCTTCCCGGAGGACAAGACCAACCAAATATAACACAAAGCACGACTCTTCGGACTACGGAATTGGGTAGGGGCCGCGCGAACGCAGGCCCCCGCTGCCACAAATTATGACGTAGGCTCGGCCACTTGGGCCGACCTTGGGCTAGCACCCCTCCAAAAGTGCAATGGAGGTCACTAGACCCAGGCCATGAGCCTTCTTGATCGCCCATTGACCCCGTCCAGGTAAGTGATTTTCTCGTTCCCCAGGCCTTTGCCTTTACACGGGTCCAACTCTCGCTGATTCAGTATTCACTCTGTGTGGGACACAGAGAGAGAGAGAGAGAGAGAGAGAGAGAGAGGACTCAGTCAAAATTTGGGATGAAAAATCAAAAGGGTCTTTCTTGCGAACGGGGGACTTGCCAAGATTCGTCATTGTGCTATTGCAGTTCGCAGGGGTTGCGTTTTTGGCTGATTCACGTTGAGGAAGAGAGAAGAGGGTTGAAGATTAAAGTAAAAAAAAGGTGGGAAAGAGCATGGAAATGAAGGATGTCCCATTCCATACTTCTCTGGGTATATCTGATCTGATGAATTTGATCCGTTGGTTTGAAAATGTGCTAATCACGGTTGAAGAGAGCTACTTTTGTCAGCAATCTGGCGAATCTATGCAATCTCGCTTACATATCACTATTCATCGGCCTTCTTGAGTACATAATTGATCAAGATTTCACTCAACTATTCATCTTATCACAATACCTTAAAATCATCACGAACTTTCCATTCACCTAAACTTGTTTTACTCTATCAAGATCCATCTAGCTCTTAATGCGTCTTTCACTGTGTGCTCAGGAAGTCATCAATAGTCCCAAGCCTTCCTTATATCAACATTATCTGTTATATTTACATTTATCAAATAATAATTAGAAATAAATGGCTTTGTCTACTTTAAAACATCATAGAAGTTTTTTCCAACACTGATCTACCCCGGTTCTGTTTAGACAATCTTTTATTTTGTTCCAAAACATGCGAGTTTGCTATGTATGTGTCGGGGCATCTAAATATGCTTAGATTTTTCTGCCCTTGATAATATTTTTGTGATGTTCAGCGTGATTCTATCTTAATTTCACGCACAACACAAAATGAATGGCCGAACGCATAAAAAATACAAGGCATCGGTGCTGGCTTCATCCCTGGAGTGCTTGATGTGAATTTACTTGATGAAGTTTTTCGAGTAAATTTTGATCCATACGAGAGAACAGATTTGTACTTTTCCTATTTTTGGTCTGCCATCTTGTTCAATCATCTTTCATTCCTCAATTTCATAGCATCCATGTTATTGCACAGGGGATAAAGGACTTAACATACCAACAGAAAGTCTGCTCTCTTGCTGATACCCATCTTACTACCTGATACAGTCACAATTTCTCGTCATCTAAATGACGACAACTCTTCAATCGCCCGTGTTTTCCATGACCTGCATACCGATTAGCCAACGATCTTCACTTTGCTTTGTAAAATCAAGGGGTATAGGGATTGCATAACTCATAGGACAAACTCATGCGCTTTCCATCTCTTAAAGAACGATTGGCACTAGTACACCTTCTGCTCTGTTCCTTCGATTCCTGCTATCTGGCAAGGTTGGATCATGTGTCATTGTCAATTCATTAACTGCCACCTAAGGGGCCAATTTAAATGAATTCTATGTACTAGTAAAGCTACTTCACAAGGAAACTTGCTAATTTTGGAAAATCTTTATTCACAATTGCAGCAGCATTGATGGAATTTTTGCTCTAAATGGTAGAACATCTACTATTGGTACCTCCAATCTTTTCCATCACCTTTGTCGCGACCTCTTTTTTCGGCGCCCGCAATCGGGTACGAGCGCCTAAGGAGGCTAATGGCTCGGCGGAAATCGGTTAAGCCCGGACCCTCCCAAGTCCACCAATTCGCGACTTTAATAGTCTAAGTTTTTAACCTGCAAGTTGATTTTTAAAATGGAGTCGCCACTAATCAATTTGGGGTAGGTTGATTAGAAACCCAAGCGAAATATCGGGAGAAATACTCGCTCCTGCGCAACCAGAGAAATTAGGATCGGGGACTTGATTACACTAGTTAATCATTAATGCCATTTCGGTACCTAATCTTGTTTAAATCCTGAGGCTTTTTGGATTTTTAAGAGATTTTCCATGCATTCGTGGAGGAAAAAAAAAAATTTTTTTTTGGGTCTTTTTCCATTTTTTTTTGACATAAAAAGCATTTTTTGGATTTTTGATTTTTTTGAAAATATAAATCATTTTTTGGCCTTTTCTGATTTTTTTGGCTTTTTTGGGAAATATGGATATTTTTGATATTTTTGATTTTTTGGGAAAATAAATTATTTTTTTATTTTTTTATTAAAATATTATTTTTATATTATAATAATATAAAAAACGACCCGGACGGATTCCCGGGTTGGGGCCGACCCGGGTCATCGAATTACGACCCGTTGCGGGCCCGACTCGGATTTTTGATTGCTTTTTTTTTTTTAAATGTAAAAGCCCAAACCCATTTTGGCCCATTTTTATAAAAACCTCAGCCCGAAGGCTACCCGGCCCACGCGCACAGGCCCGTCCCAGGCGGAAACCCTACCCGGTTCAAACCCATGTCCGACTCGCTCTCTGACCCGGTTCACGGCCGCGACCTGGCTCGCGGAACCCTACCCGACCGCGACCCGCTTCTGACCCGACGCAATGCCTCCTCCCTCTTTCGCTTGGGCGCGACGCTGACGGAGGGGCTGGGACGGCTGATCGGCATCGACGATGGCAGCGATACAGAGGACAGAAGCTGTAGGTTGATGCGGCGTGGCGGCACGGTGGCGGTGACAGTGGAGATGCGAGAGGGACACGGCGGACGGAGCGCGACCGGCGGTCGGAGCTTCCGCGAGCTCGATAGCCGCGAGCTCGGCGCCAACCCGTAAGTGAGGTGACAGACGAGGGGGGGCGGAGATGCTCACCGGCTTCGGGGATTTCAACCGAGGCTCGTCGGTAAGGGGGCAGCACGGCGGTGGATGACGGCGTGTCACGGTGGCGGATCTCGCGGATCCTCCTCGATCCGGGTCTTCGCTTTCCGCATTTGAGGGCGGGGATGGCGGCGGCGCACAAGCATCGGAGGGTGACAACGGCACAGCGGCTGGAGTTTAGGCGTGGGCGGTCGACGGCGTCAGGAGGGACGGCAGCGACGGTGGGTCCTCGGCTTCTCAGATCTTGCACTTTTCCCTCCGATTCCTCACTCACTTAGCCCTCTCCTCCGGCGAGCCTTCGGATCTGGGCTTGCTCGACCTCAGCTCCCCTTATGAAGTCTCTCAGCAGGAAGCTCGAAGCTTTGCAGCTTTCGATCGTTCTCGGCGTCTCTGTCTCTCCGTGCGTCCCTTCGTCGACGGTGGCCCCCCTCTATTTATAGGCGAGGGGGGTGGCCGGTCGGCGAGGCTCGACCCGCCGGTTGGACCGCCGTCCCATCCGCCATCATCTCCTCCGGTCACGTCCCGTCGACGCCTGCTCCCCTGCTCCACGTGCGACCGCCGTCCGTCCATCTCCTTCCCCTCCGTCGCGCCCTCTGCGTGTGCGCTACAGAGGCGCGAGGAAGAAGAAGACGTGGAGGGGCCGGGCGGGCGGAAATGGGCCGAGGGCCCATCGAGGGGCTGCTCCTCTTTCTTTTTGTTTTTTTCTTTTGCTTTGTTTTGCTGTTTGTTTATTTATTATCCGAAAAAGATAAAATAAAAAATAAAGTAAAATAAAGTAAAACCTAATTAATTGAAAGTAAATTTTAGGCGTCAACAGCTGCCCCTCTTTGAAGGTGAGCTTGTAGAGGGCTGCATTCAAAGACAACCGATGCCTAAATTTTGTCCATATATGCATAGCAGATTATATTTTATTTGGGAGCTATTATCCTATGTAAAAATAGCAATATAATATTACATATATTAAGACGGATAAGAAGATACCTGTAGTTACTTACCGGGAGTGAGTGAGATAGGGTGTGAACCCCGAGTTTGGCAAGTATCAAGGCGTCATCTTACCTAGTGATATGAAGAGGTTGCTTTTCCAGGGCTCGAACCATTCTTCGGTCGCCTGTTAAAACAATCAATGATTTGTCTAGGACCCGAACCTTTCTCCGGTCGCCTTGACGGGAAATCGCTCCTCCAGGACCCGAACCATTCTTCGGTCCCCTATTGGAGCAATCAGTGGTTTGTCTCGGACCCGAACCTTTCTTCGGTCGCCTTGACGGGAAATTGCTTTTCCAGGACCCGAACCATTCTTCGGTCGCCTGTTAAAATAATCAATGATTTGTCTAGGACCCGAACCTTTCTTCGGTCGCCTTGACGGGAAATTGCTCCTCCAGGACCCGAACCATTCTTCGGTCGCCTGTTGGAGCAATTAGTGGTTTGTCTCGGACCCGAACCATTCTTCGGTCACCGTGACGGGAAATTGCTTCTTCAGGACCTGAACCATTCTTCGGTTGCCTGTTAAAACAATCAATGATTTGTCTAGGACCCGAACCTTTCTTCAGTCGCCTTGACGGGAAATTGCTCCTCCAGGACCCGAACCTTTCTTCGGTCGCCTTGACGAGAGATGCACCGACCTTTCTCAGGGCATCTGTTTGCTGGGGGTGCCTGACCTCAATCAAGGACACCGGTTAGTACCCGACCTTTCTCGAGAGATGTGCCGATCTTTATCAGGGCATCGATTTGTTGGGTGTCTGACTTCTATCGAAGACACCAGTTGGTACCCGACCTTTCTCGAGAGATGCGCCGACCTTTCTCAGGGCATCGATTTGTGGGGTGTCTGACTTCTGTCAAAGACACCGGTAGGAACTTGACCTTTCTTGAGAGGATGCGCTGACCTTTCTCAGGGCATCGATTATGTGGGGTGTCTGACTTCTGTCGAAAACACTAGTAGGAACCCAACCTTTCTCGGGAGGATGCGCCGACCTTTCTCAGGGCATCGATTTGTGGAGGATACCTGGACATTCACAGGCATATCAAAGAGTACCTGGATATTCATAAGTACTTAACTTGAAGGATATTTGGGCCTTTGCAGGCGTCGAAAAGGGTACTTGGATGATCACAAGTTCAATCTCTTGGAGGATACGTGGACGTTCACAGGTATCGAAGGGGTACCTGAGATATTCGTGAAGGTCTCTCATCTCCTAGTATGTGGGAATATCGAGGACGTGCCTTGCATATTCATGAAGGTCTCTCACCTCCTGGTAATTGGAATATCAAGGACGTACCTCGCATATTCGTGAAGGTCTCCCACCTTCTGGTAACGAGAATATCAAGGACGTACCTGGGATATTCGTGAAGGTCTCTCACCTCCAGGTAATTGAGAATATCGAGGACGTACCTGAGATATTCGTGAAGGTCTCTCACCTTCTGGTAATGAGAATATTGAGGACGTACCTTAGATATTCGTGAAGGTCTCTCACCTTCTGGCAGTTGGGAATATCAAGGGCATACCTGAGATATTCGTGAAGGTCTCTCACCTCCTGGTAGTTGGAAATATCGAGGACGTACCTGAGATATTCGTGAAGGTCTCTCACCTCCTGGTAATGAGAATATCGAGGACGTACCTGAGATATTCGTGAAGGTCTCTCACCTCCTGGTAATTGGGAATATCGAGGGCGTACCTGAGATATTCATGAAGATTTCTCACCTCCTGGTAACATAAACTTGAATGTAGCACGAGGCTTACCTGGATGGCCGCAGGCATTTAAAAGGGGTGGAACACCTGGATAGCCACAGGTGTACAAAGTACTGGAATACTTGGATGAACACAAGTATTTAATGATACAACCTGGGACCACTCAGTTGGTCCAAGTGTAAGAGAGCATACCTGGGTAGGCGCAGGCACACAAAGCAGTGGAATACTTGAACAGCTGCTAGCATTCAATGACATGTCGAGCAAGTCGAGTGTCGTAGCAAGGGAGTACCTGAATGAGGGTTGATACTCAAAGACAAAGGGATACTTGGACAGTCGCAAATATCAAAACTTCAAAGATAACATGAATAGGTCGAGTGTCAACGGATGGAGCACTTGAGTAGCGGCAGACACTCAAAACGGGGGAATGTTTGGACAATTGCAGATATCAATACTTGGGGACAATTTGAACAAGCTGAGTGTCGATAAGAGGGAGTATTCAAAGATTATCAAACATAAAGCTTCGGGAGTAAGGATGGAGACATGCTTTTCTGGCGATATCTTTGATCTCTAAAAGTATGTTGCCATTTACACAATATGCACACATGTACACAAAGATTGTATATGCTGTAAATTCGTAAAGTTTAAATGTGACTTATGCATGATAATCTCGTCGTTTTGTATCATTTGAATTCTACTAGGGAAGATTTTGAAAGACAACTTTCATTTAGAATGTAGATGTCTTGAGCATGCCAGACGAGGGACTTTCAGTTTGAAAGGACTTTTCACTCGTTCTCATGGGAAAGACTGTTTTATCCTGACCATTGATGCAAGATTTATAAGGACCACACTGTCTCACTGTCATCATGTCAGCAGAGATCCGAGTATTCTCGCAAATGATACGACTTTACCAATATGAGAGGTCTTTGTTGGAATTGTGATGAAGGCTTGGTCAATGGCTTATCAAAGGGGACCAATAAGGTTATGGCTTTGTGGGAAAGATGTTGTACGATCATCTCCGGGTTTGCAAGTCAAGAGTCCTGCGAAAAGAGATAGAATAATCTTGCTCGTACTTCTTCGAGCGATGTTTATAGACATATGAAATCCTATGTTAATTGAAGTGCCCCTAGTCGAAGAGACTTTTTACATTAGGATGCCATGTAGGCTTGACTCATGTGTAAAAGGGTGAGAGCTGGTGATTGCCTTGACATTTGTCATCGGTTTTTCCTCTCTTGATCGGATGAAGGCTCCATCAATTGAACCACAACAGCAACTTCTCTTGGGAATACGGATGGCTGCATTTTCGTTTTGGGGCATCGGCCTTGCTTTTACCAGGCACACTGCTTTTTTATGTCCCCATCTCTCTTTTCAATTTTTCATTCACAGGCATTGACCTTGTTTTTACCAGGTACGCTGCTTTTTATGCCCCAATTTTGTTCTTGTTGCTTGAGGAATTGATCTTGGTAAGTTCAAGCAAACACTTTTGTTAGACTATTAAGTCTTCATCTTTTGCCGGTGCTTCTGATTATGCTACTTGGGTGGCAGCAGCTTTTGTTTTGCCTCCACGTAAGGGTGAATTTACAGACTCAATTGGGTCGTACAATGGATACAAGTGCGTAAAGAAAGAATTGCTCTTCATGACTTTAGGGCACTTAAATTAACGCGAGTGTTCATATGCAATAAAGACACTCAAAGATTGATGCAAGTGCAAGCAAGAAAATTTCTATCTCTCTTCTCACCTTGTGATGCTTCTTCGCCTCTAATCTGTCTCAGTGTAAAGGTTGTTCTTGACGGGGGTAGGACAGAAATTTCACCAGTGTATGGGGTTCAATGGGGTGAGCGATGGAATGCCTCTCACTATTTTGGTTATCGTACCATTTGCGAGAAAACTCTTTACCCTGCAGTCATGGAATCTTCTGCACTCATTTCACAAGTGTATAAATGGGGGATTGTGTGTAGGATATGGCTTGCCTTTCATCATTCTGACGCACCTCATCCAGCATGCTCAATTAATCTTGTATTCTTCATTTAGCTGTCTATTTTGATAATCCTTAGTGGAACCAATGACTTGGACAGACAAAATCATCATGCAAAATTCGCTTGGAAAAGGGTATGCAACAAATGATGTGAAAGAGTTTGTAAAAATAAATGAATGGCTTTTATTCAAGAAAAACCTATTAACAACTTTAGGGGTGTTTACTTAGGTGGGATGGTATTCACAAAAGTATTGAATTTTGAATATCAAAAGGGTTATTCACAAACAGCTATTAACAAATGGGTGTCGATAGATTGCTCATATTGGTTAGGGACATGACACGTGAATGATCAGCTAAAGGTCGAGAATTTGATCGGGCGTTTCTGCTCTTGTCCCGGGTTTGGATCACTTGGTTTGCCCCATTTAACCATTAAGCCTAGCCCTTGAATCCCAATGCTTCCTGTAAATATAAGCTCAAAGAGTGAGTGTTAGAAATGACACCAAGTTGCATTTCCCCAGAGTTTATATGAGCTGGCTTCTAGGGATACTTGAATGTCGGTGGCAGTCTCTTTACAGTTCCATGCTTCCTTCGACCGGCCTTTCTTACTTGCGGCCACATAGGCATGATTGCTGGTTGTTGATTCACTTTCAACGCCTTCCTTTTGTGGAACTTCCCCTTGTCTTTGATTAGCAGCATTGAGCAAAGTCATGTATCTCAAGCTTCTATGGAATTTGAGATGGACAATCAAAACTTCCACATTTCTAATAGCAATTGCTTCTTGCAAGGGCATGCGTCTGGAACAAGAAGTGAGGCTTCCAGATTCTAAGATTGTTGACTGGGACAAAAGGTTCCTTCTAACCAGACTGGTTCCTGAATGACGCGTTCTTTTTCACCGAGCTGGGCGAAATTGACATGGATTACTCTTATGCGTCTGCCTGGGTAATGTCGATTTGCTCAAGTTATGCCATTGGGTTTGCTACTTGATTTTCGACACTTCCTTAAATGCTAGAGATTACCATTCATTTTTCTTCATTGAGTCAACCAAACACACACTTTTTATGATGGTGTAAATACATCACTCATGTATAAAAGGTGCACATGCATTTTCAATCTGATAGAGAAGTGTTTGGCAATGCCAGACAATGAACATCATTCAAGGGTAGTATTTTTTACAGCATCGGAATTAACTGGTTTAGAGAACTCTCGCCCATCCATCTCAGTTAGGATCAAGGCTCCTCCGGGGAGTATCTTCTTTATTACATAAGGACCCTTGTAATTTGGGGCGAACTTGCCTCTAGGCTCTGGAAAGATTGGCAGCGTCTTTCTCAAGACTAGCTCGTCTATCTCGAAGTGCTTGGGTCGCACCTTTTGATTAAAGGATCGAGCTACCTTCTGCTGATAACATTGACCGTGACAGAGGGCTTTCAGTCGTTTTTCATCGATCATGTTCAGCTGCTCGAGCCTTTGTTGTGTCCATTCCTCCTTAGATAATCCAGCCTGGGATAAAATTCGTAGGGAAGGGATTTCTACTTCCACGGGTAAAACTGCCTCCATACCATAAACCAAGGAAAAAGGGGTTGCCCCAGTAGAAGTTCGAATCGAAGTTCGATATGCTGTCAGTGCGAAGGGTAGCCTCTCGTGCCAGTCGCGGTAATTTTCAGCCGTCTTGGCTAGGATTCTCTTGATGTTCTTGTTGGCTGCCTCTACAGCCCCATTCATTTGCGGGCGATAAGGGGATGAGTTCAAATGCTAGATCTTGAACTTAGAAAATAATTGATCAATCAGCTTGTTGTTCAGATTTGTCCCATTGTCGGTGATGATGGAATCTGGCACGCCATATCGGGCGATTATGTCACGCTTAATAAACTTCATAACATTCCGTGCAGTCACACTTGCATATGATGTGGCCTCAATCCATTTTGAAAAGTAATCAATTGCAACCAAGATGAACCGATGCCCGTTGTCGCGACCTCTTTTTTTCGACACCCGCAATCGGGTACGGGCGCCTAAGGAGGCTAATAGCTCGGCTGAAATTAATTAAGCCCGGACTCTCCCAAGTCCACCAATTCACGACTTAATGGTTCAAGTTTTTAAACCTGCAAATTAATTTTAAAACGGAGTCGCCACTAATCGGTTTGGGGTGGGTCGATTAGAAACCCAAGCGAAGTATCGGGAGAAATACTCGCTCCTGCGCAACCAGAGAAATTAGGATCGTTGCAGGCCCGACTCAGTTTTTTTTTTTTTTTTTTAAAACACAAGCAGAGC
This sequence comes from Eucalyptus microcorys, assembly GCA_014182515.1. NCBI lineage: Eukaryota > Viridiplantae > Streptophyta > Magnoliopsida > Myrtales > Myrtaceae > Eucalyptus > Eucalyptus microcorys. Next base: position 43,219,345 of record CM024569.1, on the reverse strand, counting down.
CCACTGATTTGGCCCATCTTCATTAAGAAAAAAAAATCAACCCAAAGATTAACCGGCCCACACGCGCAGGCCCAAAACGGGGGAAACCCTACCCGGACGCTCAATCCGGGTCCGACCCGACTGGGGGGGCAAACCCTACCCGGTTTGGACCCGACAGGCGCCCCTCTCCTTGCCCGTGTCTTCGCGGCACTGATGAGGGTGGCTGAGGAGCTACTGGGCGGTCAGACGACGACGATGATGGCGACGACGGGCTCGAGGACAGCGGCTGGCCGCCCGACGGGATGGTGTTGCGTTGAACAGCGAGCCGTTCGACGAGGGCGACGTCGCGGTAGAGCAGCGGCAGCAAGTGAGGCTCGCGTCGGGGGAATCGGCGGATGCGACTAGAGTCTCGGGTAGGGAAGCGACGGCGACAACGCGATTGGCGATGGGCAGGGGCGGCGACCAGGGTTTCGGGTGGAAAAGCAACGGCGGGCGGTGGTTGATACCTGTCTGCAGAGGGAGCACGGCGCGGGGGCGTTGCTGGTCGGCGTCGGGGCTGTGATGGCTGGCGAGCAGCAACGATTGAATGGCGATGGTGCAGGGGGGGAAGCGGATGGCGACGACGATGGCCTATTGCTTCGGCGGAGGGCGCTCGACTACCAGATCTGGCCTTCTCGCCCTTGGATCTTCAAATCTGGACCTCGACCCCGGCTCCCTACCCAGCTCGACCCTCTCTCTCCGGATTCGCTTGTCGTCGGCCTCCCCCGAAGTCTCGGAGGGAGGTCGTTCGAGTTCGCGACCGGATTTCTCTCGCGTGCTCACTCTTTGATCTCCCGAAGTCTCTCAAGGGAAATCTCCGAGTTCGCCATGCCCTCTCGCCATCGTCGGGAGAAGCCTATTTATAGGCAAGGGGCGAGCGGTCGACGGAGCTACGACCGCTGATCTTTGCAAGCCGAACGGCCTTCGCCGGCCGAACCGGCGTCCCATCCGCCACCTGTCCGCCAGCTGCCCTCCACGCGCGTCACCGTCCGTCCGTTCATCCGGCATCGCGCCCTCTGCGCATGCACTGCAGAGGCAGACAGAGGAAGAAGATGACCGAAAAGGGCCGGGCTGGAGGAGGAGGAAAATGGGCCGTAGGGGCCTATGTGGAGGGAAGAGAGGGAGAGAAAAATGGGCTGCCGGCTTCGTTTTTCTTGCTTTTTTGTTTGCTTTTTCATTTATTTATCACAAAAATAAAACCTAATTAATTAAAATGAAACTTTTTTAGGCGTCAATAGCTGCCCCTCCTTGAAGGTGAGCTCGCAGAGGTTGCATTCAAAGACAAACTGATGCCTAAATTTTGTCCATATATGCATAGCAGATTATATTTTATTTGGGAGTTATTATCCTATGTAAAAAGAACAATATAACATTACATATATTAAGACAGATAAGAAGATACATGTAGTTACTTTAGGGAGTGAGTGAGATAGGGTGTGAACCCCGAGTTTGGCAAGTATTAATGCATCATCTTACCTGGTGATATGAAGAAATTGTTTTTCCAGGGCTCGAACCATTCTTCGGTTGCCTGTTAAAACAATCAATGACTTGTCTAGGACCCGAACCTTTCTTCGGTCGCCTTGACGGGAAATTGCTCCTCCAGGACCCGAACCATTCTTCGGTCGCCTTTCTTCGGTCGCCTTGACGGGAAATTGCTCCTCCAGGACCCGAACCATTCTTCGGTCGCCTGTTGGAGCAATTAGTGGTTTGTCTCGAACCCGAACCATTCTTCGGTCGCCTGTTGGAGCAATTAGTGGTTTGTCTCGAACCTGAACCATTCTTCGGTCGCCTGTTAAAACAATCAATGATTTGTCTAGGACCCGAACCTTTCTTCGGTCGCCTTGACGGGAAATTGCTCCTCCAGGACCCGAACCATTCTTCGGTCGCTTGTTGGAGCAATTAGTGGTTTGTCTCGGACCCGAACCATTCTTCGGTCGCCGTGACGGGAAATTGCTTCTCCAGGACCCGAACCATTCTTCGGTCGCCTGTTAAAACAATCAATGATTTGTCTAGGACCCGAACCTTTCTTCGGTCGCCTTGACGGAAATTGCTCCTCCGGGACCCGAACCATTCTTCGGTCGCCTGTTGGAGCAATTAGTGGTTTGTCTCGGACCCGAACCATTTTTCGGTCGCCGTGTGGGAAATTGCTCCTCTAGGGCCCGAACCTTTCTTCGGTCGTCTGTTGGAGCAATCGGTGGTTTGTCTCGGACCCGAACCATTCTTCGATTTGCCGTGACGGGAAATTGCTTTTCCGGGACCCGAACCATTCTTCGGTCGCCTGTTAAAACAATCAATGATTTGTCTAGGACCCGAACCTTTCTTCTGGTCGCCTTGACGGGAGATGCACCGACCTTTCTCGGGGCATCTGTTTCTTTGGGGGTGCCCGACCTCAATCAAGGACACCGGTTGGTACCCGACCTTTCTCGGGAGATGCGCCGATCTTTATCAGGGCATCGATTTGTTGGGTGTCTGACTTCTATCGAAGACACCAGTTGGTACCCGACCTTTCTCGGGAGATGCACCGACCTTTCTCAGGGCATCGACTTGTGGGGTGTCTGACTTCTGTCGAAGACACTGGTAGGAACTCGACCTTTCTCGAGAGGATGCGCCGACCTTTCTCAGGGCATCGATTCTGTGGGGTATTTGACTTCTGTCGAAGACACTGGTAGGAACTCAACCTTTCTCGAGAGGATGCGCCGACCTTTCTCAGGGCATCGATTCTGTGGGGTATTTGACTTCTGTCGAAGACACCAGTAGGAACCTGACCTTTCTCGGGAGGATGCGCCGACCTTTCTCAGGCAATCGATTTGTAGAGGATACCTGGACATTCACAGGCATATCAAAGAGTACCTGGATATTCACAAGTACTAACTTGAAGGATATTTGGGCCTTTGCAAGCGTCGAAAGGGTACTTGGATGATCACAAGTTCAATCTCTTGGAGGATACCTGGACGTTCATAGGTATCGAAGGGGTACCTAAGATATTCGTGAAGGTCTCTCATCTCCTAGTATGTGAGAATATCGAGGACGTACCTGGGATATTCGTGAAAGTCTCTCACTTCCAGGTAATTGAGAATATCGAGGGCGTACCTGAGATATTCGTGAAGACCTCCTGCCTAAGATATTCGTGAAGGTCTCTCACCTCCTGGTAAAAGGGAATATTGAGGACGTGCCTCGCATATACATGAAGGTCTCCCACCTTCTGGTAATTGGGAATATCGAGGGCGTGCCCCGCATATTCGTGAAGGTCTCCCACCTTCTGGTGATTGGGGAATATCGAGGACGTACCTCTCATATTCGTGAAGGTCTCCCACCTTCTAATAATGAGAATATTGAGGACGTACCTGAGATATTCATGAAGGTTTCTCACCTCCTGGTAACATAAACTTGAATGTAGCACGAGGCTTACCTGGATGGCCGTAGGCATTTAAAAGGGTGGAACACGGATAGCCACAGTGTACAAAATCTTGGAATACTTGGATGAACACAAGTATTTAATGATACAACCCGAGACCACTCGGTTGGTCCAAGTGTAAGAAAGCATACGGGTAGGCACGAGGCACACAAAGCAAAGTGGAATGCTTGAACAGTTTGCTATTATTTGGGGACAACTTGGGCAAGCGAGTGTCATGAAAAGGAAGTACCTGGACAACGGTGGGTACTTGATGATATGGGGATACCTAGACAGCAGTAGGTATTCCAAGAGATACTTGGTCAGTCACAAGTATCAATACTCTGGGGACAACTCGAATAGGTCGAGTGTCAGGAAAAAGGAGTATCCGGACGGTGGCCGGTACTCAAAGATAATGGGATGCTAAAACAGCAGTAAGCATCGAAACTCAAGGGACAACTCGAATAGGTCGAGTGTCAAGAAGAGAGTACCTAGACACTGGGAGGTACCTAAAAATAAAGGGATACCCGGAGTCACAAGTATCAATACCGAGGACAACTCGGACAGGTCGAGTGTCGTTAAGAGGGAGTACCCGGCAAGTGGTGGGTACTCAAAGACAATGGGATACTGAGACAATTGCAAGCACCCAAACTCAAGGGACGACTCGAATAGGTCGAGTGTCAAGAAGAGAGTACCTGGATAGTGAGAGGTACCTAAAAATAAAGGGATACCTGGACAGTCGCAAGTATCAATACTCTGAGGACAACTCGGACAGGTCAAGTGTCGTTAAGAGGGAGTACCCGGCAAGTGGTGGGTACTCAAAGACAATGGGATACTGAGACAATTGCAAGCACCCAAACTCAAGAGACGACTCGAATAGGTCGAGTGTCAAGAAGAGAGTACCTGGACAGTGAGAGGTACTTTAAGACAAATGGGGACAGGGATATGCTTACCTGGCAATATCTCTGATCTCTGAGAGTATGTCTGCTATTTGCACAATATGCATACATGATTGTATATGCAGTAAATTCATGAGTTTAAATGTGATTCATGCATGACAATTTTGTCGGTTTTGGCATCATCCGAATTCCACTTTGGGAAAATTTGAAAGACAACCTTCATTCCAAATGTAGATGTCTTGAGCATGCCGGATGAGGGACTTTCGATCGAAAGGACTTTCCACTCTCTCTCATGGAAAAGGCTATCCCGACCATTTGATGCAGGATTTATAAGGACCACACTTCTCACTTTGTCATCATGTCGGCGAGGGTCTGAGTATTCTCGCAAGTGGTACGACTTTACCAATGTGAAAGGTCTTTGTTGAAATTGTGATGAAGACTTGGTCAATAGCTCATCAAATGGGACCGTCGAGGTCAAGGCTCATGAACGAAGTGCCACACGATCATCTCCAGGTTTGCAAGTCAAGAGTCCTGCGAAAAGAGATAGAATAGTCTTGCTCGTACTTCTTCGAGCGATACTTATAGACATATGAAATCCTACGTTAATTAAAGCGCCCCTAGTCCGAAGAGACTTTTACAATGGGATGTAATGTAGGCTTGATTCATGTGTAAAAGGGTGAGAGCTGGTGATTGCCTTGGCATTTGTCATCAGTCTTTCTTCTCACTGTCAAATGGAGGTTCTATGGATCACAACAGCAACATTTTCTTGGCTGCATTTTTTACTGGGGGGGCATTGGCCTTGCTTTTACCAGGCACACTGCTTTTTTCATGCCCCTATTTTTATTCCAGTTCTTCATTTATGGGCATTGACCTTGCTTTTACCAGGTACACTTTGCTTTTTTATGCCAATGTTTTTTATTCTTGTTGCTTGAGAGCTGATCTTGACAAGTTTAATCGAAGCACCGTTTATTAGACTCTTGAGTCTTCATCTTCAACCGGTGCTCGAGGCTATGACAATAACTTTTGCTTTGTCTCGATGTGAGGGTAAAACTATAGACTTACTTGGGTTGTACAATGAATACAAGTGCGTAAAGAAAGAATTGCTCTTCATGACTCTAGGGCACTTAAATTAACACGAGTGTTCATATGCAATAAAGACACTCGAAGATTGATGCAAGTGCAAGCAAGAAAATTTCTATCCCCTTTCTCACCTTGTGATGCTGCTTCGCTTCTAATCTGCCCCGGTGTAGGGGTTGTTCTTGACGGGGATAAGACAGAAATTTCATCAGTGTATGGGGTTCAATGGGGTGAGCAATGAAATGCCTCTCACTTTGTTTTGGTTATCGTACCATTCGCGAGAGAACTTTTACCCCGCAGCCATGGAATCTTCTGCACTCATCTCACAAGTGTATAGATGGGGGGGACTGTGTGTAGGATATAGCTTGCCTGTCATCATTCTGACGTGCCTCATCCAGCATGCTCAATTGATCTTGTATTCTTCACTTAGCTGTCTATTCTAATAATCCTCAGTGGAATCAATGATCTAGACAGACAAAATCATCATGCAAAAATCCATTTGGAAAAGGCATGCAGCATTTTAAACATGAGAGAGTTTGTACTCTCAAAATGGTTTTTGCTCAAAAAGGCCTTGTTGGCAGCTTTAAGGATTAGCAAAATGGTGTTTTCAAATATGTTAAATTTTGGATATCAAAAGAGTTATTTACAAAGGGTTATTCACAAATGAGTGTCGATGGATTGCTCCTATTGGTTAAGGACATGACATATGAATGATCAGCCAGGGATTGGGAATCGATCGGGAATTTCTACTCTTGCCTTTTGCGAGAGGAGAAGCTGAAAATGGATCAATCAACGGGGCTGAAGGATCTCTGTCATTTGTTTTGGCAATACTTGAGACGTCATTTTGCTTGGGGGAGTTTGTCATGCCTCTCATTGATTTGTTTATTTTTGCTTTTGACAGTCAGGTGATCCTGCAACAAACAAGAGAGAATGTGTTAGTCATGAACTCTTTTAAGAGTCGAATTAGCTGGAAGCGATACAACTTTACCCTTCACCGGTCGCAAATGATTGGGTGAACTGAAGTGAGATGGGGACACGAAGTCCTATGTCCCTTGCTTTGTTAAGTAAATTATTCTCTTAATTGGCTCTGGATGACACGTCCTTCTTTACACGAAGTCGGGTGAATTCGATACGGGTCATTCTCATGGACCTCACTTGGCCAATATTGACCATCAAGTTCGGTTTTTGATTTCCCAATGTTTCTGTCAATAGGGAAAATACGTCAAAAGCGAATTCAAAGAGTGGGGAGTATTGGAAACGATACCAAATTACTCTTCTCCAAAGCTTGTATGTGCTAGCTCCTAAAGATATTTGAATGTCGATGATGGCCTCTTTATCTTGGCATAGTTTGACATTTCTTTCGATTGGCCCTCCTCATTTGTGGCCCTGTATGCATGATTGATGGTCATTGATTCATCTTTAACGCCTTCCTTCGTGGAATTTTCTTCTTCTATCTTTGACTATAGCAGCATTGGGCAAAGTCATATACCTCAAGCTTCTATGGAAACTAAGATGGACAATCAAAACCTCCAATTCTCTGATGGCAATTACTTTTTGGGAGAGCATGCGTCAGGAACAAGAAGTTAGGTTTCCAGGTCCTAACGTCATCATCTAAAATAGGGGGCTAGAGATCACTTCAACTGTCTGGATTTCTTCCCTGTTGACAGTAGCCAATTCAAAGAAAGAGAAGAAATCCCTTTCCTATGCTTCCGCGCTTGTCAAAGCTGGAAATTTCATCAACGAAATCGCAACGTCTAGTTGCTCGAGCACGTTCTAGGGAAAAGATATTGCTTCGGCTTGAGAAGGAGTTGGGCAAGAGCGAGGTGGAGTGCACGAGCTCCTGGAGACGGCTTGATTTCAACCGTATGCCTGTACCTATTACGTCCTATCTTTTGTTTCCTGTAAATAGAAGAGAGATGACATCATTTCCCAAATTATATTCAGAAAATAAAGCTTACCTTCTTTGAAGTGGGATGATCTTTTTTGTTTGTCCCTGCTTTCTCGAGTTTGGTCTGTTCACATGATGTGCTAGTCACACTAAATCAAAGGGGATGATGTTCTGAAACATAAAGTGGGAGGGTTAGAAAGACAAACGTGCTTAAATTTATCATCTTATTTTGACAAAAGCTTTTGGGTGATGAAATATTTTTTTATTTTCAAAATAGGTCTTTGGGGGAGAAAAAGCATGAGGAAGCCCAGCCCTCAGTATTCTCCTTGGATGATATTTTCTTTTCATGGTTGGATAACATCACTGGGCAGGTTTGGAGTACCGTCTCATGCTTTCAAAACAGAATATTAGAACTGTACATTAGAGTACTTGGAATGGAAAGTACAACAGTAGCACATTAAACAAGATAAGAAACATGAAATTACAAGTAAAACTCATGAAAACTCCTATGTAAATGAGCGCTTTGATAGTGCTGGTCTTGAAGCTAAGCGTCTTTGAATTCCTCGCCTTCAGTAGACTCGAAGTATTCACCTGCGATGACTATCTCGTTGAAGCTACGGAAGTGTAACCCATGTAGCCAACAGCGATGCTTGCAGGACAAAGCTTCTATGAATTGTTTCATTAACTCCTCCTCAGCCAGTTGAGGGTGGGTTTGCATTATGAAAGCCCTCCACCTCCCTGCGTATGCTCGGATATCCTCCATTGGTCTTCTTCTGAAGTAAGCCAAACTCTCGCAAGGCAGTTCAATTCCAATCTGGTTTTGGTACTGATGCAAGAATGTGGAAGTCAGCTTGCTCCAATCCTTTATGAGGTGAATATTTGCTATGCAGAACCATTGTAGTGCAGATCCCGTAAGAGTTTCTTGGAACGCCTGAGTTGTAAATAACATCGGCCATATCGACTCATTTCAGCATGGAGATACCGCAAGTGAGCCACGGGGCAAGTCGTGCCGTTGTACTTGCGGAAATTGGGTATCCACATTTCTATGGGGGTCATGATCCTATGGGGGCAAGACGAGCTTGATATGTCTTGGTTAAGCCACTGGTTTTCCCACTGTATATTCATCGTAGTGGTGAATTTTTCTGTTTCAGGGAAGTTGGACTCTACCGAGATTACCCCATTGCTTTCCTCTGGGTCAAAATTTCCGAATGAGGATGAAGTATTGAAGCTATCCTCTCGGTTAGAGGACGAGCTTAGTGCTTCATTAGGATCGTAGCGGATAAAGACGTATGTTTCCTCTTCTGGCGGGCCTTCATCCCCGGGTGAGAGTAGGAAATAGTTATACGATGAATCGTCAGTTTCATTGTCGAAGTAACGTTGGAAATCCTTGGGGCTGTATTCTAAAGATGGGAAGTCTTCGGGGTTGTACTCTAGGGGATGGTAGCCTTCAAAGCTGTATTCTTGGAAATGCTCGGAGCTTTGGTGCGGTGGCTCGTCGGCGATGCCGAATTGATTTGCTTAGGCTTTCTTCTCTTGGCTTCTGTTCTAGACCTTTTGAGTAAGGCTCTTCGTTTTGCCAGCTCGGTTCTGTCAAAGGAAGTGAGAGACATTAGAGCCTCACTGTCTGATTCACTTTCCAGGTTGATAGGGGTTGGTATTCTTTGGACCCTAGCTCTTGGAGTAAGCTTGGGGAGCTGTCTTGTCATGCCCGGTCTTGAACAGCTCCGTGTCTTTGATCTCGTACACAGGTTCCTTGCCTTTCCTAGTGGGAAACTTTTCAGTAATTTGATGTTGCTCAATCGCCCATTTATCATGCAAGGTTTCATTGACATCTTCTTCTCCTATCTCAGCGACTAACGGCTCCTCGTGCTCTGCGATCATCGGTTCTTCATAGGGCAAGGCGATGTTAGGGCTGATGTCAATATTATATTCTGGTGGAAAGCATGGATTAATTCCCTCAAGGTTTTAAGGGGACTAATCTTCCGACAATGTACCATCGCAAGGCGGGGCCAATCAAGCTTGACTGGTATGATTGAATCATCCTTCGGGCCGAGGTAGGCTGCAAGTAGGTCTCGGGCGAGAGGTATCAGCATACCTTTCGCATTCGGGTGCTTTGAGCTCTTCGGGGATTTCAATGCCGGCGTAATTGGACAAGTCCATGGGATTTCGTCCCCTGCGGCGGCTTAACTTTTTCATGATCTTTTCAAGCTGTCCATGATCGGCTATTTCTGGCAAATTCGCAGGTGTCATGACGGTGCTTAAAGCGACTATGGAGTTGGACTCGGTTTGAGTGGATTCCATTTGCCTCGAGAGTTGTCGAAGGACAATGGACATCCGTCCTACGCCATCTTCAATGTTGGCGAGGCGATTTTGTACATCATTCGATCGGCCCCTATCACATGAGGCCATTTGCGAGTGGCGATAGTTGGCGATTCATGATTACTGTTTTTGTGAAAATAATGAATGAGCGCAGAGCAGATAAAGATTGACCCATGGCAACGATCTATCTATTTTTATTTATCGAAAGAGGATTTTACAGACTTCTAGCATCTAGAACTTGAAATGACATAACAAAGTACTAGATATTAAAGAAAAGTCCCTAAACAAGGGGACAAAGCTTTCACAAAATAAACACTAAGGAAGACAACGACTGCTAGCTTATATGCGACAGGGAGCCTTGTTCCTGCAAAGGTTGCTTGCTTTCTTGGACTGGCTCCGAGATATGTATTCAGTCTATTCCCAAATCCCTTTGCGTAATCTCTGCTTGCTCGTGTGGGCTGCTTTCTCTGATTGAGCGAGGGACCGATGGCTTCCACCTTGTCGGGATGTGATGATTGTGGATGTAGTCCACAGAGGCGTGGTGGGCTCTTTCTTCTCCCTCAAGCCCTTCAAGTACCACGATCCTTTTGCGATGGCATTTATCCCAGGTTTCCTCAGCGATAGAAATTTCAAATGCGTAGTCACGGTTTGTGTCGAAAAGAACTGGAGGGATCATCCTCTTGAAAGGCGGTGGGATCTCCGAAGGGCTCCATATTGTCGTGCCACCCGATATGGGTAGTAGGGAATGGCGCCAGTGAGGCCAAGCAACGGGATTGGGCGGCAACGTTTGTAAGCGAAGCGAGCTCTCTTTTCATGGAACCAACCAGCACACCATTGGAATGCCTCAGGAGCTGGGTCTCTTAGGAAGTTTATCCAATTTAAATAGCTTTGATTGGGAATGTATGGTCCTAAAACCATAAATTTTTGTAAAGGACTCTCGAAAGTATTTGTTTCAGACGATCGCATGAAGTCTCGGAATTCACTTAGGTGGGAAAAGAACCAGACTTGTAAAATTTCAGGAGAGACCCGCATGATTTTCTCCGTGTTATCTTTAAAACGATTAAAGGATAGGAATGTTTCAGTTAAAATCATATTGACGTAATTTTGCCCCCTCAAGACCTGATCAACTATCCATGCCATCTTAGGACTTATGACATTTCTTTGATGGGGGAAAATGATGAATCCGAAAAAGGCCAGGAGGAAAATTTCACTTTTTTGGGTCATAGGCTGATTTTGAAAACAAGCATTCATAAATTCTAGTGGGCAGGTATTATGGTTGTTTTCAAGAATTTGCCTCATAACATGAACTTCAGTTCTTAAAAGTCGCGCTAATCCACGCAACGGGATGATGCCCGTTGATGGTCCGACAAGCTTACTCTCGAGAGGCATTCCCGGTGATGATCTTTGTATTCTTCCGAGTTTGGGTTAGCTCAAATCTACCAAATATGAAAGTAGTCGTCTTTGGGCACTAGAAATGTGCCATGGCTTGTATGATTTCAGGGCGAACAGTGATTCGGATCAACGATAGGAGATGACCGACTTTGGCCTTCACACGCTCTTGGGCAACCGATCTAATTGACCCCACCATCCGAAGAGCTCCGCCTTGGGAGTAGGAATGAACTGGATATCGTCTTTCCCCATCGCATATAAACCGGGACTTGAAAAACTTATCCTAAATTGCCATGGGCCAAATAAAAAGACGAGTAATGTGATAAAGAAATCACTTTGCTTTTAAAGAAAAATGGCAAGCACAAAGACATGCGCATGAGACGTGCGGCTCGATTTCTAAGCGAGAAGGATTGGTGAGATTAAAAGGATATCCGCCCGTCGCAGTCTCGCGTTAGCAGCATACCCTCCTAACCTCGGCTAAGAAATTCGGGAAAAGAAAGGCAACCTCTACATCGCAGTCTCGCGTTCGAGGTCGTATCTTTCTTAACACCATCCTAGAAATCCTATGGCGGCCCGGAGTCCGGCGGCCGGGTTGTGTGTGCCATGTGTGGTGCTAAAACAGTAAATCATGCACAATAGTTTATAATCACAAGATAATTTATTTTAAGCAAAATTAACATAAATTTCTAAGCTTTTGACCTGCATAAAGAAAAAAACCTAAGTTAGTAAAGAATTTAAACAAGACAAAAATGGCCTAAGTCCTCAAACGTCCCCAGCGGAGTCGCCAAGCTGTCGCGACCTCTTTTTTTCGACGCCCGCAATCGGGTACGGGCGTCTAAGGAGGCTAATGGCTCGGCTGAAATTAATTAAGCCCGGACTCTCCCAAGTCCACCAATTCACGACTTAATGGTTCAAGTTTTTAACCTGCAAATTAATTTTAAAACGGAGTCGCCACTAATCGGTTTGGGGTGGGTCGATTAGAAACCCAAGCGAAGTATTGGGAGAAATACTCGCTCCGCGCAACCCAGAGAAATTAGGATCGGGGACTTGATTACACTAGTTAATCACTAATGCCCTTTCGGTACCTAATTTTGTTTAAACCTTGAGATTTTTTTGGATGCTTGAGGGATTTTCCATGCATTTGTGGAGAAAAACATTTTTGGGACCTTTTTCTATTTTTTGGAAAATAAAAGGGATTTTTTTGGATTTTTTTGGGTATTTTTAGAAAACACAAGTCTTTTTGGCTTTTTCTGAATTTTTTTGCTTTTTCATGAATTTTGGCTTTTTTGGATTTTTGGCATCTTTTTGGGAAAATATGAGATATTTTTTTTTTTTTTAGTTTTTCGGAAAATAATAATTATTTTATTATATTTCTTATTAAAATATTATTTTATATTAAAATAATATATTAAAAAAACGACCCGGGTCGGATTCCGGGTTGGGACCGACCCAGTCGTCGACCCGAGAGGCCGGACGGGCCGCAACGCAGCCCGACTCGCTTTTTTTTTTTTTTTTTTTTAAAACACAAGCGAGCCCACCGATTTGGCCCATCTTCATTAAGAAAAAAATCAACCCAAAGATTAACCGGCCCACACGCGCAGGCCCAAAACGGGGAAACCCTACCGGACGCTCAATCCGGTCCGACCCGACCGGGGGGCAAACCCTACCCGGTTTGGACCCGACGGGCGCCCCTCTCCTTGCCCGTGTCTTCGCGGCACTGATGAGGGTGGCTGAGGAGCTACTGGGCGGTCAGACGACGACGATGATGGCGACGACGGGCTCGAGGACAGCAGCTGGCCGCCTGACGGGGATGGTGTTGCGTTGAACAAGCAGCCGTTCGACGAGGGCGACGTCGCGGTAGAGCGGCAGCAAGTGAGGCTCGCGTCGGGGGAATCGGCGGATGCGACTAGAGTCTCGGGTAGGGGAAGCGACAGCGACAACGCGATCGGCGATGGGCGGGCGGCGACCGGGGTTTCGGGTGGAAAAGCAACGGCGGGCGGTGGTTGATACCACTGCGCAGAGGGAGCACGGCGCGGGGCGTTGCTGGTCGGCGTCGGGGCTGTGATGGCTGGCGAGCAGCAACGATTGAATGGCGATGGTGCAGGGGGGGAAGCGGATGGCGATGACGATGGCCTATCGCTTCGGCGGAGGGCGCTCGACTACCGAGATCCGGCCTTCTCGCCCTTGGATCTTCAAACTGCGGACCTCGACCCCGGCTCCCTACCCGGCTCGACCCTCTCTCTCCGGATTCGCTTGTCGTCGGCCTCCCGAAGTCTCTCGGAGGGAGGTCGTTCGAGTTCGCGACCGGATTTCTCTCGCGTGCTCACTCTTTGATCTCCCGAAGTCTCTCAAGGGAAATCTCCGAGTTCGCCGTGCCCTCGCCATCGTCGGGAGAAGCCTATTTATAGGCAAGGGGGCGAGCGGTCGACGGAGCTACGACCGCTGATCTTTGCAAGCCGAACGGCCTTCGCCGGCCGAACCGGCGTCCCATCCGCCACCTGTCCGCCAGCTGCCCTCCACGCGCGTCGCCATCCGTCCGTTCATCCGGCGTCGCGCCCTTTGCGCATGCACTGCAGAGGCAGACAGAGGAAGAAGATGACCGAAGAGGGCCGGGCTGGAGGAGGAGGAAAATGGGCCGTAGGGGCCTATGCGGAGGGAAGAGAGGGAGAGAAAAATGGGCTGCTGGCTTCTGTTTTTCTTGCTTTTTTTGTTTGCTTTTTCATTTATTTATCACAAAAATAAAACCTAATTAATTAAAATGAAACTTTTTTAGGCGTCAACACCCGTTTGACGCCTTTGGGTTAATTGGGCCAATTACATCGATGCCCCACATTGAAAACGGCCATGGCTCGATAATAGCGATGCGGTTCGGTTGGAGGGACATTTATTTTATCCCCGTGAATTTGACAACGATGACAACTTCGTACATGTTGAGCACAATCATTCTCTAAGGGGAGCCAGTAATAACCAGATCTCATTATTTTCTTGGCCAACATATGTCCATTCATGTGAGGGCCACATACTCCTTCATGTATTTCGCCATTATTTGCCACGGCTTCGCTTGCATCCACACATCTTAGCGGGGGACTCGAGTCATACGATCTTTTGTACAGATTTTCACCGCTGACGAAAAACTTTGAAGCCATTTTCATTAGGTATTTTCGATCAGCGGGAGTGCTTTGTTCAGGGAACTCCTGCTTCTTGACGTATTTCATGATATCGTAATACTAGGGTTTCCCATCGGGTTCTTCAGTTATGGCCATGCAGTAGGCCTTTCTTGCCAGGACTTCAATTTTTAAAGGCTCTACTTCTAACCCTTTCGTTGCTTGCAACATAGATGATAGCGTTGCTAGTGCATCAGCGAACTGATTATGAATTCTAGGTAGGTATTCAAACGAGATGTCTTGGAATTTTCCCGCCAACTTTTCTAAGTAACCATGATAAGGCACAAGTTTGGCGTCTTTTGTCTTCCATTCGCCCAATGTCTGGAGGATTATTAAGGTAGAATCACCGAACACCTTTAGCTTTGTCACTCCCATTTCAATAGCCGCTTGTAGGCCGAGGATGCATGCTTCATACTCGGCTATATTGTTGGTGCATGGAAACATTAATTTTGCAGCCACAGGATAATGTTGTCCATTTGGGGATATCAAGACTGCCCCAGTGCCGGAGCCTGACAAATTTACAGCTCCGTCGAAGAACATAGTCCATGTGTCTTCTTCTACCGCGGAAATTCGATCGTCCGGGGGATTATCCTCGCGTACTTCTTTAGGAAAGTCTGCTAACATATCGGCAGTCACCCGCCCTTTAACTGATTTTTGTGACATCACTTGAATGTCGAATTCCGAGATCAGGATTTGCCATTTGGCCAATTTTCCTACCAATGCTGGGTGATTGAGCAAATACTTGATCGGATCACTTTCGGTTACGAGAAAAGTTTGGTAATGCAAGGTATACTGTCGGAGTCTGTGCAACACCCATACTAATGCGGCGCATGTTTTTTCTGATTTGGAATAATTTTGTTCTGACGTGGTGAACTTTTTGCTCAAATAGTAGATGGCTCGCTCCTTCTGGTCATGGGGCTCCTTTTGTGCCAGCATTGCACCTAAGGATTCACTGTTGATGGTAATGTAGAGAATTAAAGGGTGCCCCGGGACTGGAGGTACTAGAATCGGGGGTTTCATCAAGTATTGCTTTAGGTCTTCAAATGCCAGTCGGCAATCATCATCCCATTCAATTTGTGCATCCTTCCTGAGGAGTTTAAAGAAAGGTTTTGCAGTTTTTAAAGCTGGGAAATGAATCGGGCAATGTAATTTAATCTCCCGGGAGGCTCCGGACTTCTTTTACGGTCGAGGGAGGAGGCATCTCAAATATCGCCTTGGTCTTTGATGGATCTACTTCTATTCCTTCACAGCTCACAATGAATCCAAGTAATTTGCCGAGGTTGCCCCAAACACACATTTCGCTGGATTCAAGCGCAACTTAAAGCGGCGAAGTCGCTCAAATAGTTTCTCCAAGGTCTTCACATGGTTTTCTCCATGTTTGGTTTTAGCGATCATGTCATCGACATATACTTCAATTTCTTTGTGCATCATGTCATGGAAAAGGGTGACCATGGCTCGCTGGTAAGTTGCTCCAAAGCATTTTTCAGGCCAAAAGGCATGACCTTATAATGGAAAGTTCCCCATGGAGTAATGAACGCCGTTTTTTCCTTGTCTTCCTCCTTCATCTTTATTTGGTTGTATCCCGAGAATCCATCCATAAAAGAGAACAGTTTGAACCTGCAAAGATCTTTGTCTACTAGAACGTCTATATGGGGTAATGGGAAATCATCCTTCGGGCTTGCTTTGTTCAAGTCACGATAGTCAACACAAATACGTATTCGACCATCCTTCTTCTTCACTGGCACAATGTTTGCTACCCAGCTAGGGTATCGCGAGACTTCAAGGAAACCCACTTCGAGGAGTTTCATTACCTCTTCTTCAATCTTTTTTGACAATTCTGGCTTGGTTCTTCTTAACCGTTGTTTCTTGGGAGCTATATCAGGGTTGGTTGGCAAACCATGCTCCACGATCATTGGATCAAGGCCTGGCATATCCGCGTATGACCATGCGAATACGTCTTGATACCTCTTTAAAAGAGCAATCGGAGTCTGCAGCTTCTTCTTCAAGAAGGTGGCGCCAATCTTTATCTCTCTTGGATCTTCTGTGCTGCCTAAATTGACAGTGATGGTGTCTTCAGTGGTAGAGGGCCTTGTTTCTTCATGACGCTCCCAGTCTAGTTGAATTTCATCGGAATTATCAAAGTCATCATCTGAGCTATCAGAATTGCTATCATGGCTATCCACGATGTTGGTTTGGACCGTTCCCGTACCCTTGCCTGCCGCTAGATCCTTCCTATGTCATAGAGTAGATAGGCTAAGGGGACAAATAAGGTTAGTAGTATGCATGCTTTTTTCTTTTGGAAATATGATAAATTGTTCTTGAAGATTTAGGATAAGGAAACATGAGGAGACCCGGGCCTCAGATTTCTTCTTTCATTTGATGGCTGGCTATCATCAACGGGCCGGTTTGGTGTGTCTCCCCATGTCCTCAAAATGTTTTCAACTTTATTTATTAGTAGACGGATTTACAGAGTGATTTCAAAAAGGTTCCCCGGGTGGAACTGATGTTGAAAACAAAACAAGCTAGACTTTAAAAAAATATGTACAGGCTCCCACGTAGGGGAGTATGCAGAGGAAAAAAAAAAGGATTCTACTCGAGCGGGTTTGCACCCATTTCCCCTGACGGTCCTTCATTGATAGCACCCACGAAGAAGTCTTCATACCAGTCGCCGGCCACGTCTCCCTGTGCTCGCGGCTTTGCAGATTCCAGATCATCCATGCCTTCCCATCCATCAGGGACGATGTGGTGATGATGATCATAGAAACTTTGAGGGATTGAATAATTGACATAGTAGTCAAATTTACCACTTGGTTGGCCCAAAGTGTCTATGATCACCTCTCCTCTACGTGCTTCCTTAGCATGCTCGGGAACATGGTACGAATCTGGGTACCACGAGGAGGTGATCTTTGCCAAAACACAGCCACGGAGAGCGGAACGTGAATACCCCAGCATCTAAAAGATCCTGAACCTTGTCTCTCAAGATCGTGCAGTCATCTAGCGAGTGTCCTAATTCCCCCGAATGATAATTACATTGCTTGGATGGATCATAATCAAGGAAGTATTCGGGAGTAGGATGACTCAGTTCCCTGATGATTAGTCCTTGCTCTAGGAGGATGGGAAAAATGATGGCCATCGATTTAGGAAGAGGCGAATACGGCCTCATGCTTCTTAAGGACTGAGATAGCCGAACCCCTTGCCAGATCGTATCAGTGGGGTCTTCTTCATTTACTACCAAATCCTCACTATGACGAGAGCGAAATGCATGGGTAGCTTGAGCGAAATTTTCCGTCAAATGGTGCACTGTCTCGCGTAGTTCATCAACTTGGCGTTGAAGCTGGATAAATGAGAAGTTATCACCTGTTCCTTCTAACTGCTCTTCCTCAATGGCACCTATGAAAATATTTTCAAACATGGTGGTTATGTCATCCGGCCCCTCTTTCTTTGTAAGTGAGGGCCAAGTTGTGCCTTCCTAGATTACGGGCAAGTTCGAGCTTCCAGGGTTGGACCATTTTGCAGTATTGATCACTTCCTCTTCCTCACGCATCATTCGGACTGGGCCTGGGAAAGTTTCCTTGAGACGGGGATATATAAGGGCGACTTTTTTCTTTGCTTTTCTATCAGGGGAATATCCAAACCCAATAGTATAGGGTCTCCTCAAGGCTTCAATAGGCTAACGGATGCCCTGGCCTTCCCTACCAAGCCCTTGTCCTGGAATAAAACCGTGTCCCACCATGATTTTTCCTACCATGATTGCAGCGCTTGATATCTCAGGGACAAGGGGCAAAGTCCCACGAGTTTCGTGTATAGTAGACACGAGCTCGAACGATTGATAGCTGGCTTCGTTTTTGTCACTAGGTTCAACATAAGGAACGGCCGTCTCGTGGTAGATGCGGTGGTCTTCTTCTCCTCGGACCGTGATTAGTTTTCCCCCAACCACGAACTTCACACTTTGGTGAAGGCTTGAAGGTACTGCTCCTGCGATGTGGATCCACGGGCGCCCTAAGAGGAAATTGAACACAGTGGAGATATCCATCACCTGGAACAAAATTTTGAATACGGTTGGGCCAATTTGAACGTCGAGCTCGATCTCTCCCACTGTTTCCTTCTTTGTTCCATCGAATGCTCGAACAGAAGTCTTGGGTACCTGGATCCGTGATCTATCTATTTGAAGGCGACAGAGTGTCGCTAGTGGACATATATTAAGGGCAGATCCGTTGTCAATCAGTACTCGGGCGACGTGAGATGCATTGCATTTGACTGATATGTAGAGGCCTTTGGTGTGTCCTCTACCCTCCTCGGGATTTCTTCATCGAAAATGCCATTTGATCTTTTAGAAGGATGGTGCTGACAAATTCCTCGAGTTTGTCATGCTCAATCGTTTGAGGGGACATGTACCTCGCTTAATACCTTCATGAGGGATTTCTGGTGTTTAACAGATGTCTGAAGCAATTCCAGTAGAGAGATCTATGCTGGTGATTTTCGTAACTGTTCTACCACATTGTATTCGCTGGCCTTAACTACGGCCAAAAACTCCTTGGCTTCTTCGTCAGTGACTGGTTTAGCAGACTATGTACTTGCGTGAGCGTAGGTTCGCCCAGATCTCGTGACTAAACCGATATCGAGGTCATAAGACCACGGTACTGCATTGTTACGTTCATACTTGTAAGGCTGGGGGATTTCAATGACTATAGCTGCTTCCCCTATCGATGCTTCGATTATGGCTCCTTTTCCTTCAGATATATCCTCTAGTGGGGTGGAATCTTTCTTCTCCCTTTTTGCATTTAGCGCGGCACATTCCTCATCCCAGTTGATGAGGACTTGCGATATAGTGGAAACTATGCTGGTGCGACTAACGCGCACGATTACTCCGGCCTCTATCATTCTTGATACCTTTTCTTCCATTGTCGCAAAAGGTGGTATTTCGTCACCTGAATAATACCCGGTTTCTACTAGCCCTCGATAGACGTCAATAATACGTGTATTGACATTTCTAATTTGACGGCTTCGTAACCGAATATCGCATTTACTTTGTCGGCATGATCGGGAGCGGATTGCTTTGGACATTTGGTTTCGTAGTTTGGAATGAGAAGGCTTTAGTATCCAGGAGGTTCGGATCCGGTGTTTAAGGATGAAACAATCATCGGCCGAATGGTCTACTTCTCCCATGTGATAATCGCATTTTTGGACGGGTCATAGCTGGAGAAGCTTTCAGCATTGGGTCGTCTTGGCTCAGTCGAGAGGAGATTCTTGTTCCGGAGGATCGCCAAAACCTGGGAAGGCGGTCCAGGAAGCGGAGTGAATTGTCTTCGGTTGTTGTAGCATTGAGGCTAACGGCTATTGGTCTGTTGTTGGCCTGTGCTTGTCTGAACAGTCGGGAGGTGACCGGTATTCGCAGTGTAAGTGGCATTGACATCAGTCAGAGGCTCTTTATCCTTTTTCATCCTAAACCTTCTGCTGACAGGTGCAGGCTCGGTGAACCAACCATCTCTTAATCCTATCTCTATATGCTCTCCCACTGGAATGAGCTGATTGAATGATTCAGCGATCGTAGTCACCATCCGATTGCGGTATTCATAGGGGAGGGTTTTGATGAACATTTTCCTTAATTCAAAGTCAGTCGGTTCGGGACTGATCTGAGCGGCGAGATTCCTCCACCTGATAGCATACTCTTTGAAAGATTCCTACTTTTTCTTTTCCGTGCGATCGAGATCCTCACGAGAAGGGGTAATGTCCATTATGAATTTGTACTCGCTTGAGGAATGCCTCACTTGCTTCACTCCACGTTTCGATGAGGTTTATGTTTTTCTTGATGTACCACCTCAAGGCGGGACCTACCAGGCTTGACTGGAACAATCTGGATCATTAAAGGCACATTACTAACGTCTTGGGTCATTCGAACCAAGTACATTTGCAAGTGAGCCCTTGGGCAGGTCGTGCCATCGTACTTCTCAAATTCAGGCATCTTAAACTTTTCGGGCATTTTGACTTTGGAGTAGATGGAGAGGTCTGTTGGAGTAGGATCCTGTAGGCCCTGCAGTTGCTTTAGCCTTTCTTCCAGCTTCTCCAGACGTTTATCATGCTCGTTTTTAGACGAAATGCTGGGTTTTACTTTCTCAACTACGATTTGGTGCGCGTCATCCTCCAATTCGGGCATGCTATCATCGGTTTCTCTTCCTTGTTCTCCTCGGGTGGATGATTGCGGTAATACTACTTCGATTGAGGCCGGGGTAGGAGCCAATTTGCCTTGGATGGAATCTATTTGTTTTGAGAGTTGTTGAAGCACATTGAAGACTGCTTCATTTCTCTTTCCATAATCTCGACACGGCTTGGTACATTTTCTTCAGCCATCCTAGCTTTTGGATTTGGTGAATATGGCTATGTTGTGATTACCTGTTTAGCACAGGAAATGGAGAAAATGTAAACAAAGGAAACACATGGAACACTGGTTCATGGCAAGGGTCGAGTCCTTATTTATTAACAAGAGATTTATACAATGCCAAGAGGATTTTTGACACAAGTTAGAACGACCCTAGACATTCACACTAAAATATTCACATAAAAAAAAAACACAATGCCCATTTCTATATGCGATGGGAAGTCTCGATCTTGCGACGCCGCTTGTTCCTTTGAGATAGCTTTGATACGTGTCTCTTGCTGGTCTCCAAACTTTCTTCAAGAGACTTGATCCTTTCATGCTTGGTAAGTTTGTTACTTACATCAGGGATTACCGGCTGCAACTCCTCAGGAATCCCATGGTTGAGGATGTAAAAGGTGGATGCATGATGGGCTTTTTCCTGTCCCTTCAATCTTCTGGGTATGATAATCCTCTCTGGGTGGCATCTATCCCAGGCATTCTGAATTATGCTGATTTCCTCTAAGTAGTCATAACCGGTGGGGTTGAAAGAAACCCGAAACAGTCCTGACTTGAGTGGTGGCGGGACTTCTTGAAGGATCTGTCTCGGCGAGCCACCCCGTATGGATAGTATGAGGTAGCTCCGGAGAGGCCCAGAAAGTGGGATGGGATCGTAATAATCAAGCGCAAAACGTGCCTCGCTCGCAAGGAACCACTTAGTTCGCCATATGAATGTCTCGGGACCGGGTTTTTAATAAGTCAATCCATTGGGAATATTCTTCATCGGGAGAATATTTCTCCAAGCTTTGGAACTTTTGTAGTGGGTGCTTGAACTCATTAATTTCAAATATTTGCATGAGATGCCCAAATCCTTTGATATGGGAAAAGAACCACATTTGTAAAATTTCTGGGGCAGCTCTCATGATCTTTTCTTTTTGATCCTTGAAACGATTAAGGGATAAAAACGTTTCAGCTAGAACCATATTTACATATCCTGCTCCGAAAGTGATTTGATTTATTATCCCCGCAATTGAAGGATTTATGGCATTCTTTTTATAGGGGAAGATAATAAATCCAAAGAATGCCAAAAGGAAAATCTTGGTTTTTTGGGACATCAACTGTTTTTCAAAGCATTCGGTTAAGGATGATAGTGGGAAAGCATTGTTGTTGGTTCTAACAATTTCTCTTACTGAATGATTTTTTTAAAAACGTGATAGACCCGACTATGGGGTCGATGCCAATTGATGGCTTAGCAAGCTCCGATCCTGGGGCATTCCTATGGCGAGACCGTATTCCTCCAAAGTGGGAGTCGGTTCAAATTTGCCAAACACGAAGGTGGATGTTTCCGGACACCAGAAATGTGGTAGGGCTTGCATGACCCCCAGTGAATATTGATTTGGAGCAATGGGAGGAGATGACCAATCTTCATTTTGACACGCTCTTGGCCAAGCTGATCTAACTGATTCCACCACCTGAGGAGTTCTTTCTTTGGGGCAAGAATGAACTTGATATCGATTCTTCCCATCGCATTAAAAGAAAGGGGCTACACGACCTGACCCTATTTTTCCATGAGCCAAAAAAGACTAAGCAAAAGTAAATAAATTACTTTGCTTTTAAGTAAAAATGGCAAGCACAAAGACAAACAGATGGGACGTGTGGCTCGATTTCTAACTCAGAAGGCTTGAAATTAAAAGGATATCTACCCGTCGCAGTCTCGCGTTAGCAACGTACCCCCTTAACCTCGGCTAAGAAATTCGAGGAAAAGAAAGGCAACCTCTACATCGCAGTCTCGCGTTCGAGGTCGTATCTTTCTTAACACCATCCTAGAAATCCTATGGCGGCCCAGGTCCGGCGGCCGGGTTGTGTGTGCCATGTGTAGTGTTTAAAACAGTAAAGCATGCATAGCAATTTATAATCACAAGACATTTTATTTTAACGAAAATCAAGATAAACTTCTAAGCTACTAACCTGCATAAAGAAAAAACAAAAACAAGTCAGTAAAGAATTTAAACAAGACAAAAATGGCCTAAGTCCTCAAAATGGTCCCCAGCGGAGTCGCCAAGCTGTCGCGACCTCTTTTTTCGACGCCCGCAATCGGGTACGAGCGCCTAAGGAGGCCAATGGCTCGGCGGAAATCGGTTAAGCCCGGACCCTCCCAAGTCCACCAATTCGCGACTTTAATAGTCTAAGTTTTTAACCTTCAAGTTGATTTTTAAAATGGAGTCGCCACTAATCAATTTGGGGTAGGTTGATTAGAAACCCAAGCGAAGTATCGGGAGAAATACTCGCTCCTGCGCAACTAGAGAAATTAGGATCGGGGACTTGATTACACTAGTTAATCATTAATGCCCTTTCAGTACCTAATCTTGTTTAAATCCTGAGGCTTTTTGGATTTTTGAGAGATTTTCCATGCATTCGTGGAGGAAAAACAATTTTTTTGGGGGTCTTTTTCCATTTTTTTTTTTTTTTGACATAAAAAGCATTTTTTGGATTTTTTTTTTTTTTGGAAATATAAATCATTTTTTGG
Organism: Eucalyptus microcorys; assembly: GCA_014182515.1. Taxonomy (NCBI): domain Eukaryota; kingdom Viridiplantae; phylum Streptophyta; class Magnoliopsida; order Myrtales; family Myrtaceae; genus Eucalyptus; species Eucalyptus microcorys. Next base: position 43,196,321 of record CM024569.1, on the reverse strand, counting down.
CCTTTTCTGATTTTTTTTTTTTTTTTTGGCTTTTTTGGGAAATATGGATATTTTTGATATTTTTGATATTTTGGGAAAATAAAATATTTTTTTATTTTTTTATTAAAATATTATTTTTATATTATAATAATATAAAAAACGACCCGGACGGATTCCCGGGTTGGGGCCGACCCGGGTCATCGAATTACGACCCGTTGTAGGCCCGACTCGGATTTTTGATTGCTTTTTTTTTTTAAATGTAAAAGCCCAAACCCATTTTGGCCCATTTTTATAAAAACCTCAGCCCGAAGACTACCCGGCCCACGCACACAGGCCTGTCCCAGGCGGAAACCCTACCCGGTTCAAACCCATGCCCGACCCGCTCTCTGACCCGGTTCACGGCCACGACCCAGCTCGCGGAACCTTACCCGGTCGCGACCCGCTTCTGACCCGACGCAATGCCTCCTCCCTCTTTCGCTTGGGCGCGACGCTGACGGAAGGGCTGGGACGGCTGATCGGCGTCGACGATGGCAGCGATACAGAGGACAGAAGCTGTAGGTTGATGCGGCGTGGCGGCACGGTGGCGGTGACAGGTGGAGATGCGAGAGGGACACGGCGGACGAGCGCGACCGGCGGTCGGAGCTTCGCGAGCTCGATAGCCGCGAGCTCGGCGCCAACTCGAAGTGAGGTGACAGACGAGAGGGGGCAGAGATGCTCACTGGCTTCAGGGATTTCAACCGAGGCTCGTCGGTAAGGGGGCAGCACGGCAGTGGATGACGGCGTGTCACGGTGGCCAGATCTCGCGGATCCTCCTCAGATCTGGTCTTCTGCTTTCCAGATCTGAGGGCAGGGGATGGCAGCGGCGCACAACGTCAGAGGGTGACAACGGCACAGCGGCTGGAGTTTAGGCGTGGGCGGTCGACGGCGTCAGGAGGGACGGCAGCGACGGTGGGTCCTCGGCTTCTCAAATCTGGCACTTTTTCCTCCGATTCCTCTCTCACTCAGCCCTCTCCTCCGGCGAGCCTTCGGATCTGGGCTTACTCGACCTCGGTTCCCCTTCTGAAGTCTCTCAGCAGGAAGCTCGAAGCTTTGCAGCCTTCGATCGTTCTCGGCGTCTCTGTCTCTCCGTGCGTCCCTTCGTCGACGGTGGCCCCCCTCTATTTATAGGCGGGGGTGGCGGTCGGCGGCGAGGCTCGACCCGCCGGTTGGACCGCCGTCCCATCTCGCCATCATCTCCTCCTCCAGTCACGTCCCGTCGACGCCTGCTCCCCTGCTCCACGTGCGACCGCCGTCCGTCCATCTCCTTCCCCTCCGTCGCGCCCTCTGCGCTTGCGCTACAGAGGCGCGAGGAAGAAGAAGACGTGGAGGGGCCGGGCTGGGCGGAAATGGGCCGAGGGCCCATCGAGGGGCTGCTCCTCTTTCTTTTTGTTTTTTTCTTTTGCTTTGTTTTGCTGTTTGTTTATTTATTATCCAAAAAAGATAAAATAAAAAATAAAGTAAAATAAAGTAAAACCTAATTAATTGAAAGTAAATTTTAGGCGTCAACAACCTTGTTCTAGGCCCAGATACCAGAAGCTCACCTTGGATGAAAAAGCCCTCGGAGATTCAATTTTCATTGAAGAGAAAGCCAAATCCTCACCTATCTGTATATCATTGTATGTTAAACTTCTAAACGTAATCTGACCTCTATTGAGTAATTTCTCGGCAGCTATCACAGGATTGTCTTTCTGACTTTGCAAATATCAAGTGAAGAAGCTATTGCAACTGCCGAGCTTTTTCCAGTGAATGAGGTTTTGCTAATAAAGTGACTTATCTATCTAGGGCATTGAGACTTCAGAACGCAACCTAGGAAACAATTTGCACACTGACTAAAATTCATATTCAACCGATTTCTTGGGATATATCATGATCATAGCAATTCAGATATTTCTGTTGCTTGCTTTTCAGCTAGCTTCTGTGTGATTTTATTTGTTGCACTTTGCAGGTCAGAATATCATCAGGTGCAGCCGCCGCAGCTGCAATCAAACTTGCCTAGAAAATTCTGGAAAGCTCATTGTGGTGAGTTAATTTGCTATTATTGGACATCATAAGCAGAATATCATGCATTTTTCAACTGAGTTCGCCGTAACATAGCTGTGTAAGCAACATATTCTTCTTGATTTGTGAGTGTGGCTTACTTGAGTTTTGTTCAGCTTGATGTTGACCTTATGTTGAATAGAACTATTCTGTTTTCCTCTATTCAAACGACTAAAAACCATTTCTACCTGTTCATACTCTTCTTCAGCGGCAAGCAACCATTCGATCATACTTATACTAGACGTTTAACCCTGCTCAGTTAGTCTTCGCAAGCTTCAAAGAGCGTTATTTGTCTACTGCGCTTTTTCAATCCGCGAAGCAGGACGCAGAGAATATGCTTTATGAACCTTGACTATGAGTCGGCATATTTTCATCTGGTTTAACTGACAAATCAAGAACAAATTCCGGCGGGTCCTTTCTAATGAAGTCCTAGTAACAAGTACAAAAAACGTGCTCTGGTTCCGTTCCCCCTTCAGTTTTTATATTCGTACTGTATTCTTCTCTTCAACTGAATCCTTTTATAGTAGAGAACCCCCTCTTCCCCTATCATTCCTACAACCAGCTAAGGGAGGTTCACGGAAGGTGAGATTAGCCGAATATAATACAAAGCACGAATCTTCGGACTATGGAATTAGGTAGGGGCCGCGCGAACGCAGGCCCCCGCTGCCACAAATTATGATGTAGGCTCGACCGCTTGGGCCGACCTTGGGCTAGCACCCCTCCCAAAGTGCAATGGAGATCACTAGGCCCAGGCCATGAGTCTACTTGTCGCCCATTGACGCCGTCCAGGTAAGTGATTTGTCCTACGCCCAGGCCTTTATTTTACACAGGTCGAACTCTCTCGCCCATTCAGTAGCCATTCTGTGTGGGACAAACAGAGCGAGATGGAGACAGAGACGGAGATGGGGCAGTCGGTCAAAATTTGTGGTGGAGAATCAAAGAGCGCGTTTCCTGCGAACAGGGGACTTGCCAAAGATTCGTGATCGTACTATTGTGGTTCGCAGTGGTTGCTTGTTGGCTGATTCCTTCGCCACGAGAAAGAGAGAAAAAGGGTTGAAGAAAAAGAATGGGAAAGAGCATGGAAATGAAGGAAGTTCCATTCCAAACTTCTCTCGGGGTATGTGATCGGCTGAATTTGAACAGTTCAAGTAGTGCTAGATGGATGTCTGCGAGCGGTCAACTTCCTTCACTATGACAATCCTTTGGTTGATTAACTTACGCCGTAGATGAAGTCAAAATCCTAGCAGTTCGAGCATCACTACTTATGTCGTCGCTCTTGGAGTCTTCTTATTTCTTCTTGGGAGTAGAGGCTCTTGTTCTTACCTGGTTGTTATTTAGTGCGCAGCCCAAATGACGGACTGATGAGTGAGTGGAAATCATGAATTGACAGAGCGACCTTATCTTAATAAATGCTGAGTCATGCTGTTCTGTGTATCGTTGTGAGAGAGAGAAACTCGAGTTCCAAAGCCTTTGAATATTATAGGCGGCCGACTCGGCCCACAGAGAAGAAGTGGAAGATGGCGGCGATGAAGCAGTGGACAAGGGACGAAAGCTTAGAAATCTGCAAATGAATCCTCAACTTCCTCTTGTTTAATTGCAGCAGCAAGTTCTAGTTTGTCTTCTTAAACTCTCTGACCTTTACGCCCTCCTTGTCTCTCTCTGCCTCATCTTCCTTACGGGGTTCAATCCAATTTCCTCGACGTAAATTTACATTGCTCGAATAGGTTTCCCCTCCAGAGCGATTGGCAAGGCATGCTGTCGTTTTCTAATCACTGGTTAGTTCGTGAAAAAAAGCAGCGAACCGCGATGTTTTGATTGCTGCTGCTTTTGCTTCTTCTGCTCTTGTTTCTGGGTGGGTGCTCATTGAAGTTTCTGAGAGATTCTTGAGCTTACCTTACATTCATTCTGATGGTTTTAATTGGTGATGGGCTTAAGGCCCGTCCGCCCATGCTGGGCCCAAAAGGCCCGGCCCACGGGAATAGGGCTTGTGGATGGGGGAAGGTATAAAAGGGAGGAGAGAGAGAGAGATGACACCGGTTGGAAACAGAAAATGAACGTACGTCTTCTCCCGCGCGCTCTCTCTCTCTCTCCAAAAAGAAAAAGAAGAAACGGTAAGTATAAGGCACGTTCTTCTTCCCTTCAAGGCGTCATCGGATCGAACGGGGCCAAGTTTCTCTTCCTCTATCGGCGTCGGTGTCTAATCGTGGCTAACAAGGTACGCTCGAATCCGTGGTGTGCTTTAGGATCGGTGATACGTGATTTTCCCGGCTTCGTCTTCCGCATTGATTTAGGGGTTCGATTTAGTGTCGAATCCGGTTTTCGGGGATCGTTATTCCCAACATTGGTATCGAGCCCTAGTTCACGTTTTTTCCCGACCTGTTTGATGTTTTTGATTGATTTTTCAAAAAAAAAAAAAAAAAAATTTCGGCCGTACGGATAGGGGCAAGAAATCCCGACCCCCGAGCGCTGTTCGTCCATTTTTTCGAGTTTCTGTGATTCAAAATCAATTTCTGAAGGCATAGGGTGAAAGGGCTCGTCGAGACGAGTCTGGCGACATGTCGTGCGCCGGCGGCGACGCCGCACGCGCCCACACGCGCGGCCGAAAGGCGCGCGTGGGCGCGACGCGCCCGGGAAGCTCGGCTCGCCCGGCGCGTGCGGCACACGCGCCGGTCGGCGAACCGGCGCGTGCGGCACACGCGCCGATCGGCGAACCGGCGCGTGCGCACCGCCGGCCGGCGAACCGGCACGCGCCGACGACCGTTGGCCGGCCGGAGACCCGACCGGCGATCTGACTCGACCCGCGGACGCCTGGCACGCGCGCGGCACGTGCCGGATGACGTCTGCGTGACGTCAGCCCGCGCACGCGCGCGGCACGTGCGATCGTTTCGTCCGACCCAGCCCGATCGGCCCGACCGGTCCGTCCAATCCTACCGGTCCGACGACCTGACCGTTGACCCGTTGACCGACGACCGTTGACCGTTGAAAAAAAAAAAAAAAAAAAAAAAAAAAAAGGAATTTGTTTCTTTTTCAATTATGTCTGTGTGGGTTAGAGGTAATCCATTTTTTATTCTGCATTTGTTGCATGAATCATGGAAAATTATGTATTTTCCATTTTGTTTAATTGTGGATTATAAGTGATCCATTTGAGTTCTGCATTCGTTGCAGGAACTATAATGCGTTATGTAAGGATACCTGTAATCCCGAGAACGGACGAGGGAAGTGCAAGACTTAAAAGGCTGATGACAGAGTTAGCTGATTATCGGTGGCATGACGGTGATTTAGTATCACATGTGGTCAGGGTCAATCAGATGATACATGAAATCATCTGGAATGGTTATCTTATGCCGGATTTTGAGAAGGTGCCGGCTTTGATGAACACTCTTCCACCTGAATGGCAAGCAGTGTTAGATAGGCTATGGGAGGTCAACGTGGTCCCGGGTTATAGGAGGCTAATGATAGCTTTTGTTAGAGAGTACTATAGGATTGAGTTAACCAAAACTTCAACCCTTAGATTGAGCGCCACATGGCGCAGAGTGAATGCACCTTGGTGGCGACATGAAAGCTCTCCAAAAGTTTTCCCATGGTTGGCAAATGTGCCTTCAGTTTTCTCGAGATACTTTGGTGATAGATTAGAAGGGACTTTCCCTATTTATTTCTTAGATTAGTTTGAGATGTTTTTGAGTGTTGAATATCTCTTTCTATGTTGATATTTCTTTTTGGATATATTACTTAGTGTAATGGATTGTTGTATTAGTTGAAAGCATTATTATTTCATTGGATATCAATTATCTGTTGCTTTCTGTTAATTGCTAATTGATGTGGGTAGTTAGCTGTGGGTAGTTATAGAAGTTTTTATAACTTCATAGAATTTGTTTTGCATAAGACAATTATATTAATGATAGTTTTAAGTTAGGATTTTGGAGGATGATTGGAAATATAGTGGCCTTTTGATTCTGAAACCTTACTTGAAATTATTCATTAATATGATGCGTCTGTGCAAATAGGGATGCATAAATGATAGGCATTAATTATTCGTGCATGTATGTCTGATGTGTTCAGATCGATGTTTTCAGCAACTAAGAACGTAATTGCTGATATGAACGGCAACAATTGTGAAATATTGAATATGAAGATTCAATATGTGCTGGAAAAGCAAGAAGCACTAGAAGCTCTTGACCATGTTATGGAAGATCTTGAGGATGCTGTGCACCACCTTGAGCTGGTAGAGGACCGCTTAACGGCATGTGAGCTGAAAATAGAAATTTACAATGCTGGTTCTAGCTCAGAAAGGGCTTTGAGCTCTAAGCGCAAGCGTATTGATTCGTTCAATATATGGGAATACAAATGATCAAGTCCTTATTGCAAGAGATCAAGAGTTAACCAACACAAGAGAGGAAAACGTCCTCAAGTGAAGAAAATGTCAAGGGTGAGGTTTTACAATTGTGACAAGAAAGGTCACTATGCTCGCGACTGTCGTGAGCCAAAGAAGGTAAACACCTCTTGTACATTTGAGAACTTTACTTTTGTGTCAAGTTCTGTATTATTAGCTGAATCCAATCCTTTGTGGACTGTAGATTCAGGAGCAACAGACGATGTAGCGAAGGATAGAGGATCCTTCGTGGAATTCCGACGAATACCAACCGGAACTAAGTGGATCTATGTGGGAAACAACTCCGAGTTGAAGTTAAAGGGATTGGCACCGCCAACCGAACATGTGTGGTGGGCGCACCTTGTTCCTACATGATGTTCTAAATGCTCTGGAGATTCGTCGAAATTTAAGTGTCTGTTTTGATGTTGGTTAAGCTTGGTTTTAGTGTGAACTTCCGTAATAACGGTGTAGATTTGTATTTGGATACAAACTACTATGATTGTGGTCACTTTCTAGATTGTTTTATTGTACTAAATGTTGACTGTGGTGATGTCAATATATGTTATTCCCTTGTTTCACGTCTTCTACTTCATATGATAATGATATGAATGTGTGGCATGCTAGACTTGGTCATATTGGCCAATAATGTATGAATAGACTAGCCAAAGAGGGCTTGTTGGGCAACATTGAAAAAGTCGATTTGCCCATATGTAAGCATTGCCTAGTAGGGAAAATGACAAGGAAACCATTTGGAAAAAGTAAAAGAGCTGAATTTCCTCTGCATTTAATCCATTCGACGTCCGTGGTTAAATGACTGTGTGAGAAGAAGGCATTGGGCTGTTTATTTCATCACTTTTATAGATGATTATACTCGATTCGGATATGTCTTTTTGATTTCTCATAAATCTGAAGCATTATATTGTTTCAAAAGGTTTATGAACTTGGCAGAAAATCAATTAGACAAGAAAATAAAAGTATTGAGATCCGATCGAGGTCGAGAATATTTATCTGATGAGTTCAAAAAATAATGTGATGAAAAGGAATATAAATACAGTTGTCTATTCCATATACTCCTCAACAAAATGGTGTTGCGAGAGAGAAGAAACAGAACCCCGCTGGAAATGGTTAGGTCCATGATGGCGCATGCTAACTTACATATCACTTTTTGGAGTGACGCGTTGTTAATCGCTGCCTATATACTTAACCGGGTGCCTTCCAAATCAGTTAGTTCCACTCCATATGAGTTATGGACAGGTAGAAAACCGGACTTAAGTTTTCTTAAGCCATGGGGTTGTGCTGCCTATACTCATAAGTCCTCTCACAAGTTTGGGAAATTGGGTCCTAAAGGAAAGAAGAGTATTTTAATGAGATACTCCGAACACTCGAAAGGGTATGTGTTCGTAGGTGAGCAGGAAAGTGGGAGTATAACTGAATTTGAATCACGGGATGTCACATTCTTAGTGGATGAATTTCCTAAGAAGGGCGAAATAGGGAAGATTACCCCTATTTGAAACCTTGGATCAAGATAATGATATTAATGGAGTTCATCCAAGTGGGAGTAATATGAGAAGTGATGAATTGAATTCAACTCATTCTCGTTACAACCACATGATGAGATGATATCGTCATTATCTAATCCGAGTGGGAGCATAATGGGGAATGATGTGCTAAGTGTACAATCTCCCATATAGCGAACAAGTCGCCAAAGTATTCCCCATCGACGTTTTGACATTGAAGGAGAAACTTTTATGATTGCTCCACAAGATGAGGATGAGCCAAGAAATATTAATGAGGCTCTGAATTGCCCTAATAAGGAAAAATGGATTCATGCAATAGAAGAGGAAATTGAGTCAATGAAATCAAACCAAGTCTGGGAACTGGTTGATCTTCCAAAAGGACACAAAGCTATTGGGAACAAGTGGGTTCTCAAAATAAAGCGAAAGGCTGATGGCTCGATAGAAAGGCATAAGGCTCGCATTGTGGCGAAGGGGTATAATCAACATGAAGGAATTGATAATGAAGATACATTTTCTCCTGTAGAGGGATTTACCTCGATTCGCATTATTCTGGCAATAGTGACTAGTGTGGATCTTGAGTTACATCAAATGGATGTAAAGACTGCTTTCATCAATGGAGAATTAGAAGAAGGAACATATATGGAACAACCTACTGGTTTCATAGTGAAAGGCCAAGAAGAAAAGGTATGTCGACTTTGGGGGTCGATATATGGTCTTAAGCAGTCGTCAAGACAATGGTATATACGTTTTCATAATGCCATAATGGCATATGACTTTACAATAATTGATGAGGATTATTGTGTATATATCAAAAGATCCAAAGATCAATTTGTGATCATATCATTATATGTTGATGATATACTAATTGTCGGAAGTAATATGGAGTTTGTTAATATTGTGAAGAATTGGTTATCTTCCAACTTTGAGATGAAAGACATGGGTGATGTAGCTTACATTCTTGGAGTTAAGATTTCAAGATTGTAAACCCATAGATACTCCTATTGCAAAAGGTGAATGATTGAGCCATAGACTGTGTCCAAGGACTCCACAAAAGAAGGAACAAATGCAACATGTTCCTTATGCTAGTGCTGTTGGAAGCTTGATGTACGCTATGATGTGTACAAGACCTGGCATATGTTTTGCAGTTGGAATGATGAGTAGATACCAATCCAATCCAGGTCAAGCACGTTGGAAAGCCGTTAAAAGAATACTGAGGTATCTAAAGGGGACTGCTGATTATACGCTGAGTTATTATGGAAAGGATCTGCGACTCTAAGGCTATTCTGATGCTGATTGGAGAAGAGATTTAGATGAAAGAAAATTTACCTCTGGGTTTGTTTTCTTATCGAATAATGGCACCATATGTTGGAGCAGTAAGAAACAAAAGTGTATAGCCTTGTCCACGATGGAAACTGAGTTCGTGGCATTATCAGCAGCAATAAAAGAAGATGTTTGGCTTAAGAGATTATTGGATCATTTAGGTGTTATTTGAAGTGCTGCAGATTCATTATTGGTTAACTGTGATAGCCAAGCAGCAAAAGCGTACACCAAAGATCCAAAATATCATGGCAAAACCAAACACATAGATACCAAGTATAATTTTGTCAAAGATATGATTGCACGAAAAGATGTGAACTTACAGTACATATCTACGCATAAAATGGTAGCAGATCCTATGACAAAACCAATACCTAGAGATGTGTTTTGCGACCATATGAAATCTCTAGGATTGCGTAGAGGCTGATGTACTGAATATTGTAATTTCCCTAAGTGTTCACATTTGATGAATTTGTGTTTTCATCATTAATGCCTATGAATCTTTGTTTGATCTTTATGCATCTTAATGCTCAGTGCATTACTTTAGGTTGAGAAAGTATGTCGGACAGATATAATATTAGCCCACTCACATGGGTAATCGCCTCTATTTACTGTGTGATAAATAGATATGAGACTGTTTTAAGCTTATTATCTAGGTGATAATCGAGAGCTAAAGCTTAAAATACGTATGTCGCCTTAACTGGGTGTTAAGATGAGGACATAATACTTACTATGTCCGAAAGTAAAATACCCCACATATTTTACTTTATCTGTCTATGATGCCAGATGTGAGTTTTGATGAATTTTGTGAATGAGTAGATACGTGAATTCAAGTTAGACATTGGGTATGTCTGAACTATCATCTGTACGGTATTGAAAGGTGTAGACATACACTCCATGGGAAAGGAGTTAAATACCGTAATACGTATTTCATACTACGTATGCATGAGACGACCAAAAAGAGTGGCAAAAGTTTGATCTCAACTTTTGTGTCGTGTGAGACTCTTGAGGAAAAGTGTTCCTCAATTTTTTTTGTCCCCTCATGACTCTTGCTTATTCTCAAGATTTCTATTTAGTGTTTGCTATCTTAGGATGTTGCCAATGGTCATGAGTGATTCGATCTAATGGGACATTTCTGGAAAAGCAAGCTGAACTGAAATTGAGAGTTTGAAGGAAAGAGGAAGATCGAATTTGGAGAATCACATTGTAGTTTTGTATTCACCGGTTAACCAATTATGACTGTCTTTGGGATAATCATAATTGTGAATACAATATATATATATATATATATATATATATATATATATATATCATTATTTGAAAGAGATCAAGAGAGATATAAATGTGATCGATCGATCTAGGGTACTGCATACTAAATCTACTCAGAGTGTGATGCCCATTATGAGCTGCTATATATTCCTAACAGATGTATAGCAACAAGCTCTCAAAGTATGCTGGTCGCACGGATTATTCATCGGTATGAATGTTGAAGAGAGGTAAAGAGAATCCTGTTTCAGCCCACCATGTGCGAGTGGGAGATGATGGTTTTAATTGGTGATGGGCTTAAGGCCCGTCCGCCCATCTGGGCCCAAAGGCCCGGCCCACGGGAATAGGGCCCGTGGATGGGGGAAGGTATAAAAGGGAGGAGAGAGAGAGAGATGACACCGGTTGGAAACAGAAAACGAACGTACGTCTTCTCCCGCGCGCTCTCTCTCTCTCTCCAAAAAGAAAAAAGAAGAAACAGTAAGTATAAGGCACGTTCTTCTTCCCTTCAAGGCGTCTTCGGATCGAACAGGGCCAAGTTTCTCTTCCTCTATCGGCGTCGGTGTCTAATCTGTGGCTAACAAGGTACGCTCGAATCCGTGGTGTGCTTTAGGATCGGTGATACGTGATTTTCCCAGGCTTCGTCTTCCGCATTGATTTAGGGGTTCGATTTAGTGTCAAATCCGGTTTTCGGGGATCAGTTATTCCCAACACGTTCGTTTGAAGAAAGTGGTTTGTGCTTTAGTCTGAAACGTGGGTGTTGACCGAAATTCTCCCGAGCTTATGTTGAAACCTAATCATCTCAAAAATGTTGGTGCTTTGTTGCTAGACATTTAGGATGAGAAGGTTATGCTTTTAGATAATAAAAAAATGTTCAAACTGTCAAAGAGATTGGTGCCTCAAGGTATCTCAACTTGAATAGATTGGGGCCCAACTATCTACCACAAGCTATGTTACCATTTGTAAGTTTCCGGCGAACTTTGCATCTAATATTCGTGTTCTTTACATACGAGAAAATAGCTAATATTAAGGTATCTTCAAAGCTTATCTTCGAAATTTATATGCTTTTTATACATATGTGATCTCATTCTACATATAAAATTATGCTTTTGAATTAGACATTTTAACATGGTATTGTATTTAGGTTTTGCTATAGTTCATTTCATATGTGTAGCCACCATTCATCAAATTTCACATATCGTTCCCAATCCTCTTGCACATAATTAGAGATGCAAATGTATCTCACATTACTTGTAAATGGGGCTAATATGCTTTTTATATACATGTGATCTATCGATGATTTCAAGTTTTTACTTGAAACTTTGACATTAATAAAAGGGAACAAGATTCATGAGGAAAAAAAAATACAAAATGTTGGAATACAAATCCACCTTATTTGAAAAGGCCGAAGTGTGTGTCCTAGGAATTAAAGCAAAATTATTTTGATTGAGATTTATCAAGACGTCCTAGAAATGTGAGGCGAGGAACTTTAATCTCTCAGGGAAAAGAAGTGTCATGAGAAAGTGTCCATTAGAAAATGTCTGTTTGGTGGTCACTATAAAACCAAATGTCCTATCATACAACATTAAGATTTTAGGTGAAGAACAAAAGTAAATAACCAGCCATTACATTTAAAATTAGTTATTCCTTTTAGAATTGTCTAATGAGTTCAAATTAAGTCAATATTGTAGCTCACAAGAATCAAAATTAATAGGCAAAATAACACCACAACTGTTAGATCATATGAACATCATTATGACTAATTATATAATTGACTTAGTCATAGCGAATGGAGTTACAAAAATTTCTTAAACCATATATGGGATCAGCACGCTATTTCCTTTTTGGGCCTTTGTGCTCAAAATGGGATCAAGCACTTAATCGTGGAGAGAATTTTAACATCATGGAGAAGAGAAAAAGCATCTCTCTCTCTCTCTCTCTCTCTCTCTCTCTCTCTCTCTCTCTCTCTCTCTCTCTCTTTGCACTCTAACAAAAAGCATTATGTCTTGCTAAATTAAAGAATGCACCAAATTTACTTCTTTACTAGATTATTATAACATAATTCTGCTTCTAGCTATTGATTGCTGCTATTGTTGTGCAAAGTAAAAAGAGCCTCCTACTTTTAAATAAGAGTTCTCAATCGTTTTTTCTTCCACCAGATACACTTATTTATTTTACAAATGTTATGTCCATAGAAGAATGTGTAAATTAATGATCTTATCTTATCTCTGACATTTTCTAATATTAAGGATTTGGATAATCTTTATTTTGCAAAAACCTATTTAAAAATATTTCCAGTCTCGAAATACTTCTCTTTCAATTAATATAATTATTTTGTGTTATGTATTTATATCAATAACTCTAAAAAAAAGTTACAATTAAATATGCAAGGATAGGAGGGAGAGTTTTTGCGAACATAAATTCTCTTGGCAAACATAAATTCTCAACAAATCTGTAAGATATAAAATCCATGTGAAGCACGAGTAGTTGCGCTAGTCCTTTCAAAAAGCTAATATCGTCCTGATGAACTCTTCGTAATTAATTTGGCCATCACCGTCCAAATCTGCCTCTCTCATCATCTCTTCCAATTCTTCCTCCGTTAACTTTTCTCCCAGTTTGATCATCACCTGCTTCAACTGTAATTACCCACCATTCAAGAGAAGATTTAAGCAAGTAAAAAACTAGAAGAATTGAAATCTCTTATGTTTCAACTAAACTGAAATCAAAAGAGAGATCATCACAAGTCATAGTATTTTTACCAGCTTAGTTAACCTTTACTGCAAGTAGATTAATCTCTCTGGGAGATTTTAATAGTCAACAGATCCATCTCTTAGACATTTTTTATCGATGGCCTATCAATAACAGATGAGTTATGTGATCTGGCTCACTTGTAGGTAGTTATGATTGAACGAGAATGTATATATATATATATAGAAGAGGATGTAAATAAGTTCTCTAAGCCCCGCATGCATAATCACACTTATACTAAATTCTCTTCTTCTTTTGTTTCACTGACTTAAGCATCGGAAGGGTCTTCCTGAGGAATTCCTGAGGAAGCTTTTGCATAGATCAATAAAAGTTCTTCAAAGGATTGCCAGAAACCATTGTCAGGGACTTTCATCCTTTCTCTTCCTTCTTCGTGTTAATTCTGGTATGTAAGGTTAATATTTGCCTCTCATATTAGTCTAGTCCCAAAGAAGGAAGACGAGTAAAGGGTTTGCAGTTTGTAGGTAGAAAACCAAAGACTAAGTGGATCATGTTGAAAACCCTAAATAAGAAAAGAGACGTCTAGTAGTGTTAATAAAGCTAACCACAGAAAGGTCGTTCAAGATCATTTGAGTGATTAGAGAAAAGACATGGCTCCTGTTTTGCGTAATTGTATAAAGAATTCTGCGAGTGGTTTTGTGGAATTATATGCTGTTAAATGATGCTAGATCGCCAAACAAGCCATACTCTCACATTCAAAGTATCTTTATTTGTGCTTAATTACATCTACAGGTAATACAATGCATAAGAACCCCTGATAAGTTGATAATTTATGTCGGACGTTTTTGTGGTTAATGAGATGTTTCACGGGTTGGAAATACTACTTACCTAAAATGGGGCTCCCCGTTAAAGGTAGAGATTTTAGGAATATGAATTCCATTCACAAAAGTTCATTTAAGATTTCTCTGTCACCTTCCCTTCCTTTTAATGTGGTTTAGTTAGGAGGAATTGCTCTAAAATACAAACAAGACACTATTAATGAATTATAAGTTGAACAAGGAATGTGGGTTCAAAAATAACTCAAACCTCGTTAGGGGATATGTAACCATCTTGATCCTTGTCAATGACCTTGAAAGCTTCCTTTAATTCCTCCTCGATCTCAGCTTCCTAAACATAGATATCACCAATGAATATGTTTTCGTCCAATCAAGTACTTGCAAATATGTAGTTTAACTAAAACTAGCTATTTTGATTTATATATACACATGTATATGTACATATATAAGTATAATATTACCTTGATTTTTGTGGCCATAAGATTCAAGAACTCCTTAAATTTTATAGTCCCACTGCCGTCAATATCGACCTCATTGATCATGCTTTGAAGTTCTTCCTCTGTGGGATTTTGGTCCAAGGATTTGATTGCAGTCGCCAATTCCTTCATCGTAATGCATCCTGTGTACCAAGCAAGCCAATAATCAATCTTCTTGGAAGGCAAACACGCATTAGGTGTTGAGATATCATAATCAGAATATTCTTAAAGCCACATAATTTCTATGTTCTCAATGACGAAGCACAAAATCTATCCCCATAAAATCAGTTGTCTACGATGAAAAATGAATCTAGCATACTTACACGGTTGCATGGAGAGATCAGAAATGGCCAAAGCAGTTCCCGTATTCTCATGTAATAAACTCACAATCATTATGTTAGCATTCAAGATTTCACAACGCAAGTTCAAATCATAAAGAGCGATGAAAATGGGAAAAATCAAACTTCCAACAAGTTAGTCAATCCATAACGGTGTAAACAATTCAGACAACACTGTCCACATATAGATTTTTATATCCCAAAATTATCATGGAGAACTGTATGTTACAACCCATGGAGAAGTAGATCATGCAATAGCAATGAATCAAAAAAAAAAAAAAAAAAAAAAAAAAGCTAGCAAATAGAGAAAGTGAGTGTATGAAAAGATTGTTCAAAAATAATAATACAACTACCAAAACAAAGAAAAAAACTAAGGGTTACCATCTCCATCCTTGTCTAGCAAACAAAACGCTTCCTGGAACTCATCTATCTCCTGTTTAGTTAACATATGCCCTCTTCTTGGCTTCATATTGATCTATGCAGAGCGAGCACGCGAGAGAGCAAGCGAGAGAGAGAGAGAGAGAGAGATATGATACAACCCTAGAGATGATGCAACCCCAGTTAGTTCCTGCACGAGTTCTTATACTGAAATTTTCAAAGGTTGCCCTCTAATGGGCTGTCTCTTTCATTATTAACATTAGACGACTGGGAAATCTGGAACGAAGAACACGTTTTAGACGGTCAAACATGCATCTACTAGAATTCGTCTCAACGAGTTTTTTGGAGGTGTTTTCTCAAATCTTCCACATAATATTGACGTAGAATGCCAAAGTGGCCACACCTCCATGCACCTTTTCTTACGCCAATTTATGAACAAGCTTTGAATTTTCTCCCAGCAAACGTGACTTTGACGAGGCAGTGGAAAGCGAGATTCAAAACGAGTTTGATGACAACGTAGGTAATTTATGGGACCAAAGCATTTGAAATTCGTTGCCAGTTTAAACAGTAATTGAAGGTTTCCAATCTGCCAATTCATATATGAAGAATTTAGGGTTACCATGTGTACCAAAAATTACCTCAATTGGAAATTCTTCCGTTCACAAAGAGATTAAGCTTCATCGCAAGGGAGAATGAGAGATAGGGCACGTTTGATTTTAGTGAAGCTTGCGCTGATCAACATGGAAAAGTATTTTCTAATTAGGGCAACCACAGACTATCTATGACCCACGTACATACATTTTGCACTTAACAATTGAAAAAAAAATGGTTTGGAATGGTTGAGAAGGGATAGCCTGAAAAGGGTCCACAAATTCCTTGCGCAAGTATCTCCGAGGATTGCGGAATAGTCCCGGGAGAAAGCTTCTAGAACCTTTTTTTTCTTGGTTTGTAGCTTATAAAACCTTTGACTTTGTCGTTTCCCATGGATATTCAGGCATCCCTTAGGCTGAAGAAGGGTCGTGAAGATGGAAAAGTATATGGCCAAAAAGAAATTGGAGGAGGATGACCCTAAAATTCCAGTGGCTGGCCTTTTTATGGCGTTTTATGTGTGTGAAAAAAGGGCAAATATATCATTTATTAAATTTATTTGACGTAAGTATCATGGTTTTTATTCGATGGCCGGAAAATGAATGAGAGCGACCAAATGACTGAAAGTCTTATGGTTCTCACCACACCGACGAGTCATACTAGGGTTTGAACATAGAACGAGGAAAAAAAGGAGTTTTGTGAAAGGTTTTGTGGGACCGCCAAGGAATTTGGTGTGTGCTTTAAGTTATCTTTTAACAATTTTATTAGAGTCTTTTAGCTTGATTACGACAATTTGTTGATTTCATTTCAATACTTGGGCCGGGTTTGTTTTGTTGAATCATTTTCCCAAAAAATACAGCATTTGGACGAAATTTAAAAATGAATTGAAAATAATTTTTTGCCATTTGCAAAGGAAAACTTGATTTTATCTTCTTGAAAAGATATCCGCTATTTGTATGATATAAAGGATACCCAATCACCCAGGTTCTGTCTACAAGAGCCATGGTTTGTCAAGCCTAGCCATTGGGAACACAAGCATGGGCACCAAGGACCTGGGCCCAATCTTGATGGAGTGAAGCTCATGTGCTTTTGACTTGGGCACGAGAGCTAGATACCTTATAATGATCGCTAGTGATCCAAGCACGAGCGTTGGCTCTAAGACGTAGCCTCGAGGGACTTGAGCCTAGCCTTTGTGGACCAAAGCTCAGTAACCAACGAACCAGGCTTGAGAGCCAATGTTGGACACAAGAGCCAAGTATCCGAGCATGGCCATCGATGATCTAGGGATGGTTGTCAAGAATGCAAGCATAGACACTAGGATCTTGAGTAGGATTCTGAGGACTCTAACATGGGCACTAGAGTCCCAAGCCCAACCCTTGTAAACCTTTTTGGCGATTATGACTTTAGCATGAGATTTGGCTATCTAGACATGACCATTGGGAACCTAGGAATGGGTATTGGGGTCTTGAGCCCGGCCTCTATGGACCTAGACCCAACCTCAATGGACCCGAGTTAGGCCTCTATGGACTCGAACCTAAGCACTAGCGCTTCAAGCGCGAGAATCAGGTAATCGAGCATAGTTGCCAAGGACTCGAGCACTAGTATCAAGGTCTCAAGCTCGGCTTGGGCTTGGCCTCTATGGACCTAGGCCCAATTGTTGAGGACCCAAGTAAGAATATTGGGATTCCTAAATCCAAGCACCAAGGTCTTTGATACAGTGTCGTTGTCTAGTAATATTACGAAAAACGATTCATGATTTTTGAAAAAGGAAATTATTTTCCTAAATTTAAAGATAAGTATTCTGTTAGTTATGCTGCCCCTCTTTGAAGGTGGGCTCGAAGAGGTTGCCTTCAAAGACAAATTGAGACCTAAATTTTGACTATGCACATGCACTAAATGATTTTTTTTGTCGGGAAATGTATCCCATTTTTTTTAAAGAAAGCAATTCATATGGTGCATGGAAATGCTAATGCAAATGCATGATGTCAAAGCAAAGAACGTACCTACAATTACTTACCAATCAGTGCGGTAAAGCATCTTGAGGTACATGATAAATCCCTATTTACTCCACAAGTACCCAACTCTCACTCAGGTTCCTTGAAAAGCGTAACAGGTAAGAACATTCACATCCAAAGTGAAATGTTCAACAGAAAAAATTGAGACATCCAGATTCAGACTGAGATGTCAAGATTTTTGAAAAACTCAAAATACCTAGATCCAGACTAAGGTATAATGAGAATGATTGACAAACATTCACATCCAGAGTGAAATGTTTGAATGAAAATAATCAAGACATCCAGGTCCAGACTGAGATGTCAAGGTTTTTGTACTCGAGATACCTAGATCCAGACTAAGTATAACGAGAAAGGTCGAAAAAACATTCACATCCAGAGTGAAATGTTTAGACCAAAATAATTAAGACATCCGATCCAGGCGAGATGTCGAAATTTTGGAACTTGAAATACCTAGATCCAGACTAGGTATAACGAGGGAGATTGAAGAACATTCACATCCAGTGAAATGTTCCATGAAAAGAATGGAGACATCCAGATCTAGACTGAGATGTCTAAATTTTGGAAAATGGTAAAAAAACTTACCTGGAATATCTTACCTTCAAGGAGGGTAGAGTGATTCAAGATAGTTGGTGTTACATGTCCAGGACCCGTACCATTCTACGGTCGCCTAGAATAGTAACATGACTTTGCAAAGAGACTGCTTTCCTAGGACCCGTACCATTCTACAATCGCCTAAACGGGGATTCACTTTCTAGGACCCGTACCATTCTACGGTCGCCTGAATAGGGAAATTACTTTTCCAGGACCCGTACCTTTCTACGGTCGCCTGTTAGAGCAATAAATGTTGTTTAGGACCCGTACCATTCTACGGTTGCCTAAACGAGGTTTTGCTTGGCTAGGACCCGAACCATTCTTCTGTCGCCCAGCGTTGCAACACAGATCATCTGACCAGGACCCGAACCGTTCTTCGATCGCCTTAATCAGACTGAATCTGGAGAAAAATCTTTAGGGGACAGCTCAATCGAGTATCGGTGTAAAGGACTCTGGGCTACAAAAGCACGCCAGGTCAATAAAAGAAAACTGGGCTATGAAAGCACGCCGATTCAATAAAGGAGAACCTGGGCTACGAAAGCACGCCGGGTCAATATAAACGAACACCGGGCTACAAAAGCACACCGGGTCGGTAAACTCCGGGCTACAGAAGCACGCCGGGTCATAAAAGAGACATCGGGCTACGAAAGCACGCCAAGTCAATGGAAGGGACTCTGGGCTACGAAAGCACGCCAGGTCTATTTAAAGGGACATCGGGCTACGGAAGCACGCCGAGTCAAGAACTGGACACCGGGCTACGAAAGCACGCCGGGTCAATGAAATAGGACACTGGGCTATGAAAGCACGCCAGGTCAATATAAAGGACAACTTGACTGAGTCAAGTGTCGGTGTACTTTGAGAGAGAATACCTGCACAATGACAAGTATTTAGAGTATGGGTAGAGATATACTTACCTGGTGATATCTCTGATTCTTGGGGATATGTCTTCTAAAATTTAGATATCCTGTGGAGGTCTTTCACCTCCTAGTAAAATTCTGGAACATCAAGGATGGACCTTGAATGTTCGTGATGGTTCCTCATCTCCTAATATCATGAGGCATTCTGAAAGGAACCTGAATGTCAAAAGCATTACCTGTCAGACATGATTTAGAGCAAAAACTGATATGCATTCATCAAAGAGATAGACAATCTAAGTTACTCTAGAATGCACATTTCAAAGTTCAGCGGGGCTTCCATCCATTCAATCAAGGTTTATGCATACTGACTTTACCATATTTGCATCACCCAAATTTCCACAGGAGATAATTGTCGTTCGAGACAATGACATGGACTTCTTAAAAATGCTAAATGAGAGACTTTCAGTTAGAAAGGACTTTCACTCACTCTCATTTAGAATGGCTATTTTGTGAGAATCACTCAATCTCAATATCATCATATCGACAAGGGTCCGAGTATTCTCGCAAGCGATACAACCTTACCAATTCGAGAGGTCTTTAATAGGGACCATATTGTGGGCTTGGTCAACGGCCAACAAAGGGATTGTTCGAGTCAAGGCAATTGAAAGAAGAATTATGTAATCATCTCCGAGTTTACAAGTCAAGAACCCTGCAAAATGATAAAGAAATAATCTTGCTTGCACTTCTTCGAGTGATACTTATAAACATATGAACTCCTATGTTAATTTAAGTGCCTTAATCAGAAGAGACTTTGTAAAGGACGTAACGTAGGCTGGGTTCATGGGTTGAAAAATGAAAGGATCATTAGGCTCAAAATGTGTGTGGATAGTGAGAGTTGGTGATCATCTTGGCATTGCCACCAGTTTTCTTTTTCATCATCGGGGATTGTCTTCATGAAATTCCCCATTGATTGTAAAAACTCAACTTTTGAGTTCTTTGAGTATTGCTCCATCGGGATTCAATTCTTGCAATTGACAGTCACCTTATCTTGACTCTCTTTTTATCTATGGGCATTGGCCTTACTTTTACCAGGCACACTGTTTTTTCATGCCCCTAGTTCTTATTCATTTTTTTCTTCATTTTTTTTCATGGACATTGGCCTTGCTTTTACCAGGCACACTGCTTTTTCATACCCCTTAGTTCTATTTTGAATTCAATTCTTGCTCACAATGCATGCGTCAAGCAGTTTCACTTTTCAAGAGTCTTCATCTGCCTTTTGCCTTGCCCCGGTGTGGGGAATGATCACCAACAGGGTTTAAAGAAATGAAATTGCAGGCTCAAGTGGGCTATACAAAGGATATAAGTGTATAGGATAGTGAAAGAAATGCTCTTCGTCATCCTAAGGCACTTAAATTACCACATGAATTCAATGTAATAGCATGACTAGAAGATTGATACAAGTGAGAGCAAGAAAATTTCAATCCATTTTCTTCGCCTTATAGTGTTGTCTTACCCTCCAATTTGCCCCAATGTGGGGTGGTTTTTGACAAGGGTAATTTGAAAGAATTTCCACAAGTGTATGGGGCTCAAATTAGTTAAGTAATGGATCACCTGTAGTGTTTAGGATAGAGAAATGAATTGCCCCTCATCATTTCGGTCAGCGTACCTTTCGCGAGAGAACTCTTTACCTTGTGGATATGGAATTTCCTACACTCATCTCACAAGTGTATCAAGTGTATAAGTAAGAGACTGTGTATAGGATAGGGCTTGCCTTTCATCATCCTGATACGTCTCATTCAGCATTCTTAAGCATTGATGTCACTTCATTGAATTGTCTATCTTGACAAATCTCCACATGAAATTGGTGAATTAAATAGGTAAAATCACTATAGAAATTCTCTTCTCAAAAGAATTCAGCAATTTAAGCATGAGAATCTTTGTGATTTCAAAACAAACAATTTCCACACTCAAAACATGGTTTTAAGTATTTATCTAGGGAATTGCCCCCACAAAGGGATTGTCTCAGCAATAGATGTCCTTGGATTGTCTCTATCAATCAAAAGTGAAAATCCGCTTTTGCCCCAAAGTTTGCCATGCCCCCAATCTGTCATCTGATGCGCCATTTTCAGATTGGGACAAGAAAGTAATGCTCTGAAACATGAAGTAAATGAGTCAGAAAATTAAGCTGGGCTTACCTAATGCATGCTTTTGGAAATGGCTTGAAAAATGATTTTTTGATTGATTTTTTTATTCTCCTTTTTTTGGGAAATTTTTTACGAGGAAGCATGAAGAAGCCCAGTCCTCAGAATTCTCCTTGGATGATATTTTCTTTTCATTGTTGGATATCGTCACTGGCTGGTTTGGTGTGCCTCATTATACCCTCAAAATTTGGAAATAAAATTGTAATTTCATTGAATATAATCAAATAAATTACATTATTGAAATGGAAAATGCAAACAAGCAAACCCTAGAAACAAAAGCAATAATTGAAATCTTTGAAAGCATGAAATTCTAAAAAACTTGAAGTCCTAGAAGATAAGAACTTCTTCACTCGGCGACAGCGTTTGCGCCTCCATCATGGTTAGGCTGAGGATTTTTCTGATTACTGCTGAAAGAGAACGCCTTTGTATTCAAGAGATCTTGGACCTTATGCTTCAAAACATAGCAATCATCAGTGGAGTGACCAACCTCTCCCATGTGATAGTCACACTTTTCGGAGGGATTATATGCAGGATAATGCTCGGGATTTGGTCGCTTTGGCTCAGTAGAGATTAATCCCTTATTCTGGAGAATAAGCAAAACTTTGGATAGGGATCCAGGAAGAGGTGTGAACTGTCTTCTAACATTACGTCGTCGACCGGAGAGCTGATGATCTCCACCTTGTTGCTCAGTAGAAATCTTAATTACTGGAGTGCGACCACAATTTGGTCGAGAATAGGTCATATTTATCTCAGCTTCAGGATCCTTCTCCTTTTTGGTAGAAAATCTCTTGTTAGATGGCTCAGTAAACCACCCTTCTCTTATCCCCATCTCGATCTGTTCACCCACAGGAATAAGCTGATTGAAGCTTTCGACGTACGTACTGGCCATTCGGTTACGAAACTCGAAGGGAGGGTTTTCACGAACAATTTCATCAGCTCCTTGTTGGTAGGCTCAGGAGTGATTTGAGCCGCAAGATTTCTCCATCTCACAGCATATTCTTTAAATGACTCGCTCCTTTTCTTTTCCATCCGCTCCAGGTCTTCTCGGGAAGGTGCGATGTCCATGTTGAACTTGTACTGTGTGAGGAACGCGTCAGCCACTTCGTTCCAGGTGTCGAGGAGGTTCACATTCTTCATGACGTACCAATTTATTGCAGGTCCAGTCAAACTCGCATGGAACGATTGAATCATGAGGGGCTCATTTTTTACGTGCTGGGCCATGCGCACGTGGTACATCTACAGATGGGATTTTGGGCAAGATGTGCCGTCATATTTCTCAAACTCCGGCATTTTGAATTTGCTCGGCATTTTGACCTTCTCATAGACAGAGAGGTCGAATGGGAGTGAACTTTGTGACTCCTGCAACTGTCTTACTTTCTTTTCCAACTTTGCAACACGCTCATCCTGATATGTCTTGGGAACGTTGTCAAGTTTGGCCTTTTCAACAAGGATCGAGTCATCTTCCAGCTCGGGTATGTCGTCGTCAATCGTTTGAACCCTGTTTGCTTGCTTCGACATAACTACTTCAGGAAGAGCAAGTGCGGCTATTGGATTCGCTTGGAGGAATTGGAGTTGATCTGTCACAAGCTGTATAGAGGCGAGTACTTGTTGGAGTTGAGTCTCGACAGTGGACATACGATCACGCATTTCAGTTTGGTCGGCCATTCTAGCTCTTGATCATGTAAGTATGGATGAATGTGAGGGATCCGTTATCACCTAAGGAAAATTAATGAAAATGTAAGCACGAGGTGTAATGAGAAAACCAATCCATGACAACAATCTATTTTTTAGTCAAGAAAAGTCCACATGTGAAGAGGGTTTCCTAAAAATGAACTAGGAAAACAAAGATATGGGATGCTCCAGTAGGGACGAAATTTCCTAAACATGAACTAGGAAAAGTCAAGACATGAATTGAAAACAAATTTCCAATTTTTTATTTTCCAAATTATTCATTGCATGGCAATTTCCTCATTTCATTTCTAATTGACAAATGAATTAAATCAATGATTAACCTAGATTGTCATGGATCGACCCAAAAACACGACAAAATAAATTGCATGGTATATGGATAGAAAACTTACTTCACCAAGAAAGATCAATGGCAATCACATAGACATGTGCATGGTAAGTGGCTCGATTTCTACTCTATAAGGCTTATCAAAGTGGAGCCACAAGGATGATCGGACTAGCCACGGGCTTGTGGACTATGTCAGGTCCTCATGACTCCGGCTTGGTCAAAGAGCCGACCCGGGTCGCGAGCATGAGGACCGAGGTGGGTACTCTTGACACCATGAAAGAAACTTCGGGATTGAGATGGGCGACTCGTACCGCGAGCATGCGGTCGGAGTGGTATCCATTTCAATACCATCCTAGATGATCCTATGCGGCCCAAGTCCGGCGGCAGGTTGTGTGTGCAAAAGTGTAGTGTAAATGCAAAGCATGCACAGCAGTTTAAATCAAACAACACTTCAATAATTTGAATTCAAAACATTCACCCCCAACTTCAACCTGCAAGACAAGGATTAGCAATCACTACTCCCCTTATACCTCCCAATTTGCAAGAACATTTAACACCTTAAATGTTAGGGACGTACCTGGGATCCTCGCTGCCAAACAAAAAATATTTTTTCAAAAAGAAATTGGCCTAAGTCCACTAAGAGTTTCAACTCAAGTCCCCAGCGGAGTCGCCAAGCTGTCGCGACCAAATTTTCGGGTGTGAACCACCTAGGGTTTGGCTAATGGATTGTTAAGCCTAGACTTAACTCGGGCTCTCCCAAGCCCATACCAATTCGCGACTTAAGTTTGAGTTCTTAATATGCAAATGATTTTCAATCAGGAGTCGCCACTAATCTATTTTTTGGTGGGTCGATTAGAAACCCAAGTAAAGTAACGGGAGATTTACTTTACTCCTACGAACCAGAGACTAAGGGTACGGGAACTTGGTTACGTTAGATTTCTCTAACGCCCTTTCGGTACCTTTCTTTTTATTTTGAAAAATGTTTGGCAAGCAATTTGGATTGATTTTAAATCTATTTCCCTAACATGTGAGGTGTTCATGCAGGTGTGCAAACCACCAATTTAACACCCAAGAAAGCAATTAAATGATGCAGAACTTACCTCAAAGCAACGAAAGCATCTGCAGTGTTAAATTAAAATCCACATCAACAATCCTAGATATGGTTTCTAATTAACACGCAATTTCTTTTTCTTTTCTTTTTTCATTTTTTAATGAGACTATAATCCATATGCAATGCAATGCTTTTAATTTAACATGAAATGATATAGCATGGCAACATGTCCTAAACTATATAAATAAAATTTTTGTGATCTCTTAATGAACATGCAATTATTAAATATGCAATGACTTAATTCTAATGACGTGTGATGCAATGCAATGACGTACAAGATTATTTTAACTAAAATGACATGCGATGCGACATACAATTTAATATGCGAGCTATATGTCACGCGACATTTATTAAATGACCTAATCTAATGACGGACAATTTCTAATTAGAAATGAACCTAACAATAATCACTAAAATGACGTGTATTTCATGAACCTAATTCTATATGACATGCAAATGACATTTTTTATTTTAAAAATGCAATCTATCCTAGAAATTGCAACTAATTTATCCTAAGACAAATTTTATGAAATTTGAAATGATCTAGCTAGATTAAGATTCTATCTAATTTAAACTAGGGATTAAGTCATATTAAATCCTAATTTAAACTAAGACATTATCTAAATCTAAAATGCAATTTATCTAAAAAAGATGATCTAAATTTAAAATGAAACATGCAATTCTAATCTAATATGCACAATGATTTTTTTTTGTGTGTTTTTCTTTAAGAAATTCAAAATTAAAACTAACACATAATTAAACATGCAATTCAAATAAAAACTAACAACCTAAATGAATACACTTTCTTTTTGGATTTTTTATTTAAAAATTCGAAATAAGATTGCAATCCTAAATATGCAAGATACTAAAAACAAACCTAATCCTTATTCAGATTTATTTTTGATTCTTTTTTCTCTTATGAAAATAAAATTGATCCAAACATACGACATCAAATCAAGCAAGACAATATTGATATCTAAAAATTAACGAACCATATCTCGCATGAGATCGGGTTGGCTAATTTTAAATTAAATCGCGAATCGAATCTCGGGCTTGAGATTGAATTGTCGATTTTTGAAGTGCTCGCGAGTCGAATTTCGGGCGCGAAAATCGGACTATCAATCCCTAGCTTGAGGGACTTTTCATATTGGGATATCAATAATATATTAAGGAACAATTCCACTAAAACAGAATATTAAAGAAATAAAAATAAAAAAATAAAAGAGAAACTACCTAATCTGATTTTTCTTTTTCTCTTTTTCTGTTTTTTCTTCCTTTCCACACACAGCCGTGAATCTCCAAGGGGAGAGAGTCGTCCGTCCGGCAAGAGGAACTCCGGCAAGGGCAGCAGCAGGTACAGCTGGTCACGGGTCAGGCGGGATAGGGGCGGCACGGGCGAAGCCACCAGTGTTCGGGCACCGGCAAAGGTGCGCGAGTGCAGCAGTAGCTTCACGGGGTCACGAATAGCAGCGGGTCGCAGACCAGCGCGGCGAGATGGGCAGTAGCTGAGGCGGTCTGGCGTCGTGGTTGAGGAGGAGTCGGCGAACAGTGGACTCACGGCTTCGAGCGGGTAGAGGGATGCAGGCCGAGACGCGGCGCGAAGATCCGAGCGCAATGGTGCGGCGCGGTGCAGGGGCACGGTGGTGCGACAACTAGCGGTGTGCGGGCAGCAGCGGTCCGGCTCAGATCTGCCGGAGTCGAGCGCTCAAGCGGGCTGATCAAGGCAGCGGCAGTGGTGTCGTCTATCGGGCGCGGATCAGCAGCACTCGGAGCAGGGGCACGTGGTGATTGGTGGCTGGGCGCGGGCTGTGCGGGGCGCAGGAGCAGCAGCAACGGCGTGGAGGCGATGACCGGCAGGTTGTGGAGGCGCGGCTGCCGACGTCGGTAGCGGCGGAAGGAGAGTGCAGAGGGTCGGCGGGGCGGTAGCTGCAGGCGTCGGCTTTGCAGCTTCTGAGCAGAAGGGGTCGCCGGCGGAATCGAAGAAGAAGAAGAAGAACCCCTGTTCTTCTTTTTCCCTTTTTTTTTTTTTTTATATTTTCTCCTTTTCTCTCTCTACCTCACGTCTCCTCCTTCTCTCACGGCAATTCTCTCTCTAACTTTTCCTTTTCCCTGCAGTTTGTCAGGGAAAAGAAAAGAGAAAAAGCTCTCTTTTTGCTAAAGATGGACAAGGAAGAAAACCTTTCTCCCTCTCCTTTTACTTGACTTCTTTTTCCCCCTTTGACGAAGAGAATCCTCGAAAAGCCCCCTTTTTACTTTTTCCGTGCACTCCTTATATAAGGAAAACAAAATGCAATATTTTGTAAATATTTCATCTCTTATGAAGATTGCTTATAACCCCTACGATCACGAAAATCCTTTTCCTTATCTCCCGAATATCTTCTACTGATTTTTAAAGATAAGATTGCAATCCGATTTTCTTAAATTCCAAAAATCTTCATTTCAAATCTTAATTTCAGAAGACGGGCTCGGGCCAATTTGTATTCTTCATGGGCTTAGTCCAACCTGTTAATTTAAAACTCAAAACCACTAATTCGACCCATCCACCATCGGTCCAGTAAATGCAAATAAAAAATAAATGCACCTACAACTAAATGCTATGCAATTAATTAATTAATTAATATTTTTTAGGGGTTAAAATTAATCCCTAATTTCTTAATGCGATAAATGACTAAACGGGTAGTCAAAATTTAGGTGTCAACAGTTATAGAAATATTTTTTTGTTGTTGAAATACTTGAAAATGAGAAAAATATTTTTGATAGAAAATTTTTCGCAAAATAATTGGAGTTTTGAATGCTGTCAAAGTTAGTGAAAAAGACCTTTGCGCTCCTTTTTGCTAGCTATGTGTAAGGTTTCAGATTTCTGTACTTATATTTGAGGCATAATCCATAGTTACATCTTATTTAACCTTTTTTTTATCTAATAATTAGTACATTGATGTTTTTATAGGATCCAAAAGGAAAAAATCAAAGGAAATAGTTCCCAAGTCAAACCACATGATGGGCTAGAAAAAATTTAAATATCGTTAAGGCGCATATGTGTAAGATAATTAATGAAGCTGAATCCTATATATGTATATATTGCTAGAAACTTATTTAGAATATATTTTAGTGATAATGGAGCACATGACCCATCGAGAGGACTCTCACTACTTTTCTTATCCCACATGCGTCAAGTCAAGGATGAAGCTAGTTAGAATATCTCCGGGGCTAACATAGTGAAGGAAATTTACAATGGTGATTGTATTTATTCTAAGTAGGGAAAATGACACAAATGATATCTGAATTTTGATTTTAATGTGATCTATGAACTTTTAATTTGTTCAACATATGCAATGTCATCCCTGAACTTTTAATTTGTTCAATGTGATTTATGGACTTTTAATACATGTTTAATTGAGTACATGAACCGTATAAAGACATTTGATGTTATCTTTGAACCTGAATTAGCGGAAGGACAATATCAAACATTTTCATATAATTCATGGACTAAATTAAACATGTACTAAAAGTTCAATGACCATATTATTCATTGGGCAATGGTTCAGGAATTATTTGTGTCGTTATTCCTTCTGAGCACTTCCTTCTTAGATATAAAAGATTCCCTTTATTAGCCTTATCTTGTGATCACAATTGTGACTGTCAAATATAACAGTAGAAGATCAACTAATTACTATTGACCAAGAAAAAGTTAGAAAATATCTCATCTTATCAGATGAAAATGAACACACATAATTGTTTTACCAATTTGGTCAGGCAATTAACTAGACCATGCAATGCCGGCATCACCTACTAACAAGGCAAGTTTGGTGTATCAATATAAAGCAATATGCACTTATGTCATTCCTCTGTCTCTAATGAAAGAAACACTTATGTCATTCAATCCATCTTGATTTTATAGTCACTATCCTAGAATATAAATTAATTAATTGATTAAATTTAACAAGGCGAGCGTCCATTTCTGTGAGATGTTGAAGGAGTCAAATGATGGGGCCATTTTGAAACTTTTTGATATGGCTTTTCTTGATCGAGCTATCATGCCCAAATTCGGCCTCTTGGTATATTCTCCGTCTCCACTTCATCTTAATCGAGGTCAAAAGGATCCAAATTGTTTATTCCTTGGGCCGGCCTTTCGTTCTTAAATCTAAAACAAGTACAGTTGCAGGTAATGTCCTTAACTTAATGCACCAACATACAAATCCGAAATGATCACATATAGACATTGTGTAAAAGTTCTCTTTCACTTTCTCTCCTTACTTCTACACCCTCCATTCAAAACCTTCCCATGACACATTTTTTTAGCTAGATCCATCTTCTAGTTCCAACTACCGTCCTAGAACTCTTTCTTATTTGTCCATCCAAGTCGGATCCGTGATTGAACCATCCCCCGATGGCGCTTCCCGCAAACCTTCCCCCCGGGGAGGATGAACTTTAGGGCATGGATGCTGTTTGTGACATGTTGCTACACGGTAGCCGCTTACAGCATCTGGTGCCCGGATGGATGGTTGGCTAAGCTTGGAGTAATCGATTTTGCCGGAGGTTATGTAATCCACCTTTCCTCTGGTGTTGCCGGATTCACCACAGCATATTGGGTAAAGAAACTACAAAGAACATTTATTAGATATCTTTCGATAACACAGATATTGTCGAGATTCATTTTAATTCTCGCATAACACGCATTATCACACCATAACATTGTTAGGAATAATAAGACTTGCCACGAAAATTCGTCGGCTAAAGGACTTGACGAGATTTTATCGGATGTTGAGCAGGACTCGTGCGGAAGTTGTCGGACTTGACGAGATTATATCTAAATATAAGGATAGATATCATATGCCTGTATAGTGATTTCTATTCACTAAGCCCTTCTACTTACCCAAAATCGATCTGAAATCACTCCTTTCGTTTACAAATCATTAGGTCGTCCCATTTTGACACGTTAATCAGCTCATGTTTAGCTTGAATTTCGTTTGTCCAGGTGGGTCCTAGGGCAGACAAGGACAGGGAGAATTCCCCTCCGAACAACCTCATATTGATGCTGGCAGGAGCAGGACTGCTCTGGATGGGGTGGACAGGTTTCAACGGCGGAGCTCCGTTCGCGGCCAGCAGCACCGCATCCCTGGCCGTCCTCAACACGCACGTGTGTACCGCCACGAGCTCGCTGATGTGGCTGATCCTCGACTCCTTCCTGTTCGGCAAGCCTTCCGTGGTCAGCGCAGTCAACGGCATGATCACCGGCCTGGTTTGCATCACTCGCGCAGCAGGTTAGACATCTTAATTTAACACAATGCACATCAAAGGTTTCGCAGCGGGCATTAACATAGAGCAAGATCGCATGCCAGGACAGCTCCAGGGCTGGGTGGCGATCCTCATGGGAGTCGTCTCCGGGGGCGTCCCATGGTACACGATGACGGTCCTCCACGACAGGGTTGAGCTCCTGAGGCGGGTCGACGACCCGATGTCCGTGTTCCACACCCACGCCGTCGCCGGCACCCTCGGCGGCGTCCTCACGGGGTTCTTTGCCGTGCCAAAGCTGTGCCGCCTCTTCTACATGGTGCCCGACTGGGAGAAGTATGGCGGCCTCGCCTATGGCCTCCAGGACAGTACGGACAACACCGGGTTGAGGCAAATGGGGGTCCAGCTCCTAGGCGTCGGTTTCGTCGTGTGCCTCAATGCGGCCGTGACGAGCGCGATCTGCTTGCTCGTAGGGCTCGTGGTGCCTCTCAGGCTGAGCGAAGGGAAGATGCGAGCCGGCGACGAGGCGGTCCATGGAGAGCGACGGTTTGCGCTCGCGGGGGACGGGGGCAGATTCAAGATTGCCAAGAACAATTCCGTTTATGGCATGGCGGATGAGCCCTCTTCGATTGTGTCCAGATCTCTAGGAGATGTTCAGATGGTATGATTCTCAAGTTTTTCAAGTTGAAAATGGAGCCCAAGTGCAAAATTAAGATGTACCCAAATGACTGAATTTGGAATTTGTGACTGTATTTCGTTGAGAATATGTTTCGAGTTTGAACATAAACAGAAAAATTTCCTAATTCAAGTAGGTTTCATATTTTAAATGATTTCATAATTGGAGTAGGTTTCCTTAAAAAAAAAAGATTTTTTATTTTAGATTCAATTCTTCCATACATCTAAGAAGTGGATGTTCTTTTCGAAAAGTATTAGAAAGGTTTTTTCGTGATTACACCTTGAGAGCTTTCATTATGAAGCCGATTAAATCTTTTATTCCTTTATGAGATAGAGAGATTAATTTGTGATGAATTGTGGTCGCTAAACACCTAGTTAAAGGTGCAACCATGTGTGATAGAGGAAGTTGTATTGAAAAATCATTGTTGGAGTAGTTAAAGGTGCAGGTAGAGTTGATATTATAATAAGATCTACGGTTATAATAGAGTTCAAGCATGGCTTGGACTTAAAAGATGTCCACAGTGATTAAACCCATAAGGGACCATAGGAGAGTAGGAGTAAAATTTGGATTTCAATAAAGCAATTGCAACTTGGCTCAAAATGAGATCTCCTATTTTGGATCCAATTCTTACTAAAATATAAAAAGTGGATTTTTTTTTAATGAAGAGTACCAAAGAGGCTTCTTCATGAATTACATCGTGAGAGCGTTTAGTGTGAAGTCGTTAATTCTTGTAGTAAAGTTTGTTAATTCCTTTATGGCATTGAGAAATTATTTCGTGAAGAATTGTATGGGCTAAATACCGTGTAAGTTATTCAGTATAATTTGGGGTTAGGAAACACTAAGAGTGTTTAGTAACTCAAGTGTAATTATAATATCTGTGGTATCACTTGAATTATAGTGGAATTCCTTACCGTTTTTCCCTGAACATAGGTCAGCTAATCAAACCACGTAAATTTGGTGTATTACATATTTTCTTATTTAGTTTATTTTATTGTCCGATTGCTTACTTTTACAACATATATAATAACAAATTCATCGTGACTTAAATCTTATGTCAATTTATATGTCTTTTAGAAATTCTTTTCCTCCAAGCAATAAGGCACCCATGAGATTAACTACAAACACCCATAGTCAGATCACATATTCCGAAGCGAAACCATCCAATTAGTTCCACATCTATTATACGGATGTTGATTTACTCATAAATTTTTCAATCTCGCTAATTTGGTCCTAAACCGTTTGTGCGAAATTCCAACGTAATCACATCGACTAACTTTTGCCATAAATTGCAGCCATGGGAGTGTGCCACGAATGATAATTAACACCGGACCTCCACGACAGTGAGTTTCAGCAAAAATCGACAACATTGGAATTTTGCACAAAGGGTTTAGATCTACATTGACCTACATAGTACAATAAATCGATGGCTAACCGGGTAGTTTTCGCCCGCATTATTAATATTTAAGTATTAATTCATATAATTTAATAGGCGAGAGTAACCGCGTCTAGTTTTGGATGGTCCGGCTATTGATTAGTAGTTACGTTCCTCACGAATTTCTTAACGAGAAAGATAACGCAGGCGGAGTAGGAGCTGAGAAAGAAATTGCGGAGCAAGACACACGGCACCAAAACTTTTATTAATTGCCCGCCAAAGACCGTTGACCCCCTCCAACGAGATCCGTTCCCCCTCCGCGTTCGTTTTCTCCGCCGCTCCCCCGCTTTTGCCCTCGGGCCTCCTCCATAATTACGGAACTTGCCCCCACCCGGGGCGGCCTCGAATCGTTTGGATCGCGCGTCGCACGAAAGTGAACTTTCAGTGCGTCTTTTCGCGATCTTTTTTCGGCTTCCGAAAATGGACGTTCGCTTTCTTTTCCGTTTTCTGATTCCCCATTTCGGTAGGAGGAGTCGACTAGAAGCGTGGCCCCCTCCTCGAAAAATCCGCGTTTCTAATTCTGAGTCCAATAGAATCGTTTTTATAACATTCGTCAACAAATCCATGACACAGATGCTCGCCGTGGCTTATAGAAGAATAATATTTTTTTTTTTTAAATTTCATCTCACCCTTTCGACGACTCTCACTTCCTTTTAACTTAAATCGCGTCTCCTTCGTGTATAATTGCTCCATGCGTTGGTTCACACGGTCCTCTTAGGCCTATACCCAATAGAGGATTGGTTTTAATTGATTCGTTTTATTAACATAGACTAAATAAAAACTCATCAATAAAAAAGAAGAAGAGGAAGAAGAAGACATTTGCAGTTCGGTTATGATCACAATCTAGATTGGTTCAATTCGTACGGATGTTTGGTCCAAAAAGAGTCATTGTGCCCATATATAATAAACTAAAACCATAAAAGAGCACCGCTGGATTTTGAAAAAACAGATTGATTATTACTTTTTTGGTAAGATTTAGTTAATCTCATTCTAGTCATGAAAATAAATGAATTTCGACATTTTGAATATTTTGAGACTCTCTTCATCCGTGAAAATATTTCCAATTTCCAGTTTTATCAAAATTCTCAAGACATGGATAACCAAACATTCCCGACACGGATGAGAAACTTTTGAAATCGATTCGTGTCGTCTTCCGAAAATTGAAAAAGAAAAAGCCTAAAAGAACACGTAACCTTTTTCCACACAACGTGGGTGGCACGATTCGTAATTTTCCGAGAACTCCGAGTCCTAAAGACCTGCAGAACCTGCGCAGAGCAAAATCAAAGCAAAGCAAAGCAAAGAGAAGAGGCCATCTCTCGTCTCCTCTCTCGCACGTCACGCACGAAAATTCAATTCAAATTCTCTCTCTCTCTCTCTCTCTCTCTCTATCTCTTCAATGTCGTCCGGCGGAGGCTACGCGGTCGTCGACGGCGCGCAGCTCGGCGACGTCGACCTCTCCCTCCCCGACCACGGCGCCGCCGCCGCCCCCCTCACCGGCGCTCAGGTCAGTCCCGCCGGATTCCTCGCCGTCTCCGGAACGATCGCCGCTCCGATCGCGGCTCCGATCGGCGCTTTCCTCACGGCCGAAGCCGGCCGCGCGCGCGCCGATCCGATGAGTGCGGTTCGATCGCGTCCGGATGATCGGTCGTGCTAGTTGTGTATGCGCGTGCGTGCGATTTGATTTACGTGAGCGTCCGATCGTTGTTTGCAGGTGATCGAGCTCGCGGAGTCCAGAGTTAGCGATCGCATGTACGGCATCGCGTTGCCGGAGACCATCAGGTCCAGCGCTCTCGGCCGCATCGGCGGCGGTTTCCAAGGAGCGGAGCTGGACGGGGATCAGGCCGCGGAGAAACTCAGGGAGTACGTCGCCGCGATCGCCGATGCATTGAAAGGTGATGAGCTGCGATGGCTTTTGCATTTCGTGTCCTGAGTATGTTTAGGGGCGGCGGGCGTAGTTGATGCTGGATTTCGAGTGGTGCTTGTTGATGAATTCGTTGGTAATTTGTTGCTGAGTAATCGGTTCCTCTGTGAGCATCATAGGTTTTTCGCACTATCTTGAGATGGAAAAATTTACGAGTGCACGACCTTTCTCCATCACAAATTAGGTGAGAAAATTGTTGAGAGAAAGAGAGACAATTCGACTTCGGAAAGCGATTCGGAAATGTGCCGACTTTCTCACCCGGGGAAAAATGCCCTGGAAGTTTGCAAAAATTACATTTTTGCGCCACCTGTGAGCGTTTGGACCACTCTTTTTTATCCCTTTTTTGGGACTCCAATGTCACTGCTATTCGAATTCGCGTTAAAGAATCGTAACCTTGAAATGGAACATGTAGAGAGTTGTGCAGTTAGGAGTTGCCACGGAGATGAAAGAAGAGAAGATATGATATGTTGCCGAAATCAATAAGGGAACAGTTGTATTGCATTTTGGTGTTTGTTCCTGACATCTAGGAGAACTGGTAGTCAAGCCCCAGCGTGCACTAGATTGTGCGTTTATCTTTTCTTTTTCAGTGTAAAATCTGTCTGTTTCAGACAGGAAAGATACCTCTTTCTGCATTGTAGAAAGCACATTCTTCCGTTTTGCTAAATGAATGACAGCATCCACGTGTTTTACATAGTTTTAGGGTTGTTAGTATGATCATTTAATATGCTAAGATAATGTGTAACCAGCCGCGTGTATGTGTTTACTGTCTCTTTTCTTCAAGTCCATTATTCTAAAAAAGATGTCTCATCAATGACTGTGACATGCAGATGATCCCATTGTTGTATCAATTTTGGATGGAAGTGCTATACAGATATATCTAGAGGATGAAGATGATTTTGCAATGTTAGCAGAGAATCTCTTCACAGAACTAGATGCTGAAGACACGGGAAAGATCAAGAAGAGTGAGATTAGAAGAGCTCTTGACCACATGGGAGTCGACATGGGCGTTCCTCCACCTTCAGGTTGGTTTTTTCCTATTCTGTCCGCTGTTTTAATTGGCTCATCTCTTGGATTACTTGATTTACTTGCAAAGGATTGGACATACAGATGTAATAGCAAACCAGTTTCTAATCCTGATCATAAAATGGTGTCCTCTGTTTCATAAAGTTATAAAGTCGAATGATTGTTTGAGCAGAACTACCCCTGCTTAGTGACATCTTGAAGAAACATGGAGCTGAAGGAGAAGAGGAAGTGGGCCAAGCACAATTTGCGGAAGTACTCCAGTCTGTTCTACATGAAGTAGCAGATACCCTGGCTGAAAAGCGCATCGTTATCACTCATACTGCGAAGGTTGTCAATGGTTCTAAGATCAGAAAGGTAATAAATTGTCCATTAGTTCAGTATATTATATCGAGATGCGTTATTCATAGACTAAAAGATCTTCAATTTTGCGTCATTCCTACTATCTACTGTTTCATGTTTCATATGACATGATATGCAGCAGAAGCATTACACTGTTAGATCTTCCTAATAATATGAGCATGTGCCATTACAAGTCCTGCTTTTTGTACAAATGAGGCATTATTTGTATGTCAAATAAGTTGAAGTTATATTGTAAAATTCGTTATTCCACCAGTGTGGTTATGCACATATTTCTGCATAAAACAATGATTGTTCTAATGACCTGCATTCAAGAATGATCAAGCAAAAGATATGGCTGGGTGGAAGAGATCATTCAACAATTCTGAGTAGCTTTGGCAGATGAAATAGAGAGATGAAGATGGCAAATTTTATATTTGGTTAGATTTTGTGGAAACTTTTCGACCAAAAAAAAAAAAAAGAAAAGATTTTGTGGGAACTTTTGCTTCTCTGTTGGCGTTCACAAAAAGACATGACCTATATTGATCCAAAGGAATAAGCAGAAATATGAAATGTTCACATGACAATTTGTCTCTCAATATCTAAAAAATCCTCTTCACCATCTTCATAAATATTTGGCATTGGAGATATGGTTGATGCGATGAGGGAGAAATGGTCCTACTTAAAACATTCCCTGGCATTTGTTTAGAGTTCGAGGACAAGAGATTCAAAATTTAGAAGATGTTTGTTTCCTTTCTGTGCTAAGAATTTTCATAGCTCTGTTGTGACTCCTCTTAGCATCTTTGGTGTGCTCTGTTGATTAAACTTGCAGCTCTTGGGCAATGAAAAGCAACTGATGAATGTCACAGAGAAAATATTGGAGGGGAATCATGAAAAAGATTGCGTTGAAACAGTTAGGAAGTATCTGGAGAAAAATGGTGCCGATATGGGACTGCCACCACCGGATGTTGAAGAAGCAGTTGCACTTTACAATGCAGTATTTTATAGTGCTGCTTATGATAAGAGTGTTTTGGAATGGAGAAAGGATGAAATCAGGGAAATTGTGAAGGAGATCTTGGAGAAGTTTGCGGAGCAACTCGAAACCGATCCTGTTTTTGTTGATCTTGGCAATTGAGGGAGAAATGTGGTGAGAAATGCAGTGATGTATAGTATTTCTCGGTGATGCGGCTCATCCAGTCAGCATTACCAATGACCATTTTGCTCTCGCCCTGCTAGATACTGTCTTCATGTACCTTCTTCAGACAGCTTCATTACTTTCTTGGCCACTCCTGACCCCTCCTCATGGCCATGGTCACCTTATGTAATTTATGTCATGAGATACAATGAGGGATTGAGATGCCGAATAACAGTTCAGTTTCGGTTCGGACATTTCGTTTTTCATTAATTTGCACGTTGCAGATAAGCTTTTCTTCCTTGCAGCACTTAAGACTTGCATCAGCACATGATCTTTTTTCTCCCTGATTAGTAGGGTGGAAGTTCCTTGTGCCCCGATCCTTGGCGATCCACTTTGATGGTGGTCCTTATGAGTTAAGACCACGAACCTTCGTATCAGGTTTCTGAACGGTTGTGTTGGATTATGATGAAATGTCTACTTCTACCTTACGCCACCCGGCAGCTGCCGAACCCAGTTTATGTCAAGTCCCATCTCTTTGAAGAAATATACATTTGCCTTCCTAGCTGTCCATCTTTGGTTTCCAACATACTTGCTGAAAATTGCAATCGCAGATGGAGTCACGTTACAGCCCAACAGAGGGCAAGCAATCCATGTCATGAACAGAGGATCCCCAAGAGTCTGGTTCCAAGATATTACGCCTATGACAATCCAAGCCTTCGAGAGCCCCTAACCTCCGGAGGTCGAATGCGTTCCTCTCCGACTCTAGAACTACCATTTTGCATCAGCCGAAGCCAGGCAAAGTTAGAAACCGACTCGGTCTTCACGTTACGGCGCTGCTACATTCCTATATCGGGGGCATTTGTGGGGCTCAAACTGACGGATGATACAAAACCAACAACAGTTCGGACAAAGTGACTCTGTTCTAGTAGCAAGATCCAAAATTTCTCTGCCGGGTTCCAATTTGCCGGGTACCTACAAAAACGAAACCCAAAGAGTCGGGTCGAAAAAGTTCTGAGCATTTTCCGAGCAGCTTCCTTTGGTTTTGTCCGAAACCAGATGAACAGCCCCACCTCTCTTTCTGCGAACCTTCTTTCTTCCCCTGAACCAGTGCTCGTAGCGACTCAAGACACGGCCCTCCCGCTACCCACACACAAAGAAAAAGAACAGTCATAGGAAAAGAACAAACATCATCGTATTATACGCATCAACCAAACATAACCATCTATTGCATAATTAATACGAATGCAATGTGAATCTCGTTTTTCTGACACAAAATCTCTGCCATCTTTCTCGTAATTTGCAAGTGAAGGATTGCGAAAGATGCCTTTCAGATTCTCCGCTCGGCAAAGGGCAAATTTCGCCCATCAAACGCGACGATTTGTCCCGGTTAACTCCACCAACCCAGTCAAAAAAAGAGATGATAGAAAAAGGGTGTAGTAATGCATATCAAAATTACATATCAAAACGTTAAAAATCTCATCCAAGCAAGTTTCTTTTTTCCTTAGAAAATCAGACATAAGATGAAGTTTCTCTCTCCTCCTGTGCTGAAGATCTAATGGGTGTCCCCCACATCGGGGGAACGAGATCTCCTGCGCATATACTCTCTCTCTCTCTCTCTCTCTATCTATCTCTAAAGAGGAGAGGACAAATTCTGTGCCCATGTTTGTCTGCTGCTTCACCGCGTTGCCTTTAAATAGCGGGAGCATTTGGGGCTCGCAGACCATCCACATCTATCTCGCTCCTGCTCTCTCTCTCTCTGCCCATCGTCCCTTCCATTGTTTTACTGGGACTTCGAAAGACCCAATTCAGGTGCTTTTTCAAGTTCATTCCTTTCTGTTTTGCCAAAGCTTCTGAGCTCCATCGGCAAATGGGTTCTGTCCCTTTCATTTCCTGATGTGCTGTGGTCCTTTCCTTTCGTGCTTGCGACGTTCTTCGCGCGCGTGATTTTCTTGAAATTCGCCGAATTAACGATATGGATTGTTCTTGCTTGCTTCAAAGTTTGCTCCTTTCTTTGATGTTGGAGATGATGTGCGCTGGTTGGTTTCCAGATTCTATTGTTGCATTGTCGATTTAGCTGAAAATCATTTCATCAGAAGCTTCAGTACGGCCTCTTGAATTTTGTTTTTTTACCGTAATTTGAGAAATTTGCTTCTTTTTTTTAGTGATATAGGCTAGTATTTTCACTTGATGTTTGTTTATAGTTGTTGTCGTTTTACCTCTTTTATCTTCTTTTTTTCAGCTTTGTTCATTCCATGTGATTTCGGTTCTTGTCGGGACGCAAGTCTAGGAATTCTTCATCGTTATACCTCGGTTCAGATTTCATGCTATGACAAGTTTTAAACGGGAAAATACGAAGTGGGATTTCGTCGGCATCGCATTTGATTGCATCACATATATTGCTGGGAATTTTCGTTTTCCATGTTTCAACATCTATGTTTTTCTTTGGTTTTGTGGTTTCTTGTTCTTCTGACGTTGCATGGATGATATATATCATCATAGAATTTACTGAGGTTTTACATTGCCAACATAATTTTGTGTTTCACTTCACTAATCATCAGACTGTCGTTTGCCTGATGTGGGCCAAATGAAGTTGATTTTACATCCATGGGAAGTCCTTTTCACTTCACTTATTGCTATGTATTATGCATGCTTGACGAAAGTTGGCTGTCGTCTCTTCACCGGAGATTTGAAATAAATATGAGCCTGCTTGAGTTTGCCTAAGATTTACATTCATATATATGCATCAATCAGCGACTCAGCATGTACCACCTGTGTATTAGTCCACCTTTCATGACTGTTATATGAATTTACTGCAGCTGTTGATATTTCCTCCTGAATATAGGGACTTACTCTCTTGCCTACTGCAGGATGGGGAGCATTGATGGAACTGACTATGGAGCATTCACATATGAAAATCTCGAAAGGGAGCCTTACTGGCCATCTGAGAAACTCAGAATCTCCATCACTGGTGCAGGTGGTTTCATTGCCTCTCACATTGCCCGGCGCCTGAAAAGTGAGGGCCACTACATTATCGCTTCAGACTGGAAGAAGAACGAGCACATGACTGAAGACATGTTCTGCCATGAATTCCATCTTGTCGACCTTAGAGTCATGGATAACTGCTTAAAGGTTACTAAGGGGGTCGACCATGTCTTTAACCTCGCTGCTGATATGGGTGGCATGGGCTTCATTCAGTCCAATCATTCCGTCATTATGTATAACAACACAATGATCAGCTTTAACATGCTCGAGGCTGCTAGGATAAATGGAGTAAAGAGGTGCTCAGGCCTGCATAAATTTCACAATCTCCTTTTCAATTACATGTCCTGTTTCATCTTTCTTCAGTGCCTCATTCATGTCCAACTGTTTAATATCCGTGCCTGTGCAGGTTTTTCTATGCTTCTAGTGCTTGCATTTATCCTGAATTTAAGCAACTGGAGACCAATGTGAGCTTGAAAGAGTCTGATGCATGGCCTGCTGAGGTTTGTTGCTTTTCAAGTTAAACTTTGTCGAAGACCTTATGCATTTGGGTTAAATACATAACTGGGAAGGGAAGTCACATATCGATCTTGGCATTATAAATTTCAGCCTCAAGATGCTTATGGCTTGGAGAAGCTCGCTACTGAGGAATTGTGCAAGCATTACACCAAAGATTTTGGAATTGAGTGCCGCATTGGAAGGTTCCATAACATTTATGGTCCTTTCGGGACATGGAAAGGTAAGCTTTTCTTTTTTTGTTGCAGCAATCAGATTCATTGCATGATTTCCTCACTTTTGCATTTTATTAACGAAGTGGCTTGGATGTTTATGTTATTTAGGGGGAAGGGAGAAGGCTCCGGCTGCTTTTTGCAGGAAGACCCTCACTTCCACTGACAAGTTCGAAATGTGGGGAGATGGGCTTCAGACTCGATCTTTTACTTTCATCGACGAGTGTGTTGAAGGTGTTCTTAGGTGAGCCCAATGGCTATTTAGCTTAATGATCATATGTCTTCTCTTTCCTTTCCAAGGTTGTTGGGTCTTGAGTTAGATTAACCTGACTTTTTTTTCAGTGTCAGCTTTCATTTGTTAAATTATTTAAAATTATGTGCATGGATGTTTTATTGAGTAAGGGTAAACCAAGTTAAGCAACCAAGATCTTTGGTATTACCAACCTTCTTGGGAACAGCAAAGGCTACGTTTCTTGTGAATCTTGCCTTTTCAAGTTCTTAATTATATGGATCTAGCATCTAACGTCTTTGCAGAATGGACGAAAAATTGACGTTTTGAAGGGTCTGTTCTTTAATAATTCATATGGTCTGAGTTGTTGTATAAAATAAATGGATGTTTCTGGTGTGTTGGATTTTACCCGACTTGGTGAACCTTATATGTCTACATATTTTACTCGTCTGAGTGTGTTTGATTTTTATAGCTCCGTTACTTACTGCTTATCCTGTGGATGCGTCAGATTGACAAAGTCAGATTTCCGTGAGCCAGTGAACATTGGAAGTGATGAGATGGTTAGCATGAATGAAATGGCTGAGATCGTTCTTAGCTTTGAGAATAAGAAGCTTCCCATTCATCACATTCCTGGTCCTGAGGGTGTCCGTGGGCGCAACTCGGACAACACGCTTATCAAGGAGAAGCTTGGTTGGGCTCCTACCATGAAATTGAGGGTAGGCCGTTGCTTATACGTAAAGATAATGATTTTCCCCCTGAACCCAATCATAGCTTTGAACCACAACTCTTGAAAAGTACATTAGATTGCTACTAAATAGAACGATACCCATCCCTTGGGCCAACCAGAATTTCTCTTCGTCCGCTTCTTCTCTCCAAACGACTGATTGAATGCATTAATTTTGCAGGATGGCTTGAGAATCACATACTTCTGGATCAAAGATCAGATTGAGAAAGAAAAGGCTCAAGGGATGGACCTCTCCATTTATGGTTCATCTAAGGTTGTAGGAACTCAAGCCCCTGTTCAGCTCGGTTCACTCCGAGCTGCTGATGGCAAGGAATGATGCCATACCCATACCTCCAGTGTGACTTCTCCAGCTGTTAGTTTTGCTTTGAAATGGCTGTGGTTATGCCTTGTAAGAGCTCGTTTGATTGCAATACGGTATCTATGTAGCCATGGGGCAGCAATGTTTTCTGCTTGTTTGTATCCTCAATAGTTAGGCGTCCGTTGCAGGCGGGCGCGGTTATTACTCTTCTGTTTGGAGTCATTCTCTCGAACTTCACCAGATTTATGTATCCACTTCGTATTTATTGGAGATTTGAGATATGCAATGATAATAAGAAGAGCTCATCCACATCCATTCTCCAAATTATTTCCATGACTTCCTTTGCCAATGTTCCATTGCATTTGAATGGCATTACATTTTGTCAGCAGCAAGAATCTCGTAACCTTGGAATGGCAGGCAAGAGGCAATAAATACAACCCACTTCTTTAGCCCCCCAATCCTTGTGTGCATTCCCTTGGTACATCCGACTTTCGGCTCTTCGTTGGACTATTCAGCCATTAATTCGAGTGGACCTCACGTGGGATCCACATGATACAACGGTCCTCATAAACCGAGCACACATGAAACATCTCAGACAAATTGAGTCACGTAACAAAAATCGAACTAAACCAGCCGATTTTGGATAAATCTTGAAAGAATCTATTCCGTTCTGAATCCAAAAATTTGGAATTGAGAAGTATTGGTCCAGTTCCACTAAGGAATCGGATCGGGCCAATAGACGATTAATTCTTTTTCTTATTTTTTTTTAATTTTGAAGCGAAGCAAACCCTAATTTCTAAATAAGGGATCAATTGTCTTTCCCCTTCTCTTTTTCCCCTCCTACCCAAAAAGAAGCAAAATGAAAGATCTTGATGTGGGTTAATCCCAGCTCTAGGAGCCCAATCCATTTTTAATTTTGGAGGGGATTAGGGCCTTAATCTCCCTCTTCTGTTCACCCTAAATGAAGCCCACTTCTGTTGACATCTACAAGATCTCTTCTTCCCCTTCAATTCCGGATGGAGAAAAAGGAAGAGAAATTCAAGATAGGGGATCTCTAGAGATTCTCGCCGCCGTGTCACTTTTTAATATTTTAAACGGACCTATAATTACTAGGACGTGGAGATAAGCTCACAGCTAAGCGGCGTTTACTTTATGCCCCCTTCCACGTCAGCACGTGACGCTGCTCTGACTCGGATTGTCCCCAGGGCCCAAGGACCTAGAAACTCTTCCTCCTATCAGATTCCTCCCCCTCCTATGAATTGGATTAAATTAATGATAAGATAGAATAAATGGAAAGAAAAAAAAAGTTCATGGAACCTAATCTTTATTTTATTATGGGGATACTGTTTTGCTATTTAAGAAGTTATTTGAGAAA
This sequence comes from Eucalyptus microcorys, assembly GCA_014182515.1. Lineage (NCBI taxonomy): Eukaryota > Viridiplantae > Streptophyta > Magnoliopsida > Myrtales > Myrtaceae > Eucalyptus > Eucalyptus microcorys. Next base: position 43,153,577 of record CM024569.1, on the reverse strand, counting down.
AATAAAAATAAAAAACATTTGCTGACCTTGTTCTGCAGGATTATTTTGATTGGATGTTTTGATGAGTATCTTTTCAGGAGATTAGATTATTGAATTCGATTGCTCTCAGTAAATTCCATCTTTCTTGACCTTATGAATCGTGAGTTTCTCTGTCCATCTTGTGCCATGAACTGCCATGATTGCCGATCTAACTAATCTTTTTTAATGCATTGATTAGATGATATCTTTATGATTGCGTTAAAATATTTAATCAATCTAATTATCTCGAACCATTTTTCTTGAAGACAACGATACATATGCTTTTTTTTTTGTTGCATGACGATGTTAATATCCCGTTCAGAATCGAAGAATAATAACTAGATCCTTTGGAATGCTCGTGGTAGAAGAACCAAACGAAGCTTCAAGACTTGGGACCTCACTAGTTCTGTTTCTCTCCATTCCTTTTCTTCTTTAGGGGTGGCCACTAGTCCCTTCTTTTGGGGGCTACGGTACGGATGCGGTCCCCTCGCCTCTCATTGATCCACCAATATGTGCCCCACTCGAAATTTTCCCTCTTTCCAAAATCCATCATTCCACACTAATGCCATCAGACAGTGTATGGTCTAAATGGACCCATAAGCCACTAGCTCACATAATTAAATGAGCAGATCACATAATTTCCAATTTATTCACCATGCTCGCCCAAACATATAACACACTCAACAATTTAAAAACAAAAAAATATATATTTATATAAAGCAAGATTGGGGGCTATCAATTTTTGTAGGAAGTGTCCAGTTTTAGGAGGAGGGCAAAAACAGAGACACACAAACAGACAGACCCAACTTCCTTTCCTTTTTCTTTTTCTTTTTCTTTTTTCAGGTGCCTCAAAAGCAACGGGACAAAAAGGCAATGAATCCGAATGACGTGGCGGTGGGGCCCGCCGGGATTCCCCAAGATTTATCCACAAAAACAAAGAGAAGATGTGAAGCTTAAGGAAGCCGCCGCCGCGTCTCAGGGAGAGCCGCCCAATGGGAGCCACTACTGTTTCCCCCTCCCCCACCTTTGAAAACTCCTCTGTTCCTATCCAACCCCCCCTCCAGTGCAATCTCGTGACGACACGTGTCGTGCCCTAGGGCAAATTCGCCCTCTAGCATTCTCGGATAGATACAACATATCACATTTAACTCGAGCTAATTTTTCAATCTCAAATCCTCCACGCGTTTTCTCTTAAAATAACCAAATATTCAAGATGATTCTACAAGATATAGTTTCGTTCAAGTAACGGATTCTAACCAATTGAAAGGATTTTTTTATCAATCTAGAGATCATTTCAATTCCATTAATAATGAGGATTCGGAATATCACACATTGATCAATCAAAAGAGATTCAACAACTAAAAGAAAGATCGATTTTTTGGAATCCTTCCTTTCTTCAAACGGAACGATCAGAGCTAGAATCAGACCGATTCTCTAAATGCCTTTCTAGATGTTTTCCGGCTATCTCAAATTGGTGCTTGGACCCAAATCTATACTTTGTTACCTGATATTTGTTGAACAAATTGCGAACATCGTTATGGAAGAGTTGCTTTGGAGTTTTAATATCAAATATATGATAAGATCAATATGTGTAGCTCTTACGATTTATTTAGTTTGCATATAATAAATGGATAGCGACTTGAACTTATCCATTTCACCACATCATTGGACCTAACATTGACCAAACATCGAGGTTACAATCAAAGATTGCCTCCTCCATCTATTTACAAGTCAATTTTCTTTACTTTGGGTCGCTTTCGCCTTCAACCTTTTTAAGGATAACCATGATTTCCCTTTCCTTTTAAACTCCATTTTTACTTATTTCGATAGCATTTTTCCAATAGTACCCCACACACACTTCACACGAGCAAAATTCCTTAAGAACCCATCGTTCTAATAACTCAATATATTTTTGTGGATTGATCCCAAAATATTTCGACTTTAGGGTCCTCTCGAAAATTCCTTCCTGCGTCCCGACTTGCTAGTTTCGACAACCCCAATAAACCCAAAAAGGGAAAAAAAATCTACAGATTACATACCCAATTTGCTTATCCTCTTCCAAATCATCATCATCAATCTGTCAAAAGATCTTCTTACCTACTAGAATGAATCAAATATTCGAAACCCCCTTCCCACTTGCAAATATATCAAGTCAAGATTCTAAACCCTGCCGGATTGAGAGATATTTATTTGGCAAGGCCTACCAAAAATTTCGCCAATCTAATCCCATTCATGTCTATCTTTCCGTCCTCAGGAACCTTCAAATCCACTCAATCTCGTTGTCTCCGACAAAAGTAACACCTTCAACTTGCATCTACTTGCCCCCACTTGGTGACAAATGTACCATTCACTCACCCCAATTGCCCAAAAAAAATATCAACAAATTCATTACCCCCACCCCAAAAATATAAAATTTAAAAAAAAAGAAAAGAAAAGAAAAGAAAGGTAGAAAGAAGGAGAAAACTTAACATCCCACCACAAAAATAAAAATAAAAAATAAAAATAAAAAACAAATTTCCCCAAATGACCAAAACACCCTTGGAGGAACCTTAAAACCAAATGCAACGCCGCCCGAAGGAACATTATCCAAAACCTCAAAAATATATCCAAAACCAAAAAGAGACGCGGCAGAGAGAGAGAATGGATAGGGGCTTCTCGGTGGACGAAATCTCCGACCATTTCTGGTCGTCGCCGCGGCCGCCGCCGGCCGCCGCGCTGACGTCGTCGTCGTCATCGTCGTGCCGGTCCCAGCCGCCTCCGCCGCCCCCGTCGTCCAAGATGAACCGGAGCGAGTCCGAATGGGCGTTCCAGCGTTACCTCCAGGAGGCCTCCGCCTCCGCCGCGTCGTCCGGGCGCGGCGACGAGAGCGACGTTGTCGAGATCAAGGGCCCGCGCCCCGATCGGGATCGGGATCAGGGCCCGATCCGGAAGCAGCCGCCCCACCCGAATGCGGTAAACAAGGACGCGAGCGAGGTCAGCAGTGCCAGCCCGCCGCCGCCGCTGCCGGCCCCGTACGTCGACAGCATTGCTCCGCCGCCGGAGCCGCCGTTCAGCGGGGCGGCGCCGCCGACGAACTCCGAGGAGTACCTGGCTTTCCTCAAGAGCAAGCTCGACCTGGCTTGCGCTGCCGTTGCTCTGTCTCAGGTGACTCTCCCCATCTCTCCGTCTCTCTCTATCTTGACGTGTAGGCAAGAGTGCAAATGCGCGGGTGCTTGTTTTTGCTCTCTCTTTGATTTTGAGATGGTGGTGGAAGGTAAAGTTTCAATTTTTCTCTTGTTCCATGGGGTCATTAGTGCAGGTGTAATGTTTTCTTGACAAGAAAAAGAAAAGGAGGCTAGTCAGCTTCTATAGCGAAATTATAAGAATACCCTTTTCTTCTGGTTGGACTTTGCTGTGTGGTGTTATAAGAAAATGATTAAGTGCATGAACTTAGCTCGTTTTTGGTCAATTCCATGAGTGTCTTATTTCCTTGCAACCCATGAGTCGCGGAGTTCATGTGCTAGGGGTGGAATTCAATCTCCATCTTCTGGTTGTGCTTTCTCTATGTGAATTTGAATGGATCGATGCCCAGATTAAATCAACTCTTCATGGGTTGCCTACGCGTGTTGATTTCTAAGGACGGTTCGAGGCTGGAGAGTTCACGAGAGAGAACTTGTCTTTTCTGATGATGGGTGTCTAGAGATGCTAGCTGGTTTGAATGCAAAGGAATATTTTCCAGCCGATGTTATATCCTTGGAAAAATAAAATAGGGAAAGAATACAGTTAGGCCTGGAGAGAAGTTTGAAGAGTAGAAAGACATGAACCCTGTTGAAGGAGCTGATGTAGACTCTTAGAAGGCCTTTAAGTTGCCAAAATGACTTACTAGAAGCATATAGTTTCCTCGCTAAGGATAATTTGTTAATACTAACTTTGAATGTGATAAAACGTTTGAGCCCTGTGAGAAGGATGATACGAACAAAGTTTGGTCAAAAGAAACTGATCATCCTTTAATTTTGAATCTTGGACTGTGAAAATGTTTTCATCTTCTTCCACTAAATGATTATTGCATTAGTTATTGTGAGCCTATTGTTGTCTTTTCAAGTTCCCTGTGCTAATTTCAGTTCTTAATTTACTTAAGGCACCGTTTGTCATAAATCAAGATTCTGGAACCCCAGCTGACAACTCTCAGGCTTCAAAGGCATCCTTAGTGGGATCTCAAGCTCCTTCAAAAGGTTTGTCAATCAATAATACGCCAATTCTCCACACCGACATGAAATTGTTATGCATGCATGACCTCTCTTGTTCAGAACCACTTCTTCAATCAATAAGGGAAGGATGCTATATCCTGAAAATTGTGCTTAATCTTTATCCTGGATGGTGTGTTGCTGTGCAACTCCTTTTTTCTGTTTCTTTTTGGGTCATCCCTCTTCTCTACATCGCAGATGCAAGAATATCAGTCGGGAGGAATCTTCAGTATGCAATGGAAGGCGACATGCACTCTAGCATGTGATACTTAAATCACAGACTGTGCATTGATTTCTTTTTCTTCATCATTTCCCAAGGATTGGCTCTAGAATTAGGGTTGTTCCCTGCTTCGCTTGGGAACAAGCATGGTTATGCATCTAGGCAGAGCATTATAAGTCGTGGCATGTAAAGTGTTTCTATGAGTAAGACATCTTTGTGGGAGTTGTGCATCTAAATCAGATATGCCTGATTTGTATGCAAAAATTATTCCTGTTTTCCAGTTTAAAAGTCTTTGGAGCAGTTACAATAGGTTGAATGATTTGTACCATTTTTTGGCAATTGGATGTTGAAAATATTTGAATATGCTCATGCTTTCCTCCCTTTATTTTTCTGGGGTGGAAAGATGTCGGCATTCATTCTGAAGTATCTCTGAACTTGAGATGAGTCTGCTGGTGGAGGCATAGACACAGCATATCTCCATTTTAATGGCTAATATTCCCTTCCTTCTCTCTGTCATTCCCTTTCTTTTTCTCTTTCATATAGGAGTTGGGCCTGAGTTGTCCAAGTCACAAGATGAGGATGCTGGCGGACTAGTTGGAATACCTTCATTACCAGCCATGCCAAAGAAATCTGGGATACCTGTGAGGTCGACAACAAGCGGATCATCAAGAGACTTATCAGACGATGATGAAGTTGGAGAAACTGCAACTACTGACCATTTGGGTCCTCTTGATGCAAAGCGCGTGAGGAGGTACTATTGCACATTTAGCACTTGTGGTAGCTTTTAATACCATCATCTTTTTTCTTTTGTTGAACTCTGCTGCCATCATTCTCAGTGTACTGAAGAAGATGGCAAGTACTATTTGCACTTTTATACAGTATCCCAAGTAATTGAGTATTCACTTTTTCATCAATATTGAGTCTAACAATATGCTGTCATCAATAGGTTCAGGTTCTGTTATGATTTTTTCCAAGAGCCATATCATACACGATGGTCCTGTTTATCTTAGTAATGGCATTATTTTGGCTTGATTTGCTTAATCCTCGTAAGTATAGTCCACAATTAGAGAGATTGAACCAGCTTCTTGAATATTTGGGTTGGGTCCGTTTGTGGGTAGTCAAGTCATAAGCATTCAGTGGCAGCATCTGAACGGGATTACTATATGATGCATCTGAAACCAAAATAACACTATATTCTTGGGTAGTATGTCTTTTTGTAATTGGTTAGCTTAAAAATGTTTCAGACAAACTTTTGGTTTCAGCATCCCTAATTTTTCTCTGATTCATATGTGCTCTTTAGGATGCTTTCCAACCGAGAGTCTGCCAGACGCTCGAGAAGAAGAAAACAAGCTCATTTGAGTGAGCTTGAGACACAGGTTTGACTATTGCGACAATATGTTCTCTTACAAGAGTTCTTCATAACTACTTATGTATATCCATCGTTGCTTCCTAATTCTTTTCTACCTCAAAATAGGTTGCTCAATTAAGAGTTGAGAATTCTACTTTACTGAAACGTCTGTCAGACATAAGCCAGAAGTACAATGTAGCAGCTGTTGACAACAGAGTTTTGAAAGCTGATGTCGAAACCTTGAGAGCAAAGGTTAGGTTCTTTATTGGTGGTCCCTTTCTTTTACTCTTCTCTTATGAATTCATGCTCCTGCGGTCTTTTGTTGCCTATTGGCCTGGGATTGAATTGCTTTCCTATGAGGAAGTTGTTTGTCCATTGATACTTGTGACTAATGCATCTAGTTTCTCATTGCTTCGAGACTAGAGAGTTCAAACGTAAAACAGGGAATGGTCTTGATCTCTATGGAAAAGTTACCTCATTATATGAAACTTGGTTTGATATCTCCAGGTGAAGATGGCTGAAGAGACGGTTAAAAGAATAACCGGACTGAACCCAATGTTGCATGTAATGTCCGACATGTCTTCTGTGGGTGTGCCACCATTTGATGGCAGTCCTTCTGATACATCAGCGGACGCTGCAGTTCCTGTGCGAGATGACCCAAAGCACCAATTCTATCAAACCAATCCTAGTAACCCCGCATCATCTGCTGACGATATGAGAACCAATGATGGGTCGGCAGATATTCCTGCAGCTGAAAATGCGCAGCAGAATGGAGCTGGCAAGATGGGACGGACGGCCTCCATGCGGAGAGTGGCCAGTTTGGAGCACCTGCAGAAGCGCATTCGTGGTGATTCAAGTCCTCGTGGCCCCCCGTACGATGGAGAACAGTAGTAGCAATAGACTAGCGAGAGGGTCGATCATTTTGGTGGATATTTACTAATTCATTAATCGAAGCACAATAATACAGTCGCTAATCGTATTTGTTCAATTGTTGGTATATACTCCTAGACTTTCCCCCTTTTTCCCCCAGTACATAGTGAATTGACCCTTTTTTCGCATTCTCAAGAGTGTCGTGAGCATTTTTGTTTTTCCTGCTTAGCCGGCCTGACTGACTGAGAACCCAACTGAGCATGACTGAGGTTGAGACTGGACCGCAAGAGAGACGTCTTTGAATTGGCATTGTTGCAGAGTCCCCTGAATCTAGATTCAAACTTCTCCCTTCACAAGCTTTCAAATCACATTTTTGAGGGGCCCAACCGAACTCGTGGATTCTGATTGACATGTTCGCCCTACTGAGAAGCGACCTTCAGAGGATGAACAGCATACATTGTTCAGAAGAAAAACAACATTTTCTTCGACCAGTGAATCTTCATAGATATGAAAAATTGCTCTTCAAGAAAGCTTGCTTTCTCTTGCTTTCGAGTCATCACGAGAATGCAGCTATGATTTTCGATGTCCTAATAGATCGGGTTTCTCAACATGATCGAATTCTGATGAGATAAAAGTTGGATCGGAGGTTGGAAATAAACGGGTTTAGAAATCGTTTCGAAAATCCAGCAAAATGAGTTTTGCCACCCACAATTTTTGCAAAAAAAAAAGAAAAAAGAAATTGCAATCTCAATGTATCAGCACTGCTGGATAGATCGGAACTCATTCTTATAATAGATTTATGGCATGTTTGGTAACTATCCCAACAGTGTCAGATTGTGATTTTTTGTTCCCAGAATCAGTTTGGAACGAGAATCGCGTTTGGTAAAATTTTTGTTTTTGGGAACAAATTTGTTCCTTAATCAGAATCGGTTTGAGACGAGAATCAAGAATAAAAAAAAAGTTGATTCTTTTCAGGAACAAAATTGAGAATCAAAACTCTTCTTCTTCTCTTTTCTTCTTCTTCTTCATCAACCGCCATCCCGCGACTGCCGCCCGCCGCCATCCGTCGCCCGCCTCTGCCGCCGCCCGCCGCCATCCGACGCCGTTGGTTGCCCGTGATCGGTTCAGCGAGCTCGCTGGAGGCTAGCCAGGCTAGGGCGAGGTCCGGCGAGGCCGAGCCAATGAGGGCCAGCCTCGCTGAGGGCTAGTGACCGGCCTGAAGAAGAATTAGAATAGGAGAAAAAAGAAAAAAAAAAAAAGGAAAAAAAGGAAAAAAGGAAAAAAAAAAAAAAAAAAAAAAAAAAAGGAAAAAAAATTAAAGAAAAATAAGAAAATAAAATAAAAAGGAAAAAAAAAAAATAAAATAAAAAGAAAAAAAAAAATAAAAAAAGAAAAAATAAAAAGAAAAAAAGGAAAAAAAAAAGAAAAAAAAAGGAAAAAAAAAAAAAGAAAAGAAAAAAAAAAGGAAAAAATTATAAAAATTATTTTAAAATTAAAATAAATTGATTTGGAACAAAATCAATAAACACGGTACTCAAACGCAATGATTATTCTAGAATCGAAATTTTGTATACTTACCAAACACGATCTTTTATTCAAAATCAGTTCCTGGGAACGGAATCAAAAATAATCATTTCTGATCAGAATTTGTTCCCGGGAATAGAATCGTTACCAAACGCGCCCTTAGATACATATTATCATCGTTATTATCAATTATTATAAACTATCAAAACTTGGATGCGGTGAAAATTTAGTAGAGAAAATGATATAAATAGTACCTGAATTTTGAGGTTGTTCAATGCAATCCCTAAACTTTAACTCAAATGTATAATATCCTTCCTAAACTATTAACTTGTATAATGTGACTTTTGAATTTTTGACACATGTTCAATTTAATCTCTAAACTATATAAAAATGTTCAATACTATCATTTCATTAATTCAAATTTAGTAACCACATATAGTCTAAGAATTAGTTTATGATCACATTGAACAAATTAACAGTTTATTAATCATATTATACATCATATGAAAGTTGAGGGACCATTTGTATAATTTTCCCAATTTAATATAATACAAAAGGAACATTTCAAATAAAAACCTGAAGTGCCCTCATCGGCAAGGGTAGCCCCCTCCCCTAAAGCCCTAACTTGAGCCTTAGTCCATAAATGTTGTGCTCGGGTCCCCAATTTTGGAGCTCTAATCCCAAGCACTCAAGCCAAGTTTGCAAAGGCTATGCATAGGTCCTCGACACTTGGGCTCGAATCCTTAATTAATGAAATATTCACTTTTATAAAAATGTTTTTTTAAATAATAATTATAATTAAATTTTATCTTCTTTTTCTTTTTCCTTCTCATTCGATGATGGATGGCCACAATAACAGCCAATGATTGGCGACAGATAAGGTTGAGCTTGCTTGAGACCTATGAGCTTGAGCCTCATCAGATCAGCAAGCTTGTGGCCTCATGAGTAGGTGATGCTCACCAAATCTAGGAAGCTCGAGGTTTGGCGAGTTGCAACAAGATCGACCCTTGCCTGCCTTATGTGAGCTCATCTCTCGCTTATAGGCAATTGTCACTCGTCACAATGGCCAGCCACGGGCAAAAGAAGAAGGAAAAAGAAAATCAACTTTTTGGGCTTAAAAAAATCAAATCAATTTTTTCAATGAGAAATGGCGAAAAATGTTCTCTACTGATTTTTGGGGTTCAGTCAAATACCAAGAAATATTTTTATTTTCTTAAGAAAATAACTTCCTATTTTCCAGAAATGTTATATATATATTCGCTTACAACACAAGTGAAAAATGTTTTTCCAAACGCAGCAATTTTCTTCGTCTCCATAGACGACAAAACCCAAAAACTCTCTTCCGTCCCCACCCAATCTTCATCTCCCCTTTCGCAGGTACCAGCGTTCATCTTCTTCCTCCACCAAGAAATCGCCCAGAAGCGAAAAAGGCAAAATTTTGTTCCCGACCCATCATCACATCCGAAGCGAAGCACCCGCCCACCATGGAGATTTGCTCATCTCTGTCGCTTCCTCTCTATTCTTCTCCTTCTTCCCTCCCAAGACCGCCTTCCACCTCGCTCCCTCTCTCCTCTTCCTCCTCCGCCTTCCTCTTCAACCCTTCTTCTCTTGCCAGAAGCATCAAGAGCGCTAATTCGCGTTGCCACGGCAGCAATTCGCTGGTTTTCGGTCTGGGCAGGAGGCGGAATCAGAGGGCGAAGAGGGGTCTGACTTGCAATGCCTTGTTTGGCCTCGGCGTGCCCGAGCTCGTCGTCATTGCGGGCGTCGCTGCGCTGGTGTTTGGGCCCAAGAAGTTGCCGGAAGTCGGGAAGAGCATCGGCAAGACCGTCAAGAGCTTCCAGCAGGCGAGTTTTGGATTACCCTTTTTCTAGCCCGCCTTGTGTTTGTTTTATTTCGCCTGAGGAGTGTTTCTGGAAATGGTTATTTATTTATTTATATTATTATTTATATACTAAGTTTATTAATGAGATTTCATTTCAATTAGCGAAGTTGGTCTTTTCAGCTTGATGTTTGAGAATTGTGCATGATCATGTTATGAGCATCTTGGATGTTGTCGAGGAATTCGATCGTTAAGGTAAACATGGTGGCATTGTAATTATTTCAGGACGAGCATCGTCATTACCACGCTTGAGAGATCGGTATGTAATTGTCTTGATGTTCTTGGAGTGTTCTCAGAGACACTATCTTTCGGGCAACTTTTTCAGCGACAGCAATGGTTCAATTGGAATGGGTGGTATCTGATTATGTGTTATCTGAGAAATTCATTGTCAATCTTGCTGTTGGTGTCTAGATTGGAGAGTTCATGTCGGAAGTTTGTCACTGAGGTTTTAAGTTTCATTGACGTGGCGATTTGAGCTGGTGAACTCAAGTATCTAGGACTATAAGGTCATTTCTTTTAACTGGCTTTCCCAGTTTACAAGGTTATTTGAACTGCTTCCTTTTTACATGTCAAAGCAGAATGTTGTTTCTGACCCAGAAAACAGAGAAATATTATTGTACTTTGAATAGGCTGAGGTTTTGCTTTATGTACATCTATCATTTCCAACTTTTTTCCACCAAGAAAGTTGGAGGGAAGTTTGAAGAGCAAAATAAAGAGAATCCAATTGCTGACTCCCGTGGTACCAGATGAATTCAGTTAGTAAATTTGGGAGTTCTTTCGCAGGAGAGATGCTGTTAAAACCCTTCATAAACCAAAGGAAGGTTCTTTCCAATCCTACAAGCACCAGATGGTTGTGATGCAGTGTAGTAGTTCAGTTCTCTTCGGGGTAGCTTTGCCCTTAGCAAGTTCAATTATGAGATCATTTGACCAATCTCGCAATTAGACCTGTTTTCAGTCTTGGTGCTGTGCCTCTATGATAATGCTCATGTTCTGCAATTATTGCAGGCAGCTAAAGAATTTGAATCAGAGATAAAGAAAGAACCCGAGTCTCTATCAGAACCCTCTATAGAGAAGCCAAAAGAAGTGGCCCAGGAGGAAAAAGTAGATTCAACCTCAAAAGAGAGTGCATGAGCAGATGGATCAGGAGAATGTTGTTTGGTTTGGAACTTTTTCTTTGAAATACTGTACGGTGCAACGACGAGTTATTGAAGATTTATGTAGATTTAGTGTATGAGAAATTTTCACTTGCATGAGTAAGATCGTCATGCTTGCTTAGTACAAGCAACTGTAGTTTAGATGTTGAACAATTTGTTGATGTACTTTATTCAGAATTTTGATTTTTATCTAGTTCTGAGTGAATATCAGTCTCAGTGTAACTTCTCTTGGCCCATGAAAAGTACAGCAGGTCTGCATGTTAATTTCAATGACAAGATTCAATTGTGGATTTCAGAAACTTAAGCAAAAAAGTTTTCAAAAACATCTAATAGTGTTGATATTGGATCGTGCAACTGGTGTAGGCCTCTTAAGTTTTTAGCTGGTAGTGTAACATTCTTGTATTGAGTTTCTGCTTCCAGGATATATGCTTATTGTGTCCCCATAGGAAGTATCGTGCAGGCAGTACAACATTCTCATGGTAATAGGTACCAGCTCTTTGATTATCCAGTACTTTATTGCAAGATTCTAGTTTTCTGCTCTTGTGATCATCAATGCTTTCATTTTATGCTCACTTGCAACAATTCAAGTAACTGTTTTGTAGTATCAACAATCCTTAGCTTGTGGTTCTTTTGCTTAATATTATTTTCGCTACAGAATTTGGTTGGAGGCTTTTATTCATGGTCTCTCTGTTAACTGATGCAACTTCCTGGCAAAGATTGGATGGAAAATTTTAATTAGCTCCAACTCTGCGTTAAAACAGCAATCTCGCTTAATGCTGTGAAATTCTAATGTTCACTCCTAGGGAACATAACGTGGTCTGGATGACATCGAAAGCATCATTTGTTCTTCTCCATACAAGCTAGAGGTATGTTAAATTAAGGAAAAATTTCAAATAAGGGTATAAAGTATTCTTATTTTCAATAATAAGGGCTTAAAGTGGACATTGTGTTAAATAAAGATTCGAAATAGCCGTTGGTGTTCCAAATAAGGGCCTAAAGAGGGAATGGTTGTTTTAATTAAAGGCCTCACCTTGTCGGTCATTGACTAGCTAAATATTTTAATTGGTTAAGGGCATTTTCATCCATTTATAATTTTAATTATAAATTATTTTTTATTCTTTTCTTTTTCTTTTTTCACATTTCTTTTCTTCTACCAAGGCCAATGGCCACCAACAAGGGCTCGGCGACCCTCACCAGCCGCTAGTAAGGGTCGGCGAGGCCACCCTTGCTATATAAGGTTGACATTGCGTGATGCTAACGAAGGCTTGACAACCCTCATTGGTCGTTGGTGAGGCAACCCTCGCCCATATTTGGTGAGGGCTGACCTCATCGATGGCTACAAGGGGGGCCTCACCCAAGGCAAGGTTGTCTCTCATTGATTGCTAGCAAGGCAACTCTCGCCTAGCCCTTTTCAGCATTGTCGGGGCAATTGTCCACCACCGATGAGGGAAAGAAAAACCAAAATAAAAAAGGAAAATAAAAAGAAAGAAAAAAAAGGAAAAATTCAAAAAAAAAAAAGGAAAAGAAGAAGAAGAAGGTAAATTACTAAAATGTTCATGACTAACCGAAAAGTCAAGCATTTATTTGAAACATACATTGTTACTTTATATTTTTATTTGAAATAAAATCCACTCCATGTCCTTATTTGAGAAAATAAAGGTACATCAGACTCTTATTTGGAATTTTTTCTTAAATCAATGAAACAAGAGAAAAATGGCAAAGGAAGAAAATTTAATGAAAAATTATGCAAAAAGTGTTAAAACTTATTGTATTTTTGCCAATTTGGTCCAAAATAATTATATCAATAGTCTTAAATTTTTTTTATCTTTTACCAATTGAGTCCATTTGGCCATTTTGCGTCAAAAATCATTAACATGGGTGTTGGTCGTTGTCTTATGTATGTAGCGCGACCAACGCTAATGTAAACAATTTTTAATAACATTCTAGTATTTTTTAATAATTATTTATTTATTTACTTTTTCCTTTCTTTCCCTATTCTATCCTCTATCTCTTTTTTTTTTCCTTCCTCTGGCTGGTTGCAAGGCCTTAGCAATGGCCGAAAACTAGCTAGAGGCGCCACATAGGACGGCCGACACTCACGTTGTCGATTTCCAATCAAAATTAACTAAATTGACTCAATTGATAAAATGTAAGTATTTAGGATTCAATTAATATAACTAAAAGGTTTTAAATCAAAATTGACAAAAGAACAATATGTTTAAGAAAACCAAAAGCAGCATATAGTAGCTTTAATGAGTTCATAACTTAGTCTTAAATATTTTTGTGGGTGGAATAAAATATCTAATTAGTCATTAACCTATTGTAAGGATATTGATCTAGTCTACCTTCTTAATTTGGCCAATGTAATATTAAATCTTTACTCGAAATTCCAAAATAATCATTCCAACCAACTGTTGCCAGAAATTGTTGATGTTGCACACTAATATGAACTAGTTTACTCATGCTGCGTCAATAACTTTTGCGTAGTAATTGGTCAAAAGCATTACATTGAAATTTTGTGCAAATGTTTAAAACTATATTAATAGTGTTAGAAAGTTTAGGATTCAATTGACATCCATATAATAAGTTGATGATTGAATTGATAATTTTCCCCTTTGTGGGTTCACTTGTCGAAGCAATGCGCAATATAAGCATGTATGAACTTAAGAAACATCCTCCTAAAGTCCTGTTAGGTTCTGATGTGGAAGGAGCGTCCTCTGCTCACGAAAATGTCAACCAGATTCATATAAAGAATCGCAACGAAGACTTGAAGCCGACGATCATCATCCTTCTATCACCCAAATAACTTCTCTTTCCTTTTGTTGACATCGCAACACTTCCAACGTACCTTATAACATTACTCCCAAATTGCTGATACATTGTAAGTGCTATCAAGTTACTTATTGAAGAAACTTAGGGTATGTTCAGTAATATTTCTATTCTTTAGAACAATTTCTTTTTAGAATTAGTTATTTTCTATATTTACTCTCTAGAATAATTTCTAAGTAAAACAACACATTTGATAATTGCACAAAATTTATATTTTTATAATAGAAAAAGAACAAGAATGCATTTGGTATTATCACAAATTTTTTTATGACGTTGAATTTTTTAAATTTTTTGATAATTCTTTTTGAGATTTTCTTTTCTTTTTTTCCTCTCTTCTACTTCCTTCGCCTACCACGGTCGCCCGCTATCGCTAGTAGCCGCCGTCTGCTGCCGATCGCTACGAGCCGATAGGTGGTGGTGGCGGGCAATAGTGATGAGCGGCGAACAGCTGGGCGCAACGAGTGCTAAGGAATAAGAAAAAAAGAAAACGATTTATTTCTGTTCTAAATCTATTCCTGACTACTTTTATATTAACGTTACTAAATAGATTTCTCTCTCTTTTCCTATTCCGAAAAATAAAAGAACAAAAGAATAGAAAAATAGAAATGTTATCGGGTGGAGTCTTAACGAAGAATTCTTGTATTTTTAATATAGTGATTACAGATAACACGAGAAAAATAGCGCGCACTGAAACGACATAATCTGGCAAAACGACATAATCTGGCAAAACAGGAACGACATATCTCTTGCCATTTAGTCCCTTTTCTTTGGCAAAGCCCATGTCTCCGTAGAGAGAGAAAAAAAAGCACTTTCACTTATCAGAGACCGAAAGCAAAACCCCTGAGAACTTCAAAGAAAGAGGTTTTTTCAGACACCCTTTCTCTCTCTCTCTCTCTCTCTCTCTCTATCTGAGCTGAGAGACAATACCAGCTTATAAAACCCGAGACCCATAAAACCTCCCATCGGAATTCCCGAATCACGTTACCGGGTCATCGGGTTTCGGATCTGCCACCCAGTTCACCAACACCTCCACCTCCCTTCCCTTCCCACCCTCCTTTTTGGGTTTCCCAATGAGCACACCTCCACCTCCACTTCCTCCCCTTCCCTTAAACATTCTCTCCCACCAATAATTTCCACATTGGCACCAATTTCTTATTCATCATCCCCTCTCACCAACCTTAGCCTCTCTCTCTCTTTCTCTCTCTCTTTGCCACTCTATCTTTCCACTCAGAAAGAAACCAACTTTTTGCTGGGTTTCGCATAGAGCAGAAAACCCATCGTAGACTTTGATCTCTAGTTGACACTTCTATAGAGAGAGAGAGCTTTATAATCATCAACTTATGGCAGGCTCAAATCCGCAGGAAGGACTGGGGGATGAGTTCTTTGAGCAGATCTTGGCCGTGCCGCCCGGAGCTTACTCCGGTGGCTCCACGCCCATGGTCTTGCAACTCGGCTCCGGCCGCGGCGGTGGGGAAGATGGCGGCGGCGGACGAGGCGGCGGGGGGCTGAGGGGCATGGGGGTGATGATGCCCCTGGGGCTGAATTTGGAGCAAGGTGGATTGTTTAGGCACGAGGATGTTGAGAACAGTACTAGTGCATCTTCCACCACTTCTGCCATCAATGTAAAGTCTTCATCATTCTCTCTTTTTCAATATTTTAAATCATTTGCTACTCAATTCTCACCCCCCCTCTTTTTCTCTAATGGACTTGTTGCTGTCACCTACTCTATTGCACTTCCCTACGCTTCTAAGAAAGGAAAAAAACAAAAGGCTTTTTGGCAACCATTTTTCTTTGGCTTCAGATGTTTCAAGAAGTCCTTGCTTCAAAGCTAATTTTAGTAAGGGAAGAGAACAGTGAGGGGGGAGAAGGGCCAAGACAGGATGGTCAAAATTTCATTTTTTTTGTTTTTTTTTGGTTGGGTGGTGGTGATGATGAATGTTTTGTAGTCTTTTTATATTCTGGGGGTTTGATTCTGGTGAATTTTGGGCAGATGGAGAGAGAATCAGGAGTCCACCACGGCAACAACATGACAAGCTGCTTGTTTCCAGCATTTGGACAGTTCCAGGCTCATCAGTCAGTCCAGCCACCTCCTCCCCATCCACCCCCTCCTCAACTTCACCCGGTAAAAATCCCTCCTTTAACTTCAATTCAACCAACCCACATACCAAAACAATCACTTCCCACAAAATAAAATCAGAAAAATTTCAAGAAAATCACTGAAATTCTCAGTGAACGTGAACGAGCTCTCATTAGCCTGTCTAATCAGCAGAGATTGAGAGGTTGCTGTTGCTCTGATGTCTGTATTAATTAGTTGACCTCTGTGTGGGACTTCACCTGTGTTCATAATTGGCTTTTTTTCCTTCTTTCTTTCTTTCTTTCTTTTTCCTTTTTTGCTTTCTGGGCATCTGTAAATTTTCCAGCTGCTTTGAGGGAAAGTGACTCTTGAGTTGATTGTCATGACACGAAAAATCGACCGAGAACGCCCCTCCTCGGCACGCGCCAGAGCGTGACCTCCTACGTGCGTGAGCATGACGTGTGCTTGTTTTTGCCCATTTTACTTAACAAATTTTGAGAGCAAAAGAAAGAATTTGTCTATAAATTCTTAAACCCCCAAAAACTAGTTTGATCATGGAGAGATGGAGAGTCTAGCATTTCATTTCCAAACAACAACAGGGATTTTCAAGACCGAATTTTACAAAAATTTGATTTCGCAAGATGATGCGGCAAATTTCTAAGCCCTTCAATTACGGTTGACTTTTTAGTCACTAAAGAAAAATTTGACACCGTCAATTCGATTGACCCGGGGACCTAAATTGTATAAATTTCTGGCAGATTTTGTGCATGATTTGCGGGAGAAACTGCGTACGTTTCTTTGACATTTGGGATACCCCGGACGACTTCTATGGTCGTGGAATCTGATTGATTGTCTTTTGGGTTCTCTTTATTTATTTTTATTTTTTCTACCTTTCTTTTCTTGTTGGGTTGTTCCTGTAATATGTTGACTGTTGAGTGCTAGAAAGAATTTCGGCAGAGGTTGCTTTCGTCTGGTGAGGAAAGGAAATTAATTTTTGACGATGGTCTCCTCTAGCAAGGGAAGAAAGAAGACGGAATTCGCAAATAATGTTTAACGATCCCTGAATTTACATGTGAGAATCGAAATCACGGTGGCAATTTGACCATGTTTGATCCAAACCATCCCGCCATAAGTCGGGCCATTCACGTCTCGGGGTGCGAGTTTTGCGTGTGGGATCGCGAGCTTCACTGAGGGACTTTTTCCGAATGAGATTAAGACTAATATGAACGGCACAAGTTGGGCTAAGTTATTTCGGTTAATCTGCTAAACAATAAAAATGCCCGTGATATGCATTTGTGATATATTGGTCCAATGAAATTCGGGTTTTTCTGCTCTCCTTAACCTGTCTATGATGTTTAATTGCATGTATCATACCAAATCTGATTCAGGCCTTCTTGAATCAGCCCCCAGCGGGATCGCCGAACCAGCCGGCGATACGCCCAAGGGCACGAGCTAGACGAGGGCAAGCCACGGATCCTCACAGCATCGCTGAGCGGGTAAATCGGACATTTTGTTCTTACTTTTTGGAAATTCCATATTTGAAAGGAAAAACTTTTAAAAACAAACTGAAGTGAGTTTGCTCTAGCATTGATTCTTAATCCAGTGTCTATTTAGCACAAAAAAAAGAAGCAGAGTCACTATTTTAGTCACCTATACAATTGGTGCTTGCGTATCGATATTGATAATATAGTGTACTATTAGTATCATTCTGCAAGTTCATGATAGAGCTAATGCCTCTCCATCTCTTTGCTTTGCCTTTTGGATGCAGTTGCGCCGAGAAAGAATTAACGAAAGAATGAAGGCGTTGCAGGAGTTGGTTCCCAGTTGCAACAAGGTCATTGTCTCTTCGATCTCTTAATACAATCTGAAAACTTTTATTCTATGAACAAGAAGCAATCACCTTCAGATTCATGTACGAGGCTGCCCTCCACCCGATATATGGCTTGATAATAGAAAAGAAACTTAATATTATTACAACGAGTACAGTGTTCTGCTCCTGCTATAATATATGCTTGAATCTCTGTGTGCAGACGGATAGAGCAGCCATGCTTGATGAAATTGTGGATTATGTGAAGTTCTTGAGACTCCAAGTCAAGGTACTTATATTTAGGATCTATGAAGAAATTATCATGCGGTAATAATGTGATAAATCAAATGTGTCCGGGACCAGTCCATATCCCTGAAACCAGTATCACTGTCAATGAGACTTTTTCTCTTAAATCATGTGCGTCCCTTCCAGTTCCTGAACACATTGCGATGGGATTGGTTCAAAGTGTTATGGACTGCCATTATTGAGCCAAATTCCTACTGGCTATATAGCTGTGTCTTTTGATTGAAGTCCAAAAGATCAAAGTTCTTAAAGGTTTAGTAGGCCCATCTTGTTGAATATCTTGGCACCAGGAAACCACTTTATGCCATTTCTATGTGAAGTAGTTACCACGTCAAATCAAAGGGACATCTTCTGAGGAATCTCTAGGACCCAAATGAATTCGCTTTTGGGCAAGGATTCTGTTAAAAAGTTAAGCAGCAGATTGGTGTTATTTCCTATCTTATGTAGGGACCTATATTTACATTAAATTAGCATATTTAACTCGATTTCATTGACATTCTAAGTTATGATAATCTTAACTGTCATGCTTTTTTCTGTTCTGTTTCAAACAGGTCCTAAGCATGAGTAGATTGGGCGGAGCTGGTGCCGTGGCTCAACTTGTAGCTGATGTACCCCTCTCATCAGCTGAGGTAGTTACCAAAAGGAAATAGCAATTAGCATTTGATCTGAACATATTCGTTGTATGTTTAGGCGCTTGATGAATTTGCCATGTCTTGGTCACCTGACGTCCAATGATCTTAATTTACTTGCTTTTGCTTAGCATTAAGATGATCTTAACTTATATCTGATTCCTTTTTACGTGATCTATTGTTTTGCCTTCCGCAATTTAAGGGCGAGATCATCGAAGGCGGGAACAATCAACCGGCGTGGGAGAAGTGGTTGACAGACGGCACAGAGCAGCAAGTGGCTAAGCTGATGGAAGAAGATGTTGGGGCTGCAATGCAGTTCCTCCAGTCCAAGACGCTCTGCATCATGCCCATTTCGCTCGCCTCTGCAATCTTCCGCACAAGCCAACCAGACATGCCCCGGTCCATCAAGCCCGAATCCAGCACCCCTTCCTGAAGCACCCTGAACAAGTTCCTGGCGATATCATAGTTGCAACAATGCCTAGGTTTCTCAGGTCTGACCGGTTCGAGGTGGTCCCCAAGTCGATGTAACTCCTTTGCCAACCAAGTTGCTTAGTGCCCTCTGTTCATAGTTCACTGTCGCTGTCTTAGAGTGGGTGTGAACTTGTGGTTCTCATGCCTTAATTACAACCTAAAAAAATGCATCAGTTTCATGTTTTTCCAATTCATCCAAGGAAAAGTCAAAAGCAACTTTATTCCAAAATTCAGCTTATTATAACCTATCTTCTGATGCATAGTGGTGGGGCTTGAATTGAGTGGTTGATGACCAGAAATCTTTTAAGTGGTGGGATTGGCAACTTCCCTAACTTCTACCTCTTTTATTATTTCTTTTTGCCCCCTCTTTGGTAGTGCTTAATGTAGGGCCAAATAAAAGGAATGGACGGATATACTATGATTTATGTGGAGAAGATCTTTTGAGCAAGTTGGAGTAGATTTAGTGGTTGATCATCTCAGCCCATTTGGATTTCCAGCTCCATCATCATCATGTACAGACAGCACACCAGGCTGAATCTTGCAGGGCTTTGAGCTGCCAAGCTATGGGCCTAAACAGTAAATACACAACAGTGGATACACATGCCATGAGCCAGAAGTTTCAAACTTTTTTATATTACAAAGCCCATAAAGACTCTGTCATCTTCCATCAAAGCCACATCCATATTGTGTTGTATTCACAGGCTTTCATCACATAAAGTGGCACACTCCATTGTTTTCTTTTTCTGCTTAAGGAAAAAAAATAGACCAGTACTCTCCAACCAAGTTCGATACTTCGCGTTTTCGCCAGAATTATACCGTGTACTCAGTTTATGACACAACAAGCAAGACCCAACTCATTGGTTAACCAAACTTCAGAACCACAATTAAATGGTAGTTGAAACTCGAATGAATTATTGCTAAGTGTTTCTCTAATTCTTTGGTAGGCTTAGAGTTAGTTTATACAGATCAAGCTCAGGATGGCAACTACATACGGGAAACTATAAGATGAAATTAGGACAATTACTCTGGTACATCTAGATTCAGATTTGCTTGGATAGTAACTAACACGTGGTCTTGCTAAGGTAGCCGGATTGACAAATTAGTTGTAGATAACTTCTCTAATGTTAAGCTAAACTTCAGGACCGATATCTAATTTGGAATTCCCGTTCATCCCATTCTCTGAGAGAAGAAAATAAGACCAAACTGTAGGACTAGATGATGTTCCAAAATCATAGCCAGCCATGGACAGAACGCGTGGATTTCGTGAGAATATTTTCTTGAGAAAGAATGATGGAATTGACAGCTGAAATTATCACAACACACAAGATCTGTATATTTCGAACCTCTTGCTTCTAATCATAAAGGAAAAAAAGAAGAAGCAGTCTTTTTTTTTTTTTTTTTTTCTCTGTACAATGATCAAAGGAAGTATACTCAACTACACATAAAGTAAAGAAAAGAAAGAGGAAAAACCATTTTCCTGTTTTTTTTCCTCTTTTCCATGTTACATTTGGGAGAGGCATAAAACCAAAATCATGTTCCCAGATTCAAATCTCCGATAGCCCAAGCTTTGGAAAGCCCTGTCTTCTTGATTAAAGCCGCAAGGCCATGCCCATCAAATTTTTGGAGCCCTTTTAAACTTCTGATGACCCTTTCATGATTCTAAGCCTCTTGCAAGAAGTGATGAACATGCTGCAATGGTTAAATAAATAAAAAAAAGTTAATTATTAATTACAGAGGAAAAGAAGGGCCGTAATTGAAGAAAAATGACAATGGACAAGGTAAAGAAAATTAAAGAAACTTACTTCCATGGAACATCTCCAACTAGCATCCAATCACCATCTTTGTCTTCATAGGTGGGTACAAACTCTGATCCATTGTACCCTTCTCTCTCACAGTATTCACCTGCACAAATTATGCAAAAGGCCAAGCAATTAGCACCCTAGTTGCTTGTGTTTCAGTAGTTACAATCAGTCGGGGTCCTTGTTGACAGCTTATTGACACTTACCAACTTTGAACTTGAACATGTCCTGCAAATCCTTGAGTAGATCTGAATAGCCCTTGTAGAGCTTCAGATCAATCTTCCTCAGGTATGGAGCCCCATCCATGCTCACTTTGATGAAAACCCCGGTCGAGTCGCCCTCCGCCTTCTTTTGGAAGCAGTTCTTGCGGTAGGATCGGACCGGCGGCCACCCCACGACTTGTGCCCTAAATAAGAAAGAACGTCCATAAAATCATTAGATCAGTTCAATCATATATTTGATGGGATTTAATTCTCTTTGCTGGAGCAAGAAATGGGAAATTGTTTCTGCTTACTTAGATGGCCGATGCACATCTTGCTTATCGCATTGTTGGGCACTCGACCCATTGGACTCCTCCTCATTGGACCCGCACTCATTGTTCACATCAACTAAATTCCTCTTCATGCTCCGCCCACTCAAAGGCGCTTGCTGCTTCTCCAGCTCCACCGTGCCCGGTAGCCCTAATCTGAGCTCCGTCGCTTCGAGGTTGAGATCCTCTCCTTGAGCTGCCATATCTTATACTCTCTCCTTTCCCTCAGACAAAATTTCTCAACAATGTTTAATACAACTTGATTCACTCTCAAAACAATTCAATCCCAATTCCTAACTTTTTTTCTTGCTTCTCCTTCTCCTCTTTGGTTGATTGTGGTTGTGCTCTTTCTAGGATGAGAGAAAAACTTATGTGTTAGGCCAATGGTTACCTAAGGCCAAGAATTGTGTTTTTATAGAAGGGATGTGTTGATTAAAGAGACACAAAATTAAATTGTGACATTAAATTGACAAAGTTATTAAAAAAATCAATAATTTTTTTTTATATGGCTCATATTTGGATTCCCTTTATTATTGTGGGGAATATAATTTTAGGCCCAAATCTGGACATGGGCAGGTGTGGTGTTTGTCCCAAGAACAGCAAAATAAAGGCAATTTGTCAACGTAATTTGGGACAAGGTAGGGACAAATTCCCAACCACTCTTTTATTAAGAAAAAAAACCCTTTGGTGGCCCCGATCCGACGGCCGAGATCCACCAACTGGCACCTCAAGGATGGATCGGGGCCGTTGGGTCGACAAGGGCGAAGTGGGTACATGATTCCATGTGGGTCGAACCCCACATGGGTTGTAGTTGATGGGCAAGGCATTGTATGGCAGAGAAGCTCTTGCCTGGAATCCACGGATCAGATCAACCGTGGCCTTCGGATCTTGCAACATATGCCAATCCGACGGCTGTTATTTGCCCCGGTCCGGTCAACATTTGCTCCCTTAATGTTTAAATTTGCAAAGCGGAGGGTACTTATTCTCGTCCTCAATGAGGAGCATTTTTATTTTGCAAGGAACAATTTGACTTTAATCGAAGTAATTATGTACAGTCGACCCGGATCCTTATAAAAAAATAAAGTGGCAACAGCTTCTTTTCACAAGAAATTATTTTGCCTCCCATATTAGCATAAAATTAGGATCTTGTTGGACTATAACTGCCAGATTGATATTTTAATCTTTTCCTTAACCCTTTTCTTTTCTATAAAGGTTTCTTCGAATCAAGTCGAGATAGCATATGTTTTAGGACCATAGAAAGTAAACGCACCATGTTAGGCCATAATGCTCCTGGATTTTGCAGATAAGGGGCAATTTAGAAAGGGTCTCCATCGTTATAATTTCGAGCGATCACCAAAAGATTATTTCTGAAGTATACACATAACGAAATGTTTAATTATGTACAGGAAATATAGTGACAACGACACCCACGGGGCGGCGGTACACGAATCTGGCCCTATCATCATCGTGCATAGTAAAATAACCCAGTGGCTAGCAAAAGAGGGGTGCTCTAAAAAAGCTAATTCTCGCGTGATCGTGGGGATAAGACTTTGCTTTTTTCCTTTCTGCTTCCACTGTTTTCGCCCCTGTACAAGATCGAGGAGATCGGGGTTTTTCTGGATTTGTTTTGTCCTAATGCGGAACATAATCATGTTTATCATGATGCCTCCCGCATTTTCATGCATTTTGCTTAAGCAAATTGGGCATATGGATGGACGAGGGCTTGTCCTGAGGTCCTCAACTTTCACTTTTTTACCATGAAATCAATGGCACGCCTGGAGCTATGGAGAATCCTAAGTGAAAGCAGACGTGCTTGCTCCATCTCTCTTGGCTTTCCGGGGCTAAGCGACAGGAGGGTTGCGATATGTTACCCTTACATAATAGACTATCTCAAAATTTGATCATAATTAACCTTCTTCCCGTTCGTTTTTTGTCCTTGGCGGCATCCGGACCGCGTCCGGTCGGTCACAATCCAAGTCCAGACCCACTCGAGTGACTTCAATTTGCATGTCGGTTCATTTACTGCTCGGGATGCGAACGCGATCTCGATCTACATCTACAAATACAAAAGCTAGGCCCTACAAATGAGGCATCGAATGGGCAAGGTGCATGTGACATTGTTGCTACGCACTTACACAAGTGGAAAGCAGCGGGTGGCCTCGGAAACCCCAAAAGAGAAGCAAGAAAGCTTGGTGTTTTAGGGAAGACCCAACACGAATATATTTTTTTGGGGTTCTTGATCCTTTGGTGACTCATGTGCACACCTCATCGTTAGCTATAGAACTTCCTCTCTGCTCGGTGTCTCTGTGTTTTTTCCCTTCCTCATCCAATAATTAGCAAAGCCAGCTATTTCATAACCCTACCTATTCCATCATGCTTTTGCTTGGACCCCCCTTATTTAGGTATCTTGTGTATATGTGCATGTGGCAATGCCATAACACATCGATATGTATGTATATATGTATATATACTCATGCTATTAGTGTCCACTCTTGAACTTGTTTTTCTTTCTCTTTTATAATCTGGTACTTGAAACTTTCGACTTGACCATTCTCCATGAATATAGGCAAGCAACTTCATTCATGTTCACTGGGTTTGGATGTACTCACGGATTGACGGGTGTAGAGTCCTCACAATTATGCTAAGTGGTAGAGATTTTAAAACGAAATCTATTAAGTCCAATCCATACGTTTAATCACCCAATTAAGCTTATGGGGTTATCAAACTTGTTTTCATATCAAACTCTTCTTTCGAATAGAGAGCATGAGTAATAATCACATCAGACAAAGCGACTAGATAAGGTAAAACAAAAAGGACAAAATAGTGAGGACACGCGATGAACATGGCGAGAGTAGTACGTTTTAAAATCATGAGTAATGCTCTGATACCATATTAGACAATTTTTTTCTTGAAAGCTTAAATGTTAGCAAACGAAATTCACAACATATGCATTTAGCATAAGGTTTTGATCACTTCTTCTTGGTTTAATCTAGGGTTTTTTACTTTCCAAACAACATATATGCATTTGAACCTGCTTAAAAACATTCAGATCAAATATGCTTCAACTTAAACCCTAGGTCAGTTCTCGGTCTTTTCACAGACAACTTGAACCCCACATCAACCTCATTATCACGGGCGATTTACAGCATGGTTGGACATCGAGTTGTTGCGGATCCAAGAATTTAAACTACACAGACACAGGAGGAAAACGAATGCGAGATGCTAGATCTGATAAACGTCGAAACTTAGGTGTACAATTTAATGATTCATATGGACCGATGATAATACGTTCCTGGTCCAAACGAGTCGAACACAGCAATTCCATTCGATCGTGTCTTTCTCCTTATCGCGCTCGCATTAAATCTCTGCAAGGTGGGAGGGGGACAATCCCACTCGTGAGACGCTACACCGCCACAGTAGCCAGGAAGTTATCGATTGCTACGACATCGGATGGGACCGGGTCTTGACGAGGCACCTTTATGCATCATTCAATTCACACATCGCTTTCGTCTTTTGGAAACAGTTAAGGGACAAGGACCCCGGACTTCCTAATTGATTAAATTATTCTCGAACGTGACTAGTGATTGTTGACTTTTTCGCCATGCTAAAATTGACTGAAAGCCCATGCTCGTGCAATATGATTTTTATAAACGCCTCGCGTCGCATCATTCATGTTAGGTTTATATTGAGTGACTCGCGATTTGATAAAAGCATACAATCTAGATGTCAATCATCACAAGTCTACACAATTTAACTTGTAAACTAAAGCGTCGCTATATATACGCCATGGAGGGAGCTATGGTATGGACTTGCAAAGGAGCTTGTCTTTTAGTCTCCAGAAAACCCATTGATCATTATCATAAGATTTCGAGACCGTGATGATCTAAGATAATTAATTTAACTTTGTGTAAACCGCTTTACCCACTACAAGTTTCAAAACTAAGATACTCTATAAGTTTTTTGTTTTCATTTTCATTTACATCGCTGAATTCCTACATGATTGTATCCAAAGCATATGCTTGACACGGTAAAGGTGAGTCTAAGAAGCTAAGAAGCTATCAAAAGTTGCATTTGCATCTCCAAATCGGTGTGTGATAAGGTCGATAGAATTGAGGCTGAATATTTTTTCAAATGAAGCGAGAAAAACAAGACAATAACTCTGACGATCGACCCAACATTGTACTCCAATCTTGCATTTTCTGTTTCCAAGCAGCTTTTAACACGGCTCCATGCATGCATGCACGCGAAAAGGATCTTTTCCGACGAGAAAGGCCCGGCCAAAGGACGGTACGGAATATATATTTAGAAAGCAACGCGAGGTGAAGATGAAGATCGAGAATCGCAGGGTCCCGTGGCCACCATTCGCGGCCCTGCAAAACCCTAATTTCCCCCACGACAGAACACGCAGACAGCCCGAGAAGGGTAAATACACTGTGTCTAGTCTGCATACTTGCACATCTATATAAATATATATGTATACATCTTTCAGTGTCGACCTCACGAATGCCACACGTGCGGTGCTCCTCGGATGTTGACAGGGGGCGGGGCGATGGGGTTTTATGATTTTATCTTCACCTCAGAGGGGTCAACACGTGTGGGGTCGGCGATGGCGATAGTGAAGACCGAAGAGAGAGAGAGAGAGAGTGAGAGAGAGATTGGGGCCCGCATCTTGCCCCCCCACACGAGCGAGTCTGACTGCTGATTGGTTGGCACGGGCCCCTCTCCCGAAAATGATTTCTTGGACTGGAGCTAGGGGGATGGGGCCAGGAGGAGGTGTCGCCCTCGTCCCCCGTCGCTGTCTGTGTTTTCTCATTTGCCAGCAATTCTTAAGGAATCATTAATTGATTTTACTGTAGCAAAACTCTTCTGTCGATGTTTTCTCTAAAATGGGTCGGCAATTTATCGCCCCACGGCCAGGTTTTTGCCGTGGTACTTTTGAATTATTGAATCGGTAACGTGCACGGGCTTAGGATAATGATGTATTTCAACAAAAACAAAATATGGATATACTAAGACTTCTTCTCTTCCTTAAATAATGTATAATTTTAAAAATATTTTTCTTAAAGATAACTACTTGTATCATTTCAAATAATTAATTAATAAAAAATTTTTCATTATCAATAATAATTTATATTTAAACACTTTCGTAAATCATTATCTCCATAAGTGATGAGAGTAATTATTTTTAGGAAAATATTTTTTAAATCATTTGTTTAACGCATACTAAAATGTAATGCAATCTTATTGGGCACGCTTCTCAATATACTAAACTTCAAAGTGCTCCCTGTGTCAAAATTTGACATTCATTACTTAACATATGACTTTTTTAGATATAAAATTAGTTAATTAGCTTCCTCTATGTGTGGTTTGACTAATTGGGTTGAGTACACATTTCATATCCAATCTCCATATGTCCTGTTCACGGATTAAATTGCTTATTGTTTTTAGAAACTGATTTGCTTTGTGAATTAATATCTCATTTTATTTGTCCATACTATAATTTTTAACTTTTTATAAAGTTTAACCATTTTCATTCCAAGTTGGGTGTCACTCTATTTCATTTTCTCTTTTGAAAGATATTCTTTACTCTTTAGTTTTTTTCTTTCCTTTTTTTCTTTTTGCGCCTTATGGCCTCCGTTGATTTGACAAATGAATCACTTGACCACAAAACAAATTGCCTAATGTCATCCTATTTAGCGAAAAAGCTGCCAAACCTTCGAATTAAATTTTTTATCTGTACATGTATTTTTGTAAGAGCTATTTCTTAGTAAAACATTTGTCTAGGTTACTTATAATCAAAGAATGAGTTGATTAAGAAAACAAAACGTTGGATGATTCTTTAGCAATGCTTGGACAAATGCTTGAGTTTGGCCTCGACAGTCCTTTTTTTTTTTCCATCTTTTCTCTCTAATTTTCTCCTCTTTTCTAGATATTCGATTCCTCTCCCTAATCTCTTCAATTCCAAAACTGTTTGAATTATGAACGTCTGGGTGTCATTACCAAAACAAAAACTTAACTATCTATTCCAAATGTTTGTCGTAAAGAAACCAGAAAAATGGTCTTTCTAACATAAACCAAACGATTTGCATTCGGCAAGTAGAAAGTCTGTGTTGTATATATATAAATGTATGCATAATCGTTTACTGATTAGATTTAGTAAGATTGATGTTTGTATTTACATTATATGGGTTTATATATTTTATTTGGAGAAGAAGAAATATGTTGGTCAAATGTTGACCGTTGACATGGTCGACCATTGTGAAGTGGTGTTTATGTTGCATGACAAAGTGCACCAATAAAGGAGGACAATTTTTGTTGGTGTAAAAGCGTGATCTTGGGAATAACTTTGTTCCGATAAGTACGGGGGCATCAAATTAAAAGGTTCTAATCAACCTATTGAGAAGATGCGCCGTTTTCAAGCTAAATTTGAAAAAAGATGCAACAATTCTAAATGAATTTTTCCATTCACTTTGTTGGGTCTTCAAATAAACATATGCTGAAAATGCTCATAAAAAATCACGGTGATTTTTCTTTGATTTCTTCTTTTAATTCGATTTCTCCAATTTCCACTTTTCCTTTCGATGTATAGCTTGAATTTATAGCCTTTTATGTCCACAACACCTTGAGGAAGAATATTTTATGTTGGAGCTGTTCTATAATCTCTCACCACGATTCCTTTTCTTTTTCTCTTTTTCCCCTGTTGGGGCATCTAACAGGATAAATATATATATTCGGAGAGGCTTATTGATGCTTTTTGCCATTTTTATCGAACAAGGAGTGGCACACTGAGCGCTTCGTGATGTGAAAGCATTGAGTGGTCACCACCCAAAGTGGTAAGGAGGATAAGGATCGGATCATCATGATGGAGCATAATTATTACCATGATCTATCTTGGAGAGAGAGACACACACACACATCTAATCACAGTTTCATTTGATTTCTTCTCAATTCCAAATACCATTGTTTTTGTCGTTTTTAGGGGCAAAAATGATCATAACTTTTTTTATATAATAAATGAATAAATATAAAAGTTCTTTTTATTTCAAGAAAAATGGACGATTTCTAAAAATAACCATTTCTATCGCTAATCATTAATCAATAAAAAAATGTATTTATAGATTATAAAAGTATTTTTCATTCATTTTTATAAAATGATATAAACAATCATTTTTAAAAAATATTTTTTTAATATTTTATTCTCCACAAAATAAATGGAACTTAAATGATGTATTCACAAAGAATGTTAGTACATTGTGTGAGAGAGAAGCAACAATAGCAAATACTTTGTTTGACCATGAGTCCTTTTTCTCTCTCCATATTTTATCCCGAACTAAACAATTTGCATAATATTGAAAATGATAGGAAAATTGTTCAATCAGCTCTAACCTTTTAGAACAAATATCTATTCAATCCTATTCTTTTTTTTAATTTTTTTTGTCAAATTAGTTTTAAACATTTATTCAAAATTCTAATGGTGAATTTTTGCCGCAAATTGCTAGAGTGACAATGTGCTACGTAGGCTAGCCGACAATAATTGGATTCTTTCGTCATCAATTTTTGGGGAAAATTGACTAGAATGACTCTAGTAGAATTCATGTAAAAATTTATGACTAAATTGATAAAATTAAAAATTTCAGAATTGAATTGGTGTCTATATAATAAATTTATGAAGAATTGAATAATTTTTCCAAATTAACATAATGTCAAGTCAAAGCGTGGAACTCATTGACTAAGCTTTACTTTACACATATTTCGCATCAAAAGGAGCGATACAATCCCATAACTTCAGATTTAATCTTCCCATTAGTCAACTTCCACAGCACATATGGAACCCTAAAATGGAGGTCTCATCTGAAACAAACGGAGACATTTTCTAAAAAGGTGACTAAAGAAATTAGAAAAAAGAAAAAGAAGAGATTATCATATGTTTTTTAAAGTATATATTATTTCTTCAATATACTATAGACTGCATTATGGTACAGGGAATATTCTTGCATATAATAAAGGGTTGTAGTTGGACAACCTCCTAAATTTCAGGCAACATGTTAATTAAATATCAGAATTAAATCAATTGTAATGACGATCAATCTGACCACAGAATCGGGAAGAATCCTGGCAAATTGCATTATAAAACCGCCCACGGTGTGGCATCAATCATGAACATGGGGAGCATGCAAACCATATCTTATTAATGCACAAAAAATTTAAATCTATATCAAAGTTAATTGATGAGAAATCACATGTAACACAACGAATTCTTTATATTCAAAAAGCACCTTTTCTTTGGGTTTAAACCAAAAATACACATTTTAATGAAGGCAAAGCACTTATTCTTTCTAATGAAATTAGGCATGAATATATACTATATTATTCATTTAAAAATATGATATTTTCATCCAGATTGTTGATTAACATGACAATGCATGATTAATGAAATAAGGGACTTTATGTGATTATGTCGATGCAGACCTTTCTTTATCAAAGATTGGTCTTGGCGTCAATTGATGGTCCAAACCCTATACACTTAACTATGACAAATGTAAATTCTTGGTACACTTTCTAAAAGCTTGAAAGTTAGGTGTAAAATGCTTATATAACATGTATGGCATCAAAATGTGGGTCTCAGCATGCAAATCTTGTAAACATGCTTACCTACTATTTTGTTCATAATGTATTTCGGGTGTAAATTTGGTTTACAAAGCAGGAGATTCTCGAGACCAACGGCCTATTTTATAACGACTCGAGGCTTGGAAAGAACGCCAACGATGACTTCGTCATAAAGATATTTGCGTAACATGTTTTGGGTTATCTCCTTTTTTTTTTTTTTTAATATTTAATGGGAAACATATGGGGGACAAAGGAAAAAAGGGATAGTACGCTTTCCACGAAATTTGTTATGCTCTAACTTGTTTATTTATTATTATAATGGGCATTATTAACAAATGTTCATAAGGCACCGATTAAGTCAACTTAATGATAACACGCAATAATACATTTTAGGAGTTAGAGAAATACACATGTCAAGAAATTTACTTACTTTCAAATGAACAATTTGACATTTCCAAAGTATGTTCATTTATCGTTTCTATTCTAATAAGAATTTTATTA
Organism: Eucalyptus microcorys; assembly: GCA_014182515.1. Lineage (NCBI taxonomy): Eukaryota > Viridiplantae > Streptophyta > Magnoliopsida > Myrtales > Myrtaceae > Eucalyptus > Eucalyptus microcorys. The sequence goes on along the minus strand of CM024569.1, from coordinate 43,122,792 downwards.
GCAGGTGTTAAGTAACCAATTATATAAATCACATAATTTTTTGATGCATTGATTATTCCAATGAGATTTGTTACTGATGTTTTGAAAACTAAAGGGCGTATTTGTCTGCATTTAAATAGAAGCAAAAACCTTTTTTTTTTTTTTACTTTTGTGATAATATTGAATATACTATCCAAATATCAGAAGCTTTTGAAAAGAATTACATTTTAATTCACATGTCAGCACCCAACATGAGTGCCATAATAGTTTTAGGCATTTGGGATTTAAGAAGTTTAAAAACGAACGAGTAATAAGATGACCATTAAATAAAAAGTGAAAGATGAAAATTTTATCTAGACATATATTAGATTATTATAAATTAAATACAATTTCCTTTTTAGTAAGTGTTCAAAGTGCCTTTTTTTTTTTTTTTTTTTTTTTGGACATGGCAATTGTAATAATTAGTATGGGGAACAAGATGAACCATTTGTTAGCAATTTTGGGTGGAGCCGAGCCTAGGCAAAAGGCAAAGATAAAAGGGCGAACGACCATCGCCCTCCTCCCCTCCCCTCCCGCAAAAACCTTAAAGTTCCTGTCCACTTGCCTCCACGCAATCATTCCCGCCCATTCACGTCACTGCCGACGTCACTCCCCCGACAAGCCGCGGACGGTCCAGCTTCGGCCGCGCCCTCCACGCGTCCCCATCTCCGACCGTCCATCCGTCCCACCACCAGCGCTATAAGCATCCCTCGAAAAGGCCATTGCGCCCCCTCTCTCTCTCTCTCTTCTTTCGGGGTAATCGCGAGCATCTCCGAGACTTTTTTTTCTTTAGCTTTGCGACATTATTGCGCACACGCACTGCTCATCCTCGTCCTCTTCCCCTAGCAAAAACGGAGCAGAACAGAAGACAACAAAGCGGCCCCCCCGTCAAAAACAAGAACTGAGGAGAGACAGGAGAGACAGAGAGAAGTAGGGAGAGAGAGATTAGAGAGAGAAAGGTGGGATTTTGAGGCCTTCTTGAAGGAGTGAACAGAGGTTTCTTGGTGGGTTCTTGGTGATTTGGGTGGGGTTAGCGAGTAATCGAGCAGAGAAGGTGTGAGAGAGAGAGAGAGAGAGAGAGAGATAGTTGCAGCAAAGAAAGGCGCCATGAGTGCAGAGACTGCAGAGAAGTTCACTATAGACTTCGAGGAGACGGAGCTGAGGCTGGGGCTGGGGAGGCCAGCGGGGGTTAGCAGCAACGGCGAGGGCGCGACGCGGAGCGGCGGGAAGCGGGTGTTCTTGGAGACCGTCGATCTGAAGCTCAACCTCTCTTCGAAGGAAGACGGTGGGAGCGTCGTGAAGATCAGGGCGTCGGCCCCCGCGGAGAAGAAGATGAACAGCAGTGACGGTAAGGAGAAGAGCGTCGCTGCTGCTGCTGCTCCTCCTCCTCCTTCGAGCTCCAGCGAGGTGGCAAAGCCCCCTGCCAAGTAAGTTGTTTTAAGTTCTTCCTTTTTGCTTGATTAGCAACTCTAATTTCGAAGTTTTTTCCGCTTTTGGTGGTGGATCGTAAGGCAAAAGACAATTTTTAAGCTGAATTTGTGCGAGCTTTCTAGGGAGAGAGAAGAGAGGTCGTGTTCGTTTGTAAGCTCCATCATTGCATGAAGATCTGGTTTTGCAGCAGAGAGAGAGAGAGAGAGAGAGGGTTTCCTCTTGTTCTTCCATGATTAAAAGGAGTTGGTGATGACCATGACCTGCAATCTGGTACGGGTTTCTTGAATCATGAGACAACATCGAACCAATTAACCTAATTCATATTCCTAATCAGGACAAAAATTAAGGAACTGGGTCTTGGCCGCAAGGAAAAAATTCTCTCTTCTTCCCCCTCCTTTTCTTGGTTGAATTTGAATGTTTTTCCACATCCGTTGATTATCTCCATGAAAGAAGTTGATTTTCGCGAGGATATTTCCCTTTTTTTGTTTTCACTTTTTGCAAATCGGCATCAATTCCAAGCCTCACAGAAAGCAGTCCTGATAGAATTGACATCTGTGGCTTTGGCTGATTGTCGGGGAGACACGGGAAAAGTACAAAACATTTGGAATCTTTGCTTTTTCTACTTCTTTTCCCCTCCTAAACCACCAAATAATAATCCAACAAAAGGCCGAAAGAAAAAAAGGAACACCTCCATCGAATTTACCCGATGCCCCATTATCGACACATCCATGATGTTCCGCTCGAGTTTGGGACTTTATCCGAATATAGAGGTGAAAAAATATTTATATTTTTGCAAACCATGTGACGTGGGCGCTTTGACTTTTCCACAGGGCGCAAGTGGTAGGTTGGCCACCCGTGCGATCGTTCCGGAAGAACATCATGGCCGTCCAGAAGAGCGGCTCCGACGAGGCCGAGAAGGGCGGCAGCAGCAGCAACGGCGCCGCGACCAGCGGTGCGGCGTTCGTGAAAGTGAGCATGGACGGTGCGCCGTACCTGCGCAAGGTCGACCTCAAGCTGTACAAGAGCTATCAGGACCTCTCTGATGCCTTGGCCAAGATGTTCAGCTCTTTCACCATTGGTAATTAAATTTTCCATCTCTTTAGGTGGAAAAATCAAGGATGAGTAAAATTTCATTGATTAGATCAGAAATTCAATTGGGTATTTTTCTCTCTATCCTTTGTGTAGGTAATTGTGGGTCTGGAGGGATGAAGGACTTCATGAATGAGAGCAAGTTGATAGACCTCTTGAATGGTTCTGACTATGTCCCCACTTATGAGGATAAGGATGGGGATTGGATGCTTGTGGGAGATGTGCCTTGGGAGTTAGTGCCTCTTTCATCAGTTCATCTATCTAATAATTGAGACAAAGTTGTGCATGATCTCAAACCATGCATGAATGATAATTACTGACTTAAGTTTCCTTTCTAATCGCAGCATGTTTGTCGATTCGTGCAAGCGCCTGAGGATCATGAAAGGATCCGAGGCGATCGGACTTGGTTAGTACCCCCTATTATGCGATGTGCTCGAGATTACGTTTGTATTTCTTTTAATGGCCAACCCAGTTGAATTTGGCTCACGTATGTTTTTGACTGGTCGATTGCAGCACCGAGAGCAGTAGAGAAGTGCAAGAACAGAAGCTGAAGGACCCCGGCTCGGACGTGTCTAGGTATGGCAAAGTCCCCCTCGTGCTTGTGATCGTCGCCAAAACGGAGGAAATCAGACCAACTCGAGAGGGATCGAGCACGGAGTTTGGATGCTTATTTTTATCAATGCGTTTCTTTCTCTTTTTTTTTTTTTTTTCTACCCTTAATTCTCTTTTCTTTTCTTTTCCTCTAGATCTCAATTAAGTCTCAGAAGAAAGTACTGAAAAAAAAAACCTGTTAGGGAAAAGGAAGAAAAAGGACCTGTGAAATGGGTTATATGTTTATAAGACATGTTCATGTGTAACCTCTTTGGTTTTTTTGGTTTCACTGTTGTAGCTGTACTGGGTGTTTTTGTTCCCTCCATTTTGTAATGCCATGTATTTTGTCCTAAATGATGAAAAACTTATGAGAGTCTGTGTATTGTACCTGCCTGTCCATATTATTATTATTAGTTATGGTACTAATTTGTTTTATTTTTTTTACTAATTGAAATCTGACAATTGGACAAGATCCATGAACAGTGGGGGGAGCAGGGCCATGTGCCTTGGGCCATCTAGATGACCCATTTAGGTATATTTTTGTCATGATTTCTATTTTTTTTTCAAGACTTTTGCTCCATCTGAACAGATAAAATAAACAGCTAAGCCTCCAATAATTGAAGAGAACGTGGACCAACCCAGGAATAAGGCCACAGCTCGGCGACAAGATGGGGAAATGGGGGACCATTCCGACTCAATTATTCAGGATGAGACCATTTTTATATGATTACTCACTTTTTATAATTATTATTATTTCCTTGTTGCTCCCTTTGGAAATAAGTGTGACTTAATAGGAAAAATGGAACCAGAAGCGAGAATGCATTTTCATCGAGACTTTGTTGGGGCTTAAGTAGTTTCTCTAGAGATTGATGAAGCGATCCAAGGCTTTTCAAGTTGACGGTCACTAGTTCAATTTGATCCTACAAAACTTTGGTTAGTTTGTAAATGACGGGCACGAGTTGAGGCATATCGCTGGTCTTGGCTTTCCCTTTGTATCGTTATGAGTCGGGGTGATTGGTTTACCTAGTAAGTTTACCTGAATCGAAACGTTGGTTTGGGTTTTTGTTTTTTTGTTTTTTTCCCCATCTTCCTACTCATTCATGTCTGTCTGTTACGACAACTTGCTCCAAAGTCGAACACGTTGCCAAGGATGGACCACGAAATCGCGACGCAAGCCTGTCGCATAATAAACGAGACAATTTTCCCTGGCAACGGGACGCCTCCAGCTCATAATGAGGCTCCATGACCGCCGTTCCCATCGAGGACAGGATAGCCATGGAGTTGAGGAACAGAGCTCGAGTGTGGACGTCCATGGATGCAGCTTTGGAGATAAGGACGTCCATGGATGCACTGAGATCTGGACTGCCATAAAGTGCTGAACGACTATGGACAATGGGATACGGAAGGTCGATGGCGAGCTGCTCGCGTTGATCTAGGGGAGGCGCTCCCGACCACGGAGGTCGAGCTGAGTAAGGAGGACCTGGTGAACTCGATGGGGAGACCAGCTGGTGAAGGTGAGGGTGAAGGCGAGGAAGGGATACGAAGGAGGGAAGGGAGCTGTTTAGCGTTTAGATTCTTTTTCCGTTTAATGTACTTCGGGCGGGTCGGTTCGAGTATATGACATGAACCATCAAGACACCCAAATTCTTTTACTTATTACTCGAACCCGAATGAGACCCGTTAAAAGAAAAAAGACAAAAAAAAAAAAATTCGGGTCAAATTGGTTAGGATAGTTTTGACACCCCAGTGGACAGTGGTACATAGCAAGGTTTACAGCCATAAATTAAAGAATCTCATGCGGGCCATTTATAATTTGCCAACGTTGGATATCCTTGCCATGAGCAAAAGAATACTTCTTTCGAGTAGGAGTCAGCATCATACCGTTCAAACCGCCATGCTGAACCGAACCAAAACAGTTTTGGTTCAGTTTCTGAATTACTTTAAAAAATTATTTAGAAACTCCACACCACACCGCAGTGGTGCGGTTTGTGTTTGGTTTCTAAATTTTGAAACCAAATCGAAGCACCAAGCTGTCTTTATGAGTAGATATGTTAATTCCATCTGAACGACAGTACTAAAGTTGCACTTTTCTCTTATGTTGTTTGTTTGAAGTGGACGGTAGGGATGAGCATAGTTTTAGGGTAGAATCGGGAATCGGAGAACCGGACTGGTAGAAGACATGGTTCAGACTTTGATGCAGTCAATTAACAAGCTAAGCATGTAAAACACAGCAAAGTTCAAGAAAAGAAATCCAGGAGCATATATAAACTTTGCCATACACTTCACGTTGCTCTAAGAACGCATATAATTGCCTAACATAGAACTACCTAATCAGTCAGCTCGTGTGAACTGCTACTGTTTTTTTCAATATCATGTACCATCAGCAGTAAATTGAAAAGAGGAAAAACAGAAGAGAATTTATCTGATTACATACCCTAAACTACTCTCAAGAAGCTGCTTTAGTATGATGTGCCTATCAACGAAGGAGACAAGAACCAAGAGTAGTAGAGAAGGAGCAAAGAAACTAAATCACGCTTGTGATTCCACAGAAGAAGACAGGTAAGATCTCCCCTCATCCTATCAATGACGATTATCACTTGGTTGAAAGACATTAGTCACACAGTTTCACTTGAGTCTTTTGTTTTCATTATCTGCTCTAAATAACAGAAAACAATAATTTAAAATATCTCTTTATCACATTTTAAATTACTTTCAATGTGACTTATGTAGTTTTTCCTTACAGAAAAATATATCTTATCTATTCGCACAATTCAAATCAATTAATAAAGTGCACTGCACTACATAAGTAATGATTGTTCCAGAAAAACTTTAAGGAACAAATCAAACAAGTTAAACATATATCTTGCCTAAGGTTTTTTTATATTTATTTTTATGGACGAGGAGGTCCACCAACTTTGGGCCCATTAAACTCATGGCCCATGTAAGACGACAATTAAAGCCCAGGTGACTGGGCCGAACAATGAAACGTTTGCAGTTGGCAGCATAAAGAATCGAACTTATGTTGTGCACCTAATCCACGCAAATGATATGTATATGAACTAAAGACATATATATATAGACATAGATAAGAAAATATGCATACCTTTTATGTCATTTAAAGCTCAATACAGCTGCTCTTCTAGACTTCTATGGAATATATATACTACCAAACATAGTTTGTTTCATCACAGAAATCTCACTAAACAAAAGCAAAGAAAACTACACAACTTACTATGATATGCAGAGTTCTATTTCACGCTTTTAAAATCAACCAAAATCGAAATTAGATGAAATGAACCAACCCACTTCACCTTTTCTCTGTTGGCCGTAATCAATTTAAGTTAAGAGTACAATGGATCAGGTCAGTTCAGTCACCCATGGAAAAGCAAACTTCACCTATAATTGAGAAAGCAAAGTAAAATCAAAAGTCTCTTTGGAAACATCCCATTAAATTGAAACCACACAAAGAAAAGAGAAAAAAATGAAGGATTCATGTACTTAATGTGTAGCGTTGATGGATTTGAAGCATATAATTTTCCAGTCCTTGGAGGTTGCAGAGCTTATAGTCGTGATTGTGCTTTTCACGACAGAGCGAACCTTATATTTTAATCAGTTGGATTGTGTGAATGACTGATTCCGTGCACATGCATCACGAGTCTAATTACGACATGGTTTGCCCTCGGGCTGACCACAATTTTGAACTGGTATGCTCAATAAATCGCTTAGAACAACAGAAACAACAATTTGAAGATAGAAAATAATCTCTACGCTAATACAAAGGAAGCTACTCTCCTGCAGCCCCTTAAATTTTAACCAACCAAGTTTCCTTGATCTTTCACTTTCATGTCGAAGACAACACCACTGCGACAATAAGTCTCACGAAAACTCAGAATGGGGAAGGACCAGGTTCATCTTGAAGTTGATTGTAACTGCACAGAAAGGTCCCTGCAAGAAACTACCTTGGTATGGCCGAAGAAGCAGAAGTCATCAAAATGCGGATAACCTTCCGTACACCGCCAAGTTTTCTTCCTTGTAACAAATTCATCTGAGACTATACAGAACTAACAAGCTTAGATGATGCAAGATCAATCTTCTCTCATCAAGATAAAAGTTGGCTACTTACTATATGCACACAATCGCAATTCAAGAGAGCGTATGTCTCTGACGCAAAAAAGAAAGAGAGAGCTTACGTCCCTAGTGCAGATTTTCAGGATTCTAATGTGGTGTTAGCTGATGCACCCAAAATTTTAGCCGTTGATGCAGCATTTGGTGAGAAGCCTTTCTCAACCATCTCCCCTAGAAGAAGCATTGCCCTCGCTTTCTGACCATCTTCGAGGAGTGCTTGGACAACAATGTTAAAAATGATACCACTTGGAGGACATCCCTTCTCTTTCATATTATGAAGTAGCTCGCATGCTTCACGTATTTGGCCAGCTTTACATAGTCCTTTTATGATGGCACCAAATGTCACGACATCGGGTCGCAACCCTTTGGCATCCAACGAATTGAAGAGGTTCATTGCAGGTCCAAGTTCCCCCATCTCACACAAGCCCTTAATAAGGATGTTGCAGTGGACTATATTAACATCGTCCATGCCATCTTCCATGTGTCGAAACAATGCCATTGCCTTGTCCACTTGTCGATACTTACAAAGGCCATCTAACATGATGGCATAAATTTGTTGATTTATATGATTGCAAGCCAGCATTTTGTAAAACAGCTGATGTGCGACCCTGGGGCTTCCAGCAAGGAAAAAGCCATCCATGAGACAACCATAGGTGGCAACAGTAGGGACTAATCCTTTCTCCAACATTTGCTGAAGGAGACTCATTGCCTCATCAACTCTTTTAACCGCAAAATACCCGTTAATCAACGTGCTATAGGTCACTACATCAGGATTGCACTTCCTTGCAGTCATCAAACATAATGTAATTGCGGCATCATCCATTTGATTTTGAAGACAGTAACCATTTATCAACGAGTTATAAGTAACTACATTTGGCTCAACACCCATCTCGATCATCAGATCAAATATGCACTTCGCCTCATCAGTCATGCCCTGTTTACCGAGTGCATCCAAGATAATAGTGAAGGTTTGATAATCTGGCCATATTCCTCCCCGCACCATCTCACTCAACTGGACTCGAACCTCTACCCATTGGCCACAAAGGCATAGACCGCGGATGAAGGAATTATAAGTGATAACATTTGGGTGGATTCCATCATGAATCATCTTCTCTAACAAGGCCTTTGCTTGTTTCCATTTGCCTATGCAGCCTAAGCCATGAATCAAGGTACTGTAAGTGAGGATATCCGGCTTAATGAGGCAGTGACTCATACAGTTAAAGAAGCCAAATGCCTCTTCCACCAGTCCTTCCTTGCAATAACCATAGATGATCGTGTTGTACGTGACCAAATCCAGTTCGCAACCCCTTTCTTCCAAATTCCTTATTAACTGGACGGCTTTAGAAGTATTACCGGTTCTGCACAATCCCTTCACGATGACACTGTATGTAAATTCATTAGCCTTAAACCCCTTGCCCTGCATTTCCTCCGCCAAGGTCAAGGCTCGTGCGACCTTACCCTCTTCACAGAGCCCGTTGAGCAAAGTGTTGGAGGTCACCACATCCGGTTCAAGCCCAAGCTTGAACATTTTGGTCAAAACGGAAAATCCAAGGTCGGACCTTTCCAAGCGGCAGAGGCAATTCATCAGAATGCTGAGAACGTAAATGTCGCGAGATATGCCCATGGAATCCATTCGCTCGATCATGTGGATGGCGGCAGCATAATGCTTCATCCTCACCGCAGCTCCCAAGAGTTGGGTGAAACAGGGAGTCGAAGGCAAAGGGTTCAGCCGAATCATAACCTTGAAATAATGCAAAGCATCCTCGGCTTTGGCCAACCCGCCTTTTTTGCACAGGTTCATGAGGGAGATGATGGGTATTTGTTGGAGTCTGCAGTGCTCTTGGTAATCAAAACGGAGGGGGAAAAAGTTGAAGGAATGGAAGTGGAGGAGAAGGAGAAGGGGAAGGTGACAGGACTAGTTCGAATGACAAAATATTGGATATCACTTTGATGCCATATTGTCAAAATCCGAATCCATTTATCGGATGACATGTGTCCCTCGGGCCTACCGTGTCATAAGCCCTCCTAATTTCAATTTTAAATGAAAAAAGATTCTATCTCTTCACTTCCCTTTTTACGCCGCCACCACCTCCAACTCAAAAGGTACAGATTTTCTTATATTTACTCAAAAAATTGTGTAATTTTTGCATTTGGTTTGTAATTTTAGGGTTTTATTTTGAAGCATGGACTTGGATGTCATGTTTCCCACAAATTGCAATGTTTTTGTCTTGTTAGATGGGTCTCATTTTGAAGGTTTCCTTTTTCTCTTCACAATTTTCTCTCTTGACTAGCTTTGTTCTCGCTGCCTCCGTCGTGCTCTATACCACACCGCCGCCTCAAAAGGTACAGTTTTTCTTAGAGTTACTACAAAATAAATGTAACTCTTGCATTCATTTGTGATTTTGGGGAATTTGTGGGATTGAAGAATATATTTTCGTTTCTGTATATTGTCGGTACTTGCCTTCCATGTTCTGGTCAATTTAAATATAATAGTTTAGTTTATTACTTGATAAAATTTTTATTAAGGAATGATGGAGTGTAATAAAAAATAATAAAAGAGATGGAAAAATAATAAAAATAAGTAAATAAAAATGGAATAGAAGAACCTCGGATTTAAATGAATAAATTCAAACTTGAAAATGATCTCTTTAATTCTCGAAGGGGTAACGAATTTAAAAAAAAAAAAAAAAAAAAAAAAAAAAAAAACCTAAATTCTCTGTCTCATCCTTCTCTATATTTCTAGTTTATGTTGAAACTTCAGGTTTCCTCCATAGTTTACTAGTTTAAGTACTATACCTTTTGTAATAAAAAAATAAAAATAAGTATCATATGTTTTTTTTTCTTCCCTTACTAGATTTGGTAATGAATTTTTATGAAAGTTTTTACTATCACCGTTTGTGTATGTTTAAGTTCATTTACATTGATACCGTGAATACTTAACAATGAACATGATAGGATATAAAAATATATTGTATTATTATTACAATTCACCGAACACAGCTTTAAGGTTTTTGTTTATCCCTTTGTTTCAATTTTATTTTTTAAGGATATGTGCATTAAAAAATCTAAATTTTATCAAGAATATGTAATTAAATTATAAAATTTTAAAACACAATCAAGATTTAAAATTTATCTAATTGGTATAATAAAGTTCCTCCGTTGGCAAAAAGTATCAATACGGCGCCTGTTAATGCTCAAATTTCACCAAAAAGTGAGCATATATCTATAATGAAAATCACTTTGGGCTCGATCCTCCAAAAAAAAAAAAAGAAGTCAAATTATCAAATTCTGCATCCCTTGCATTTAGAGAAATGCATTTCATTAATAGATAAATAAAAGAAATTACTTTTTAGATGACTTTTCAGTCAAACTAAAAAGTCAACCTTTAACTGAAAGTAAAAAATATCATATATATTGCACTGCGTGTAAACGTCCCTTTCATTTTTACATATAAATTTAAGAGTTTACTTTCAAAATTTTCTTGTATAAATCAAAGGTTGAATTTTTCGGTCAAATCGAAAAATTCAAGCTTCAACCGAAAACATCATTGTTTCATCATCTTACGTTAGTTTTTGTCAGGTTTGTTTTGTACTTAGTAACCGGGGGTATGATAATTTTAGGATATTGGACCCAATTGCGAAAATTTCAATCGTCGAGAGCACCGGAGCTCCTGGATTAATTATTCAAATGCACATTAAGCTGGATTCTTTCTCACACTTTCGCACATAATTAAGCCCCTAAGCTAGCCATAATCTAGTCCCGATGGAACTAGGAAACTTGAACAGGAAATGAACTAGAGTTAGAGAGGAAATTGGAGGCAAAACCGGGGGACATGCAGCTGCCCATTTCTCGGTGGAGGCCAGCTGGGATGGGACTGCAAAATGAAGCCTAAAATGGAAGCTGTCATGGCTGCAAAAGCTGGACAAAGTAGTTTGCAGCCAGGATTCGAGAAAGTTGCAGCAGGTGATCACAACAAGGTTGGAGCTGAATTGAAGAGAGGAAGGAAGCTTAAATTGTACAAAAAGGGGCTAAATATTGCGGCTCAATGAGAAGACCAATCAGGGTTAAAATTTGTTGCAATGAGCTGAAAATTGCAGAAAAAATCGATTGCTGCAAATAGAGAGGAGCCAACGGAGGGTAGCGGCAGTTTTTCATTTTTTAAATCCTCTTTGGCCATATAGTTTCAAGTGAAGCACCCCCGAAACCCCCTCTACTCCTGTCTAGTAACATAAAAGATGCCATATCCTAAACTTCTCTTTATGCATCAATTCGATTTCCCCCATCACATTTCATAACATATATCTATACTGAAAAAGAGAGAGGAGTAGTTCCTTTTCTTTTTTGGGTCGTTGAATAGTAGCATTTTCTAATGATATCCTATTTTCTGATTTGACATAATAGTTCGTCTTCAATCACACTTAATAATTGCCTTGACCAAATGACAAATTCTCAATTATTCTCAACACATCACATTGCGAGGAAGAAGACAAGGATCGATGCAAAGATAGGAGGAGCGAGAGTGAGATTACCAGATGGTGGTCGAGCAGGCGGAGAAAGAAGAGCAAAGGGCAATTTCACCATTCTTTGCATCATTCCTTTTCAGCAACTCCTCATTCTCGCTCTCTCAAGAGCTACCCAATCCCAAAATAAAGGAGCAACTTCAGCATAATTTCTTCTAAATTAATGACGAAACACTTCAAGTGATTTGAGTTCATGAAGGTAAATTCGTTTTGACCATTGAATTGGTTTTTAATTATCCGAGTCGCTAAAATTCATTTATTTCTAGCAAAGTGATGCACTTTGACTAGAATCCGACCATGCGGCACTAATCTTTCCCTCAGGTGGCTAATATTCGATCAATTATCATTGGTTTATCGATTTAATCATCTTTAATTTTCCATCTCTTATTAAATTTAAATCTAAAAAACAGATAAAGAAATTATTTTCATTTTATTTATATAGTCAAATGAATGTAGCTTATTCAATAAAATCAAATCTATTTAACTAAGAACGAAAAATGATTTGGTTTGAGTGATCCAATTATTTGATTAGGCAAAAACGACCTAACCACCATTAAAAGTAATCAATTAAACATTTTGAAATAAAGTTGCAATAACTTAAAAAATAACATAAACTGAAAAAATGATAGACTACAACTTTATTGAGAATATTATCTATAATAGTTTCTCTTTTTATAGTAAAAATAGTAAAGAGAACAAATGACATAACTTACTTACTCGCGAGTTACCTAGTCTAAAGATGATTTTTTTTTTTAAATTCCTTGGCAGTTCCCTAGTCCCAATGACTTGAAAGTTCAATTTTATTAAACTATATTAAGTGGATTTGTTGAATCAATGAAAGCTATATTGTTAGACATAAGTGCATCCCAATGGCAGCAAATAAAACTAAAAAAATAAAATAAAATGCTCTATGCTTTAATAAGTTGAGGTTCTCAATAATTATATTAAAGACTCAATCGTAATCTCAAGATAAATATTAATTACTTTGTAAGAGTACCATGATTTATTTATTCTGTTTGATTTCCTTGTAACTGAGAGCAAGGAGTGAAATAAATTTTATTGGAATAAGCTACGAGTTATTAAAAGTACATTTTCTTTCCTATATCATGTAATTTGATTAAAGAGAAAATATTTGCATCATCAAAAAATATAACCTGTTCTAGTTTTTGCCCTTCTGATTGGATGTGCAAAGTTTTATGTTTGACATGCACTTTACATACGATTATGGTTTATCTCTTCTTCTTTTTAGAGTATGCCTTCTTAATCCAAGCATCACCGACATACTTAGGCAGAAACGGAACCAAATAACAAGCAATCGTAGATCAATCTGCTTGCTTATGTTTCCTCGCCAACATTCATGATCTGCAACATAAGGAACTATGCCATAGGCCCATAGACAAAAAGGCTTGAAGAACCCGATCGTGCATTCTAAAACGGCAGCAAAGATCAAGGAAAGAAATCCAGAGGCACTGCTCCAAGATAACAACTTCACAATGCACTTCAAATCATTCTAAGAAAGCATATCATTGCTCAACATAGACCTAAATAATCAGGATGCGTATGATAATATTTATATTCTCGAGAACAATTTCTATTTAGAAATAATTTTTTTCTATTTATGTTCTCTAAACAAGTTTCTGAGCAGAAGAACATGTTAGTAATTGTACAAACTTTCTATTCCCGGAATAGAAATGCATTTCGTATGGACCCCAAATTTTTTTGTGACTTAGAATTTCTTTTATTTTTTAAATAATTTTATTACATTTTTTTTTTCTTTTCTTCTTCTTCCTCTAGCCAATCATTGATCTCAACCATGGCTAGCTGGCGACCGGCCAAACGAGAGCCAACAAGGTCGCCTCGAGCCTTACCTAGCCACCGTGAGGTCAACCTCACTTAGCTAGGAGACGCCAATATGGCCTTACCTAGCCACCAACGAGGCTTGGTCTCGCCGAAAGTCGGCGAGTCTTCGATGAGGTCATCGGCCACAACTGGTTAGGGGAAGATGAGGAGGAAGAGGAAAAGAAAGAAAAGAAAAGAGAAATATGTTTTAAGCTTGATTCTTAAGATGTTTATGAGAACAAAGAAACAATTTTTTTTTTTTAACTTCTTGATTTTGTTCCAAATTTAGTCCTAGAAACGAATTTGTTCCTGAGAACAAAAACTTACAAAAAAATGGATTTCTGTTCTATTTTTATTCTAAAAAAAAAGAAAGAATAAGAAGCATTACCAAATAGAAGAGTTGCCAAACTAGTTGGCTTCTACTGTTTTTAGTTCAATAGCATGTACTATTAGTAAATTGGAAAGAGGAAAACGGAAGAGAATTCATTCGATGACATACCAAAAACTACTCTCAAGAAGCTTATTCAATATGATGTGCATAGCAAGGAAGGAGACGGACCGAGAGCAATTGAAAAGGCGCAAAGAAACCAAATCACAATTGTGATTCCTTAGAAGAAGACATGTAAGATATTCCCACATCATATCAATGACAATTTTCACTTGGTTGAAAGACATTAGTCACATAGTTTCTCGATGAATTTTTGTTTTCATCATCTGCTCTAAATAACAAAAAAACAATAATTTAAAATATCTCATTATCAAATTTTAAACTACTTTAAATGTGACTCATGGAGTATTTCCTTATAGAAAAAATATATCTCACCTATTTGCCCGATTCAAATCAATTGATAGAGTACCTAATGAATAAATCCACTTCGTTCGAGAAAAACTTAAATGAATGAATCAAACATATATCTTGCTTAAGCTCCTTTTTTATAATGACGAGGTCCACCAACTTTGGGCCCATTAAACTCATGGCCCATGTAAGACAAGAATTAAAGCCCAAGTGACTGGGCCGAACAACGAAACGCTTGCAGTTGGCATGGAGAATCAAACTCATGTCGTGTACCTAATCCACCCTTACAAGTCCACTACTAATCACCAAGTCAAATCCAAATGATTTTATTTAAGCTATTATATGTATAAGGACTGAAGATTCTATAGATAGATATAAATATGCAAATATGCATACCTGTTATATCATTTAAAGCTAAATATAGCTGCTCTTCTAGACTTCTACGGGATATATATAATACCGAGCATAGCTCGTTTCATCGTAGAAATCTCACTAAGTAAAGCAAAGAAAACTCCACAGCTTACTATGATACGCAGAGTCCTATTTCACGCTTTTAAAATCCACCCAAATCGAAATTAGATGAAATGAACCAACCCACTTCACCTTCTCTCTGTCGACCGTAATCAACTTAAGTTAGAGTACAATGGATCAGGTCAGTTTAGTCACCCATGGACAAGCAAACTTGACGTATAATTGAAAAACGAAAGCAAGATCAAAAGTCTCTTTGGAAACATCCCATAATTGAAACCCACAAAGAAAATAGAAGAAAATGAAGGATTTGTATATCGATGGATTTGAAACATATAATTTTCCAGTCCTCGGAGATCGCGAGCTTATAGTAGTGATTGCGCTTTTTATGACACAGCGAATTTTTTAGTTTAATTAGTTGCATTGTGTGGATGAGTGATTCCGTGCACATGGATCACGAGTCTAATTACTACATTGTTTGCCCTCGGTCTAACCACAATTTTGAAGTTGTGTGCTCGATAAATCACTTAGAACAAACAAATTGAAGATAGAACATAATCTCTCCCCTTACACTAAGGAAACTACTCTCCAGCAGCCCCTTAAATTTTAGCCAACCAGGTTCCCTCGATCTTTCACTTTCATGTCACAGAAAACACCAATGTGACAATAGGTTTCACGAAAACTCAGGATGGGGCAGGACTAGGTTCATCTTGAAGTTAATTTTAACTGTACAGAAAGGTCCCTGCAAGAAACTCCCTTGTGGCCGACGAAGCAGAAGTCATCAAAATGGGGATAATTTTCTGTACACCACCATGTTTTCTTCCTCGCAACAAATTAACCTGAGACTATACAGAACTAACTAGTGTTAGATGACGCAAGCCCAGTCTTCTCTCATCGAGATAAAAGTTGGCTACTTACTATATGCACACAGTCGCAATTCAAGAGAGCTTACTTTTCTGACCGAAAAAGGAAAAAGAGAGCTTACGTTCCCATTGCAAATTTTCAGGATTCTAATGTATTGTGAGCCAATGCACCCAAAATTTTAGCCGTTGATGCAGCATTTGGTGAGAAGCCTTTCTCAACCATCTCCCCTAGAAGCAGCATTGCCTTCGCTTTCTGACCATCTTCGAGGAGTGCTCGGACAATAATGTTATACACGACACCACTTGGAGGACATCCATTCTCTTTCATATTGTGAAGTAGCCTGCAAGCTTCACGTATTTGGCCAACTTTACATAGTCCTTTTATGATGGCACCAAATGTCGCGACATTAGGTCGCAACCCTTTGGCATCCAACGAAT
Organism: Eucalyptus microcorys; assembly: GCA_014182515.1. Classification (NCBI taxonomy): domain Eukaryota; kingdom Viridiplantae; phylum Streptophyta; class Magnoliopsida; order Myrtales; family Myrtaceae; genus Eucalyptus; species Eucalyptus microcorys. Next base: position 43,106,614 of record CM024569.1, on the reverse strand, counting down.
TGAAGAGGGATAGACCGTGGATGATGGTGCTCTAAGTGATAACATCTGGGTGGATTCCATCATCAGTCATCATCTCTAACAAGTTCTTTACTTGTTTCCATTCGCCTATGCCGCCGAAGGCACGAATCATGGTAGTGTAAGTGAGGATATCTGGCCAAATTCCCCGGTGACTGATCGAGATAAAGAAGCCAAAGGCCTTCGCCACCAGTCCTTCCATGGGATAAAAATAGATGATCGTGCTGTAATGAACCGCAGCCAGCTCATCATCCCTTCTTTCGAAATTCCTCATGAACCGAACGGCTGTCCAAGCATAACCGGTTCTGCACGATCCCTTCGCGATGGCATTGTAGATGAATACATCGGCCTCGAAGCCCTTGCCCCGCATTTCTTCCACCAAGGTCAAGGCTCGTGCGATCTTACCCTCTTCACAAAGCTCGTTGAGCAAAGTGTTGAAGGTCACTTCACTCGGTTCAAGCCCAAGCTTGAAGCCCAAGCTTGAACATTTTGGTCAAGACGGAAAATCCAGGATCAGACATATTCAAGTGGCAGAGGCAATTTATCAGAATGGTGAGAACGTGAACGTTGCGAGATATGCCCATGGAATCCATTCGCTCAATCATGCGGATGGCGGCAGCATAGTGCTTCGTCCTCACCGCAGCTCCTGGGAGTTGGATGAAACAGGGAGTTGAAGGCAAAGGGTTCAGCCGAACCATAACCTTGAAGAAATGCAAAGCATCCTCGGCTTTTGCCAACCCGCCATTTTTGCAATGGTTCATCACGGATTCCAAAACCTGGGATCGACTCATGGAACCGCTTGGTCCAGCGGTGGAGCGTGAAGTGCGAAAGTGGCGGGGAGGGAGAGGGACCGACGTAGCGAGGAACAAGAAGAAGAGGAAGAAGAGGCGATGCAAAGAAGGGGGGAGAGAGAGCGAGACTACCAGATGGTGGTCGAACGAGAGGAGGAAGAAGAGCAGAGGGATTCGCCATATCTTTTCAGCTGAGCTTCTTCTGGTTTTCGGGTGCTGACAAGGTTCCCTCTCTTCTCTTTTCCGAAACTTGACTTCCAAGCAAACTAGCGGTTTGGTTCTCTTAGGGTTGTGGCCATCCCTCCCAACTTTCTTGAGTCCCCATCTGTCATTACGTGAATTCAAATCGATCGTGTTCGAATTGGGTTTGGTTTTCCCAGGCCCCGCTAAGTAGTCGGGGGGCTTGACCGGATTGTGGACAGGCTCTAGCCGGGAGGGTCGAGGCCTAATCCGTTTGGTCAGGCCGATCTTGATTTCACAACCAAATAGCCTTGCCCAAGCACGCCTGAAAGCATCTTTAGGCTCGTGTAACTTGATTCGACGTCTTTCGCGGCTTTGTAGGAACGGAGTTAAGTGGTATTTCTTATCAAAGAAAAGGGTCTTTTTGCGCTTCTTGCTATGGAGTCCATGTATCTTGAATGTGGCCCAACCTCATCATCTTTATTCCCCTCAAAACAAGCAATCAGTGCGACATAAGACGAAGTTAATAGGTGCTCGAGAGTTTTTTTCAGTGCGTGAATGCTCAAGTCAAACCAAGCCCAAGCCAAACGTTTTCCTTCGATTTTCGACGCAGCGTCTTACTCGAGTAAGACATCGTCAGATACCTTCGACCATAGAATCGAACCTTTTTTTAGGACAAAGTAAGTCCTGTTTCATGCTATTCTGCCTGCTCAAACTGAATACAGAACTTACCAATTCTCAAGCCTCAGGCTAGCCGAGGACCCAAACCCGTGGCAACAAATTCAGAACTTGATTGAAACTCGTCCCTCTGCCCCCTTCTCGGCTATGCGGCGCTACGCTCCTCAACAAGTGATTCTATCAGGAGTTGTTCATCTTTGGAAGGAACTGAAATGCAGTTACTTTGGTGGAAAAACTTCTTAAGAATGGGGAAAGTCAGCAAGTGCTCCATCAGTTAGAATTTTCATGTAAAGGAGCGAGATTAAACTCATCATTTCTTCTCAGCAACTTCTCGTCGTCGCTTTCTCTCGATAGCTTCAAAGGTTTAAAGAAAAAGCAACTTATAAGGCTGTTTTTCTGTTGTTCTGTCGGTGCAAGGGAAAGAGGGAGGTGGTGAGTATTTGTTGGAATCTGCAAAGCTCTTGGTAATGAAAATGGAGAGAGTTCTAAGGAATCAAATTGGAGGAGAAGAAAAGGGGAAGTTGAAGGAAGATATTTTTAGGGATAAGGGCACTAAAAATTCAAAAATTTAGATTTCTAAAAAAATACAATCAAATTCTAACACTTGTCGAATTAGTATAGTCACGACTTTCTATTAACTTAATTCAATTGACTTATTGAAAATGCCGATGCGGCTTTTCTAATACTTTCTTAAGACCCACGGCGCTTCATGGTGCCAAGGGCATGAGAAAAAAGGCCGAAAACTAAAAAGAAAAAAAGGATAAGCAAATTTATTTTAAAAAGAAAGAAAGGAAAGGATAATAAAAGGAAAGAGGGAGAGAAATTTAAAAAAAATACAAGTTGGAACATTTATTTTTAAAGAAAGACGTAAGACCATCAAACTGCCGGAGAGGACCGCAAGGACCGGCAAGGCCGACCATGGGTCTTCAGGTGTTGGTGATGACCGGACGGCGCATGATCATATATCTTCATTCATTAAGTAAAGTTTAATCGAAGTATGAGATGGAGCCAAAAAAATCATTTCCTTGCAGTCATCAATCGAAAAATTATCATCATAATGCTTTGCCCATATTCAGCGGACGCGCATGGTTTGATGTTTGACGTGTGCTTTTGTTCGATTATGGTCACCTTCTTAGCCCAAGCATCACGGATGGAACGCGGCAGAATCGGAACCGACGGCCACGCAAACGAAACTCGATGAATTCACACCTCCAACTCGATCCGTATGCTTCTGTTTCCTCGCCAACGTTCGGGATCTGCAACATAAGAAACCATGCCGCGAACGACGGCAGAGATCAGGAAAACAAGTCCAGAAGCGTCGCTCCAAGATAAGAACTCCACCCATCTACTTTGATAAAGCCACATCATTCGAGGTATGCACGTCGTTTCTTGACATAGAACTCCATAAACAGTCGCTCATGTTCGATATCAGAAGCTACTTTCAAGAACGTTGATAATTCCAAAAAAGAACGTTAATAATATTTTTATTCGTTCGTCTGTCATCTTCGAAAATTGAACAAATTAAATTTAATAGATCTTTTTTTTCCTAATAATGAGAAGGGCCACTAATTTTGGGCACGTAAGGCACTCTACTAACCTCATGAATCAAGTAAGACGCGAGTTAAAACTTGGGTCGGTAGCCAAATATGAAACTATTTGCATTTGGCTGCATGAAGTGTGGAACCTATGTTGCGCACCCAACCGGTACATGCTAGTCCTCTTCTAATAACTAAGTCAAATCATACACTGTTTTGTTTAAGCCATGAGCATATTATAAATAAGTTGTATCATTGCAGGTAAAACATATTTTCGTTTCGATTTCCACACACATGTATGTCAATATGCATGTACATACACACACGTCTTTTGTCTTTTAAAGATAAATTTAGCTTCTCTCCTAGACTTCTATGGAATATATATGCTCCAAAACATTGCTTGTGTCACCACAGAAATTTCCACTAAATGCGGTGAAGAAAATTATACTAAAGAAAGGAAATTCATTCCATGTAGTCATATAATAAAACCATAGATTACTTGAAATATAAATACAACTTACTAATGATATGTAGAGCTCTATTTCATGCTTTTAAAATCCACCTAAATCAAAATTAGAGGAACTGAACCAACCCCTTGACCTTTTTTTTTTTTTTTTTGGCCCGTAATCCACTCGAGCTAAAGTAAAATAGATGAGGTCAGTTTAGTCGCCCACGGAAAAGCAAACTTGGCAGCTTGTCTTGGCATTACATATCATATAATGTTAATTAATGTATAGCTGCCGGTGGATCTGAAGCGTATAATCGTCACGTGCTTGTTGGAGGTCGCAGAGCTTGCAGACATGACTCTGCTCTTCATCAGACAGCTTATCTTACTTTGTTCCAATTGGAATGTGCGGACGAGCGATTTCGTACGCATGTATCAAGAGTTCTATCATGTACCACTGGCCTCGCAAGAAATTTTTTCTTATTTTTCCCATTTTGATACTTATAAATTTTTACTAAATAGATGCAACTGTAAGACCAACCCACTCAAATAACGCGTGATGTTTTGTTGGATCACGAGAGTTATGGAGACCCAATGTGTTGAATTCAAAAGAGACAACATCTGAGATGGTCCATGGGGCTGTCATTTTTATCCATTGATGGACAAAACGGCACTTTTCTCCCCCCTTAAAGTCACATTCACTAGTAATTTAGACAATTTGAAGCTTGTAATCGAACACTAGAAATGATCTTTCTTTTTTTTTTTTTTTCTTTCTGGTAATTGAGGAACCGCCAAAGACTCCCTTACAGGGTCACACTGCCCTCTGATGCCCAGTGACACCGTCGGACGTTGTCGCAAGCCACTATTTAGAAGTAAAACCTTGGGGGCTGCCCAGTAATCTATTCTTGAATTATCTATTAACTCTTCTCATCTAACTTATCGGGAAAATAAGTTATATTGCAAGATTGAGAATTAAATTCGTAATTAGTCCAAAGGCTACTGTTGTACCTTAGCCGTCAGAAGTGATTTAATTAGTGCAAAACACTCTTTCCTTTTTTTCTCCAATAATCATATTGTGCGAAGTTTGACTGGCTAGCTACTTATGGTGTTCCACGAGTTGCAATTGAAGCTAGCCAGTTATTATCAGTTTGGGGACAAAAGGAAAAGAAAAACTCTACATTGACCCTGCATGATCGACAATTAAAATGGGCTCGATCCAACACGCCTGGAGTATATTCAAAGAAGTGAGCCCTCGATCTTGAATTCTCCGTTAGACCTACACTTAGTGGCTGGGCTCAAACCTCTCTAACGTTAGCTAGAAGATGCTAGTCGAGTTATGATGATACGCGTGTATGTTGCTCTAAATTTTCTCCCAAATATACCAAATTTGGCTTTTAAGATAACCCTTCGTTATGCTCCACGTATTAGTCCCTATCCAATCGTTGTGAACAGAGGACCTCCGATCCCAGTCTTTCTCATTTTCTATGGCACTACGTAATTGGGATGCACTTACTTTTAGTCCTAGTTTTTTTTTTTTTTTTTGAAAAATAATCAATTTTAAAGTATGATCACATCACCTAAGTTTTCGACAAGAATGCTGCTTGATGTATTAATATATTTCCCACCTCGTACCAATTCCTTTTCCCAGAAGAATCAAAGACCGACGAAAATGGGATGCTTCCTATCCTTTTTTTGACTTCTTCACGTCGTCATATCACTGCTTGCGTAAGGTGTGGATAATTCAAGAACCCCGAACCATCCACACTATGCTCAAGACATTCGTGCACGAAGATCAAACCGAGCAGCCATCCGATCCAATGAATCGTGCCCACGATTCAAGCACACCTAACGAACCCAAGTCAATCCCTTCCTTCACCCGCCTGTCTGAACGTCGCGTCGTGTGAAGTAAAAAAGGAGTCCAAAGCTATTTCCTTTTGGTAAAGTTGCACGCACCCAAGAAACCGCCTAGGTTGTCGCCATCAAAATCGAAGTTACCCCCACGTCTTGTGGCCCTAAAATGTTCCTGGTCACAAGGGCAACCTGGTAATCTTCCACTTCTTGTCCCCTCCTATATAAATCTCCATTCCTCCGCTCGCCAAATCTCACAGAAGTATCAAAGGGCAGAAAGAGAGAGAAGGAGATGGAGGGCGATCACAAATTGCGGCTCTTCTTGGTGGCTTTGGCATGCGTTGTCGGAGTCTCGATTGCTCAGAGCGCTTCCAGCGTCAAGGCCAGGTACCACTACTACAACCCCGTGGAGAACAACTGGGACTTGAACGCCGTGCACGCGTACTGCGCCCCATGGTACGCGAACCAGTCGATGGCGTGGCTCCAGAAGTGGGGGTGGACCGGGTTCTGCGGCCCGGCCGGGCCGACCGGGCAAGATGCTTGCGGCAAATGCTTGAACGTGAGAAACGCCCCCAACTAATCTTTTCGTTTAGTCCGATTTCAGACCCTCATGCCAAATAGAAGTTCCTCTTCTCTAGTAAAATCCTTTCCTGAAATGCGATTATTCATTGTGTTCCATCATATACGCAGGTGACGAACGCGAAAACCGGGGCTAAAGCGACGGTGCGGATCGTCGACAATTGTAGCGACGGAGGGCTGAAATTGGACGCCAAGGTGTTCCGAATGCTAGACACGACGAAGGAAGGATATCATGCGGGCTATATTACGGTTAACTACGTGTTCGTGACCTGCTGATTTAGGGGATTTTCGTAATCCGAATCAGTGTGTGATCGATGGAGAGTTCTAGTTGCTATGTCTTGCGTGTACTTACTTACAATCGTCGACTGATCTTATAATAAAAAGATGGGCGCTCTTCTTCGCGTCTTCTAGGGAACTCTTTTCCCATTGAAGCTGTGTAATGGTGTTAGGAAGAAAGTTATCAAAATGGTTTTGTGGAGATCGAATTGAGATGACTGGAGATCGAATTGAGATGACTGGGGTATGAATAATTGTACTGAAGTGCATTATTGTTCCCAAAGTTACCAATCAAAACAAAAAAGTATGGTACGTGCGAGTGCATCATTGGGGGTCTGGAAAGATGAAGTTGCATTATTGATGATGCGAAAAGATAAAGTTCACGCGGTAAACAAATAGAGCCACCGTACTATTCTACTACACGGTGCAGTCGACATAGTTCGGGAAAGTTGCATTATTCATGTGAAAGCGATTTTTCGGAAAACTTGCCTGGTTTGTCACGTATGATTTTTCTTTTCCTTCCTATGACATTAGGGATGTTATCTTTAAATATGTTATTCACATTCTCATGCGGACATAGTTTATTACTTCAATTTATGCGAGCTTTTACGAGATCCAACGTATTATTAAGAATTAGGGTTTTGAGACGAGATTTTTAGGTTACGGTAATCCTTGATAGTTTGCTCGGCCCGGTAACTTTTTGCTCCGTACATTACTTGATGACTTGCATTTTTTCTAGTAAAATTAGTTCCATTCGATTTACTACTTCTCTTCAAACTTTGAACTCCAGATTGAGCCTTGGAATTCCCGATATTTCCGTCTTTCTTATTATGTAGACAATGCGGATGCTGGTTATGATGTGATGCCATGGGAATATATTAGGGATATTCGGTCCATTTTCCACGATATGCACGAGCCCCTTTCCACGGCATGCTGGAAAAGACGATATCGATTGGTGATGGGGCCAGCTCTGTTTCGTCTTTGCAGATCTGGTCCCCTTTAAACAGATGATCATTTCATTTGTCGGTCTGGAACGGAAGCCAAACTTTTTTATTGAGGATTTTTTAAATCTCTTCTATTACTTTTGCTTTTATATTAAGAGTTACACCTCACTTATCAACTTTAGAGAGAGGCAGCAGCAGCGAATTGGCCGAGAAGAAAGTAGAGAGAAAAGAAAAGGAGAGGCTGTGACTGCCAAAAGGAGGAAAAAACGCGAATGAGTGTAGTAAAGAGAAAAGAAAATTTGGATTTTTTCTTTGTAAGTATTCTCAATATTTTTATATCACGATCTTAAGAGAAAATTATCATTATATTATTTCTTTCTTCGAAATCTAGTAAATTTGCAGGGTATTGTAACCCTAGTTTAATTAATAAGTTTTTGTTGTATTCCTTCGATTCTATGCTTTTATTATTATATTATGTATGTGTGGATCGTTTGCTTATATGAAATCCAATCCCATGCAATCCCGTCTTATCAAGACCTATCAAAGTCATAATTAGAATCGTGATATGTTATCTTAAGAAATTTCATTTAAATTATAGTACCAATAGGGTGAAACTATTTAAATTTTGCAAACATTTGTAAGGTCCAATGGATTATCGGGTTGGGAATTTGAGGAGATTTTTAGGTCATGATATCTGTTAGTAGTTTGCTTGGCTGCTAACTCCTTTTTCTTCGTACATAACTCGATAACTTAAATTTTCAAAGGTAAAGTTAGTTCCATTAGATCGATTAATTCTCTTAAAGTTTAAACTCCAAATATGAGGTTGTGATTCCCAAATCCTTCCATCTTTCATATCGTGTGAAAATGGAGATGTTGCTTATGATATGATGCCATGGGAATGTCTTAGGAACGCAAAACTTTTTCCCCAAAAGTTAATAATTGTGAAGGGCCAGCTTTATTATCAGATGATATAGCTACAAGATGCCACAGAATCGGTTAGCATCATGGGATTTTCCACAGTTCTTCAGAAAATCATTATTAGGGATATTGATCATCCCTAGATCGCAAGTAAATAAATCTTAGCCATCCGCTGAAAATATTTTCAATTATCTGTATGCGTAAGGAATTTTATATGAAATTTACCACAAAATGAGCTTAAATAGAATTGGTTATAGATTCCTCCGAAAGCCGAACACCACTTTGGCATCTAGCTTTTGTAAAATCTCTAGTGCCCATTCTTCTTGTTGATATCCGTCCCTTACTCTTCAAAGCACTTTCGTGTTTGCAATAAGGGATAATGGCATTAGGTAATTCCTTAATTTTCTTTTCAATGCTCAGTGTGGCCTTTAAACTTTTTTCTTTTTTTCAATCTAATCTTTGAACTTTCAAAAACTCAATGAATATAGTCCTTTCCATTAAATTTCAACATCGTGAGTTGATGAGGCCATTAGTTAATTTTCTTTTCAATGCTCAGTGTGGCCTTTAAATTTTTTTCTTTTTTTCAATTTAGTCTTTGAACTTTCAAAAACTCAATGAATATAGTCCTTTCCATTAAATTTCAACATCATGAGTTGATGAGGCCATTATTTCTATTAACTAGAAATTAGATTTACCATGTTAGTTTCCACATGGCTCACATGTGCCTTCCCCGTTATATCCCTCAATCTCTCATACTTTGGCCCAAAAATAAAGGGGGAAAAAGATTTGCTGGCTTGAAAAAACGACGCGGTAGTTGACATCATTATTTTAACTGAATACACGTTAAACATGACAATCCACATAAAAGAGTTGCATTTGTTGTGGTGATATACTCAATAGAAGGACTATATTGAGGGGACTTTTGCAAGTCCGGGGACTAGATTATTATTTATTTATTTATTTTAAGAAAGAGGTGTTCAACCAATCACATCAACATTTAAGAAAAGTTCAGGATCACATATATCATTTCTACCCTTTAAAAATAGCTAAAAGGGACTTTTTTACCCCCATAGCTCACGTGTGATAGAAAATGTTTCGATTTTCATTTGACATGAGAAAAGTGATGTGTCAAAAGCTGCAAATTAGCCTTATATAATTGCTTAACAATTATCTGAGGGGTGCTCGTAGATAAAAATCTTAACATTGGCCTATTTTACTTATGCTCCACGTTTCGAAAAATCAAATGCATGAGCACTAGCAGTGCCCCTAAAACCATCCCACATGCTAATTCTTTTTCGTTCCCCATAAATGGACGACGCGACGATTATCCATGGAATTCATCCTTGGCCATATCCGTATTGCTCTCTAAAAGGTTTCCTACATATGACATGGTCTAGGTCCTCCACCCCTACATGCAATCTCAGTTTTATCAAAACCTTGGAGTCATAGTTATATTTGCAATTAATCTTACGAGGCATCCAATTCAATTGCGGTGATAAAGAAATTGATATTGCTTGTGGACCAAACTAGATAGAATTCAACCTTTTGATCCTATGGATGAGTAAGTGCTAAGACCTTTAGTGCTAGCCCCTGTTGCAACCAATTTTCGAACTAAAGTGTAGTCCAAGTTGATGAGGGTCGAGAACGTCATCCTCTTTTAGCTTGTTCTTATCCTTATCTAAAGATAGAGGTGATCAATAGTGGGACAGCCCTTTCATCTCTCTTAGACCCGGAAGGCAAATGGGTGAGTTTGGGTAATATCCTTACATGAGAAAACTCAGCTTGCCCGACCCTGAATCGCGCCAGCCCGAATGCTTATATACACATTTTTATGTTATGGGTAGACTCAGTAGACAATACGTCATACCTGAATCTTGAACCCGACTTTGTCGAACAGTCACTTATATTTCTAGATAATTGTTAAACAAATTTGGTCATACATAAGATTAATGTGGGGAAACTTCGTGTGGGGGAACTTTCCTTGAAAAGTATGACCGAGTTAATCCAACTGAATCAGTCTTCGCGTGTCGAATATGTATGCTTCTCCCACCAATCTCGGTTATGGTGGACTCCATGAGAGCATGTCCACTGAGAAAAACTGCTTCCAGTCAAGATAAAGACAGGCACACACGTCCATACGGCTTGCTCAGAAATTCTTCCGACGGGCGACTTGGTGATTTCGAAAGAGCTCCCTCTTTCTTGAAGCACAATCTCACACAAGAACCCATCAGAAACATCAGAAACATCGCATGGTATGGGGAGGCTTTTTAGCTTGTTCATGGTAGCTCCGGTTTCTGTTGTGGCCACTGCTATTGCTCAGAGAGCTTCCAATGTCTGGGCAACATACAATTACTACGACCCCCAGCAGATCGGGTGGGACCTGAACGCGGCCAGCACTTACTGCGTGACCCGGGAGGCGAACAAGCCGCTCACATGGCGCAAGAAGTACGGTTGGACCACCTTCTGTGGCCCCGCCGGGCCTTGCGGGCAGGCCTCTTGCGGTCAGTGCTTAAGGGTAAGACTAAGTACCCTTAAAAATGCACAAGGATGATGTAATCATATGCACATTTATAAGTTTGGTCCGAGTGTATGATCCATATACATATAGTCTTAATATTCGAGAAAATCCTATTTAACAGACTTCTTAGGTAAAGATTTATTCTTTGGCATGCACAGGTGACCAACACGAGGACCGGAGCTCAAGCGACGGTGAGGATCATCGACCAGTGCAGCAACGGAGGGTTGGATTTGGATGCCGGCGTGTTTCAAAAGTTGGACACCGACGGAAGTGGCAACGCTCAAGGCCATCTCATCGTGAACTATCAGTTCGTCACTTGCTAAAAGCACATGCAAAATGCAACCATCTCAAAAGTTCTCTATAGTACATGTACCGCATGAAGATCGCAATAATAATAGCAGCAATAAGTAGTTTTAATTAGCAAAACGTAATAATCTCCTCCCTTGAAAATTACTTCCATCTTTTATATCATGCGAAAATAAATGTTGATGTCGATTATAATCTGATGCCATGGGAATGTTTTGTTCTTTTCCACGAAATAGAAGAGTCCTTTCCTGATAAAACATTTGATCTTTCAACATTAAAGTTATTATTTTGAATTTTTTTTCCTCGAATATTCATTGATCTGTGATGGGCTAGTTTTATGATTAGATGACATAAAAACAATATGTCAAGAGAATGCTAAAGTATCTTATTTTATTACTGTTTTGCCAGTTTTAGATCCTACAACGAAATATCTTTCACTAAGTGTTATATTTCGATTTTTAGGAAAGGAAACTTGGGTTCTGTGTTAATTTTAGACAGAGAGGGTCAAATGCAAATGAGACTATATTATATAATCCCAAATCTAAAGAAGTCACTTAATACGCTTAACACCAACTTAGTACCAACGATAATCAATGTCAAAATCTAATCAATGGTGTCATCTAAATTCACTTTAACATAGTAATGAAAGCTCATTAAAATTAAAGTATCAAAAATGATTCGACAACATTGGATATCAACAAAAGCGTCCGGAAAGCATTGCTTTCTAATAAGTTTGAGGGTATAACGTCAGAATCTAATTGATGACACTGGACAATAAGAATAAGACCTATTAGACACTCCTCCTAGATGGATATGATGACACAACGTTGAAATCTAATCAACAACACTGGACAGTGGTGACAAAACCTAATAAACACTACTCCTAGATGAGTACAAGGACACAATATCAGAATCTAATCGATGACGATAGACAGTGGTAGCAACTCCTAGCAAACATTGCTCCTAGATGAGTATGAGGACACAACGTTAGAATCTAATCGATGATGATGAACAGTGGATAGCATTGGAATCTAATCAATAGCACTACCTAAGATGTAGAGGCTTGCCAGAATTGAATCTATGATGGGAATCTTAAACTACAACTAAGCTAGACTAAGCAAGGATAAAAGTAAGATAAAATAGTTTTATATGTTGTTCGGGAGGGGGGAGGGAGGGTTCCTCTATTGGATTGCCTACGGTATTTATAGGCTAATTTGGTAACTATCAGTGGTCGGTTGCTTCCTCCTCAACAGTTGCTTCACGTTCTATGTTGAATGGCTTTATCCACATCTGGTTACTTTTTGACTTGTTCGACAGTACTCGCATAGTTTGTCCAGCAAGTATTAACTGCTCTTCTTGAGTTTTGCGCCCTTTTAACCATTCCCGCATAAATTTGTTGTCAATGTTATGTCTTCAACAGCGTCTCTTGGCTTCGACACGTGGCAACCAACTGCTTCATCATAAAATTATGTATCTTCACTTGTAGGTCCATCTAAATCTAGTCTAAGGATTCTCAAAATCCTTGGCTAACCTTCGTTTTTATGATCATTATGGACTAGGTCGATGTAAATCACGGCCTACATGTGGTAACGAGGGTGATTTTAAAGGTTTCTACCCCTCGTGACCAACATGTGATTTTTGGGGTATTTTTGAGTGTCAAAAATTACTTTTTACAATATATGTTTTTTTATTAAAAAAAACTTTTAGCTTTCTTCTTTTTAATCTAATTTAGTTTGTATTATTTTAATTTTTTACTATTATTTTGATGTGGCGCTTGTTGAGCACCACATCGTTGCCATGTGTCTTAAAAAGTAATAAAATAAGATATTTTAGCATTTTCCATTAGTCTAATTGGATGGAGTTGATGGATTTTAGATTGAACCAATTTAATAAATTTTAGGATTTGATTATATTTTTTAAAAGTTTTAAGACTTAATTGCACTTTTATGACAAGTTTTAGGACTTCTAGTACATTTATTCCAAAAAATAAAGGAAGATCATAAGTAGAAGATAAAACTAGAGTTGCCCCACTTGGAAACCCCAAACCTGAACCTGAAGACAAGTGAAGAGGGACTACAAGTGGGTTGGGCTTTAGACCTATTAAAGACCCACCTTTTAATTGGATTTTATTCAAATCAATACCAACTCAATTAAAAAAATTTAGCTAACTCATATATGACCCAACCTATCATAAATGGGTTTATGATGGTCCTTTAACCTAGTTTGACACCTCTAATGGATAATGACTTGGGTTAATACTTGACTTTTTCTTCACTGTTCAACGTAGCCTTTGAACTTTTCTTGTTGAACATAATTCTAACTTTCCAGATGCAATTAATATAGTCCTTCCGCTAAAAGTTCCAACATTGTCAGCTGACGAGACCATTGTTTTTGTTAACTTGACTTTAGATTTACCATGTAGGTACTCACTTGGCTCATACGTGTATAGCACTTTCATAATTTCGTTGATAAGTGTATTGATCCTCCTGTTAGTAGCATACACATGATAGAAAATGTTTCTATTTTGAAATGACACGAGCAAATTCGTGCATTAAAAGTTGCAAATTGACCTTATTTTATTGCTTGATGATCATCCTAAAGGCGCTCGTGATGAAAATCTTAACAATGGTCTATCCTGTGCAACATGCTATATTTGCTGCCCAGAATCAATTTTCCATTGTTCAATCTTGCAGCAACACAAGAAATTTGAGCTAAACTTCAGTTGACTCCCTGATCGTCTTTAACAATTCTAAGTGGCTGGTGGTGCAGACACTGATACGGTTAAGCTCGTCTGCAATTCCATCCGGAGGCGATGATTGTCTGGAGTACAATCCAGCTACAACGGACAAAAACCCTAGGGTGCTTTGTTTGACATGTAACCAACCAACGAGCGCAAACAGCTGGAGTATCCAGATTATTTAACTTGTTTTATGTCGTCGTGCTATTTCCACGAGTTTGTCGTATCAGTGCAGCCACTGCATTTCCAATCATTGTGATCAGCACGATGATATCTAAGGAAAATGTGTCCAGATCAAGATGAAGCCATAGAGATATAATCGCATGGTTGGTGAGAATTCTTTCAAGAAGTCAACCATTTGGGAGTTTCTGAAGAGCTCTCTCTCTCTCTCTCTCTCTCTCTCTCTCTCTATATATATATATATATATATAGTCTCTCTATATATATATATATATATATATATATTAATTCTCCTCTTGAACAACGATCCCACACATAAAAAACATCACATGATATGGGGAAGCTTATTAGCATTTTCATGATTTTTGTTAAATTATGTCTCGAGTTTGAATGTTTGCAAAACGGAATTCGCTTGGATAAAATTTTTATTATTTGATCGTGAAGATATTTTTCCAATGAAGATAATATTCAAGATTTTTCATGATTTTTGTTAAATTATGTCTCGAGTTTGAGTGTTTGCAAAACGCGATTCAATAAAATTTTTATTATTTGATTGTGAAGATATTTTTCCAATTAAGATAATATTCAAGATTACGCACAAGAAAAGAAATTCGAAATTTTTTTTTGGGTCTTGAATGTCTTCAGTTAATAGAAAGAGATTTCATTGGACTCCATGAAGGATTACAAAAGAGGAAATAAAATAAAATAAGAAAAGAGAGCAAAGTTTCTTCTTTATTTGCGACCTGCAGAAGCGGAAAGATGTTATCTTCGTAGGGCCCAAAAGTCAAGACTTTGACTTTTGGGCACACACAATATAAAAGCTACGAAAGAAAGAAAGTGGTCTCCTCTGCACGTCCACTATCCGCGAGATTTCTGAAGCCGCAAGTCCTCGAAGCCACGCGAAGCTTGGAAAAAAAAATGTGAAGACTTGCGTACATGGACCAAAGACGAACGCTGAAGTTCCTGATTTTGGCGTACATAAAGCGTTTCTATTTTGAGCTTGAACGCATGGTGATTTATACAGTAAATTTATGTCCAAGTAAGTTATTTATTTATGAACACGTTGGCTACGTTTGGTCATCCGAATTTCTAATCAGGATAGGACTGGATAGGATAGAATGTGAAATCCTTGGAATTTTTTTATATCATATCTATTGTTTGGTAAATCGCAATATTAAAATCAGATATATTCACATTATATTATGTACTCTTTTTTTTTTTTTTTTTTATATATATAAACGGCATATCATTATAAATGAACATAAATGTTCATAAACAAGAGATGGTGAAAATCTCTCGTAACACTATTCTTTAATTTATTTTTATTTTATTTTCCCTCTTTTTTATATTATTTTCTTTATTATTTCTTTTTTCCCCTTTCATCATTCTTTAATAAAATTTTATCAAATAGTAAACTGTACTAACATACCTAAAATACAAAAATACCTAAAATATACAATAAATATAAATATTTATTTTATAGATTGAATGTTTATTTTAAGATAGAATTAAAGTTGAATATATAAATTGAAATAAGATTAATTAAAAATAAATAGAAATTTATTTTTAATTTCTTAAATTAAAATTCAAATATTATTTATATTATAATATAATTTCAATTTTGTTAATTTAATAAGTTTGTTATTCGAGAAAAATAACTTTCCTATTATGGACATTAGAAATCTTATCCACATTTATCCCACCTCTCCCGTAAGATAATTTTATCATGTCTATATCCCACTTATATCCGACTTTATCATGTAAGCGAGCACCAAACGTAGGATAGGATAAATTATATTTTATCCCAAATTTTATCCCGACTGTCAAATGCAGCCTTTGGGTTTTGGGTTAAATCTAGGTGTGTGAAACACTCGAGCGTGTGAACGATTGTAAACTTTGATTCTCCAATTATAGTGAATTATTTGCTACTAGCTTTCCCCGTGGATATAGATATTGATAATTGGATCGAACCACGTAAATTTCTGATGTCCTTATTATTTCGCGTTTATTTCTCTGGCGATTTCGCATTGATGTAAATTGCAAGATCCTATCGTTTTGGCATATTATATTCCAACAATCTTTTTGGTTTATGTCGTGGCCGTTGCTCTTGCTCAGAGCGCTTCCAATGTCTTGGCAACTTACAATGACTACAATCCCGAGCAGAACGGGTGGGACTTGAACGCGGTCCATTATTGTTCGACTTGGGACACGAATGAGCCCCTTGCGTGGCGCAAGGAGTATGGTTGGACCGCCTTCTGTGGCCCGGTCGGGCCTTGTGGGCAGGCCTCTTGCGGCCAGTGCTTAAGGGTGAGAACTAAGAAGCCTTAAAGATGCACGGGGATGATGCAATCATATGCACATCTATAACTACGATCCAAGCGCTTGATCCATATATGCAGCCTAGAATTCTAGAAAGATATTTAACAGAATTTTTAGGTTAAAGATTTATTCATTTGGCATGCGCAGGTGACCAACACAAGGACCAGAGCTCAGGCGACAGTGAGGATCATCGACCAGTGCAGCAACGGAGGGTTGGATTTGGACACGGACGGAAGTGGCTACGCTCAGGGCCATCTTATCGTGGACTATCAGTTCATCACTTGCTAAGAGCACACGCAAAGTGCAACCATTTCGAGAGTTCTCTATAGTGTGTGTACCGCATGGAGATCATAATGATAATAATGACAATAAGTGCTTTCAATAAGCAAAACCTGCTGCTAATCTCTTCCCTTGAAAAATATTTCCATCTTTTATATCAGAAGATGTTGATGTTGCTTATGATATGATACTATGGGAATATCTTGGGAATATTTTGTTCTTTTCCACGAAATAGACAGACGAGTCCCTTTCCTGTAATCATATTTGATCTTCGACAGTAAAATAAAATTATTTGGACCTCTTTTTCCTAAAATAGTCATTAATTTGCGATGGGCAAGCCTTACGATCAGATGAGATGACAAAACAACAGGATGCCCTTGTTAGTACCATGGGATTTTCTATAGGATTTTAGATGGAATATGACACAAAAGATTCATGAATTTTGGTCCAATGTAAATTATGGTCTCTTAATTTTTTAATTTGTTCAATGCAATCCCTAAATAATTGGTAGTCCATGAACTATACAAAAATGTTAATGCCTTCCTTCTTTTAATTCAAGTTAACGAAATCTACTGATGCGGCTTCTAATCCATTATGTTCAAAAGGTAAATATCATACATGGATTTTCCATATAAGATATTCACCTCAAATCATGAATAATAGTCCATGTTATAAAATAACGTTAGACATGTTAACGCCTAATTTCTTTTTGCCTTGTCTAGAGAAGAAAAATAATATGATGGATATTTTGATTTTCAACTCGGTATATAATAATCCATGTCATTAAAATAACGTCTAATTTGCCGTCTAAGCAAAGGAAAGGACTACATTGTAGAATTTTCTTGTTCAATCGAATTTTTGAACTTTCCAAATTCAATCAATGTAGGCCACCGCTAAAATTCGCAACATTGTTAGCGGATGTGGCTATAGTTTTTGTTAACTTGACATTAGATTTACCACGTAGGCATCCACATCCAGCTACAATGGACAAATACCTAGGGTGCTTTGTTTGGCTAAGTAAACAACCAATGAGCGGAGACAACTGGAGTATCCGGAGCACTTAATTTGTTTCATGTCTTGGTGCTATTTGCACGTGCACTTTTGAATGTCGTTGTCGCATCAATGTACCATTGGAGTTCCGATCATTGTGATCAGCACGATAATATCGAAGAAAATGTATCCAGGTCAAGATAAAGACATAGACATATTTTCATATGGCTGCTTCGAATTCTTTCAAGAGGTCAACTATTTGGTAGTTTCTGAAGAGTTCTCTCTCTCTCTCTCTCTCTCTCTCTCTCTCTCGTCCCCTATATATCAACCCTTCTCCTGAACAAAGACCTTAAACAAGAACACAACAGAAACATCAGAAGATATGGGGAGGTTCATCAGCATTTTCATGATAGTTTTGGTTTCTGTCATGGCCGCTGCTCTTGCTCAGAGCGCTTCCGATGTCCTGGCAACTTACAATGACTACAATCCCGAGCAGAACCACTGGGACTTAAACGCGGTCCATGCTTTTTGCTCGACTTGGGATGCGAGCAAGCCCCTCGCGTGGCGCGAGGAGTACGGTTGGACCGCCTTCTGTGGCCCGGTTGGGCCTCACGGAGAGGCCTCTTGTGGCCAGTGCTTACGCGTAAGAACTAGGAAGCCTTAAAGATCCACCGGGATGATGCAATCATTTGCACATTTGTAACTTCGATCCAAGCGTCTGATGCATATATTAGTATTCTAGAAAACCATATTTAACGGACTTTTTAAGTATAGATATATGTCTTCGGCATGCACAGGTGACCAACACGAGGACCAGAGCTCAGGCGACAGTGAGGATCGTCGACCAGTGCAGCAATGGAGGATTGGACTTGGACGCCGGCGTGTTTCAAGCGTTGGACACCGACGGAAGTGGCAACGCTCAAGGCCATCTTATCGTGGACTATCAGTTTGTCACTTGCTAAAAGCACATGCAAAATGCAACCATCTCAAAAGTTCTTTATAGTATGTGTACCGCACGAAGATCGCAATGATAATAACACCAATAAGTGCTTTTAATCAGCAAAACCTACCACTAATCTCTTTCCTTGAAAAATGCTTCCATCTTTTATATCACGTGGAAAGAAATTGTTGATGTTGGTTATGATATGATGCCATGGGAATATCTTGGGAATATCTTGGAAAAAAATTGTTGATGTGAGTCTCTCTCTCTCTCGTCATAAACTTATTTTAATTGTGCCAATTCAGTTATAAACTTTTTTTTAGCTAATTTAATCCTAAACCTTTTATAATTATGCCAATTAAGTCCATCCTGCCAAAATTGGCCGGCCGACGCTGACGTCGACGCCGGCGGGGGACATTCGGCCGACGAATGTTGATATGGCAATTTTTTAATATATATATTCGAATTTTTTAATATTTTTTAAAAAATTTTGAATTCTTTTTTTCTCACATTTTCCTTCCTCCGGCCGGCGAGGTCGGCCTCCCGGCCACCGGTGAGGCTCGCCCCGTCGGCCGGGTTAGTGCCGGCGAGGGCGAGGCCCAGCCCCACCAAATCCGACGAGCTTGGCCCTCACCGAGGCTGGGCGAGGCCGAGCGTCGCCGGATCCGGCCGGGCCTCGCCCGCTAGCCAAGGTGAGGGTCGACCTCGCCAATGGCCGGCGAGGCTCCTTGCCGAGAAACCCGATATCCCCGTCGTTGTCATCGCCGTCACCATCGTCCCCGCACTCGTACACGAGATCCCACCAGCCTCGGCTAATCTTCCAAGTACCATTGGAGCAACGCCCCCACCTCACTCTCCCCACCGCCGTTGCCGCTTCCACAACCGCAACGCCCCTCTTCGCATCTCCACAACCGCTCCACTGCCTCCTCCTCCTCATCCTTTCCCTCCCCGCCTCCGCCGCAGCCTTTGGCGATGGCGAGGTCAACCCTCGCCTTGGCTGGGCGAGGCCCTACGGATCTGGCGAGGCTCGGCCTCGCCCAACCTTGGCGAGGGCCGAGCTCCCCGAATCTAATGAGGCCTCGCCCTCACCTCCGGCCGATGGGGGTGAGCCTCGCTAGTGGCCGGCAAGGCTAACCTCGTCGGCCAAAGGAAGGATAAGGTGAGAAAAAAAAAATTTTAAAAATCAAAAAATTCGAAAAAAATTAAAAAATTGCTACATCAGCGTTCGCCAGTCAACTGTCTCCGGTTGGTGTCCACGTCAGCGCCGGCCGGCCAATTTTGGCCGGATGAACTGAATTGGAACAATTATAAAAGGTTTAGGACTAAATTGGCCAAAAAAAAAAAAAGTTTATGACTAAATTGGCACAATTGCAATAAGTTTAGGATTTTTTTGGTAATGCTCCCCATTTTCAGATAATCTTAGTTTCTGTCATGGCCGCTGCTCTTGCTCAGAGCGCATCCCATGTCAGGGCAACATACAATTACTACAATCCCGAGCAGAACGAACGGGTGGGACTTGAACGCCAACCACACTTTTTGCTCAACGTGGGATGCGAATAAGCCCCTCGCATGGCGCAAGAAGTACGGTTGGACCGCATTTTGTGGCCCTGTCAGGCCTCATGGGCTGGCCTCTTGCGGCCGGTACTTAAGGATAAGACTACGTACCCTTAAAACATGCACGAGGATGATGTAACCATATACACATTTGTAAACTTTGATCCAAGTGTATCATCCATATACATATAGCCTTAACATTCTAGAAAACCATATTTAACAGACTTCTTATGTGAAGGTTTTTGTCTTTGGCATGAACAGGTGACCAACACAAGGACCAGACTCAGATGACAATGAGGATCATCGACTGGTGCAGCAACGGAGGGTTGGATTTGGACGCCGTCGTGTTTCGCAGGTTGGATACCAACAGAAACGGTAAAGCTGTGGGCCATCTTACCGTGACCTATCAGTTTGTCACTTGCTAGAAACACATGTGAAATGCAATCAGCAGAGTTGTGTATAGTATGTGTACGGCATGAAGATCATAACAGCAACAATAACGATAATTACAAGAGCTCTTAATGAGCAAAACCGATTCCTAATCTCGTTTAGCAAGACCAAACGTGTTGTTTAGTTTTAGTATGTGTTATACACCATGCAATCTCACACAAATAAAAATAAGACATGTTGGAATTAACCCACATGCATTCATGAAAATATAGTGGAGACTTGACATGAAAATGGATCATCAAGAATAGAGAAAAATGAAATGGCTGTAGAATTCATAGCTCAATGTTGCAGCAACACAAGAAATTTTGAGCTAACCTTTACTGGACTCGCTTATTGGTCTTAAAAATACTTAGGGGTTGGTGGTGCTGACATTGGCACCGTTAAGCTCGGATGCAATTTCATGCAGGGGCGATGATAGTCAGTCCTAATGGACTGGGAAAGAATCTGTCTATATGAGGATAGTCTGGAGTACAATACAGCTACAATGGACAAAAACCTTGGTGTGCCTTGTTTTGGCTACGCAACCAATGAGCGGAAACATCTGAGTATCCAGATTGCCTAGTTTGTTTCATGCCATGGTGCTATTTGCGCATATGCTTGTGAATGTCCTTATCGTTTCGGTTTAGCCTGGATCTCCCATCAACATTCATAGCACGATAATACCGAAGGAAACGGCATCCAGTCGAGATAAATGCATAGACATATGTTCAAGTTTACCGCTCAGGAGGAGCTCTCTCTCTCTCTCTCTCTCTCTCTCTCTCTCTCGTCCCCTATAAATCAAACCTCCTCTTGAAGCACAATCTTACACAAGAACACATCAGAAAAACATCATATGACATAAGGAGGTTTATCGGCATTTTCATGGTAGTTTCGGTTTCTGTCGTGGCCGCCGCTCTTGCTCAGAGCCCTTCCAATGTCAAGGTAACGTACCATTACTACTACCCCGAGCAGAGCGGCTGGGACTTGAACGCCCAACATGCTTATTGCTCGACCTGGGATGCGAATAAGCCCCTTGCATGGCGCAAGAAGTACGGTTGGAACTCTTTCTGCGGCCCGGTCGGGCGTCGCGGGCAGGCCTCTTGCGGCCTGGTGCTTAAGGGTAAGATTTAAGGACCCCTAAAGATGCACAAGGATGATGCAATCATATGCACACTTCTTAGCAAACTGCTTATGTAAAGGTTCATGTCTTTGGCATGCGCAGGTGACCAACACGAGGACCGGAGCTCAGGCAACCGTGAGGATCATCGACCAGTGCAGCAACGGAGGGTTGGATCTGGATGCGGGCGTTTTTCGCAGGCTGGACACCGACGGAAATGGCAACGCTCAGGGCCATCTTGTTGTGAACTATCGGTTTGTCGCTTGCTGAAAGCACATGCAGAACCGACCATTTCAAGAGTTCTTGCACTCTGTGTACCGCATGATGATGATGATAAGGGCGGCGCTAGATCCACCCACCCCTCCGTTGGCTTATCTACTCCCTTAAAAGTTAAAATGACTAGACAACTGAAACCGCGAGTTCCACCGTCCCGGCAGCCCCACTTCTTTCAAGTTCAACGATTTCATTCACACACCCTCCGAGTCTCCCTCACTTTTGTCTAGTCAATAGAATCAGATTCAAGTTTAACAGCTTCCTTAATCCGTACTTCGTCCAAATTTCAAACTTCGCCTCTCTCCCCCTCCCCCACCCCCCAACCGGAAACAATGCACGGCTGAAGCAGGAAGATCCAGCAGCATCAGCCGCCATAGCTCAGAAGCTGAGAGCTCTCCAGTCCCAGTTCCTCTCTAATCACCACAGCCACATGTAAGTTAAAGCGAAGAAGCCGAGCCACAAGGATGACGAGAGGTGATGCCGGCGACGCTCGGCCCTACTGCTCGTGACCACGTACCACGTCCCGACAGGGTGATCATGCCAAGGATGACAAGGATGGCGAGCATCGAAGAAGCGGGGGCTCCGGGGACCGTGGAACTCGCGGCCACGGCTTGGGTCGTTTTGTCATTTTAACTGTCAATGGCGTAGACGAAGCCAATCGACGGGTGGACTCAGTGCCAGTAATACAAATAAAAACAAGTACTTTTGATCAACAAAACCTAAAATAGTGTTCCTTTGCTTTTTCCGCCATGAATTCGGAGAAAATATTAAGTAGACGGTATTGCCAATTTAGCAATAAGATAACTCCATTCAACATGCGACACGTGTTTATCGAATCACACTCATAAAGAATTTTTCATAAAATGAAACTCTTTTGGTGAAATCAAAAGTTTTGTTGACATTATAGTGCTTTTTCTAATCAAAACAAGTGAAAGCGTCTATTGGAATAAATACCGCAGCTCATTTTGTGGAAGCATAGAGCAATCTCGGAAAGATCTCTCATAGAAGTTACAGTATGCGAGAAATAACACAATTTATCTTGAATTGTCTTATTTACTTAGGTACCTGCGCTTGGAAAATATAGTTTTGGGTTTGTTTTCGGATCGTCAGAGGTTATGAAAAGCAAAGGACACTAGTGGGTGTGTTTGTTTTCGGATAAATTTCATTATAAAGAAAATATTTTTCGAGAAATTGTATTTTGGATTTTTTTTTTCAAGTTAAGGAATTCATTTTCCTAACTTTATGTATGTATATTTCTTTTGGCTGTAAATGATTTTTCGTTGATAGATGATTTTTAGCAAGCTAAATTTGTGAAGATTTAGAAAATTAAACGGTGGAAAATTCTTCATTCAAATAAACACACCTAGGGTGTTTTCTGAAAAAGATAAAATTCTGAGAGTATAGAGTGCAATCTAAATTTAAAAGTCAAAGATGCATAGTTTTGTTAATCGGAGGAAAAGGATACTCATAATTTTCCAATAATTTTCTCCATTTAGTTGCTAAATGACTTGAATTTTTAATTTTCAATTTGTTTGTTCAATCATTTTTTCATTTGCTATCACGTTTCTCTAAAATGAAAAACCTATCTCCGTCACATAAAAAAATCGAATCCATTAAAAAAGGGGACTAGCAAGTGCTAGATCGTGGAAATGTGCAAATAATCTAATCCTATCTAAACCCTTTTGAGGGTTATGTCACAAGGAAAATATAATTAATGATTCAAATGTAAAATCATTTTGATGGGTTCTTTTTTCACCTATCAATTTAAATTATAAACAAAATTAACACAAGATCGATAGTTACTTTACAATCCATCACATATCCAATAATAATCTTATGGATTAGTGTTATGATATTTTATGTAACTTGCAATCTCACCCAAATATCAATTAAACATGTAAGGATTAAAAAAAATTCCAATATAGAGGACAATTAAAAAAATAAGAAAAGAAAAGGAAATGGGACATCAAAGGTATGAAAGGAAACCAGTCCCTCTCTGCTGAAGCCCTAAACATCTTGAGGAGAAGCCCTGTTTTTTCTGCTGCAATTGCCCCCATCGATCCACCATGCAACAGGTAAAAATCGTCTTCCAAGCAAATCAATCGATTTCGAAACCCTAAAATTTGAATTCTTCCTAACGATGCGCGGAAACTTTTGATTCATGGAGAGCGGGGGATCGGAGATGGAGGTCACCTGGGATGACCAGCAGAACATCAACAGGTTCTCCAAGCTCAACAATCGGTTCCACGAGCTCGAGGACGAGATCAGGATCGCCAAGGTACCGCCTTTTTCCCGTGCCGTCGATGAAGAAAGCTGGTCTTCAGTCGATCTTTCGTCTTTCTGTTTTTCTGTTGATGGGTTAGATGGGTTGCTCCGATTTCTTCGTTGGATGTTATTCTCCTTTGGTTGAGATGATTTGCAGCTGAAAATTGGCGGTGGTTGTTGTTCATCGGGGTTAATCTTTTAGTAGAAATCGAAAGTAAGCTGATAGTGTTGCTGGGTTGGATTCGATGCTCCGGTTAAGTCGGCGTTCTTTGTTTCTTGATGAGCTTTTTGTCAGCTTCAGCTTAGCAAAATCCGGCATTAGAAATTGTTATATCACTGAAGACGGGATTCAAAAGCGGCTTTCTTGAAGTAGAGAGTGTGAAATATCTGTTTTTGGGATTTTGGACAAGATTAAAACCTGTTACTCATGGGATTGGGCAATTCATGGGGGAGCATTTTTTTCATGAATCTTTTGTTAGTATGACGAAAATGCTTGAGCAAGAAGCGGGTTTTGATGATTTCTGTGTGAGCTCTGCTCAGCCTCTACATGTTTACAGCAATGTGCGATAAGTGGTTTTTCAGTAGGCCCTTGGGAAATGGAGTTGGCAAATCCTTATACTTGGAATGCTCCAAAATTTTGGGATTAAAATTCTCGAGTGCCTTACTTTTATCTACATTTGGTAGAAGGTTGAGTGAGTGAGCGTATTTGACATCTGACCTTTCATGCACTGGGTTAGTGAACTGATTTTGCTGTTTATGAATGACTTTGTATTTTCTTTGGCAAATAAATTAACTAGCAAATCTGAGAGATGGATGGATGTCTTATAAGAGAATGGTAGTATGTACACATTTGATGGCATTACTAGATGAACGGGAGTTCTGATTTCATGTTTTTGAACTTATAATACAAACAGATCCTTAACATAGTTAAGAATTGGGATATTTCTATGATGGTCAAAATCATTCTGCAGTCATGGAAGCATGTCAATCTATCTTCCATGACCAGCCAATGGATATTTCCGTGATGGTATTTTCTGGTGAACTTGTGGCTGCTTGAGTTTGTGGCTCCTCGCAAGTAGTCACTTTTCTTGCTCTCTAGTATTCACTTAGCTTCTTCAGAACACCTATTTGAGAAAGAGTCTTATCAGTTCTCTTTTTTCTTTCTTTGAGCTGATTCAGATCTAACCGTGTGCTAAAAGGATTGAAGAAGTTACAACTGGCTCTTCTCACCCTGTATCCATCTAGTCCATATCACCTGCTTATCTCCTTTCAATACTCAACTTTTTTCAGGAAACAAATGACAATCTTGAGGATGCAAGCAATGAGTTAATTCTTACTGATGAGGAGGTAGTGCGCTTCCAGATAGGGGAGGTTTTTGCTCACGTGCCAAAGGATGAAGTGGAGAGCCGAATCGAAGATATGAAAGAAGTAACTACAAAAAACTTGGAGAAATTGGAAGAGGAGAAAGATTCTGTGCTTGCGCAGATGGCCGAGTTGAAGAAGATTTTGTATGGGAAGTTCGGGGATTCCATCAATTTGGAAGAGGATTAACGTAGCCATAGTGCTGGTTTCTTTTTTGGTTTCTGTTGATTGAATCATTTCTCATTAGTCTTGCCAGCTTTAGGAAATTTAGAATGCCTACTGTAAGATCAATACAATTGCCTGGTTTGTGATCTGCCAACTGCCATTATGAATTACTTCTATGTTCTTACAGCTTACTTGGTCCCCTCCTGATTACAATCACTTATATTTGTCATTCTACCTTTAATCTAAAGCTGCGGCATTAGACTGTTTTCTATATTTCTGGGTTTTCCTCTTTTTTGCGAATGTTATTCCCCCCCATTTTTCTTTCCAAACGCATACTCCAACGGTTATGTAGTGTCGCAATGTGTGGCATAGGAGTATCGAGCTCAACACGAAATTAAATTGATACTGTAGCTTTTGAACAACATATTTCCTTTAAAATACTCATAGGAGTATCGAGCTCGATACGAAATTAAATTGGTACTGTAGTTTATGAATGACATATTTCCTTTAAAGAAACAAATCAGCAATGGGGGAAAGTGAGGAGAGGATTAAGCACGACTCATGAACGTGCGATGAGAGTTCATTGAATGATTCGTGTGGGCTTCACCCTGTCACAGTTCAAGCCTTTCAATTTCGATCAAGTTTGTTTTGAACTAACAAAAGAAAGAAACGAAGTTCTTTTTTCAATCAGAGCATTTCCATATAGCAAAATTTTCAAGATCTTAGTAGCTGGAACCAATTTTTTTCAATCGGAGCATTTCAATACAGCAAAATTTTCAAGATGTTAGTAGCTGTAACAGAACCACCTTCACATGCCACCCTCTTCACATGTAGAAAAAGGCCGGAAAGAACTTTTGATGGTTAAAGGATGAGGGGCACTCATGAGGCACTTCAAACATCCGACAGAAGGATATGCAAGCAATCTTCTAACATTCAGGACTATCATAATCAAACCATGACAAGTATTGAAACATCTATTCAAAGGCGTAAATTTCCAAATGTTCAAGTATTGAGAGAGATAGGAATTACAAATATCTACAGCATTTTAGGTGAAAAGCCAAAGAATGGTTGATTCAAAGAAAGGATTTGAGGAAGGTGTCACTCAAGACATAGCTTGACCCTCTTCAAATATGCAATCCGTTCTTCATATTGAACTTGACCAAGACCTGAACTTCTGGCAATATAAGCTGGTTCTGAATTGTGGTGGCCAAGAGATGTAATATATGGGCATTAGCCGAGGCCATGAAATGCCAAGTATGGTTGCCAACTTCGTCTTCAGCTTGCATTTACTGCAGCAGGCAAAAAGAATGTCTGACCAGATAGGGAGAAAAAGAGAAGGTTGCACTGTCCCAGCATAATTGAAACAATAGCAGTCATGGCTAAGGCAAGAAGAATGTCTGACCAGAGAGAGAAATAGAGAAGGATGCACTTTCTCAGCATCATCGAAACAATAGCAGCCATGGCTAAACTGAATGATCTGACCAAGGTCATCTACTCTCGCCACTTGGGGCAAATTATCCCGAAATTCGAGTCAATGCAAAACCAAAACACAATAGTCATTTCGCAGGATGAACCATATACCCAACTGAAGCAATCCAATGAACCTAAATCAAAGTTTCCCAACTACATTCTAACAGCAATGAAGCCTGTCCTCTTATCTTCTCTTCTCAAAGCATGACCGTATATACCATCAAGATCCATCAACGAAACGGCATCAGATCCAAAAAATTACCTACACCCACTTCCAAAATCCAAGCTACTCAAATCGACAACCCGTGTGAAGAAACCTCATATAGCCTATCAGAAAAAACGAGCAAGAACACACCACTAAAAACAAAGAACGCCTCCAACTTCCAACACCAAAAAGATACCAACTTTACTAAACCTCCAAATTCCGAAATTCCCCATCCGAATCACAAACAAAGCTTCACGTCCGAGTATAAGAAGTGGGTCTCAAGGGCTGGTTGCTAACAACAGAGAAGAGCCCGCTCTCTTCTTCATCCACATACAAATCCTCCGAATTCCTGAACACGGCATGCAATCCGACCACAACCGCCCCAATCGCCAGCGAGATCAACACATTGAACCCCACCCCGGTCAAGACCAGCGCGACCGCGGTCACCAAGCTCAGCCCCGCGAGCACGACCCTGTCGTCGAAGCTGCGGCCGAGCACCACGAGCGGCTGGTCGACGGAGAAGTAGAGGCCGTACCAAGCGAAGAGGGCGGCGGTGAGGACGATGAGCGCGATCGGGTGCCACAGGAGGCTGAGGAAGAGGACGAAGAGCGCCAAGACCGCGTAGTTCAGGCGGAAGTGGCTGACGTTCTTGGCGACGCGGGAGGCGGCGTCGGCGAGGCTGTAGGGGAGGGAGAAGGAGGAGAGGTCGAGGAACTCCCGCCAGGGGCGGCGCGTGGGGAAGGCGGCGGTGGCCCGCGACGTGTAGAAGAGCGCGGCGGCCGGCCTGGCCGAGGAGGCGGTGGAGGCGGTGGTCGTCGTCGTGGCGGTGCCGTAGTTGGGGACCGCCGGCGGCTTCATCGTCGACGGAAAAGAGAGAGGGAGGAGAGAGGAGAGAGAGGGGAAGGCAGGGGACAGATCTAAAGAGAGAGGGAAACATGGGGAGGAAAGTTGTTCTTTTTGCTATTTTTAACTTTTTTTTTAGATTTTCAAATAAAAAAATTATAATAATTTTATTAATTGATATATATATAAATTGAAATGAATAATTATATAGAGATTGGATCCAACCCATGAACGTGACGGCTATTAACTATTTTTGCTTGCAATTGGAGCAAAGAGCAGCCTCTCCAAGTGGACTGCGGGGGAAAGCATCTGTTCAACATTAGGATATTACTTAAAAAAATCATGACTTTTCCGCTAATTTCTCCTCGAAATTCTAAAAGATTGTCGATGTCCGATGAAATCTTAATCGAGCGATCAAAATATCTCAGACCTAACATCGGAAAGTTGGATAAATTTGATTGACATTATAAAATTTATTGATATCTTAACCCCATAGTCTTTTTTTCAGAATTGGCTGGTTTCAGAACTTTCGAAAGAGCTATCTAAAACAATAAAGAATGTTCGACCCAAATTAATGAAAACAAGCATATAATTGAGGAGGTAAAGAAATGAATGAAAGAAAGAAATAGTGGTGTGAAATACAAAGATGATAAGTTTTTGCGAGTAGTTAGCTAAAACTACGTCTTGGAATTAGTCTAAAGGATCTAGCTTTGTGTAAAAACCATCAGATCAAAGTGGGGAAGCCTCCTTCATGTCAAAAACGAGTTTGGCTCTCTATATTAAAGCTTTGCTTGCTTCTCCTCATTCTTTTTTTGTGATATATATTTCAACCATAATCTACATC
The DNA here is from genome assembly GCA_014182515.1 of Eucalyptus microcorys. Taxonomy (NCBI): domain Eukaryota; kingdom Viridiplantae; phylum Streptophyta; class Magnoliopsida; order Myrtales; family Myrtaceae; genus Eucalyptus; species Eucalyptus microcorys. The sequence continues at coordinate 43,077,609 of CM024569.1, read as the reverse complement.
TAGAATTTGATAAAAAGATGCTGGCCGTGACCTATCTTGTAGATTTTAATTTCAGTTGATGTATCATGAGTTCAAAATTCAATCTTATACTTTGATTTTATAGACCCCACAATGATTTCACTCTCTAAAAAGCAATTTTCACAGACTTGATTGTATAATAAGTTTAAACAAAATCATCCATACAAAACTACACCTACACTAGAAAATTTTTAAGCTACACTAATGAGCCGTACAATTAGGACCCTATGAAACAAAACTAGGAAAGCCAGTACCATCCCAATCGAGATCTAATTTTGGCCGAAATCGTTACACTATATCAATTTTGTGCTAGCTGAATTTGAATAGTCTCGGTAAATGTCACGGCCCGATATATTGATGCGTTTCGAAAGGCCCGATATATTGATGCGTTCCGAGAGGGTCACGGCTTATCCATGAGCAAGTGACCCTACAACTTCCTAAAGTGATGGGTTTTTTTAAGTGTTATAGAATATTCCTCTAAAAGGGGTAATGCAATAATTGTACACTTATGTAATGATTGCAGGAGATTTAAACTCCACGATCAAAGATGAGATTTACGGTTATGATTACTCATATATTTATATATACATAGGGGATTCCTTCCCTAAATTGTATAATCTCTGGTAAATGTCATGGCCCAATATATTGATGCGTTCCAAAAGGGTCATGGCCTATCCATGAGCAAGTGACCCTACAACCCGATATATTGATGCGCTCCGAAAGGGTTATGGCATATCCATGAGCAAGTGACCCTACAACTTCCTAAAGTGATGGGATTTTCTTAAGTGTTCTAGAATATTCCTCTAAAAGGGTAATGCAATAATTGTACACTTAACGTAATGATTGCAGGAAATTTAAACTCCACTGTTAGATCAAAGAAGAGATTTACAGTTATAATTAGTCATGTACTTATATATATAGGGGATTCCTTCCCCTAGATCAAAGAAGAGATTTACGGTTATGATTAGTCATGTACTTATATATATATAAGAGATTCCTTCTCCTAGATCAAAGAGGAGATTTATGGTTATGATTAGTCCTATAGTTATATATATATAGGGAACTCGTTTTCCTAAATTGTATTACCTTATTCACAAGCGAAAATATATTAACGAACTTCTCTATCCGGAGATTCTCTCTTGTATCCTTGTGAGTCGAGTATAAATAAGGTTGGCTTGGGAGAAATCCTAAGACCATAGAGGTTAGGGAACGCGCTAGATCAATATGTTGGGAGAAATCCTAAAACCGTACAAGTTAAAAAATGTTACATCTATCGATTGACCCGTAACATAGACATAACCGAGTCATTGCTAAACCAAATCACAAAGTCATTTCGCAGGATCAACCTTATACTCCAACCGAAGCAATCCAACAAATCTAAATCAAAGTTTCCCAACCACATCCTACCAGCAATCAAGTCTGTCCTCTTCTCTTCTCAAAGCATGAATCCCATCAAGATCCTCTACGAAACAGCATAGATACAAAAAATTACCTACACCCACTTTCAAAATCCAAGCCCCTCAAATCAACAACCCGTGTGAAGAAACCTTATATAGCCTAACAGAAACAATTGAATAATATATATTTTCTTAATTTATATATAATAATTATATGTAAATTGGATTGGACACCTGAACGTTAGGGCTATTAACTATTTTTGCTTGCAATCGGAGCAAAGAGAAACCTCTCCAATGTGGACTTTGGGGAAAGCATTTATTCACGTATCTGAAAAAATCATGACTTTTCCGCTAGATTCTCCTTGAAATTCCGAGAAACGTCAACATCTGATAAAATTTTAATTGAGCAATCGAAATATAAGAAGAGGTTATATAGACGTGATCGGCACAATGATATTATTGGGTAGGACACCGTTAATATTCAAAACACAGCAGTCTTAGAGCTTCTGAAAGAGCTACGTAAAACAATAAAGGATGCTCGTGCTAAATTAATTGAAAAAAAGCATATAATTGAGAGAAAGCAAAAGTTGTGTAAATATTTTGCGAGTACTTTGCTAAAATTGGGTCCTGGAATTAGTCTCCAGGATCTAGCTTTGTGCAAAAACCATCATATCCTAGTGAAGTAGCCTCCTTTGTGTCAAAAACGAGTTTGGCTCTCCATGTTAAAGCTTTACTTGTTGCTAACTTGCTGCTGCTTCTTCTTCTTTTTTATGATGTATGTTTCGACCATAATCTACATTTAGAATTTGATAAAAAGATGCTGGCCATGATTTATTTTGTAGATTTTAAGCTCGGTTGATGTACCGTGAGTTCAAGATTTGATCTCGTACTCCGATTTTACAGACCCCACAATGATTTTACTCTCTAAAAAGCAATTTTCACAGGCTTAGGTGTGTAATAAGTCCAAACAAAATCATCCTTGAACTCAAATAGACCCTCTGTAATGATACGAAACTACATCTACACCAGAAAATTTTTAAGCTACACTAATGAGCCGCACAAGTAGGACCCTATGAAACAAAACTAGGAAAGCCAGTATCATCCCAATCGAGATCTAATTTTTTGCAAGATCATTATACTATATCGATTTTGTGCTAGCTAAATTTGAATAGTCTCAGGTAAATGTCAAGACCCGATAAATTGATGAGTTCCAAAAGGGCCGGGGCCCATCCATGAGCAAGCGACCTTCCAGTTTCGCGAAACCTTAGGATTTTCTTGAGTATTTTAAAATACTCATTGCAAAGGGACAATGCAGTAATTGTACACCTATGTAATGATTGTGGAGATTTAAACCCCACATTAGATCAAAGAGGAGATCAAAAGCTATGGTTAACTCTGTACTTGTATATATAGGGGACTCTAACCCCTTAATTGTAATATCCCATTCATAAACGAAAATACATTACCAAGCTTCTTATTCTCTCTACAATTCTTAGGGAAAACTAGATCGATCGACCGTGACATAAACATGAATGCCACATTTAGCTCCCAATTCTGTCATTATTTGAAACATATCAATCCTTGTCAGGAAGGGACCCTGCCATCGAACTATTGAGCTAGTACACAATACAAGAGAAATGACAGAAGAAGTATGACTTTACTACCAAATATTTTTCCAATTGGAAGACTGACTTCACACAATAAACTAATTAAAGTGCTTCCTACAAGTCTTTTGTCATTCTACATTAACATGTAGTTTATATCGACAATAAGGAGAGGCTTTCTGCCACATTGTTACAAAAGTCACTTCAGTCTAATTTTGCTTCAGAAGTTGGCCAGGCATATTCTTGTCCAAAATTCTCTTCTACACACGACCATTACTCTCAACCTATGAGACCCCAGAGACACAAAAGAACCCTTTCCTGTCCCAACAGTGAGCAACAAAACACAAACCTCCATTTTCAGCCCACAGGGCATTGCTGACAGTAAAGATCTTAGGATCAAAGCCTGCATTTGTAAATAACAATTCAATGAGGAAAGAAAGTGTAAATGATTTGACGAAGCTAAAGTATTAGAAAATTTGAAAATTCTGGAAGTTGAGATCTCAATCAGATGAAGCGAGAAAGATAGTAAAACCAAACGAGAGGAGGGCCCCAGTACCTGCATATCACCAGTTTCAGACGGCACATACTGCAAAATTCCATCAACACTCCATTCCAGGACAGTTTGAACTTTAGAGGTCTTCGGAAAGAGAATCTCCACAGCTGCACGATTTCCTCTTTGTGCTGCAACCTCCATAGGCTTCATCCCGTACTGTGATGACAAGAAGAAAGCATGATACATGATGAATAATTCATCACCCGAGTAATATCCTAGCACAAGAGACGAAATATTCTAGAGCTCCCAAAATAATTTCCCAGATATTAGTGAAATGAATGCGACAACGATAATACTGGAGATGAGGCCAGATTAAGTTAATGAATAGCTAGTAATAATGCACTAGACCTTGCACAAAATTGAGTAATCATCAATTAAGAAAAAATGTTTATGATTCATCATAAGTAGTTCCTACGAGGTAGAGAAGATGGGTCAGTCCATGGATTTTTTTCCTTTTGCCACATGTGCATTAAAAACAAACTTTAAAAAAATACGAGTGAAGTTTTATAAATATATAATGCAAACTTTAGGAGAAGTGAAACTCTAAAGCTTTCCACCTGATCTGCAATATCAGCATCAGCTCCAGCCTCTAATAGACAACTTATGATTTCTAGTTTCCCATAATGAGCAGCGGCAAGCAGTGGTGTTCCTCCTTCAGCCTAACTCATATTTAATTTAGTGCCTGCCTGTATGGACAGCAAAATGCAATAAGTATTGCCAGGTATGAATTTAAATAACTTCTATGAGCACATAGATGAAAGAATGGTGGATATGTCAATGAAAGCAAGCACCCAAAAAAAAAAAAAAAAATTCACAGCAGCCAGAGTACTGTCTCTGCATTGAGCAACATGTTTTCGGTAGAAAATGAACATGCTAGCAAGAATAGGGGTGTGTCCATTTCATATTCTGCTAGTGAAAACTTGTTAATAAAAAACCGTAATCAAGAGCGTTAGAATAAAACAGAATTAAACGGGCAATATCAAAGGAAACGAATAAGGAAGCATAATTATCATGTGAAGATCTGATTGAACATTGATTAAAATGATATGATGCCAATTGACCTATAGAAATTGTCCAGAGATCATGCATAAGGTGGAAATGAAAGGACAGCTAGGACTTCAGGAAAACTTTAAGTAACCAAATAAAATTTGTGTATGTGGGAGATAGGTTAAACATTGAACAAGAAAAGGTTCTACAAACCTGAATTAACAGCTTTACACATTGAACCGAGCCGGCTATTATTGATGCGGAGAGTGGAGTTAATTTATCATCATTTTGAGCATTGGGCAGCAAAACAAAATATTAAATTAAACATAAAATGCTCGCAGACATCCTAAAACTCTTGGTCCTGTCACTGCTATGCAAACTTCAGGGTCTGATGCTGATATAAATGGAAAAGAGAAGGAAATAGCAATTATCAATCCAACCACCCACATTACCAATTACGAATACTTCCAAATACAGAAATTTGGTTCATCCATGAGGTAAACATGATATTCGGTAAAAATTACTCAATATATAACATATAGTCTAAATTGATGAGTTATCTGGGACCATCTATAAACAAATAAATGTTGTGCGTATACTTAGATGATTGAACAGTCTATCAATTTGAATGCCTTTATCGGAAATCAATTTGTACAATTAACAATCGCAAAGATGCTTATAGGATCTTATCAAATTTGATGAGATCTCGTATTATGCGAAAATATATACATCTAAAAGAGCAATTTACCTTTTTCGAAAATGGGGTTACAAGTACATGTACATCATCCAGATGCGAAGAAAATAGGAGGAGAATGAAAGAGAAAAAAAGAAAAGAAAAGGTGTACCATAAAAGTTGGCAACTTACGGCTTGCGGTTACTTCTCCTCCAATTGAGCAACCGAAATGTCGGTAGACTACCGCGGCCCTCCTGGAACCTGCCGCACCGGAACCCAGCTCCCCCTGAAAAACTTGGCCCTTCGTCACCCCCAAGGGTCGCCGCCACGTCATCACGCCACGTGGCCCTCTCCCGCCCGACCGGACCGGCCTCGTCGAGTCGAGTTTCCTCGTCGCAATCAAACCTGCATTCAAATCAGGCATTAAATTCTCACTTTCTTTGACTTCGAAATCGCATTTTCCGCATGAGTCGGGGCCTTCCCGCAATTGGGCGGCAATCGGCATCTTGCTGCTGAGCAAAGTTGCCTTTGGAAATCATCAAGCATCTTATCTAGTGAATTAAATAAGAGATTTTAAAATACTAAGAAGTACTTGCGTATACTTAGATGCATAAACTCCACACATTCAGAGACTAAGAATCATTCACGCCTTAAAATCGACAAAGCAATAAATGGCTTTAAGTGTGATACCACCTATATCGATCGGGTCAACATCAAGCTCTAATTCCTCTAACAAGTACTTGCACACATCAATTTTCCCCTGCAGCGCAGCAAAGTGAAGCGGCCCGCAATTTCTGAAGTCCTTACCGCCATCCCTGGCCCGTGCATAATGCAGGAACCCAAAAGGCCAGAAAAGCCAAAAAAAAAAAAAAGGATTTAAAGCACCCAAATGAAAAGGACAAAAAAAAGAAGAAAGACGCCAAGACATACTCTTGAGCAGATGAAGATTCCTAGTACAGACAGCAGTTAGAAGACGCAGAACTACTCTCCTCGCTGCAAATGGGCACGCAAGCATAGATATATAAAAGCTTTTGACAACAAATAACACGTAATATACAAGGATTCTTGGCTCCAGCCGAGTGATCTGATAGTAACCCATCTTCATCCATTACTACTGAGAGATAGAGAGAGAGACGAGAAGCACCAGGGGCCCATGACCGAGAGGTCTCGTGAACCGCAAAGCGCAAGAGTCTTGCTTCGAGACGATGAAGAACGAAATAACTGACGCTGCAGAGAACTTGGAACAGAAGGGCCACGTCTTTCCGGCCTTCCGCCATGCGGGGAAACTCCCGCGCATCTCATGAGTCGTGAGAGCGGAGCGGGCCGGGCCGGGAGTTCTATCAGTGGCAACATACTGGTCAATTGGACCCAGGAGGGAAGGCAACCGCGTCGGTTAAATCCGGTACCCGATTCGCCAGAACTTTTGCTGGTCAAGATCATAGAGAAGATTGGCCTTCTCCATTTTAGCCAAAATTTGTAGACCAGGGAATGGGTTTTGACCGTTAAGAAGCACATTTTAGTTACCATCTTAAACGAGTATAGGAACATGAATACTGCAATCCGGGTGCATTTTGGCATCACTTCCACTCGAGTTTCAATCAGGATAATCAACAATGATGGTTTAGTTCGGTTCAGGTTCAGGTTCGGGAATAGTTTAGCCTTTCAAACCGGCGATACTGTCACCATTACACCAAGCCAACCCCAAGTTGGGCCACTACACAGATATCTAAACATTCTCTACGCTTTGTTTGGCGGCCATGCATGACCTATATATGGTGAATACATTGGGGTTAGGGGGAAGATTGAGGCGTCGTGGCTGGCAGCATTGGAGAGGATCGCACTATCCTCGTCTTGGGTTGTTGCACGATGTACCACGACATTTGATGTTCGCAGTAAAGGATCGGAAGACAGAAAGAGATTGACTATAGGAGGAGTGTCTGCGGATTTCAACACTGACTGAACAGAAAAAATTCTTGTTTTGGTCCATGAATAAAACGTATGAAACAGTAAAGAACAGTGAAGGCTCACATCAAAATATGATAGGTACCAGAATGCAGAATCCATGAAACCTAGAAGAAAGAGTCATGATGTCTCCTGTTTTTAGCTTTAATAGCCTCCACTCATGTTCTTCACTCCTTTCCTGATTTTCCAGCAGAAAGTCACCATGAGGCTTGTGTTCTCTTTCTCTCGGGCAGTGGTGCGTGGCCATCCCAAGCGCCTTCTCTCCAGCTCAAGCGTCGAGATCGTCTATCTTCACCTTGCTCGAAGTCGAACTCTTTTGGTCCTTACCGCCAAACTTTGTTGAATCTTTGAAAGCTTCTCTGCGAAGATGACAAAGCACGTATGAAGAAAGGGTGTAAAACTCGAATTCCATGCAAGATATGATTTATTTAGCATCTTAAAGTCAAGTGTGCAAGACCATATGTTCTAGGTTAATTGCTCTATGAAAGCAGGGTGCGATATTCAAATTCTACATCTTTGATCAGGCAACTCTGATGCTGAGTTCCTCAAAAAATGTTTAGCTTCTAGCATTATCTTTGCGCTCTTTTCTCCAAAAGCCTTTCATTATTTCACAGAACCTAGCCCATAATTTAGCTGGAGAGAAAAACTTCCATCATCAGCATCAAAGACTTGCAATGTCTTTCTAGTTAAATCCACAACTAGGACTTGACAGAAGACCAGAGAAGTTAAGGATGATGACATAAGAACGAGATAGCCACATATTAGTTTTTAATAGCAAACTGGAGCGAGTTCGGCCTAACCTGAAAGCATTTACAAATTCCCAACTCTCAGGGTCAAGTTTGACAGCCTCAAAGCAAGAATCCGCAGCTTCATTGAAGCTCTGCAGCACGTTTCAGAGTCTATACGGTCAGTAGTTAATTAAACCTTCCCGATAGCAATGGACCAAAGAAGAAGTGAAAGCATGCCTGCAGTAATTGCAGAGCTGCACCTTCCCGACAGCAAGCTTCTGCCCAATCTGGTCTTAGTGCTCTACAGGCCCTTACATCAACTAGAGCATGTTCTGCTTCCCCCAAGCAAATCCAGCAAAGACTTCTGTTGAAAAGCAGAGCTGGGTCGTTTGGGTCAAAGCCTCTTGCCTGTAATTTCCAAACCAGACGAGTAGTTTAGTCCAGTCAGATCGAGAGTACTTAAATCAAGTTTTCTTGGTGAACTTTTTTAAGACAAGGTCTGATATCTTCATTGGTGAAAAAAGTTATCATGGACAATGTCAAGAAGAACTGATAACAGAAGAATTTACTTGCGTATAAGCATATAAAGCTGCATGATAGTCTTTTCTTTTAACCGCTGCATCTCCTCTTAATTTGGCTTCTGCAGCTTTCTGTTTCGCTTCTTCACTTTCCTGAGAAAGTGAGCATGTCACAACACAAAACAGTGGAAACTTATGCATTCAATATCTCCACATCAGTGTATTCACAGGAGTTGAGCAATCTGCAAGCCCTTACAAATTGGTCGCATCATGGATCAATGTACATATCCACATTCGAAGTGTTTCCTGCTTTCGATGCGCTTCACCCACAGTATGGTTGAATGACCATTCAGACAAAAAGTAGCTATTTCCCCAACTGAGATTTGCTAAAATTCAGAGTGTCTAAAATGCAGAGTGGACGATATGTCATCAAGGAAGAAGGAATGAAAGACAAAGGAAGACCATTGGTGCAACCCTATGGTTATAGGAGACTATCTGTTTCTCCTCCATATCTCCTAATGAAGCATCAACATCATCACACATATCCTTTGTCGCTTGCATATAGCCAACACTGCTCCGTTCTTTTTGAGAATCCTCCAAACAATTTCTTACAAGACAGACCACGACAGACATTTTCTCCACATCTATAGAGACTATACGCAAACCATTCTATTAATTCTTAGCATTTCATATAAAACTACAACGAACTGTTACCTCAGAAAGCTTTTCCTTTGTCGATAAGATGTCCTCCTCACGAGTTTCCTTTGCTTTGCAAATTTCTTCCTGCAAATCGAACTTTTGAGCTAGAACACAGTAAAGAAGCACTAGGAGGCCACGTTCAAAGCAAACAATGCGAGAACACTTGTGAATTTACTACCAAATATTATATCCCAACTGGAGACTCCCTTCAGATGGACTAATTTAAGAAGGTCAGAAATTCAAAGATCAACTAGTCTTCTTATAAAAGAGAATAAGGGAACACACAAGATAACCAGCATATTTTCAATGAACTGACAAATGTAGATTATGTTAAGGAAAAGAAGATGATGAAAATTAAGTAAAACTACAGGGGACCTTTACCTTAGAAAGCTTTTGCTTTGTCAACAAGTTGTCCTCCTCCTTCCGTGTTTCCTCTGCTTCCCCGGCTTCTTCCTGTAAATATGACTTTTGAGCAAGAACACAATAGAAGGCGCACAAATATTCCAATTTTTATATCAGATAAAAGCAAGACACACCAAAAACAGAGACTAACAAATCCATCAAAATTTGGAAATTTGAACAACGTTCACATGAAGCAAGATGAAATAAGAAAAAGCCGCACACAGCAGAGACCTCAATACCTGCTTATCACCACATTCAGCCTGCATATGCACCGTGATACCATCCACACTCCACGGAATAGTTTTGATTTTTGAAGTCTTTGAAAAAAGAATCTCCACGGCTGCACGATTGCCTTTTTGTGCTGCAAGTTGTATGGGTGTTTTGCCAGCCTGTGATGACAGGAACAAATAATGATCTTTAATGAATGATCCACCACAAGTAAGAGCAACAAAATAATCTTGAAGTCCCTGAAAGACCTTCCATGAATCTATTTCAGTGAAGGCGAAGACAATAATAAACAAGATCAGCGATTAGGAATTTAAGTTAAGTGTTTAGAGTGAATTTCTTTTTCCTTTTTTGTATTGTTTGAATTCTACCTTCGTTCAATGTCAAAGCCCTTTCCCAAACGTATGAAGTTTAGTCATTTAGAAATTTTTCATAATCTTTAGATTTTAAGTATGTGTTTGATTTTCAGATTTTGAGGTGAAAGCATATTGTGATTGTTTTTAGTTCAAACAAATTACACGTTAATAATTTGTGATGGAGCGTGGACCATGCAAAAATATGAAGCAATCATCAATCAAAGGAGCTGTTCCTTTTTCTCTGCAAGTTACTGCATTTGCAATTAAACAAGCTTCAGAAGAAGGGGGCAGAGAAAGTAGTTCTATGAACATGAAATTAAAAATTAGGGAGCACTAAAGGTTTAAAGTTCGACCTCATCTCTGACATTGGGATCGGCTTCAGCTTCTAGTAAGCAATTTATGACATCGAGGCTCCCGAAGTAAGCAGCAACGTGCAAAGGTGTTCCTCCTCCAGGAAAAGAAACATTCACCTTTGCACCCCACTGTATGGACATTAAAATTATGTGCACATGAGAGCTATAACGCTATACATAAGCACGTAAAAGCAAGCAAGAGCATTAGTCGGAGTTCCAAGCAGCCACAGTACTTTTTTTCAAATCGAGTATAAATGATACTTCTAAACAATAAAAAGAGGTAAACAGGCATAACCCTCCTGTAAATCTTCGGGATTAAATTGAGTCTCCCATGGAACTTGAATGTTAGCAAGCAAGGAATGCTGATTACACTATGCGCTACTCTATTATCAGAGTTTAATTCAGAGAATAGCACACGGCATTAAGAAGGCACGACTAAAAGATACAAATAAGCAAGCATAAATGACAGTGGAGACTTGACTGACCGAAACTTGAGTAAAGCAATATAGCGTCAACTAACCTATGCAAATTGTTAAAAGATAAATGGGTATGATGGAGACAAAAAGACAGCTTGGAGTACAAGAAAATGAAAGTAATCAAACAACTGTATATTCAGGATGATATTAACTCCTAAATGTCTAAAAATCATACAAACCTGAATCAACAGCTTTAAGCATTCAAGCGAACCCATAGTGACAGATGCAAAGAGCGGAGTTGAATGATCAATAGTTTCCGCATTAGGCTGCAAAACAGAAAAACAAAATTAAATGCCAACTGCTCCACCACATCCCAAAACTCCTTTTCTGTCACTGCTTATGGAATAATCTCAGCACGACGCTGACATAAATGGAGAAGAGACATGAAATAGCAATTTAACAATGTGGCAGGCCAACAAATAAATGATTCTCAAATGTTCCACCATTGTTTTCTCTCTTTCGTTGCCAAAAATGTATGCACCTTGCCATCTCAAATCACAGTGCTGTCATGGGTGTCTTGTTTGTTAAATCATCAATTACGTCCAATTTTCAAGGTCTTGTTGAAACTACTCCAGCAATACCATAGCAATCATAATGTAATACCTCAACTTTCAATCCACCCATCCACTTCGTCGTTAATGCATCCAAAGATGAGGATGCGTCCACAATGAAAATACGTTTGTCAATAAGACATTACTTGGAATACAGCACATGCTCTAAGTTGATTAAACAATTCTCAGATTTTTCCCTATCATCAAACAAATTAAGGAGAATCCACCATAATCTGGAGGGAACTTGACAATGGAAATACATCTACTAATGAAAAGCCACTACAACAACTACCAACCAAACATATATACAATGGCAATAAATTTTGAATGTTAGTGCATATAAAAAATACCTGATTTAGATAATTTTAATACATGCAGTGAAATTAGAACATAAAAGTTAACTCCATACATTGCGTGGTTCCACATGCTTACTACTATAGCATCATCACAGAACAGCTAAATTCCTCCAACCAGGCAACCATTTCCACCTTTCTCTATCTCTCTATCATTGATTATAGAGGAATATATTTCTTGCATTTTGTTCATGAAGAAAAGTGCACTTGCAGAAAGCATAAGCACGAAGTTGCAACTCTGTCTCTGTCTCTGTCTCTGTCTCTCTCTCTCTCTCTCTCTCTCTCTCTCTCTTGGTCTCTCTCGCTCTCTCTATATGGATACAGATATTCAAAGTCACAAAAGTCTGCAATGAAAGAGACAGAAAATTTAAGAGATTACGTATTTATCAAGCTTACGTTAGCATGATGTTCTAAGAGAAATTTCACAGCATCTTGCTGAGCACAGCCAGCAGCAAAATATAAAGGGCTGCCAAGAGAGCTTTGACAATCAACGTCGGCCCCTTTAGAAAGTAGAAAGTTCATCAATTCGATGTTCCCTGCAAAGAAATAAGCACAGAGAAGCATGTCCATCTTCAGTTGATCAGGATAAGATGCAATGCGCATGCGCTCATGTTTTTGCGTGTGTTTGCGTGCGTGTGTGTGTGTGACACAGAGAGAGAGATCGCTAACTTAGTATGAAAAATCATAAATGTTTACTTTATCTTGGAAAGCAATTGCGGCAATTGGTAAACGGTGATGCTTACCAAAGTTACAGAAATGACTTACCGGACCCAGCTGCGTAATGCAATACTGTCAGACCATCATCATTAGGTATAGCAGAATCGGCACCTCGATCTATTAGATACTTCGTTGTTTCAATATGCTTCGATCCGGCAGCAAGATGAAGAGGAGTCTCACCTGAAAAAGAAACAAATTTTTCGGAAGATTATGCCTCTCCTATTTGCAGGTATTACTGATAGTGAACCATAGCAGGGTAGCCATGACCCCATGAAAAGCAGTAGCCCGAAAAGACTCAAGTTTCGCAAAACCAGGCTTCCACACTTTGACAAAAATCTAAAGAAATAACAGGGCAAAATAGATATAGCTGGGGATACCCGCAACATCCTTTGGGTCCACATCAAGCTTCAACTCCTCCAACAAGTACTTGCACACTTCGATATCACCCTGTATCGCGGCTAAATGAAGGGCCCCACGTCCATCATGGTCCTTAGCATCCGCAATAGTTCTCGCCATCCCTCTCCCATCATCAAGTTGCGAAGCCACCTCTGTTTCACCACATTGTTCGACAGATGCATCTCATTATGCGGAAATCCAAAGGAAAGAAATCAAAACTCAGGCCGAGAAAAAGATGTGAGAAGAAGAAGAAGCCAAGATGTACCCTTGAGTAAGCCGAGATTTCCGGCACGGACTGCATTCAGAAAACTCAGGACTTTCGGGCACACTGCAAAGTTGGGTTCGAGAATGAAGTTAAGAACATCGCTTCATCATCAAGAAGCACGCTTAGAATCACTGCAAACTAAAATGGTGAAAATGTACTCGATTTCCCGTTCAAACGGTGATGATACGTACTCCTCTTTCTCCCCACCATTACAAATGCACATACAGAGAGAGAGAGAGAGAGAGAGACCTTTGAGGGGAGTGGACGCAGGAGACGCCATGGCCAAAGCTTTCGCAGAGCTCAAAGAGCACGAAGTATGATTGGTAGATCAGGTGTGGCAGAATCTTGAAAGGGGAATGCCTTTTAACGGTTTCGCATGGCCAAACCCCGCGCAAAATCTCAGTGCGGAGAGCGGTTATGCTGGTAAGTGACAGTTGTGGTAGTTAACAGTTAGACGTTGCTGACTTGAGTTTGTTCGGTACTTAACTGAATTCCACGGAGCAAAAGTACATCGAAAGTCTTAGACTTTTACGTACGGAGCGCAATCAAGCATTTGATCTCCTTTTTTATTATAAAAAAAAGTACAATCGAGTTCCTTTAGGAAACGACTCCTAAATCGGCGCACGCGACATCCAGAAATTACCTATGCAACGGCTTGAAATTGCACTTTATAACGTAAGTTTAAAACTCAACTATACTTTCTGATAAAGATTTATGACTTAAGCAAAAAGATCAAATGGTTTTTCTGTTTACAACATACACGATTTCTCACAAGATTTAGGACTTGTGGTGTTATTCGTTTAAATTTTAGGCGGATTTGGTGTTTTTGGCTGCTCTTGGCTTACAATTCACTTTGTCAAGAACAACACTTCAATTTTTCACTCAAAAAATAGAATTTAATATATTCGAAATTGAAAATACTTAGAGCGATTATATTTCTGTCATTAAATAGGATATTTATAATCAGTAAGTTAAGCAAAGCAAAAGGCAAAATCAAAATGCTAAAAGGCGAAATCAAAACTAGATAACACCCCTGTGGCCAAGAAACAAAAGAAATAGATAAACACCAAATTGCCTTACACAACCTGATTTAGTAATGAAATGAAATGACCCATGTAAAACAGATTTGCGGATGGAAATGGAATTAAATGAACGATGAAATATCATCAGATGGAGACTCCAGCTTCCTTGTTGAGGTTGTCTGATAAATTATGAAACAACAGATGAGTGTATGCATGGAAGTAGATGAGCATTCTCTTTTTAGTCATGGCTTTGCTGAAAAGGGAAAAAGATCAAATTAATCTGGTTTTGACTCAAGAGACCATCGGAGAAGAAATGGGACACTTCAACTATGATTGTCGAAACAAGATCATTTCTTTTTTCGGTCCATCAACGAGCCAAGACCGAACATATCAGTCACACAGCTCAACGACCAAGGCCGAGCATTCCATTCTCGGTGGATGGCGAAATCTTACAACAGCAGGCCTCACTTGGACAATAATGCATAGAGCTCATTACCAAGAACATGATATGCAACTGATGGACAAAATTCGAACAAGCTCAAAAAGGAAAACCCAAAAATAAAGGTTAATGCCGTCATTCTCAGTCAAATGGCCTCCCCTCACATGCTACAATTCTTTTTTTACTGATTTTACAGCAAAATTTGGCACGAGGCACATAGTCTTTCTTGGGAAAAATGGCGCATGGCTATCACAAGCAATGTCCCCTCAACTTGAGCATCAAGTTTTTTTCTCACAGCATCTCAAGCATTTCAAGTCATGAACTCTTTTTGTCCGTACCATGGAACTTCCTCCCAGCTTCAACAGCTTCTCTGCAAAGACCAGAAAACATGTCAAAAAGCTACACTCATATTTCATGCAAATTCTACTTATGTGAAAAGCAACAGCTGAAAATGCACTTGACAGGAACAGATACTTTGCATTTTAGACCATGAAATCTTCTCCGCAGACAGAAGAAGCAGGATATGGTAGTGTCTCTCAACTCTTTGACACTATCACTCTATCTCACAATTACAGCCAGTTTTCAGGGGCTTTAGCGTTAGGCACACCCAAACTTTTAGCTTCAACCTTTTCTTTAGTCACAGACAATACCAAAACAAAAATCTAGTCACACACATGTCGTAATTCAGATTGGAGAAGTCTTCTCAGCTAACCTGAAAGCGTTTACAAGCTCCTTATTTTCAGGGTCAAGCTCGACACCCTCATAGAAAGAATTAGCTGCTTCGTCAAACCTCTGCAGTAGATTTTCCAGTCATATATAGGTGCACAAAGGCACAAACACTAATGCCAATGATGGACTAATGGACTAGAGAATAAGAGAACACATGCCTGCAAAAGACATAATGCTGCGCCTTCCCTATAGCAGGCTTTGGGCCAGTCTGGTCTAAGTTCCCTACAGGCCTTTGCATCAACAAGAGCGTGTTCAGCTTGTCCCAAGCGAATCCAACAGAGACTTCGGTTGGAAAGCAAAGTCGCATCATTTGGATCAAAGTCTATTGCCTGTAATAACCAAACCAAAAGAGTGGTTCATTTGAGTCAGATTGAGAGCACATCACATTTAGATCCACATTTCATATATTAGCCAAAAAAAAGTTTCTTTGTTATACTGGAGACACGAGTTGACTAAATGACAATGCATTTGGAAGGAATACTTGTGTGTAAGCGTCTAAAGCTGCTTGATAGTCTTGTCTTCGAAAAGCATCATATCCCCTTGATTTTGCTTCTGCAGCTTTCTGTTTTGCTTCTCCACTTACCTGAGAAAGCAAATATATCACAAGATTAAATTGATAGAAATTCGTGCATGCAACATGTCCACATCAAACATCACACATAAGGTGAGTGAGCTACAAGCATAAATGAATCACATATATGATGGATCACAGGTATATCCACATCCAAAGGCGTAATTTGGTGAGTGAAAGCTATAACACCAATTAGAGGTGAGCATGGTTCCAGGTTCTAGGGTGTGTAGAAGAGTAGGTTCCAAGTTCCAAAAAAATGAGGAACTTATTCCGATGGGTAGGTTCTAGGTTTCACTTGAAACTTGGACAGAACTTGGAACCGCTCACCGCTATTTACAAGTATCTTTTTGCTACTTAAACCTGACTTGATTTGCCGAAGCCAAAGCAAAGCTATGGACTATCAACAACTGGATATAGCCACCGAGTCCTCTTTAGTTGTGGCACACTTAAAAAGTCTACAAAACGAGGTAATTTTAAATATTTTTTCATGTCAAAATCAAAAAAAAATAAAAATAAAAAGAAAAGGATATTAGGCTAATTAAAAATGAAACGAAAAAAAAAAAAAAATTGGGTAGTTCTCGAGTAGACCCTGGAACCTGTGACAGGTTAGGTTTTAGGTTTTAGATTCTAAAAAATGAAGGAACTTAGATGAAACCTGTAACCGCTCACCCCTAACACTAATAATTTCATAGAAAACAAGAAGACAATCAGTCCATTATTAAACTTTCAACCAACTTTCCACAATCTCAACAACCGTAGGCAAACTTTTACAAATAATATTAGGTATTGTTAATCACCCACCTAGAATTTCCTCTTCAATTCATTATGCTATCAAAATTTCTTCCTCCATGAGTTACTTGCAAATGAATGGCAGAGTGATAATAAAAACTGCTTGAATTTTCATTAACTATCCATTTAAATGCATCAAGAAAGAAAACATCATTACAAGATAAGCAAATCAAAAATCATCTAGTCCACCTGACCAATAGAAGAAGGAAATCACAAACTATAAAGAGACTACTATAAGATAAAAGAGAACATGATCAACGAGAAGTGAAAAATCCAATGAAGCATCACCTCGGGAAGGTTTCGGATTTTTGTTGCAGTATCCTTCTCTCCACTCGTCACCTTGACTTCTTCCTGCAGATTGTACTTTTGAGCTAGAACACAATACAAGAATCACAAGAATCTGATTTCATATCAGATAAACGCTAGAAAATCTGCGCTATCACCAATAAACTTTCGTTCCAACTGAAGGACTCCCTCCAGATGATGAACTTGTGGATGCCTTAGTACAACAATTAGAAATTGAAAAGGAGATTGTACGAAAAGGCTCTTTCTTAAGGTCGGAATAAAGAATATTAAATGTAATATCTTCATGTTTGATTAGCATATTCTCTTCCAAAATTCCCCCTTAATTACAATGAACGTCTAAATTATGTGATCAAGCAAAAGCACAAGTAAATGCAAAGCATTTGACATGTGATCTTTTCTGGACAACTCCGTCCAGTCCAATGAAGCAATTGAGGAAAAAAACACCAAAAACAAACGATTTAAGTCACAGCACCTACCTGTGCATTACCAGCTTCTGTCTGCATATACTCAATGATTCCATCCACACTCCATTTGGGAATACTGTGAACTTGGGTAGTCTTTGAAAAAAGAATCTCCACAGCTGCACGATTGCCTCTTAATGCTGCAACCTGTATAGGCTTCAGCCCATCCTGTGATGACGAGAAGCAAAATTACACTTGCATGCTGTATCATAAACCATTTTCAATGACAACCCAGTGAAAGTGAAATCATACTACTGCTTCAGAAATTCATCCCCAGACCTATTGTGGTTAATGCCTTCAGCATTATTGGTTAAGTAAAATAAATCTTGGACCTGTATGTTTAGAATTAAGTTTAAGTAAAAGGAACTTTTTCTTTCCTGACAAAATTTAAAATGTTATTGAAATTGAGAGAATTATTGAAAAAAAAAAATGAGAACCTACATGTCAACATTTGTATATTGCGATAGCTTCAGGCATCTGGGTTTCAAAAAAAAAAAAAAATCAAACTCCATCTGCCGCAAGATTTAGATCAAGCAAAAAGTAAAAATTTATTCAGATATGCCCTTATTTTTATGATAAGGCACCAAACCAAGCAAAACTCTAAGCAATCATAAACATCTCTTTCCCATCTTTAGTATAAAAGGAACTCTTTATCAACCATCTTAACTTAATTTAATGATATACAAAACAAGCAAGCTTTAAGAAAATGCAAATCGATAAAATGCTAACATAAGATACAAACATTTAGCAAATTAAAGCCTTTTAAAGTTCTCAACCTCATCCATGATATTGGGATCAGCTCCAGCATCTAATAAGCAGTTTATGATTTCTGGGTTCCCATTATCAGCAGCAATGTGCAAAGGTGTCACTCCTCCAGCACTAATATTCACACTAGCACCAGCCTGAATGGAAGGCAAAATCACAAGAATCATTACAAGAGGTAAACTTAAGTTACTTCTGGGTACTAGTGGAAATATATGCCCGTAAAAGCAAGCACAAATGCACAAGGAAAAAAGATTCATGGCATCCACAGCATCAACTTCAGATGAGTATAAACTGTAGTTTCCAAAAATCAAAAGAAGCATTCAGATGGAAGTCCTAGTTAAATATCCAGAATTAAACAAAGTTTATGATGAAAATTTTGCAAGAAAATGGACGTTGATTTCTTCATCTGCTAGTTAAACAAAGATAAGAGAAAATGTAACCAGTGTTAGCACAAAAAATAAGCAATAATAGCATAGTTTACAGAACTAACAAGGGAGATAAAAAGAAAAAAGGAAAGACAAGTATCAAGGAAGGTTCTGATTGAACCTTGAATATAGCAGTAAAATGTCAAAGATCTTACACACATAGATAAGGAGAGAAAAGCCTCCAGGAAAACTGAATTTTATTTATAAAAAAAAAAAAGCAACAACAACAGTATATCCAAGACATGACTTAAATCTTAAAGGCCAAGAAACTCTAAAACCTGAATCAACAGCTTCAAGCATTCAACAGAACCGGCAGCCACAGATGACAAGAGTGGAGTGATGTTATCATCAGTTTCAGCATTGGGCTGCAAAACAAGATATCAAAGTTAAATACAAAATAATCACGCCTCATCACAATACTTCTGTCTAGTAACTCTACAGGAAAATGCCAGACTAAATCCTCCTCCCTCTCTTCCGAGAGTACTTTTTTTTAAAGAGATATAAGTCTAAGAAGTAACAATTTCAACAAGCTTACGTTAGCATGATGTTCCAAGAGAACCTTTACAGCATCTGGTTGAGCATGACCAGCAGCCCAAATTAAAGGGGTGCCAGCATCACTTTGAGAATCAATATCGACACCTTTAGAAAGTAGAAAGTTCAGCAATTCAATGTCACCTGAAATCGAGTAAGCACGGATAAGCATATCTATCCTCAAAAGATAACATAACAAGATTGTGTGAGGAACCATACATGCTCAAACATAGCAGTTTCCAAAGATACAGAAACCAACTTACCTATTCCAGCAGAATGGTGTAGTGCTGTCACACCTAAGTTACTAGGAATATCAGGATTGGCACCTCGCTCTAGTAAATATTTGGCAGTATCAGTATGCCCTTGCCGAGCCGCGTGAATAAGAGGAGTCTCACCTACAATAGAAAAACAGATTCCAGCAAATTGATAAGCTTTTTCCTGAAACAGATACTGAACTATTAGCCAGCGAAACCATGGCCGACCAGATGCAAGAAAAGCTTTGTGATCAAATAGACGCTCAAAGAGACTCAAACATATTCAGTGCAAACTTAAATTCCACAACATCAGAATGCCAATGTTTTTGTACAAGAAACTCAATGTATTCAGTACATAGATAAAACATGCAGTAGCTATGAGCCATAACTACTTTCGGTCTCAGCTCCAGCAAATATCATTAACCTCACAAAACGAGAGAGAAATTAACCATAACATACAACGCCACCCGAAATAAACAAGGTCATAAATAGTCAAAAACAGATAAACATATAACAAACAGCTAAAAACGGGATACCATCATCGTCCTTCGTATCGACGTCGAGCTTCAATTCCTCCAGCAAGTACCTGCACACCTCAGTCTTGCCCTCTCTCGCGGCGAAATGCAGCGCGCCGCGCTTGTTCGCGTCCTTAACATCCGCTATTGTCGTCGCCATCCCTTTCCCATCATCGAGCTGCGACGCTAGCTCTGCGCCCCATAAACCCAGCAATTCAAAAACAAATTGCAGTGCACAACACAGAAAAAAAAACCCAAAACAACAGAAGTTGCCAAGACGTACTCTTGAGCAAATCAAGATTCCCAGTTTGGGCGGCATTCAGAAAAAGCTGAACTTTTTGCCTCACTGCAATCATCAGCACATGAACGAAGTTACCCATCACGACATACAAAAGAAAAAGAGCATTTCTTCATCCGCAACACGCGCTCATTCAGAGAGAGACAGAGACAGAGACCTGCGAGGGCATCAGATGCATCGGGAGCCATGGTCGATTAACCCGCGGCAACTGCGGAAATCCGACCAGTCTCGGCCTGCTTCTTGCAACGAAGGACGAAAAATTCGAGCTTGCTCGACAGTTCGCAGGTGGGTATTTGCGCACGCTTCTGGAGCAATAAAGAATGCGAGGACTCTTCCGGGTTTCAGGGTACACGACAGAGACAACCCCTCCGTGTGGTGAGTCAACTCGGGTCAGCGAATCCGAGTTGATTCCGGTTCGAGGGCGGTCCTGCCCGGGCTGAGCCGGAATCCCCTTCGGCCGGACCGGGTCGGGTTTGGGTAAAGGAAACACTAGGCTTTTCCTTTTGGAGTCTGTTTTTGGTAATTTCATCGAACTTAATGATCCCAAATTCAAATAATCTGCCTGTGATTACCCCAACTATTAAAGTGGTCATGCCTAATTATCTACTATGATAAGTCTAATTACAGATCATGGCTCGACCCCAACAAGAAATTATCAATTTTTTTATTTATTTATGTTGATTATTTTTATGTCGAAAATCATATGGGCTTACTTGATATTCCATTCTTAATAAGTTTAGTTTTAAAGCAATGTGCAAGTATAATAAGAACTTTAATTATTGCCTAGTAAAGGAAGAAGAAAAGAAGCAAATACAATCTATGGAGCCAAACACAGAGCAACAGAATTTGATCGATCCTTTTTTTTCCGTCATTAGCTCCAAAAGGCAAAACGCCGCACTAGGGAACATGCCGTCGCTAACAAGTTTGAGGAATGGAAATTGAATGCCTTTAACGACAGCTCAAAAACGTTGCACGTTCTCTGCTGATGGTAACGACAATTCTTCTGCTTTGTAATTCAAAAGCATAACTTTTAAATAACAAATCATCACGTTCAATTCAAGCTTATCCTCACAAGTCCTCCGATGACTCGTCCTCACATATATTGAGACTGCTTAGTTGAGTCATGTGAGCAATAAGTTTTCTTGATTATCTAGCCAGGATCGATGATTTTTCCAGAATCCCACGCATTCTTTCTAATTAGCCAATTCGTCACTCAAACTGTTTCGGCAAGGCTCAATTCAACTGTTGACCTTCATGTATGATTTGAAACTCAATATGACATTCGCCACGAAGAATTACTTTTAGCAGTTGTAAAGCTAGTCGATCGAAAGTCAAAACCCTTTTCGCCATCTTCGAAATCAAGTAACGCAAAATTACTCATGAAGCAGGGGCTGGAAGCAAAGAGAAAAAAGAGCAAAATACGTTGTCTTGGAGCGACGAGTCATTGAGAAGGTTAAGAAGACATCTGTCTTCTCGGTTTATATTGGCTCTGCATTTATACAAAGATCAAAAGCCATCATTATCCATCAGCCCTCGTTCTGGCTGCTTCACGGATCATCAAACGAAACCCTAATTTTTTTTCAGTTAAAAGCTTCTCTCCCTTTCTCTCGTTCCTCCTCGGTTTTTTTTTTTTCCCTTCCTTCTTCTTCTTTTCGTTTCCTGTACAAGCTAGTAGTCCCACGCACCACACACACCCAAATCGATTTCTCACGATGATTGCATTAGAGAGCACGCCACGGCTTGAGCCCAGTGCCTCAGTTTGGTCTTCACATGCTGAGGATCATCACCTGTAGTTCAAAAACAGCAAAGTACTTCACATTAATATTCATATAATGAAATGACTTTTGACCAAAATGCAAAGATAACAAGAAACAACGTGTGTGTTTTGTCATGTATAGTAATGGGTTGAATTTGTTACATTAATATAGTAGGTTGATCTCTGGCTTGGGCATCTGGGCTAATTTTGAAAGCTTTTGGAATGCAAATGAATTGAAATTGTTCAAGACCATTGAAGAAGATGACAGAGATTAGATTGTAGTAGTTGATGAATGGAATGTCAGTTGTTTCGATGAAGGTGCTCGCCATTTATAAAGTTTCGTAGACGAACCATTTTTCTCATATTTTTCGTAAAACGAATGCATTTTCATGGGAATAATTTCTAACTTGTATTCAATCGAAGAATACATGCATCTTCAAAAGTCTTGCCTGGGTTACAGATCTTCCAAGCGTCGGGGTCGCTCGTGGGGCTCTCAAAGGACGAGGACCGCCCGCCGAGGGAGGTTGGCGATGACAGCCCTTGGCTCTGCGGCGTCGACACGGGGCTCAGGGAGAGCTGCCGGTTCACCGCAAAGTAGAGGTCAAGAGCCGGCAGCGTGTTGCACAGCTTCTGTCCATCCTCCTCCTTGAAGCCGAACCCAAGCTCGATGCTCCCCTTGAGCTCGTTCAGGTCCTCATCCGTGATGTCGCCGAGGCCGCTCTTCCTGAGGATCTGGCGCCGTCGCTTCTCCCACGCGACGTCGCGGGGGGTCTCGCACATGGACAGCTGCTTCGTCAGCCGCTTCCGGTTCTTCCACTGCGGCGGTGCCAGCGGCATGCGCTGCAGCTCCTCCAGGTCAGACGAGCTGTGCGGGGACCGCGGCGACGAGGACCGGTCCGTCGACGAGCTGGAAGACAAGGGCAAGGCCTGCTTCTCTTCATTACCTTGGTCGGCGTCCTCCATGCCGAGCAGCTGCTGCTGCTTCTGCTGTAACGTGTTTACCTCTTCCGTACTGCACATGTTGAGGCCTGGAACAGCATGGGCCACCACCGCCAGGGGTGGGATATCGGGGAGTGGGGGTGAGTCGAAAATGCGGGTTAAAACTAATTTGTACTCAGAAGAAGAGAGGACGATGTTATTATCTGTTATTATCGGGCTGAATCCAACGATACAGCACCAGCCCGACCAGCTCAGAACGAGAAGAAGGTGATGAAGAGAGCTTTAATGGAGGAAAACAGTGTACAACCTAAAAATGGATAGGAAGTGTCGCCAGTCGCGCCCATCCATCAGAAGGTTTGCGTCATTCTGGCACCGTCCATCTGTAACCAGAAAGCTAACAGTCTATGGAATGCTACATTTCAGGGTTTATATATGAAAAAAAGGTGAAAGATGGTGGCGTCAGAATCTTCTTCCCGGATGATAATTAAAAAGGACATGTTCGATGAATCTGTCTCGGTCGTGACCAGTTTACAACGAAACCTAGAAATGATCACGTTGGATGAGTCATGTCCGCAACTTGACAATCTTAATATATCTCACACTTCGAACGAGACTTAAAAGAATACGAGGAGCTAGGGCGTATTTATACAAACAAAAGAGTTTTCCACGAATTAGTAATTTGGACTTTCGCGCATTTGGCTTATCGGAAGTGATCAGCTAATGGAAAACCATTGATGACATACTTAAAGTTGGGAAAATGGAATTCCTTAACCTAAAAAAAGGGAAAGCATTTTCTTGAAAATTGTTTTCCAAGAAAATATTTTCCTTTGTCATGAAACTTTCTTTGAAATAAATACACCCTTAGTTCAGTTTAATTTTGATTTATGATTTTTTGCCCCTAATGTGATATTATGCTATTATAATTTTTTTTTTTTGAACAAACATATTATGCTATTATAATTCACGACGGTGGTTTTTATGGTTTTATCAAGAAAACTTTGATGTTAGAAACCATCTTCCGGATTTGCTTAGTGGAGAGATTTTAGAGGGTTTAAGCAGAGGACTGCCAATTATTATGGGTAACCGCTAGGATTCATCAGTTAAAGATGTAATAAATGTTTTATGCACATCCGGTGGGTTGTTATAGAATGACAAAACTCGATCTCAGGATGCCATCAACAGCATTTTAAAGGGCCTTTCGAGAAGATCCGATGCTTTTGAGTTCGATTCTATTCTTGCACGTACTTCAGTTATGCCAACAACCTTGTACAACTGTGTTCTGCTCTATCCCTGGAGAGTTTTCAGGAGGGCACTGCTAAATTTAGGCTTCTAGTTTTTTTTTTCTGGATCCCTCTTCCAGGAAAAGTACCTGCCTTCGCGCGACAAAACAATGTGTCGGATGTCCCTCGCCTTCATCGATTCTTAACTGACTCCGACCTTCGGATCGATCATCGGGTGAACCCCCAAAAATGGGTAGCAGAAAATAGGAGCAAGCACAGAGAGAGAGAGAGAGGGAGAGAGAGAGGTGTTCCATTCATCATACAAAAGCAAACCAAGAAAATCCTGTCGTGTTTTCTTGCCTGGTTCCGCTCCAGGTGAGGGCAAAGCATGTTTTGAGCTTCCATGACTGATTGGAGCCGTTCGGCATGATCTCTAGAACAGAAGAGAGAAAACCCAGAATCCGCTAATCGTTCGCTTTGGCGTACAGGAGTCCCTCTCTTTCTCTTCCCTTTCTTCGAATGAATTACGACTGATTAACCCAATCCTGAATTGTTTTCCTGTACGCCAAGGTCCTCTCTTTGTTGAGTAAACATGTACAAAAACATCCAGATTTTGCTCTCTATTATATCTGTATCCGTTCTTTTCAATTCCCTTTACGCGTCAAGTGCGAACCCGGCTCCGTTGATCCTCAGCTGCGGGTCGACTGGCGGCGGGAAGGATGCCGACGGGCAAAAATGGGATTCGGATTCTAAGTACTTCACCTCCAACAACTCAACGTCTGAGAAAGCCATGTTTCAAGACCCCTCGCTCCCCTCCGATGTCCCATACATGTCCGCCCGGATCTTCACCTCCGCAGCGACGTATCAGCTGCCCGTGAAATCCGGCAACCGCTACTGGGTCAGGCTCCACTTTTACCCATCCTCATATGGATCCCTTGATCCTGCAGATGCATACTTCTCGGTGGTTGCCGGCAGCGTCACCCTCTTGAAGAATTTCAGCGCCTCGGTCACGGCTCAAGCTCTCACACAGGCCTACCTCGTGGAGGAATATTCTCTGGCGCCCTTGGACTCGGATTTTGTGAACATCACTTTCACGCCTTCAGATAAGCACAGTGGAGCCTTTGCCTTTGTGAATGGCATTGAGCTGATTCCGATCCCGGACTTGTTCGACTCGGCACAGATGGTCGGGTTCTCAGACCAACCTGTCGATGCCAAGGCTGCAAATCTACAGACGATGTATAGGTTAAATGTTGGAGGGCAGTTCATTCCTCCGAGCAATGACTCCGGTTCGCTCACTCGAACATGGTACGATGATACGCCTTATTTGTATGGAGCAGCGTCGGGAGTCACAAACGAGGCCGACAAAAAAGTCAAGATCCAGTACAATGATTTGCCTGACTATGTTGCGCCGGTTGATGTTTACAGAACCGCAAGGTCCATGGGGTACGATAAGAATTTAAACAAGAACTACAATCTGTCTTGGCAGTTTCAGGTGGATGCAAATTTCACCTACCTTGTGAGGATGCACTTCTGTGATTACTTCTGCACTAAGGTCAACCAGAGAGTTTTCACTATCTACATCAACGATCAGATTGCCCAGGAAGCAGCCGACGTGATCGGATGGGCGAGTGCGGAGGGCGTGCCAGTCTATAAGGATTACGCAATTTTTGTCAGCGACGGGAAGGGGGATGAGCAAATCTCGATAATGATGCATCCCTCTGTCACTGCAGATCCTCCACCGGAGTACTACGATGCTCTCCTAAATGGGCTGGAGATATTTAAGATAAGCGATGCGACCGGAAACTTGGCAGGTCCCAACCCAGAGCCATCGGAGATGCTAATCAAGGCTGAGGCCGAGGCCGCGGCTAAGGCTAGTGAAGCAAAGGCTTTCACGTCATCAACAAGCCATGTGAAGTTGATCAGCGGGGCGGCTGGAGGAGCTGCTGCATTCGGTGCCTTGGCAGCAATATGCATCACAGTCTACGTTAAAAAGAAGAGAGTCCTCGGAACCGAATCGCATACAACTAGCTGGTTGCCTATCTCGGGTTTCTCCCATACGGCGGGAAGCAAATCGCATGCCTCTGCTGCTAGCCACCTCTCGTCAGAGGCTCAGTGTCTCAGCCGACGTTTCTCGTTAGCTGAAATCAAACAGGCGACGAAGAACTTCGACGAGTCTCATGTCATTGGGGTCGGAGGCTTCGGCAAGGTCTACAAAGGAGTCCTTGATAAGACCATGAAGGTGGCCATCAAGAGGTCAAACCCCTCCTCAGAACAGGGAGTCAATGAGTTCCAGACTGAAGTGGAGATGCTTTCCAAGTTGAGACATAAGCACTTGGTGTCGCTGATCGGATACTGCGAGGAAGAAAACGAGATGTGCTTGGTTTACGACCACATGGCGCGCGGAACGATGAGGGAACACATCTACAAAGGAAACAACACTCCGCTCTCCTGGAAGCAGAGGTTGGAGATCTGTATCGGCGCAGCAAGAGGACTTCACTACCTTCATACAGGGGCAAGGTATACCATCATTCACAGGGATGTCAAGACCACCAACATTCTCCTGGACGAGAACTGGGTAGCGAAGGTTTCAGATTTCGGGCTCTCAAAGACCGGTCCTAACATGGAGAAAGGCCATGTTAGCACTGTGGTGAAAGGAAGCTTTGGGTACTTGGATCCCGAGTACTTCCGCCGGCAACAGCTGACCGAGAAATCCGACGTCTACTCCTTCGGGGTCGTCTTGTTTGAAGTTTTGTGTGCAAGACCTGCATTGAACCCTAGCCTCCCAAAGGAGCAAGTCAGTCTTGCAGATTGGGCTCTGAACTGTCAAAGAAGGGGAACCCTCGAGGAGATCATTGATGCTCAGCTCAAGGGCAAGATCAACCCCGAGTGCTTGAAGAAGTTCGCGGAGACCGCTGAGAAGTGCTTGTGCGAGCACGGACTTGAGCGTCCTACCATGGGCGACGTGCTGTGGAATCTCGAATTCGCTCTCCAGTTGCAGGAGAACGCGGATGGTTCTAGCCATTCCTCTCGCCGAGCAGGAAGCAATGTTTCCGAAGAAGTCGCTCCACAACTGGACGTGAACAGCCTGAGCATCGGCAGCGAGCACGAGCCGACCCAAGATTCGGAGGACCCGAACGCTATTTTCTCACAGATAGTCAATCAGAAAGGCCGATAAGGACGCCGTTACCGTTACCATCTCCATTCGCCAATTTACCTAGATGATTCTGACTTTATTTTCTGGTTTTTCTTATAGTAACATTAAGTGGGATGCATGTTGAAGGTAACACCAGGTGAAGCTGCATCTGTACTTGTGACGTTCAGACTGAATTGACAATTGTTGGGGGGTTTTTCTTGCAAAAGAATCTATAAATTGGCATTACTTATTACCGCTAATACTTTGTGTTCTCACCCTGTCGGATCATCTGTCTACCTATGACATCCAAGCTTTGTCCACTCATAGTTTTACTTTTCATTCTCCGGTGAGCTTTACGTAACGGAGATCCAGCAAAGTCAAGACCGCTCCATCGCCAATATGTGTGGTTTATTCCCCCAGATATTCGAGCCTAGCTAGTACTTATCTCATCTGCCACTTGATCCCGCACATCTAGGCTACGTTTCGTCATACAGATATTTTTGTCAGATGGAATAAAATCGGTTAAGATAAAGATAGGATAAGATAACAACGGAGTTTAATATTACCTTATACAAGGTTTGACAGGTACCAGATAAAACACGAGTATAGGCGCGCTCAATTACCATTTTACTGATCTTTCCTCTATGCTAACTGGAGCTAAGTTCCAGCGTTTCTCAGCAAGGGAAACATTGTCAAGGCCACCAACATGACTGATCCGAGGAGGCCCACCCTCAGGCGACCTCCAAGCGTTGGTCACGGACTCTAGTTTCGACGTACGCTAGTTCGTGGTGGCGACCTCCAAGCATTGGACTGTAGTTTCAACTATCGCTAGTTTGTGGTCACAACCTCTGGCTAAACCTTTAGCCATGGCTGACGCCAAACACAAGCCCAACCCTCGGGCGACCCCAGCTCTAGGGTTGTGAGGGTGGCAACCTTGGATCCGAGATTGTAACATAACATATTCCGTAAGATTGTATTGGGCCTTACAACATATTCTGTAAGATCGTAAGGTAACGACCTTGGAAAAACTAATGGTTGCTATCTGATCGACATTAACAAAACCTAAACGTTTGCAGCCTCTCTTTTCCTTTCCATTTCCTTGCTCAATTACTCCCAAAGCATCCAATGAAAAACTACATATAAGGTAGTAGATGTAAACCAGGAAACTCAGTGAAGTTCGAAATTCAAATTTCAGGTTCGCTGGCAACAAAAGCACTGCAAACTTAACTAGAAGGACATCAAAATTGAGTATCAAAATCTAGTGTCTCCAACAACTGCTTCAAAAAGGACGGACAATAAGAAAAAATGTCATGGAACACAGTGTGTTTTTACTTGAGGGGAATGAAGCGAGAGGAATGGGTAGCACCAATACCGGGTCTTCCATGCTTGACGGGTTTATACGAGATGGAGAACTCAGCAAGATAGTGGCCAATCATCTCAGGTTTGATCTCAACTTGATTGAAAGTCTTACCATTGTAAACTCCGATGATGCTTCCAATCATCTCAGGAACGATGATCATGTTCCGCAGGTGGGTCCTTACTGGTTCAGGCTTCTCACCAGCAGGAGCCTCCCGTTTCTGTTACAAGGTTCAAAGAAAGACCAAATTAATGGCGTGTGTTAAGCAACAGCATCGATTGAAGCACATCGCAAAGGAACGTGAATGTCTATCAGCTCATTCACGTGTATAAAATCAATGAAAGAACCAAGCTTTTTACCACAACTAAGATATCTGGTCATTAAATACATTGGACCTCAAAACTTGGGGACTAAGTGTAGGGCAAATGCCATTGCAAAAGTAAGTTGAACCTACTCAACTGTTGGCCATAAGAAAAACGAGCTTACCTAAAAACCTTTTAAAAGATGCAACATCAGATTAACACAGCAATCAGGATCAGAAGATCACAGAAGGCTATTATATTCACAAGATAAGACAATATATAGTCATGCCATGGCATGTTCCATAGCAGTTAAGGGAGATGAGAAGCATTGCCAGCATGGTTTGATTATTGTGGCAATACAATGTTGCAGGCTCCTAGCCATCGCAAGCAGGTTTGATATCAGTTTAACAAGAATTCTTTTCACCGTTTGAAGATGTACACCAACGGAATTTCCTTTGAAGCCATGATATCATCCCTTAAATCCAAGCCCATACTTTACTAGCCATAACACAATGCACATCCCCTTTATAAGATTAACCATCAAAATCAGCAGCGTGAGTTTTGACAGCAATTCCAACAGCCCAGAGAGAAGAAAGTCCATCTTAACTGACTATTTCATACACCCTAATCGACAATACCAATCGAACCCATGTTTTCTAAATCTCAGATATCTTCAATTCCACATAAACCAATTCTATAAAATCACATCACATAGCATTGCATACATCCAAGAGAGATTATAAAAATAAAAAAGAACAGATCTTACCGCCTTGCGCAGCTTCTTGATCAAAGCCATCGGCTTTCGCTTCAAGCCTCTCTGAAACCTACCCAATTCCGCAAACAAAACCAAAACCCGACCTCAGCCCAAATCATTTCCAGAACGCACAAGAAAAATAAGAAAACGACACCGAATGCGAAAGCAGACGCTTCGCGCCCAGGCATACCTTCTGCGAGCGCGGGCGCCGAAGAGCTTGACGAGCTCGTCGGTGGACATGTCGAGGAGCTGGTCGAGGTCGACGCCCTTGAAGCTGAACTTCTTGAACGTCCTCTTCTTCGGCTGCCCCGCCGCAACTTCTACCTCCACGTCCGCCTGCGAAAACCCAGAAAGAGGCGCCATGAGACGAAGGTGAAAAAAACCAAACTTTTCCGGTCAAGACCTCGTCGGAATCGGAGAAATCGAGAAGAAGAGGCGGCCGGAGCGAGAATTCACCATGTTCGATGCAGAGAGCCGCGGTCGAGCGAGCTGGCGGTGCTACAGCTGACTGTGGAGATTAGGGTTTTTTTTTCGGAGACGAGATTGCCGTCGATTTTTCCCGTTAGCGAGCTTTTATATGGGGTTCTCGGCTAGGCGGATCCGGTTCGGGTCGGCTCGGGTCGGTTTTGGTCGAGTTCCGGGGCGCAGCCATTGTGTTTAATTTTTACGTTTTTTTTATTAGTTTTCGATTTTGGTTTTTCGAGGGTCTCGATCGTTTCTTGTTTGCTAATGCTGGTGTTGTCCTCTTTATTTTGAATTTTTATTATGATTTGGTCAAATATTATGTGGCTTTGTTGATCCAGCGAGAGTAAATCTCAATGGCTCCTTATATTGGAAAGAAAAACTTGTTTCTATTTTTTTAAGGAGAATTGCACTATTCGTGCAATATAAGAGATGCCCAGCCGCTAGGAGCTCCATCATAAGAGCCGAGGTTTCTCAAACCTTACCTTGGTGGACCCAGGCCTGGATGCCAATGACTTGGGTGTGAGAGTTGGGTATCTAGGCACAACTGTCAGGGTCTAGGGCACAACCTCAAGGGACTTGAGTCCAACCTCTATGGACTTGCACCTAGTCGCCAAGGAACTAGTCCTAAGCGAGCACTAATGACTTGGGTACAGTAGCTAGCTACCTAAGCATGGCCACTAGGCACCCAAGCACAAGCACTACGTCTCCTAACTGGGAGAGATGGGGGCTCGATCTCTCTATAATAGGGTCTTGACTTGGGCAAGGGAGTGAGTACTCAAGCATAGCCGCTAAGGACTCAAGCACGAGTATCATGGTCCCAAGCCTAACCTCAAGAGTTTGAGACCCAATGTCTATGGACCTAGGCCCGAGTGTTGATGTCTAGAATTGGGTATCCGAGCACCTCAATTGAGGACTCTGGCATAGGCATCAAGATCCCGAGCTTGGCCTCAAGAGACTCGAGTGCCGTTGAATCGAGTGCAAAAGTCTTGTACCCATGCATGCGTATCGAGGACCAAGGTATGAGCACTGATGACTCGAATACAAGCACTCGAGACTTGAGCATGGGAGTTGATGTCTTAAACGCAAGAACTGGTATCTAAGCATGTCAATTAAGGACTCTAACACGAGCATCAAGATCCCTAGCTTGGCCTCGAGAGACTCGAGCACAATTTTTAGTGAAAAATCAAGTGCAAAAGTCTAATACTTGTGCATGCCTACTGAGAACCCAGGTATGAGCACCGATGACTCATATACAAGCACCAGAGACTCGAGCACAAGAGTTGATGTCTTAGACGTGAAAACTGGGTAACTGAGCACGTCAATTGAGGACTCTAGCACCGGCATCAAGAGACTCGAGCACAAGAGTTGGGAATGTGAGCAAAAACACTAGATGAGGGTCGCAAGCCCAGCCTCAAGAGACTCAAGTCGAGATGTTAATGACTCGAGGACAAGAGTTGGACACCCATACATGGCTAGTGAGACTTGGGCCCAAGTGCCAATAACTTGGGTGCAAGAGTTAGGTACCCAAGCATGGACTCCTAAGACTTAGGTGCCTAGGGTCCTGTAGTCAGCCTCTATGGAGATGAGCACGAGCATAGGGGGTTTTGGCCTTGGTCTCAATGGACACAAGCTCAAGCATCGGTGACTTAGATGTTGGAGTCAGGTACCCAAACATGATCACGGTCACAAGCATGAGCATCGAGGTCTTGGGCTTAGCCTTTAGGAACCTAGGCTCAGCCTTTTTGTAGACTTGGGCCCAACCGTTGAGGAACCAAACACAAGCTTAATTAACCTGAGCCCAAGAGCTAGTTACTTGAGCATAAGCATCGAGGACTCAAGCATAGGCATCGAGGTCTCAAGCCTAGCCTTTAGGCCTAAGGTCGATCATCAAGGACCCATGCATGAGCATCATGGACCATGCTCGAGTGTTGAGGTCTTTAATCCAAATGCCAATATTTAGTCATATTTTGGTAAATGATTTCTAATTTTTAAAAAGGAAATCATAATCTTTAAATTAAACACAAAGTTTTTTGTTGATCACCAAAAACATTCCATTGGCTTGTTTCCCCAAGCAATCCAAACATTGAAAAATGAGGAGAATGCTTTTAACAAAAAAAATTATGGAAACTGTTTTCGAAATATTGTTTCTCGACTTTCCAATGTTTGGATAACGGAAATCTAATCGATTTAAAACAAATATTTTCCATGGTCTGAAATTAACATACTTAGATTAAGGGAAAACAACTTCACCTTCTAACGAGAAGGAAATTATTTTCCATGAACCACCAAACAAATAAAAATTAATCATTTAAAAGAATGAATTTCTTGAAAAATATATTTCTTCATCATGAAATTTTCAATGGAACAAACATATTCGTCTTTCGTGGTGAGACATGATGAGCTCTCAAATTCAAACATTTAGAGAAGATCGGAGATCAACTACATAGCGACATTTCAATTGGTGTCTAGGCCGTGATAAGTTAGATTCATTTTCTATGTTTGTATTGATCGGGTATGCCTAAATAATCAAAATCAATATGATTTGACTGCACTTATTTGACAAAGACTTAAATTTCGATCGGATTCATTACATAAGGTTTTAATTATTCCCTTCGGGACTAGTGCTTCAAAATGGTCATTTTTTCTCGATTTGAAAAGGCTAACAGTCAACACTTTGAAAACAAACAATTGTTACAACAAATCGAAGGCTTTTTGATCATCTTTGATTTTATCTAATTCGTTCGTCTCATAACAATGCTACATCCGTGGTTCGTTTTCCATCTATTTAAGCTAGATTCGATTGGCCGATAGCATGTTTCATAAACGGTATCCATTATTCGAGGTCCTTTTTTTTTCCTTCTAAACATGCTACTATGATGGCGGGAATATCACGTGGAATTGATTCTTTTCTTTGCCTATCAAGCGAATCGATATTGTCACAATCATCCGTAGTCGTAAAGGTAAATAAATTGAGGAAACAAACACGTACACTGGGAATAAACTCTTCCCTCGATGAAAGTAATTTAGATTTTCTTGTAACCTAAAACAGTTGCTCGAAAAGATTTCTTGATATCGCATGATTTGATGGCGATGTTGATTTTCTTTCTGTAACGAGCGTTTTCCACACATCGTTGTTGCTTCTTTGATTTGCAAAGTCAAAGTTTGATTTTTGGAAATAAACAAAAGGTTCAATAAACCGTCGACATTCCAATCACATCCAATTATGCAGATCTCTCCAGAGAGAGATTCCTTCTTCGAGGCATTCAAAGGGTTTTTTTATAGCAACAATGCTCATCAGTTTCATATCATCCCATTAAATTAGGAGCAAAAGACTCGATTTTAATTAATAATAACCATTTAAGCGTCGTCATATTTTCTTAATCTTGAAATATAAGTTGTTAATCATAAACAAGTAGAGCGTCGTTCAAGAAATGCCAAAAGTGTCCATAATATCTCATTTGACTTCATTCCCAATAATTCGGAGTATTTAAAGACATTATTTTCATCAATAATGACCATTTGAAGTCATCGTTTTTTTCTAGATTAAAAAATGTAAACCATCAAACCCTTTTTTCAATCATATACAAGAAATAAAGTGTCTTTCAATAAACATCAAAAATGTTCATAGTATCCCATTCAATTTTATTTTCAATAGTTCGGAATATGATAAATCAGCAACCAGATCTTCCCCGACACATCTTTAACGCGACCAGTCATAAATTCTCAAATCCTATCAAGTCTGCCCAGATCACCATTCCCGACTTCCCGAACAGCCACGACGCCGATCTCCTTCAGAAATCACACCAACTCTCCGAGAGAGAAAAACTTACTACGAAAAGAACCACGCTCAGCTCCTACGAACCTCGTCGTATTCCCGATCGATTTCTCCTGTCCCACCCAACCAAATTCACCATGCAAAAACCACCATTGCAAAGCACACATCCCAAGCTATCCCCCCATCAAAATCCCATTAAATTCCATCCACTCCATCACCACCCTCTCTCATCCCAAATCAAACCCAAAAGCACACCCCACCTTCCTAAGCCCCAACGCCTCCCCCCAAATTTTGCCCCTTTCCAAAACGGAGGCAAAGCCGCACTAATCCGAAAGCCTAACCGCCAAGTGGCGTCCTCCCGACCTTAGATACCCCGCCTCATCCGACGGCCCGCATTCAAACCCCCAAACCGCCTCGATCCTCGTCGCCCTCGTGTCGTCCAATCAGAACTCTCCGCTCCATTCTCTCTCCTGCTATATAAACTCCCCACTCGCCAGCGCCTTCTCTCTCATAACTCGCCAGCGCCTTCTCTCTCTACATCTCTGAACATCGTCTCACGCAAACGCAAGCTCTCTCCAATGGCTGCCGTGGTGAAGAAGTCTCGATCCCCGTCCTCGCACCCTCCATTCTTCGAGGTATGCGGAATTCTGGGTCGCTCGCAAGTCCTGATTTTTCCGCGCATTTCGTGGCCGATTCGCGGGTCTTGATCTGGTGGGTTATTGGTGTCGTTTTGCAGATGATAACGGAGGCCATCGTGACGCTGAAGGAGCGGACCGGGTCCAGCCAGTACGCCATCCAGAAGTTCGTCGAGGAGAAGCACAAGAAGCTGCCGGCCAACTTCAGGAAGCTCCTGCTGGTCCAGCTGCGGCGGCAGGTCGCCTCCGGGAAGCTCGTCAAGGTCAAGAACTCGTTCAAGCTGCCCCCCGCTGCTGCCAAGGCGGCTCCTGCCGCCGCCCCCGCCGCGGCCAAGCCGAAGGCGAAGCCGGCTGCTGCTGCCGCTGCCAAGCCCAAGTCCAAGCCGAAGACCGTCGCGAAGCCGAAGGCGGCTGCTCCCAAGGCGAAGGCTGCCGCTGCCAAGCCTAAGGCAGCCGCGAAGCCGAAAGCCGCGGCGGGTGCGAAAAGGAAGGCGGCCGAGAAGCCGAAGTTGAAGCCCGTGGCCAAGGCGGCGAAGACTTCCGCGAAGGCGACGCCGACGAAGAAGGCCGTGAAGAAGGTGGCCGCAGCCAAGCCGAAGAAGACGCCCGTGAAGAAGCCCAAGAGCGTGAAGACGCCGGCGAAGAAGGCGAAGAAGTGAGCTGCTGGCGCTCTGTTCTTTACTCTAGCGTAGGGGACGGGATTTTAGACTTGAGGATTTGGTTGTGTATAGAAGAAAGATGGTTTGGCGACATTTGACATAGCAGCCCTTTTCTTTCTTTCTTTCTTTCTTTTTCGTCTTGGTTTTCGGATCGTGCTAACTCTATTCTTGTTAGCCCATGTTTCTATTCTATGTAAGCTTTTCTAGGAGAGATGATCATTAGTAGATGGGTTTGTGTTTGATAGTGGGGGAATCGAAAAAGCTCCGACTTCGGGGTGCTCTAATGGCCGGTTTCTTCTTCTTCTTCTTCTCCTTCTGGTTCTGGCGTCGTTCCATTTCTTTCTCACCGAAAGCGAAAGTGTTCAGCCATTCTCAGCGATGCAGAATGAACAGAGGTATTGATTAGTCTTACGTAATGATTCCGATGAAAAAGTCGAAATGGGTTGTGGAGACCGTACGAAAGTGGGTCCCCCATGTAGTTCGTCCGTATCGATGCTCTCTTCAGCTCTCGTTTGCAGCAGTTTCTCCAGCCATAGAAAACAAGGAATTATCGCTTTCGCATCGAAATTTTGCAGCAGAGAAAAAACGGGGGGAACTTTTTTGAACTTAACTGGAGCCAGATTTGCTTTTCTGAAAGTACAATCTCCCTTTTGAAGCTCTCTGGGATTTCGTTTTCAAAAATTCGA
Organism: Eucalyptus microcorys; assembly: GCA_014182515.1. Lineage (NCBI taxonomy): Eukaryota > Viridiplantae > Streptophyta > Magnoliopsida > Myrtales > Myrtaceae > Eucalyptus > Eucalyptus microcorys. The sequence continues at coordinate 43,041,590 of CM024569.1, read as the reverse complement.
AAACCGCCAAGAGCTTGGAATGGGTCGCGGGAGGAACTGCTGATTTATGGTGATTCTGCATTGTTTTTCATTCGGGTTTTTCGTTCAAGCAGGGAACAACGTGATACTGAAGAGAAGTAATCGCTGCCTGCAGTATACTCTCTTTATTCATATATATATTACTCGATGTCTTGGAAATTGAAATGTTTTTTTTTTTCGAAAGTGAAAGATTGGAATACAAGTTCCCGCAGAGTCAACTGGATTGCCTTCGTTTTCTGACGAGTGATGAGCATGTGTTCCACGCAACTGACGCCGGCTCTAGCACGACAATTTGTTTACGTAACACAAAACCCGAATGACGTTAAACTATAGCATTTTGCGCCACTGATTGTGTATGGTTTCCTAGTACATATTTTGCTACTATATTTAATTACGCCGATCCGGGACGATTGGAAGAGGCCGGCACCGATCGGATAGAGCATTTCATTTTGGTGAAAGCCTGATCCATAGACAATCTCTCGAGCAAATCAAACCCTGCAAAGTGGAACAAAAGACGGACCACGGTCTAAATTAGTATTAGCAACTTACTGTTTTTGACAGGATAATGATGTCTAAAGAAGTGCATACCCTTTGTAAGAGGCTTCTTGAGAGGTCTGAAGTCGCACCAGCGCGGTATCATCCTTCCTACTACCAGATTGTCGCATGACCTGACTCAAGACAAGAATGATACTAGTTACAGACAAGCGTAAGTACAAGATCAAACAGGCACAATTACCACGTCAGACTTCAGTTAGCCACTTGACCTTTTAAAATCATTGTTGATTCGACACGAAATGATGCTCGCAAAGGCATGCACACACTTTAGCAAGAGCTCATGTATAGGTTACATTGAATACTCTGGCCCTCGACTATCACCATTCATTAATGTCGGCTAACTGTTCTCGAGCAGTACAACTGCTAAAGAATTTACTGAATTTGTGAGATCTTGACAATGTTCACTTAATGCATGAGCCAAGCGCAGATTACACATCAAACAGCATCTGCAAGTGAGTTTAGTTTCCAGGATAATTAGTGCAAAGACAGCAGTTAAGACTCACCACATCTGAATCCCATTTTCATGTAGTAAGCTGATAATTCTGAATCCCATCCTTTTGCATTTCTGAGTCCAATCCAGGAAATTGTCCGATGTCATGACCTTTTAGTGGTTGAAACTCCTGGTGCAACCCAACTGCAAACTCCTCGGGCCGAGCTCCACCGCCTTGAAAGTAGTCAGCAATCTGCATCACAAAGTATAGCAAATAACATTATTGCCCATGAGATTATAATTTCATTTCTATTGGAAGGCAAAACAAATCCTATAGACTAGCAAAATAGAGATAATTCTCTTTACAGCACACAATTAAATAAGTGTATACTGGAACTGGAAATCTAGAATCCAGTGATAGAAAATTCCAGTGAAGTTAAAAGGTAAAAGCAGGACACTAAAACACGTACATGATTAGCAAGAGCAATGCCACTTAGAGCTGCTGACTCTAGGCTAGAACCCAGTAGCCAATCACCACATATCCCAGCTCTTCCACGAGGGTCAAAGATGCAGGGGATCCCGGGGCTGTTCATAGGCAGTGCGGCGCCCCTGTACCAGATTATATATGCTATTAAAAATCATTGCCAATATAAGTAGATGCTTAAATGAAATGAGATAAAGGCTAGTCTGTGTCTCTGATTATCTTGCTTATGAAGTGATCTGCACTGAATAAAAGTATCTAGAAACCACGTCATGATCATGCCAGGTTCACATTTTGATGGATCGATCATGGAACTATCACAATTGATGGGACGAAACTCTATCTCCATCTCTAGAGAAGTGATAGGTGACATAGGTCCAATGGTGCTATTGTTGGAAATCCAGATTGTTGAAAAGACGGAACAATGTGTAATTTAACCAGATATACAGGTCAGTGTTCTTTTGCCCTTGTATTGATCTTCATTCAACAATATTGCGAATAGAAGTTGAAACGGCAAGTAATTTACTCACCAGAGCTGGATACGGGTATAAATTGGTCTAGGAAGCAATCCTTCTGGCAGTCCAAGAGCCATTTCAACACCCGCCAGCATACCTGCTTTCACCTTCTCAGCTGTGGCATTCGGGATATTTTCCTATGCGATACACAAGTTTTGTGTCAAGTCAAACACGCATCCATAATAGATGCAGCGGTGCAGTTTAAAATCAAACCCACATTAATTTTCAGGCAGAATGTTTAGTAGCAATTCGATAACTTGGAGTCAATTGACAAGCATTTCTGGCACTGGCATCCCAATCATTTTTTATGGTATCGATTAATGGCCAGTACATTCTCCATGGAACAAGCACGGCCAACAGTTATTTGGACCAGCAGCAAGCGAAATATAATGTGGCACAGCTTGAGAATTTAAGACATGATAATTTCCCTCTACTCAGATATACAAGTCATAACCAACCTGTGGGACCTTGTTTCGTTTCCCATAAGCTGATGTGCTGAAAAAGGTCCAACAGTGCGGGCCATTATCCATAGACTTCAGAAGTTTTCTCGAATTATTAGCCATCCATGAGATAGAGTCAACATCTTTCACAAAAGCCCCTTCAAAAGGTGGAGTCACTGTGTTACTTGGAATAGGAAGTGGATCTTCAAATGCTGCAAGGAGAGCCCATATAGAACTAAGTTCCAGTCTCTGCAGTAAAAGAAGGCAACATGAAGCAGTAACTCAATGGACCAGCCATTTCATTAAGTATAAGAGCTCAAGAATCTCCATTTCATAACACGATTTGAATCAAGTACCTTCATTTGCCTAGCAATTAACGGCAACCCTGCGGGAGCTAGCAGGCGATTTGCACATTTGCCTGTTTGTCAGAGAATTTATCACCATAAGCAAGAGAAAGTACTCCATTCCTTCCAAACACTTCAATTGAAATTTGAAACTCTATAACATGCACATGAGCAGTTTCAAGTGTGTAGCATATGCAATGTCATAATGTGTAGAGTCAGGTGTATCTTCCTCTCCACAATTTGGTGAACCCAAGAGATAATAGCCATCCAGTTGGAGCAAAAAAGTTAAAAATATGAATCATCATTTCACAGAATAGACATAGCCATACCAATACATGACATAAAGTTCAACAATTGGAACAAATTCGATTCTATACCAGTCCTCAAGATGGGGATAATGAATAACAACATCGATTGAAATATAAAATGGGAATTATTGCTGACCAAGAAAGTGCCCATTATATTTTAGCTGGATCTTGAAAATCAACTCAGAAATGGTACTAACTAATTCCATAAGAAATTGGCTATTTAAAGAGATACTGAAGCTTACCATTATGTGCTATAACAATAGCATCAAACTGCCCACGATGCTCTCCATTCTCACTCAAATGCCACGTTCCATTAAATGGCTCCAGTTTGCTTATCCAGCAAGGTCTCACCACATTTACCATAGATGTCTGCATAAAGTTTCAAACTTTAGCTGGTTAGCATCAGAAAACTCACAAGGAAAGGAAAAGGACCAGGATTATGGCCAATAGAGTTCATCCAAATCATAAGAAAAAGAATTATCTCTTCCACAAAATATTATCCAATGAGACTGCAGGGTTGAACGTCCAGTAAGTGTTTAGCAGATCATGAGAACTCATTTCTCAATATTTAGCAAAACCACTCTCAAAAGGTGACTAGAGCATTGTTAACTACCAATATAATATAACAACGTGTATAGCTTAATTGAAGCACCACCAAGGTCAAGTTCAATTAATTCTGACAAATAGCTCTCAAGACTTTCCCTAGATTGCACCTTGACATCTTAGTCCACAATAAAGCATCATGTTCTTAACAAGATGAGATTTTTAACAATGCATCAACAACAGCGGAAGAGGAGAGAGAACACAAGCATATGTATAACGTCACATGACTTACCTCCAACAACAATGAGTCAGCTAGAGGCCGCATTCCATTCACACCAATGTATCTTGGTGGAGAAGAAGGAAGAGGAACAAAGTGACCACCAGCTTCAAGCTCTCCAACGGTACCCGGCCACTCTCCGACCAGGCCTTTTTCTCGCCAATCATTAACAATCTCAGCAAAACGAGGATCGCTCACCGTAAAAAACTGCGCCGCATGGTCAAATATCAGCTGCTGAGGTTCTACCACTCTTGTTCCCATCCTTCCTCCCAGACCATGAATTCCCTAGACCAACAACATTACAATAAACCTCTAAGCAATGTATCCCACCGAAAGTTGTCATCCACGGTTACATCCTTCTCCGACCAAACGTGCTTTCTTAAGCACTATCAAGCGTTTGAAACTTAAATTTCATCGTTGAGTTGCAAGAGTAAAACGATATATAGCACATAAACGTCAGGCAATACAAAAGTACAGAACTTCAGCTTGTTGCTGCCTAAGATTAGGACGAAACTCCAAGGAGTGAGGGAAAAAACTAACCAACCGTGTCAAAAACCGTGGACTTGATCCCTCTCTTCTCCAAATTCAGGGCACAAATCAAGCCAGACATGCCTCCACCTATGATTCCGACAATGGGGTCGTCAGGGATTGGAGCAGTGAAATCCACCTGCTCCTGGTTGAACGTTTTCTTGAGGATGGACCTCCTGGACGTCCCGTAAGACGATCTTCTGCGGTTCTTGGAGGTGGGTCTGCCACCGTTCATGGAATGCTTCTTGGAACTTGAACCGGGTCTGTTCTGGGAAGTGCAGAGTATGAAGGGCTTGGAAGGGAGGGAGTGGCTCGTGGGTTTGGCGAGCTTGAGGGGTTGGAGGAGGAACGGAGTGGAGGCGATGAAAGGAGAGAGTGTGGTGGTGGCCATGACTCTTGGAGAGGGAAGTGGAACCGAGCTTAATGCTTATCTCCCAGAGTTCTCTGCCTTTTCTCGGATGATGGTTTTTGCAGAGTCGAATTGCGGGAAGAGGAAGAACCGGTCCCTATTCCGGAATGGCCCCCTTTTGCCCTCCAAACTTCGGTAAATTGACGCACTTTATCAAATGACAGAAAAAAGTGGTTATTTGACCCACTTTGAGAGATTTCACTAAAAGAGGCAATTGTTAGGCTGATGATTCTAGGGAATGGCACGAATGGTTTATAAATTTTGATCTAATGTGATGTGATTCATAAATTTTTAATTTATTTAATACAATCTCTTAAATTTAGCTTAATATGTAATATAATCCCTTAATATTTAATTTATTCAATATGATTTATAAGTTTTTGGTATATATTCAACTTAACTCCTAAATTATATAAAAATATTCAATGTTGTCCCTGAACTTGAATTAATGAAAAGACAATTTTGAATATTTTTATATAATTCAATAATTAAGTTAAACACATATCAATAGTCTACAAACTATATTGAACACATTAAAAGTTCGACATTGGGCTAAAGTTCAAAAATCATATTAAATAATTTAAACGTTCACAAATCACATCATACATTAAACAAAAGTTTAGGGACCATTTGTATTATTATTTCATTATTTTATATATCCTTCTTTCTTCTAACTTCTTTTCGAAATGCCATTTTTCACTGCCAATTTAGTTGAGGTTGCATTGACGGCCATCAAAACTCTCCTCCTTTTACCAAGTTCTAGCTTAAACCGCTGAACAGATTCAAAAAACAATGAATAAAAGTTACAGAAATCACACAAATAACACCACAAATTCGAAACCCGATGAACTAGAGGTTAGTCAGCCACCTATAGTGATTGTCGACCACCATCGTGGTTATTGTGTTTATCCTGCCAGTCGTCAATGCTGCACAAAGGGAGAGCATCCATGTCCAGGCGACCACTGCCACCGTGGTCTCTAACAAGAGGAGAGCCAGAGCTAGATGGCGAAGGCGCTATTGCTTGCTTCTTAGAAAGATAAAAGGAAATTCTTTTCATTCTAACAGACTTCGATATATAATCTAGATGGGAATATTTTCATCCACACTGGAGCCGATTGAGTCGTCCACGTCTAATCCCGCTGGCGAACGCCTGCTTATATATGCTCATCCTTTCCAGCCTTTTCTCTTGCTCCCAAGTGCTTCTACAAGGCACTGCTGAGCTTTCCTCTCACCTTAGAAGAAAGCATTGTACAGGGCATTTCATTACAGGCAACTTGTTCATATCACGACAGCCACAGAAGAAGCTTCGTTTCTCTTCCCTTGACATTCCAAACACGACATGTAACATGAAGTTTTCATCAAAAGGAAAGGACCAAGATATATAGTTTCTATAACTACACAAATAGTCACTCTTCTTCCCCAGAAACACTAGTACTAGTACAGTTCACAACGGAAGGCACCAACTCTCCGAATATGTAATGATATAACAAGTTCCCTTTTCCCTCAACAACATCATCGATGCGACAGAGTTAAATAAACATATACAATTCACCACAACAAATAAGCTGTCTTCAGATGACAAGAAAACAGGCTATTTTCCTTGCAAGAGCCCTAAACAGCACCGAGACACTCGAGAGTAGTCTGCTTCATTTTCCCAACTGAAGTTAGATGTAAGAGAGAGAAAACGCTTCACTCACGATTGGACCGCGACATCGGTAATTGTTTGCTCCGGGATATTACAAGGAGCAGAAGTTGGGTTCACCGTCTCTTCTTCAAGTGGCTGCTCTCTTACTTTAGCTGTGGTGTTACCATGTCGAATCCCCGCTTGATTCTTAGTTTTCGCAGTTTTGGGACTATTGACCGAGCTGGGTTCTTGTTTGCAACTGCCAATGCTGTGGCGGAGTGCCCGGCCACAGGCTTTGCCCTTTTCCTCTTGTGCAGTGTTGACTGCATCACTGCAGCTCTTCCTTCGGCCAAATTTTGGTGACTTTGGCTGAGTGAGTGGCAGCTGTAATACGTATAACCATCCTTTTCATTAGAGCTGGCACAAGAAAAGCTCAATAGTAGTTATAGAATCAATTTAAATAACAGGACCCAGCCCAAGTCGAAGTCCAGAGCAGAGAAATTCATTTAATAACGACTCAAACTAGACAGCGAAGAAGTAATGAGACACAAACAGTACATGGGCTGGTTGATTTTCATTAGTAAATGAAAAGTCCCGTGTACTCTTTACAGTATACAAGATATTCCCTTAAACAGGCTTCATATCCTAATTTTTCATAACCAACTAACCAGCATGTGTGTGTGTGTGTGTGTGTGTTGAGAGGGAGAGGGAGAGAGAGAGAGATTCAAACTATTTCATATCTGGCTAGGCTCAAGTATCGGGCGTCCTGTTACACGCCTACCAGATGTAGAACTAGTACAAGAAACAGGAATATCTGGTTAACATCCCTGACAGTCTATGCCTACCAGAATCACAACTTTCGACATAACAGTTCTCCCATACTGACTGAAATAAGTACCCATCAATATTACCTTCTTAAGCTCAGTTTTTGGAGGAGGCCCTTCATAATAAAAGCTTGGCACTGGTTTCGCTTTAACAACCAAGCTCTTCCTGAGCTGCTTGATAGCAGCCTCTTGCTCTTCCTGAAAAATTCATCATACAAAGGACAAATCAGAGTAGTTGATCAACCATTTCTCAAAAAGTTCAAATGCACAAGCAAAGTCAGAATGAAGAGGACATGGGCAAAGTCAGAACAAATGCACAAGCAAAAGCAAGAGGTACGGAAAAAGAACATACCTTGGTCCTCGCTTCACATTGACTTTTCTCTGCCTCCAGAGCCCGGTGTTTTTCTTCCAATTTCATGTAAAACTATATGAAGAAACACGCAATGAATAGGTGGAAAAAAAAAATGGATGTGGCAATAGATGCCAATGAAAGGGAAATTACAGGTGTCATGAAACTTACCTCCTTCCTTCTGTCAGCACGTTCACTGGACCTAAATGTTGGAGCTGAACCAACAGTTATCTTGGATTTAACTGATTTTACTGTTCGCACAGATGCAGCAGCTCTATGCAAAGTTAAGGACAACAGAGTTTATACTAATATAATATAGATTAGCCATTCCTCATACTGGACAATCAGTATACTGTTCATAAAGGATACGAGGAAGCGACAGACCAATTGTCGTCATCATCTTGATGCTTCTTATTACTAGATTGCAGCGGCTTCCTTGAAATTGGAGGTGTGCTTGGCTGGATGACCCAAAGAAGAAGGAATATTCGTTAGATCAAGTAGTTCCACAAAAATTCAGGATTTGTCAACTAAAGCGTATATCCGTGCTTGCAAGGAAAACGACGATGCTTACTAAGTGGATCGAATGATGCCAAACTAAGTAAACTTTTAGTGCTCGATCAACACAGACACAATCTCTTCATTCCAGAACATGAACAAAATAAATTGTCATCTATCAGGAATATAAGGTTAAAAAGAGTCCTTTTCACTGGTATTTCCTCCATATTATCTACTTGGACTATGAAGGGTGTCTTGGCACTTTTGTAAAGCTCGGATCATTGTTCTTTATACCTACCTTTACCATGAAAGACTGCCTTACTACTGGCAAACCATAAGTTGCTTCTACATAGCAGAGATGAAAAGCATATAAGATCGCTCGGGAATTACCTGGGGACTTCTGAAAGGCGAATTCATATTATTAGCATTCGGTGAGTTCATGCTGACAGGAGATTCAGCTCCGACATGTCGTGTTACACAGTTATTCCGCTTTTCAGTAGCCAGCGTGAATGGGTGGGGAACGGTATGATTTGTGCGGCCGTTGGCACTGGATTTCGTCACCGAAGGATTCGACTTTCTATTGTTGCTCAGCTTCTGATCCTCTAGCCTCTCGTTCTTTTCATCAGCCACATCACCGTCAAAGTTCGTGCTCTTAACCCCCAGCACCTCTTGCTTCTCTTGACATTCTTTGAGCGCCGAACTTTCTATTGTGCACTCCTTCACCTCATACTCCTTATCAACGCTGTCTTCTGGGATTCTGGGGGCAACATGGACTTTCTCGAAAGAAGCGCCATTTGCAATCATGGCAAGGCCATTAACCTTCTTGTCCAACTCCACATCTTTGAGTTCCCTCCCCATGGTACTGCATGGTAAAATTGAAAACGGCAGATGAGAAAGTTAAGAAAAGGAAAGGCAACATATAGCAACCAGCAAAAGGTAAACGAATTCATTCGATCTACTCATATGCATCAGACTAAAATTACACACGACATATCTCCCAAAACAACCCAGAAATAAAGAACAGCAAAGGGCAAAGAAAGAAACCAGCCCAGAAGAACAACTTTGCCGGTCATGCTCTATAACAAGTTACATCCCAGGTATTTAAACCGTTCTTGATCGTGTTTACCTAGTTCCTTCCACAAGCAAAGCTAATCCTTCCATAAGAGAAGCTAACCCTGAACACCTTTTCTCCCTTCACAAGTTACGGTCAAAGCCCACGAAGACAAAGCCAAAAAGAAGAAAACCTTAATAATTTTCCCTCGAATAGCTGTCTTTAAACCGTGGATCACTGCAAATCTATCGCTGGAAAAGGTGGTGATGAAGCTCCCGAAGGGCCAAACAATATATGCAAAACACGCAACGAAAACGGAAAACCAGCACTTGCACGAGGGAAGACAAACCCAGAGAGACGTGCTAACTGCCCATTCTACTTAAAATGGCCGAATGTCCTTTTCACACCACAAAGCTAGTTCAAAAGCGAAGCGTTGAAAATTCCTCCCGCAACGTTGACTGAGCCTCGACCTTAGCCAGACAAGTTCAGTTAGCAACCCACCCCACCACAAAAATCTTAAGCATGTGCAAATATCACCTGGTAATTCCGTGTTTAACTCAAGCAACAAAAGCAACGAAGCAGAAAAAGCAACAGCACAGCGGTTGTTCCTGAGTAGGATCAAGAATCAAGTTTGGGACCAGAAAAAGATGTTAGAAACAGGGACAGATTTCGGGGAAACTGGAGGAAAACTAGAAATGCCAGACTATTAATAAAGACGCGCAGATTAGACTTCTCAGCGTTTTCTCTGCTTGAACAGCAGAAAGGGACAAGCCAAAAAGCAGAAGATGCACCAACACAAGCTGAAAAATTGGCCCCAAAAAAACAAAATTTTGATTCATGAAAAATCTTAAGCAAGCAAAATCAGCAGGACCCAAGACAGAAATGGAGCGAAACAAATAAAAAAAAAGTTTGAGCGTTGGAGGATCTAACTGAAAGAAACCCCAGAAGGCTTAGATAGAGAAAGAACACCAAGAAAACCTCATTTTCAAGCACATTTCGCATGCACTAATCAAACCACTCATATAGAAACCCCGAGCGAGATAACGAGGCAGAAAACCCAACACCCCATCTCATCAAACACTAGAAAAGACCACAGCTTTCGCATAAAAACCGAACCAGAAGAGAAGAAGGAAAAAAGGGGCAAGGCGGAAGAGATTGACCCGCATTGCAAGAACTATACACGAATCCGAAACAAGAACCTCATGAGGACCTGAAAGGGATGGAATGCAGGCGATTCCCTCCGGCTCCCGCCCCGATCTGACAAGATCTCCCGACGACCCTTCAACCCTTCAACCCTTTCCTCCTCTTCTCCTCTCTTTCCTCACAAAACTAACAAGAACGCATTTCCATTATTGTTTTTTTTTTTTTTTTTTTTTTTTTGAGGGTGCGCCCCTTTTTCTCAAGCCAAGGAGAGAGAGAAAGAGAGACAGGGGAAAAGGAAAAAACAGTTTTTTTTTAATGTTGTCTCTGTTGGTGGTGGTTATATATAGTGCGGTTTTTCCAGTAGGCGTAATTTGCTCTCTCTTCTTCCTCTTTTTTTAAAATAAAGATTTAATTTTTAGCTGACCTCGTTCGTTGTCGAGTTCGATTCTAATCCTGTGTGGGGGGAGAATTTCGGGTGTGCGGACGGCGGTTGACGGCGTTTGCGAAATTAACGGCGCGAGGAAGTGGGGAAGAGGGGGGTCCTTTTGGTATTAATTGTTGGGTGTCTCTTTTCGTTTTTGATCCTTCCAGCTTTTTTGAATTGGTTTGGCTCCTTCTTCTTTCATTTCGCTCACGCAGGAAAAGTGACTGGTGGATTCAAATTTTTGGAGGGACTGAATTTATTGAGAGTTAAAACTCTTGTGCTCGCGGAGAGTTGTACTTTTTTGAACGAGAGAGGGCGGGTGCGGGTTTTGGTTATTTGTATCGAGGTAACTTGAAAGAAATAAGTGTGTGTCGAGATGATTCGGAAACTTTAGAAAATAATTGAGATTTATCTTGATGATGATGATCTCGAATCCGTCTTCTCCCTTGAGGATAAACCGTTGGAGAATACCGTATTTGTTGTTGAAACTTGTACTGGTGAGGAATAAATGTTAAGTGACACTGATAGTCTATATTTTTTTTATGGAAAATGATATAAACAGTTTTTGAACTATAACCCAATGTACAGTGTAATTTCTAAATTTTTTGTACATGTTCGATATAGTTCCTGTACTATATGAAATGTTCAATGTAGTCCTTCCATTTATTCAAGACCAGAGACTACATTAAATATTTTCATATAATTCAGGGACTGTCTTTGACATGTACCAAAAATTCAAGAACTACGTAGAACAATTTAAAATTTTAAGAATCACATTACATATTGGGCTAAAGTTTAAGGATTACATTGAATAAATTAAAAGTTTATAAATCAAATTGCATATTAGACAAAAGTTTATGAACTACATTTAATAGATTAAGAGTTTATAAATCAAATTGCATATTAGACAAAATTTTATGAACTGGTTGTGTCATTATTCCTATTTTCTTAGTACAAAACTTCTTCGAGAGCCAATAGACCTATTGATTTTTTTGGGGGGGGAGAGGGGGAGGGGGAGACCTGCTAATTGGATTAGTTAGTTTCCACCGTGGATGATCAATTTGATTCCCAATCATTACCATTAGAATTGTTTATTAGAGTTGACAATTGGACCAGTAGGGTCAACTCAGATGTTAAATTCATCACTCGAGGGGGGAGACCTAATTTGATTAGTTAGTTTCTACCATGGAGGATCAATTTGATTCCCAATCCTTACCATTAGAATTGTTTATTAGAGTTGACGGTTGGACCGACCAGGTCAACTCAAATGTTAAATTCATCGCTTGAGGGGGGAGACCTACTAATTGGAATAGTTGGTTTCCACCATGGAGGATCGATTTGATTCCCAATCCTTACCATTATAATTGTTTATTAGAGTTGACAGTTGGACCGACCAGGTCAACTTAAATGTTAAATTCATCACTCGAGGGGAATTGGATTAGTTAGTTTCCACCGTGGAGGATCAATTTGATTCCCAATCCTTACCATTAGAATTGTTTATTAGAGTTGACAATTGGACCGGCCAGGCCAACTCAAATGTTAAATTCATCACTCAATTACTTTCATATTTGAAGGGAGAGACCTACTAATTGGATTAGTTAGTTTCCACCACGGATGATCAATTTGATTCCCAGTCATTACCATTAGAATTGTTTATTAGAGTTGACAATTGGACCGACAAGGTCAACTCAAATGTTAAATTCATCACTTGATTACTTTCATATTTGAGGGGGGAGACCTACTAATTGGATTAGTTAGTTTCCACCAAGGAGGATCAATTTGATTCCCAATCCTTACCATTAGAATTGTTTATTAGAGTTGACAATTCGACCAACCGGGTCAACTCAAATGTTAAATTCATCACTCGATTATTTTCATATTTGATTCAGCTTGAAAGATTTTGCCTTCTATAGCCTCAAAATTGTTCTCGAAACTTTTTTTTCTCTAATAAATTTCTCGATCTAACTATTCTTTTACCTGAATTATTTTTCGGGGTCTTAGTTTTAGCATCTTTATAGATTTCAAATCAACTTTAGGTTAGTCTTGCAATTGCTTTAAAATTTGGATTTGAAAATGCCGAAGAGACATCTTAAAGAAAATAAATAAATAAATGACATTCAGTGAAGTGTCGTTAAAGTTAACTGGTTCCAAAATAGGTCAGTTTCAGAATGTCAACTCTCGATTCCATCAAATTGAATTTGCTAGACCCGAAAACTTCCTTGGAATCGAATCAATCGATTTCCCAATTAACCCAAGAATCGGATTCATTCGACAATCTTAGCGACTCATCATAAATTACTTTTGCTTCACGATCAAGCATGGATCTCCCAAATCAGCGGTTGGGAGAGCGAATTCAATCCTCACGCCCTTTCTTCTTGTCCTACTCTCTTTCGAGCTCTTTGCATTTAGCGAAAAGACATCTCCAGAAAAAGCCTTAATCATCATCATCCATCGTCTGGTCCTGCTCCTGCTCCATCACGTCTTTAAGACTTCCCCATCCATTTCTTGTCCGAAGTGGAAAAAGCTTCGACCGCCGGGCACGCTGCAAGAAAGAAGAGGTTAAAAAAAGGAAAAGACCAAACTTAAGAAAATGAATTCCGAGGAATACACTACAAGTCACGTCAAGTCGACGGTTAACCTTCCTAAATTTTCAATTAATTAGCAGGCAAAAGCTGGATTAACCAAAAAGCAGCAGATCAAAGCACACGATTCCACGGCGTGTTAGGGTTGAAGTTGGACTCCGTCGGCTGACGAACGAGACGTGGCGTTCGGTTCATTCTATTTTTCTGTATTATTATATCATCATCATCATCATCATTATAATTAGTATTATTATTATTATTTTGATCCTCTCCGGAACGGCAGATACAGAGACGTGCCTTCCTTTCACCGATTTTTTGTCCTCTTCGAGGTCCCATGAAAGGGACTCCTCGTGGGCTTTTTTTTTTTTTTTTTTTTTTTAATTATAGATTCGACTATTTCTCTATAACCCCTTTTTACAGATTTTGGTTTAGCGGCATTAACGACAAAAAAAATAATTAATTAATTAAGCGAAAGTGTTTGGTAGTTGATTTTTAGTTTGGGTCTTGGCTGAATCTGCTCAGTAATGACATTACTTTTGCTTACAATAATTTAAAATAATAAGCTACCAGTCGAGGTCGCCGCCTATCTTGTCCAGCGAGTCCTAAGATTTATTCTTTTTTAATCAATTACAGAAAAAAGAGGCCAATGCCCACTGAGGAAAATAAAAACTACTCTTTAGTAGGGTCTTTTTTTAGTTATGTTATTTATATATTAAGATTATTTGGAGAAAAACGAAATTACTTATCAAGTGAATTCATAGCCGTTCAAATGTCTATCTATTTAAACTTTATTCGGAATTTGATGACTTTAGTCTAAATGGGAATAATTAAGAGAAGATTCTATGGCCGTGAGTGTGACGTCCGGATTGTTGAGCAGTTAATCACTAAATTAAGGCCCACATTATAAATTGATTTGCAATTTCCCCCACAAATCATCATTGTCTGGCCTTTTCTTCTCATGACGTCCATTCAACGAAATTGTAGGTAATGCTCCTCATGATGCACGCCTCGGCCAAATGCGAATAATTAGTCATAAAAATTAATTAACAGAAAAATGTATAAAAAGGGGGAAAAATTCATTCCACGTTTATTTATTTATTTGTATTTTTGGGCTTTTGTAATCATGTGAAAGTTAGTTTTAATTTGGTTGTTGTCTCCAATCATGGCCTCCCCAATATATTTTTTACTAAATTAGTTTGAAGATTCTGCGCAAGTGTAACCAACTCAATAATGGACTCCTTATCTAACCATTGTTCCTCGTGCATAATCCAAATTGGGCAACTTAATTTATGTAATGCAACTTGTTAATTCCATGTCATATCTCACACGTTATAAAGATGCCTTAATTTATTAAATTAGTCATAACTTCTCTTCATTTTGGTAATTGAGAGTATATATCCCTAAATATGGCATGGAGTTTTATTCTCTAGGTTGGCCTAGCTGGTTGGGGCATGAGATTATTTCCAACACTAAAACTAGAGATTATCCATTCAAATTCCATCAATCGCATGTAAACTACCATTGATTATGGCTAGAGAATCAAATCGCATTGGTCCTGATCCAACCTGGGAATCAAATCACAACGAGATTTTGTTTGATTTTTTATTCCAAATATTTGGAATCAAGAATAACTTGTTAGTTTATAAAGTGGACATGATCGGTTCTCGGTTTTATAGACTAGGAGCCAATCATGTCTGGGCCGAATTATGGTACCGAGGTGGGAGTCGATCATCCATGGTTAAGGCCATTTGCATTGGCCAAACACCCAAATTTAATCGGTTCCCAATTTCCTCATAATCTACTTCAAAACCATCGAAATCACATGGCGCACCATCTTTCTTGAACCCGCATTTTTCAAGTTGTCATTGGAGTAGTGTTACGGAGAAACTCAAACAACAATGTCATTAGGGTATTATTAGCCATGAATTATGAACAAAAATTTATTTGTGAATGTTGCCCCATCAATCTTAATTAAGGGATAGTGATGGAAAACTAACTCAACGATAAGCAAGAAAACATTAACGTCCGAAAAGGCTATGCCCACCTAATGCGTCCTAATCTCTGAGCCTTTTTGTAGGTCGTAAATCTTTAAGCTTAAAACACTTGCAATTTAAATCAAATTTATGGACTACACGTATCGAACTTGTTATCATCTCGGGGACCCCAAAATCTTGGATGCAAGCGAGACAGGATGGGAAAGATTTGTCCAGTCTACTGTGCTTGCCGTGGCTTTTCAACCCAATTGCTAGGGAAGCTTCCTGCTCCTGTTTTCTTTTTATTCTTATTTTTTTTCAGTAATTCAGTAAAAAAAATCCTTGATATTTTAAATTATTAATGTGATTCATAATTTTTTTTGTACATATATAATATAGTCCCCAAATCATGATATTGCACATTGGGTTTAAATTTAATAACCCTTCACGTCATTTTTTCTAAGAAATTATTTATTGATTTTCTCACTGGAACTTAAAATTAACTCTAAAAAATTCACGAAACACTATAGATGATTCCGTATCTTGGAATTCTTACATTTTTGAAAAATTTCGAGCATCATAATCAGTAATAGTTAGTTTTTAAGAAACTAGTGTGCTTGTCGCAACTTAAAAAGAAAGTTTAACGTAACCTTTTAATTTCTCACTAGAGTCTAAAATATTTTTAAAATTTTGAAAAAAAATGAACGAAAGAGCATACCAAGACATGCATGTCAACACACACACACACATATATATATGTATGTATATGTTAAAGTTTCGCAGATTTAAGATTAAAAAAAAAGTCATAATGCACTCATCGAAAGATTTGGAAAATAAATAAAAATTCGAAAGCAAATATCACTCCAACCAAATCTCGAAAAATCCGAAAAGAAAGCGAAAAATCAAAGCTAATGAGTCAATGATAAACACAAAAATGCTCGCCACATTCAATTGTTTCTTCAGAAAGATGAAATTGCTGAATGTCACAGCTTAAATAGCCAATGCGCGAGCAAACGGTCCACCCAATCTGCTAAAGGCGGAATTTGCTTTTTTGTGCTCGTCCGTACTTAAAAAAGCCCCCTGCTTTATCCATTTTTAAACTTTGCACCCCCCACGAAACAAAAATTTACATATAGTGCATAACTACCCCCCTTCACTATTCCTTTACCCGCTTCTCTAATTTGAAATTTCACTTGACTTTTTTCTCTGTGGCTCTACAATTTTCACAACTTGTTTTTAATTTAATTTTTTGGGCTTTTTAGGACACTCTAGATTGGATACCCTTTCTAAACAACCAGCATACATTTCAAAATTTGGTGCTTCTGTATCCATTGGGGACCAACGAGGGGAGAGGCACTGTCTTTTTCCTCCACACAAGCTTATCTCAGTTATGAGATCTGCAGCTCTTTTGAAGCTCATCCATAAATCAACTTCAAGAAAGATTCCATTCGGTGCAGACAATATCTGTGACAACACTAATGTCTTAGCTACAAAGGCTGTGTTTTTGCTCTCTCTTTTTTTTTTTTTCTTTCTTTCTTGGTAAGAGTTTGAACAATAAGGCATGGTCCAGGATATTGTGGGCAAGACTGGAGACTGAAGAGTCAAGTGACTTTGGACAAGAATATCAGTGAACTGTCCAACATGAGACCAGGAGACATTCTTTGTTTTGGCCCCTTAAAATTAGAAACATTTTCAGAGACCAGGACACAAAGTCCTGAAGCCCCCTCAGTTGTAGCTGTTCCTTAAAGTCACGATTCAAGTTTGGGATTTATTTTTATATCGGACCGAAAAATTTAAACTCTGGATTGAGACGTGGGTGAAAAGAATGAGTTGGAGCTGTTCGAGTTGTTGAAGTTTACATAGAATGAGATCTCTAATGTGCAGACTTAGAGGAACAGGAATTAGAAGCACAATTAATGGGAGGTATTCTCCCGTGTTCTATTTAATGTTCACAGGAAAGCATAGTACGTGCTTAGTTGGAAATTTTCATTAATTCCTATGGTGTCTATCACGGTTCTCACGCCGTATTATTAGCTTCAAAGTCGATCATAGTGAATTGCGAATGAGTCGGACATCTTTTCTTTATTTCCTTTTTTTTCTTTCCTTTTTTTTTCTTTTCTATTTTTCAGGACTAAACAAAAACAAGGGTTTGTATTATAATTTGATGTGCAATAGACAAAAGCGGGGCTTCAGTATTGTGTTAATTAGACAATGGCTTTTTATGATGACAGGTTATAAATGCTGTAAAATGATTATTGGGCATAATGGACCCTTTCTAGAATAAAATAGGGAAAAAGAAATAAAAAGAGAGAAGTTTGAAAAGATTGGCGGAAACTACAAAGTCAGGCACAGGATCAGTGTGAAAATTAGGGGGAGGTGGGAATGCTTTCACTGTTCTGAAGCTGAACTCCATAAATCTCTACGTACCTAATGCAACAGACCCAACTGTAATTAACTGTGAGGACATTAGAAACGGACCTATCAAACGAATAGATTGGATTAGGTCAAGTCAAAAATTATCTTACTCAAATTGACCTCATTTCGCACAATACAAATCTAATGAACTATACTTGATTTGATATGACCCGACCCATATTAAGTCAAGTCGAAAATGGTTTGATCCAAATTAACTTTCTTTCATATAATACACTATACTTGATTCGATCCAACCCAATCCTTATTGTTAAAACACTTTTATATCTAAGAAAGCTCATAATTAAACTAAGGTGAAAACATGGAGTGAGCGAGTAAGAGGTGGAGAACCATAGAGAGGAGAGAGTCATATAGATGGATTTTGTCCAAATAATATATGAACCCATTTTACACTCATATATAAGCTATTTACAATACATAGAGTTCGGTCTAAATTCATTTATTGAATATAATTATTCATATAACAATCCAGTTCATTAAATATGGGTTGAGAAATAAGTTTGTGATCGATATCGATAGGTCCACTTAAAAACCTGTATCAATGTGTTTTTAAATTCTACCTGCCCTCCCTCGTTGCCTTCTTTCCTAGGAGATGTGTAAATGTCAATGAAATGTGTGGCTGTGTGTGAATGTTTGGGGGTGGTGTTCATTGACCGTCCTTCACGGCTGGAGTAGACATAGAGGCAGAAAGTGAATGATGGATGGAGAATTGAGGAACCGCCCTTTTCAAAATCAGTGGACTTTGTGCCCACCATGTCCCCCCCGCCTTTTGACTATTCCCACTTCTCCCAAAAACTAATATTTGCGCCGGTCAAAAAGCTTCCATCATGTTTATTGAAAATTTAACATTCTTTAAATAAAGATTCAAAGGGATAAGATGAGCTTCGTTCAAGTTTCCTTGTATTGGCACACCACAATCATTCCATAAACTCCCATATATCCTATGGTTATGGGCCATCATCGCACTCCACGCTGGGGGTGGAGAAAGTCAAAGGAACGAAATTCAACCCTGGTTTTCATTTTCCTGAGTAGCTGGCTCAATCTCAACATTAAAAAATTGTGGAATTTTTACTTACTCGGACAATCGGTGTATAGAGATTGCCGGCTATTAAGAGATTTATTCAGGAGATTTACATCTCGCCCTTATTCTATGTGCACATATTTCCCTTGATTATGCACATTTCTAATTGACTATAATTGATGCTGTAGGCCAGTAGCATATCATTCAAGAGTCTCCTATATCCTTAATGTGTACAGAATTACATAATTTCCCCTTTTACTAATTTCCTATTCAGGGTGAAAATTCATTAATGTGAACCCCGCTCGTCAGAATAATTTTCTTCTAACACACAGGGTAGTTCTCTTACTATATACGTGTTGAGGTTGGAGTGACTCACAACACGAGATCCAAATTGGAAGTAGGTGATATTGGTATTTGGGTGACTCTCTCTGTTTTTATTAAGTCGACGACCTTTTTAAAATTTCCGCCTGATTCACCGGGGCTTGAAGGGAGATCAAAGATGGTCCCTTCGTGCTGTAAATTCTAGATCTTTGTCATGTACTGGGGACACTTCTTTATGTCAACCTCACACCTGCCTCCTTCGACACCATATTTCCCCCGCATTAATTAAAAAAGAAGAATTCTTTCGCCGAAAAAATATAAAATGAAGAGAACAAAAAGCAAAAAGTATGTGTAGAAGTTGAACATAAAGAGACCATTTGTGAAAGTAGCAAATTGGCGGCAAGTCTTGACAAAACAAAAGGGAAATCAAATTTGGTTTGCCGTGTTCAAGAACCCCATGTTGGACCCCCTCCTCCCAAAATGCCTGTGCTAGCTTTATTGTCACTTTGAGTTTCATGTGAAGGCAATTAGAGAGGATGCATCTCTTCTCGATATTTCAGATCTACTACCATGTGGGTCTGTGAATCTACACTTTATTAAGATTTCGTGTGATTCATCGGCTTTCTTGTTTGACATTGAATATATGAAAAAATTAAGATTATTTAGGGTTGGTGGAGGATAATTTTCGCGTATCTTTCTTAGTACATCATGTCTCACCCAAATTAGGGGTGAGCATGGTTATAGGACAGACTTGAAATCGAAGAATTGAATTGGTGGGAACATATTTGGTCATATATTCAAAGGTATATAAGGTAGGACGGACTTGTTTCGATAGGTGGTTCCAGGATCTAGATATGTAAACTTGGAACACTTGAAACAAGTTTTGTGATTTTCTTGATCTATATCTTTGCACGATCCTATGGTATATCATAGCGTCGATGATGAGTGTAGAATCTGAACCACTAGTTTAAGTTTCAATTTTATGACCGAGATCTTTATTTCGTCGATGTTTCGTATTCTTCACATGTCAAATATAAGTTGTGGTTAGCAGATTATAACATGGTTGATGGTCATTAAAGATGATGACATGTAATCATTTAATTAACATTATAGATCGAACTTGGGTAAAAATTTTAATCGACCCTAAAACCCGTGATATGATAGGTGCTAGATTCGAAGGTATGCATGGGAGGTTATAAGTTCCAAAAAATAATGAACCTGTTCCAATAGATAGGTTCTAAGTATAACTTGAAACCGCTCATCTCTAATTTAAATTATTATGTTTCTCGATCTTAATGAAGGAAAGGATTTTGTAATCTCCCCAACATCCTTCTAAAATTGAACTTGTAAAGTCCAGCGGTTTTGCAACCTTATTTGATCCGAGAGAGCTCACATTAGTAAGAGGATTGTGCTCGAAGAAATTATAAATTTTAACCTCAACAAAAAGATCTAGGACTAAATTGGTTAAATTAAAATATTTAGAACTAAACTGGTAAAAATAATATTACTTTAGGACTTTTTGGGTAATTTTCCTCAAATTTTTCTATATTGGTTCGTTGATTCGGTCGGCAAGACGGTGATATTGATCGGGGACGTAAGTTCCGTGCATCCTAGAAAGAAAAAGCTAGTTTAGGATGCTACCTATCCGTGCATCCTAGAAAAGAAAAAGCGAACGAAGAAAGAATCTGCCGACCTGCGGATCTTGCTGAGCTGAGTTCCATGTACCCACAAAAAAAGACTCAGAACGACAAAGCGGGCGTGGAAAGCGCACACGACAACCACGAAGTTTCCATGCAAAAAATAAAATAGCATAGGTTCCACTCCATTACAGGGCCCATTTTCAATGGAATTTAAGATTTGGGGCATGCTCGAAATCAATTTTTCCTCCCCAATTTTTCTACATTTATTTATGCTTTTCCTTGCACGGGTGGGAATCTCGCCGGATTGAACCGAAAAGCCCTTTTGTCTAAATCCAACGCGTCATATTCTGCATGAAAAGCTGTATGTGTATGCACACACACAGTCATGGCCCCATCCGCTGTTGTGTCTATTTTGCAAATCTTAATCACCGACCAGCCCGTCCCTAAAGCAGCCCTCGGCGGCCATGAATCGGGAGCCTCTCCTACTCTTATCCTCTCCTGCCCCCCCCCTAAAAAAGAGGAACACTGATTGGACAAAACACCCGAGAAATGTTTGGTGCAGGTTGACTGATCTGAATTGGGAAGAACCCTCTGGAGATGCCATGGCGTATGGTCATGTCGGTTGAAGAGAAGGCAGAGCTGGTTTAGATGGCCTGCTCATCGTGCTCCTGGCTTTGACCCCTCTGTGAAAGTGTCCAACTTTCAGTATTTTTTTTTTTTGACCGAGGGAGATAGTCGGGTGAACAAGCATCCGACTTTCTGTAATTCCACAGTGCTTTCGGGATGAATGTAGTAAATAGACAGGGATCGAATGAGAGTTGGTCAGATCTAAGGAAGGCACGTTGGCCAACACAGGAAATGCATCATGAGAAAATCGCGGATTTAGATCTGCATCTTCAAGTCCTGTAAAAAGGAAGAGATGGCGTTAGGTTAAGCTGTTTTAATTGCGCGACTTTCTCTCTTGCTATTAGGCGTGGAGCTCTCAATTGTGGCTACATAAGTTCATCATTGTTACTTATGTTGGCCCGGCGAGGTGGGGTAAAAGATGTGCTCTTTTTGTGTCACAGTTAGTGAAAATTCGAGGGAGGAAGTTTACCTTGGCATGGGACCATTCACAAGGGAGAGTATCCCAATAATCTTCGTTTGGTCTCGTTCCACGTAATTGAAGCTTACAAAGCCCTCTCTCTAAATGCACTGTCACCCTCACATCAAGTCTGATCTGTTTGCTCACCATTAGTGCGCAGCACTGCAATCCAATCATTTTCAGACACAAAGAGAGAGAGAGAGAGAGAGAGAGAGAGGGGCAGAGGCCAAATGGAGGACAACTTTAATTTGTTAGATGCAATTACTGGTGATGGATACAGAGGCACAGTTCTTAATCAGAGGGGTTGCTCCTGATTGAGACTCCCGGATGCCATCCCCTTCCCCTTTTACCAGAACTCAAAGCATTTCAGTGGGGTTTCCGATTTGTCGGTTCAGCTTGTCTCTCGTTTTTAATCATTTTACGTTTGTCTTGTTTTCCTTCCTTGCGAGAACTTCGGCATTCCATGTTTCGATTTACTGTCACGACAATGAGGCGCGTAGCAACTTAAACCAAGAGTTTTTTAAGCTTTGAAGAACTGCACAATGAGTTCAGTTTCCCTTTTTCTTGCCTTTTCCTCACTCCAAAACATCAATGGACAAGTTGGGTCCAATCGTGTCTAAAGGTCTTTACCCGGACCCCTCTATGATTTAAAAGGGTAGTAAATTTCTCGCAAAATTATTGGGTTTAGGTGGGCCTATGTAGCCAAAATTGTTTGCCTAGGTTTGCCCAATTTGCAATTAAGACAGTGTCGGCTCATGCGCCTCTCGACGGACCCAACTGGCTCTGAGCTCATGATCAGGTCTGCTACAAACTTAATAAAATAGCTTTCATGAGCCTTTATAGCTCATTCTTGCTTATTCCCTACTTCAACAAGCACCCTTTGCCAAGACCTTTTTCTTCTAGCAACAAAGAGGAGGAAGAGGAGGGCAAATGGGCCACACCAAAATAGGGCACACCTCTCAGGCCCAAACAAGTCCATGAAGGGCCCATTTCTGGGTCCATATCATTTTCTGGCCAAGTTTTCAGATGAACATGTCTTGCTGGTGTCTGGTTTAGCAGAATCCACAATCAGGTCTTGCTCAACCCTGAAACCGGGCCATCTCAGGGTGTGCAATAATCACTAAATACTTGGTCATGCATTCTCAAACAAAGGGTCGCCTCACGGTTTTCTCTCACAAAATCAATGCTCTTTCCCTTCTCTTTTGCTATTTTCACTCCCAGCCATCAATCCCTAAACGGATTTCCCCACACAAGTCGTCACTCCCTTTTCTTGGCAAACTCCCACCATTCTAGGCTCTGGATGACCTCTATATTTATATATAATGGGGGAACTTTCTTCGCTTTCCCTGCCTGATCCATTAAGTGATAAAACAGATAAAGAGAGAACGCGAAGATTTGTATGACAATGGCTGTCGATACACTCGTGGTGTCGTCGGAGAATGTTCTAACCCCGAAGAAGAACAGGATTCAGGTGTCCAATACCAAGAAGCCCCTCTTTTTCTATGTCAACCTTGCCAAGGTGTGTAGCTTCTCGTGCTGTGTTGCTTTCTCCTTTATCTGGCGCGGTATGAGCTGATTCCGTTCAATTGTAGATTTACTAGTTAATGCCGCATCAAAACTCGAGTTGGGTTTCATATGGATGCAATGTTGCAAGCTGAAAAGTAGTAGTTACCAACAGGGCGTGCAGTTTTCCTAAGTTCTAAAGTTTCTCTGTCTTTGCGATGCAGAGGTACATACAACAGCATAATGAAGTTGAGCTTTCTGCTTTGGGCATGGGTAATCTTCAGCTCTCTCATTTTACTTTCCCACTTCCTGTCGTTTGGAATTGATTATTTGTTTGCATATCCATTTGAATCTCGTCATACGACCGCATAAAACTTGGATGGCGAAATGTTGATATTTTAGGTTTGTGGTGAACAAAGCTTTTATGCCCCACCTAAAGTTAGAACATAACTATTGGAAGAGTGAACAAATTACTCATCTTGGTTAATTTTTGGATACTACAAGTTGTTAAAAGTATTCTAATACCTGATGTGCATATAATCGCAGCAATTACGACCGTTGTCACAATCGCTGAGATACTCAAGAACAATGGCGTTGCCACCGAAAAGAGTATGCCTTTGCCTCCTCTTGCAGTACTGTTGTTGTTTGACATATTAACCAATCCCGTTCGATATCTTTCAATCATTTTCCTGTGATGAAACAGGGGTTTTGACATCATCGGTTGGAATGAAGGACGAGAACAGAGGGCGGATGATCCAAAAGGCCAAGGTTTCATTTTCTTTTTGCCCCTCCTATTGCAATGGCAATCCATCTTGAAATAGTTTGAATCCTTGTAGGCTATTGACCCTTCTCCATTTTGACATTAGATCGAGATCGTGCTAGAGAAATCTGATAAAGGTGAAAGCCCTCAGAGGCAGCTGATACAAGCACGGAACCAATCATAGTTGATACAGATGCAAAAAGGCGACAATTGATACAGCTAAAGAATCCGCCTCCGCCGCAACTGATGACGAAAAGAAGTGATGATTAGGATGGGTCACGTCAATTTCGATCTTTACTTGATTTGGTCATTCTTTCTAAAATCTATTTAGGCATTGCCCGCCTCTACTGGAGCAACTCTGTGGCCAGTGTTTTCGTTTTAATTTGCAGAACCAAAGATGGATCTGAGTATAGTGTATGAAGCTGAAAAGAATGGAAAAAAAGAAACATGTAACGGATGATAAAGTTAATAGGGGAAGGTGCAGCCGTACGTTTCCCAGCATGCAGAGTTGTAAAGTACCGTTGAGAAAGTTTGCTAATTCAATCCTGGCTTTTTTGCTGACGTGCTGGACGTTTGAAGGGTTTTCTGCTTTTGACTTTCCTAATTTCTATCCTCTCCCCTTTTCTATCTATCAGAACATCCAAAGAAGGTACTTTTTTAAAAGCTTGATATGATTATCTGGCCGTGCATAGTTCTGTCGTGTGCAAAACTCATCCCATCATCTCTCTCTCGATCAAACAATGCCGGAAGATGGCTTCAAGCTTACAACGATACATTGTCAAATGAGATGCAAAAGTAGGAGCAAGCACTCCTGAAAAGTCGGAGGAATCACTATCACCTCATCCTAGACAAATTGGTCGTCGAAAAGTTCTGGGTCTTTATAGGCGCCCGAGTTTTCAAAGACGATATAAATCAAGTATAAATCAATGGTTTTTTTTTTTTTTTAATGAAGGTTAGAGTTTGGGGTTAGATGCCGCCTCCTGAGTGCTCTTACCTCTTAAGATGACATCTTTTTTACCTTCATTTATGGCCACTATTCCCCCCGAAGAAGTCTCCATCAGTCCATGAATTTCCATCTTCACCTGCCATCCCCATCACATTGGTTTTTGCACCCATTTTCAATCTCCTTTCCTACCTTTCGTTGCCCTTCCCCATCGGCAAGCCCTTCTGCATGAAGTACTTATCTATTGTCCGTCTCAGTCCATCCTGACCTCCATTCATCATAAATGGCTCAACGTACATCTCCAACCTCCTTTCCATGTTGGGCCCCTTCTCAGCATCTTCCCCTTTATCTAGATCTTTTTTTATTTTTATTTTTATATATTTCCCTCCCCCTTCCCTCAATATTACTGTGTCAAATGAGGACTTATGTTGAAAATGGGGCAAGCTTTGGAACGAAGAAAATGTGGGATAATCGTCCAAAACGTCCTATACCTATTGTACGACGGCTAATTCAGATTTAAATCTTTAAGCCGAGTTTGACGATCAAGATAAAATTCATGATAGAATAAAATTTATCCTATTCTGCATTTGATGCATGCTTAAGATAAGATAAAATTAGATATAAAAGGAATGTAAGCCAGATAAAATTATCTCATAGAGGAGATGCGATAAAAGTGGATATGATTTTTAATATTTTTTAATTTAATCTTATTTTTATTTATATATTATAATTTAATTCTATATTATAATATAAAATTCAATAAATAAATATATATTTATATTTATTACGTATTTTAGGTATATTAGTTCAGTTTTCTATTAATAAAATTTCATTTGAGAATTATGGAAAGGGAAAAAAAGAAATAAAAAATTAATTGAAAAATAGAGGGAAATAAAAAATAAGAATAAAGTTGTTACAAGAGATTTTTACCATCTTTGTCTACAAAATTTATGATTAATTTATATTGATTTCGCCTTTTAACCAAACAATATATGTGATATGATGTGAATGTATCTAACTTTATCACTACAATCACCAAATAATAGATAGAATAAAACAACATTCTTTAAATTTCATATTCTATCCTATTCGATTATATCCTGGTTATAAATCCATATGATCAAACATAGCCTTAATATGTGCTAGTTTAGTCTTAAACCGTTTGGCGATTTGCCAATTTAGTTATAAATTTTTTGAGTTTGGTCAGTCTAGTTCTAAACCTATTATTTGGATAATTGGTTAAAATGATTATATCGACAAATCGTTAAAAGATTTATGATTAAATTTGTACAATTATGATCAAAATGAGTATCGTGTAATTTGGATAATTTTTATTTCTTTACTATTCTAGATGGGGTTTTACCCCCAAGAACATTGCTAGGCTTGCAGGCTAGCCCTTGCCGATAAACTTGTCCCCGGCAATCTCCGAAGTGCTACGAAGGAGGCTCAAAAAAATGGAGGTAGAAATTCTCCCCCTTTCCCCTCCCAGGGGCCCGAGACATGTGAAATTCGTGAACTATCATAATGATAACAAATCGAACATTTCCAATTCAAGGATTGAATTTTGAATTCTAGCGGTGCCTCGAAGCCTTGTTAATATCGCCGAAAACAGTAATAAAAGACGGACCAACCACGCATTTTCGAAGATTCGCGTGCTTTAAAATATGAAGAATATCCGTATTTCCAAAGTGTGCAGCTAATGCCCTTCAAATGACATTTCTCCAAAAGCCCCCCCGATAAAAAGGGAAAAATCAATCAGGTCGGGAGGGCCATTTTCGTCAGTTCAGTGGGGAAAAAAAAAAACGGTGGTGGCTCCACGCGAAATTACGAGCTCATCTCCGTCCACAAAACGCGAATTCCCCCGCACCTCATCGCAGATACCATCTGCTCTCCTTCTCCCTCCCTCTCCCTCTCTCTCTCTCTCTAGCTTCTCTCTTTCTCTCTCTTCTGCGAGCGAAAACCTAGAAGCGAGATTCTCCCCCTTTCCACCCCCTCAGGTGAGCATCATCAATCTCCGTCTAGGGCTTGCCGTCCGTTCACGTTCTCTCGGGTTCCGTCGCTTCGATCGTTCCGGATTAGGGATCGTTCCGGCCGCCGTCCCCAATCGCTCCGGCGAGCTCGGTAGCGTTGGCTCCCGCTTCCGTTTGTGCCGTTCTTCGTCCTTCGCGTGTTGCGGGGGGGTGTTGTTTCTGTAGCGCGAGACGCCCTATCGATGTTTCGCGTCGATTAGGGTTTTGGGTTTCTGCGTTTCGTTTCGTCGGATGAGAAAGTTGCGATTTTGCGTCTGTTGGATTCGTCGATGAAGAGATTGGGGGCTGCCCGTCAAGTAGCGGTGGAGATGGGGGCGGGTTTCATGTGCTTTTTCCGCTTTCGTGCAGGACTTATGGCTGAAGTGGAGCTGAACCTCGAGGAGCAGAATCTCGAGGAGCAGAACGACGCGGTCGCCGTGGCTGAGCAGAGCCCCGAGGAGCAGGCGGCCCTCGAGCAGGCCATCGAGGAGACTCTCCAGCCGACCCCCGAGGAGGAGGAGGAGGTGGAGGAGGAGGTGGAGGAGCTGCCCGAGGAGAAGCCGCAGGAGGAGAGCCCTCCGGCGGCCGGAGTAGCTGCCGCTGCCGAGAAGAGGTGGCCCGGATGGCCTGGGGATAGCGTCTTCCGGATGTTGGTCCCGGCACAGAAGGTGGGCAGTATCATCGGGCGCAAAGGGGAGTTCATAAAGAAAATCGTCGAAGAGACGAGAGCTCGGATTAAGATTCTCGACGGTCCTCCTGGAACTGCCGAAAGAGCTGTGAGTCCTCTTTCCTGCTTTTCTGATGGCTTGCTGTTTTCAAGGCTTATTCATTCGGTCTGTCTTGGAGTTCTCGTGGGACATATTTGCTGACTGGAAAATGAATTTTCAAAGTTAATAGATCTTTACTAGATTCTGATTTGGATTAGGTATTAGTATTAAGCTCACTCCAATACGGAGAATAACCAACAGCTCAATGGATATATGGTTTATCTGTTATTATACGTGTTTCTGTAAACAACGTATTTGGGAGAATGCTGCAAAGTGTTTCTGGAGGAACTTTTGTTCAAGCTGATCACACAATCTGCGGGCTAATTTTGTTAGAACTTCTGATATTCTTGTTATTTCTGGTGTTCTGCTCTCTCTACGTGGGGCAAGTACAATGGCTTGTCATAGTCCATTGACAAGACTGGCGCTAATGCAGAACGGCCAGGTAGCTTATCCTTTCTAACTGTGGCTTGGTGCCAAGAAGGAGACTAAAAGTCATGTTGGCATAAAATCCATTATATCAGCAGTAATCTAATGGTTAATTATATAAAAAGGTTCCGACATTTAGCAGCCAACAGTGCAAACTAGGATATGCTACTTTTTGTGGTTTGTGGAGGGGTAAAACCTAATAACCACTATATAGATGAGTGGAACTATGAATAACTCCGGGTTGATGGTGTAGATATAATATAGTACGAGTTTGGTCCCTCATGAAGTAAAAACGTGGCAAAAATGTTTGAAGTAATGGGAGTTGTATCCTAAAAATAGTCATTTGAAATTTGTGAAAACTGAGAGCACATTATATAAAGAGAAATGATAAGTAGTGACTTAATTGATGCTCGACATTAGGAGTGCACTCATAATACGAACTGAATACATAAAAGAAGGTGAAAAGGAAGAAACCCTGAAAGAAATATGGAATATGAAATGCACTTCCTTTACTTCAGTAACCAAAATGGATCTGTGCAGGTTCCATCGGCAAATTTAAGGCCACGAATCTATCCTCAATAAGACCCCAATATGCAGAAACAAAGTTCCAGATTGCAGGGATCAGCTTTGAGCATTACAAAGTGCTGATAAGCTGGCCTGATTAATTTCAGTCACCTCGTGTACGAACAACTGTACCAAGAAGCCCTGCGTGCTATCGGGTAACTTCAGAGCCTGGATGATTGATTTGCTGCAGGTGTTAAACACTGCGGGGGGGAACGTTATCTTATTAATCAGCATGTGAAGATATAAAAAGCAGCATTAGATGTAGAGTGCTTATGAGATACTTACAAAATGCTAACAATACTTCTAACGTCACACTAATGTCAATAAAGAATGTTGTGAGAGTAACGTTGTATGGACTTCTATAATGTTGTGAGAGTAATGTCATATGGACTTCTATAGCGCATGCTTTGGTGCCCTGTTCATTGTTAAATATTAACTCTTATGATTGGGCATCTTATAGGAAAGTGACATCTAATCCTTAGGAAAAGTAGCAACAATGCAATCTTAAGTTTTGACAAAAATATGAACGTACCTTTGTAGTCCGATGTTTGTAAAGTTTAATGTTCAAGCTGGATCTCAAATTCACTTGTTCCCTCTTGTCCCCATGGAATGACGAGAGCAGCAGCTGGGAAATGCATTTTATACTAGTTAATGTACAGCACCGTCACTAGAATGAGTAGGATTATACAAATCTTGGACTCTGTGTTGTCTCTTCAAGAGGGAGAGCATGAATTAGTTAAAAAAAGATGGAAGTGGTGGGTTAATTAAAGGAATAGGTTATGGCGTACTTGCAATATGGTTGATCGAGAATATGTAACATCCTGAGAGTTTGGTCTTTCATTTGCTTTGGACGTTTCTGGACTCATTTCTTTGATTACTTCAGAAGCTAAGGAAAAAATGTACCTGATCCAAACATAGAAAGACAAGTGTCATCTCATGAATTCTTGTAGCTCTGGCCATCCATATATGCCAAGTCATTAGAGATGTAGTATAACAATAGTAAATGTTTTTATTTTAGCAAGTTGTTCATCTGGAAATTTTGGTTGACGTATCGAGATTCGCTAAAGGAGCTTGAATTGTTTATATGAGCTATCAAGTAGATACAATCAAATGGATGGCAATCATCGGATTTTTGTTGTTGTTTATAGTATTGAAGAAGATTACAGGTCTCCTCTCCATCAATACATTAGGAGCTAAGAATATATTATTTTTTGGCGCCCATTTCTTTCAACTTGTATTTGAGTCTTGAATGGTATCCAGTATGACTTTTGGTAGTGCGTAGTTAGCTGTGCTAAATAACTTTCATAATCTGACCTTTTTTGAATCATATGCCAGATGACTAGTAATCTATGTAGGAATGATCTTTTGCTGGCAAAACCCAGTCAATGTACTGCTAAAACTGATGCCTCTGCCTGTAATCTATTGAAGGTAATGGTGTCTGCGAAGGAGGAGCCTGATTCTTCTCTTCCTCCTGCTGTGGATGGCCTTTTGAGAGTTCACAAGCGCATTGTTGATGGTTTGGATGGTGACTCTAATCCTCCCTCCGGCACAGCTGGAAAGATCTCAACGAGGCTACTGGTGGCGGCCTCACAGGCAGGAAGCTTAATCGGAAAACAAGGAGGAACAGTAAAATCCATTCAGGAAGAATCAAACTGTATTGTTAGAGTTCTCGGCACAGGTTCCTATATACAACTTATTTCCTTTTCCAGTTGCAATTGCATGATGCAGCAGAGTAATGCTAGTGCATCTTTGTTTGCTAAGCTAGTCTGACACTGCATTTTTGTGTTAATTTGGTTCTGTAGCACTCCAAGGTTTCTTTTGCAGTTAACATTTTCTCGAATTCAGATGCAAATGATTAGCTTCTTTTCCCAATGATCCAGTCATGCAATCATATGGCTTACGTGCTTAATATTGACATTCTATTAGTTTTTAAGATAATCGAAATTTAGCTGTAGTCTGTGGGTGTATAAACTTGGGTTCACTAAATTGTGGAGTTTGTTCCTATCTATTATGGATTTGGTGTCTATTTCGAGCATGAGTCTTAGCTATTGGTGCATCATGAACGAACTTGTGCAGGCATGCTCTTTCATGCACATGTAGTTGGTTTACATTCTCCCTTTCTGTATCATGAGAATTTCGTTGGACCTCTCCAATTTTTTAATTTGGATATCGTATTAAGTCCTTAATTTTTAGAAAGAGTGCAAAGTAGTCTTTCGATCATTTGTGTCCCCCATTTTTCCTCTTTGGCGTCATATAACAAGTACCGTGTAATCACCATTGGGGACACTATGAGATGAGTGCAATGAAACCCCTCAAAATGGTTTAGGATTGAGACTACATTGCATAAATTGAAAAGATTTAGTTCTCGATTACATTTTGTACAAACGGTTTAGTATTTTTGGTGTAATTTTAGTATTTGTGTTTGTTTGTCCTTTAACATATTGTACTTCAACTAAATGGTGCAGAAGAACTGCCAGTGTTTGCTCTTCAAGATGATAGAGTTGTTGAGGTTGTTGGAGAGCCAACAGGGGTTCACAAAGCTGTGGAGCTAATTGCATCTCATTTGAGGAAATTTTTGGTTGACCGCAGTATCATCCCGTTGTTTGAGATGCATGTAAGTCCTGTCCTTCCCTTGGCAATGATTTGTATGTTTAATATAATAGTCAAAGACATGTGAGGGCCTTACACTAAATTTTAAATCAGATGCAAATGTCAAAGAATCCTCCGATGGAGCATATGCCACCACACCAGTCCTGGGGTCCACCACCTGGTCTTCCTCCAAATGCCGGTGGGGGTCCTGGTTTTGGACATAATTCTCAATATATGCCCCCTCCGCGGCAGCTTGACAGTTACTATCCACCTCCTGAATTGCCACCTCCTGTGGAGCCACAGTCTCATCAGGGCATATCTGCTTATGGAAGAGATGTACCAGTGGGAATGCATGCACCATCCAATGCCCAATCGGCACCATCCATGATCAAGCAGGTAATTCCTGTGTTTCGTCTGTAACTGTTAAATTTAAATTTCTTTTAGACTCTTTGGCTGGCTCTCTCTCAATCTTGCTTGCTGAACTTTGGTCGTTGGATGCTTTGCTAACATTGCTGCCATTTTAATTTTGCAGATCACACAGCAAATGCAAATTCCGCTTTCTTATGCTGATGCTGTTATTGGGTCAGCTGGTTCCAGTATAAGCTACATTCGACGAACCAGCGGAGCTACTGTTACCATTCAAGAAACTAGGGGCGTTCCTGGAGAAATGACAGTTGAGATTAGTGGAACTGCTTCGCAAGTTCAGACTGCACAGCAATTAATACAGGTAAAGGGCCTTGCATATCTTTTCAAATGTTCCAGGTGTTAATGGCTCGGCTGCCATTTGGCTCTAGTTTCAAGTTGTTAAGTTGGTGTAATGGCATGCCCATATATAAAGTGCCTCTACTGCCACGTACATTCTATCTTTTGATAGACAGTTATAATAGTGGTTCAACTGAGGAGAGATGGACGATGTTGCTGCATTTCCTTATGACCATTTGATGTAGGCTTCTGCACTTTTAATGCCAAAAAAATTCCATTTTGCAGAATTTTATGGCGGAGGCAGCAGCAGCCACACAATCACAGGCACCAGCGGCTGGGCACATGGACCAAGGTTATAATTCTTATGGAGCTCACGGTTCTGTTTATGCATCTCCGGCATCGAACCCAGGACACAGTGCACATGGTGGAGCTTATGGCTCGGTCTATGGGGCCAACTATGGGTATTAAGTGGGGCTGTCCAATTAATGCTGTTGTGTATCTGAGAGGGATGTCAGCTAAGCTCGATAGGCACATTCCATACTTTGTTAAGGATAGTTTTGAATGATTACCTTGCTTTTCCATCAAGCTTATTGGTCGTCTAACAACTTAGTAGGTATGTGCATGACATCGTACTCCCTTAGTGTGTTCAATTTTGAGTTCATGAATTTAGCAGTCGGTTTCTCCTGCAATTTCTTTTTGACCACACCAGTGCATGGCTGATGATGATTCCTAGGCTCAGCTCTATATCTTTATTCAATTTAAAACAGGCGGTTCAGGCAAATGTTGATCAAGACAGCTTTCTATGGCATGATGAAAGAAAAAGCTCAGCTTAATCACATCATCTTTGCCTGGAAGTTTTCGAGCTTCTGAGAGTGCATTTTGGAATTAATGGCCAATGACGGTACTTTTTAAGGGTCCCTGGCTATGTAGGCTCTGAGAAAATTGTGGCTTGAAAGTTGCTTTCCATCGGTCTAGCAGCGTGCCTGGAAGTGACTTGTTTATGTGGAAGCCATCTAGGTCTAAAGCTTCTGAAGTCTTAAGTGTAGCGACCAAAGATTTGCAAAGGACGTGCATTTCATGTCACGCCCCGATCTTCGGGCGCGCACACATCCTTCTTGATTGGTTGATTTTATAATGCGATATCCCAGGACTATATATCGCCGACCCTTTCATTTATTAAAGCACATGCGGAAACAATTATAAATCCTCGGACAGTAAATCGAACTCGGACAGTAAATCGAAGGGATAGAAAAGCAGGACCATATTTTTCATATTGAAGCTTATAACCAAATTTTTATACAAAACACAAACTAAAGTACTTCACAACTTTTTACTCTATCTCTATTCACACCAAAATGAAGATTGCAAAAGAAGATAAAATCTCAGTTCATCCAAGTCGTATTCAAGACCTCTCTTGGTATTATCTTCTTTTTCCAAATTCTTCTCTTCATATTTCACCTCCGAGTTCTCCTTCTTAGACTCCTCAGCTCCTCAGCAGGGTCCTGAAATATTTTCCCCAAATTGGGATGAGACTACGTCTCAGCGAGTTCTACCCCACGAAGACTCAATTAGAGAACCAATACACTACTCGGTTGCCTAAGCACATCACGAGTCAGGGGACTTACCTTGGCCTCAGTCTCAACCTGCAATTCAAGGTTATATACGAACACTTCATAAATCATAACGAACAATCAATCAAATCACGACAATCTGATCAAATTATTGATCAATCGAACTAGTCGATTACATGTCAGACGGACGTCCTTGATTCCACACCATATAACCTTCCATCGGGCATTCGGTCACAGAGCCACATCAACGCTCTCGGGCGTCAAGCTCGCCAAGGTGACGTATTCACTAGACAATTGCATGCGTTCTTTAAGGCGCCGTTTTCGCCAGTGATATCCCAAATCACCAAATCACACAACCACACATGTTCTTATAATCATGTATTCAAATGACGAACCACACATGCTTATAATCGTGCGTATTCAAATGGCGTGCGTTTTAAGGCGCCGTTTTCGTCAGTGATATCCCAAATCACCGAACCACGTATGTCCATGATGGGATATGTACTAGACCGGTACGTGCATTTTTTAAGGCGCCGTTTTCGCCAGTGACATCCTTAGTCACCGAACCACGTAGGCCCATACATCATGTTTGATCGGTTATAGCCCAGAGTATTTCCAGTCCACTTTCATGATTCCATCAACTTTACAACTCAACAAAGCATTATATATGCTAAATAAACATACTCGGCCGTCCACCAATCAATAATCCAATCTCAATCAATTCCAATCAATTTAGGGTAAATCCCTAAAATATCACAATTTATTTAATTCCATACAATGTAAAGCTCAAATAAATAAACGGACTGTTCCACAACAATCAGCACAAGATTTCGGTCGTCGGCCATCTAAATCTTAATTTCCGAAAAATAAATAAATAAATAATTAATTTCGAAAATTAATTAATAAATATTAAAAATTCAATTTAGCTCAAATTAAAGCCTGATTAAATAAACGGACTTCACCACGGTCATCAGCATAATTTTCCGGTCACGGGCCATCCCAGTTGAATTTTCGGAAAATAAATAAATAATTAATTTAATTCCGAAAAATAATATTTAAATGCCAAAATTCCATTTAAGTCCGAATTATCAAATTGGAGCCCGATTAGGGTCGGGAAAAATCCCGGGCTACCCTCAATAAATAGTAGACCATGTCTACTTGCTAATTACACATTCAATTTGTCTAATTTACATCACAATTGAATAATAAACACTAATCTAACCACCTAAATTTAATTAAATAAAACTAAACAACCGTTAAGTATAATTAGCCTACTAAGCAAGGATTAATGAGATTACCTAACGGAATCGCGCGCAAATCGGATCAAATCCGACGGGGCGCAAGGAACAACAAACCTCAAAGCGGGTCTCGGGTTTGGGGCCCGGAAACGGCCCAAAGGCGGGCCCGAACCGGTGGAAACCCACTTCGTGGGTGGCTGGTCAGGCTGCGAAACAGGGCAAAACAGAGATGGTTAGGGGCGGAGAAGGGTCGGGAAGGCAAGTGGCGGTCCGGTGAGGTCGCACGGTGGCTCCGGCGGCTTGCTCGGCCGCTCACGGTGGCTGGACAGGGCGGAACAGGGGCTGGAGACGCACGGGGGAGGGGCGGCAGCGAGCGACGGACGCGGGGACGTGCGCGGACGGCGAGACGGCGGCGAGCGGGCGGTCCGGCTCCGGTGCGGCGGCAACGGGCGGCTGGTCCAGTCTTCGGTGAGCTGCTGTCCTTCTTCCTCCGTTTTCTGGTTTTCACGAGCGAGAAACGAGAAGAAGGGGGGCTTTCGGTCACGTGGGAGTGGGGAGAAGAGAGAGAAGAGAGAGAAGGAAGAGATAAGAGAGAGAGAGAGAGGGGTTTGAAAAGTCAAAATATAAAAAAAGAAAGAAAGAGGAAGACAGCCAAGCATTCGGTGGAGTGGGGGTGATTCGATCCCACGAAGGGAGAGGGAAGAGAGAAAGAGAGAGAGAGAGAAAGAAGAAAGAGGGAGAGAAAGAAAGAACAAAAAAATAAAATCATTATTCTTATTTTTCTTTTCTTTTCTCTTTCCCTTTCTATTTTCTTTCGGTCTTCAATTTTTCTTCCGATAATTTCTTTCTTGAAATTTCGGACTTGTCAATAATTTGACGGCCGATGTGACAAGGTTCTAAAAAAATTTATGACACGTTTAAAATTCGATTCCCGAAATCGAGTTCAACTTCGTGGTTAAAAATCGATTAGACGTAATTTTAGTCCAATCCAACTAATTAGGTAGCTTTTAGGGATTTTACTGTAGGTACATCCCTTAACGGCTTCACCCAATAGGTTAATTAACTCATGAATGATTAGCTCAGAGAAAAAGGACCATAGGCACGTCGATGACATGCCCATTTCACTTTATCGAAATGGGGTCGAATTTCAGGATGTCACATTTCGAAGGTGCTAGATAGTTAGATTTGTAGCGCGTTCAGAGAAAAGCCTGACGTTAAGAGCTTGTCGCCTTCACGTTGGCGGTCAAGAAAGTGGCTCGGCCAAGCTGACCGAATGTTTCGCGGGAACCTAAGATCAGAGCTGGTCTTCCCTTAATCCCTTGCCGTCTATAAAATTGGGAAAGGAAATTGATTGTCTTGGAAATGAAATAATTTCTTTCGGTCCTGATAGTACTTTTTCATTTCGTGCTGTTGCTTTGGGAATGTTTGTGAGTGGGTGGATACTCTGCAAGAAAGCTAAAACCCGACTTAACCACATGAAATCTGATAATGGAATCAATTCCCCTTTTGGCTTCATAGGACTATTGTTGGTTATGGGCACGTTTGGGAACACTTGTATTCTTGGGAACAATTTAGTTTTTATTTTTATTTTGAATTTTCTTCTTGGGAATAATTTTTGAATAAAAAGAATACACTTAGTAAAAACGGTTCAAAAGTAAAGTGAAAAATATAAAAGGCTAAAGGCAGATCCTAAATCATGCACCTTCATTCAATAGGGGTGATCGGGTCCAAAGTGGGCATGGTTTAGACTTGGACTTTTTCCCTTTCTCTTCTTCTTCTTCTTCTTCTTCTTCTTCTTTTCTTTTCCTGTTATAACGTGGGTTCCCATTTTTGGACCCTATACTCAACCTTGTTTATATTGAACTTTATACCCGACCCACTCTATTTTTCTAGTCCGGTTTTATGGGTCATCTTGTTTCTATTGAAACTCGTTTTGCAATTTTCCGATATCCTATATGACTTCAAATTTTATATTAATACGTGAGAAAATAACATAATTCTCCTAATTTGTATTGAAATATTAAGCATTTGTAATAAGTAAATACATGAATTTTTTGACTAAACGAAAAATTAAGGATCCAAAGGGCTAATTATTATAAATAAAATCATAAGGCAAAAAATTAACAACAAACATGGGTTTAATATTAGTCCTATCCCACAACTATACATGAAGCTACTAATTTATGCAAGCATAGATTCTCCTACAAAAGAGAAATTAGGTGAGCCAATTCACGTGGTATACAAGAATTTGTTGCATCGTCCATCCGTCGGACGGTGCATGAGGGAGCTAATGAGGAGGGAAGCAAGTGAAGATGAGAAATGATGAAGGAGGAGTGCCATGCGTGTTTGAGAGAGACAAGAGGAAAAACATCATGTGATTGCGAGAGTAAGAATAGAAATAAGGGAAAAAAATAGGATTTTGAAACTATACTTACAAAACCGGTTCCAAAACCGGTTCCTGGGTGGATAATCAATCAGATCTAGTTCCCGGACCGGTCTAAACCGATTCTAAATTTTGGGAACCGGTTCCCAGATCGGTTTCAACGGGAATCGGTTTCCAACCTTATTTTCCCGGTGGGCCGGTCCGGTTCCTGGGTATACCCGGTTCGTTTGCATAGCCCTACCATTCAATACTGAGCATGACAATTGTACAATTTAGAGAGAATATCAAAGCAAAATTCTAAAAGCTTATTGGTCGTCTAACAACTTTGTAGGTATGTGCATGACATCGTACTCCCTTAGCGTGTTCAATTTTGAGTTCATGAATTTAGCAGTCGGTTTCTCCTGCAATTTCTTTTTGACCACAACGGTGCATGGCTGATGATGATTCCTAGGCTCAGCTCTATTGAATTTAAAACAGGCGGTTCAGGCAATGTTGATCAAGACAGCTTTCTATGGCATGATGAAAGAAAAAGCTCAGCTTAATCACACCATCTTTGCCTGGCAGATTTCGAGCTTCTGAGAGTGCATTTTGGAATTAATGGCCAATGATGGTACTTTTTTAAGGGTCCCTGGCTAATTGCAGGGAATCACGTAGGCTTTGATAAAATTGTGGCTTGAAAGTTGCTTTCTATCGGTCTAGCAGCGTGCCTGAGTTTTCCGAAAAAACCTGCTAGTGGAGGAAGACCTCCTAGGGATAAGAGACATAGGGCTAAAGAGAGCAAAAAAGGATCTTTCATGTATAATCCTGCATAAACTTGAATGTTATCAGTTTCAGTATGTAGACCAAATAATACAATGCAAGCAAAAGTTCCTACATTCATGGAGATATAGAACAGCATATAAGTTATCATGCTCGCATATCCACCATTTGAGTCTCCAACAATTATTCCAATTGCTTATGTGGAAGCCGTCTAGGTCTAAAGCTTCGGAAGTTTCAAGTGTAGCGACCAAAGATTTGCAAAGGACGTGCATTTGCTAGATAGTTAGATCTGTAGGGCGTTCAGAGAAAAGCCCATTGCCGCCTTCACGTCGGCGGTTAAGAAAGCTGCTCGGCCAAGCTGTCCGAATGTTTTGCAGGAATCTAAGATCACAGCTGGTCTACCCTTAATCTCTTGCCGTCTATAAAATCGGGAAAGGAAATTGATTGTCTTGGAAATGAAATAATTTCTTTTGGTCCTAATAATACCTTTTCGTTTTGTGCTGCTGCTTTGGGAATGTTTGTGAATGGATGGATACACTGCAAGAAAGCAAAAACCTGACTTAACCGCACGAAAGCAGATAATGGAATCAATTTCCCGCTTGGCTTTATAGGACTATTGCCAGCTAAGCTGACAACAAACCTCCCATGAAAAACTCGTTACTCGTTTGTTGGATTGCAAAGAAAGATGCCTAAGAGAAAAGAACTAACATGGAGTGCGGTACAAAACCTTCCATAGACATTGACATCTCCACCAAATAGAATTGGACATGATCTATGGAAAAAAGCATTAACCTTTTATAACGGCGGTAGCACGGCAGAGTCGGCAGACGACTTTCTGAACAGAAAAAGCTTCTTCTCGATCGACTTTATGGATTTCTACATTCTATTGAATGGAAGTTAGTTTGTTTTCAAACCGGGCGTGCCCTATTCTTTCCTTCTCCCTTTTTTTTATTTTTATTTTTTGTGTGGGTCCCACCACATTTGAAAAGTCAAATATTACGGTAAAGGGTTACCGGGAGTCATATCGAAACGTACTAAAAAATTTGAGGTATCTGCTTTGCGCACGTTATATATTAAATAAATATTTTTATTTTTAATTAATATGATTCAAATTCATAAATAAATAAATAAATAAATAAAGAGCCTATAATAAATTTACACTAATAATATTAACAAATCAATTCATTTGAAATTCGAAAGATATATTCATAATTAATGTGAAACATTTTTTAAATTTTAACAAAAGTTATCGATGAAACTAATAATTAATAAGACATTAGAATCAATTTATTTAAATAAATTCATGATTTCCTATGATAACCAAAATTTATCATTATTCAAAATTTAATATTTTTATTTTTGAAATCATTTTTTAATTTTATTTATTTAATTTTCCGGTTAAAACAATCCCAAAATCTACCCCTTCTTTCGTTCGTCCTTTTCCCTCCACCCTAAGTTTATTTTACTTTTCCCCCACCCCCACTTGACAGTGACAGGTGAGCGGTCACTTCCCCTCCCCCTCTCTCACGCCACCAGACCTCCTTTTTTATTTTTTGAGATTTCTTTATGAAAACCCTAGCGAGCCGCCGAGCTCTCCTTTTCCTATCCTCCTTGCCGCTCGCCGCACGACCCCCTTCCCTCCTCTCCTCTTCCCCTCGTCGCCGATCCATCGCAACAGTGGCGGCCCTCACCGCTCTCTCTAGCCGTCTCTCGCCGTCG
This sequence comes from Eucalyptus microcorys, assembly GCA_014182515.1. Classification (NCBI taxonomy): domain Eukaryota; kingdom Viridiplantae; phylum Streptophyta; class Magnoliopsida; order Myrtales; family Myrtaceae; genus Eucalyptus; species Eucalyptus microcorys. The sequence continues at coordinate 43,001,845 of CM024569.1, read as the reverse complement.
CGGTGGTCCGTTCGTGGCTTCGTCTCGCCGGCGGGAGTTTGCCTTCTCTCTTCTTTCTCTCTGTTCGGCTCTTTCTCTAGCCGTCTCTCGCCGTCGCGGTGGTCCGTTTGTGGCTTCGTCTCGCCGGCGCTCGCGGCCTCTGAGCGCCCTCTGCTCCGTCTTGCCGGCGCTCGCGGCCTCTGCTCCCTCGCCCTCCCTCGCCTCCACCCTCCATTAGGAGAAAATTAGTCTTCCGGACACGCGTCGACAATTGACCGCGTGTCGGAAAATCCGACACGCGTTGTCCCGCATCGAGGGCCGTTTCGAGCGTGTTTCGAATTGCTCCGATACGTAATCGGAACGTCCTCTTCTCCTGAGGAAATAAGATTTGGTAGAGGCAAGGCGGCTTAAAGACGGTAGTTCCTGTTAAAAGAGAGAGAGAGAGAGATGGGGGTGTGTTATGGAACTCCTGACTTCCCTACTCCTAGCAATGCTGGTTATCTCAAATCAGGTACTCTTTAAATTTTTCCGAGAGTGATCTTTATCTTTACATCCGTGTAGTCTCTATAAAATGAATCTTTGCGTTTCAGATTTGAGTCTTTGATCTTCTTCTTGTCATCGTTTGAAGCAATTTTCTCTGTTCTTTGTTTTTCTTTTTTGAAACTATAGGAGCGAAGTGGAAATTCACTCCATCATCTTCTGCCCGCACTACTCCATCTCCTGCAGCCAGCAATAGCCATGACTTACTGGCTGCCCGCGACAAAAAAGCCTTCAGAGGTGGAAAGATTGTGGCAGGCTCCAGCTTGACCGTCTTCAGTTTCGCAGAGTTGAAAGAGGCAACCAAAAATTTTCCAGCCAATGCGCTGCTTGGAAAGGGAGGATTTGGTCGTGTCTATAAAGGGATGCTTCATAGGAAGCAACAGTCTGGAAGTACAGAGACTATAATAGCTGTGAAACTATTAAACCCGGATGCTGCTCAAGGGCATAGAGAGTGGATGGTAAGAACTAATTCGTCTTCAATTCCTTTCTCAGAATACAAATACTTTGCTTTGTCAATTACAAAACCGAAGCAACCCAAATGCAAGATGGTACTGATGGGGGCTTGTCATGCCCAACTCAACTTTGTCAATAAACACCCTCATTGTGAAAATAGCAGGAGAAATACTAGACAACCTCAATTATGATGGCTATGTAAACGCAAATCCAAATGTATTTGAAGTTGATTATCCCAGGATTTCTATAAGTGGTGGCGTGACCTTTTAATTTTGTTTCTGAAAGGGCCCTTGTGGAATTGCATCTGATTTTGGTTATAGAGAGATCAGATATTTCTGAGAGTTCATTGATGGCCTCATCGGCTTTGTTGGGGTGCATTTATGGCAGTAGGCAGCAGACAACACTATTGTTGGTGATATTACCTAAATGTATCTTCACGATCCTCGTGAAGTTTTCAGTTATTAACCCCCCACTTTAGTGTACACAATGTGCATCATTTGAATTTAAATGAAGTAAATGTTGAATCTGAGAAGCGATTTTGTTCTTAAGATTATTTGGTCACTAAGATCCTCAGCAAAATAGATTTTAGGGCTTCATTTAGTTAACGGTGATGAACTTTCTTTTTGCATTTATTTTATTTTGTAATTGACTTAGTAAACCCATGTCATGTTGTGTGTGTGGCCATTGGCTTCTATGATGCTAACTATTGGAAGAACATATTGCAACGAATGAAGAAATTGCGCAAATATAAGTTCAGTCTTCCATCCATGTAATGATTAACCTTTTCAAGTGATCATAGCCCTTAGGCAACTCGCCTTTTTAACCTTCTTTGACTAATGCAATGCGGTTCTTTTCATAGTGAACTTGTTTTCTTCTTCCTTCAAGCGAGTTCTCCTTCTATATTCAAGAACTGAAACACATTGCAAGGCTTATCAAACCATATAGGGTGGATACACCATTGCAAGATAAAGTCACCAGTTTGATCGCAAATTATAAATGGTTTCAGTCACAAATTCAATGATACTGCATAGCTAGTACTGGTTCATGGTGAGCTAGATATTTTTTACAGAGCTATTATGACTTGAAGTACATTTTACCAATATTGATATGTTTTTTATATTACAGGATGCACAATCACAATGAGTCTTCAATCAAACTACTAGTTAAACTGAACATTTCATTGGAAATTAGGGCTAAGTTCCCATTCTGTACCTTTTGTTTCGATATCAACTTTTCCATTGTGATTGTTTCATTTCTTTGACCATTTAAAGCTTAAGGAGAAAAACATCTACCTGGTTTAGTGTGGGGGCTTCCATTTCTTTCATATCTTTTACTACTGACCATGTGCGAGACTCTTTTGCTTATTTTCGTGCAGAGGGAGATAGCCTCTATTGGAAAGATATCTCACCCTAACCTTGCCAAGCTCCTGGGATTTTGTCCGGATGATGAAAATTTCGCTCTTGTTTATGAGTTCATGCCAAAGGGCAGTTTAGAATACCAGCTATTCAGAAGTAAGTGGTCTAATCACTCTGTAAAATTCGGAAAAGTCTCCTTAAGGATGCCAATTGTTTAGCATATCTACTTGGTCAGTTGATAGTCATAGTCGATACATGTGCTAATTTCAAAATTCAGGCTGGTTTGAACATGACTTGCATTGAAGCATCACTTACGTTTTACTGTCCATTACTCTGGTACAGGTGGCTCCACTGCAAGTCTTCCATGGGATGTACGCCTCAAGATTATGGTCGGGGCTGCCACAGGCCTGGCCTTCTTGCACACTTGCTTTCGCATGATACACATGGATTTCAGAAGTGCAAATATTTTGCTAGATGGGGTTGTTATTTTATCCTCCTTATAATGATTATTGTCTTGTATCACAAAATTTATATGAACTCTGTTATCATTCTAGTTAAATTCTTGGGAGAAGGATAATGATGACGATGACATGCCTAGTATCTCACTTCAAAGACTTGGAATTTTGTCCTCTAACCAGGAGAAAGGAGTCATAATAGCGAGTGGAGATCCTATGTTTCCCTCTGCTTAACTGATGAAAGGGTTATAGTTGATTGCAAATCTATCCTTCTTAGATTTGATGTTAAGTTCACAACATGAGACATGACCATTAACCGGTCCCCAGTTGCTTTTAGATACCTCCAAATGGTTTTTTGCTAGATTCATGGAAGTTTTTGATTGATATTTAGGCTGAAACCCGAGTCTAATCCATTGTCTGGTTCTTCTGCAGTCTTACACGGCCAAACTCTCGGACTGTGGATTGGAGAAGTCTGGTCCTCAAGTGGGGGTGTCACCTATTTCAAAACAGGTTATGGGTACCCATGGCTATGCTGCCCCTGAATACATAGCAACCGGTAATTTTTCCATTGCAAAGTGCTTTTTGGTGACTTTTAGTGCTGAAGGACGTTCAGTCTTGAATTTTCACAATAATATCAGGAAGTTATTTTCTGATGCTCCTCTGCAACATCGCATAAAACTCGTGGTTTTTACAGGGCATCTCTATCTAAAGAGTAATGTTTTCAGTTTCGGTGTCGTGTTGCTTGAGACACTAACAGGCTTGAGGGCAATTGATCCAAGCCGTCCAGCAGGCAAAGTTGATTTAGTGAAGTGGGCCAAACCACTCTTATCCAATAAAAAAAAAGTGAGGACTATAATGGACTCTAGATTGAAGGGCAAATATTACACACACTCTGCACTCCAAATAGCACAGCTAGTTTCAATATGCCTCCAACCGGAACCTAAGCAGCGGCCTTCAATGTCTGAAGTCATGGAAAAACTGGAATCAATAGAAGCTGCCAGTGCTAATAGAACACTTCGGAATGCTTGAATTTATTATGTCGTTTGTACTTCATGTGATGGGATCAAAGTCTGTTGCTTCCCAGGATAAATCGTGGGCTTTGAATGCTCTTTTCCACTGTACCCAGTAGTTACTAGGCGTTGTGTTTTCTTGTAAGCTCTTTGGAATATTCATGCGCGTCTATCATTATGTGCATCAACCTAGTTGAGATGTTGTGATTACACTTTCTTTAAGAGGGGAACAGTTTTTAGATCGCTAATCCTCAATTTTGCTTGCAATCTAAGGTTTACCAAAAGTAGTCTGTAGCTCTTCAAGAGTCCAAGCTCTTTTGTTTCTTCTCATGCTCAAGCTTTGAACGTCAGCAGAAGCACATTGTTATTGCTGTCAGAAATTTGTTCTTGCAGTACTCGGCCCGCCACCAATTTCCAGGAAGTATTATGCCGTTTGGTCCATTCTCGTAGTCATTTTTGAGCTCTGGGACAAGGTTGGGTTGCTCATTGCCTCATTTAAAGCAAAGAGCTGCCCAGTTATTTATTAAAAATGAACAAGACATGTAATTTGGTGCTATTTTGTTGCAGCTAAGACATGTCCAATTGTTTGGTTATCATTTCTTGGTTTCCTGGAACATAAATAACAGCAAATTGGAGGCAGGACTTCAGCACAATAATCTAGGCACGATCTGGATACAGATTGTTGAACACGGGAACGACAATATAGTGTTGAAAACACAAATCATGGTATACAAAGATCTGCAGGGATTTGGAAACCAAAGCCTCGACACATGACTAATAATGTCAACTTAATCAATTTCTTACTATCGCATTGTATATTATAAGGTGCCTATGTTAAGGGACTGTTGCAGACACATGAAGTATGAACAAGTTTTTAGTTCTATAAAAAGTTGCATTTCATTTTTTTCAAGAATTAAAGTACCCTCGAATCATGCAAGGTTACATGCTAGTATTGACTAAAGTTGAATTGAAATTCTCTCAAAATGTTATCTATCCTATTCTTAATTCATGTAGGACTAGAGTGGGGAAATTCTTTTGCGGTCAACAGAAAATATACTTCTAAAACCGGGGATCATTTTTTGCCCCTCTTCCTCATGGGCTTCTTGGTGCGTCCCCCGGCTCCACAGATCTGCTCCTTTCCCCTAGCTTTCTCGCCTAACCAGGGCTTCTCCATCTCACGCCTCATCTCCAGAGCGTGGACGACTCAGGCTAGAGCTTGTGAATTTTCTGTAGGCGGAGGTGGGATTTTGGACGGAGGAGAGGTGGATTGTAGGTGGCGGATGAGGAGGAGGCTAGGTCATGGCTTGGCTGGGGTTGTGGTTGGGGTTCTCCGTGAGTTTGTGTCTGGATTTGTTCGTAGTATTGATCCAATTTCTTGGAAACAAAGGTAGATTTATCACAAATGAACTAATTTGGGATTTTGAATGGTAAAACAAAAATTAGGCGGTATTTCGTGGCATTGAATTTCAATTAATAAGTGCTGTGCAGAACTCCCATGGCTGAAGGGGAGATTTTCAATAATTGTGCCTCACTGAATGACTTTCATCTTCTCTCTCATTTATTGTTTTTTTTTTGGTTGGTAAAAAGTCCCCCGCGAGTGCAAACGATAATTGCACTGGAGTTTTGTGGGATCTGCTATGGTAGAGACAAGAAAATCAACTAATGAGGACAAGGATGTGCGTGCAAATCAGGCTGCTTTTCCGCGGAAGAGTGTTCGGTGGGCGAGAAAAAAAGAAGAAAAAACGATGTACGGTCTTAGGAATTCAGCGTGAGTATATTGACTGTTGTTTCCGTAGCATGATCGAGGAAACAAGACCTGGGAGAGGCAAGGAGAGAGATGGGGACTTCCCTACTCCCACCTTTACTGGTTCCCTCAAATCAGGTACTCTTTGAAGTTTTTGCAAGAGGTTTCTTTTATCTGTACATCTATCTTGTCTCTTTAAAATGAATCTTTGTGCTTCAGTTTGGAATTGTTTAATCTTCTTCTTGTCATCGTCTGAAGCAATTCTCTCTGTTTTCTCTCTCTTTTTGTTTGTGAAACTACAGGTATGAAGTTGACAATCACTGTTGTCTCGTTTCTCCAATTGTTTCTCGAATGCCAAAAGAATGTATCCAATATGCACCAAAGTGAAGTGATTTTAATGCGAGAGGTTCATTCAGGATTAGATGTTGCCTTCTTTTGGCAAGTCCAACTAAGAGGACCGAGCACCAACAGACAAGTCCCTACATATTTCCGGGCACATCAAATAATAATGAACATAGTTTTGCGGATTACTTACATTTTCTTATCTCAGTTCTTCCTCCGCGTACGTGTGCATGTCTCTCGCTGCCCATTCCAGTCCAAAACAGGATATACAAAACTAAAGTCACATTCCTTTCACTGCTGGATGACAGACAATGACTCTCAAACAGATGAAAATAGTTGCTAGTAATAAGAAAGATAGGGAAGGAAAGATTCGTGGAAATTTTGAGTCACTCGAACTTACTTCGTATGCAGAAACTTCATGGACCATTCTTTGACTTCACTGATCTTCTGCAGACAAGCACTGACCAATGCTGCCTGTGCGCTTGCCCGTATGCCGGTCCGGCAAAACAAGGTGAAATGCTCATAGTTGTTATTGATGAGGTTGTACTTGCTGAAATTATCGTGCCCATGAAGCTCGCGAGCCTTGTTCACGATTTCCTGGGGCAATTTGGTCTCGGGTAAGGTGGTGCGAGTCCCCCATCTCGTCAGCCAATACCCAAGTTGTGGCCCCCCACATGCATATAAGCGGAGGGAATGGAGATTCATGCCTTCTTGCTGGAAGCGATGGAGACTCGTCTCCTCAACTCCTGTTCGTGTTAAATGAATCACATAACTCTCTCCAGCGTAGATTCCTGTTATAATCAATAATGAGCATGTGCAATATAGAAAAAGAATCAACTGTCCAAATTATTCCACATGTAGTAATTAGTTATTGTAGAATCACCACAATTTCTCCGCAATACCTTTCACTAAGTAGGAAGATGCATTGGCAGCAAGGAAATATCCAACAAGACAATTTTTCAAAACTGTTTTACCCTTGATTAAAGCCTCAGAGGGAGGAACAGCGACGAGCTTGTTTCCGACGACGACAACTTTGGGACGCTTGCTTTCCCATGCCATGTTCGTACCATCGTTGTCGGATCTATGTCCCGCGAGATGGATCGTTGTCGGCAGTGAAGGGAAGATGCTGGGTTGATGCGCTCGAAGACCTGGACCTTGAACAGCTACCGGAAGGAACGGCGGCGCTGTGGAATGGAGGGGAACTTCAATCTTACCGTCTCTCTGGCATTTTATCGAACATCTCGTCAACACCAACAAAGTAGCGAAGTAGAGCGGCCGAGACGATGAGTCTAAGATGGAGATTCGCTGGAGAAGGAGATGGTCGACGCTGGAACTGCTGAGAAGTATAACGGCGAAGCTGGAATGGATCGGCGACCGCAAAGAAAGAAATGAAGCACAGCTCAGTCGGGTTCTCTCTCTGGCATTTCGTCGAACACCTGAACAGCTGAGGAGAAGGACCGACAATGGGGCGGCCGGAGGGGAGCGGCTGGAACGGGCGACGGTGGCGGAGGACCGGCGGAGGAGAGGCTTTATCTCTGAAGCTATGCAACTACTGTTGTTTGGACCAACATAAGATACTAAAGTAAAATTTAGTCGAGCTACATATGAAGATGTCCATGTTCAAGAAAAATGGTAATGATGCTGGAAAAGGAAGAAGAGGAGCATGAATGACTAACCATGGTGGGTGTACGAGTCATATCACCCATAAGTATAGATGCGATCTCCAGGTTTGAGATCTTCCGGTCTTACCACATCCCCTGTGGGTCGCAACAATATTGCGATTGCGATGATGACGACGTGCGCCATCATTTTCTCTCTCTCTCTTGGGACTGTTCTTCACTCTCTTGGACTGGTGTGCTTGAGCTGGCCTAAGGCTAGCCTCGACCCGCCCAAAAGAGCCAAAGGAGATCAAGAGAGCCAAGAAAGAGTGAGCACGGAGGTTAAGTAAGAAGAAAAAAGAAAACTGAAAGCCAGTTCCCGAGGGAGATAATTACCTGCACTGCTCCTGCTAAGGTGAGTATGCCGGAAGCCGATTATATAATGGCGATGAAGGGGGAGGAGGAGGCAGAATACGGAGTGATAGGAAGAGAGGAAGTTGCTTTTTGAAGGGTAGGTTGGATCTGGTCTGGTGACAGAAGTGAGTAAATGAGAGCGAGAGAGCTGCGAGTTGGGTTGAAGCCATCCGTCATCACAAGTGGAATCCTCGAGAGGCAGATCTCAAAGCAAGGCGCAAAAAACAGAACGGCATGTCTGTAAATTGTTCGAGTGTGTCTGTTACAAATGCTGTAAAAGCCGTAAAAGTATTCTTTTAGCAAGTGTTTAATATATGCGGTGAAAAATAGTAGCCTTAGTTTTCGATGTTTATTATTCTCTCTCTTGGGGCCTCTCTTCACTCTCTTGCACCTGTGTGCTCGAGCTGGTCTTGGATAATGGCAATGAAGGAAGAGAGGGGAGGATGATTATGGAGCGATGGGAAGAGAGGAAAAGGAGGAAGGAGGTGGGTGCGAATGAACTTGGGTAAGAGGACGAGTGTTTTCGAAGGGTACCTTCGATCTGGTCTGGGGACACGAGTGAGTGAGTGAGTGAGTGAGTGAGTGAGAGTGAGGGGTTGAAAGTTGGGTTGAAGCTTCCCATTATCACTTGTGGAATCCTCGAGAAGTATGGCATGGTGCCGTTTCTAAATGGAATCTCCCCAAAGCAAGGAAAAAAAGAGAGAGAGAGAGAGAGAGAGAGAGAGAGACAGGGAGGGGGCAGGAGGATGGGAAGGGTGTAGTGGTAGTGCGAAAGAAAAAAGAAAAACAGGAATTAGAAAAGAGAGGATATAAAGAGAATGGTCCGGTCCAAGTGCAGACAGAGGGGGACACAGAAAATCAAGGCGAGACGCGGTCAAAAAGGGGCAGGGAGGGAGGGACGAATTCTGAACCTTTTTAGCGCAGGGTAGGCAAAAGACATTACGTTTAAGCTGGGTTTTACACAGCGAGCAGCAATCAATCAACACCCTCATATGAAGATATAATGAAAGATGGGATTGACAATTTTGGTAGCTATCCGGTGAGAGGTCATTTTCCTTTCGGAAGATGATCAATATTTGGGTCGTAAACAAGTGTTCTGAAAGAGCCAAACCAATTAACACGGTGTTCTTGCAATCTCCTTCTTTCGCATGTGGACCTCGTCTTTTTTAAAGCCACTACTAGGAAAAAGAAACGTGGTTGTTAACTAGGGTTCATAAGGACATGTATGTGGCTCACATTCCAGAAAAGTATATGTGATACTTCAAGGCTCACGTTTTTTCTACTCTACTTTTAACTGAAAGTACTAGTACGGATATTTAGAGGGGGATGAATAGATGTTTAAAAGAAGTCTTGGCAAATAAATGCGGAATAAAATAAATTACGAGTAAAGTCAGAACAAGGAGGAGCCTGATTCTTCTCTCCCTCCTGCTGTGGATGGCCTGAGAGTTCACAAGCGCATTGTTGATGGTTTGGATGGTGACTCTAATCCTCCCTCCGGCGCAGCTGGAAAGATCTCAACGAGGCTACTGGTGTCGGCCTCACAGGCAGGAACCTTAATTGGAAAACAAGGAGGAACAGTAAAATCCATTCAGGAAGAATCAAACTGTATTGTTAGGGCCTGTTTGGTAACCATCCCAACAGTGTCAGATTCTGATTTTTTGTTCTGAGAATCAATTTGGGACGAGAATCGCGTTTGGTAAAATTTTTGTTCCCGGGAACAAATTTGTTCCTAGAATCAATTTGGGACGAGAATCAAGAATAAAAAAAAAAAGTTGATTTTTGTTCCGGGAACAAAATTGAGAATCAAAACTTTTATTCTTCTCTTTCCTTCTTCTTCATTGACCGCCATCCCATGACCGCCGCCCGCTGCCGCCGCCACCGTCCGCCGCCGCCCGCTGCCCGCCGTCGTTGCTGCCGTCGTCCACCGCCACCACCGATCGCCGCCATCCACCTCCGCCATCCACCGCCGCCGCCAGTCGCCGGCGACTGGTCCGATGAGCTCGCCGGAGGCTTGCCAAGCTAGGGCGAGGTCCGGTGAGGCTGAGCCAATGAGGGCCGGCGATCGGCCTGAAGAAGAATTAGAATAGGAGAGAAAAGAAAAAAAAAAAAAAAAAAGGAAAAAAAAGGAAAAAAAGAAAAGAAAAAAAAGGAAAAAATTATAAAAATTATTTAAAAATTAAAATAAATTGATTTGGAACAGAATCAATGAACACGGTACTAAACACAATTCTATTTCAGAATCAGAAATTTTGTATAGTTACCAAACGCATTCTTTTACTCATAATCAGTTCCCGGGAACAGAATAAAAAATAATCATTTCCGATTAGAATTTGTTCCCGGGAACAGAATCGTTACCAAACACGTCCTTAGAGTTCTCGGCACAGGTTCCTATATACAACTTATGTCCTTTTCCAGTTGCAATTGCATGCTGCAGCAGAGTAATGCTATTGCATCTTTGTTTGCTAAGCTAGTCTGACACTGCATTTTTGTGTTAATTTGGTTCTATAGTACTCCAGGGTTCCATTTGCAGTTAACATTTTCGCGAATTCAGATGCAAATGATTAGCTTCTTTTCCCAATGATCTGGTCATGCAATCATATGGCTTATGCGCTTAATATTGACATTCTATTAGTTTTTAAGATCATCGAAATTTAGCTGTAGTCTGTGGGCGTATAAACTCGGGTTCACTAAATTGTGGAGTTTGTTCCTATCCATTATGGATTTGGTGTCTATTTCGAGCATGAGTCTTAGCGATTGGTGCATCATGAGCGAACTTGTGCAGGCATGCTCTTTCATGCACGTGCAGTGGGTTTACATTCTCCCTTTCTGCATCAGGAGAATTTCGTTGGACCTCTCCAATTTTTTAATTTGGATATTGTATTAAGTCCTTAATTTTTAGAAAGAGTGCAAAGTAGTCTTTCGATCATTTGTGTCCCCCATTTTTCCTCTCCGGCGTCATGTAACAAGTACCGTGTAATCACCATTGGGGACACTATGAGATGAGTGCAATGAAACCCCTCGAAATGATTTAGGATTGAGACTATATTGCACAAATTAAAAAGATTTAGTTCTCGATTACATTTTGTACAAAAGGTTTAGTATTTTGGGTGTAATTTTAGTATTTGTGTTTGTTTGTCCTTTAACATATTGTACTTCGACTAAATGGTGCAGAAGAACGGCCAGTGTTTGCTCTTCAAAGTTCAAGATGATAGAGTTGTTGAGGTTGTTGGAGAGCCAACAGGGGTTCACAAAGCTGTGGAGCTAATTGCATCTCATTTGAGGAAATTTTTGGTTGACCGCAGTATCATCCCATTGTTTGAGATGCATGTAAGTCCTGTCCTTCCCTTGGCAATGATTTGTATGTTTAATATAACAGTAAAAGACATGTGAGGGCCTTCCACTAAATTTTAAATCAGATGCAAATGTCAAAGAATCCTCCGATGGAGCATATGCCACTACACCAGTCCTGGGGTCCACCACCTGGTCTTCCTCCGAATGCTGGTGGGGGTCCTGGTTTTGGACATAATTCTCAATATATGCCCCCTCCGCGGCAGCTTGACAGTTGCTATCCACCTCCTGAATTGCCACCTCCTGTGGAGCCACAGTCTCATCAGGGCATATCTGCTTATGGAAGAGATGTACCAGTGGGAATGCATGCACCGTCCAATGCCCAATCGGCACCATCCATGATCAAGCAGGTAATTCCTGTTCTTTTTTTATTCTCGGGAATAAAAGAACATAATTAGTTGTTTCCGGGAGTATTACCAAATATGCCTTAAGCTGAAAGCAAACTAATTCAATGAAAAACTTATTGCTTGGTTATTGGATTGCAAAGAAAGATGCCTAAGAGAAAAGAATTAACACGGAGTGCGGTGCAAAACCCTCCAAAGACGTCGACATCTCCACCGAAGAACTGGACATGACCTTCCCGATTGATTGACTCTGGTGAAAAAGGATCATCCTTTTATTTCGTCTGTGATTCTGCTTTCCTTCTCCCTTTCCTTTATTTTCATTTTTTTCGGGGTGTGGGTCCCACTACATTTGAAAAGTCAAATGTTACTGTAAAAGCCCGCCGGGAGTCAAATATATATGAATGATTGGAAATTTGTCGGTGCTGCTTTGGGCATAAGAAAGTCACTAGTGTGGAAAATAACGTGCGGGCCAGGTTTGGGTAGGGGAGACGGCCGCCAGAAAATGACAGCATCGAGCGCCTTTTTTTGGTGTTTTCACTTCTCCAGAGGAAATAAGATTTGGAAGGGGCAAGGTAGCGAAAAGACGGTAGTTCTTGTTGAGAGACACAGAGAGAGATGGGGGTGTGTTTTGGTACTCCTGACTTCCCTACTCCTAGCTTTACCGGTAAACCCAAATCAGGTACTCTTTAAATTTTTTTCCTAGAGTGATGTTGATCTTTATATCTATGTAGTATCTATAGAATGAATCTTTGTGCTTCAGATCGGAGCCTTTGATCTTCTTCTTATCATCGTCTGAAGCAATTTTCTCTGTTCTTTGTTTTTCTTTTTTGAAACTATAGGAGCGAAGTGGAAAATCACTACTTCATCATCTTCTGCAGCCAGCAATAGCCATAACTTGTCGGCTGCCCGCACTACTTCATCATCTCCTGCAGCCAGCAATAGCCATGACTTGCTGGCTGCCCGTGATAAAAAGGCCTTCGGAGATGGAAAGATTGTGGCAGACCCCAGCTTGACCGTCTTCAGTTTCGCAGAGTTGAAGGAGGCGACCAAAAATTTTCCAGCAGAAGCGCTGCTCGGAGAGGGAGGATTTGGTCGTGTCTATAAAGGGATGCTTCATGGGAAGCAACAGTCTGGAAGTACAGAGACTATAATAGCCGTGAAAATATTAAATCCGGCTGGTGCTCAAGGGTATAGACAGTGGCTGGTAAGAACTAAGTCGTCTTCAATTCCTTTCTCGGAATACAAATACTTTGCTTTGTCAATTACAAAAATGAAACAACCCAAATGCATGATGGTACTGATGGGAGCTTGTTGTCATGCCCAACTCAGCTGGGTCGATAAACATCCTCGTTGTGAAAATAGCAGTGGCAGAATTACTTGACAACATGAATTTATATGGCTATATAGACGCAAATCCAAATGTATTTGAAGTTGATTATCCCAGGATTTCTATAAGTGGAAGCCTGGCCTTTTAATTTTGTTTTTGAAAGGGTCCTTGTGGAATTGCATCTGATTTTGGTTATAGAGAGATGAGATATTTTTGATAGTTCATTGATGGCCTCATCGGCTTTGTTGGGGTGCAAAGTTATGGCTGTAGGCAGCAGACAACACTATCGTTGTGCCTGACTGAGTAGTGTTAATTGTTTGGTGATATTACCTAAACCTATGTTCACGATCCTCGTGAAGTTTTCAGTTATCTAATACCCCACTTTAGTGTACACAATGTACATTATTTGAATTTTGAAAAATCTTAGTACTACCACCTAAAGGGGGAATGAATATGTGTTAAAAAAAATTAAGCAAATAAATGCAAAATAAGTTATATTGCAAGCAAAGTCTGAGGAAGAGTCAAAGTCCGACTAAAAGCGCCACCAGACTTTTGAAGTAAATTTAGACTCAAATAGAAATGGTTTAGAGTTTTGAGAAGTTCAGAAGAAGATTGCAATGAATATAGCTGAAAAGATTGAAGGGAAGAGAAAATTGCACAAAAAAATTATGGTGATTTGGTTTAGATCAAGCTTACGTCCACTCTCCCACGTTGACAGCCTTTCGGCTGAAATTCACTAAAGTATCAATAAAGAAGTACAATGTTTTGAGTGTAAACACTTAGTGGAAGATTTCTTTTTCTCTTACTAAGTCATTCTTCTTGTGTTTTTTTCTTTTGAATACAATTTGTAAGCGCTGTCGTTGAAGAACAAGAGGTTGGAAAGGCCTCAAACTTTGAAATTTCAATTTTTATGCTTTATCTCAAATGAACTGAATGACCTCCTTAAATACTCCTCTACACTTTTCTAGCCGTTGGCATTCTCCAGAGGAATTTCGTCCAATCAATCCGTTGGACAAAATTGATTAAGGAAATCTTGTAGTTGTTTGAAAGATTGAGATGGAAATCCGATGATTCCGGTCGCCCATGTAATTAGAATCTAGGTTTCCATAAGTAAATGCTTTCCAAAAAGGAACTTGTCTTCAAAATTGATTTCATTAATTCGTGATTGATTTCATCAATGTATTTATAAAAGGTAAGTGAGATTTTTTGCCAGAAAATCAGATATTAAAGATAAATCTCTATAACGTTCATACTGAATCATTGTTATAAGATCAATAATCCTGACTCTGATTATATCTTCGTTCTGGACTTGGTTTCAGTTTGAACCACGTCAAAGTGGGAAAGACTTCTAAAATAAATAGACTTTGACAAAAGTCTGCGATATAGCTCAGAAGTCTAATATTCTTCAGAATAAGAACAAAAACAAGAAAGTTTTGTCAACGAATTTAAATGAAGTAAAAGAAGAATCTAAGAAGCGATTTTGTTCTTGAGACTATTTGGTCACTAAGGTCCTCAGCAAAGTATATTTTAGGGCTTCATTTAGTTCACGGTGATGAACTTTCTTTTTGCATTTCTTTTATTTTGTAATTGACTTAGTAAACCCGTGTCATGGAGTGTGTGTGGCCATTGGCTTGTGTGATGCTAACTATTGGAAGAACCTACCTAGTGTAATTCGGTTGCAAGGAATGAAGAAATTGCGCAAATATAAGCTCACGGTCTTCCATCCATGTAATGATCAACCCTTTCAATGTGATCATAGCCCTTAGCCAACTCGTCTTTCTAAATTCTTTGACTAAGGCAATGCGGTTCTTTTTTTTCATAGTGAACTTGTTTTCTTCTTCCTGCGGGCAAATTCTCCTTCTATATTCAAGAACTGAAACAAATTGCAAGGCTTGTCAAACCATAAAGGGTAGATACACCATTGCAAGATAAAGTCACCCATTTGACCGCAAATTATAAATGGTTTCAGTCACAAACTCCAATGATTTTGCATGGCTAATACGGGTTCATGGCGAGCTGGATATTTTCTACAGAGCTAGTATGACTTTAAGTACATTTTACCAATATTTTTTATATTACAGGATGCATAATGACCATGAGTCTTCAGTCAAAACTACTAGTTAAATTGAACATTTCATTGGAAATTGGGTCTGAGTTCCCATTCTGTACCTTTTGTTTCGATATCAACTATTCCATTGTCATCGTTTCATTTCTTTGGCCATTTGACGCTTGAGGAGAATAACATCTACCTAGTTTAGCGTGGGGGCTTCCATTTCTTTCATATCTCTTACTACTGACCATGTGTGAAACTCTTTTGCTTATTTTTGTGCAGAGGGAGATAGCCTTTATCGGAATGATATCTCATCCTAACCTTGCCAAGCTCCTGGGATTTTGTCAGGACGATGAAAATTTAGCTCTTGTTTATGAGTTCATGCCACTGGGCAGTTTGGGAAACCAGCTATTCAGAAGTAAGTGGTCTAATCACTTTGTAAATTTCGGAAAAGTCTCCTTAAGGATGACAATTGTTTAGCATAACTACTTGATCAGTCCCTACATACTAAACAGTGCAAATTGACCTCGATGAAACTTAGTTGATGGTCATAGTCGATACATGTGCTAATTTCAAAATTCAGGCTGGTTTGAACATGTACTCGCATTGAAGCATTACTTACGTTTTACACAGTCCATTACTATGGTACAGGGGGCTCCACTACAAGTCTTCCATGGGATGTACGCCTCAGGATTATGGTCGGGGCTGCCAGAGGCCGAGCCTTCTTGCACAATTCCTATAACATGATACACAGGGATTTCAAAACTGCAAATATTTTGCTAGATGGGGTTATTATTTTATCCTCCTTACAATGATTACGGTCTTGTGTCACAAAATTCATATGAACTCTATTATCATTCTAGTCAAATTCTTGGGAGAAGGATGATGATGACGATGACATGCCGAGTGTCTCACTTTGAAGACTTGATATTTTGTCCTCTAAACAGGAGAAAAGAGTCATAATAGCGAGAGGAGATCCTATGTTCCCCTCTGCCTGATGGACGGATTATAGTCGATTGCAAATCTATCCTTCTTAGATTTGATGTTAAGTTCAGAACCTAAGACAAGACCCTTAACTAGTCCCCAGTTACTTTTAGATATCTCTTTGTTTTTTTTTTTGGCTAGATTCACTAAAGTTTGCAATTTATATTTAGGCTGGAAACCGAGTCTAATCCACTGTCTGATTCTTCTGCAGTCTTACATGGCCAAACTCTCGGACTTCGGATTGGTGAGGTCTGGTCCTCCTGAGGACAAGTCACATGTTTCAACACAGTTTGTGGGTACCTCTGGCTATGCTGCCCCTGAATACAGAGCAACTGGTAATGTTTCCGTTGTAAAGTGCTTTTTGGTGGCATAGTGTTGACTGACCCTCGGTCTTGAATTTTTACAATAGCACGGGGAAGTTATTTTCTGATGCTTCGCTGCAACATCACATAAAAGTCTTGGATTTTACAGGGCGTCTCAGTGTAAAGAGTGATGTTTATAGTTTTGGCATCGTGTTACTTGAGATACTAACAGGCGTAAGGGCGTGTGATCCGAGGCATCCATCAAGCATGGCTACTTTGGTGGAGTGGGCCATGCCACACTTATACAGTAAAAAAAACTTGAGGACTATAATGGACTCTAGATTGGGGGGCGAATATCATGCAGAATCTGCACTCCGAATAGCACAACTAGCTTCAATATGCCTTGAACAGGAACGTAAGCGGCGGCCTTCCATTTCTAAAGTTGTGGAAGAACTGGAATCAATAGAAGCTGCCAGTGCTAATAGAATACTTCGGAATGCTTGAATTTATTTGTTGTGTTGTTTGTACTTCATGTGATGGGATCAAAGTCTGTTGCTTCCCAGGATTAATCTTAGGCTTTCAATGTTCTTTTCCATTGTACCCGGTAGTTACTAGGTGTCATGTTTCCTTGTAAGCTCTTTGGAATATTCGTACATGTCTATCATTATGTGCATCAACTTCTGAATTGAGATGTTGTGATTACACTTTCTTTAAGAGGGGAATGGTTTTTCGATGGCTAATCCTCAATTTTGTTAGCAATCTAAGGTTTACCAAAAGAAGGCCGTAGCTCTTCGAGAGTCCAGGATCTTTTGTTTCTTTTCATGCTTAGGCTTTAAACATCAGCAGAAGCTCATTCCTATTGCTGTCATGAATTTGTTCATGCAGCATAGGGCCCGCCACCAATCTCCAGGAAGAATTATGCTGTTTGGTACATTCTCGTCATTATTTTCGAGCTATGCGACAAGGTTGGATTACTGATTGAGTCATTTAAAGTAAAGAGCTGCCCAGTTGTCCATTCCAATTGAACAAGACATGTAATTTGGTGCTATTTTGTTGCAGTCAAGACATGTCCAATTGTTTCGTTATCTCTTATTGTTTTCCTGGAACATAGATAACAATTTGGAGGCAGGACTGGAGCACAATAATATAGGCTCAATCTGGATACAGGTTGTTGAACATGGAAACAACAATACGTATCAAAAACATAAATCATGGTATACAAAGATCTGTAGGGATTTGGAAACCGAAATCTCGACACATGACTAATGTTAACTTAATCAATTTCTGATTATCGTAATGTATATCATCAGCTGCCTATGCTAAGCGACTGTTGCTTACGTATGAAGTACGAACAAGTTTTTTAATTCTATAAAAAATTGCTTTTTTTTTTTTGAGAATTAAAGTATCCTTGAATCGTCAAGATTACATGCTAGTATTAGATAAAGTTGAATCGAAATTCTCTCAAAATGTTATCTATCGTATTTCTATCTCATATAGGCCTAGACATGAAAAGGGTACATTTTGAGTCCAGAACAGGTCCTGTAATTTAACTTTGAGTCATAATTTATATTTAATCGCAGGAACTTTTTTCACTTATAACCAATAACTCACCAATAACTTACCTTTATGGACCATAGCTTGATTATCTAGTCGGCAATCGTAATTTGAAAATAGTAACACTCAATAATTAATCAATTATAAAAGACTAGTTATTACTCCTTGTTCAAATATTGTTATTTACCTCCAAAGTTGAACTTGTGCAGGCATGCTCTTTCACGCACATGCATTGGGTTTACATTCTCCCTTTTTCCCCTTCCACGAAACAACGCCCTAGTAGAACAACGTTCTTTGTGCTGCCGCTCAATACAAGGAGGTAAAGTTGATTGTAAATACTCTTCTGCTTCGTAAGAGCAACATCTCTACCGATTTCACCATAGGGGCGTGGGGTCCATCAATATAAGAAATAGTGAGAATTTTTTATCAAATCCCGTCTCCAAAACATCTTTGCGATAAAAAGGGATTTGTTCCAAATATTCAATAACTTGATTTATAATAATGAGGTTCCTTTTTTATTTGTTACTTTATGTGCCTTTCTTTAATTTGGAGGTGCAGTTGGGAAATCGGGACAATGCCTCCTTCATGTATGGTAAGTAGGTAGTTTTTTTTTTCATTTATTTTATTTTATTTTATTTATTTTTTTAAGTTTAGTTATTTAAATTGGAACATCAGATGTCAATGTTCATTTCATGAATCTTTTAGGCATTATCTGTAGGGTTTAGCCCAAAATTACTATAATTTCTAATTTGATCCGTAAGACGTCGGATCATTTTTTATTATTATATTGATTTCTTGGGCATTTTGATAGTGTTTTGATTAATAAATCATTATAATTATTAATTTGATCCGTAAGACTTCGGATCAAATTTTTAATTATCTTGAACTTTCTCATGTGTTGTGATGTTTAGGGTTAAAATAATTGTTAATTTAATCCGTGAGACGACGGATTATTTTTTTCAATTGTTTTTAATCCTTTATTTGATGAATATCTTGAGTAGTTTAGATATAATGTTTATCTAATAATTGTTTATTTTGGAAAACATAAAAAAAAATCAAATCTTGCATCGGAATGTGTTGTTTTCGTAAATTAGGATTGCATTTTTAGATTACATGTTTAGATAATTTTTTCGAATAGATTAGGGTTGGTTCTAAAAACCTTTTTTTTTTAAAAAATAGAGTCTTAGATAATTTTTTATTTAAAAATAATAGTTTTCTAAGATAGGATAGGGTTTAAATCAAATTAATCCCTAAACTAGGTTAGAAAATTATTCATTTAGATAATTTAATTAGTTTTCTTTTGATTACGAATTTTAACAAAAAAATTCCAAAAATATTAGGTGCATGTTCAAATAGTTTGCATGTTAGTAAAATTAGGTCATGTAGTTAAAGTGCATGTTTTATAGGTAAGTTTTAATTTCAAGATAAAAAAATCCCAAAAAATAATTACTCGCTTTAGTGTGTTGAATTCCTTTGGTACAATTTATTCAATGTTTAATAATGATTGAGCATCTGTGTGATCACCCCATTATATGATAGTGATTTAGATTAAAATAACCTAAATTGCCTGCAAAAAGGGTATTAAAGAAATCTAGTGTAATCAAGTTCCCGTATCCAAAGTCTCTGGTTCGTAGGAGCAAAATAATTCTTCCATTATTTTATTTAGGTGTCTAATCGACCTACCATAAACTGATTAATGACGACTCCTAAATAAGATTCATTTGCATGCTAAAAATTTGAACTTAAGTCATGAATTGGTATGGGCTTGGAAGAACTCGAGCTAAGTTTAGACTTAACAGTCTATTAGCCTAAACCCTAGGTGGTGCACTCAAAATTTAGGTCACGGCAAAGTGCCTTTCGGCGACTTATATTTCATAAAGCCATCTTCTAGAAAAAATGATAATATTTTTTGGCATTCGGCTAAAACTTGAAAATGAACTAAAAAATATTTTTTGCCATTCGATATGGAAAATTCAATTCGATTTTACTCCATGGACTCTTTTTAATAATTATTTTATTTTCAAATTGAATTTTTAATTATTATTTTAAAAATTTTCATTTTTCTTTCCACTTTTTCCTCCTCCTCCTCCTTCGATTCCTCTGATTGATAGCTAGCCACAGTGACTGGCCAAAGGTGAACTTGAGGTCGATGGCCTCACGCCTTGTCAAATTGGCAAGTGGCCAACTCGAGCTCGTTGATCCTCCTCCTCCTCCTCCTCCGATTGATTGCTAGCCATAGTGATTGGCCAAAGGCGAACTTGAGCTTGATGGCTTCAGGCCCTCCTCCGATTCCTCCTCTTTCGATTGATAGCTAGCCACAATGACCGACCAAAGGCGAACTTGAGCTCGATGGCCTCAGGCCTCGCCAAATCGGCAAGTGGCCAGCTCGAGCTCGTCGATCCTCCTCCTCCTCCTTTGATTGATAGCTAGCCACAGTGATCAGCCAAAGGCGAACTTGAGCTCGATGGCCTTAGGCCTCGCCAAATTGGCAAGTGGCCAGCTCGAGCTCGTCAATCTAGCGAGCAAGCTCAAGGCTCGCCCAAGGCTGATCCTCGACTGTTGCTATGGCTGGTGATTGGCCAAGAAAGGAAGAAAAAAAAAGAAAATAGAAATAAGAAAAAGAAAAAGAATTAAAAATTCTAATTTTTAAGAGGATAGTGCTATTTCCACCCCTTATATGACTAAATCCATCCTGTGGCCGGCGTCCGATTGAGAAAGAAAGAAAAAAAGAAAGAAAAAGAGTAAAGAAAAACAAAAGGAATTAAAAATTCTAGTTTTTTAAAGGGCGGTGTTATTTCCACCCCAATTATTTAACAAAAAGACAAAATTGTCCCAAATCATTTATTGCAATTAAAACTAGTGCTGCAAATTTATTTATTTTTTTGAACATAGTGCCAGAGATTTAGGAGTGCGCGCGCGCACACACCACCCCGACACAATTGCCCCAAATTTTTTTTTCTGTGGTACACACACACAATTTGTGTGCCACAAATTAATTTACTTTGCTTCTTTTCTTATTTTTCCTATTTCTATGTAGGATCTAACCACCAAAATTAAAAATTTCACATGTTTTATTTTGGCGTATTGTGTGCACTAGGTTTTCTTTTTTATTGATAGATTTTATTTTCGTAGAAATTAGTTTTGTTGAAAAGAAAATTTTCGAAAAACCTGACTCTTTTTGCATTATTGAGCAAACTTAAGGATCGATTATCAAAGAAAATTTCAAAAAAATAAAATAATTAAGATAGATAATTTTTAACACAATGACTTGTTTATAAAAAAATTTCACTTTTGTTGTGCATATCAAAATTAATCCTTTTCGTATCGGTTATCCTTTATATACAAATACATCAAATGGAATGATAGGATTAAAAAAAAAAAAAAGGCCTCTTTAAAGGTTTTCGAAAATGAAATCATAGTTATACTTTCCAACATGAAAATTTAAAAGATAAAAATTAATTATTTAATTGCACATTTTTTTTTTTTTTCCAAATGCTAATGAAATCTCATCATTTTGGATTGACAAAAATTAATAGCATACACAAAGTATTCACGATAAAAATGATCAAGATGTCTCACTATACATAACTTTTTCACACCGATGATTTTATTGTATTCCTAGATGCTCTTACAACATCTCACATGCTCTTTGTAGTAGTATCTGACTAATAGTAAAGAAAAAAAAAATACAAATTCTTTATGTTGTAATTAAAGAGACTTGATATATATTTTCTTAAAAAAATTTCTTTGCGACACATTTTTTTCTACAAAAATAAAATCTAAAAATAAAAAAATAAACATAA
Organism: Eucalyptus microcorys; assembly: GCA_014182515.1. Classification (NCBI taxonomy): domain Eukaryota; kingdom Viridiplantae; phylum Streptophyta; class Magnoliopsida; order Myrtales; family Myrtaceae; genus Eucalyptus; species Eucalyptus microcorys. The sequence continues at coordinate 42,980,243 of CM024569.1, read as the reverse complement.
TGCCTTCAATATTTATAGGATGCCCATAATAGACCAAAAAAAATAAATTAAAATGCTTAATTATGGCAATTGCATTCTAGATGGAAGTGAAACTAAAAGAAAAAAAGAAATGGGACCACCGCTTTAAATTGCAAGTAAATGATTAAGGGCAGTCTTGTTTCCCTAGTGAAAATGGGGTGGATTTAGTCATACATGGAGTGGAAATAGTGTCGCCCTTTTTAAAAAAGAAAAAAGAGAAAGAAGAGAGGTCTAGCAAGAGTGTGAGATAATAGAGAGTGAGTGAGAAAAATGTCTTTCCCTACTTGAAAAGAGGAAAACATTTTCTCCTATTTTAATTTTTTTTTTTTTTTGTTGATGGAAAATGTTTCTTTCGATCAGTTTATTTTTTGCGAAATTAATACTGAAAAATTCGGGAAACGTTTTTTAGAAAATTATTTTCCGTGAAATGAATTGAGTCTTAGTGCTGAAAAACATTTAGTCTTGAATTTTGACAATAAAATCAGGAAGTTATTTTATAATGCTTCGTTGCAACATCACATAAGACCCTTGGATTTTACAGGGCGTCTATGTGTAAAGAGTGATGTTTACATTTTCGGTATCGTGCTGCTTGAGATACTAACAGGCTTGAGGGCATTTGATTGGAGACGTCCACGAGGCAAAGCTAATTTAGTAGAGTGGGCTGGACCATTCTTATCCAGTAAAAACAAACAGTGGACTATCATGGACTCTAGATTGAAGGGCAAATATAATAGATATTCTGCATTCCAAATAGCAAAGCTTGCCTCAAAATGCGTTGAAGAGACTCCTAGGTTTCGATCTTCCATGACTAAAGTCGTGAAAGAATTGGAATCAATAGAAGCTGCCAGTGCTAATAGAATATGAAATGCTTGAATTTATTTATAATGTTGTTCGTACTTCATGTGATGTGATCAAAGTCTTGAAGGCACCATGCATGATCGATTTGTTCAGCAGCAGGGAATTTGTCTGCTTGTATGAACAGAGCAGTCATTGGTCACACTATTCAGTATCCTTCCCATGTGAAACTCATTTGGCCTATTCGATCAAATATGCACTGACTACATGTTCAAATTTTAACAGCAAATAGCAGCCCACATTGCTTTGTGGATTGTGATATATAAATTTGAGAAATGGGTTCGGAGTGAACTCCATATATGTGGCTTTGTGCTAAAAAAAGTACCTTCCTGCTTGACTTATTCGATGCGCGTTGTCCTTTGGAATAACCATTCTGCCAGGTTATCTGAATGAAGCAAAAACATTTTGCACATAATAACTAAAATCCTTTCGGGTTGGTTTTTCATTCTTGTAAATAGTTTGAGATAAAAGAGAGAACCTTCCTTATGCCCTTCTCAGAAAAGAACTTCAGACAATTTCTTGATAGCTTCATTTAGATAAGAGTGTGCTTGAAGTTTTACTTCTAAACTTGATACAGCTTGATTTGGAGGTTTTGGCTATCAGCTGTCTTAGTTAAAAGAGATGAACAGAATGACTTCTCTGTAACGTTTTATGCTACCAGAAACAACAAAATAAATGTCAATTGTTGAGAGAGAGTTTGCTGAGAAGGAAATTATTGAGTACTTGTGGAACAAACTCTTTTTGATAGTCTAGTGCGATTTCATTGTTGTCTCGTTTCTCCAATTGTTTCTCGAATGCCAAAAGAATGTATCCAATATGCACCAAATTGAAGTGATTTTACTGCGAAATTCATTCAGGATTAGATGTTACCTTCTTTTGGCAAGTCTAACTAGGAGAACCGGGCACCAACAGACATAAGTCCTTACATATTTCTGGGCACATCAAATAATAATGAACATAGGTTTGCGGCTCACATACATTTGCTTATCTCAGTTCTTCCTCTGCGCACACCTGCATGTCTCTTGCGCCCATTCCAGTCCAAAACTTGATATACAAAACTAAAGTTCCATTCCTTTTACTGCTGGATGACAGACAATGACTCTCAAACAGATGAATATAATTGCTAGTAAAAAGACAGATTGGGAAGGGAAGATTCGTGGAATTTTTGGGTCACTTGAACTTAATTCATCTGAAGAAACTTCATGAACCATTCTTCGACTTCACTGATCTTCTGCAGACAAGCACTGACCAATGCTGTCTGTGCGCTTGCCTGTATGCCGGTCCACCAAAACAAGGTGAAATGCGCATAGTTGTTATTGATGAGGTTGTACTTGCTGAAACTATCGTGCTCATGAAGCTCGCAAGCCTTGTTCATGCCTCCCTGGCTGGTGCAAGTACCCCATCTTGTCAGCCAATACCCAAGTTGTGGCCGCCCATATACACATAGGCGGAGGGAATAGAGGTTCTTGCCTTATTGCCGGAAGCAATCAACACTTGTCTTGTCAACTCTTGTTCATGTGAAGTGAATCACATAACCTTCTCCAATGTAGATTCCTGTTGTAATCAATAATGAGTATGTGCAACATAAAAGAGAGAACCTTCCTTATGCCCTTCTCAGAAAAGAACTTCAGACAATTTCTCGATAGCTTCATTTAGATAGAGTGCGCTCGAAGTTGTACTTCTTAATTGATGGAACTTAATTTGGAGGCTTTCGCTATCAGCTATGAACAGAATGACTTCTCAGTAACGTTATAGAACTCGTTGACACTTTCGCTATGCTACAGGTGGTATTTATGTGTGTGAAGTGAAGAGATAGCTCATTAATTGAGGCAGTTTCTCCCTTTTTATTTTATTTTATTTTTATTATAAAGCCACCAAGTAGGACCGATTCAAACTTTTCTTTTTGTCCAACTTTTACAGGAAGGATAGAAGTAAATCTGCTAGAGCGTCTTTGTTAACGGTGCAGACCACGTCAACAGCACACCAATCTAACTTAAACCCTCTGCTACATGTGGCCACCCAATTCATATTATATAATTGGAACCTTGTTGTCAAGAGAGAGAGAGAGATCACCGTGAAGAAAAACAAGGTCATTCATTTCATGCTTTAAAGTAAATGACAATGGTGGCCGAGCAAGAACAACAAAATATATGACGATATTGTCGAGAGAGAGAGGTCGCTGAGAAGGAAAAGATTGTGCACTTGTGGAACAAACTCTTTTTGATAATCTAGTGCGATTTCACTGTTGTTTTGTTTCTCCAATTATTTCTCGAATGCCCAAAGAATGTATCCAACATGCACCAAAGTGAATTGATTTGAATGTGAGAAATTCATTCAGGATTAGATGTTACCTTCTTTTGGCAAGTCTTACTAGGAGGACCGAGCACCAACAGACAGAAGTCCTTACATACTTCCGGGCACATCAAATAACAATGAACATAGCTTTGCGGCTTACATACAATTTCTTATCTCAGTTCTTCCTCCGTGCACATGTGCATGTCTCTCGCTGCCCACTCCAGTCCAGAAGTGGATATACAAAACTAAAGTTTCATTCGTTTTACTGCTGGATGACAGACAATTACTCCCGAACAGATGAAAATAGTTGCTAGTAAAAAGATAGGGAAGGAAGGATTCGTGGAATTTTGAGTCACTCGAACTTACTTTGTCTGCAGAAACTTCATGAACCATTCTTTGTCTTCACTGGTCTTCTACAGACAAGCACTGACCAATGCTGTCTGTGTGCTTGCCTGTATGCTGGTCCAGCAAAACGAGGTGAAATGCTCACAGTTGCTATTGATGAGGTCGTACTTGCCGAAACTATCGTGCTCATGAAGCTCGCGAGCCTTGTTCACGACTTCCTGGGGCGATTTGGTTTCGGGTAAGGTGGTGCAAGTCCCCCATCTCGTCAGCAAATACCCAAGTTGTGGCCGCCCATATGCATATAAACGGAGGGAATAGAGTTTCTTGCCTTCTTGCTGGAAGCGATGGATACTCATCTCCTCAACTCCTGTTCGTGTTAAGTAAATCACCTAGCCCTCTCCAACGTAGATTCCTGTTATAATCAATAATGAATACTTGCAATATAGAAAAAGAATCGATTGTCCAAATCATTCCACATGTTCTAAATAGTTACTGTAGAATCACCACAATTTCTCCAAAATACCTTTCACTAAGTAGAATGATGCATTGGCAGCAAGGAAATATCCAACAAGACAACTTTCAAATGTATTTTACCCTCGACTAAAGCCTCAAGGGGAGGAACCGGGACAAGCTTGTTTCCTGATGACGACAACTTGGGCGTACTTGCTTTCCCATGCTGCGTTTGTACCATCATTGCTGGATCTATGTCCTGCGTGATGGATCGTTGTTGGCAGCGGGGGGAAGACGCTGGGTTGACGCCCTTGAAAACCTGGACCATAACAGCTACCAGAAGGAATGGTGGCGCTGCGGACTGGAGGAGAACTTCAATCTTACCAACTTTCTGGCATTTTGTCGAACACCTCGTCAACGCAAACGAAGTAGGGAAGCGGAGAGTCTACGATGGAGATTCGCTGGAGATGAAGACGGTCGAAGCTGGAACTGCTGAGAAGTATAACGGCGAAGCTTGATATGGATCGGCGACCGGAAAGAAAGAAATGAAGCACAGCTCAGTCAGGTTCTCTCTCTGGCATTTCGTCGAACTCCTGAAAAGCTGAGAAGAGGGGTCGACAATGGGGCCGCCGGAGGGGAGCGGCCGGAACGTGCGGCGGCGGTGGAGGACCGGTGGAGGACCGTTGGAGGAGAGTCTTTTATCTCTGAAGCTATGCAAATACTGTTCTTGGGCCAAAAACATAAGATAATAAAGGAAAATTCAGTCGAGCCACATATGAAGATATCCATGTTCAAGAAAAATGATAATGATTAATAGGAAAAGGAAGAAGAGGATGAACCACTAACCATGATGCGTGTATAGGCCATACAGCCGATAAGTATAGATGTGATCTCCGGGTTTGAGATCTTCCTGTCTTACCACATCCCCTGTGGGTCGCAACAATATTGCGAAAACAGTGATGATGATGTAGGCCAACATTTTCTCTCTCTTGGACCTTTTTGCACCCTCTTGGACTGGTGTGCTTGAGCTGGTTTTTGAAGGTGTGCATGACAAAATTTCTTGAACAGAAATTGATTTCTATTTAGAAATTGAAGTTAAAAATTTTAGTTTCTGATTTCTTCTTCAAATTTATTTGAAATGAAACTGTCATTAAAAAGAAAAATCAAATGTGTTACCAAACGGATTTACATTCGGCGCATTAGGAAACAGAGAAATAGAGAAGTAGAAATTTTATCATGCGCCCCCTAATTAGCGTCCACTCGCCTAAAAGAGCCAAACGGGATCAAGAGAGCAAAAAAAAGAGTTAGAATGAAGGTTAACTAGAAGAAAAAAGAAAGTTGAAAGCCACTCCCAGAGGGAGCGAATTACCTGTACTGCTCCTGCTAAGGTGAGTGTGCCGGGAGACGATTATATAATGGCAATGAAGGAGAAGGAGGCGGAATATGGAGTGATGGGAAGAGAGGAAAAGCGAGGGAAGGAGATAGGTCTTAGGTGGGAATGAACTTAAGTAAGGCTCGTGAGAGAGTGCTTTTGAAGGGTAGGTTGGATCTGAGTGACAGTGAGAGAGCTGCAACTTGGGTTGAAGCTTTCCATCATTACAAGTGGAATGCTAGAGAAGCATGGCACTGTGCCGTTTCTCAATGGAATCTCCCCAAGGCAAGGGAAGGAGCAAAAAGAGAGAGAGAGAAAATCAAGGCGACCCGGTCAAAGAAAGGAGAGATGGGGGGACCAATTTTTTTGAACCTTTTTAGCGGAGATTAAGCAAAGAAGCTTACGTTTTAAGCTGGGTTTCACATGGTGCGCTTCAATCAATCACCATTTATATGAAAGATATAATGAAAGATGGCATTAGCAATTTTTTGTACCTCAGCCCATCCATAGAGTTTATATTTGTTTTTTTTTTCTTTTTTGGCAAGGTTCAATTTGTCCGGGCCATGTAAAAAAAGAAAAAGGTGAAGAAGCCCTTCTAAAAGATAAAGAAGTCGATGTGATGTGCTGATCGTCTTGAGCACGGTATGTTTGTGAACTGTTCGAGCGTGGCTACTACAAATGTCTTAAAGTATTCTCTTAGAAAGTGGCTAATAAATGTTAGGTAGGGAAGAGAAAATTTCACTTGGGAACAGAGGGGGCCATTAGGGAGGTTTAGATGAGTGCTTTTGAATTGGTTTGTCTCCTTCTTTCATTTCGCTCATGTAGGAAAAGTGATGGTGGATTCAAATTTTTGGAGGGGCTGAATTTATTGAGAATTTAGCTCTTATGGAGAGTACTTACGAACAAGAGGAGAGAGAGATTGGTTGGTTATTTGTCTTGAGATGGCTTAAGAAAAATAAGTATGTCGAGATGATTTAGAAACTTGAGAGAAAAATTGAAAGTTATCTTAGTGATGATGATCTCGAATCCATCTTTTCCTTGAACATTAACTATTGGAGAATATCATATGTGCTGTTTTAATTGGTACCAGTGAGGATGAAACATTAAGTAACACTAATAGTTTTTACCTTTTTTAGTACAAAACTTCCTTGAGGGCTAACACTTACAGTTTTTTTTATTTTTTATTTTTGGTGGGGGAGGGGTTTCAGAATAGACCTACTAACTGAATTGGTTTGTTTACCATTAGAATCTTTTATTACGGTTGAAAACTAGACCGACAGGGTCAACTCAAATGTTAAATCCATCACTCGATTACTTTAATATTTGATTCGGCTCAGAAGATTTTTCCTTTCTATGGCTTCGAAGCCATTCTCGAAACTTTCTTTTTTTTTTTTTTAATAAATTTCTCGAAGTATTCGACTATTCTTTTACCCAACTTATTTTTTAAGGTCTTAGTTTTAATGTCTTTATAGATTTCGAATCAACTTAGTTACGTTAGTCTTGCAATTGCTTTAAAGTTTGGATATGAAAATGCCGAAGAGACTCCTAGAGAAAGTGCCTCTACTATCACGTACATTCTATCTTTTGGTAGACAGTTATAATAGTGGTTCAACTGAGGAGAGATGGACGATGTTGCTGCATTTCCTTATGACCATTTGATGTAGGCTTCTGCACTTTAACTCAAAAAAAAAAAACCATTTTGGAGAATTTTATGACGGAGGCAGCACCAGCACCATCGCAGGTACCGGCAGCTGGGCACATGGACCGAGGTTATAATTCTTATGGAGCTCACGGTTCTGTTTATGCATCTCCGGCATCGAACCCAGGACACGCTGCGCATGGTGGACCTTATGGCTTGGTCTATGGGGCCAATTATTGTTATTAAGCGGGGTTGTCCAATTAATGCTGTTGTGTATCTGAAAGGGATGTCAACTAAGCTCGATAGGCACATTCCGTACTTTGTTAAGGATGGTTTTGAATGATAACCTTGCTTTTCCATCAAGCTTATTGGTCGTCTAACAACGTAGTAGGTATGTGCATGACATCGTACTCCCTTAGTGTGTTCAATTTTGAGTTCGTGAATCTAGCAGTCGGTCTCTCTTGCAATTTCTTTTTGACCACACCAGTGCATGGTTGATTATGATTCCTAGGCTCAGCTCTGCATCTTTATTCAATTTAAAACAGGTGGTTCGGGCAATGTTGATCAAGACAGCTTTCTATGGCATGATGAAAGAAAAAGCTCAGCTTAATCACATCATCTTTGCCTGGCAGTTTTCGAGCTTCTGAGAGTGCATTTTGGAATTAAGGGCCAATGACGGTACTTTTTAAGGGTCCCTTGGCTAATTGCAGGGAATCATGTAGGCTTTGAGAAAATTGTGGCTTCAAACTTGCTTTCTTTCAATCTAGCAGCGTGCCTGGAAGTGGCTTGTTTATGTGGTAGCTGTCCAGGTCTAAAGCTTCGAAAGTCAAGTGTAGTGACCAAAGATTTACAAAGGACGTACGTTTCGAAGGTGTTAGATTCGTACGGCGTTCAGAGAAAAGCCCGTCCTGCAAGTCGGCGGTCAAGAAAGCTGCTCAGCCAAGCTGTCCGAATGTTTCGCGGGAACCTCAGATCAGAGCCGGTCTTCCCTTAATGTCTTGCCGTCTATAAAATTGGGGAAGGAAATTGATTATGTCTTGGAAATGAAATAATTTCTTTTGGGCATAATAATACTTCATCATTTCGTGCTGCTGCTTCGGGAATGTTTGTGAATGGATGAATACACTGCAAGAAAGCAGAAACCTGACTTAACCGCACGAAAGCAGATAATGGAATCAATTTCCCCCTTGGCTTTTATAGGACTATTGCCAGCTAAGCTGACAGCAAACTACTACTTCCATGAAAAACTCATTACTCGATTTTTGGATTGCAAAGCAAGATGCCTCAGAGAACAGAATGAACACAAAATGCGGTGCAAAACCCTTCCATAGACATTGACATATCCACCAAATGGAATTGGACGTCGTCTTTCCAAATTGATTGACTCTGATGAAAAAGGATCGACCCGACGTTAGCGGGGCAGACGACTTGCTGAAAAGAAGAGGAAGCTTCTTCTCGATCGACTTCATGGATTTATGCATTCTACTGAATGGAAGTTGGTTTGTTCTAAAACCGAGCGTGCCCTGTTTAATCTCGATCGACTTCATGGATTTATGCATTCTACTGAATGGAAGTTGGTTTGTTTTAAAACCGAGCATGCCCTGTTTAAAATCGGGTGTGCACTCTTTCTGCGGCCCAATTCCATAAAAAAGCATAACTTTATGTCTTAAATCTAAAATTTTATTTTATCTTAAACCTAAAATTTTATTTTGTCTCAAAAATCAGCATAAACTTTGACTTGTATGTCAAATCTGCCCGTTAACTCTCCTTCTACAGTCGCCGTTAGTCATCTGAGGCATTTTCACGTCACCCAGAAAATTTTTTCCCATTATTTTCCATTTTCTCGAAGATTTCCGTTCATTTTGGTTCAGAATCGAGCCGAGAAATCACCGGATTCTTGTCCCGGCGAGCGTGAGGTCGTGATTGCGACAATGAATTCCGACGAGGAAGAGGAGATCGAGTTCGAAGAGGACGAGAAAGTTAGGGTTGTGAAGGAGAACGGCGTCCCCGCCACCGTCGACGAGGAAGAAGAGGAGGAAGACGGCATGCAAAGCCAGGAGGAAGCGAACGGCGAAGGAGATGGGCACGGCGGCGTGGACGACGAGGACGACGGTGGGTTATTGACCCACCCAAGTCTTTTTTTTTTTCTGTCTCTTCCTCCTACTTCGACCTCGCTTGTCGCGGCCATGGATGGGGCTTTGTTTCAGATCTGGAGTTGGCCGTCGAGAAGATGAAGAAGAAGACGAATAGAGGGAATTGCGAGCAGATTGTGAATTTCTGAATCAACTTTAACATTCAAGTATGGGTTTCTCCTCTTCTTTTTTTTTTCCTATTTCGGCGATGAGCTGCAATGAATAAAAGGAAACCTTTAGCATTCAAGTTTCTGGGTTTCCTTTTTTTTTTCCCCCAAGATTCCACAGATTTCCCATAACCCAACTTTTACGGATTCTGCATAGCTCGAGTTGTTTGCGGCCATGTCTTCTATGTTTGGCCAGAAGGACAAGCCAAGAGACCCACTGATTTTTTGACCCACGTTGCTCTGTAAACTCCTCTAAATATCAGATCTTTTGGCTACAAAGACAAGCCAAGACACCCATTGCCCCTTCCTTGTCTCAAAGATTTTTCCCCAGATTTTTGGCCATTTGCTCAGGCCAAAAACGGGTAAAGATGACCGCAAAGACAATGGAGATGGAGGACTCCTTCCGGCGAAGACGAAGCTAACAACAAGGATGACGGAGGGGTGGTCTGGTTTGGACGTGCAGTGTTGGCTTGGACGGGCATCGGCGGTGGACGCGCGGATGTCAAGTCTGGCGGTGACTCTAGCCGGAGGATGTGAGAGAGCGAGAGACTTGATGAACAGAAGGAAGAAGAGAAAGCCACTAACGGTCACGATGGAAGGATGGATGGTTAACGGAGGCTAGATTTAGGAAGCTACTAAAAGTTTGGGTTCTTTTTTTTTTAAGACAAAATATAGTTCGGTCAGATTTAGGATAATATTTAAAGTTCGTATTTTTTAATGGAATTAGCTCTCGTCTTGCTTTCCTTCTCCCCCTTTTATTTTTTTTATCTTTTTTTTTGTGTGGGTCCACCACCTTTGAAAAGTCAAATATTACAGTTAAAGTCCACCGGGGTCAAGATATGAAATGCATTGGAAATTTGTGGGGCTTGCTTTGGGCATAAGACAATCAACCAGCGTGGAAAATGATGTGCGGAGGGGGGGGCGCAGAGAAAGTCAGCATCGAGCGCGTTTTCAGGTGGTTTCACTTGACTGAACGTAACATCAAGTCAACGTCCTCTTCTCCAGAGGGAATAAGATTTTGGTAGAGGCAAGGTAACGGAAAGACAGTAGTTATTATTGAGAGAGACGAGAGAGATGGGGGTGTGTTTCGGTACTCCTGACTTCCCTACTCCTACCTTTGCTGGTAATCCCAAGTCAGGTACTCTTTAAATTTTTTCCTAGAGTGATCTTTGTCTTTACATCTATGTAGTCTCTATAAAATGGATCTTTGTGACTTCAGATTGGAGTCTTTAATGTTCTTCTTGTTATCGTCCGAAGCAATTTTCTCAGTTCGTTGTTTTTCTTTTTTGAAACTACAGGAGCGAAGTGGAATATCACCACTTCATCATCTTCTGCAGCAAGCAATAGCCGTGGCTTGCGGCCTCTCCCTATATCATCTTCTGCAGCCAGCAATAGGCATGCCTTGCTGGCTGCCCACAGCAAAAAGGCCTTTGGAGATGGAAAGACTTTGGCAGATGCCAACTTGACCATCTTCAGTTTCGCAGAGTTGAAAGCGGCGACCAAAAATTTTCCAGCCGATGCACTGCTTGGAAAGGGAGGATTTGGTTGTGTCTATAAAGGTATGCTTCCTGGGAAGCAACCGTATGGAAATGCAGAGACTACAATGCTTCCTGGGAAGCAACCATATGGAAGTGCAGGGACTATAATAGCTGTGAAAATATTAAACCAGAATGGCACTCAAGGGTATAGAGAGTGGCTGGTAAGAACTAAGTTTTGTCTTCAATTCCTTTCTCGGAATACAAATACTTTGCTTTGTCAATTACAAAACCGAAGCAACCCAAATGCATGATGGTACAGATGGGAGCTTGTAATGCCCAACTCAACTGTGTCAATAAACACCCTCGTTGTGAAAATAGCAGGAGAAATTCTGGACAACCTGAATTATGATGGCCATGTAAACGCAAATCCAAATGTATTTGAAGTTGATTATCCCAGGATTTCTATAAGTGGTGGCCTGGCCTTTTAATTTTGTTTCTGGAAGGGCCCTTGTGGAATTGCATCTGATTTTGATTATAGAGAGATCAGATATTTCTGAGAGTTCATTGATGGCCTCATCGGCTTTGTTGGGGTGCAAAGTTATGGCAGTGGGCAGCAGACAACACTATTGTTGGTGCCCGATTGAGTAGTGTTAATTGTTTGGTGATATTACCTAAACGTATTTTCACGATCCTCGTGAAGTTTTCAGTTATTTAACCTCTCACTTTAGTGTACACAATTTGCATTATTTGAATTTAAATGAAGTAAAAGAAGAATCTAAGAAGCAATTTTGTTCTTGAGATTATTTGGTCACTAAGGTCCTCAGCAAAATAGATTTTATGGCTCCATTTAGTTAACGGTGATGAACTTTCTTTCTGCATTTCTTTTATTTTGTAATTGACTTAGTAAACCCATGTCATGGAGTGTGTTCTGCCATTGGCTTGTATGATGCTAACTATCGGAACAACCTACTTAGTGTAATTCGATTGCAAGGAATGAAGAAATTGTGCAAATATAAGTTCACAGTCTTCCATCCATGTAATGATCAACCTTTTCGATGTGATCATAGCCCTTAGGCAACTCGTCTTTCTAACCTTGTTTGACTAATGCAATGCGGTTCTTTTCATAGTGAACTTGTTTTCTTCTTCCTTCGAGTTAATTCTCCTTCTATATTCAAGAACTGAAACAAATTGCAAGGCTTATCAAACCATATAGGGTTGATACACCACCGCAAGATAAAGTCACCAGTTTGATCGCAAATTATAAATGGTTTCAGTCACAAATTCCAATGTTCTGCATTGCTACTACTGGTTCATGGCGAGCTAGATATTTTCTACAGAGCTAGTATGAATTGAAGTACATTTTACCAATATTGATATGCCTTTTATATTACAGGATGCACAATGACCATGAGTCTTCAGTCAACTACTAGTTAAACTGAACATTTCATTGGAAATTAGGTCTCAGTTCCCATTCTGTACCTTTTGTTTTGACATCAACTATTCCATTGTGATTGTTTGATTTCTTTGACCATTTGAAGCTTAAGGAGAAAAACATCTACCTGGTTTAGTGCGGGGGCTTCCATTTCTTCCATTTCTTTTACTACTAACCACGTGTGAGACTCTTTTGCTTATTTTCGTGCAGAGGGAGATAATCTCTATTGGAAAGATATCTCACCCTAACCTTGCCAAGCTCCTGGGATTTTGTCCAGATTATAAAAATTTAGCTCTTGTTTATGAGTTCATGCCAATGGGCAGTTTGGAATACCAGCTATTCAGAGGTAAGTGGTCTAATCACTCTGTAAAATTTGGAAAAGTCTCCTTAAGGATGCCAATTGTTTAGCATATCCACTTGATCAGTTGATAGTCATAGTCGATGCATGTGCTATTTTCAAAATTTAGGCTGGTTTGAACACGTATCTGCTTTTAAGAATTACTTACATTTTACATTGTCCATTACTCTGGTACAGAGGTCTCTGCAGATCATCTTTCATGGGATGTACGCCTCAAGATTGCGGTTGGGGCTGCCAGAGGCTTGGCCTTCTTGCACCATTCCTGTAATATGATACACAGGGATTTCAAAAGTGCAAATATTTTGCTAGATGAGGTTATTATTTTATCCTCCCTATAATGATTATGTTCCTGTACCTCAAAATTCATATGAACTCTATTATCATTCTAGTCAAATTTTTGGGAGAAGGATGATGATGATGATGACATGCCTGGTATCTCAATTTGAAGACTTGATATTTTGTCCTCTAACCAGGAGAAAAGAGTCATAATAGCGAGAGGAGATCCTATGTTTCCCTCTGCTCAACTGATGGACGGGTTATAGTCGATTGGAAATCTATCCTTCTTAGATTTGATGTGAAGTTCCGAACTCGACAAGACCCTTAACCAGTCCCTAGTTGCTTTTAGACATCTCCATTTTGTTTTTTGCTAGATTCACTAAAGTTTGCAATTTATATTTAGGCTGGAAACCGAGTCTAATCCACTGTCCGGTTCTTCTGCAGTCTTACATGGCCAAACTCTCGGACTTCGGATTGGTGAGGTCTGGTCCTCTAGAGGACAAGTCACATGTTTCAACGCAGTTTATGGGTACCACTGGCTATTGTGACCCTGAATACAGAGCAACTGGTAATTTTTCCATTGTAAAATGCTTTTTTGTGACTTAGTGCTGACTGATGCTCGGTCTTGAATTTTGACAATACTATCGGGAAGTTATTTTCTGATGCTTTGCTGCAACATCACATAAGACTCTTGGATTTTACAGGGCATCTCACTGTAGAGAGTGATGTTTATAGTTTCGGCGTCGTGTTGCTTGAGATTCTAACAGGTTGCAGGGCATTTGATCCGAGCAGTCCAGCAGATAAAGTTGATTTAGTGGAGTGGACCAGACCATACTTATCCGGTAAAAGAAAACCGTGGGCTCTAGTTGACACGAGATTGCGGGGCGAATATTGTGTGGACTCTGTACGCCAGATAGCACAGCTAGCTAATATATGCGTCGGACTTAATCCTAAGTCCCGGCCTTCCATGTCTGAAGTCGTGGAAAAACTGGAATCAATAGAAGCTGTCAGTGCTAAAGGAATACTACGGAATGTGTGAATTTATATGTTATGTTGTTTGTACTTCATGTGATGGGATCAAAGTCTGTTGCTTCCCAGGATTACTCTTGGGCTTTGAATATTCTTTTCGATTGTACCCAGTAGTTACCAGGTGTTGTGTCTTCTTGTATGCTCTTTGGAATATTCATACGTGTCTATCATTATGTGCATCAACTTCTGAATTGAGACGTTGTGATTAAACTTTCTTTAAGAGGGGAACTGTTTTTTGATGGCTATTCCTTAATTTTGTTAGCAATCTAAGGTTTACCAAAAGAAGTCCGCAGCTCTTTGAGAGTCCGAGCTCTTTTGTTTCTTTCATGCTGAGGCTTTAAACATCAGTAGAAGCTCATTCCTATTGCTGTCATGAATTTGTTCATACGGAACTCGGCCTGCCACCAATCTCCAGGAAGAATTATGCTGTTCGGTCCATTCTTGTTATTTTTGAGCTCTGAGACAAGGTTTGGTTACTGATCGAGTCATTTAAAGTATAGAGCTGCCCAGTTGTCCATTCCAATTGAACAAGACATGTAATTTGGTGCTATGTTGTTGCGGCCAAGACATGTCCAATTGTTTCGTTATCTTTTCTTGGTTTCCTGGAACATAGATAACAAATTGGAGGCAGGACTTGAGCACAATGATATATGCTCAATCTGGATACAGGTTGTCGAACATGGAAACAACGATACAGTATCAAAAACAGAAATCATGGTATACAAAGATCTATAGGGATTTGGAAACTGAAATCTTGACACATGACTAATGTTAACTTAATCAATTTCTGATTATCGTAATGCATATCATCATGTGCCTATGCTAAGGGACTGTTGCTTACGTATGAAGTATGAGCGAGTTTCTAGTTCTATAAAAAATTGCATTTTTTTTTTTGTTTTTTTTAGAATTAAAGTATCCTTGAATCGTGCAAGATTACATGCTAGTATTAGATAAAGTTGAATTGAAATTCTCTCAAAATGTTATCTATCATATTTTTATCTTATATAGGACTAGACATGAAAATGGTGCATTTTGGGTCCACAACAAGTGCCGTAATTTAACTGAGTCATAGTATATATTTAATCGCGGGAACTTGTTTTCACTGGTAACCAATAACTTCCTTTATGGACCATAGCTTGACTATATGGCCTGCAATCGTAATTTGAAAATAGTAACACTCAATAATTAATCAATTATAGAAGACAAGTTAGTACTCTTTATTCGAATATTGTGATTTACCTTCAAAGTCTCCTAAGGTTGAACTTGTGCAGGCATGCTCTTTCATGCCCGTGCATTGGGTTTACATTCTCCCTTTTTCCCTTTCCACGAAACAACGCCCAAGTAGAACAACGCTCTGTGTTGCTGCTTAATACAAGAGGTAAAGTTGATTGTAGATGCTCTTTTGCGTCGCAAGAGCAATGTGTCTACCGATTTCACCATAGGAGCATAGGGTCCATGAATCTAAGAAGTAGTGAGAATTCTTGATCAAATCCCATCTGCGCAACATCTTTGCGGTAAAAAGGGATTTGTTACAAATATTCAATAACTTGATTTATAATAATGAGGTTCCCTCATTATTTCTTACTTTATGTGCCTTTCTTTAATTTGGAGGTGCAGTTGGGAAATCGGGACAATGCCTCCTTCATGTATGGTAAACTGGTGCCATGGAAGGCCCTACTCCCATTTTGGCTCTCATACGTGCTGTTTCTATGGTAGCAGCGGGCGTTTTTCTTAGAGCTCGACTTCTTCCTCTTTTTATAATCATATCTCATGTTCAATGTCCATCAGGACTATTCCTTCCCTGGCAAAGTAACCACAGAAGAGACACTCCGCTACACGTTGCCGATGAAGTAAGATGCTTTGAAACAACTCTCCATTAAGTTTGCAAATCGACTGCATTGGGTTTTTGAATAAGGACAAGTTGATGCATGCAAAGAGATTCTTTGAATGGCAAAGTCGGACAAGGACACTGCACTGCACTATGCAGCGAGAGAAATTGCTGGTTGAAGAAGATCATGAACTGTGTAATATTTTTAATGCTGCCGATGAATCCCCACTTTCTGTGGCGACTGCACAATGGGCTCATCAAATTACTAGGCTGATGTTAGATGCATCCCTGTCGTTGTCCTCTTGTAAGGGCCCTAGAGGAATGAGTGCTTTGCATGCAGCAGACTATGGTTGGTCACGCTGAAAGTATCCCAAGACTCTTACTTATGGGAATCTGTGTCTATTTCTGATTAGAAATAAGGATAGAAGTAGATCTGCTAGCGCATCTTTGTCAACCGTGCGGACGATTTCAACACCGATCTTACTTACCTGCTGGGTGTGGGGTTACTTTCAAGAAAGCAAACAACTAGATTAACTATGCACAAGCATTAAAAAATTGAATAACCTCTTGGCTCCAGGATGATTCCAGGCTGAACTGCATCAGCAATCTCATTGAAATGGAAAGGAGAAAACTCGAGAGGTGAGAAGTAACAGAGGTGCAATGCAAAGACCTTCATTGAGTGATCTTTCCATCAATTTTTTTTTGACCTGATACTTTGTGACATCCCATTAGAGCCTCAGCCTCCAATTTCAGGAATGAAAGAGCGCATGATTCCCTTGATGAATACTAGAGGAATCCTCTGCCAAAAACTTCTGGCGTTTAGTTTTACATATCTATTAATTGCACCAGTTTATCTAAGAGAGGCGAAGATGGATGATGGAAAAAAATCATTGAGATAACCACGCCATATATGCTGCTGCATTGCCCTCAAGATTGCAGTAAAAAGAATTGAGGAAACAACACATCCTAAGAGTCAATCTCGAGTCTGAAACAGTCTTAATATACCTTGCAACCATCATTTAATCGAGATTTGGGCAGGTTGCTACGAAGAAACCATTGCATGACAGAACCCTCATGATTAGAGAAGGAGATGACATTTGGACTCCTCTTCATTATGTTGCTTACTATGGCAATGCTGAAGCAGTTCAACTATTCCGGCATGCTTACGTTTCTGCAGCAAATTTCTCAGACAAAGATGGGGAGTCCACTCTTCATACTGCTGCATTTTGAGACCACATCAGTGTCGTTGCTGAGATGGTTAGATTGTGTCTCGATGCTAATCAATGACAAAGGACAAATGGTACTTCATGCTGCAGTTATATAGGTGGCAGAGAAAATTGTAGTCAAGTACATATTGCAGACACCCAACCTTGAGGATGTTATAAATGAGCCAGAGAAGGATGGAAACACGGCTCTGCATTTGGCCACGCTTTACAGACTATATAACATCATATAGGCCCTTGTCCGTGACAAAAGGGGGCAAATTTTAGCCCCTATTAATGATGGTTTGAACCCCCTCGGCATTTTCTGTGGTCATGTAGATGTACGTCCACTTAAACACTGTTAAGAGGCTCTATTTGTTTCTGACTTACCATGCGCACACACCATTCACACTCCAAAAGACTACGACTATCTAACTTAAATGTGTTACTTTCCATATAAGATGTCTATTGTGCTGCAAAAATAACTTAGGCTCAGTTGGCCGGGGCATAGAGGCAACTGCTCGGACAATTACTAGTCACTACACGTATTTATGTTAGCAGCTCCAGGGTACCCCTTATTCCAAGGTGAAACGGATCCTTTTGAGGCAGGACCCTTTCCTCATGTCTTATCTGAGAGAACAACGAGCACCATTCCACCTCTAGATGATCAGATGGCTTGTAAACAGAACAGCAATTATTAGTGAACTTTGAATGCATTTGTGTTCTCTATAAATGGACTGCGAGATTGCTGATGTATCCCACTATGAAAGGGGATAGCTTATCGACTGATACATTCTGTCCATTTAGATTGGTTTGAAAACAGCGAAAGTAGAACACACGTTGAGCGGATCCATTGAGTTATTGATTATGTCAGGCAACAAAAAGATTGGTCAAGCGTCGATCAGCCATGAGCAGGACCGCAGGACGCAATATGACCTGACTAGATGAGATAGATTCTTCATAAAGAAGCCTTCTCGAGCTTGAGATGCTTGTCATGGTGCTCATAACTACCGTCACCTTCACGACTTCATCCAATGCCTGGGCACTATACCAACAATGGGCCTAACCTAGGAATGGCTACTCTAGCAGGGAGGCCGGCTTTAAACTGCCTTTGTGATATGTAAAATGCAAATGCTTTTGGGGGAAATTTCAAGGGGGTGAGTTTTGCCAAACATGCGGTTGCCATTGGTGGGATGGTACTCACCTTCGCTTCTGGTATGTATGTCGTTCCCAAACCATTGGACTAGGAATCATTCCTCATGTCATGGCTGAATGTCTTGTGATTATTACCTGATTGTTGCGATGATTGACCCTGCTTCTGCTTTGGAACCATCAGCCACATCGACGTGCAAAATATGTCCTGAGAGCTGCTTTCTAAGTACTGGATAATCTAGCACATCTTTCTACTAAGATAGCCTTTTGGAGAGAATATGAACGCCTCAGCAGAATGACTTGGAATTGTAATCCAAGAGGATGAACGAGTTTTTGCTCAGTTGACGCAACTTTGTGATCATCTTTTCATCATGTTTGATTGTTAGGAAGAAAAGCAGAATTTGTTTCCTTCACGACCTTAATATATTTTCTGT
The DNA here is from genome assembly GCA_014182515.1 of Eucalyptus microcorys. Classification (NCBI taxonomy): domain Eukaryota; kingdom Viridiplantae; phylum Streptophyta; class Magnoliopsida; order Myrtales; family Myrtaceae; genus Eucalyptus; species Eucalyptus microcorys. Next base: position 42,961,781 of record CM024569.1, on the reverse strand, counting down.
GTGAAGATGAACGTCCTAAAGTCCCAGTATAAATTTTTACCGGCTTTGACGAGGATGAGAGAACTTTGTTAATCATCAAAATCCCGCAGATGACAGAAAATATTCACGGGAGACAATTTGCTCGTAATTGGCTGGGTACCCAGCCACTGCAGCAGTTCTCATTGTGTACTTCTTTCTTAATCCACACTTCTTGAGTTCATGCTTAAAAGATACTATTCAGGGCGGGTAATGGTGGACACAGCTGGAGGTAAAATACGACCCATAAGGAGAACATCTGAATACGACAAGACATAATATATTGAAGGATGACATGACAAATCCAATTTCATCTAGTTCTAACAAAAATTGACAAAATAATAGAAGACAATGAGCTGCCAACTTAAGATGCGAACGGAAAATAGAGAGAGCATGAGAGCAAACATACATACAATTTGTCTATTGTTAATTGTTCATTTTTCTTCTTGTTTAACAATCTGGAAAAGCAGTCTTAGGTAAAGTAGGGACGTAAACCTCATTTGTCGCGTGCTCTCATTAATTTTCTGATGGATTTTGTTAAGAAGCTGTCAAAAACTATTAAAAGCGAGTTTGCAATTTTTCATGGTTCTTCTTTCCCTCATGTGTAATCAAATTTTGAAAAAAGTCAATGATTATCAAAGCACATAACGTGAGATTTTAACTTAAGAGATCTAATTTTTTGTGTCTCGTTGACGAACTTTCTTTTTCTCTCTCCTTTTATTGTTTCCTGTCTGTAAGGGCACATTTGGTAACGATTTTATTCCCGAAGGTAGATTATGATTAGAAATGATTATTTTTGATTATGTTCCCGGGAACAGATTCTAAGTATTTTAAGCCGTTTGATAACCGTTCAAAATTTCTGATTCTGGAAATAGAATTGCGTTTGGTACCGTACTCATTAATTCTGTTCCAAATCAATTTCTTTTAATTTTTAAAATTTTTTAATACTTTTTTCCTTTTCTTTTCTTTTTTCTCCTATTCTTCTTCTTCTTCAGGCCGGTCGCCGGACCGGCGATCGGCCAGACGAGGGCTGGTGACCTCACCGGAGCATCGCTGGCAGCTGGGCAAGGCTCGCCTAGCCTTGCCTGGCCTCGGCGAGGCTTGGCCTCGCCAGATTTGGCAAGGCTGAGCCTCGCCGGTGGCTGGGCTTGCCTTCGGCGAGCTCGCCGGACCTCGCCCGGGCTTGGTAAGCCTCCGGCAAGCTCGTCGGATTGGTTGCCGGCGATCGGCGGATGGTGGCAGTGGACGGCGGTAGACGGTGGCGACGAGCAGTGGCGGACAGTGGCGAATGACAACAGAGGAGGGGAGAGAAGGGTTCCACTTTTTTTATTCTTTTTTTTGGTTCCTGGAACAAGAATCAATTTTTTTTTTGGTAAATCAATTTTCTTTTTGATTCTTGATTTTACTCCAAATCTGTTCTCAGGAACAAAAGTTTTACCAAACACGATTCTGTTCCCAAACTGATTCCGGGAATAAAAAATCAGAATCATGCACTGTTTGGATGGTTATCAAACAATGCCTAAAAGTCTCTCCGAGTGTGGAAATTTGTGGGATTTGCCATGGAAAAACAAGAAAATCAACTAGTGTGAAAACATGCACGGAGCCAGGTTTGACTTTCCGCATAGAGTTAATGACGGCCTGAAATGTCAGCATCGAGCGCGTTTTGGATGATTTGACATGTCTGTACGAAAGAAAAAGTCGATTGTCTCGACTTCCAAGGAAATAAGACTTTGTAAAGGCAAGGGACAGGAAAGATAGTAATACAGACACGTGACGCGACACGTTATGATATATTGATAGATAATTTTTTAAAAGTAAAAAATTTCGACATGTTGAAATATATTATATATTAAATAAATATTTTTATTTTTAATTAATTTAATTCAAATTCATAATTAAATAAATAATAAAAAATAGCCTACAATGAATTTATACTAATAATATTAATAAATTTATTTATAGGAAATTCGAAAGATATTCTTAGATAATGTGTATCCATGTTTGGGGATATGTTTCTAACTCTAATAAAAATTATTGATGAAACTAATGACTAACAAGATATTAAAATTAACTTATTTAAATAAATCTATGATTTTTTATGATTTTTTTTTATAATTGTTCAACATTCAATACTTCTATTTTTTGAAATGATTTTGTAGTCTCCTTTATTTATTTTTTGATAAAAAGTCCCTCGGGGTGCACCCCCAAATTTATTCCACTTCCCTGTTTCTCAATTTTTCCCTTGTTTCTTCTCCCCGTACTCCCTAACTTGTCACTTTTTTCTTCAAAATTGACCTCTTGTCCAATCCACTTCCCTAAGAAAGGATCACGCCAAAGTCCCATGAAATCCCATTTTTAACTTTTGAGTTTCCTCCCTCACAAACCCTCTGCCTTGTCCTCCTCGCGCGACCCTCTCCCTCTCAATCTCTGTTCTCTCTCAGTCGCCTCATCACAATCACTCATCGCCTCGCCTCTGGCCTTCCATCATAGTCGCGACTCAGTCTTTGCACTTCCTGTGCCACTCCCTTATCGTCACAGCCTTGCCTCCGCTCTCTTGCCTCGCCTTCACCCTCCATGGTCTTCTTCAACGATCCTCTCTATCGGACACATGTGTCGGAACATGTTGAGAAGAGTTGAACATGTATCGGAAAATTTGACACGTGCCGACACGTTGATACATGTCGTGTGCGACATGGAAGCTCCAGCAACGTGTCTGTGCTTCATAGGTTCCCATTGAGAGAGAGAGAGAGAGATGGGGTGGTGCTTCGGTACCCCTGACTTCCCTACTCCTAGCTATGCTGGTCATCTCAAATCAGGTACCCTTCAAATTTTTTCCTAAAGTGATCTTTATCTTTACATCTATGTAGTCTCTATAAAATGAATCTTTGTGCTTCAGATTGGAGTCGTTAATGTTCTTCTTGTTATCGTCTGAAGCAATTTTCCGTTTGAAACTACAGGAGCGAAGTGGAAAATCACAACTTCATCATCTTCTGCAGCCAGCAATAGCCATGACTTGCTAGCTGCCCGCGACAAAAAGGCCTTCGGAGATGGAAAGATTGAGGCAGACCCCAGCTTGACCGTCTTCAGTTTCGCAGAGTTGAAAGAGGCAACCAAAAATTTTCGAGCCGATGCTTTTCTTGGAGAGGGAGGATTTGGTTGTGTCTATAGAGGGACACTTCATGGGAAGCAACAGTCTGGAAGGACAGAAACTATAATAGCTGTGAAAATATTAAACCCGGATGGTGCTCAAGGGTATAGAGAGTGGCTGGTAAGAACTAAGTCGTCTTATTCCTTTCTCGGAATACAAGTACTTTGCTTTGTCAATTACGAAAACGAAGCAACCCAAATGCATGATTGTACTGATGGGAGCTGGGATAAGTACCTAAAAAGTTCTAAATCTATTGCATTAATACTAATTCAGTCCAAAACCTTTCAATTTGACCAATTTCGTCATAAACCTTTTCAGATTGGTACCAACAGTTCATCCGGCAATTTAGATCGGAAATATGTGACATAGATGCCAATGATCCTATGTATCACCGACGCTGACGTCGACATTTTAAAATAATTTTTTACTAATTTTTTTTCCTTTCTTTGGACCATGGCCGGTATTGGCCATTGTCGACGATCAGCCACAAGTGGGGGCTGACGAGGGCATTGAGCCCTTGTCGCCCCCATCGAGTCAGGCAAGAGCCACCCTCGCCTAGGTTGTGAGGGTCTCACCGTCGCTAGATCCGGTGAGGGTCGAGCCCTTGCCAGACTTGGCGAGGGTAGCAAGGGTCTCACCCTCGTTCGTGGCCAATGAGGGCCATGACACCCTTGCCAGCCCTTGCTGTGGTTGCCGGTCATGTACCAGTCACAGTCCAAAGAAAGGAAAAAAAAAAAAAAAGGAAAGAAAAAAAGGAACAATAAGAAAAAAGGAAATAAAAATAAAAATAAAAATAATTTTTTTTTTTTTTGGTAGAAAAAAAAATTTTAATAAATAATATTTTTAAAAATGTTCACGTTAGTGCCGGTGATGCAGCGTAGGATTGCTGGTGTCTATGTCACTGATTTTTGGCGCAAATTAGCCGGATGGATTGAATTGATACCAATGTGAAAAGATTTAGGAATAAATTGGTCTAATTGAAAGATTTAAGATTTTATTGGTACCGATGAATAGGTTTATGATTTTTTTGGTACTTTTACTGATGGGAGCTTGTCATGCCCAACTCAGTTATGTCAATAAATATCCTCGTTGTGAAAATGGTAGAAGCAGAAATACTAGACAACCTGAATTTATATGGCTATATAAACGCAAATCCAATGTATTTGAAGTTGATTATCCCAGGATTTCTATAAGCGGTGGCCTTGCCTTCCAATTTTGTTTCTGAAAGGGCGCTTGTAGGATTGCATCTGATTTTGGTTAGAGAGATCAGATAATTCTGAGAGTTCATTGATTGCCTTATTGGCATTGTTAGGGTGCAAATTGATGGCAGCGGGCGGCAGCAACACTATTGTTGGTGCCTGACTGAGTAGTGTTAATTGTGTGGTGATATTACCTAAACGTATGTTCATGATCCTCGTGAAGTTTTCAGTTATCTAACCCCCCACTTGAGTGGACATAATGCGCATTATTTGAATTGAAATGAAGTAAAAGAAGAATCTAATAAGCGATTTTGCTTCAATCATTCCGATAGAAAGGAAAGATCAACGATTTATTTACAATTGAAAATACGCTTTTGGTTTTGTTCTTGAGATTATTGGGTGACTATGGTCCTCGGCAAAATATATTTTAGGGCTCCATTTAGTTACCGGTGATGAACTTTCTTTTTGCATTTCTTATATTTTGTAATTCACTTAGTAGACCCATGCCGTGTATGTGTGTGTGTAGCCATTGGCTTGTATGACGCTGACTATTGGAAGAACCTAGTAAGTGCGATTCAATTGTAAGGAATGAAGAAATTGCGCAAATATAAGTTCAGAGTCTTCCATCCATGTAATGACCAACCTTTTCGATGTGATCATAGCCCCTAGGCAACTTCATCTTTCTAACCTTCTTTGACTAATGCAATGCGGTTCTTTTCATAGTGAACTCGTTTTCTTCTTCCTTCGAGCGAATTCTGCTTCTATATTCAAGAACTGAAACAAATTGCAAGGTTGATCAAACCATATAGGGTGGACACACCACTGCAAGATAGAGTCATCAGTTTGGTCGCAAATTATAAACGGTTTCCAATCGCAAATTCCAATGATTCTACATAGCTACTACTGGTTCATGCGAACTAGATATTTTCTACAGAGCTGGTATGACTTGAAGTACATTTTACCAATATTGATATGTATTTTATATTACAGGATGCACAATGACCACGAGTCTTCAGTCAAACTACTAGTTAAACTGAACATTTAATTGGAAATTAGGTCTCAGTTCCCATTATGTACCTTTTGTTTCGATATCAACTATTCCATTGTGATTGTTTCGTTTCTTTGACCATTTGAAGCCTAAGGGGAAAAACATCTACCTGGTTTAGTGTGGGGGCTTCCATTTCTTTCATATCTTTTACTATTGACCATGCGTGAGACTCTTTTGCTTATTTTCGTGCAGAGGGAGATAGCCTTTATTGGAAGGATATCTCACCCTAACCTTATCATTCTCTTGGGATTTTGTCACGACGATGAAAATTTAGCTCTTGTTTATGAGTTCATGCCAATGGGCAGTTTGGAAAACCAGCTATTCGGAAGTAAGTGGTCTAACCACTCTGTAAATTTCGGAAAAGTCTCCCTAAGGATGCCAATTGTTTAGCATATCTTCTTGATCAGTTTATAGTCATAGTCGATGCATGTGCTAATTTCAAATTTCAGGCTGGTTTGAACACGCATTTGCTTTTAAGAATTACTTACATTTTGCATTGTCATTACTCTGGTACAGAGGGCTCTACAGATCATCTTTCATGGGATGTACGCCTCAAGATTGCGGTTGGAGCTGCCAAAGGCTTGGCCTTCTTGCACAGTTCTAACATGATACACAGGGATTTTAAAAGTGCAAATATTTTGCTAGATGGGGTTATTATTTATCCTCCTTGTAATGATTATGGTCCTGTATCACAAAATTCATATGAACACTATTATCATTCTAGTCAAATTCTTTGGAGAAGGATAATGATAACGTTAATATGCCTCGTATCTCCCTTTGGAGACTTGATATTTTGTCCTCTAACCAGGAGAAAAGAGTCATAATAGCGAGCGGAGATCCTATGTTTGCCTTTGCTCAACTGATGGACGGGTTATAGTCGATTGCAAATTTATCATTCTTAGATTTGATATTAAGTTCAGAACCCGAGACAAGACCCTTAACCAGTCCCCAGTTGTTTTTAGATATCTCCATTTTGTTTTTTGCTAGATTTACTAGATTTTGCAATTGATATTTAGGCTGGAAACCGAGTCTAATCCACTGTCCGGTTCTTCTACAGTCTTACACGGCCAAACTCTCGGACTTTGGATTGGTGAGGTCTGGTCCTCTAGACGACAAGACACATGTTTCAACACAGTTTATTGGTACCGATGGCTATGCTGCCCCTGAATACAAAACAACCGGTAATTTTTCCATTGTAAAGTGCTTTTTGGTGACTTAGTGCTGACTGTTGCTCGATCTTGAATTTTGACAGTAATATGGGGAAGTTATTTTCCCACGTTTCGCTGCAACATCACATATGACTCTTGGATTTTACAGGGCATCTCACTGTAAAGAGTGATGTTTATAGTTTCGGCGTTGTGCTGCTTGAGATACTAACAGGTTTGAGCACGTGTAACCCGCGGTCTCCAACGGGCCTGGCTACTTTAGTGAAGTGGGCCCTACCACACTTACATAGTGAGGGAAAACTGAGTACTATAATGGACTCGAGATTGAAGGGTGAACATTGTGAAGAATTTGCATTCCTAATAGCACAACTAGCTTTAATATGCCTCAATCTAACTCGTAAGCTGCGCCCTTCCATGTCTGAAGTCGTGGAAGTACTAGAATCAATAGAAGCTGCCAGTGTCAATAGAATACTACCGAATGCTTGAATTTATTTGTTATGTTGTTTGGACTTCATGTGATGGGATCAAAGTCTGTTGCTTCTTGGGATTAATCTTGGGCTTTGAATGTTGAATGTTCTTTTCCATTGTACCCGGTAGTAACTAGGTGTTGTGTTTTCTTGTAAGCTCTTTGGAATATTCGGACGTATCTATCATTGGGTGCATCAACTTCTAAATTGAGATGTTGTGATTACATTTTCTTTAAGAGGGGAACCGTTTTTCGATTTCGATGGCTAATCCTCAATTTGTTAGCAATCTGAGGTTTACCAAAAGAAGTCCGTAGCTCTTCAGGAGTCCGGGATCTTTTGTTTCTCTTCATGCTCAGGCTTTGAACGTCAGCAAAAGCTCATTCCTATTGCTGTCAAGAATTTGTTCATGTGGCACTCGGTCCGACACCAATCTCCAGGAAGAATTACGCTGTCCGGTACATTCTCGTCGTTATTTTTGAGCTCTGGGACAGCGTTGGGTTACTGATCGAGTCATTTAAAGTAAAGAGCTGCCCAGTTGTCCATTCCAATTGAACAAGACATGTAATTTGGTGCTATTTTGTTGCAGCTAAGACATGTCCAATTGTTTCGTTATCTTTTCCTGGTTTCCTGGAACATAGATAACAAATTGGAGGCAGGACTTGAGCAGAATAATATAGGCTCAATCTAGATATAGGTTGTTGAACGTGGAAACAACAATACAGTGTCAAAAACAGAAATCACGGTATACAAAGATCTGTAGGGATTTGGAAACCGAAATCTCGACACATGACTAATGTTAACTAATTAGTTTTTGATTATCGTAATGTATATCATCAGGTGCCTATGCTAAGCGACTGTTGCTTACGTATGAAGTATGAACAAGTTTTTAGTTCTATAGAAAGTATCCTCGAATCGTGCAAGATTACATGCTAGTATTAGATAAAGTTGAATTGAAATTCTCTCAAAATGTTATCTATCGTATTTCTATCTCATGTAGGACTAGACACGAAAAGAGTGCATTTAGGGTCGAGAACTGGTCTCGTAATTTGAGTCATAATTTATATTTAATCGTGGGAACTTGTTTTCATTTATAACCAATAACTTACCTTTATGGACCATAGCTTGATTATATATTCCGCAATCATAATTTGAAAATAGTAACACTCAATAATTAATTAATTATAGATGACAAGTTAGTATCATTTATTCAAATATTGTAATTTATCTCCAAAGTCTCCTAAGGTTGAACTTGTCCAGGCATGCTCTTTTGCGCACATGCAGTGGGTTTACTGTCACACCCCAAAACCATCATGAATGGGGATGACAAGGCCGTCCTTCCATTCGAAAGACGCAGCCCCAAAGCTCCCAAAATCCAACTCCTAAAAGTCCCCTTGTCGATATTGCTTTTGTACTACTCATCGTTAGCTGAGGGATCTAAAAAAGATTGGCAAATAGAGGGATGAACAACCGCAGCTCATTGAATAGTGCATTTTTTCTAAGTAGATCGAGCATCCACTATGCATATTTATAAATCAAACCACAACTCTTTTAACTCAAATCTAGGATATAACGAACATAAACTAAAAGAATAAGTACGTACGCTTAAATATCAGAAATAATAATTTCACAATAATATCAAAATAACCATCAATGGTCTAATCCATTGATTAATCTCATTAATTCATGTGCCAATGGTCCATTCCATTGGTTAATCTCATGCCACATATCAATGGTTGTTGACACCTAACTTTTCCTCAAATGCATAATTTAAAAAATATAAAAAAGAAATTAATTAAAAATTAAAAATTATTAATTTAAAAAAAAATTGAAATTGAGAGAGACCAGGTTGGGCCGGATCAAACCTTGGCCTGACCCACCTCGTTTCTTTTGTCCCTACACGGCCCAAGTCGTTTCCTCTTGGGCTCAGCCCACGCAAACTTCTTCCTCCTTCCTGGCCATCCTCGCACGCTGGGGGGGAAAGAAAAAGTAGCAGCAGGGGTAGAGAAAAGGGAGAGACGCAGAGAGACGAGGGGGAGAGGGAGAGCTTGAGAGGAGAGAAACCGAGGAGGGAGAGAGAGGACCGGAGAGGAGAAGGGGAGTCTCCGGCACCGTTGCCGCCGCTGGTCTCGACCGACGTCCTCGCCACAACCGCTGGCAACCCCCGACCTCAGAGGTCGAGGGTTGCCCCTGCTCGCCCAGTTGAGGCAGCGCCGTCACGGCCCTAGCCGGAAGGGCCGCCTGTGCCGTCATCGACCACACCTCTCCAGCAATCGCCATCCCTGACGACTGCCGCTGTGCTGGGTCCCTGTCGTGCTAAGTTAGCCCCGTCGTAGCACTAGCCTCGACCCACCATGAGATCCATCGCGCAGGGCTGTTGTTGCCTCGCCGAGGCACGCCGTCGACCATCGCCGTGTTGCTTCCCCCGCCGTCACTTGCTACTGCTGTCTCGTCACCATACGCTACTTCGCCATCGCTCGCCGTTGCTGTTCCGCCACCAGACGCTGTCTCTCGGCCGAGCCCCACGCCATCAAGCTTGATGCCCACCCCGGAGATCAACCGTTGCCGTGTGTCCGCCTCACCCACAGCGCTCCGCCAGGCCGCCTGAGTCGGCCGTTGAGCCCCTGCCACCGTGCCATCACTTGCTGTCAAGCCCGTTGTCGCCGTCCGTCCACCCAGCGATGCCTTAGCCACGAGCAAAGAGAGGTACGTCCATCGGGTCGCGGTCGGGTAGGTTTTCGGCCAAAAACCGGGTCGGGCGCAGGTCGTGAACCGGGTAGGGTTTTGATTTTCGGGCAGGCTGCGTTTGGGCCGAAGCAAGGCCTTTGGGCCAGTTTAATATTAGTTTTTCCTCTTGTGTTGTCTGAGCTTAGTTTACTTAGGTTTCTTTTTTTTAGGTGGGCTCATTTTTGAGCTAGACTGGGCTCGTCGTTCAGGCCTGGTCTTATTGGGGCCTGCCGAATTTGGCCCTCCCCCGACCAGGCTGAACCCGGGTCAGGTCAAACCGGACCCAACCCGATTTGCCCATTTTTTTAAAATTAAAAATTATTTTTAAAATTAAAAATTAATAAGTTTTCTTAAAAAAATTAAAAATTAATTATTTTAAAAAAATTAATTCAAAAAAATTCAAAAATCCAAAAATTGTGGGGTTTGATTAGGAATTGATATGTCTTGTCTTCTTAGTGTAATTAGGCTTTATTTGCTCGTATTTTGATTATATCGCATGTTTAATTTACATGTTTAACTATGTTTGCAATTGTTTAGTTGCATGCGTTAATTTTGTTGTAATTAGGATCTTGGTAACTATAATTATTATTTTAACGATTGTGCACCCGCATAATAACCTCACATGTTAGTATATAGATATAAAATCAATCCAAACTACCTGACAAAATTTTTAAATGAACAAGATCAGGTACCGAAAGGGCACTAATTGGTCAATTAATGTAATCAAGTCCCCGATCCTTGATTCTCTGGTTGCGTAGAAAGTGTCACTTGGTTTCTAGCCGACCCTAATAGGTTAGTGGCAACTCCTTTTTGCGGAATTCTTAAAAATACCCCAACCTCACGCGAGGTATGGGCATGGGACTTAGGCTCGTCCTTTAGGCAATACCCCTAAACTTGTCCCCCCTCGAGGGGTAGGTCGCGACAATGGTCTAATGAAATTACATGTTGATGGTTCATTCCAACGACTAATCTCAAATCACACATCAATGGTCAATTCCATCGACTAAACTCATATCACATGTCAATGGTTCACTCAATTGACCAATCTGTTGCTCAATATTAAACTATGGTCACGATATAACGCCTGGTGACGAGGCAACCAAGATTCCCCCTTGGCAAGGTCTTCACTTATTATTAGTTTGTGACTCGGCCCACAAGGATATCCTAGACTAGTATGTGCATACCCACAAGCCCTTCACTAGGCTCACAACAATATTGAGCTTTAATACTAATCCAGAACAACACTATCCACAATCCACAAAACCAAATCCATAAATCATTTCATATATTACCAAAAGATTTTGCAATTCAACTCATTCGCCAAAAATGCTTTTCATAAAACATTCTAAAATAATTTGAAGACTCATCTCATAAATCAATTTTACAAATCAAATCAAATCAAATCAAATCAAATACATTTCAAAAAGCTTATCACAAATCAATATCTATATAACATTCCATAAACCATCTCAAAGTCGAACTTTTCGTAAAAAGGTTTCACAAAACCAAAATATGTAATATTTCTCAACTTCATTCATCAAACAGAATATATATTTCTACCAAAAAGTTCTCACACTATTCTCAAATACCAAAGCGTGGTAAATGCCCGATCCAAATTTTATACAACAAATATACTTATTTATAACTCATAAAATATCAATCCTTTATCATTTTAAAAACATGAGCTTATAAATTCTTAGAAGAGATAGTATCACTCACCTCGGAATACTTAAAATCAAATAACAAGTGTTACTCAAATCGTCGAACTTGCAATTCTATCAAATAAACGAGAAACAACGAGAGCGCTTAGAAAACGACTATGACTTGACTAAACTAAGCGTGAGCGCTTAGAAAACAACTCCCACGCACTAATAAATTGCTCAACCAAAGCAATTACTCGAAGCCGTCCATAGCGCGAAGCTTGAGCACGAAACTTTATCATGCCATAATTTTTTCCAGCAAACTCCGTTTTAAACGTACTTATAGTCAATGGAAAGCCCATCCAACATACTATAAGAATCCTAATTTAGCCAACCCAAAATCAAGCTGAAAATTAACAAAATATGGCCCCGAAGTCCTGGTCGCGTGCTGTTCATCACACGCGATAAACTTCATAATTTTGTTTTAGACAAACCGTAAGCTTAAATCAGATCCGTAAAATCCTACGACTTCAAAACACCATAAACTATTATTTCTATTAAAATACATGGCTCAACAACTCAAAAATCATACTTTGTTGCTCGATTTTCTCAAAATTCCGAATTTCAAGCCCTAGGTTTGAAATTACTTCGATTGAACGAATGAGCGGGGCATTGTGTTACGTAGTTAAGGTGGCTTGGCGAGGCTCCCATGATAAAAACGCATGAAACCCTCTTTCTTCTTCTTCTTCTTCTTCCTCCTCTCTTCCTCTTCCTTTCTTTAAGCGTGAGCTCTTTGGTCTCCCTTTCTCTCTCTCCTCATTTTTCCTTCTCTCTTTCCCTTTTATCTCCTCCTCCCCTCCTTTTTTTTCTCTCTTTCTTTTCTTTCATTCTCTCTCTCTCTTCTTTTTCTTCTTCTCTCCCGAAGACTCTCGGTCTCTCTCCTTCTTCTTTTTCCTTTTTCTTTTTTGACTGGGTCAAAACCTATATTTTACATTTACATTCTCCTTTTTTCCGTTCCACGAAACAACACTCAAGTAGAGTAACCTTCTTTGTGTTGCCGCTCAATACATGGAGGCAAAGTTGATTGTAGATATTCTTCTGCTTCGTAAGAGCAACATGTCTACTGATTTCACCATAGGGGCGTGGGGTCCATGTAACTAATAAATAGTGAGAATTTTGGATCAAATCCCATCTCCGTAACATCTTTGTGACAAAAAGGGATTTGTTTCAAATATTCAATAACTTGATTTATAATAATGAGGTTACTTTTTAATTTTTTACTTTATGTGCATTTTTTTTAATTTGTAGGTGCAGTTGTGAAATTGGGACAATGCCTCCTTCATTCTTGATGCCATGGAAGGCCCTAATCCTATTTCGACTCTTATACATGCCGCTCCTGCGGTAACAGCGGGCATTTTTTTTGGAGCTTGACTTTTTTCTCTTTTTATAATCATACCTTACATTCAATGTCCATCAGGACCATTCCTTCTCTAGCAAAGCAACTACAGAAGAGACACTCCCCTACACTTTGCTGCTGAAGTAAGATGCTTCGAAACAACTCTCCATTAAGTTTGCAAATCGACTGCATTGGGTTTTTGAATAAGGACAAGTTGATGCATGCAAAGAGATTCTTCAAATGGCAAATTCGGACAAGGACACTACACTGCGCTATCCAGCAAGAAAAATTGCTGGTGGAAGAAGATTGCCACGTCCTGAACCCCCAAGCGCGCGAGTATCCCTCAACAGTCGATAAACTTGCGATGTTTCAGGATTTATTGCCGACCCATTCTTTCTATCTTTCAATTAAACACAAGCGGAACGTATATAATCACTCCCAGTCATTGTTAGGGTGCAAATTGATGGCAGCGGGCGGCAGCAACACTATTGTTGGTGCTTGACTGAGTAGTGTTAATTGTGTGGTGATACTACCTAAACGTATGTTCACGATCCTCGTGAAGTTTTCAGTTATCAAACCCCCCACTTGAGTGGACATAATGCGCATTATTTGAATTTAAATGAAGTAAAAGAAGAATCTAAGAAGCGATTTTGCTTCAATCATTCCGATAGAAAGGAAAGATCAACGATTTATTTACAATTGAAAATACGCTTCTGGTTTTGTTCTTGAGATTATTGGGTGACTATGGTCCTCGGCAAAATATATTTTAGGGTTCCATTTAGTTAGCGGTGATGAACTTTCTTTTTGCATTTCTTATATTTTGAAATTGACTTAATAAACCCATGCCGTGTGTGTTTGTAGCCATTGGCTTGTATGATGCTGACTATTGGAAGAACCTAGTAAGTGCGATTCGCTTGCAAGGAATGAAGAAATTGCGCAAATATAAGTTCAGAGTCTTCCATCCATGTAATGATCAACCTTTTCGATGTGATCATAGCCCCTAGGCAACTTCATCCTTCTAACCTTCTTTGACTAACGCAATGCGGTTCTTTTCATAGTGAACTCGTTTTCTTCTTCCTTCAAGCGAATTCTGCTTCTATATTCAAGAACTGAAACAAATTGCAAGGTTGATCAAACCATATAGGGTGGACACACCACTGCAAGATAAAGTCATCAGTTTGGTCACAAATTATAAACGGTTTTCAGTCGCAAATTCCAATGATTCTACATAGCTACTACTGGTTCATGCGAACTAGATATTTTCTATAGAGCTAGTATGACTTGAAGTACATTTAACCAATATTGATATGTATTTTATATTACAGGATGCACAATGACCACGAGTCTTCAGTCAAACTACTAGTTAAACTGAACATTTAATTGGAAATTAGGTCTCAGTTCCCATTATGTACCTTTTGTTTCGATATCAACTATTCCATTGTGATTGTTTCGTTTCTTTGACCATTTGAAGCTTAAGGGGAAAAACATCTACCTGGTTTAGTGTGGGGGCTTCCATTTCTTTCATATCTTTTACTATTGACCATGCGTGAGACTCTTTTGCTTATTTTCGTGCAGCGGGAGATAGCCTTTATTGGAAGGATATCTCACCCTAACCTTGCCACACTCCTGGGATTTTGTCAAGAGGATGAAAATTTAGTTCTTGTTTATGAGTTCATGCCAATGGGCAGTTTGGGAAAACTTCTATTCAAAAGTAAGTGGTCTAATCATTTTGTAAATCTAGAAAAGGTCTCCTTAAGGATGCTAATTGTTTAGCATATCTTCTCGATTAGTTCATAGTCATAGTTGATGCATGTGCCTATTTCAAAATTCAAGCTAGTTTTAACATGTATTTGCTTTTAAGAATTACTTACATTTTATACTGTTTATTATTCTGGTTACAGAGGGCTCTACAGATCATCTTTCATGGAATGTATGCCTCAAGATCGCAGTCGGGGCTACCAGAGGCTTGGCCTTCTTGCACAATTCTGAGAGGCAAATAATATTCAGGGATTTCAAATCTTCAAATATTTTGCTAGATGGGGTGAATACTTTATCCTCCTTATAATGATTAAGGTCTTGTATCATAAAATTCATATGAACCATATCATTCTAGTCAAATTCTTGGGAGAAGTATAATGATGACAATGAAATGCCTAGTATCTCACTTTCAACACTTGCAATTGTGTACTCTAACCGGGAGAAAAGAGTCATGGTAGCGAGTGAAGAGCCTATGTTTCCCTTTGCTTAATTGATGGAAGTGTTGTAATTGATCACAAATCTATCCTTCTTAGATTTGATGTTTAGTTCAGAACACAAGACCATTAAACAGTCCCTAGTTGCTTTTAAATATCTCCATATTGTCTTTTGCTAGATTCACAAAAAGTTTCCAATTGATATTTAGGTTGGAACCCAAGTCTAATCTACTGTCCGGTTCTTCTGCAGTCTTACAAGGCCAAACTCACGGACTTTAAACTAGTGAAGTCTGGTCCTTCAGAGGGCAAGTCACAAGTTACGACACAGTTTATGGGTACCTTTCACTATGCTGCCCCTGAATACAGAGCAACTGGTAATTTTTCCATTGTAAAGTGCCTTTTGGTGACTTATATTTCATAAAGCCATCTTCTATAAAAAAAAAATGATAATATTTTTTAGTATTCAGCTAAAACTTGAAAATAAACTAAAAAATATTTTTTCCATTTGATAGGGAAAATTCAATTCGATTTTACTCCATGGACTCTTTTTAATTATTATATTATTTTCAAATTGAATTTTTAATTATTATTTTAAAAATTTTCATTTTTCTTTTGACTTTTTCCTCCTTCTTTGATTGATAGCTAGCCACACTAACTGGCCAAAGGCGAACTTGAGCTCGATGGCCTTAGGCCTCGCCAAATCGGCAAGTGGCCAGCTCGAGCTCGTCGATCTAGCGAGCAAGCTCAAGGCTCGCCCAAGGCCGATCCTTGACCGTTGCTATGGCTGGTAGTTGGCCGAGAAAAGAAGAAAAAAAAGAAAAACAAGAAATAAGAAAAAGAAAAAGAATTAAAAATTCTAATTTTTAAGAGGGTAGTGCTATTTCCACCCCTTATATGACTAAAGCCATCCTGTGGTCGGTGGCCGGTTGAGAAAGAAAGAAAAAATAGAAAAAGAGTAAAGAAAAACAAAAAGAATTAAAAATTCTAATTTTTTAAAGGGCGGTGTTATTTCCACCCCAATTCTTTAACAAAAAGACAAAATTGCCCCAACTCATTTATTGCAATTAAAACTAGTGCTGCAAATTTATATAATTTTTTGAACAAAGTGGCACAGATTTATGGAGTGCGTGCGTGCGCGCACACACACCACCCGACACAATTGCCCCAATTTTTTTTTTCCGTGGTACACACACACAATTTGTGTGCCACAAATTAATTTACTTTGCTTCTTTTCTTATTTTTTGTATTTCTATGTAGGATCTAACCACCAAAATTAAGAATTTCACATGTTTTATTTTGGCATACTGTGTGCACTAGGTTTTCTTTTTATTGATAGATTTTATTTCATAGAAATTAGTTTTGTTGAAAAGAAAATTTTCAAAAAACCTGACTTCTTTTTGCATTATTGAGCAAACTTAAGGATCGATTATCAAAGAAAATTTCAAAAAAATAAATAAATTAAGATAGATAATTTTTAACACAATGACTTGTTTATAAATTTTCACTTGTGTTGTGCATATCATCATTAATCCTTTTCGTATCGGTTGTCCTTTATATACAAATACATCAAATGGAATGATAGGATTAAAAAAAAAAAGACCTCTTTAAAGGTTTTCGAAATGAAATCATAGTTATACTTTCCAACATGAAAATTTAAAAGATAAAAATTAATTATTTAATTGCACAATTTTTTTTTCAAATGCTAATGAAATCTCATCATTTTGGATTGACAAAAATTAATAGCATACATGAAGTATTCACGAAAAAAATTATCAAGATGTCTCACTATACATAACTTTTTCACATCGATGATTTTAGTGTATTCCTAGATGCTCTTACAACATGCTCTTTGTAATAGTATCTGACTAATAGTAAAGAAAAAAGATACAAATTCTTTATGTTGTAATTAAAGAGACTTGATATATATTTTCTTAAAAAAAATTTCTTTGCAACAAAATTTTTTTCTACAAAATTAAAATCTAAAAATAAAAAAATAAACATAATGCCTTCAGTATATATAGGATGCCCATAATATACCAAAAAAAAAAAAAAATTTAAAATGCTTAATTATGGCAATTGCATTCTAGATGAAAGTGAAACTAAAAGAAAAAAAGAAAAAAAGAAATGGGACCACCACTTTAAATTGCAAGTAAATGATTAAGGGCAATCTTGTTTCCTTAGTGAAAATGGGGTGGATTTAGTCATATATGGAGTGGAAATAGTGTCGCCCTTTTTAAAAAAGAAAAAAGAGAAAGAAGTGAGGGCTATCAAGAGTGTGAGATAATAGAGAGTGAGTGAGAAAAATGTCTTCCCCTACTTGAAAAGAGGAAAACATTTTCTCCTATTTTAAAAGATTTTTTTTTTTGTTAATGGAAAATTTTCTTTCAATCAGTTCATTTTCTGCGAAATTAATATTGGAAAATCCGGAAAACGTTTTTTAGAAAATTATTTTTTGCGAAATGAATGGAGTCTTAGTGCTGAAAAACATTTAGTCTTGAATTTTGACAATACTATCAGGAAGTTATTTTCTAATGCTTCGTTGCAACATCCCATAAAACTCTTGGATTTTATAGGGCGTCTATGTGTAAAGAGTGATGTTTACATTTTCGGTATCGTGCTGCTTGAGATACTAACGGGCTTTAGGGCATTTGATTAAAGACGTCCACAAGGCAAAGCTAATTTAGTAGAGTGGGCTGGACCATTCTTATCCAGTAAAAACAAACAGTGGACTATAATGGACTCTAGATTGAAGGGCAAATATAGTAGATATTCTGCAGTCCAAATAGCAAAGCTTGCCTCAAAATGCGTTGAAGAGACTCCTAGGTTTCGACCTTCCATGACTAAAGTCGTGAAAGAATTGGAATTAACAGAAGCTGCCAGTGCTACTAGAATATGAAATGCTTGAATTGATTTATTATGTTGTTCGTACTTCATGTGATGTGATCAAAGTCTTGAAGGCACCATGCATGATCGATTTGTTCACCAGCAGGGAATTTGTCTGCTTGTATGAACAGAGCAGTCATTGGTCATACTATTCAGTATCCTTCCCAGGTGAAACTCATTTGACCTATTCGATCAAATAAGCATTGACTACATGTTCAAATTTTCATAGCAAATAGCAGCCCGCATTGCTTTGTGGATTGTGATATATAAATTTGAGAAATGGTTTCGAGTGAACTTCATATATGTGGCTTTGTGCTAAAAAAAGTACCTTCCTGCTCGACTTATCTTATGATGCGCCTTGTCCTTTGATATAACCATTCTGCCAGGTTATCTGAATGAAGCAAAAACATTTTGCACATAATGACTAAAATCCTTTCGGATTGGTTTTTCATTCTTTTAAATAGTTTTAGGTAAAAGAGAGAACCTTCCTTATGCCCTTCGGAAAAGAACTTCAGACAATTTCTTGATATTTTCATTTAGATAGAGTGTGCTTGAAGTTTTACTTCTAAACTTGATACAGCTTGATTTGGAGGTTTTGGCTATCGGCTGTCTTAGTTAAAGGAGATGAACAGAATGACTTCTCTGTAACTTTCTATGCTACAAGAAACAACAAAATAAATGTCAATATTGTTGAGAGTGTTTGCTGAGAAGGAAATTATTGTGTACTTGTGGAACAAACTCTTTTTGATAGTCTAGTGCAGTTTCATTGTTGTCTCGTTTCTCCAGTTGTTTCTCGAATGCCAAAAGAATGGATCCAATATGCACCAAAGTGAAGTGATTTTGATGCGAGAAATTCATTCAGGATAAGATGTTACCTTCTTTTGGCAAGTCTAACTAGGAGAACCAAGCACCAACAGACATAAGTCCTTACATTTTTCTGGGCACATCAAATAATAATGAACATAGTTTTGCGGCTTACATACATTTGCTTACCTCAGTTCTTCCTCCGCACACGCCTGCATGTCTCTCGCTGCCCATTCCAGCCCAAAACTTGATATACAAAACTAAAGTTCCATTCCTTTTACTGCTGGATGACAATGACTCTCAAACAGATGAATATAATTGCTGGTAAAAAGACAGATTGGGAAGGGAAGATTCATGGAATTTTTGGGTCACTTGAACTTAATTAATCTAAAGAACTTCATGAACCATTCTTCGACTTCACTGATCTTCTGCAGACAAGCACTGACCAATGCTGTCTGTGCGCTTGCCCGTATGCCGGTCCGGCAAAACAAGGTGAAATGCTCATAGTTGTTATTGATGAGGTTGTACTTGCCGAAACTATCGTGCTCATGAAGCTCGCAAGCCTTGTTCATGTCTCTCCAGTTGGTGCAAGTCCCCCATCTTGTCGGCCAATACCCAAGTTGTGGCCGCCCATATGCACATGAGCAGAGGGAATAGAGGTTCTCGCCTTCTTGCTGGAAGCAATCGAGACTTGTCTTGTCAGCTCCTGTTCATGTGAAGTGAATCACATAGCCTTTTCCAATGTAGATTCCTGTTGTAATCAATAATGAGTATGTGCAACATAAAAAAGAGAACCTTCCTTATGCCCTTCTCAGAAAAGAACTTCAGACAATTTCTCAATAGCTTCATTTAGATAGAGTGCGCTCGAGGTGGTACTTCTTAACTTGATGGAACTTAATTTGGAGGTAATTTGGAGGCTTTGGCTATCAGCTATGAACAGAATGACTTCTCAGTAACGTTATAGAACTCGTTGGCACTTCCGCTATGCTACAGGTGGTATTTGTGTGTGTGAAGTGAAGAGATAGCTCAGTAATTGAGGCAGTTTCTCCCTTTTTATTTTATTTTATTTTTATTATAAAGCCATCGAGTTGGACCGATTCAAACTTTTCTTTTTGTCCAACTATTACAGGAAGGATAGAAGTAAATCTGCTAGAGCGTCTTTGTGAACAGTGCAGACCACGTCAACGGTACACCAATCTAACTTATACCCTCTCCTGTATGTGGCCTCCCAATTCATATTATATAATTGGAACCTTGTTGTCAAGAGAGAGAGATCACCGTAAAGAAAAACAAGGTCATTCATTTCATGCTTTAAAATAAATGACAATGGTGGCCAAGCAAGAACAACAAAATACATGACAATATTGTCAAGAGAGAGAGGCCACTGAGAAGGAAAAGATTGTGCACCTGTGGAACAAACTCTTTTTGATAGTCTAGTGTGATTTCACTGTTGTTTTGTTTCTCCAATTGTTTCTCGAATGCCAAGAGAATGCATCCAACATGCACCAAAGTGAAGTGATTTGAAGGTGAGAAATTCATCCAGGATTAAATGTTGCCTTCTTTCAGCAAGTCTAACTAGGAGGACCGAGCACCAACAGACAGGAGTCCTCACATATTCTGGGCACATCAAATAACAACGAACATAGCTTTGCGGCTTACATACATTTTCTTATCTCAGTTCTTCCTCCGTGCACATGTGCATGTCTCTCGCCACCCATTCCAGTCCAAAACTGGATATACAAAACTAAAGTTTCATTCCTTTTACTGCTGGATAACAGACAATGACTCTCAAACAGACGAAAATAGTTGCTAGTAAAAAGATAGATAGGGAAGGAAAGATTCTTGGAAATTTTGAGTCACTCGAACTTACTTCATATGCGGAAACTTCATGAACCATTCTTTGACTTCACTGATCTTCTGCAGACAAGCACTGACCAATGCTGTCTGTGCGCTTGCCAGTATGCCGGTCCGGCAAAACGAGGCAAAATGCTCACAGTTGTTATTGATGAGGTCGTACTTGCCGAAACTATCGAGCTCATGAAGCTCGTGAGCCTTGTTCACGACTTCCTGGGGCGATTTGGTTTCAGGTAAGGTGGTGCAAGTCCCCCATCTCGTCAGCCAATACCCAAATTGCGGCCGCCCATATGCATATAAGCGGAGGGAATGGAGGTTATTACCCTCTTGCTGGAAGCGATGGAGACTCGTCTCCTCAACTCCTGTTCGTGTTAAGTGAATCACGTAGCCCCCTCCGAAGTAGATTCCTGTTATAATCAATAATGAGTATGTGCAATAGAGAAAACGAATCGATTGGCCAAATCATTCCACATGTACTAAATAGTTAATGTAGAATCACCACAATTTCTCCAAAATACCTCTCACTAAGTAGAATGATGCATTGGCAGCAAGGAAATATCCAAGAAGACAATTTTCAAGATGTGTTTTACCCTCGACTAAAGCCTCAGGGGGAGGAACAGCGACATGCTTGTTTCCCGATGACGACGACTTTGGGACACTTGCTTTCCCATGCTGCGTTCGTACCATCGTTGTCGGATCTATGTCCCGCGTGATGGATTGCTGTTGGCAGCGGAGGGGAAGATGCTGGGTTGATGCGCTCGAAAACCTGGACAATGAACAGCTACCAGAAGGAACGGTGGCGCTGTGGACTGGAGGAGAACTTCAATCTTACCGTCTTTCTGGCATTTTGTCGAAGACCTTATCAACACCAACAAAGTAGCAAAGCGGAGAGGCCGAGGTGAAGAGTCTAAGATGGAGATTCGCTGGAGATGGAGATGGTCGAAGCTGGAACTGCTGAGAAGCATAACGGCGAAGCTTGATATGGATTGGTGACAGGAAAGAAAGAAATGAAGCACGGCTCAGTCAGGTAGGTTGGATCTGCACTGGTGACACGAGTGAGTGACAGTGAGAGAGCTGTAAGTTGGGTTGAAGCTTTCCATCATGACATGTGGAATGCTAGAGAATCATGGCACTCTGCCGTTTTTCAATGGAATCTCCCCATGGCAAGGGAAGGAGCAAAGAGAGAGAGAGAGAGAGAGAGAGAGAGAGAGAAAATCAAGGCGACGTGGTCAAAAAAAGGAGAGATGGGGGGACCAATTTTTTGAACCTTTTTAGCGGAGATTAAGCAAAGAAGCTTACGTTTTAAGCTGGGCTTCACGTGGTGCGCTGCAATCAATCACCATTTATATGAAAGATATAATGAAAGATAGCATTGGCAATTTTTTGTACCTCAGCCCATCCATAGAGTTTATATTTGTTTTGTTTTTTTTTTTGGCAAGATTCAATTTGTCTGGGCCATGTAAAAAATGAAAAGGGTGAAGAAGCCCTTCTAAAAGATTAAAAAGTCGATGCGATGTGCTGATCGTCTTGAGCACGGTATATCCGTAAACTGTTCCAGCGTGGCTACTACAAATGTCGTAAAGTATTCTTTTAGAAAGTGGCTAATAAATGTCCTGAAAAATATTAGCCTTAGTTTGGATGTTTGGTAATGTCTTGCCGAAACATACTTATTGAGAGTTCAAATATTGATTCTTCCCCAATTTTGCAGCACATATTTGTATGAAAATACATGGATAAATATCAAAGTGCATTATTGGTATAAGAATTTTTACACATGTTGCCCAATCCAATGCAAAATGTGTAGAAATTTCTTTACACTGATAAAGGACATAATTTCTAGAAAAAATACGGTCCTAGTCAAAATTTCGAACATAGTCCAAGAATTTTTTGTAAGGACCATCTAATGCTTGTTAGCTTATGTTTTTTTTTCTTCTTCATGTGGAAATGGACGAAGTGAAGTCCAGAGGGAGCTAATCACCTGCACTACTCCTGCTAAGTTGCGCGCATGCCAGAAGCCAAACCCTCGGATGCCTTGGAAGGTTGACGGTGGCAGCCAAAAATGGCAACGGCGGAGAAGGAGGATTATGGAGCGATGGGAAGAGAGGAAAATGAGGAAAGAGTTGGAGGCGAATGAACCTGGGTAAGAGTACAGGTGCTTTTTGAAGGGTACCTTGGGTCTGGTCTGGGGACGTGAGTGAGTGAGTGAGAGAGAGAGTTGAAAGTTAGGTGGAAGCTTTTCCATCATCACAAGTGAAAAACTTAGGGAAGCAAATAGTGCCGTTTCTCAAAAGGAATCTTACAAAATAAGGAAAAAAGAGAGAGATGGAGATGGGACAGGTGGATCTGAGTACATCCTTAAACTACTTTGTTTGAACTCTGATATTAAAATTTAGACAAAATTTCACTTAGGAACAGAGCACTTAGGAACAGAGGGGCCATTGGTGTTTTTTTTTTTTGGGGGGGGTGTTGGGGTTGATGAGTGCTTTTGAATTGGTTTCTCTCCTTCTTTCATTTCGCTCATGCACAAAAAGTGATTGTGGATTCAAATTTTTTGAGGGGCTGAATTTATTGAGAATTTAACTCTTGTGGAGAATACTTATGAACGAGAGGGGAGGGAGATGGGTTGGTTATTTGTCTCGAGATAGCTTAAGAAAAATAAATATGTCGAGATGATTTAGAAATTTGAGAAAAAAATTGAAATTTATCTTAACGATGATAATCTCGAATCCATCTTCTCCCTTGAATTTGAACTATTGGAGAATATCATGTGTTGTTGAAACTTGTACCAATGAGGATGAAATGTTACGTAACACTAATAGTTTGTACTTTTTAATACAAAACTTCCTCCGGAGCTAACAGACTTAGTAATTTTTTTTTTTGGGTTTATAATAGACCTACTAATTGAATTGGTTTGTTTCCACCATGAAGGATCATTCCCAATCCTTATCATTATAATCTTTTATTACGGTTGAAAATTGGACTGACCAGGTTGACTCAAACGTCGAATCCATCACTCGATTACTTTCGTATTTGATTAGGCTCGGAAGGGTTTTCCCTTCTATGGCTTCGAAACCGTTCTTGAAATTTTTTTTTCTCTATTATAAATTTCTTGAAGTATTCAACTATTCTTTTACCCAACTTATTTTCAGGGTCTTTGTTTTAATGTCTTTATAGATTTGGAATCAACTTAGTTACGTTAGTCTTGCAATTGATTTAAATTTTGAATTTGAAAATGCCGAAGAGGCCTCCTAGAGATAGTGCCTCTACTGCCACGTACATTCTATCTTTTGGTAGACAGTTATTATCCTGGTTCAACTGAGGAGAGATGGACGATGTTGCTGCATTTCCTTATGACCATATGATGTAGGCGTCTGCACTTTGATGCCAAAAAAACCCATTTTGCAGAATTTTATGGAGGAGGCAGCAGCAGCACCATCGCAGGCACCAGCAGCTGGGCACATGGACCAAGGTATAACACTTATGGAGCTCACGGTTCTGTTTATGCATCTCTGGCATCGAACCCAGGAAACGCTGCGCATGGTGGACCTTACGGCTCAGTCTATGGGGCCAACTATGGTTATTAAGCATATTAAGCGGGGTTGTCTAGTTAATGCTGTTGTGTATCTGAGAGGGATGTCAGCCAAAGCTCGATAGGCACATTCCATACTCTGTTAAGGATAGTTTTGAATGATTACCTTGCTTTTCCATCAAGCCTATTGATCGTCTAACAACTTAGTAGGTATGTGCATGACATCATACTCCTTTAGGGTGTTCAATTTTGAGTTTATGAATTTAGCAGTCGGTTTCTCCTGCAATTTCTTTTTGATCGCACCAGTGCATGCCTGATGATGATTCCTAGGCTCAGCTCTACACCTTTGTTCAATTTAAAACAGGTGGTTCAGGCGATGTTGATCAAGACAGCTTTCTCTCTAGGCATGATGAAAGAAAAAGCTCATCTTAAATCACATCATCTTTGCCTGGCAGTTTTTGAGCTTCTAACAATGCTTTTTGGAATTAATTGCCAATGACAGTACTTTTTAAGGGTCCCTGGCTAATTGCTGTAAATCATGTAGGCTTCGAGGAAATTGTGGCTCGAAACTTGCTTTCTATCAGTCTAGCGGCGTGCCTGAAGTGGCTTGTTTATGTGGTAGCCGTCTAGGTCTGAAGCTTCGGAAGTCTTTAAGTGTAGTGACCAAAGATTTACAGAGGACGTACATTTCGAAGATGCTAGATAGTTAGATTCATTGGACGTTCAGGGAAAAGCCTGTTGCCCTCACGTCGGCAATTAAGAAAGCTGCCCAGCCAAGCTGTCTGAATGGTTTGAGTGAACCTAAGATCGGAGCTGGTCTTCCCTCGTACTCTCGCCATTTATAGAATTGGGAGAGGAAATCGATTGTCATGGAAATGAAATAATTTCTTTTGGTCTAATAATACTTTTCCATTTTGTGCTGTTGCTTTGGGAATGTTTGTGAATGGATGGATACACTGTAAGAAAGATGCCTCATTGAAAAGAACTAACACGAAGTGCGGTGCAAAACCCTCCAAAGACGTTTGACATCTCCATCAAATAGAATTGGACACGATCTTTCCAAATTGATCTACTCTGATGAAAAAGCATCGAACTTTTATTCAGTTATATTCTGGTATGGGAAAATTTCAAAAAAGGATCCGAAGTGAACTTTATTTCAAATAAGGACTTGAAGTGGCATTGGTTATTTTAAATAAGAGCTTGAAGTGGCTTTGATTGTTTCATAAAAGGACCTGACCTCACCGGTCGTCGGCTGGTTAAATTTTCCGACTGGTCAAGGGTATCTTTGTTATTTGCCATTTTCCCTTATTTTCTTTTTTTTTTTTCCTGGTTCTTCTTCTTCCTCTTTGCTGGTGGTCGGTCGGCCACCGGTGATGCCCATAGAGGGCTGGGCGAGGCGGCCCTCCCCCAGGGCCATCTGTGAGGTCGGCCCTCGCCGGCTCTAGGCAAGGCTAACCCTCGCCAGACCTCATTGGCCGCGGGCGAGACCACCCTCCCTAAATCTGGCGAGGGTCGGCCTCGCCTATCCTAAACGAGGGCTCGACCACCCCCGCTAGTGATCGGCGAGGTCACCCAGCCCTCGCCTACTGTGGGCGAGGCCTAGCAAGGGCTCAACCCACCTTGCTAGCAGGCGACGACCCTCGCCGACCCTTACCAACGGCCGATCTGGCAAAGGTCGGCCTCGCCTAGGGCCGGTGAGGGTCGACGAGGGCCGACCTTGCGGATGGCCCCTAGGCGAGGGCGAGGCTGTCCCTCACCTGTGGCCGATGTGGGCGGTCCTCGCCGGTGAGGGCAACCATTGCCTAGCCCTCTGTGGGCATTGTCGGTGGTCAGCCAACCACCGGCGAAGAGGAAGAAAAAGAACTAGAAAAAAAGGAAAAAAAGAAAAAAAGGGAGAAAATGGCAAATGACGAAAATACCATTAGTTGTCGAAAAGTCAGATCCTTATTTGAAACGGACATAGTCATTTTAGGTCTTCATTTGAAACAACATTCATTTCAGGCCTTTATTTGAGAAAGTGATGTCATTTAAGGTGTTTATTTGAAACAAGGTTCACTTCGGATCTTTATTTGAAAAAATAATGGCACTTCGGGTCCTTTTTTGGAATTTTACCTTCCGGCATTAACAGGGTAGACAACTTGCTGAAAAGAAGAGGAAGCTTCTTCTCGATCAACTTTATGAATTTCTACATTCTACTGGATGGAAGTTAGTTTGTTTCTGTGGTGTATTCCGCAACATTAGTGGAGAAACTGTAGGATTACCACGCCACATTTCTCCCTCATGTAGCGATTAAAAGGAAAACTTCAACAAAAAAGGCATCTCATATACAAATATTCATTCTGAAGGTTCTGATTACCGTCTTAATTGTTCACATGACTCTCATAATACTGCACTTGCGAAGGTTGCTAGGTCGAAGTAAGAGGAGGGCACGAATGGTAAGAGATAGATATGAGATTGGGCGGACTCCTCTTCATTATGCTGCTTGCTTTGGTGGAGTTGAAGCAGTTCAGCTGTTCCCGCGACATGATAACTCTGCAGCAGACCTCTTAAACAAATATGGAGAATCCCCTCTGGTATTGCAGCATTTCAAGGCCACGTCAATGTCGTTGATGAGCTCCGACCAAAAAAAAAAAAAAGAAAATGTCATCGATGAACCGGTTAGATTTTGTCATGACACTTGGGATATGTTCAACGACAAAGGGCAAACAGCTCTTCATGGCTATTATAGGTGGAAGAGTAGATGTGGTCAATTACATATTAAGAATGCCTAACCTGGAGGATCTTTATAAACGAGCAAGACAAGGACGGCAGCACCGCATATATGTACTTGTAGGAAACGAAAGAGTGGACAGCTCGGTCACAAATAAGGACCATCGACTGCCCTTGACATTTTTCATGGTCATAAGGAGGTATGATTAGCACCCGAACACCATGTATGATCGATTTGTTCACCAGCAGGGAATTGGTCCGTTTGTAGTTATGAATGGAGCAGTCACTAGTCACACATTTTCTTCAGTATCCTTCCCAGGCGAAACTCATTTGGCCGATTTGATTATATAAGCATTGACTACATGTTCAAATTTTCATAGCTAATACTAAACAGCAGCACGGGTTGCTTTGTGGATTGTGATCCATAAATTTGAGAAGTGGGTTCAGAGTGAACTCCGCATATGTGGCTTTGTGTTAAAAAAAGTAACTGCCTGCTTGACTTATCTTACGATGCGCCATTTTCCTTTGGAACAACCATTCTGCCAGGTTATCTGAATGAAACAAAAACATTTTGCACTCATAACTAAAATCCTTGCGGATTGGTTTTTCCTTCTTGTAAATAGTTTGAGGTAAAAGAGAGAACCTTCCTTATGCCCTTCTCAGAAAAGAACTTCAGACAAATTCTCGATAGCTTCATTTAGATAAAGTGTGCTTGAAGTTGTGCTTCTAAACTAGATGGAACTTAACTTGGAGATTTTGGCTATCAGCTATCTTAGTTAATAGAGATGAACAGAATGACTTCTCTATAACGTTCCATGATACAAGAACAACAAAATAAATGACAATATTGTCGAGAGAGAGGTCGCTGAGAAGGAAAACAGTGTGTACTTGTGGAACAAACTCTTTTTAATAGTCTAGTGCGATTTCACTGTCCTCTTGTTTCTCCAATTGTTTCTCGAATGCCAAAAGAACGTATCCAATATGCACCAAAGTGAAGTGAATTTAATGCGAGAGATTCATTCAGGATTAGATGTTACCTTCTTTTGGCAAGTCTAACTAGAAGGACCAGGCACCAACAGACAAAAGTCCTTACATATTTCCGGGCACATCAAATAATAATGAACAGAGTTTTGCGGCTCACATACGTTTTCTTATCTCAGTTCTTCCTCTGCACACACGTGCATGTCTCTCGCTTCCCATTCCAGTCCAAAACTGGATATACAAAACTAAAGTTTCATTCCTTTTACTGCTAGATGACACAGACAATGACTCCCGAACAGATGAATATAATTGCAAGTAAAAAGACAGTTTGGGAAGGGAAGATTCATGGAATTTTTGAGTCATTCGAACTTACTTCGTTTGCAGAAACTTCATGAACCATTCTTCGACTTCATCGATCTTCTGCAGACAAGCACCGACCAATGCTGTTTGTGCGCTTGCCCGTGTGCCAGTCTGGCAAAATGAGGTGAAATGCTCATAGTTGTTATTGATGAAGTCGCGCTTGCTGAAACTATCGTGCTCATGAAGCTCGCTAGCCTTGTTCATGACTTCCTGGGTGGTGGAAGTCCCCCATCTTGTCAGTCAATACCCAAGTTGTGGCCGCTCATATGCATATAAGTGGAGGGAATGGAGGTTCTTGCCTTCTTGCCGGAAGCGATCGAGACTTATCTTGTCAACGCTTGTTCGTGTGAAGTGAATTACGTAGCCTTCTCCAACGTAGATTCCTGTTGTAATCAATAATGAGTTTGCGCAATATATAAGAGAGAACCTTCCTTATTCCCTTCTTATAACTTAATTTGGAGGCTTTGGCTATGAGCTATGAACAGAATGACTTCTCGGTAACGTTATAGAGCTTGTTACTTACGCTATGCTGCAGATGGTATTTATGTGTGGGAAGCGAAGGGATAGCTCATTAATTGAGGCAGTTTCTCCCTTTTTATTTTATTTTATTTTTATTATAAAGCCACCGAGTTGGACCGATTCAAACTTTTCTTTTTGTCCAACTATTACAGGAAGGATAGAAGTAAATCTGCTAGAGGTCTTTGTTAACGGTGCAGACCACGTCAACAGTACACCAATCTAACTTAAACCCTCTGCTGTATGTGGCCACCCAATTCATATTATATAATTGGAACCTTGTTGTCGAGAGAGAGAGAGAGAGAGAGATCACCGTGAAGAAAAACAAGGTCATTCATTTCATGCTTTAAAGTAAATGACAACGGTGGCCAAGCAAGAAAAACAAAATATATGACAATATTTTCGAGAGTGGGAGGTCGCTGAGAAGGAAAAGATTGTGCACTTGTGGAACAAACTCTTTTTGATAGTCTAGTGTGATTTCACTGTTTTGTTTCTCCAATTATTTCTCAAATGCCAAAAGAATGTATCCAACATGCCCCAAAGTGAATGTGAGAAATTAATTCAGGATTAGATGTTACCTTCTTTTGGCAAGTCTAACTAGGAGGACCGAGCGCCAACACAGAAGTCCTTACATATTTATGGGCACATCAAATAACAATGAACATAGCTTTGCGGCTTACATACAGTTTCTTATCTCAGTTCTTCCTCCGTGCACTTGTGCATGTCTCTCGCAGCCCATTCCAGTCCAAAAGTGGATATAAAAAACTAAAGTTCCCTTCCTTTTACTACTGGATGACAGAAAATGACTTTCAAACAGACGAAAATAGTTCCTAGTAAAAAGACAGACAGGAAAGGAAAGATATGTGGAAATTTTGAGTCACTCGAACTTACTTTGTATGCAGAAACTTCATGAACCATTCTTTGACTTCACTGATCTTCTGCAGACAAGCACTGACCAATGCTGTCTGTGCACTTGCCCGTATGCCGGTCCGGCAAAACGAGGCGAAATGCTCACAGTTGTTATTGATGAGGTCGTACTTGCCGAAACTATCGTGCTCATGAAGCTCGCGAGCCTTGTTCACGACTTCCAGGGGCAATTTGGTTTCGGGTAAGGTGGTGCAAGTCCCCCATCTCGTCAGCCAATACCCAAGTTGCGGCCGCCCATATGCATATAAGCGGAGGGAATAGAGGTTCCCGCCTTCTTGCTGGAAGCGATGGAGACTCGTCTCCTCAACTCCTGTCCTTGTTAAGTGAATCACGTAGCCCTCACCGATGTAGATTCCTGTTATAATCAACAATGAGTATGTGCAATAGAGAAAAAGAATCGGTTGTCCAAATCATTCCACATGGACTAAATAGTTACTGTAGAATCACCACAATTTCTCCAAAATACCTTTCACTGAGTAGAATGATGCATTGGCAGCAAGGAAATATCCAACAAAACAATTTTCAAAATGTGTTTTACCCTCGGCTAAAGCCTCAGGGGGAGGAACAGCAACAAGCTTGTTTCCCGACGACGACGACGACTTTGAACACTTGCTTTGCCATGCTGCATTCATAACATTGTTGTCGGATCTATGTCCCGCGTGATGGATCATTGTTGGCAACCCACCCCCTGGGGGGAGGGGGGGATGCTGGGTTGATGCGCTTGAAAACCTGGACCTTGAACAGCTACCAGAAGGAATGGTGGCGCTGTGGACTGGAGGAGAACTTCAATCTTACCGTCTTTCTGGCATTCTGTCGAAACAACTCGTCGACACCAACAAAGTAGGGAAGCAGAGAGGCCGACATGAAGAGTCTAAGATAGAGAATCGCTGGAGATGGAGATGGTCGAAGCTGGAAGTGCTGAGAAGTATAACGGCGAAGCTTGAAATGGATTGGTGACCGGAAAGAAAGAAATGAAGCACAGCTCAGTCAGGTTCTCTCTCTGGATTTCGTCGAACATCTGGACAGCTGAGGAGAGGGGCCGGCAATGGGGAGCGGTTGGAACGTGCGACAGTAGCAGAGGACCGTTGGAGGAGAGGCTTTATCTCTGAAGTTATGCAACTACTGTTGTTTGGGCCAACATAAGATAATAAAGGAAAATTTAGTCGAGCTACATATGAAGATGTCCATGTTCAAGAAAAACGATAATGATGCTAGAAAAGAAAGAAGAAGGTGATGAATGACTAACCATGATGGGTGTACAATCCATATCGCCTATAAGTATAGATGTGATCTCCGGGTTTGAGATCTTCCTGTCTTACCACATCCCCTGTGGGTCGCAACAATATTGCGAATACAGTGATGGTGATGTAGGCCAACATTTTCTCTCGCTTGGACCCTTTTGCACTCTCTTGGACTGGTGTGCTTGAGCTGGTCTTTAATTAGCGTCCACCCGCCTAAAAGAGCCAAACGGGATCAAGAGAGCAAAAATAGAGTTAGAAGGAAGGTTAACTAAGAAGAAAAAAGAAAGTTGAAAGCCACTTCCAGAGGGAGCGAATTACCTGCAATGCTCCTGCTAAGGGGAGTGTGCCGGGAGCCGATTATATAATGGCAATGAAGGAGGAGGGGGAGGCGGAATATGGAGTGATGGGAAGAGAGGAAAGTGCTTTTTGAAGGATACGCTGGATCTGGTCCGATGGTGACATGAGTGAGTGAGTGAGAGAGCTGCAAGTTGGGTTGAAGCTGGCCATCATCACAAGTGGAATCCTAGAGAAGCAGAGCATGTTGCCGTTTCTCAAAGCAAGGAGCAAAAAGCAGAGAGAGACGGAAGGAGGAGGGCGACGGTGACGGGACAGTGCGAAAACAAAATCAAGGCGACCCGGTCAAAAAAGGAGAGACCGGGGGGGACCAATTTTTCGAACCTTTTTAGCGGAGATTAGGCAAAGAAGCTTACGTTTTAAGCTGGGCTTTACACGGTGAGCCGCAATCAATCGCCATTTATATGGAGGATAAAATGAAAGATGGCATTTAAAAAATTTTGTACCTCGGTCCATCCATAGAGTTATACTTGTTTTTGTTTTTGTTTTGTTTTGTTTTGTTTTTTTTTTTGGCTTAGATTCAATTTGTCTGACCTGTGTAAATAAAGAAAAGGGCGAAGAAGCCCTTCCACAAAATAAAGTAGTCGACATAATGTGCTGATCGTATTGAGCACAGCACATTATGTCTGTAAATTGTTCGAGTGTAAATGTCATAAAAGCATTCTTTTAGTAAGTTGCTATTAAATGTGGTGATAGATATTGGATTTAGTTGGGATGTTGGGTAATGTCTTGTCAACACATACTTATTTAAGAGTTAGACATGGGTTCTCTCCTGATTCTACAGCACGTGTATGAAAATACATGGATAAATATCAAGTCGATTATTGGTATAAGAATTTTTACGCAACGTGATTGTGTAGAGAATTCTTTACACTGATAAAGGACATAGTTTCTAGGAAAAATATGGGTCTAGTAAAAAACTTGAACATAATCAAAGATTCTTTTTTTTTTTTAATAAGGACCATCTAATGCTTGTTACTGCACGAGTGTATTTTTTTTTCCCCTTCATGTGGGTAATGGACAAAGTGAATTTGAGAGGGAGCTAATCACCTGCACTATTCCTGCTAAGGTGCACGGGAGCCAGAAGCCGACCCCTCGGATGCCTGGGAAGATTGACGATGGCAGCGATAAATGGCAACGGCGAAGGAGGAGGAGGGAGGATTATGGGGTTGATGGGAAGAGAGAAAAGGAAGGAGTCGGGGGTGAATGCACCTGGATAATAATACGAGTGCTTTGGAAGGGTACATTGGATCCGGTCTGGTAATATGAGTGAGTGAGTGAATGAGAGAGTTGAACGTTGGGTTGAAGCTGTCCATCGGGACAAGTGGATCTGAGTGTGTCCTTAGACTGCTTCGTTTAAACTCTGGGATATTCCATCCTATCACTCTGGGATATTCCATTCTAGATAGGGAAGACAAAATTTCACTTGGGAACAAGGGGCCCATTTGGGGTGGGGGGTAGACGAGTGCTTTTGATGGGGACGTTGGATCTGGTCTGGTGACCTGAGTGAGTGAGTGAGTGAGTGAGTTGAACGTTAGGTTGAAGCTGTCCATGATCCCAAGTGGAATCTTAGGTAAGCATGGCATGGTGCTGTTTCTCAAAAGGAATCTCACAAAGTAAGGAAAAAAGAGAGAGATGGAGATTGGACAAGTGGACCTGAGTATGTCCTTAAATTGCTTCATTTGAACTCTAGGGTATTCCATCCTAGGTAAGCAAGACGAAATTTCACTTGGGAACAAAGGGGGCCATTAGGGGTGGGGGGCAGACGAGTGCTTTTGAAGAGTATGTTGATCTGGTCTAGTGACATGAGTGAGTGATTGAGTGAGAGAGTTGAACGTTGGGTTGAAGCTGTCCATCATCCCAAGTGGAATCCCAGCCCAGGGGAGCACGGCATGGTAACTTTTCTCAAAAGAAATCTCACAAAGTAAGGAAAAAAGATAAAAGATGGAGATGGGCCAAGTGGACCTTAGTATTTTTCTAAACTACTTCGTTTGAACTCTGGAATATTCCATGCTACGTAGAGAAGACAAAGTTTCACTTGAGAACAAAGCAGGCCATTAGGGGTGGGGGGTAGACGAGTGCTTTTGATGAGTACGTTGGATTTGGTGATATGAGTGAGTGAGAGTTGAACGTTGGGTTGAAGCTGTCCATCATCCCAAGTGGAATCTTAGGGAAGCATGGCATGGTGCCGTTTCTCAAAGGGAATCTCACAAAGCAAGGAAACAAGAGAGACAGAGAGGGGACAGGAGGAGGGGATAGTCAAAGTGGTAGTGTAAAAGAAAAAGAAAAACATGAATTAGAAAAGAGAGGAGATAAGAGAAAGGTCCGGTCCAGGCGCAAACAGAGAGGGGGACACGGAGAAAATCAATGCGAGACCCACTCAAAAACCCCCGCCGGGGCCCCCCGGGATTTTGTTTGGGGTGGGGTTGTTGGTGTATGCAAAGAAAATTACGTTTAAGCTGGGTTTCAGACAGGGAGCAGCAATCATTCACCACCGTTATGAAGATATAACGAAAGATGACATTGACAAATTTTGCACCTCGGTCCATCCATAGAGTATACTTGATTTTTTTTTCCTAAGATTCAATTTATTTGAGCCAAAAAAAAAGAAAAAAAAGGAGAAGAAACCCTTCTTTAAAATAAAGAAGTTGACATAATGTAAAGATCGTATTATGCGTGACAAATCTGTAAATTGTTTGAGCGTGTGTATAATTGACAAAGGCTCCATCCCATGGCCAGGCGAGGGCCATCCCTCACCAGTTCAGGCAAGGGCTTGCGTGGGTGGCCACAATGAAAAGTAAAGAAAATTGCAAAGAAAATAAAAAACAAATAAAAAAATAAAAAATTATACACATTAGTGATTTTTGGTCTTAATTGGCCGGATATATTGAATTGACAAATTGTCAAAAGGGATAAGACTACACTAGCCAATTAGTGCAATAGGTTTAGAACCTTTATTTATTTATTTATTTATTGGGTAATTTTCCCACAATACAATAGAATATGTTATCATCGCAGGATTAGAATGTGCACAAGTACTATGAATTATTAGTACTTAATACATTTAAAAAAATGCTTAATGTAGAACTCATGCGAATATGGACAAGAGAACTGGTTTGATCTATAATTCTCGCATATATAATCCCTAATTCATTCAGTCATAGGTCATTTTCCTTTCGGAAGATGATCAATCTTTGGTCCTAAATGAGTGTTCCGAAAGAGCCAAACCAATTAACATGGTGTTCTTGCGATCGCCTTCTTTTGTATGTGGACCCTGTCTTTTTCAGTGCCACTACTAGAAAAAAGAAATGTGATTGTTAATTGGGGTCTATAAGGACATTTATCTAAATCTTATACGTGTATCTCCTCACATTCCTTTTGAAAAGGGTACGTAATACTTTAAGGCTTACGCTTTCTTCACTCCACTTTTGACTTCCCACCTCCTTGTAAGTCGTCCAGATTTTTAATTAGGATAAAATTGGATAAGATATTATATGAAATTCAAGGACTTTACTTTTTTCATTTATTGTTTAGTAAATTACAGTAATAAAGTGGATATTTTCATATTCTATTCTGTCCGTTGGTATGAACTGTTAATGAACTTAAAAATGTACATATGGAGATGGTAATATCTCTCACGATCCATTACTAAGATGCCATAAACGAAGATAGCTTCCATCACTAAATTCATGATTACTAAATGATCAATTTCACTCCTAAATGGAGAATAACCGACAGCTCAATGGATATATGGCTTACCTCTTCTGGCATTTGTTTCTATAAAACAAAGTCTTTGGGAGAATGCCGCAAGGTGTTTCTGGAGAAACTTTTGTTCAAGCTGATCACGCAATCCACAAACTGGTTTTGTTAGAATTTCCAAGATGCTTGTTCTTTCTGGCGTTTTCCTCTTTCTATGTTGGGCAAGTCCAATGGCTTGTTTTAGTCCATTGAGTGGGCTGGCGCTAACGTAGAAGGGCCAGGTAGCTTATCCTTTCTAACTGGGGCTTGGTGCCAAGAACGAGACTATATCTGCTAGAGTGCATTTGTTAATGGTGCAGACCACGTCAACACCAATCTAACTTATACCCTCTGCTGTATGTGGCCACCCAATTCATGTTATGTAATTGGAACCCCTGTTGTCAAGAGAGAGAGAGAGAGATCACCGTGAAGAAAAACAAGGTCATTCGTTTCATGCTTTGAAGTGAATGACAGTGATGGCCAGGCAAGAACAACAAAATGAATGACAATATTGTTAAGAGAGAGGTTGCTGACAAGGAAAAAAATTGTGTACTCGTCGAACAAACTCTTTTTGATAGTCTAGTGCGATTTCACTGTTGTCTTGTTTCCCCAATTGTTTCTCGAATGCCAAAAGATTGTATCCAATATGCACCAAAGGGAAGTGATTTGAACGTGAGAAATTCATTCAGGATTATATGTGCCTTCTTTTGGCAAGTCTAACTAGGAGGACCGAGCACCAACAGACAGAAGTCCTTAAATATTTCCGGGCAAATTAAATAATAAGGACCATAGATTTGCGGCTTACATACATTTTCCTATCCCAGTTCTTCCTCCGTGCATTTGTGCATGTCTCTCGCAAACTGGATATACAAAACTAACGTTTTATTCCTTTTACTGCTGGATGACAGACAACAACTCTCAAACAGATGATAATAATTGCTAGTAGAAGACATGTAGAAAAGGGAAGATTCAAGGAAATTTTGAGTCACTCAAACTTACTTCGTATGCAGAAACTTCGTGAACCATTCTGACTTCACTGATCTTCTGCAGACAAGCACTGACCAGTGCTGTCTGTGCACTTGCCCGTATGCCGGTCTGGCAAAACGAGGCTAAATGCTCACAGTTGTTATTGATGAGGTCGTACTCGCTGAAACTATTGTGCTCATGGAGCTCGTGAGCCTTGTTCACGACTTCCTGGGGTGATTTGGTTTGGGGTAAGGTGGTGCAAGGCCCCCACGAGTACCCAAGTTCTGGCTGCCTATATGCATATAAGCGGAGGGAATGGAGTTTCTTGCCTTCTCACTGGAAGCGATGGAGACTTGTCTCCTCAACTCCTGTTTGTGTGAAGTGAATCATGTAGGCCTCTCCGAAATAGATTCCTGTTATAATCAATAATGAGTATATGCAATATAGATCCAAATCATGCCACATGTAGTAAATAGTTGCCGTAGAATCACCACAATTTCTCTGCAATACCTTTCACTAAGTGGAATGATGCCTTGGCAGCAAGGAAATATTGAACTAGACAATTTTTGAAATGTATTTTCCCCCGACTAAAGCCTCAGGGGGGAGGAACAGCGATAAGCTTGTTTCCCAATGCTGACGATTTTGGGACACTTGCTTTCCTATGCCATGTTCATACATCATTGTCAGATCTATGTCCTGCGTGATGGATCGTTGTCGACAGCAGAGGGAAGATGCTGGGTTGATGCGCTTGAAAACCTGGACCTTGAACAGCTACCAGAAGGAACGGTAGCAATGTGGACGGGAGAAGAACTTCAATCTTACCGTCTCTCTGGCATTTTGTCGAACGCCTCGTCTACACCAACAAAGTAGCGTAGCAGAGAGGCCGAGATGAAGAGTCTAAGATGGAGATTCGCTGGATGGAGATGGTCGAACCTGGAACTGCTGAGAAGTATAACGGCGAAGCTGGGGATGGATCAGCGACCGGAAATAAAGAAATGAAGCACAGCTCAGTCAGGTTCTCTCTCTGGCATTTCGTCGAACACCTGGACAGCTGAGGAGAGGGCCCGACGATGCGGGGAGCGGATGGAACGTGCGACGGTGGCGACGGTGGCGGCGGACCAGCGGAGGAGAGGCTTTATCTCTGAAGCTATGCGACTACTGTTGTATGGGCCAACATAAGATAATAAAAGAAAATTTAGTCGAGTTGCATATGAAGATATCCATGTTCAAGAAAAATGACAATGATGTTGGAAAAGGAAGAAGAAGATGATGAATGACTAACCATGATGGGTGTACAAGCTACATCGCCGATAAGTATAGATGTGATCTCTGTTGAACCCTTCTTCACTCTCTTGGACCCTCTTGCACTCTCTTGGACTGGTGTGCTTGAGCTGGTCCAAACGGGATCAAGAGAGCAAAAAGAGTGATGCAGCCCGCATTGAAGACCAGCTTTCTCGATCAAGAAGATCTAGAAGTTTTTGTTCATTTGGCTTTGAAATCAGGTTGATCTGATCTGTAAGATACGGCTGTTTTCCTGAGCTTGCGCAGTGCTGAAATTTCTGTTCGTCCTGTTTATCGTGTGCGAGTCACTCTCCCCATCTTACTGTTTGAGAAAGCCTACCTTGCCTTGCATCAAAGAGTTAGAATGAAGGTTAACTAAGAAGAGAAAAGAAAACTGAAAGCCAGTTCCAGAGGGAGCTAATCACCTGCACTGCTCCTGCTAAGGCGAGCGTGCCGGAAGCCGACCTCATGATGGCAATGAAGGAGGAGGAGGAGGAGGAGGAGGAGGAATATGGAGTGACGTGAAGAGAGGAAAAGGGAAGGAAGGAGTTGGGCGGGGGATGAACTTGGGTAAGGCTCGTGAGAGAGTGCTTTTTGAAGGGTACGTTGGATCTGGTCTGGTGACATGAGTGAGTGAGTGAGCGAGAAAGCTGCGAGTTGGGTTGAAGCTGTCCATCATCACAAGTGGAATCCAAGAGAAGCATGGCGTGTTGGCCGTTTCTCAAAGGAATCTCCCCAAAGCAAGGAGCCAAAAACAGAGAGAGAAGGAGACGGCAGGAGGAGGACGAGGTGACAGTGACAGTGTTGTGGTGTGAAAAAGAAAATCAAGGCGACCCGGTCAAAAATAGCGGAGTTTCCACATGGTGAGCTGCAATCAATCACCACCATATGAAAGATAGAGTGAAAGATGGGATCGGCAATTTTTTTGTACCTCGGTCCATCCATAGAGTTATAATTGGCTTTTTTTTTTTTTTTTTTTTTTTTTCGAGATTCAATTTGTCCGGGCCATGTAAAAAAGGGAAAGGGCAAAGAAGCCCTTCCACAAAATAAAGTAGTCAACACAATGTGCCGATGAGCACAATACGTCCGCAAATTGTTCGAGCGTGTCTATTATAAACGTTGTAAAAAGTATTCTTTTAGTAAGTGGCTAATAAATGAGGCGAAAAATATTGAACTTAGTTTGGATGTCTGGTAATGTCTTGCCATAACATACTTATTAAGAGGTTCAAATATTGAACTACTGAGGTTTACCCTAGTGACCACTCTTCTTATGTGGAAAGGGGGATGTGGAGAATTTGATTTGCCATTTTTGTAGATAGGGTTAAGAGTGAGGACATTTAATTTCAGGTGTGGAATTTGACTTTTACGCTTTACAAAGAGATACAACAAAAGTCTAAAAGTAAGTTGAAAGTTAGAGTAGGACAAACCACAAAAATAGAAAATAGTTTATATATTTGTTCTCTCTTGATTCTACGCCAATGTGTATGAAAATACAAAAAAAAGAAAAAAAGTCCATTATCGGCTTAAGGATTTTTACATGTGTTACCCTATCCGCCGGCAAATGTGTAGAAGATTTTTTCACACCAACGAGGGACATACTTTCTAGGAAATATACGGACCTAGTAAAAATATTGAACAAAATTCAAGATTTTTTTTTTTTTAATTAGGACCATCTAATGCTTGTTAGCATATGTGTGTGTGTTCTTTTTTCCTTCATTTGGAAGTGGACGAACAATATCTGGCTGATTTATGGTCCTGCCCTTATATTATCAAAATGAAGATTATCTTGCCGACTAAAGATTAATTGCAATATAGTTTGGCAACTTATTTATTTATTTATTTATTATTTTTTTAATGACCTAGGGAATCTCGTAAGCCGACGGCCGGCGGGCAAACCCTAGGGGCGACACAGGGAAACCACCACCCCATGCCACCGAGCAAGGTGCCAAGTGATGCGCTGGGGATTCGAACTTCTCCCCTTCATGAGGGGGAGAAAGCCCGAAGCCAATTACGCCACCGCGACGGGTGGTTTTGCCAACTTATTTAGTATACCAACTTTGCATATTAAATACTAACTTGTTGTATATTTGTCATACCAACTTCATAAATTAAATACTAAAGATTAATTGCACTACGGTTTGCTGTGTATATGCCAACTTATTTAGTACACCGACTTGTTATGCTCATATATGTACCTTTAAATTCCAGGTTAATAGTCCGAAAAACCCCAAACTCATACCTTAGGGTAAAATTACCCCAAATTAATTTTTTGACTACAAATTTTTTTAAATTGGTACACTTAAGATAAATTTATTCTTTATTAGTTTTCGTTAAATTTTACATTTCAATTTTTTAAAATTGGTACACGTGACATTTAAACGGGTGTACCATTATCTACAATGTCTTAGTCCATGCGTAGGTTCTACTATCCCAGAAGAATGTATTTCAATTTCCAGTTTCTGGTTAACTAATTCCAATTTTTGGGCAATATTTATTTACTTTTCTAGCGATTTATTCTTCCCCGCCTCTCTACTCCCATTTTGGGTGTAAGATTAAATTCAGGCTGAGCAGTGAACCAGCCTTGCTTTTGTGCATTTGTGTCTCGTTAATGGTAGTGACACTGCCTTCTTGTGATTTTTGTAATCAATACATTGGGATGACGACATTTGTTTTCTTATCAAGTGTACTTAATAAATGTCTTGGGATACTTCTTCGCAAGACCTAATAAATATTAATGAGGCAGAGATAGTAGGCATGAGTTAATTTTCGACATATTTTGGTCGCTTTTAGTGGGTTGAATAAAACTCTTTTTTCCTATATGCTATTTGGAGTGATACGAAATCCAGATATAACCAAATATAGCCCCAATATAGTTTGGGTATAAAAATCCCACCTAGGGGGTGAGATAGATTCGTCTAGGATATGTGAAATTGGAAAATGAAATTTTTCTCTCCTCCTTCCCCTCTCTCTTTGTTGCTACAATTTAGATTTGGTTGGAGTGGTGACCACCATGGAAAGATAGAGCCAACTAGGTTTGGCTGGTGACACCACTAGTCAATGACTGACGAGGGAAGGTTTGGAGCCAGGATCCATGGCCGAGCCACCTCTTCGTAGTCGCTTTTGTAGATATAGAAAATGAGAAAAGTAAGGAGGAATAGAAAGGAGAGGGCAAAAAGCTTAGGTATTGCCTGAGATTGTTCCATTATCTCTAAAAGAATCTGCCCCCATCCTCTTCATTTCTCCAATTCCCATCCCATGCGTTCTCCCCTTTGTTCAACACACCCTAAAGACCCATATTTGACAATATCGTCCTTAAATGATCAACCTAGTAACTTGACATCTCTGGCAAAGTGCAAAGCTGGGTTTTTTTCTCAAGTTCAGTTGTTTATCGAAGATCCACAAGATTGTCTACCTCTTGTAAAAAGATTCTTAGTTCGCCTCACTTCCCAGCAAATTTTCTACCTATTTTTAGAGTATCGTTTTCTCTATGAAAGCTGAGTTGAGCGACGACAGCCTCCTCTCTTTCACACTAGGTAGAGCGGTTGTTTTATTTCCATGGTTTATTTTTAATTTTAATTCTACGAATCATATATTTATTAGGATAACTGCATTTGAATCCATGTTATTTTCGGACGTCAAGAAACATTTGATAGGATCGTTAAAATCCTATCATATCATTATCCTATTCGACACCATCCCATCCAGCAAAAAAGTCCAGTACGCAGCCTCTTTGAAAATGCCACGAAAAAAAGTTAGGATAATTACTAAAAAAGTCATAAATTTATTGTATTTATATCAATTTAGTTTAAAACCTTTCGATAACTTGCCAATGTAGTTTATCCAGCTAATTTTAACTAGAAATCACTAACGTTGATTGCGACCATTTCATGTGGCAAGACCAGCATTGAAGTATAAATTTTTGCAACTTTTTTGAATTTTTTATAATTTTTTGTTCTCTATTCTTTGATCTTTTTTTTTCTCCTCTTCCTTTGCCGGTTGCCGGGTCTCCCTGATGACTGACTATTTACCAATATGGATATGCATTTTACCAACATTCATATGCCTCTCGTCAAACCGTTCAATCATTTTTCTTTTCTTTTTTCCTCCGCATCATTTTTCTTGTTTAGTAATCCAAAATAGCAGTCTAACGTAAAGTAGAGATGTAAACCCCATCCTTTGAATGCTATTGTTAATCTTCCGGAGGATAGTGTTAGAAAGTGCTTATAGTTGTTAATAAACCATCATAAACTATTTAAAGTAAGTTTGGGGATTTTTCATAAACCATTTCTTTTCTATGATGCATAATCAGATTTAAAACAAAAAAAGGATTTCTATTTCATGTATTTATTAATAGGATTAAGACCATGAAAAACCCTAAATTGGTACACTTATGATAAATTTACTAAAAAAAAAAAAAAAAAAAAGATCACAAAAAACCTTAAACTTATATACCCTTGACAAATATGTCTTTCGTTAATTTTCGTTAGTTTTTAATCATCAAATTGCTTAATTGAATGATATGTAATAGTTGACGAGTATACTAGTTGGGGTGTCACGAGTGTACCGGTTTGTAATTTTCCGTAATATTAATCCAATTTAATGAAAACTAATAAATGATAAATTTATCCGAAATTGACCAGTTTGACATTTTAGGCGATCAAAATATTAGTTTGTAGTAAATTTATTATAAATGTACCAATTTAAGATTTTTTGTGTATTAATCCTTACTCAATAAGTGTTGTGAAGCACTCCCATGGCTAAAGGGAGATTTTCAATATAGAAGCATCTAATTTTTTGTGCCTCACTGAATGTCTTTCATCTTCTCTCTCATTTATTGTTGGGTTAATATTATGAAAAACTCTAAACTAATACATCTGTGACAAATATACCCAAAATTAATTTTTTTGACAAATATACACTTTTGACAAAATTACCCCAAATTGGTATACTTGTAATAAATTTACTCTTTGTTAGTTTCCGTTAAATTTTACTGTCAAATTGCTTAATTAGACGACAAATGATAGTTAAATAGTGTACTAGTTAAGGATTTCATTCTCTATTTGTCATAATAGTACCATTTTTGTAATTTTTTACGGAATAAATCCAATTTAATGGAAGGTATATCTGTTGAGTTTTTGGCAGTCGAACAAATAATATATTCATTACAAGTGTATCGGTTTAAGGTTTTTTGTAATAATTTGGGGTAAATTTATCATAAATGTATCGGTTTGAGATTTTTTATGATAAAAAAATTAATTTGGGATAAATTTATCATAAGTGTACAAATTTGAGGTTTTTTAGGGTATTAACCCTTTATTGTTTTCCTATCTGTAAAATATTCACTGCCATTTTGAACAAAAAATACATTGGAATTTTGCGGGATCTCCTAGCTAGAGTAAGAAAACTAACTAGTGTGGACAAGGATGTACGGAGCTAGGTTTGCTTTTATGCCAAGAGAGTGTTTGGTGGACTAGAAAAAAAAGAAGAAAAAAGATGTACGAAATTAGGAATTCGGTGTGAATTAATTGACTGTTGTTTCCATTGTATGATTGAGGAAACAAGATTTGGGAGAGGCAAGGAGATATATACATAATCCTAAGAGATCAATACAGGCTCGCCAATGGCCATGGTGCAGGCCTCGGCAATCAATCGCTCTGTCCCGGATATTGTCTAGTAGTGACATCTTTGTTGATAGTGCCAACGCCCATCATGAGTGACGCCATTGCAACTAGGCCTTCATTTGCATTGAGCATGGCGATGCGAAGTCACTAAACTTGCTTCAATAGGTTAACAAGCTCAACCTCGAAAGGAAGAGGAGGCAATGCTTGAGTTGACGATTCAACCTCTTGCTTAAGGGATTATAGCAATGGTTGAGTTAGGTTGTCAATCTGTCCAAACTTCCTAAAGAAAGGCATAACATTATCAAATTAAAATGGTTTGAAAGTGCCTTAATAACGAACTTAATTGTGGGCGCAATCCCTAGCTTTACGCTTAGAACACCAAAACCAACCAACATTATGCTTGTCGCCACCATCACCACTTGTAGCCTTAGCTTATAATCCTCGATGAATGTAGCCACTCAAAGCAATACCAGTGACCCCACAGCAAAGGCTAGTGCGGCCTCGCTACCTGCCATGGGCTTGATAGATTCTCCTTCACATCCCTCTCCTTAGCTCATTCGTCTCTACTATTGTCCTCTCATTGAAATTAGGCCATTGCAATATTATATTAAGAGTAGACCAATACAAGCTCGCCAATGGCCCTTGTATAGGCTTCGACAATCAGCCTCACCACCCCGAATATTGCCAAAGTTGTGACATCCTTGTAGACATTGATACCCATCATAAGCAACACCGTTGCAACTAGAACTTCATTTGCATCGAGCATGGCAGCGCAAAGCCACCAAGCTAACTTCGACAGGTTGACGAGCTCAATCCTAGAAGGAGGAGGAGGACAAATGATTGAGTTAATGGTTCAACCTCTTGCTCGAGGGATTGAAGTAATGTTAAGTTGAGTTGCAGGAAATTTGGATAGATTGACAACCCAACTTAACCATTGCTTTAGTTCCTCGAGCAAGAGGTTGAACCATCAACTAAACTATTATCTCCTCCTCCTTTTGGATATGAGCTCGTCAACTTGTTGAAGCAAGCTCAGTGGCTTTGCACCGCCATGCTCAATGCAAATAAAGGTCTAGTTGCAATGGCGTCCCTCATGATGTGCGTCGACACCATCAACAAAGCTATCATAACTATGGCAATATTCAAGGCGGGGGGTTGATTGCCGAGGCCTGCAACAAGAGCCATTGGCGAGCTCTTATCAATCTACTCCCAATACGATATTCAAGTGGCCCGGATTCAAAGAGGTGACAAGAATATAGCCAAACGAGCTGAGGAGAGAGATGCGTGGGAGACTCTACCAATCCCATGGCAGGCAACGGGAGCATCCATGGGATCGCTTGTGTCACTCCCAGTAACTATGTTCATCGAGGATTACAAGTTGAGTTTATAGGTGGTGATGGTGGTGGCATATATAGTGTTGGTCGATTTTGGCATGTTGAGCGCAAGGTTCGGGAATGCACTCGTGGTTAAGTCCGTTATTAGGGCGCTTTCAAACCATTTAATTTGAGAATGCATGTTTGATAATGTTACGCTTTTCTTTAAGAAGCTTGGATAGATTGACAACCCAATGAGCTTATTCTCTCTATACTTTTATCCACGTTTAGTGTGATTGAATGCATGAATGGTCTATCATCACTCCTTGTCCTTTAGAGAAGGAATTGAAAAACAAATATTGGTCTTTCAACTAACCCTACATCTTCTTCAATCGCTCCAAAGTAATTATTAATGGAGTCATTATAATAATTTTATTAATTATGTGCACAACAGTTTGTTGCATCTACACAACTCATCAATTCCTTTACTTTTGTCTTTGATAGCATCAATTTTGGAGGATCAAATTTTGCATATTTTCCATATTCC
Source organism: Eucalyptus microcorys (assembly GCA_014182515.1). Taxonomy (NCBI): domain Eukaryota; kingdom Viridiplantae; phylum Streptophyta; class Magnoliopsida; order Myrtales; family Myrtaceae; genus Eucalyptus; species Eucalyptus microcorys. The sequence goes on along the minus strand of CM024569.1, from coordinate 42,917,165 downwards.
ATGGCAATCCCCTAAATCTATACTACTAAGACCTGCTTATATATTTTATTCCCGTGACTTCCAAATATGTTAACTATTATTGAATAAGTTTATGTATGCAAGTTTTGGTCTCCATTATTAGCATTAATTTGTTATCCTTCTCTATTAGAGTGACTGTTTTGTTGGAATATGGGTCGCTCAAGAGGTAAAGTCAACTCTCACCAGAAGGAACTACCTAAAGAGGGTAGGATAACAAAGTAATGCTAATAAAACAACAACGAACAAGTCATTAAAGTATACCTTACTTCTTACAAAATATGAGATTTTGGAATCGGAGACTTGATTTAACTAATTGTCTAATTAATGTCATTTTGGTATCTTAATTTAATCGTTTGTTCACCAGAGTGACCAGGTGGTATCTTTACCAATTATGAGCCTCAAGATTCTTGTCCATTAAGTGTGCAAGCAATGATCGCTTATTATGGTCCTAATGATTTAACCTAACCATGCTAAAAGTGAAAATTGGCAATCAATGTATTAAAAAAGCGCAATTTAGTAAAATCGAAATGAAATTGCACAAACAGCTACCAAGCATTATCTCAAAAAAGGAAAGCATTCAAAAACCATATTGCAAGCCCTAAAGGCTTATTCAATTTTGGATTCAATTTTTTGCTTGAAGAATGACATTTTTTTTATGCTAAATTAGTTTTGAGTTAGAATCAACACTAAAAATCTAATGAAACTAGTAAAAAACTAAGTTCCGAACATTTTCCAAAATTTTGAATTTTTTCAGATTTCTTTAGTGTTTTATTTTTAATATTTTCTAATTTTTTAATAAAAAATTATTCCGAAAATATGGACTTGGACGTTCAAGCTTGGGCGCCAAGGACAAAATTGGGCCTGTTTAAAACTAGCCCATTTCGTAAAGAAAGGCATCAAGCCCATTTTGTTGAAATTAAAATGCACTACGCCCACTGCAAAGCAGTTTAGGCCCAAGTGTTCTGAAGCTATGACTAATTGACACACCTCTATCAAAGCAAAACCAAGCCCAAAAATTACCATTCAAATAATGACTAGAAATAAGCCCAAACTTATCAATCTTAATTGAGCCCAAAATCACTAGACTCGTCTAAGCCCACGAAAACTTAGACAAGCCTAAACACACTAAACCAACTTAAGCAATTAAGCTTTGACCCAATAATAATAATAATAATAATAATAAGCAATTAAGCCTCCCACTTTAACCCCCTTCTGATCATCTCCGAACCGACGCCACCAAAAACGACATTAAGTACAATGGCCACCAACTCCCAGGAGCAAAGCAACCTCGGTAACGCGATTGATGAGTTAAAAATTTCCAAGAATTTCATGGCCAAGGAGGCTATCATTAATTAATATGTGAACTACACTACACTGGTGTCTTCGGATCTGGCTAAAACAGACGACATTCTCAGGGTCGTTCCTCTGAGTCATTTTAGCAAACATGTGATGGGCCACTGGTTAAGAGAAGGATACGGATTTGCTCGATATCTGGGTTCGCACCCTTGACTCGAACGAGAACAGAAAACAACAGTTACGACCAGCCGGAGACCATTATTCATTCACACTGAGCACAAGCATAGATGATAAATAACAAGTCCCTACCCGACTCAGCGACGGCGAACAGAGGGCGAACTCGAGATATATCGGACTCATTTCGGTCGCCTCGCAATGTCTCCAAGCTGGGATCCTTGGGAAAGAAGCGATTTTGAACCCAAAAAAAGGCAAACTCACCGGAAAAGGAAATCGCGAGCGGCTGGAGGGCGTCGGATGTGGCTGGGCCTCCGGGGGAACTCCTCCTTTCTTTCCCCTCTTTCGGCGCTCTCTCTCTCTCTCTCTCTGTTTTAGTCTCTTGGTCGTTTTGTCTCCCTCCCTCTTCTCATCCTCTCTCCTCTCGATCTCTCACTTTGTGTCGTCCCCTCCTCATCCGCGCTCCCTCTCTCACTTTTTAAGAGCCACCGGCGGAGGCGCGCATGGCCTGATAATACCCGCGGATCACGCCACGGCCCTGCTCTGCCTCTGCTGCCTTGCACGTCGCTGCAGAAGCGGAGGCGTGGGAGACGTGGCGAGAAGAAGAGAGGGGGAAAACCGCCGGGTTGGTTAAGGAAAATGAAAAGAAATGGGCTGGGCCGAGCCCAGCCAGGAAGGAGGGAAAATGGAGGAGGCCGGGCCGGCCCAGCCCTAGGCCCCGTCGCTTTCCTTAATTAATATATATTTTTATAAAAAAAATTTAATAAATTGTATTGGTATTAATGCAAATGTTCCTATGACTTATATGCTTATGCAATTTGATGAATATTATTTTTGTTTAGGGGTTAAAAATTAATCTCTAATTTTCTATGAAATAAAATCCAAAATGAATAGTCAAGATTCAGGTATTAACACAATTTACCTTAACTCGAAAATTAAAATCATCATCATCTAGTGACTAACAAAAACTGGATTTCTTTAAGGAAATTTTTTTAACTCATGGCTTTTTTTCTCTTTGTACAACTCCACCGTTTCACCATGACATTAAACTTTCGAATTTTTTCACTTGTTCAGTAAATTAGGTTAAAATGCGTGTGTGCTAACTAATTTGACTTTTTTTTTTTGGAAAAAATTAATATTGTCCAATATTTTAGGATTTTTTGTTGAGACTATTTTCCAGATTCGCTCCCTATTAAGTTTGCAGCCAGCAGTAGCCATGACTTAAAATGCGCATGACAAAATTTTGAAATGAAATTGATTTCGGCCGAAATCAATTTCTTAATTTCTATTCCCCAGGACAAGTTTCGAACAAAGAAATCCGTTTGATAATGACTCAAAATTTCTATTTCGAAAACAAACCGTTTGATAACATAACAAAATTTCTATTTCTAGAAATAGAAATTGATTAGATAACAATATAGGAAATCTTCAAATACAAAATAATAGTCGAAATAATACTAAGACATTACAAAAATTGAAAATACAATTTTATGGAATTTCCGGCATATTTTTATCCCTTGCCATTTTATTAGCAATTGTTTTCCTAAGCGTATTTATTTGGTTTCCCTCCTCGGTCAATGTATCATTTGCAAGCTCATCTTGCGTAGGTTCGAGAAAAACTGCTGAAGCATGAATATGGGTGTCATAAATGACGCCTATACAACCTTGTCATTTTATCAAAAACTAGTATTATATAAGATTATCAACAAAATAAAATTAATGGTGTAAAAGAATATATGAGAATTCTACCTTAAAGTAATGTTTATGGTTAGGAACCAATCGGGGGAAGGTCGGTTTATTTTGATTCTCGAATTGAATCAGTCTAGTTGCTCATCCCTAATTTCTTTATTGTGCCCTTACATAGCAAAAGAGAGATTCTCTTGAATCTCTTGCCTTCGAATTAAAATTCAACATTGTGTAACAATCTAATTATTTTGATTTTGCAAGAATTTTGAATCCGTAAAAAATAAGGTTAAATTTCTAGGCACGTTTTTTATTCATCTATTACGTAAGAACTTTTTCTTCAACTGGCTATGCGCGTGCCTTTTCTAGGAGGAAAGAGCCCCATTGTTTTTAAGTAAGCATTTAAGAACTTTGGTCGTTTTTGAAAATTGTGGACCTATTCGATTGCCTTTCATCCTAAAGAGGAAGTTATAAAAAAAAATGCAAAAAAAAAAAAAAAACACGAGCAAAATAAGAAAAAGAAAATTAGCAATAATTTGTGAAGTTATGGTTATGAGTGAATTAAGTTAGCAAGAAAGCACAAGGTTCTTTTATATGGTTTGATTTCAGTTTCTGATTTCTATTTCAGAAATTGAGAAGTTAAAAATTTCAGCTTCTGATTTCTTCAATTTCTCTATTTCTGGAATAGAAATCTGTTTCAGAAATAGAGAAATCAAATTGCGTTACCAAACGGATTTCTGTTCCAAACCTGTTCCGGGGAACAGAGAAATAGAGAAATCGAGAAACAGAAATTTTGTCATGCGCGCCCTTAATGGCTGCCCGCGACAATCGGGCCTCTGGAGATGGAGTGGTTTTCGCAGACCCCAACTTGACCGTCTTCAGTTTCGCAGAGTTGAAAGAGGCAACCAAAAATTTTGGACGCGATAATGGTGATTGGAGAAGGAGGACCATGTCTGTAAAGGGATCCTTCATGGGAAGAAACAGTCTGGAAGGACAGAGACTATAATAGCTGTGAAAAGATTAAAACCGGATAGCATCCAAGGGCATAGAGGGTGGCGGATAAGAACTAAGTCGTCTTCATTTTCCTTTCTTGGCAGATGAGTATTTTGCTCTGTCAATTATAAATTGAAGCAACCCAAATGTGTGATGGTTCTAATGGGAGCTTGTCATGCCAAACTAAAACGTGTCAATAAGCACCTTCAATGTGAAAATAGCAGGAGCAGTAATACTGGACGACCTGAATCGGGATGGCTATGTAAACGCAAATCCAAATGTACTTCAGTTGATTATCCTAGGATTTCTTTAAGTGGTGGCCTTGCCTTACAATTTTGTTTTTGAAAGGGCCCTTGTAGGATTGCATCTAATTTTGGTTATGGAGAGATCAGATAATTCTGACGGTTCATTGATTGCCTCATCGGCTTTGTTAGGATGCAAATTGATGGCAGTAGGCAGTAGACAACGGGATTGCTGGTGCCTGACTGAGGTGTTTGGTGCTATCGCCTACACATACGTTCACGGTCCTAGTGAGGTCTTCAGTTATCTAACAAACCCAACATAAGCTATCTTGCTTCGATCATTCCGATATAATGGAGATATCGAAGATTTAATTATTTTGTTCTTGAGATTATCCAGTCACTATGGTCCTCAGCAGATTAAATTATAAGGCTGCATTTAGTCAACAGCGATGAGCTTTCTTTTTGCATTTCTTTAACTTTGTAATGGACTAAATAAACCCATACCCATAGAGTCGTGAGAGTGAGTGTCGCCAACGGCTGGTGTGATGCTAACTATTTGAAGTGCCTACTAAGTGTAATTCGATTGGAAGGAATGAAGGAATTGCGCAAATCTAAGTTCATGGTCTTCCATCCATGTAGTAATCACCATTTTCAATGTGTATCATAGCCCCTAGGAGACCTGGTCAGCCTCGTCAGCCTCGATGGACGGAGTCATGCAACCTTCCACAGAGAACTTGTTTTCTTCTTCCTTCGAGCAAATTCTGCTCCTATATTCAAGAACCGCCACTAATTGCAAGGTTGATCAAACCATGTAGGGAGGGTACACCACTGCAAGATAAAGTCACCAGTTTGATCTCAAATTATAAATGGTTTCAATCACAAATTCCAATGATTTTGCATAGCTACTACTGGTTCATGCGAGCTAGATATTTTCTATAGAGCTAGTATGACTTGAAGTACATTTTACCAATATTGATATGTATTTTATATTACAGGATGCATAATGACCATGAGTATTCAGTCAAACTACTAGTTGAACTGAACATTTCATTGGGAGTTAGGTCTCAGCTCCCATTTGTACCTTTTGTTTCGATATCAATTATTCCATTGTGATTGTTTCATTTCTTTGACCAGTTGAAGCTTAAAAGGAAAAACATCTACCTGGTATAGTTTGGGGGCTTCCGTTTCTTTCATATCTTTTACTGCTGACCATGTGTGAGACTCTCTTTTACTTATTTTCTTGCAGAGGGAGATAAGACTTTCTTGGAAGGCTATCTCACCCTAACCTTGCCAAGCTCTTGGGATTTTTTCAAGAGGATTAAAATTTAGCTCTTGTTTATGAGTTCATGCCAAGGACAATTTGGAGTACTAGCTATTCAGAAGTAGGTGGTCTAATCATCGTGAATTTTGCAAAAGTCTCCTTAAGGATGCCAATTGTTTAGCATATCCTCTTGATCAGTCAATAGTCATAGTTGATGCATGTGCCTATTTCAAAATTTAGTTTGAACATGTTCTTGATTTAAGAAGCCTTACTTACATTTTCACTATCCGTTACTTTGGTACAGAGGGCTCCACTGCTCATCTTCCATGGGATGTACACCTCAAGGTTGTGGTCGGGGCTGCTAGAGACCTAGCCTTCTTGCACAATTTTGAGAGACAAATAATATTTAGGGATTTTAAATCTTCAAATATTTTCCTAGATGGGGTTAATACTTTATCCTCCTTATAATGATTAAGGTCTTGTATCATAAAATTCATATGAAGTCTATCGTTCTACTCAAATTCTTGGGAGAAGTATAATGGTGACAATGACATGTCTAGTATCTCACTTCAAAGACTTGGAATTGTGTCCTCTTACCAAGAGAAAAGAGTTTGTTGCGACCTAAAATTCGGATGCACCACTTAAAATTAGGCTAATGGACTACTAAGGGTGCATTTGGTAACAATTCTGTTCCCGGAAGTAAATTTTGATCAGAAATGATTTTTTTTTATTTTGTTCCCAGTAACAGATTCTAAGCATTTTAAACTGTTTGGTAACCTGTCCAAAATTTCTGATTTTGGAATAGAATTGCGTTAGGTATCGTGTTCATTGATTTTGTTCCAAATCAATTTCTTTTCATTTTTAAATAATTTTTATACTTTTATACTTTTTTTCTTTTTCTTTTTTCCTTTTTCCTTTTTTTTTTTCCTCTTATTCTTCTTCTTCTTCTTCAGGCCAGTCGCCGAATCGACGACCTCAACGGAGCGTCGCCGGCCCTAGTAGGCTGAGTCTTGCCGGCAATTGGGCGAGGCTTGCCTGGCCATCGGTGGGGCTGGGCGAAGCTTGTCTAGCCTCGCCAAGGCTCGACCTTGCCGGAGGCTAGGCTTGCCTCCATTGAGCTTGCTAGACTGGTTGCCGATGACGGCAGACGGCGAACAGCGGACGGCAATCGCGGGATGGCGGTAGATGAAGAAGAGAAAATGGAAGAAGACTTAATTCTCAAATTTGTTCTCAAAACAAGAATTAACTTTTTATTTTTATTTTTATTTTTTATTCTTGATTCTACTCCAAATATGTTCATGAGAACAAAAAATTTACCAAACGCGATTCTGTTCCCAAACTGCTCCCGGGAACAAAAAATCAGAATCAGTTACTATTGGGATGGTTACCAAACAGAACCTAAGTCTAACATAGCTCGGGCTCTCCTAAACCCATACCAATTCGCGACTTTGATTCAAATATCTAGGATGCAAAAGTGAGTTGTCACTAATCAGTTTAGTGTAGGTCGATTAGACATATATTATTTTATTTCTACGAACTAGAGACTTTGGTACAGGTACTTGGTTACACTAGACTTTTCTAATGCCCATTTGATACCTTTATCTTTTTATTTCGAAAACGAAAAAATGTTTTGCAGGCAGCTTGGATTGATTTTAATTCACTTCCTTAACATGTGAGGTGATCACACAGGTGCGCAAATCATCAATTTAACACTCAAGAAAGCAAATAAAAAAAAATGCAGAACTTACTTCATAGCAACGAAAGCATCTGCGTTGTTAAATCAGAATTCACATAAATAGTAATATGATTTCTAATTAATACGCAATCACTCAATTTTTGTTTTTCATCTATTTAATGAGAATCTAATCTATATGCAATGCAATGTTACTAATCTAACATGAAGGGATATGACATAGTAGTATAGCCTAAACTATATGACATGAGTAAAATAATTTTTAAAGAAATGCAATAATTAAATGTGCAGTCTAAATGAACTAATAACTTAATTCTAATGATGGACAATTTCTGATTAAATGGATTTAGCAAAAATCACTAAATGACGTGCATTTCAATGAAATCTAATTCTATATGACATGCACATGATGTTTCTATTCTCTTAAAGAGCATGCAATCTATCCTAATATGCAATGACGTGCAAATAATGTCTTAATTTTACATGACATATGCATGGCGATTTTTGTGTTTTTTTTTAATTTATAAAATCCGAAACTAAAATTCCTATTCTAAATATGCAAGATAATCCTAAGACAAGGAATATTCTAAAAAACGAACCTAATCCTAATTCAAATATTTTTTGGATTCTTTTTGCTTTTTACGAAAACAAAATCAACTCAAACCACAACAAGATAAGATTGATATCCAAAAAATTGATGAATCATATCTCGAGTATGAGATCGGGTTGGTTAATTTTAAATAAATCGCGAATCGAATCTCGAGTGTAAGATCGGATTAACAATTTTCCAAAAAATTGTGAATCAGATTTCGAGCGCGAAAATCAAACTGTTAATCCCTAATTTAAAAGGCTACTTCATATTGGGAATTCAATCCTACATTAAGGAATAATTCTATTAAAAAACAAAATAAATAAATAAATAAATAAATAAACTACCTAATTTGATTTTCCCTTTTTCCCTTTTTTTCTTTTTTCCAAATAGGGCTTGGCAGCTTGTGGTGTGTGCGCAGCCAAGAAAGGCTGGTCGTCGGCGTTTCGGTGAGGGGCGGCGGCGGGCAGACCGGCGGCGAGCGGACCAGCAGTGAGCAGGGACGCTGCCGTTGCGAGCGTCGCTCGGAGGGGGAGCTCGAGCGGCGTGCAAAGACGGTGACCGGCGGTCGCGGGCCTGCTGGCGTCGGGTCGCTGGTCGGAGCGGCACGAGCGAAGGGCTGCAAACGGACAGAACAGGGGCGGCAGCGGCGTTGCAGGCAGATCAGCAGTGATCGGCGAGAGCTGCTGGGCGCCGAAGCAGAGGAGTCGCGGCAGAGCAGGCGCGCGGTCGGCACTCGGGGACTGCAAGCGGGGCTCGGATGCGCGACGACGGCGGAACAGGAGCGGCGATGCTGGTGCAGTGGATGGCGGGGTGCTTCACGGGTCAGTGCGGTGGCGCGGTGCTCACTGGGCGTCGGGGTCGCAATCAGGGCTGGTCACAGGGGCCTGCCGTAGCAGGCGCAGGGGAACGGTCAGTGGCGGAGACGCGGCGGAGGTGGCGCGGTGCTCGCGGACGATGGGCTGGGCAGATCACGGTCAGATCAGGGGCGGCAGCGGCGTCGCAGGGCGGAACAAGAGCAGCTACGCGGGTGCAGTGGACGGCGGTGGTCGCGCGGTGAGGCGGAGCTCCGGTGCTGCTCGAAGGTCGGCGAGGGGCTCACCGAAGAAGAGAAACAGTAGATTTGCTTTTTTTCCTCTCTCCTCTGCTTTCCTCTCTCTCTCTGTTCGCACGTCCCCTCATGTCTCTTCTCTGTCTGACCTTTTGACTTTTGGAACCCCACCCCCAACAAAGAACAAAAGAACAAAGGAAAAGAAAAACTTTTTTCTTTCGTGCTTAAACCTTTAACCTAAAAAATCCCCGACAAAAAAAAACCCTTGAACCTCCGTACACAATTTTTTTTTTGATTATCCAGAGAACCCGTACAGCTGACAGCCGACAGGTAAATCCTGGACGACAAGTAGAGTCATCACCATCTTTGCCTGTCGGGTAAGTCGTGAGTTTCTTTCCTGCAAGGCAGACGACGCCGTGGATCGAACGCTAGATCTTTTGTGAGAGGAACCAGCGCCCAACCACCTACGCCACCACCACGGGTGGTTCTGTACACAACTTTTTTATAGGAAAAACAAATGTAATCTCTTTTCAATATACACAAAGATTGCCTGTACCCTCCCAATCATAAATTTTTTTTTTTTTTGTAAAAGTAAGCAAATATATTGAGCTTTGGACAAAATTACAGAAAGACGACGCCAAAACTTACACTCTAACTACAACAAAAAGAGTGAAAGGGAGCCGAACTAAACACCACAAGGGCAATCATAAAAATTCTTTTATTTTCCTCATATCCAAAATATTCTTTACTAATTTTATCGCCTATTGTTAAAGATAAGATTGCAATTCGATCTTCTCAAATTCCAAAAATCTATTGTAATATCATATCAATTCCTCATTTTTCACAAGATAATTAATTAAAAAAATAACGGGCTCGGGTTAATTTGTTCCCCTCGTGGGCTTAGTCTAACTTGTCAAATTAAAGTTTTGAACTACTAATTCAAACCCACCCCAGCCCAATGCAAAATGCAATAATAACAAATAAATGCACATAAAATTATATGTTATGCATTCTAATGTTATTATTATTTTTAGGGATAAAATTAATTCCTAATTTTTAATAAATAATCAAGTTGCCAAAATTTATTTGTCAATAGAGTCATAATAGCAAGTAGAGATCCTATGTTTCCCTCTGCTTAATTGATGAAAGAGTTATAGTTGATTGCAAATCCATCCTTCTTGGATTTGATGTTAAGTTCAGAACACGAGACATGACCATTAACCAGTCCTCGGCTACTTTTAGATATCTCCATATTGTTTTTTGTTAAGAGTTTGCAATTGTTTTTTAGACTAGAACTTGAGTCTAATCCACTGTCCGGTTCTTCTGCAGTCTTACACAGCCAAACTCTCAGACTTCGGATTGGTGAAGTCTGGTCCTCAGAGGGGCATGTCACACGTTATGACACAGGCTATGGGTACCTATGGTGATGCTACCCCTGAATACGCAGCAATCGGTAATTTTTTCATTGCAAAGTGCTTTTTGGTGACTTAGTGTTAAAAGACGTCCGGTCTTGAATTTTGACAATTAACATCGGGAAGTTATTTTTTGATGCCTCTTGTCACACTCCAAAACTACAAAGGATGGGATGACATAGCCATCCTTTCACACGAAGGACGCGGCCTCAAATATAATCAACAACTTGATATCAGTTTATATATATCTCACACCATATATATACATATAAGATAAATAAAAAAGATTGGTTGCAACATTAGAGTTTCTATAATCCATAAAAAAAGAAATATACAATTAGAACTCAGCTAACCTAACCACTAGTAACAATTATGTATACCATTTCTTTAAATCGTACCCAAAAATAGAACTCCCAAAAGTTTCCCACTGACGATACTCTCGTTCTATTCACCGCTAATCGAGGAACCTGAAAAAATTAAATAACGAGAGGAATGAGCAACAACAACTGTAGTACATATCTTCTAAGCAGATCGAGCAATTACTATGCACGTAAATAAAGCAATACCAAACTTCATAACGCCAACTCAATATATAAAATACATATTAAATCATATAAGAGTTATTTCTTATCATCAAAACTTTATACTAATATGAAAAACTCATTTAAATCACCATCAAAAGTTAAGTATCAATGGTCAAGTCCATTGAATAATCTCCATAAAATATCACATATCAATGGTCCATCCATTGACTAATCTATTGCTCAATATTCTACCATGGTCACGACACAATGCCTGATGATAAGGTCATTAAGATTTCTCCCTTGGCAAGGTCTTCACTTATAAAGCCGGTGACTCGGTCTAGAAGGATATCCTAAACCTAGTATGTATACCCCAAAAACCCCTCACTGGGTTCACAGTTATATTGAGCATAAATAACCATCCTCCAATACCATAAATCCAATTCAGAAATCAATATATTAAAGCAAGCAAATAACATTTTGCAGCATAGCCTATAATCCATTTTCTATCAATTTCTCAAATCATCATAAACCTTTCCATAAATTAGTCGCAGAGTAATTTCATATATATAATACTTCATGAACTTTGTATAACACGCTTTTCAAATATTCATAATCAATCAAAGAGTAGCAAATGCTCGATCCGACTTTTATGCAATAAAAATGCTCCTCAATTCAATATATATACTTCAAGACATGATTTTACAAAACTAAAGAATATATAATACCACTCATCTCGTCGTCTACAACTGATAAACGATACTTGTATCATCGAACTCACGGCCCTATCAGATAACCAATGAATAATATTAAAATCAAATAAAACTCTATCTCAACTACGAAACGACTAAATTACGCCTTAACTCTAACAAAAGGACTCCTATGCTCTAACAAATTGCATAACCAAAGGGATTGTTCAAGCCGTTCGCGATGCAGAGTTTAAGTGCAAAACTTAGTTATGCTATAACTTCCTCTTCCAAATCCTGTTCTATACATATTTATATTCAAAAGAAAGCCCTTAAAACATACTACATGAATCCCAACTTGATCGTCCCAAAATCAAGCCGAAAAATGACAAAATACATTCATTGTGCACAGGAAATTTCGAAATTTTGTTTCGGACAAACTATAAGCTCAAATCATGATCCGTAAAATCCTATGGCTCCACAACACCATAAACTATGATTTCTATAAAAATATGCAGCTCAACAACTCCAAAATCAGACTTCACCGCTCGATTTTCCAAAAATTCCGAATTTGAGCCACAAACCAGTAAATTACGAAGTCGAGTTGGCTTGGCATTATGAAGTCGAGTCGGCTTGGCGAGGCATCTGCGGTGTGCACGTGCCAAAACCCCTTTCCTTTCTTTCCCTTTCTCCTCCTCTTCTTCTTCTTTTTTTTTTTTTTTTCTTTTTTGTCGAGGGAGCTCTCAGCTTCTATTTAGCTGAGCCCCATTCCTGTCCTTTTTGCTTTATTGACTTTTCAACTTCTTTTTCTTTTTCTTTTTCTTCTTTTAGGACCCACTAGCCTAATATTACACTTATCTACGACATCACATAAAACTTTTGAATTTTACGGGGCATCTCTATGTAAAGAGTGATGTTTTCAGTTTCGGCGTTGTGTTGCTTGAGACATTTTTGGGTTTGAGGGCATATGATCTGAGCGGTCTAACAGGCAAGGCTAATTTGGTGGGGGTGGGCCAGACTACTTTTATGTAGTAAAAAAGAAAAAAAAACTGAGGACAATGATGGACTCTAGATTGAAGGGCAAATGTTATACAGACTCTGCACTCCAGATAGCCTAGCTAGCTTTAATATGCCTCCGACCGGAACCTAATCAATGGCCTTCCATGTCTAAAGTCGTGGAAGAATTGGAATCAATAGAAGCAGCCAGTACTAATAAAATACTACTGAATGCTTGAATTTATTTGTTATGTTGCGTACTTCATGTGATCGGATCAAAGTCTGTTGCTTACCATGATTAATCTTGGGCTTTGGATGTTCTTTTCCATTGTACCCAGTAGTTACTTGGTGTTGTGTTTCCTTGTAAGCTCTTTAGAATATTCACACGTGTCCATCATTATGTGCATCAACTTGTGAATTGAGATGTCGAGATTATACTTTCTTCAAGAGGGGAACGGTTTTGCGACGGCTAATCCTTAATTTTGTTAGCAATCTAAGGTTTACCAAAAGAAGTCCGTAGCTCTTCAAGAGTCCAAGCTCTTTTGTTCCTTTTCATGCTCAGGCTTTGAACATCAGCAGAATCTCATTCTTATTTTTGTCAAGAATTTGTTCCTGTAGTACTCGGCTCGCCACCAATGTCCATGAAGTATTATGCTGTTCGGTCTGTTATCGTAGTCATTTTTGAGCTCTAGGACAAGGTTGGGTTACTGATTGACTCATTTAAAGCAAAGAGCTACCCAGTTATTCGTTAAAAATGAACAAGACATGTAATTTGGTGCTATTTCGTTGCATCTAAGACATTTTTTAATTGTTTCGTCATCATTTCTTGGTTTCCTGGAACATAGATAACAGCAAATTGGAGGCGGGACTTCAGTGCAATAATCTAGGCTCAATCTAGATACAGGCTATTGAACATGAAAATAACAATACAGTGTCAAAAACACAAATCATGGTATACAAAAATTTGTAGGTATTTAGAAATCAAAACCTTGATACGAGACTAATAATGTTAGCTTAATCAATTTCTCACTAGCGCAATGTACATCATCAGGTCCCTTATATGCTAAGGGACCGTTGCTTACATATAAAGTATGAACATGTATTAAGTTCTATAAAAAATTGCACTTCGTTTTTTCGAGAATTACAATATCCTCGATTCGTGCAAGATTACATGCTAGTATTAGATGAAGTTGAATTGAAATTCTCTCAAAATGTTATCTATCCTATTTCTATCTCATGCAGGACTAGAGTGACGAAATTCTATTCCGTTCGACAGAAAATGCGCGTCTAAAACTGGGGATCATTTCCCACGGGCTCTTCGTGCGTCCCTCGTCTCCGCAAGAGCTGCTCCTCTTCCCATCTTTCTTACCTAACCAGGGCTTCTCCATCTCACGCCTCATCTCCAAATCGTAGACAATCCCGGCGAGAGCTTGCGAATTTTCTATGGGCAGAGGGTGATTTTGGACGGAGGATAGGCGGATTGCGGCGGGGCTTTGATTATCTCAGGGGTGGTTGCGGTGGCGGATGAGGAGGAGGCTGGGTCATGGCTTGGCTAGGGTTGCGGCTGGGGCTCTGGTGTGGGTCTGTGCCTGGGTTTGTTCGCTCATAAGTTCAGGGCTCGAGGCGAAACAGGTAACAGCTAACGAGCAATGCGAATGCTGATGCGAGAGGCGGAGGGGGGGCGGTTTCCCGGTGGTCTGGAGTCAGGAGGAGCGAGGGATCGAGGGCAAAGCGTGGACTAGAGAAGAAGGTGAACACAGAAACGAGTGAAGAATCAAAGGTCTAGCTTCGCAGTCAGAACGGAGCCCGATCGGAAACACAACTGGACAGCACCGGAATCTTAACCGAAGGAGTGAACCAGGTCGCGGTTGATGAGGAGTAATTGTGACGTGAGGATGAGCCGGAAGAAGTGGTGGTGGTCAAGCGAGCCTTGCCAGGGCTGGGCGAGGCCCGCTTGGCCATTGGCGGGGCTGGGCGTCGCGAGGCTTGCCCAGCCCCAGCGTGCTTGCCGGACCTCACCCTAGCCCGGTGAGCCTCCGGTGAGCTCGCCGGACCGGCGGACGGCGATCGGCGGCTGGCGGCGGTGGATGGCGGTCGCGGGATGGTGGAAGGGAAGAAGAAGACTTTTACTCTTTTGATTCTTTTTTTGATTCCCAGACCGAGAATCACATTTTTTTTTTTATTCTCAATTCTTGTCCAAAATTGTTCCCCGAACAAATTTATTTCCGGGAACAAAAATTTTACCAAACGCGATTCTGTTTTCAAACTGATTATGGGAACAAAAAATCATAATCACGTACTGTTTGGATGGTTACCAAACAGTGCCTTAGTCCATCCGACCTTTGTGAACTTAGATTCTAGCTACCAGGGCCGGGCAGTTGGGGAACCTAGGCTCTGTACGTATGCGTTTCCTTGACTGTCGGTGTCCAAGTTATTGAAGCCTGAATAATGATGCTTGTCTATTTTGGAAAAGAAAAGGCATAATAATGCCTTTTCATTTCGTCTTGCTGCTTTGGGAATGTTTGTGGATGGATGGATACCCTGCAAGAAAGCAAAAACCTGACTTAACCACACGAAAGCAGATGATGGAATCAATTTGTCCCTTGGCTTTATAGGACTATTGCCAGCTAAACTGACAGCAAACTACTTCCATGAGAAACTCGTTACTCGATTGTTGGATTGCAAAGGCAAGATGCCCCATAGAAAAGAATTAACATGGAGTGCGGTGCAAAATCCTCCATAGGCATTGACGTCTCCACCATATGGATTTGAACATGATCTTTCCAAATTGATCGACTTTGATGAAAAAAAGCATCGACCTTTTATTCCGGCGTTAGCAGGGCAGACGACATGCTGAAAAGTAAGAGGAAGCTTCGTCTTGATCGACTTTATGGATTTCTACATTCTACTGAATGGAAGTTAATTTTAAAACGGAGCGTGCCCTATTTCTCCTTCCTTCTCCGTTTTCTTTATCATTATTTTTTTTTGGAGTGGGTCTCACTACCTTTGAGTCCAATGTTACGGGAAAAGTCCACCGGGAATCAATATATGGATTCATTGGAAATTTGTGCGATCTGCTTTGGGCATAAGAAAATCTACTACTGTGGAAAATGATGTGCGAAGCCAGGTTGGCTCTCTACCGCGGTTTTAGGCGGCGGAAAATGGAGAAAAATATTAGATGGGTTTTATACTCCACTCCATGCAGGCAAAGAATAAAATCATTGAAAAATCGAAACGTGTCGTGACATGTAAACGATTTAAAAATTTGCTTTTCTGCTCTCTCTCCTGTAGACCTGGCCCACCTCTGCTCTCCTCTGCGACGCTCTCTCTCCTCTCTCCTCTGCAGACTCCCTCCTCTCTCTCTCCGTTATGTCCGCACCGAGTGGCATCACTTCTCGACAGGAAATAGGGTTTGGTAGAGGGAAGGTAGCTAAAAGACATAGTTTTGTTGAGAGAGACGAGAGAGATGGGGGTGTGCTTTGGTACTCCTGACTTCCCTTCTCCTAGCTTTACTGGTCATCTCAAATCAGGTACTCTTTAAATTTTTTCCTAGATAATTCTTTATCTTTACATCCATGTAGTCTCTTTAAAGTGAATCTTTGTGTTGGAGTCTTTAATGTTCTTCTTGTTATGGTCTGAAGCAATTTTCTCTGTTCTTTGTTTTTCTTTTTTGAAACTACAGGAGCGAAGTGGAAAATCACTACTTCATCTTCTTCTGCAGCCAGCAATGGCCATAACTTGCCGGCTGCCCGCAGTACTTCATCATCTTCTGCAGCCAGCAAGGCAGCCAGCAATAGCCATGACTTGCTGGCTGCCCGCGACAGAAAGGCCTTCGGAGATGGAAAGATTGTGGCAGACCCCAGCTTGACCGTCTTCAGTTTCGCAGAGTTGAAAGAGGCGACCAAAAATTTTCCAGTCCATGCGCTGCTTGGAGAGGGAGGATTTGGTCGTGTCTATAAAGGGGTGCTTCATGGAAGCAACAGTCTGGAAGTAAAGAGACTATAATAGCTGTGAAAATATTAAACCGGGATGGCACTCAAGGGTATATAGAGTGGCGGGTAAGAACTAAGTCGTCTTCAATTCCTTTCTCGTAATACAAATACTTTGCTTTGTCAATTACAAAACCAAAGCAACCCAAATGCACGATGGTACTGATGGGAGCTTGTCATGCCCACTCAACTGTGTCAATAAACACCCTCGCTGTGAAAATGGCAGGAGAAATACTTGACGACCTGAATTATGATGGCTATGTAAACGCAAATCCAAATGTATTTGAAGTTGATTAACCCAGGATTTCTATAAGTGGTGGCCTGGCCTTTTAATTTTGTTTGTGAAAGGGCCCTTGTGGAATTGCATCTGATTTTGGTTAGAGAGATCAGATATTTTTGAGAGTTCATTGATGGCCTCATTAGCCCTCGGTGAGGCCGTGCCTCATTGGCTAAGCCTCGGCTGGGTGAGTGGCCTTGCCTAGATTTGGCGAGGCTGAGCTCGCCCAGTAGCTAGCAGGGCTCGACCTCCTTTGGCCTCACCGGTGGCTGGACGAGCCTTTAGCGAGCTCGCTGGACCTCGCCCTAGCTTGGTAAGTCTCCAATGAGCTTGCCGGACCTCGCCCAACCGGTCGCCGGTGACCGATGGCGGCGGGCAGTGGCAGCGGCAACGGTTGAAGAAGAAGAAGAGAGAGGGAAGAAGAACAAGAAAAAAGAAGAGAGAGGAGAAAAAAATATGTTGGCTTGATTCTGAAATTGTTCCCGGGAACAAAGAATTAACTTTTTTTTACTTCTCAATTCTGTTCCAAATCTACTTCTAAGAACAAAAAAAAATAGAAATTTATTCCCGAAAATAGAAATGTTATCAAATGAATTTCTATTCCAAATCTACTCCTACGAACAAAAGAATAGAAATTTTCATTGTTTGGCCGGTTGCCAAACGCGGTCTTAGTATAATTCGATTGCAAGGAGTGAAGAAATTGCGCAAATATAAGTTTAGTCTTCCATCCATGTAATGATCAACCTTTTCAATGTGATCATAGCCCTTAGGTAACTCGTCTTTCCGACCTTCTTTGACTAATGCAATGCGGTTCTTTTCATAGTGAACTCGTTTTCTTCTTCCTTCGAGCGAATTCTCCTTCTATATTCAAGAACCAGTAGGGTGGATTCACCACTGCAAGATAAAGTCATCAATTTAATCGCAAATTATAAATGGTTTCAGTCACAAATTCCAATGATTCTGCATAGCTACTATTGGTTCATGGCGAGCTAGATATTTTCTACAGAGCTAGTATGACTTGAAGTACATTTTACCAATATTGATATGTATTTTATATTACAGGATGCACAATGATCATGATTCTTTAGTCAAACTACTAGTTAAACTGAACATTTCATTGGAAATTAGGTCTCAGTTCCCATTCTGTACGTTTTGTTTTGATATCAACTATTCCATTGTGATTGTTTCGTTTCTTTGACCATTTGAAGCTTAAGGAGAAAAACATCTACCTGGTTTAGTGTGGGGGCTTCCATTTCTTTCATATATTTTACTATTGACCATGCGTGAGACTCTTTTGCTTATTTACGTGCAGAGGGAGATAGGCTTTATTGGAGGGATATCTCGCCCAAACCTTGCTAAGCTCCTGGGATTTTGTCACAATGATGAAAATTTAGCTCTTGTTTATGAGTTCATGCCAACTGGCAGTTTGGAAAACCAGCTATTCAGAAGTAAGTGGTCTAATCACTCTATAAATTTCGGAAAAGTCTCCTTAAGGATGCCAATTTTTTTTAGCATATCTACTTGATCAGTTGATAGTCATAGTCGATTCATGTGCTTATTTCAAAATTCAGGCTGGTTTGAACACCTATTTGCTTTTAAGAATTACTTACGTTTTACACTGTCCGTTACTCTGGTACAGAGGGCTCCGTAGATCATCTTTCATGGGATGTACGCCTAAAGATTGCGGTCGGGGCTGCCAGAGGCTTGGCCTTCTTGCACGGTTCCTATAACATGATACACAGGGATTTCAAAAGTGCAAATATATTGCTAGATGGGTTGATTATATTATCCTCTTTGTAATGATTATGGTCTTGTATCACAATATTCATAAGAACACTATCATCATTCTAGTCAAATTCTTGGGAGAAGGATAATGATGACGATGACATGCCTAATATCTCACTTTTCAGACTTGGAATTTTGTCCTCTAACCAGGAGAAAAGAGTCATGATAGCGAGAGGAGATCCTATGTTTCCCTGTTCTCAACTTATGGACGGGTTATAGTTGATTGCAAATCTGTCCTTAGATTTGATGTTAAGTTCAAAACCTGAGACAGGACCCTTAACCAGTCCCCAGCTGCTTTTGGATATCTCCATTTTGTTTTTTGCTAGATTCACTAAAGTTTGCAATTGATATTGAGGCTGGAAACCGAGTCTAATCCGATGTCCGGTTCTTCTGCAGTCTTACACAGCCAAACTCTCGGACTTTGGATTGGTGAGGTCTGGTCCTCCAGCGGACAAGTCACATGTTTCAACACAGTATATGGGTACTTGTGGCTATGCTGCCCCGGAATACAGAGCAACTGGTAATTTTTCCGTTGCAAAGTGCTTTTTGGTGACTTAGTGCTGACTGACGCTCGGTCTTGAATTTTGCCTATAATATGGGGAAGTTATTTGCTGATGCTTCGCTGAACATCACATAAAACTCTTGGATTTTACAGGGCATCTTAATGTAAATAGTGATGTTTACAGTTTCGGCATGGTGTTGCTTGAGATACTAACAGGTTTGAGGGCGTATGATCCGAAGCGTCCAGCAGCCAAGGCTAATTTAGTGGAGTGGGCCAGACCACACTCATATAGTAAAGAAGAACTGAGGACTATAATGGACTCTAGATTGGAGGGCAAATATTATGCAGACTCTGCACTCCAAATAGCACAGCTAGCTTTAATATGCCTCCAACGGGAACCTAAGCAGCGGCCTTCCATGTCTAAAGTCGTGGAAGAACTGGAATCAATAGAAGCTGCCAGTGCTAATAGAATACTATGGAATGCTTGAATTTATTTGTTATGTTGTTTGTACTTCATGTGATGGGATCGAAGTCTGTTGCTTCTCAGGATTAACCTTTGGCTTTGAATGTTCTCCATGGTACCCAGTAGTTACTAGGTGTTGTGTTTTCTTGTAAGCTCTTTGGAATGTTCGTACTTGTCTATCATGTGTGCATCAACTTCTGAATTGAGATGTCGTGATTAGACTTTTTTTAAGAGGGGAACGCTTTTTTGATGGCTAATCCTCAATTTTGTTAGCAATCTAAGGTTTAGCAAAAGAAGTCTATAGCTCTTCAAGAGTCCGAGGTGAACATGTTTTTACTTCTATAAAAAATCGCACTTTGTTTTTTTTTCTTTTCGAGAATTACAATATCCTCGAATCGTGCAAGATTACATGCTAGTATTAGATGGAGTTAACTTGAAATTCTCTCAAAATGTTATCTATCCTATTTCTATCTTATGCAGGAATAGAGTGAGGAAATTCTATTTTGTTCAACATAAAATGCCTGTCTGGTGTATTTGTTTCACAGAAAACGTAACGTTTTTGGAAAATGTTTTCTAGAAAACCATTTTGTAGGAAAATGGTTAGTTTTCCTTTGTTTGGTGGTATGTGACTGAAAATATTTTCAGGTGTTTGGATTGCATTTGAAAAATGATTGAAGGTGTAGAAGACGCTAACGAAGAGGAGGAGGAGGGAGCGCAGGAGGGGCTTGGGTTGGAGGAGGCGGTGGTGACAAAGGGGAGGGGGCGAAGGAGAAGGAGAGAGGGGAGGAGGAGTTAGGGTCTAGTTTACAGGCAAAGAAAGAAAAGAGAAAACAATAAAAATAAAAAATAAAAAGAAAGAAGAAAGAAAAGAAAAGATATAATAAAAAAAATTCAAAATTTTTAATTAAGAATTCCTTTTAATAATAAATTTTTCATTAAACAAGGACCTTAAAACATTTTGGAAAATGTTTTCCGGTTCTTTCAAAAGGTAAATCGTTTTCCTGAATTTAAGCTTTGAAAGGAAAATATTTTCTGTTGACTAGGAAAACATTTTCCGTTGACTCATTTTCCTAAATGAACCAAACGCTGGAAAATGAGGAAAACGTTTTCCCGGAAATTGTTTTTCGCAAAACAAACACACCTAAATTGGGGATCATTTCCCACGGGCTTCTTCATGCGTCTCCACAAGAGTTGCTCCTCTCCCCATCTTTCTCACCTAACCAGGGCTCCTCCATCTCACGGGTCATCTCCAGAGAGTGGACAATCCGGGCAAGAGCTTGCGAATTTTCTGCAGGTGGAGGGGGGATCTTGGATGGAGGAGAGGTGGATTGCGGTAGCAGCGGCGGGGCGTTGATTGTCTCAATGTGAATGGTGATGCAAGAGGCGAAGGGTGGCCTGTTTCCCGGTGGTCTGGAGTCAGGAGGATCGAGGGATTAAGGGCAAAGCGTGGACTAGAGAAGAAGGTGAACACAGTAACGAGTGAAGAATCAAAGGACTAGCTTCGTAGTCAGAACGGAGCCCAATCGGAAACACAACTGGACAGCACCAGAATCTTAACCGAAGGAGTGAACGAGTCGCGGTCGATGAGGAGTAATCGTGACGTGAGGATGAGCCGGAAGAAGTGGTGGTGATCGGAGATGGAGCGGCCGGGGAAATAGAGAAACTTAGGGTGCGCATGACAAAATTTCTATTCCAGAAATTGATTTCTAGCTAGAATTGATTTCTCAATTTCTATTCCCCGGACAAGTTTCTGAACAAAAAAACCTGTTTGATAACGAGTCAAAATTTCTATTTCTGGAACAAAAATCCGTTTGATAACAGAATAAAATTTCTATTTCTAGGAATAGAAATTGATTAGATAACAACATAAGAAATCCTCAAATACAAAATAATAGTCAAAATAATACTTAAACAACATAGGAAATCCTCAAATACAAAATAATAATCGAAATAATACTAAAACATTACAAAAGTTGAAAATACAATTTCATGGAATTTCCTATTACATGTACTTATGTTTCCTATTACGTAATATTTTCTTTCGAAAAATAAACAACGTGACAAAAAAAAAATCAATTGAAATTCAATTGTAGTGAATATGTTGTTATGTTTTTGCCGAAATTGATTTCACATTAATCAAATAAGTCTAATGATAGCCATGATTATAATAGTCTAATCTCCTAAAAAAAATCCTAACTTTAAGTCTAATTCCAATTTCTTTCCAAATTTTGTTAAAAAAATCCTCACCATGTTCAAAAACCGTCACCAATTTTTTTCAAAATTATCAATACTAGGATTATTTAAAAATTTATTATCAAAATCTGTATTTTCATCAATACTCTTACAAGAACAATAGATTCCTTATTAGATCTCTTTTCCTTATAAAGAAAAATCGGATGAAACCCTAATGATTTGACCCCTTTTTACCACCTCAATATGAAGTTTATGATTAAAAAAATAGGTAGCCAAATAGAGCCGTTGTCTGGCGTACTACAGAAGAGTAGGTGAAGAAAGACTCATTAGATATGAATATGGCAAGTTGACTATTACCATGCGTGAAATCTCTTGCATGCAACAAATGAAGCCTTGTTCATTCAATTCCCACCATTTGACTCAATGGTTAAGATTTTCCATCAATATTGATTAAAATGATTATATTACAAAATCATTAAAATATTTTGGACTAAATTAACTATTTCTATTTCTATTTCAATATTAGTGATCTAAAATATTTTGGACTAAATTGAAAAGTTGAGAAAAAAAAGTTTCTATTTCTATTTTAAAACCGAGAAGTTAAAAATTTCAGCTTCTGATTTCTTCGAGATCTCTATTTCTGGAATATAAATCTGTTTCAAAAATAGAGAAATCAAATTGCGTTACCAAACGGATTTCTGTTTCAAACCTGTTCCGGGGAACAGAGAAACAGAGAAATTGAGAAACAAAAATTTTATCATGCGCGCCCTCGTAACTTGAAAGTCAAAACTCAAGCCGAACTCGAATCGCATCGAGCCGAAAATTAAGAACTCAAAAGCCTCGCTCGCTCTCTGTTCTCATTCGCAAAAGTAGTTGCCACGTAGCTCCTCCGGAAGCACCCAAGCCCGATCGAAGAACGCTGTGGAGTCCGACTAAGTGCGGGAGACTTGGGACACTACCGAGAGAGCCTGTGTGTAGGGAAACAAGGGACTGAATTTGCAATTTGGTCCATCCGACCTTCGTCGACTTGGACTCGAGCTAGAGCACCAGGATCCGGACACAAGCATTGGCACGGCCTCGATAAACTAGGGCCCAGGCTGTTGGGGACCTTGGGCCCTGTACGTGTTTTCTTGATTGCCGGTACCCAAATCACTGAAGCCTGAATAATGCATGTCTACTTTGGAAAAAAAAATGCACAGCTTTTTCACCAAACGATGGAAAATATTTTTCGGGTCTTTTTCAGATTTCAGCTAAATACCTGAAAATATTATCATTTTTTAGGAAAATTACAAAAACGTAATATTTTTCCCGAGTTTCATGAAAATTCAAGATTTGAAAAATATTTTTTCAAATAATGATTAGTTATATCGCTTGCAAAAATGAACGAATGAAATTTTTTTTATCATCCATGAAAATAGTAGGCATTAATTATTGTTGATAATGAAAACATTTTCCATTGACTAATTTTTCTGAGCAATATAACTAATCTTTTTTTTCCGGAAAGCTAAACATTTTCCATTCACTAATTTTTCTAAGCAACATAATTAATTATTTTTTCCGATTTTTTTCTTTTAAATCTTAAATTTTCCATGAAACAAGCGTACGCCAAGATGAGAGCTGATCTTCCTTCATCACTTGCCATCTATAGGCTTGAGAAAGGAACGACTGAAACAAATTCGCGATTGTGCTCTGTAAATGAAATTAATTTTTTGTTCAATGATTATTATTTTGTAATAGCGCTTTGGGAATGTTTGTGACTGGAAGTTCTGTAAGAGAGCAAAAACCTGGCTTAACCGTACAAAAGAAGATAATGGAATCGATTTTCCTCTTGGCTTTATAGGACCATTGCCAGCCAAGCCAACGACGGACGACTTCCATGTAATACTGATTATCTGACAGTTGGAATGCAAGAAAGACGCCTCAGAGAAGAGAACGGTGCGAAACCCTCCATAGACATCGACATCTCCATATAATAGAATTCAACATGATCTTTAAAAATGATGGACTCTGATGAAAAAGCATCCACCTTTTTATTCTGGCGTTAGCAAGGGGCATGACTTACTGGAAAGAAGAGAGAGCTTCTTCTCAATCAACTATGTGGATTTCTACATTTTAATGGATAGAAGTTAGTTTGATTCTGTGGTGTGTTATGCAAGATTAGTGGAGAAACTTTAGGATTACCTTGCCAAATTTGTTAGGATTTGGCACACAATCACAATGAAATAAAGACTAAAACTGAGAAAGAAAATTCGAAATGTAAGGTTTTATTCTTGTTCACTCTTAAACTAGGGTTACATTCAGAAGACGATTTCATTATAGTTGGCACCTCGCACCCTTTTGTTACATTGAGAGAATTACAAACTTTTTTTTTTTTTTTGGCTAATTTAGTCCTTAGCTTTTTTGTAATTGTGTCAATTCAATCTAACATGCCGACATTGACGTAGATAATTTTTAATAATATTTCATTTTTTTTTCATTTTTTTTCAATTTTTTTTTCTTTTCTTCCTTCTTTGCTTCTTTTCATCATAGAGGCCGGTGAGCTTGCGGCTAGGGAGGCTATGGCGAGGCTAGCCTTGACCACAACCCTTAGGCCATACCCAGATCTAGGTGAGGCCAGGTGACGGCCATGACTCTCGCCAGCAAACGGTGAGGACTTCACGACCCTTGCCTAGAGGTCAACGACCCTCATTGGAGGCTTGCCAATCACTATGAGGAAAATAAGCAAAGAAGGAAGAAAAGAAAAAAAAGAAAAAGAAAAAGGAAAAATAATAGGAAAAAGAAAAAGAAAAAATTAATAAAAAATTCGAATAAAATATTCAAGTTAGCGTCAACAGGACAGCCTACACTGGCTGGCTAAAATTGGCTGGATAGATTGAATTGTCACATTTGCAAAATGTTTAGGACTGAATTTGTAAAAAAAAAAAAAAAGGTTTAGGACTGAATTAATACAATTACAATTGATTTAGAACTTTTTTGGTAATTTTCCCCTATTACATTCTTCAATTACAAAAGAAAAAGATTGTACATACTATTTATGGGCTCAATCCCAAACTTCCAATAAAATATGAGCTCAAATTATAAAAACCCTTTGGCGGTTTGAGGGCGTTGCACCACCACCCTGCCCGGGTGGCTCCATGTTGGGGTATGGTTCATATTTATCATCAACAATATAGCAAGAGGGTTCTGCTCCTCGTTGAGCAGGTGAGGGTGTAGGGGTCGTGAGGGCAACGCCTCAAGTTGTCAAATGGTTTTTATAGTTTGAGCTCATATATTATTGGCAAATTGGGCTTAAGCCCAAGAATAATTTTCTTGTAATTGAGGGATGTAATAAAGAGGTGCGATGTGTTAATTATAATAGAATCCGGATGTAGTTCTAGTTTAAGGGTGAATCATGATAAAACCTTGTATCTCAAATTCTTTTTCTCACTCCTACTCTCTATTTTCTTATGATTGTACGCTGAATCCTTACACCCTGGACCCCGCCTGTTCACCGGGGAGTGGGACCCTCGTGCCATCCTGTCCAGGGAGTATGAACCACATCCTAACAAAATTGCTCCCTCATGTATAGGTAAAATTAAAAGGAAAACTTCAATGAACTGTCTT
This sequence comes from Eucalyptus microcorys, assembly GCA_014182515.1. Taxonomy (NCBI): domain Eukaryota; kingdom Viridiplantae; phylum Streptophyta; class Magnoliopsida; order Myrtales; family Myrtaceae; genus Eucalyptus; species Eucalyptus microcorys. Next base: position 42,891,738 of record CM024569.1, on the reverse strand, counting down.
AATTCTTCTCGTGACTGTTATAATATTGCACTTGCGAAGGTTGCATGGACATGATCGTTGTGGGGAGGCTAGGAATGCTAAGAGAAGTTGAGACTGGGTGGATTCCTCTCCATTATGCTGCAGCATTACAAGGCCACGTCAATACCGTTGATGAGCTGGTCAGATTTTGTCCTGACGCTTGGGATGCAATAAAAAACGAAGGGCAAACAACTCTTCATGCTGCTGTTCCAAATGGAAGAGTAGATGGGGTCAATTACATAATTTTTAATGCCTAACCTGGAGGGCCTTCATGTACGAAAGGATGGCAACACGGCTTTGCCTTTGGCTACTCTCATCAGACAATACAACGTGATCTTTGTGGTTGAAGGAGACAAAAGGGCGGGCGGTTTGGCCACAAATTAGGACCATTTGACTGCTCTCGACATTTTTTATAGTCATAAGGAGGTATGCTCAGTACCTAAACGCTATATATTAGTTATTTGTTCCCTTACAGGTACTTGATCTATCTGCAGCCGTGAACAGAGTCGTCGGTAGTCGGACATTTCTTTAGTATCTTTCCCAGGTGAAACTCAGAAAAGCAAACAAAAGAAAAGGGTAGGCTTCGTGCAAGTGGTGTGCCCAAGAGAGGATAGAGAAGCGCAAAAAGTATGCCCCGCCCGAGAGCACCAAAAACAGGAGAAGAAATCCAAAGAAAGAGCCGAAACTTTGTGATCCCTATTCGAAGGTCAAATGTTGATGGAGTCGGCTCAAGTTTGAGTATGTTGTTCGTGGGACCGATGGCTATGAGTTGATAGCTTTCGTTCGTCGAGAACCATCTCCGAATTTTCTGACCGCGATTAGGATTTTCTTGCTCCATTTATATTTATCCACCTTTGCGGTGAAAAAATGAGCTTGTATTATTGGTGTTAAGCTTTTAGTGTGTGACAAGAGAAGACTACTTTGTATATCCTACTATTCCTAGTGATTAGTGAAAGTTTTTGGACGGTCCGTGATTTTTCCCGCATTGGGTTCTATGTTAAATCATTGATGTTATTGTTGGTTTTATTTCCTTATTGATTTGGTGTTATATTGCTTATTCCAAGGTTATATTGGCTGGTTGTTGTTGGGGCTAAGTTGATTTTGGTCACTTTAGTTTCGGGGGAGAAATTGATCCTAGATCTTGTTTGGCTTGTGGTGAGTTGTTGTCCCAGGTTCTCCCTGACAAAGTGGTATCGGAGCTAGAGTTAAGATTCTAGTTATTAATGGAGGAAACTAGTGGCACAATCTTTAAGTTAAATGCCTTGAATTATTCTATTTGGACGCCTTGGATAAAAGACATGTTATATTGCAAAGACTTGTTTGATCTGGTTGAGGGTGATGAAGCTAAAGGTGATGAGGAAGATAAATAATGGGAGTGAATGAATTGGAAAATGGTTGGGCCTATCCGGCAATGGATTGATGATAGTGTGTTTCATTATGTTGCTAAAAAAACGAAGGTGGATACTTCGTGGAAGAAATTACAAGATCTCTACGAGAGGGGAACTCCACAAAATAAAGCTCTTCTAGCTAAACGATTTGTGAATTTGAGATACAAGGAGGGGAGTAGCATGTCGGAACACTTAAGTGAATTTCAAGATGTTGTAAATCAATTGACAAATCTTGAGATTGACTATGGTGATGAATTGCAATCATGTTTATTGCTTGGCACTCTTCCTTATAGTTGGGACACCTTGGTTGTGGTGTTAAACAACTCGGCTCATTTCGGTGTGTTTTCTATGAGCATGCTTAGAGAAAGCTTGTTCAATAAAGAAATAAAAAGAAAATGCTTGAATTATGCTTTTAAGTCGGAAGTTCTTGTGATAGAAATAGAGCTTGAAGTCAATCAAGAAAGTTTCATAATAATGATAATAAAGGCAAGTCAAGAGGAAGGTTTAAATCAAAGCTAAGGAGGAGTATGAAGTGTTACAATTGTGGCAAGATGTGCCATTATGCAAAAGAGTATTGATTACCCAAGAGAGATAAATATCATGATAGAAATGGAGATCGAAAGAAAGAAAAGAAACAGGCTATGACGGCAGTTGCATTCGTTGGTGGTATTGTGTTTGTATGTGACGACGGATGTGTGAATCTTACATGCCAAGACTCTACGTGGGTTGTTGATTCTGCAACTTCTTTTCATGTCACCTCACGATATGACTACTTTGCTTCTTATTGCGGCAGTGATTTTGGTTGTATTAGGATGAGAAATAGTGGTGTTTCATATTGGCATGTGAGATGTTTATTTGAAAATTGATATTGGATGTAATTTGCTTTTGAAAAACGTGAGACACATTCTGGATATTTGACTTCACTTGATCTCCGCTAGTGCCTTAGATGATGATGGTTATTGCAATTCCTTCTTTGATGGCCAATGGAAGTTGACTAGAGGTTCCAATGTTTGGGGCAAAGGGTAAGAAGACAAGGTCTCTTTACACCATGCAAGCTAACTTGAATAAAGAAGAGCTAAATGCAGTGGAGAATTCCTTAGTTGATTTGTGGCATATGAGGCTTGGTCATCTTAGTGAGAAGGGGCTTGATACTCTTGTTAGAAAGAATCTTCTACCATTGAATGAGAGAAATTTGAAGGAATGTACTCACTATATCACGGGTAGGCAACATAGATTCTCATTTCATAGTTGCTCTCCATAGATGAAATCAAATGTACTTGATTTAATTCACACTAATATTTGTTGCATGGATGCTAGAACACTTGATGATGCATTATATTTTGTGACATTTATTTATGATTGTTCTAGAAAGGTGTGGGTTGTTGCTTTGAAATCTAAAGATAAGGTGTTTGTGGCTTTCAAGCAATTTCATGTTAATGTGAAAATAGAAATCGGGAAAAAGCTTAAATATGTTCGAGCTGATAATGATGTGAATATAGAGGCCCATTTGAACATTATTGCAGGAATTATGGTATCAAGCTTGAGAAGACTGTTTCGAAGACATCACAACAAAATAGAGTAGTGGAGATAATGAACCAAACAATTAATGATTGGATTTGGTGTATTCTCTTTCTTGCGAGGTTGCCTAAGCAATTTAGGGGTGAAGCGATGATAATGGCAATGTATTTGATAAATCTTTCTCCATCAGTTCCTCTAAAGGGGGATGTTCTGCAAAGAGTTTGCAATGGGAATGATGTTTTCTGCAATCATCTGAAAGTGTTCAGTTGCCAAGCATTTGTGCATATTCTAAGAGATGAAAGGTCCAAACTTGATGACAAGTTTAAATAGTGAATTTTCTTGAGTTATGGACGTGAAGAGTTTAATTAGAAGTTATGGGATCCAGTTGCAAAGAAAATCATTAGAAGCCGAGATATGTTGTTCTTTGAGCATCAAACTATTAAAGATATCAACATGCCAAGGAGACTGAAGAACACAGCTCAACGTTCGGTTAGTTTCTGTTCAAATCCTCCCGCCATTGGTGGAAATCATGGGGGAGAAGTTTATAGAAATCACAGAAATCATGAAGAAAGTGAATCCCTACAAAATATTGATTTTTCAGTTGAGATGGGTGAAATAGCTGAGCTAGAATAATTAGTTGAGCAAGAACAACCAGTTGAGCCAATAGAGCCACTTGAGCAAGAGTAACAGGTCCTATCTCAAGTTAAAAGATCTGAAAGAGATCGTAGACCTTCATAAAAATATTTTCCGTATGAGTATGTGTTACTCACAAATGTAGGAGAGTCAAAAACCTATAAAGAAGTTATGTCATGTAAACAAAAGAATGAGTGGCATGAAGTTATGCAAGATGAGCTTAAATCCTTGCATGAGAATCACACATTTGAATTGGTAAAATTGCCTAAGGGTAAGAGAACACTCACAAATAAGTGGGTGTACAAGTTGAAGATGGAAGAGAGTAGTTTGCAATCACGACACAAGGCTAGACTTGTTGTGAAGGACTTTTGTCAAAAGAAGGGCACTGTTTTTTAAGAGATTTTTTCACTGGTTATAAAGATGCCTTCTATTCAAGTTGATTTTGGGTTGGCCGTCAGTTTAAATTTAGAAATTGAACAACCTAATGTAAAGAAAACTTTTCTTCATGGAGACCTAGAATAAGAAATATACATGGAGCAATTGGAGGGTTTTGAAGTTGAAGGTAAGGAGGATCTTCTATGTAAATTAAGGAAAAGCTTATATGGCCTCAAGTAAGTGCAAAGGCGATGGTACATGAAGATTGAATTATTCATGGAAGATCATAGATACAGTAAGACCAATTTCAATTCTTGTGTCTTTATGAAAAAGTTCTTGGATAATGATTTTCTTATTCTCTTACTCTATGTGGATGATATGTTGATTGTTGGGTATGATGTTAAGAAAATCAAGAGTTTGAAAAATGAGTTGAGTAAAACTTTTGTAATGAAGGATCTAGGCCCAACTAAGCAAATCCTAGGGATAAGAGTTACTTGTGATAGGAAGAAGAAGAAACTTTGGCTATCTCAAGAGAGATACATTGAAAAGGGGCTTGAAAGATTCAACACGAGCACATGTAAACCGGTAAGTACTCTACTTGTAGACCATTTCAAGTTGAGTAGTAATTTGTGTTCTTCAAGTGAGAAAGAGAAGGAAGAGATGATGAAAATTCCTTATGCATTGACCATGGGTAGTTTGATATATGTTATGGTTTGTACAAGACTCGATATTGCTCATGCAATTGGTGTTGTGAGCAGGTTTCTCTCAAATCTAGGTAAGGAATGGATTTTGAGATATCTTAGAGGCACTTCTACACTTTGCTTGTGTTATGCAAATGCGAAGCTTGAGTTGAGTGGCTACTCGGATGTGGACTATGCCAATGATGTTGATTCTTGAAAATCCACGTCAAGTTACAAGATGATCTTTGCAGGGAGAGCTATTTCATGGCAATCAAGATTGCAAAAATGTATTGCTCGGTCTATAACTAAAGCGGAGTATATTGCTATTACTAAATGAGGTAAAGAATTCTTGTGGATGCAAAAATTCCTATAAGAGTTGGGCTTGAAGTAAGAGAAATTTGTTCTATATTGCAATAGTATGAGTTCTATCTATCTTAGCAAGAATTCGGTACTACATTCAGAATCAAAGCATGTTGATGTAAAGTATTATTGGATTTGAGAGAAGTTAAAAGAGAAGTTCTTCCTACTTGAAAAAGTCTACATCGACAATAATGGATCCAGCATGATGACTAAGATGTTGCCTGTGGTGAAACTCAATTCTTATAGGAGGAAAGCAGGCATGGTGGATCTTCCCACATGAGGTGGAGAGAGAGATTTGTTGGTTGGGTCCACCTCTTGTGGGGCCCAAATGACATTAAACAAAAGAAAAAAAAAAGGGGAAGAAAAGTCAAAGAAAAGCAAACAAAAGAAAAGGGTAGGCTTCGCACAAGTGGTGTGCCCAAGAGAGGAGAGAGGAGCAAAAAGCGTGCCCCCACCCAAGAGCACCAAAAACAGAGGAGAAGAAAACCAAAGAAAGAGCTGAAACTTTGTGGTCCTTATTCGAATACCAAACGTTGATGGAAAAGGCTAAAATTTGAATAGGTTGTTTGTGGGACCGAGGGCTATGAGTTGATGTTTTTTTGTTCATCAAGAAACATCTCCAAATTTTCTGATCACGGTTAGGGTGTTTTTGCGCCACTTATGTTTATTCACCTTTGTGATGAGAAAATGAGGTTGTATTGTTGATGTTGAGCTTCTAGTGTATGATTAAGAAGATTATTTTGTATATCTTACTATTCTTAGTGATTAATGAAAGTTTATTGGAGGTCCATGATTTTTCTTGCAGTGGGTTTCTATGTTAAATCTTTGGTGTTATTGTTGGTTTTATTTCCTTATCGATTTAGTGTTATATGGCTTATTCCGAGGTTATATTGGTTAATTGTTGTTGGGGCTAAGTTGATTTTGATCAGTTTAGTTTCAGAGGAGAAATTGATCTTAGATTGTGTTTGGCTCATGGTGAATTATTGTCCCAGATTCTCCCCAACACTCATTTGGTCTATCCGATTGTATAAGCATAGACTCCATGTTCAAATTTTTTAAGCAAGGATTATATCGTCAGTTGTGATACTTAAATCTGAAAAATGGGTTCAGCGTGAGGTGAAATTTGGCTTTGTGTTCAAAAAAGTAACCGCCCGCTTAATTTATCCTGAAAAATGGGCCTTTTTCCTTCTGACCAACTATTCTGCTAGATTATTTGAATGAAGAAAAAAGCATTTCACACATAATAACTCAATTTTTTTCTGTTTCGGTTTTTCTTTCCCACCTTTTAAATAGTTCGAGGTAAAAGAGAGGATCTTCCTCCAGCCCTCCTGAGAAAAAAAACTTCAGGCAGCTTCTCGATAGCTTCATTTAGATAGAAGGCGCTATAGCCTTATCTCTTGTCAACCCGTTCAATCATTTCTCTTGTTTAATAATCTGGAAAAGCAGTCTAAGGTAAAGGAGGGATGCGAACTCCATCTCTTGCATGCTCTCGTTGATTTCTTAAATGATTTTGTAAAAAAATTCGAGACTTGTTAAGAAACCGTCGAACACTATGCGAAGAAAGTATGCGATTTTTCATAAATTATTTTTCTTTTGTCAAAAACATTCTTTATGAAATATGCTTAATAAGCACTCCAAATCACCCATCCGGCCAAAGGGGAGATTTTTAATCTAGAGGGATTTAATTTTTTTGTGCCTCATTGAATTACTTTATTTTTCTCTCTCCTTCTATTGTTTCCCATCAGCTATGGTAAAGATAGGGAAATCAATTAGTGTTAAAATGTATCTCAAACTTGAGCTCAATATACGACATCTGATTCGAGATTAATTATCACTTGTGGAGGTTTAAATATGGATAATTTGCGGACATCCGAACCGAGTTACACATAATGCGGAAATTGCATTCATGTTGAAGTCGCTATCTAGTACAGAATTATTTCCACCGTTGGAGTCAGCGAGAAATAAAATAGAAAGAAAGAAAGTCCAGCGATTCTGTTTGTTATTTTGACTCGGCGTGGACTTTTCTTAACCTTTCTTTTACATGTCGAGCTCTGCTTCAAGAGGAAAGTTGGTCGGGGACCCACGTATAAATATGGACTATTCTGTTTTTGGCCGAATAGGGTGTGCGCCGTTGGTGGCGCGAAGAATAGTCCTTGAAGTGTCGTCGAGCAATTGATAGTAGATATTTCTTCGAATGTGGGTCTTTCTTCGTGAAATTATATTCAGGGAGGATAAGTATTTGTAGCCATGAAATCTTGTGATAAATTTTGTAAATTTCTTCATAAGATCGAGAGATTATTTCAGATTGTCTTTCTTCTAGGAGATTGGGAATGGCTTCACGGTGTCCTTATGGCATGACCATTGGCTATCATGTGGCCCTTTAGACTCTTTTGTACCGACTTCTCTTATGGAGTGCATCGATCTTCCTAGTGATGCTGTTGTGGCGGATCTTTTCTCCCCCGTGGGTCGCAAGCTTAAAGTTTTCCTAGAAAGTTGGGGCATCCCCATCCCAAATCCATCCTCAACTCTTGACCGTTTCTCTTGGCGAAATGATACTACTGGTATGTTCTCAGTTGCTTATGCTTGGAACACCATCAAAGATAAAAAAGACCGCGTGCCTTGGGCCTCTCTAATTTGGGATAACGCATTAGCCCCTCGCTTTCAATTTAATCTGTGGTTGATCGCCAAAAATCGGCTTCCTACTCAGACGCTTCTCCTATCTCAGGGCAGAATTGATTATACGGTCTGTGCTTTCTGTAATGCCTTACCGGATTCAATCAACCATTTATTTTTTGAATGTGATACCTTGGCGACACTTGCTTACTTTGGGGCAGCCAGGTGTAACCTTCCCTGGCGGAACAAACCTTGGATGGACAATCTCTCTTGGGCGTTGAAGTTTTTATTTGGTAAGGACTTCTATCACAGCATCGCGTGCTTCTCCTTCGGAGCCTTGTGCCACCTTATTTGGAAGAAGAGAAATAGCATTATCTTTCGGGGGGAAACCTTAGTGGTCTCAGCTCTGAAAAATCACCTTATAAAGGTTGTGAAGGACAAAGCTCTTATGTTTACCAATGTTCCTATTACTCCAAGAAACAAGAGGCTTCAGAGAAGTTGGGGCTTTGACCCCTCGGTTTTTGGTATGGTCTCACATCCGTAGCGGTGTCGATTGTGCTTTTTTCAGTTGCTGGTCGAGGTTTGTTAAGCCTTGTTCTGTGGCGTGTTTGAGCCGTGGCTGTTTTGTTTTTTCTTTTGTTGCCCTTGTGGCCTTTATACGGCCCCCTTTCACTCTTCCTGTAGTTGTAGTTAGAGTGTAAGTTTTTGGTGCCGTTTTCTGTATATTTGTCCAAAGCTTAATATATTCTTACCTTTAACCCAAAAAAAAAATTATTAAGTGTAATTGTGGCTTGAAAAATACTGGAAATATTTGAATTACTTGAGTGTGATTGCAATCTCTATTATATTGATTGATTTATAGTGGAATTTGTTACCGCTCTCCCCGTGGACGTAGGTCACTATGACTGAACCAAGTAAATATAGTGTCAAATCTATTTCTTTATTTTGTCTATTTCATTTTTCAATTACTTGCTTTCGCAACAATTGATATTAGAGCTAGGCTTAGTTGAGTTAAAGCAAATCGATGACGACGACAGAAGGAAAAGTGAGAATTGACAGATTTGATGGGAATGATTTTGATTTCTAGGAATATGCAAGTTGATTATTATCGTGGTGCAGACATTTGGAGTGTCAAAACTTGGCACGGGAGACACTTTAGTGCAAAAGTTTCAAAATGTACACTTAATATGTAAAGTTGGTATGTATTGCAATTAATTTTTAGTCAGCAAGATGGATTTCGTTTTGATAATACAAGGGCACGGCCATAAATTGGCCAGATATTGTTCATCCATTTCCAATTGAAGGGAAAAAAAACATACACATGCTAACGCTAACAAGCATTAGATGGTCCTTATAAAAAAATCTTGGATTATGTTCAAGATTTTTACTAGGTCCGTATTTTTCCTAAAAACTATGTCCATTGTGGGTGTGAAGAATCTTCTACTCATTTGCTGGCGGATAAGGCAACACGTATAAAAATTCTTAAGCAGATAATGGACTTGATATCTATCCATGTATTTTCGTACAAATGTCCCGCAGAATCAAGAGAGTATTGATATGCGAACTCTATGTTTGGCAAAAAAAGAAAAAAAAAAGGAAAAAAAAAGAGGAGCTGCAAAAGAGAACACGGTTTTGGCAAGCCATTACCAAACATTCAAACTAAGGCTAATATTTTCACCACATTTAATAGCCACTTACTAAAAGAACGCTTTTTACGACATTTACAACATCCAAATTAAAGTGCCCTTCATCTTCAAACGCTGAAACTGTTGGATTGAGTCCATCTTGTATTTTCAAACATTTTCCATAAGTATGCCGTGACCAATTTGTTTATTCTCATAGCAAATGCCTTATTTTCCTTGTCCCTATCCGCTCTTTCAATCAGATTATTCTCGTTTCTCGCCTCGATTTCTTTCTAATTTTCTTTTACCTTGAAATTCTAGCTAAAGCATCGAACCTCAATTCTAATCATCTAATGAAATGCCCGATTCAAATGTGAAGGGTAACAAAGTCCAAACACAGGAGGGAGTAAAATCAAACGCAAAAGTTCCTAGTTGGTAACTCATATCCAACAATTTAACCCATGGAATCACAATTAGAAGTCCACAATTATCATAAAGGGGACAGAAGAACCTACATTCCCAGGACAAGACCAAGCTGGGGATCACATCCTAAAAACGCACGAGCCATGGTGAAAAAGACCCCAAAAAAAAAAAAAAAAAAAAAAAAAAGCAAGAAAGAATCGCAGAGAAAACAAGGGAATTACCTGGTCTAAAGAAGAAGAAGAAGAAGAAGAAGATCATTTTCATCAGATCTTATAAACAATTCGATTCATGGGTGTCTTACTCCTCTCTCTCTTTATTTTCTTTTTGTGCAATGACAGAATGAGAGAAAAGGGAGGATGATATTCTTTGACTCGTATTGCTCGGATTCCACTGGTTCAAAGTCGCTGACTTCGAGTCCGCGTGTCCGCGAGGGGAAGCAGGGAAGAGGGGTAACACGGGGTAGAACCAAAATTGGAAGAAAGCGAGGGAAACAAACGAGATGAAAACGAATCTTAACTGTCTGAACTTCAGTATAGATTCTTGATGTCGGGAAATTCTATGGTAAGGGAGGCAAATTAACTTCGGTTGGTTGTAGAAAATAATAATTAATGAACTTTTAAGGAAAAATATGACCTTAAAATTGTCGATTTCAGTATATATTAAGGAAAGTGACGATATATTGAGATTTTACTAAATAACAGGGCCCCTTAAATCTACAAACTGTAAAGAAAATATTGTGATCATTGGCCACTGAGAATATGAAGACAAAATTGGTTGTTTATATTTTATGGGAAGTTCTACAATGTTAGGAAATTCCACCTTACAATACTTTAAGATATATTGAAATATTTAAGGTACGATTTGCTAACTTGTCATTGACGATGGCGTAATTGCTCAATGTTGCTATCTACAGGTTACCATTACGGACGCTACAGTCGAGCTACCATTTATAAATTTAGTTATTAGTTATAAGTGAAAACGACTTACTATGATTAGAAACAAATTAGGATCCATAAAGTTGAAGTAAAGTCTTACATGAGACTGGTCCCTTTTCTTTCCTATGGAGCCAAGAAGAACCTTTTTGATTTGTAGTCCTACATTTGCTCATTTTTGAGATAGTACCTGTTGAAATAGTTTATTTTTAATCATAAAAGAGGTGTCTCTTGATTAAGAGAAGACGTGACTCTTGGTCCTATAGGGAGGTTAACAATAGTTATGAAATGAAGTTATTCTTGACATGAAAAGTGGTGATGGTTGGAGATAAAGTACCTATTTCCAAGAGATGCATTGATTGGTTATCTATGAATAGAAATCAATTCACATATTATTTATAATAACCACAACTGTTTATAAATGCTTTTTCTTCAAAACTCTTTCTTTTTCTCTTTTCATACATGCAATTTAACACATTCAATATGAGATTCCAAGAGAGAAATTGAGTAATTGCTAAACTCATTTCTCCGCGGCTTTAATTGTCATGCCCCGAATCTCGGTACATGCACATCCCTCGGCGGTCGATTAGAAGTGTGACGTCCCAAGACATGTCGCCGACCCATTCTTTTTATCTTTCAATTAAGCACAAGCGGAAGCGAATTAAATACAACACCCGGCCAATAAACAAATATAGGGATAGTAAAAACATGCTAGTGATTTTTCACAAACTACGCTTTATATACATATACCAAGTTAACCCTACAAGTTCATATACACAAGTTTGCTAAAAGTGAACTCCTGTACAACCTGCTAACAAAAAGAGTCGAGGTCGGGCTAACATCCAACTGTACAACTCTCACAAACTCCTACAACCTCCACCCTAATATCCAAACCTAGCTCTAAGCAAGATGTCGGGCAAGTCACCAGGTGAACATGGCTCCTCGGGCCTTACTGGCTCAGTATCTGGATTTACCAAGACACCTTCCGAGATGTCTATATCCATGGGGTCGGTGTCTTGCTCAACCCCACTTTCTACGCGTGGCCCATCAAAACCGTGCATGGGACCCTCCTTATCACCGTTCAGTTTTGTAATATACCAAGCCTGGAAACGGTGGGTCACGTCGTAGCCCAAACCCTCGTCGACCCACACCATAGTCACAACCAACTCACGGAATCGGTTGGTCCCGGGGATAGGGTAGAATGTATTATTTACCTCCATATCCCATGGAACCCCAAATCGTACCGGACGCATCTCCATACTAAGGACCTGAAAATAATTAACCACGACAGGATGAGATAAAATCTCAGCAAGTCAACAGCCTAAACCTCGATTAGGACCCAAATTCGTCTCGGAGGCAGCCTAAACACGCATCACACAAAACTCACATCGCCTTGGCAC